>CM033033.1:20363825-21722159 GCA_019207045.1 Branchiostoma floridae x Branchiostoma belcheri | reverse complement strand
ACTTTACTCAGGTGAAAAATGAGTCGTCCCTCGGATAGGACGTTAAATGGAGGTCCCGTGTATGGTGAGAGTCACACCCCATGCACGTTAAAGAACCCCCACACGTGCGATGGAGCAAGCCATTCTGTCTGGAGTTGGTGATTCACTAGAAATCACCCGGGCGGAGGCCTGGCGAACCTTCGTGTCGTATCAGCCACACGGTGATTTACATCATTCACAATGCCCCGGAGAGGAGATAGGCGCCGACAGGGGACTAAAATGCCTATTGATACGGCATAACATGTTGTGCTGCCTAAAAGGCTATGGGACGAACGAACGAACGAACGAATAAGTTACAGTGCCCACTAATCTTTCTCACCAAGTGACATTGTCTCGATCGTCTTAAAATACAACTTACCCTGCCAAAGTCAAATCTACCGAAGATACTTGATATTGCCATGCGAAATTCGCCGATTAAGACTTGCGCTATAACTTTAAAGGCACGCGTACCTTCCGCTACCGCCAAAATGACCCTGTCGGGAACTCGAAATCCTCGTAAACTACACGATTTTAATTAAAAACTGGGTACAGCGTGACATAAGGCCTCAGTATGGTCGCAATAGGCAGTGTGTCTGTATCTACGAGACCAGAAATTGAGTGGCCATGGCCGCGTTGGGCAGGTGGTCGCTATATTAGTATACTGTTTCTTAATGCTTAGGTCAATGGGGAAAATCCAAGGGACCGACAAAAATTGACCGCAATGGCCAGGTTGTTGCTATGCAAAGTGGTCGCTAATACAGGTTTGACTGTATTCCCAAACTGATTTACATGTGACAGGACGGCGATGGTTGGGTTCAGACTTAGATGTTTACATTTGCATATGTTACCGGTATAAGTAAGAGTCAACTTACGTTGGAAAAGGCGACCAGCTTTCGTCCCTCTTGCCCTGGTCTTTAATCTCCAAAGCCCAAGGTTGAGTAGGTGATCTTAGAGTCCTGGACCTGCCGGTAAACGTACCTGCTTCAATCCTCGGAGGTAATCCATAGAACAGTGAAATACCGTTCGCACCAAGATGCCATTTGTGTTCCGAACCACTGATGCCGATGTAAGAAGTCCAGGAATTCTAGTCCAGGAGATGACACACTTTCTCAAGACGAGTCTCTGAACATTCCGGAGACATTCACACATACTGATCTTGTTCTTACAGCCCGAACAACACTTAAAATACGATCAAAATACACACAAATTCGGAGAGACCCTAACCTGTGGCTGCCCTTAGAAGCGCCACCTATCTGTAAGCCCAGGATTTGTCACCATTAGCATCTAGTTGTAACTGACAATATAGAGCATCGGCTTGAATAATGTCAGTTGGCACGTTCTGGCGGATTCTTACTAAGCATACAAAGCAAATAGACGCACTCTAGATGCTGCAACCACAAAATGGCCATAGAAAAACAGAAAAACATTATTAAAACGTGTCGAAATATTACCTGATTTTAGTGGTGACCCTGAGTATGTTTGCAGCCTAATAAAGATCACTATTTCCGATGTGTATATTCTGACGTTTCGTGACAACCTATGTTGTAAAAACTTATGCCCAAATGTAAGGGGTTAAAGCTGCGCTCTTGCCAATCTGTAAAGTTAGAAATAGTGCACATCAACTCAAAGTAAAAAGAGGGTGACGTAAAAGATTACCAGTGGGCGAAATGAGTACTGTAAATGATGTACATCTAAATCAGTAGAAGACGGAACACACTCAATCTGCTCATCATTTACTTAGTATCTACCAAGTGCTCATTGATCCAAGACGTCCCCGCAACATTCCCACACTCGCGATCAGAAATGAACTTTCTCTTAAAATCCAACAGAACAAATTGCATAGAAAATGAAGTCAATTGAATAGAAAATGAATTCAATCCTATTGTCTAGATGTGGCTAACCTGTAGTCTCATTTTTCAATAAAGGTAATCACTGTTCATTGTTGCATATTACCTATGTTTCAATTAGAATCCGGGTATGCAAATTGAATTTCGATCAAAAGCTAGCAAAGCAAGACCGCAACATGTCCAGGAAGGTTCTGTAGCAGTACTAAGGTACGACAGGGAACCAGGACCTTTGTTTCCACAACTCGTACTCATATACCGTACTCATATACCGAATACCATCACGATCCATCGTGTCCTTGTGTTGTTGCTTCTTACTTCTTACTAAGAGTGATCGGTAATGCAGATCTCTTTGGGAAATGCCCCTCATGTTATTGCCTGTTGCAGCTCGTGTTAATGCAGTACTGACACTGCTCACTAGGCATCGCTTCAGCACAACAAAGCCAACCTTTCTCTTCGGTCGGTGATCGTGTCAATTCGTACAGTCGAGGTATCAAACGATTCTTTATTTGCTATCCTTGCCTGAGTTATGATGGAATTTATGCCCCAAACAGACGTTTCCGCCGGTGGCTTTTTGGCTTTCCTTTTAATTTTCATCGTTTTTTACAAGTCAAGCCCTAGTAGTGGTCGCGATTTAGCGAGGGTTATCAAAATCCCTCGCACCCAAAAGCTAAACAGTCAATACTTAAGCCCATCGAGCTAAGTCGTCTCCCGATAGGCTACGGGTGTTTCATTCACAATATGCATGTCATTATATATGCATTTCTAACTATGAATGCGTCTAAGATTAATGAATAGAATAACAACTAGAAAGGCCGACATTTGCTTAAGAGCAAATACATCATATTTCAGCCATACCCCTTCCCACGCAACATTGGACTGTTCCAAATCACCCCTGCGCAAAAATGGAACATCCTCTTAACAGTACATTATCCCCCAAAGTGGACTGGTATTGTGAATTGATTCCAGGTAAAGACAGAGCTTGCTTCAATTTTTCAGAAAATGACAATAATCACACCTTCCATTCAGAAAATTTTCATCATGACTGAAAATTGTTGAATGACTTCATGTAATGTCATTAACAATTTTCAGTACGATAACTAGGTGTAAGTTTAAAAAAGTATAAGCTCCTTGTGATGTGGGTACATTTATTATTGCAGTGAACTTTTTTTATTCAAGTATGGCATACGATTTAATAATTATCAAGCAGGTGCAGGTACTGTAGGAGCGTTTGTTTTCTTCAAGCTGTAAAACTGTTAAACTGTTTTACTTTGTATGCAATCAGCCATCACGATGGTCAAATTTGGCCGAAAAGTTTCCATTCGAACGCAGAGTATTCTCGGCTTTCACGTGACGTCACGGGGCTTCCAAATATGGGCATCCGCCATCTTTGTGCTCCATTTCTGCGAACGCGGTGCACCATCAAGCAAAGAGCCAGAAGTTCAGTTTTATTGGTAAGTTTTGCTTCTTTATGATAAATCATACAGCTATATTGGTGCTTGTATTGAACGGAGAATATTGCTATGGTGTTTGAGAGTCAATATCTGTTAGTTGACTTGCATATACCAGTTTTGAACGGATAAATGGACGGATAGCCGGGCGGGGGCGGGGTTTGTTTACGTTTCGGTTTCGTCACGGCTTGGGTAACACTTTCAGTTCAGGTATTTACTTACTCCTGTCAAGGAGGTTATAACCTCCTTGCTCCTGTCGAGGAGGTTAAATAGAATCTCCTTGCTCCTGTCGGTTGTAAGTCCATAAGAATTACTCGTGATGGCATGTAATCACTGTGGATGAAAAAAACCGGAACTTTGACGGCATAATTTGAGAGTTAGTTTTCCAGCGTCGAAGTTGGGTGGGGGACGGGGGTAACGTTAGCGTTAATTTACGTGTTCGGAAATGTCTCTTTTTGTAGATTTACCCGAAAGTTTGAATCTTCTAATTCGGGATAACATCCCACTTGACGTACATTTTACGGATCGAGACGATTGTGGACAGAAATGTAATTTTTTCATGGTTATTTTTAATAGTTAGCCTGTTAACCATACCATCGGGGCGCTCGCCGTGATCTCTTCGGCGCCTTAGGGGTAGCCGGCCCGCCCAGTTATTAGCGCAGGCCGGGGGAGTTTTTACGGGGTTGGGTTGGATTTCGTCGCACCCGAAAACACAAGCAGGTCGGTGCCTCAGCACCCTGGATGCCGACTAGCGGGTAATGGTGACCAAGCTAAGAATAGTAAGATCAGTGATATTTTGTAGGGCATTTAAAGTAAAGCTCTGAATGTGCCTTCTGGGTCCCATGACTGTATGTGAACTATTTTTAGCATTTATATTGTGTAAAGTGATGTTTAGTCTGTCATTCTAATGAAACTTCCTGTATCCCTGTGCTTTAGGTGCTGAGTAATTGTCCCTGCTATCAAGATGTTGCTGTCCACCCATACCAAGAATGTACCTAGTCCAGTGCTGGCTTGCACACAGGTGAAGTGTACTAGTACCTGGATTCTGCCCACGTATAAATATATATAAGGAAGTCCCATATGCAAGAGTGAGAGACACTGACTTTACATCAGCAAAGAAACTGAAAGAACAGCTTGACAAGAAGATTGATTCCTTCAATCCCACATCACATGTGACTGTCAACACAACACAAGTACACACGAGAGTAATCTGACAACTCAGGACAAGACTACAGTACCACAGAACAACACCCCTACTGCTCAGGACAAGGTTACAGTACCACAGAACAACACCCCTACTGCTCAGGACAAGACTAGTAAGACAGTACCACAGAACAACACCCCAACTGCTCAGGACAAGGTTACAGTACCACAGAACAACACCCCAACTGCTCAGGACAAGGTTACAGTACCACAGAACAACACCCCAACTGCTCAGGACAAGACTAGTAAGACAGTACCACAGAACAACACCCCAACTGCTCAGGACAAGGTTACAGTACCACAGAACAACACCCCAACTGCTCAAGAGATGTAAAGATGTGTACAGTAAGCTCAGTAAGTGCAAAGTTAAAGTAGTGGCACTAAGTTTGATTCCTCCATATGCAGGTGGGTTTGCCAAGTCAAGACATCCCTGTTGTGTCGGATTTGTTCGATCCAAACAATCTCGACCTCCAGCACCATGAACTCCTGCACAAATGTTTAGATGTTAATGTTGACATGTCAGATAGTCATATCAAAACTGTTGAAAAAACACAAGGACACAAGCTAAAGGTCCTGGCTTTTTCCGCCACAGAGCAGGGCGTATAGGGGCATCTGTTAGTGGGGCAGTGTATCACAGCAACCTAGCACAGCCTCCTCAGTCAATAGTTAAGGCTATATGCTAATCACACCTGTATAAGGTAGACACAAGGGCCACAAGGTATCACGTATGTAAGTAAGATGGAAGAGGCTGCCATCAAAGTGTATGAGACATGCATGAAGCCCAACCATGTTACTTCCAGGTTAAGAAGTGCAGTCTCTTCATATGTAAAGAACACCCTTACCTCTATGCGACCCCTGACTTTCTTGTATCATGTGATTGCTGTGGGATGGGATGTGGGGAGATAAAATGTCCGATTTCTGTACCTGACGGTAGCCTTGACAAGTGATGTCCATAACAAGAGTTCATGTCTGGAAAAGGTAATTGGAGCCCACAACTACTACCATCATGTTCAGCAGCAATTGTTTGTTCTAACAGAGAGGAAATAGGTATTGTGATTTTGTAGTATCTGCATGGGACCAGAATGGGAATGCCCACTAATATTCTGTGACAGAAACAAACCTGACACAGAACACTCAAAGATGGTTCTGTTCAAACTGCAAGCATTCTGGAGGATTTGCATTCTACCACTCTGAGATTCTCGGCCGCTGGAACACAAGGAAAATGTGATGTGCCAGTGAAGGTCCCCGACTCAAATGCAATCTGTCTTTGACGGGAACAGATAAGTCAAGATGATGTCACATGTAGCAATTCTGATTGCCCATATGGTAGGTTCAATCGGGCTTGTTTGGGACTAGGTGAGGTTTCTCTGCTTACCCTGCACTGCCAGCCATAGAGTCATAGAGCAGGACCTTTTTTTTCTGCAAAACTTCTGCCACTGCAAATGATGCCATTGGTTTTACATGTTTGATGTGTAAGATGCTCCTATACGCCCTGCCACTTGTTATCCTGTGATTTTATAAATCTGTCAACTGTAACATTATAAGAATAGTATAACATAAGCTTTGTAACTACACTGACTAGCTAGAGCATATTTCCTTTATATAAATTTGTCAGTTGTATTACTGTGTAACTACACTGACTAGCTAGAGCTAATATTTTCTTTATAAATTTGTCATCTGTATTACTGTGTAACTACACTGGCTAGAACTTATTTATTCTCAAGTCTGCCAACTGTATTACTAGTACTGTGTAACTACACTGACTAGCTAGAGCTAATATTTTCTTTATAAATTTGTCATCTGTATTACTGTGTAACTACACTGGCTAGAACTTATTTATTCTCAAGTCTGCCAACTGTATTACTAGTACTGTGTAACTACACTGACTAGCTAGAGCATATTTCTTTTATATAAATTTTTCATCTGTATTACTGTGTAACTACACTGGCTAGAACTTATTTATTCTCAAGTCTGCCAACTGTATTACTAGTACTATGTAACTACACTGACTAGCTAGAGCATATTTCTTTTATATAAATTTGTCAGTTGTATTACTGTGTAACTACACTGACTAGCTAGAGCTAATATTTTCTTTATAAATTTGTCATCTGTATTACTGTGTAACTACACTGGCTAGAACTTATTTATTCTCAAGTCTGCCAACTGTATTACTAGTACTGTGTAACTACACTGACTAGCTAGAGCATATTTCTTTTATATAAATTTGTCAGTTGTATTACTGTGTAACTACACTGACTAGCTAGAGCTAATATTTTCTTTATAAATTTGTCATCTGTATTACTGTGTAACTACACTGACTGGCTAGAGCTAATATTTTCTTTATAAACTTTTCATCTGTATTACTGTGTAACTACACTGGCTAGAACTTATTTATTCTCAAGTCTGCCAACTGTATTACTAGTACTGTGTAACTACACTGACTAGCTAGAGCATATTTTCTTTATAAATTTGTCAGTTGTATTACTGTCTAGCCACACTGACTGGCTAGAACCTATTTTATTCTCAAATCTGCCAGTGGCATTACAGTGTAACTACACCAGCTAGAACTTATTTTGAAAGACATTATGATTAGAGTTGCCAGATACTGACATTGATTTTGTACTGTTTGTCATTCTACTAGTTTGCTGTAATTTCTTGATGTCAGCAGTTAACAAATAGATGCTTAACATTAGTGTCCTAAGTATCTACCATTGAATAAACTGTTTTCTTGTCTTCAAACAAATATTGAGTCTTGCAAAAATTGTACTGAGTAAACCTTTTATTCACCACAGGTCCATATACATGCCATAGCACACACAGCAGCCAAATCATCTCATTGATACTAGTATAAAGTAGTGTTCAACCAGGCAGTATTATTTTTTGCTCAACATTCAAGCATTTTCTTACCAAACCTCACCAAGCAGGAAGTACTTAGTAATTGCTTGCTGCTAAACACATACGGCAACTCAGTTGTCTGTGTTTCAGCCGGCACTGGCTCCTCACTTGATATCGCTAAGTTAGCCATTTCCACGTCTAGCGGCACATCTTCAACTTTGGTCAAATCGATATCTTGCAAACGGTACCCAGTAGGATTTTGCGGTGTCCTCTTTGCTGCAGCCTCTACCCGTTGTTCAGCGACTCGCTTTGTGTGCTCTTTAGCCCGTTCAGCCCTCTCTTCTGCCGTCTTCTGTAGCTTTTCCTTTGTCCCTTCTTCTATGTAGTCTTTCCTTCCAAGGTTGAGAGTGGGAACCCAGTCAACATTGTGTCTATCCCATACAGGGGCAGCATTCCCAGAAACAAAATGACGACCACATACCCGCTCGGTTTCAAGAATGTTTTTTGTTGTCGTGTCTCCGCGGCTGATCGCCGAAATCCACAACCTCCGGCGTTCTTGAGTGAGCTTCTCGTGTTCCACTCCTTAACTACTTTAGGTACAGAAAAAAAAAAGAAATCTTCTCCCTGTCTTTTCCATCGGTTCTCGATCCACAGCCGACAAAGAACCATCGCTAGAACCGGCGTAGGGGACGCTACGCATGGTCACAAAGATGGCGGATAGCAACCGTTGCTAAGGTCAGATCACGTGACTGAAAGCCGAGAATCGGGTTACCGGGGCTCCCGCGCGGTCCCCGCGGAGGGCTGACGGTGACTGAAACATCTTCTAGAATATCGTGATAGTTTGAAAAACAACCTCTCGCACGTGCCTCGTCTATATTAAATGAAAACTGGCAGTGTGTACACGTCAAATCTTACCGTGTACGTGTGCTACACAGTTTTGTCTCAATGTCTTCTGAAATGTGCATAGTTGGTTGATTTAGAAAGGGTGTTCAGTGGGCCAAAAAAGCAAATACCATATTTAGATTGGTCCTAAATTTGACTGAAAATCCAAATCTTTTATTTCATATAGGTAATGACATTAAGATCAAACTTTCTGTCTTAGGAATTTTTCAACTTCTACCTAAAACTATTTTTACAGCCAATATAAGGTCGAAAAATCGTCATTTTTTCAAGTTTTCACACTCAAAGACTCGTAATTCAAAATTGCCTCCATGTTCCAAAAATCCCTAAGACACAAAGCTGGAGATATCAGTTGTCGACAATATAAGTCCTGAAGGAGTTGATTTGCACGCGTTTTGCAAGCGATTTAAATACCATGTTTGGTCCTATGTCGAGTCGCACTGATAGTGACATAGAGTAATTGATACCGCCGTAAACAAGTGTTGTAACATTCAAGGTCACCAATAATGACGCCAGCAGCTTTGTTACATGTCATATGTTCCAAACAAAGCGGCAGCAAAACTAAGCTTGCCAAATAACGGTTTATATTTGTGAAAATGTTTGTTTTTCTTCTGACGCACGGCACCCGGGAAAATGAGGGTGTTTTCTGCGTGTTTACTGTAACAACCGGCGGGTGACCGCGGATGACCCCAAATAGAACGCAAGTTCTGTTCGATCACGCCAGCGTTCTGTTCGATGGAACATGATTCGTGTTCTAAATCCCCACATAGAAGTCTGGAAATTTTGGGGCCAAATTTTACCATCGTGCATCGAGCCTATACGAGCAATCGCTGTTATTGTTTACATCCGGGGTATTCGGCGCACGAGCGCTGACTGGTAGGCAAAAAGCGTTAGGAGATCAGATTACTAATTAGCATACCGGCGCGGAAGCAGATCGTACTGTTTACGCGAATTTGCGCATTTTCAGCCACGTTTTTATCGCATCCATGGGATTTTTTCAGATTTTGTATTTTTTTCACTACTTCTTAGTCTTTTTTTTTTTTTCTTGTGTAATATTTTGGGAGAAAATGACCCTTGCCCTCTTGACTTCCGTCATGTGTTTCCGGTTGTTTTGATTTTCCCGCCGTACGGGCTTTCTGTCATCCGTTCCGGGCTGTTATATTTCTGTTCCTAATGTGGTTTAATTAATACGTTTAATCAATATGAGTTCTTCAAACAGCTACATTAGCTCTTTGGAGCCTAATGACCGAACCAGGTATTTTGAGAAATTAATGGTAAGTGTCGAAGACGCCGGCGATAGTTCAAACCCGGAAGTGACTGGTTCGGCGGTGACTGGTGACGGTGTACGCCTACCTGACCCATACAGTCTGACAGGTGAGGATCATGTGTACATGTGTTTCTAGATTTTGATAAGGTAGATTTTTGTGTCAGATAAAGGTTACAAAAACATGAGTACGTGTAAATGTGTTTGTTGCTAATCTCTAGAAATTCTGGCTACGTAACGTTATGTTTATTATCATTTGTATGTTATACAGGTTGGAAGGATGATTTGAGCCTCTGGCCAGATACGGACTATGGGTGCATCTACACCTACCTAATCGAGGCTCCAGGTCCGTTTAACGGAGAAGCCATGAAAGCCTATAAATCCCTGGAGGCGTACAATCTCTTTATAAGTGGCCATGTGAGGGAGTGCAGGTACCACCCTATTGGAAAAAATGTGAAGGTCTGCTTCCTTAAGGCCAAGGTTGTGCCAGGTGGGTGTTGGAGTGCATTGGAACAATATTTCTACTTACATGTACCTGTAGTGAGAACTCTTGAAGATGAAGAATGAGATGCGTGATTAGTATTTAACTGTCAGATACGTTTTTATATTTACTGTATTATCTTTTTTTTCTGTTACATTTGTGTTTCAGGACAGAGAGTAACAGAGACTCCTCACAACCCATGGGTGTGTTTGACCAAAAAAGAGGGTTATGTCATGGCAGCTCACTGCACTTGTATGGCAGGGTAGGTAATATAACTGCATTGACCATCATATCCAAAAAGTCACATTTTTATCTAACAGTGTTCTCGTCAGATGAGGTCCATGGCAAGAAACAGTTTTAGAAATAATGAAAGTCAAACTAGTACTCACCTGTAAATGTTCCTCCGTATATTTCCAGGGAGGAGCGACCATGCAGTTTGTATGTGGCAAGATAACTGTCTTAATTTTTTTCCTTGGTTCATGTTCTTGTGCTTGATGGTTTCCAGTTGTATTTGTACCTGTTGCAAATGCATTTCTTCTTGTTGATGTTCTTGTTGCAGGTTTTACTTGTTGATGTGTTTCGTTTTCTAGGTAATTTGGAGTTATCAACAGTTCCTGAGAGTGAGTATACTAACACATATCATCATGTAGATGTAGATAATGCTAAAAGAAACGTGTATATAGTAGAAATATTCAAATATCACAGAGACTTCCATAATGAGAAGATAAGGCAAATCTTTCATTGTACTGTGAAGCTGGCCAACTTATCCGTTCCTTTTACCATTAACTCTAAAATTGCTCCTGACTATAGTACCTATAATGTATACTCATTTTTTGTTATATTTCAATGTAGATTGGGAGAGGTCTGCAGCCATGTGGCTGCACTGCTGTTCGCAGTGGAGGCCTCCAGGTCTCTTCAGGAAAAACGGACGTCATGCACCAGCAGAAAGGCCGTGTGGAACAAATATTACAAAGATAAGGTCTGTTCATATTTGGGCATTATAATTGAGTAGAATTTTTTTCAATGTCTACAATTTTTTTGCCTAAGTAGACTGTTATAACTTACATTAATGAATGGATTTCTTTGCTTCTACAAAATCATGTGGCATTTACATGTATCCAATTCACAATATATAGCACTACACTATAGATTTACAGCAATATAGTAGATGTTCCTAGCCTGGAGTCCAGCCTTGTTGTGCTTTAGTCCACTCCCAACGGTGGCTACCCCGTCAATGCCATGGGGTAGCGACCTTTGGGAGCGAACTAAAGCACAACAAGGTTGGACTGCAGGCTAAGATGTTCCTCTTTGTAAAGTGTAATATCTGACATGGCCACTGTATAATGCTTTTTCTCACATATATTATTGATAATTCATTTTGTGGATTATTTCTTTCAGGTTGATCCACAAAGGGCTGAGGACATGGACTTTTCGCACCCTAAACATGGAGTCCAGATCAAGAAGGCGCGCCGGAAGCCGCAGTGTGATGTGCCACCACTCAGTGAAGAAGAGGCCGCTTCTGCTTTCTCACAACTGAGGAAGCTGTGTCCCACTGCCTGGCTGTCATTAAAGAGGAGGAGGACACAGACACAGCATCAGAAGATGAGTCAGATGTCAACACAGAGACGCTTCCCCCTGTGGTATACAGGTCTTGTCATCCAGCCAAAGTCCCTGTTACTAGTGTTAGTGTAGACAGCATCCTTGAGGATGTTCGGTGCAACCCCGAGCAAATCACAAACCTCAACAAAGCTACAGTGGGGCAGTCCAAGTCTGCTTTATGGCGTCAGCAACGCAAGGGTCGTGTGACTTCTACATCCATGCATGATGTCCTTCATGCATCAAACCCCACCACTGCAGTACGGAAGGTCATGCAATATGACTGCAAGGATTTGAGCCAAGTGAGTTAACTGAAAACTAGTACAGTGTACACTTGCAGGAAGCCATTTTTCGTAGGTAATTAAGGCACACAAAGAGACAACATTACCCTGTATATTGGAACATGTACCATAATAATCCCAGAGCAAGTGTAGCTCTGATCTTTATTTGGATTTAAACAATACCAGGAGTCTAAATATTTCTGCAAAGCGTGACAGTCTAAATGTTCAGTCAATGCGAGATAGTGTCATATTAGAGATGTAATTCATTTGTGCTTTCTATGTCAGAAATTCTAAATAGGGAATTTCACTTTCAGGTTCCAGCTATACAATGGGGGATGAAACAGGAGGAGAAGGCAAGGCAACAGTACCTGGAAGCTACCTTGTGCATCTGCAAGGATGTGAAATTGGAGGAAGTGGGGCTCATTCTCTACAAGGATTTTCCCTTCATAGGTATAGCTAATTTTGGCTCTTACTTCAAACTTATGAAGTATAGTACATGTAATTGAGTACCAACTACACAATGTCTAATTGACTTATGATTTTGTTGATGTAACAATGAAATACATGTACTTGTTTTAACAATTGCACTGTATTCGTACCAAGTGAATATGTGCCATTTGCAGCATTTGGCAAGTATCAAAAGTAAGTACATTATGTTCATGTTTGAAATATCAGAAACTTTGCCACTAATTTGAACATTACTGTTGTATATATAGGTGCATCTCCTGATGGGATGAGACAGTGTTCATGCCATGGAAGAACTGTGATTGAGATCAAGTGCCCATACAAGTACAGGGACATCTATCCTGCTGCAGATCTGTGTCTATCAGATGCCAACTACTGTTTAGATAAGGATTGTAAGCTAAAGACAGGGCACAGATATTACACCCAAGTCCAGACACATATGCTGGTTACCGGTGTCTCAACATGTGATTTTGTAGTGTGGACTAATGCAGGCATGGTTGTAGTAATGTTCCAAGGGACCAGTCACTGTTAAATGTAATGTTGTCTACATGTGTCCAGTTTGTAAAGTCCAGTCTTATCCCTGAGATACTGACCCACAAGTTACAGTGTGGAGACTCTGGAGTAGATGTGACTTTCCAGGAAGATGATGACCCAAACAAACGTTACTGTTCTTGTCAGAAACCAGCATATGGTAGGATGGTAAAGTGTGATAACAATGAATGTGAGTCAGAATGGTTCCATTACAAATGTGTTGGCATCAAGAGAAAACCAAGGGGCCATTGGTTCTGTCCCAGTTGTCAATGCTAAATCCTACTGGACAGTTTGAAATTTTACAGTTTTATGTCATGTAAAAAACTAATGTAAAACAAGTAAGAATTGTACTTTGTGGTATACGGGGAAGCCCACTACACAAAAATTTGTTTTGTGTCCCTTTAACATTTTACCTTCAATCTCAGTATTTTGATATACATCGTTTGCCATTAAAAATTACTTGATTAGCTTTGGAAGTAAGTTTGTAAGAGCCGCACAGATAACAACACTGTCACTGAGTAGAGGGGCAAATGTTAAACAGATTTGGCAAAATTTGGAAGTTCTTGATTCTTTCAATTGCACGTTCTACATGAATTCTTAGAGCTGATGTCTGGCATCTTGGACGATACGCCCCGGGAGTTGTGTCCTTCCTGTGGTAAATGGTGGCATAACTAGTGTTGCAGGGCAAGTTCCTCAGAAATGGTTCCCCGATTTAATCATATCACCATATTCCCTTTGTTATAGAAACTTTTTAGCAATGTCTTTATCAGAAATTCCCACCCCAAACTGGACAGAAATGACACTGTTCCATAAGGTGTAATACCTACCAGAAATTTGAACGTATGATGGTCTCCACCTCGGGTCTGTATGGCCTCTCAGTGAAAATCTCTGAGCAATCAATGATGACTCTACACAAATTTTTTGGGAAGATTGCGCTTTACCAGGCCAATGAATCAGGAACTTTAGTCGGACAGCTAAGATTGGAATACAACGGTTTATGACTTTTGAAACTGTGGAGGCAGAAACACTAAATTCAAAGCTAGATCAGCATGAGGCCTAGTCTCAACTTCATGAGAGTCATGAGTATTTGATTTTAAGAGCAATGAAATCACTAACAAGTAAACAAAACATAAACAGTGCAACAGTGGTAGAAGAGCTTGCATTTTGCATCTGTGAGATTGGAGGCTGTGTTGATGATTTCTTGAATGATCAGTTCTTCCCTAAGGTTGTCAGCTGAAGGGACTCGCAAAACTGTTCCAACTTACATTCTCCTCTTGTACTTTTGTGATGTTCTCTCAGAGTCTCTACACTTTCAGGAAGGGGGTCTCTCATCTCTACACTTTCAGGAGGAGGGTCACGTCATTTCTTCATCTGAAATAAAGCAAATCCGAAGAATGAAAGTGCTTGTGATTATGAGTGTCATATATCTGAACTATGAATGTTCTAAACTCTGATTCATCAATATTTTACTCATGCACATGCTTCTCTACTTGATTCACATCCCCCACTCCGAAAACCAAGCGTGTAGCAAGTAGTCTTGTGTGTATGGTATGTGATTCATGTTGAATAAGTGACTGTAGAAAGCAAGAATGATAGATGTTGATAAGAATTTATATGTTTAGGATTACTGATGTATCCATTAGACACTTTTCTTATTCCCTCTGTAATGCCCTTACCATTCATTCTCTGATGACCTTTTTGACGCATATGGAAGCATGAATCAAAGTTGCGACATACAAACATAGCATAGTGATTACTGCTGTGAATGTTATGAAATATAAAACATTTCCTCTAACATGAGTAACTTACAGGATCTTTGTGAAACTGAATCCTTGGTAAAACTTTCATGGTCATCTTCTCAGGCAAGGAGGTAGAGTATAGCATGTTTCACACAGAAACAGCCTGCCTGCATGAACAGCATGAGCAGTTCAAATTTCAATAAAGAAACATTGAGGATCTTTCTTGGGACATTGCAACTTGCTGAGGTTGGGACAAGCTTGGGACGTAATCTGGATCTGTAGGGTCAGAAGGGTAATGCAAGAAGCAAAGAACTTGTCAGTATTATAAACAATTTTACCTTGTGGTTATGGTGTAGGACTCATAATCCAAAGAAATATGAGTTGGAATCCCTGATAGGTCACTGTTGTAGTGCCTTACCATACTTTACACCTGGTGGAGTACCTGGCTTCGTACACACCTCGGTGTCCACGTCTTTGTCGGGTCTTTCTTTCCCTGCTCAAAATCTGAGCAATTAAGGCTCTAAGTTTGAGCCCTTCGTTGGTTCCGCAGGGATTTAAAAAACTTCTTTTACTGTTTCCTTCCGGTTAGTACAATTCAGGCACTTTACTGGTCGGCATGTTTGCGTTTCCCGCGCGCAACTGGTGGCGAGGAGGGCGGGCTGAACCCTCCTCGCCCACCAGCAGCTTTTTGCCTACCATGACGTCACGTGACGTAACCGTGACGTCAGCGCGATCGCTCGTATTCTTATTTTAGTTTAACAACTCAGTCCTGCCAGACCCGGAAGATACGATTGAACCTTGTTCGAGGATTTATTTTCGTCTGTCTGGTCATCTGTTCATACCCTGGCACTGAGAGTGTTTTATTGGGCTGAAACTCTGGCAGTTTAAAGTTACTTACAATTTAAATGTTCAAAGTTTATGTCAAACAACAACAGCACTAGGAACACATACATTTGCTCTGGAGAAAATATAGCAGTTTTCGCAAGTTCCAGTCCAGTGATAGAAATGTGGCCACTATAGACAGGTGGTCACTATAGAGAAAAATGCTGATCTATTGACTAGGAGCCATACGTTACACATGATTTCAGTACACTGATCATTAATCATATAAACATTGCACAGGTAAGCCAATTGTTTAGATGTACAATTAAGTTCAAATAATTCTGAAGAGAAATATTGATGAGAAAATAATCATTCTCGCCACTGTCTAACTTATAATTACGTATCAAAACTAAACGCAGATTTTCTAACTAACGCACCTTTCGCCGACTTCATCAAAGGACCGCCGGCTATCAATCAAACACGGCTGTTGATTAGACTTAGAGTTTCAAACAGTCATGTGCTGTGTGCCAGTTGACAGCGAACTTCATGCTACGTGATGTTTTACATTGCTTGGACCTTCTTTCCTACAGCGGTGCTTCTACAAATATTTAGACTGTAACACTGAGCCCCACATGTTTTATAGAATAGAATTTGACGCAGAACAGCGTTTTTTGCTGGGTATTTTTCTTGAAACATGTCCGTGGGAATATCAGCGAGGCGGCGACGTAGGGATATCAGACCGTCAACAAAAGTCGCACGGCGGCTAACGGCGCAGCGAAGATACTAGCGCTATAAATAAGCGCTTCAACTAAGGATGGCAACCCGTACAATATTTTTGTATACTGTTGAGCTAAGTAAAGTTTGTTGTTTATGAGGTTTTAGTTGTCTTTGAAGCTTTGACCTGAAATATTTTAAAGTCAAACTGCTGAAGAGAAGTAAGTGACTGCTACGATTATCGTAGATATGGCCCTAAAAAACTGATAAAAGAAGCCTTCTCAATAGTCTAAAATGCAAGAGCTTCCGGGGGGGGGGGGGGGTTCGCCCACCTGGGTCCCCCCCACAGTGGCCCTGCCCCTGGACCCCGCCAGGGACATTCGGCGGCCCCCGGACCCCTGTCCGACGCTTTGAAAAAATCCTGGTGAGAAGTCTGTACGGCCTGAGTCTTCAAGTTAACGTATTGTGTGGTCCCGCTTATGAATATTAATTAGCCTTCGCTTTCCTCTTCGCTGATTGGCTGAACCATTAATTGAATTAACTCTTCCTGCCAGCTAGACGCAGGTGCAGATGTCGGCTCTGTGGGGTGAACGTCCGAAAGGTCATGGCATGGAGAACGAAAGAAAACCAATTTCCCCTAAAAAGTGTTGTAATTAAGCCTTTTACAGTACTTTATGCCAAAAATTTTACTTGGATCATTTTAGCAACTGTCTTATGCTTATCTATACCAAATGTTACTCATACCAGGGTACAGGGGTGCAAAATATGCCGTTATAAGACCGTCAACAACAGTCGCACGGAGCTAACAGCGCAGCGAAAATACCATCGCTAGCGTTTCAACTTCGGATAACAAGTTATAAGTACTGTTGAACTCAGTAACGTTAAAGTTTGTTTTTAGTTGCCTTTGACGGTTTGACCTGAAATAGTGTTACACTAAACTCCTGAAGAGAAGTTAAGTGACTGCTGCGATTATCATAGATATGCCCTAAGAACTGATACAATATAAAGCCTTCTGAATAGTCTAAAATGCGAGAGCCTTAGGCGGGCTTCGCTCCCCCTGGCGGGAACACTGCTATATACGGGATCATGAGGCCCCGCTTATGAATATTAATTAGCCTTTGGCCTCCTCTTCGCTGATTGGCTAGGTCTTTGATTCAATTAACTCTCCGGCTGACGCGCACAGGTGTGGCTCTGTGCGGGGTCACGGAAGGTCACGTCAGGAGGCCAAAAGAAAACAAATTTCCCCTCAGAAAAGTGCCAAAATTGATCATTTTAAAGTTGTTTATGTCAAAAATTTTTACTTGAATCATGTTACCAAGTATCTAATGCCTATCTATACCAAATTTCAGGTCATTTGATTGTAATACCAGGGTACAGGAGCCAAAAGTGTCCTTTATTGGTCAAAAATTGGCCAAAAATCGCAAAAATAAGCATTTTGTTGCACTGTACACCAAAAGTGTTATTGAATTTATATGAAGGGATTATCAAGGCACATCTGTGTCAAATTTCAGCTCATTCGGTTGCAATACCAAGGTACAGGAGCCCAAAGTGTCATTTTTTGGTCAAAAATTGGTCAAAAAATGGCAAAAATAAGCATTTTGTTGTGCTGTACACCAAAAGTGTTATTGAATTTATATGGGGGCATTATCAAGGCACATCTCTGTCAAATTTCAGCTCATTTGGTTGTAATACCAGGGTACAGGGGCCAAAAGTGTCCTTTTTTGGTCAAAAATTGGTAAAAAAATCGCAAAAATAAGCATTTTGTTGTACTGTACACCAAAAGTGTTATCGAATTCATATGGGAGCATTATCAAGGCACATCTCTGTCAAATTTCAGCTCATTTGGTTGTAATACCAGGGTACAGGGGCCAAAATATACAGTTTTGGTCTAAAATTGACCCTAAAATCTCAATAAAATCCTTTTAGAGGCAGATATGAAAAAACTGAGAAAAAAGCATCAAGGTATTGGCCCATTCTAGCCCTGTGCCAAATTTCAGGTCATTCGGTCCAGGAACGGCGGAGATGAATCACTTTGAAGATTTGACAGGAGAAAGAAAGAAAGAAAGAAAGAAAGAAAGAAAGAAAGAAAGAAAGAAAGAAAGAAAGAAAGAAAGAAAGAAAGAAAGAAAGAAAGAAAGAAAGAAAGAAAGAAAGAAAGAAAGAAAGAAAGAAAGAAAGAAAGAAAGAAAGAAAGAAAGAAAGAAGAAAGAAAGAAAGAAAGAAAGAAAGAAACATTACGAATACAATATATTTCACCATACTATGTATGGCTGAAATATAAATATAGTCTGGCCACTAGTATACAGTCATCTTCAGCATCTTGTGGGTAATCAGGTACAATACGTTGACCCAAAAAGAGCACTTCCGGGTCACCCACAATGCATTTCTGCCCGAATGCCCGATTTTCCTTTTGGAGAAGAGCGCCAGTTACGAGTTCTCTAGACTCTCGACTAAGTAAGCCTTCATTCAAACGTTGCACCAGTGCTAATTCATCGAATTGAACGGATACTTGTCAGGTAAGAGGTGTCGACGACTCTCTGTGTAAGTCTGTGGGGGCGATTTCAATGTATAGAGCGATGGTTATCGAGTTTGTTTGCGCAAGGGTACAGACGGTTGAAAACAAGGCCTAGAGGGTGGGTTTGGGGACTAACTCTCAATGTACTGGGAGAAGGCCATGTACATCTGTTTGTTGATTCCTTCTGAAAGGTCTTCTCTCATTCCAGCCAGCGTGTTGATGTTCGTGTCTCTGCTGTCCTCTGCTGTGTTGTATGTCTCATATATGTTCTCCACTTCTAGCAGCATGTGTTGTCTCTCCTTTTCATAGCGAGGGCAGTGGTACAGGAAGTGGTTGGTGGGCTCCACAGCACCGCAGTTTGTGCAGCTAGGTGAGATTTCAGGGTTCATCCAGTTTTGATAGGAGTTAAGTCAGGTGTGGCCGCTAACTAGCTGATTGATGATGACTTGCGTGTTTCTTCTTCCAAGTGTTTCTTCTTCATGTTGGTGGCAATTTTCTGCATGTGTTCACTTCTTGTGTTCAGCTTGGTCCTTCTGTTCCATCTCTCATGTGCTTGTGACTCGATGTGTTTCATGGCTTGCTGTTGTCCAGGATGTGTAGTTCTGGCAGTTTCTTGCTTCCTCTGCTGCTAGATTAGCTTCCTTGTCTGCAATTTCATTTCCAGGAATTCCCATGTGTCCTGGGCACCAGGTGATCTGTATGGTGTAGCCTTTAGATTTAAGTGTGCTGAGTTTGCTTCTGAGTGTGTTTATCAGGCTGTTGTAGGCGTCCACTTGTTGCACCCCTGTGATGGTTTCAATCGCAGATTTGCAGTCGCAGAGGAGGAGTATCCTGTTTGATGTGGTCAGTCTTCTGGTGATGGTGTCTATGGCTAGGTGTAGTCCCTCAAGTTCCCCTTCGTAATTATTAGATTTGCTGGCTACCGGTTTGCGTACAGCGTATGGCTCAGAGCTTCCCCACTTTTCATACACAACTGCAGCACAACCAGTGGGCCCAGGGTTTCCAAGGGCTGAGCAGTCCGTGAAGATGACTGTGGTGGGTACGTTGTTGCCTGTGATGTCTTGAAGTATGGTCAGGATTTCCTCTCGTGCCTTGTCTTTTCCCCCGGTGGTGATGGTTGTAGCTGTAAAGGACCCAATGATGCTGCCCATGGTGAAGGGAGGAAGTCTTGAGTCGTAGTATGGCTCTTTGTCAACCATGCTTTCTTCCATCTCGCCCTTCATTTCATTGACTGATTGAGTCTGGTCTGTAGGAGATGGAGCGGAGTTCCGATCTGGGTGTCTGACTTGTGTGAGTTCATGTTTGTGATGGCGTCCAAGATGGGGTTTCCTGTGTGTTTGGACCTCATTCTTAGATAGCTCTGGGCCTGTCTGCATGTGAGATGGATGTCAATAGGTGGGATGGCGGCTATTGATTCTAGGGCCTCGGTGCTTGTTCTCTCGAGGCATCCAGTTGCAGTGAGCAGTGCCTGTCTCTGTATAGGAGAGTAAGCCTTCTCCAGTCTGTCTTTGGCAGCGATGGTGCATCCTGAAGCATAGTCTAGGATGGGTCTGACCAGAGTTTTGTACAGTAGGATGTGGGCTTGTTGAGAGGGATTCTTCTTAGCTTGTGTGACCTTGCTTACAGCTTTCAGGGCTCTGAAAGCCTTCGCCTTTGTTGAATTCAAGACAATTTGTACAACTCCATGTGCCAGAATCCCCTCAATTGGTCCCGTTCCAAGATTTCTCACCCACAAGTTTCTCACATCAGATTTACTTGTTGCTTTTATGTCTAAGTTCTAACATTTCTTATTTAAATGAGATCAAGGAATCATTCTTCTGCTACGCAGCTTAAAATATGGAACCACTTGTTTGGGAATTTGCTGGCATGTCTTGTTTTATATCAAAGTCTTTTGATTTACGATGTTTAAGAGGGACTATTTCAAAGTTGTTGAAAGAGGAATATTTCAAAGTTGTTGAAATATAAATTGTATGGCAAAACATCTGTGTGGCGTCTTTGAACAACATTTACTTTGTAGTGTCATGGCATGAGGGATCAAGATGTTATAACTATAAGTACTGCCAGGAAATTTGACAAATCCTCGCTGCGTCGTGGAAAAGTAGTGAATTTATAGCAAAAATGGGGGCCTTTTGGGAACTGAAAGCAGGGTCAGGCGCCTGACATACGTATGATGGGTTTAGACTTTTAGTGGTCCCAGCATAAATTTTTTGTAGCCCCAGGCCTTTGGGCCCATGTTAATTTTAAGCCCTGACCCCTGTAGCTGTTTGTTACTGTACTGTAGCCGCACTTCAGTTTTGATATCTTGGGTTCTGGAAATGCGGTGGTCCCGATTTTTGAACGGTTGAAAACTCTTGGGGTATGGAGTAAGTGGTGTAGGTTTAGATGTAACTCTTGACTCAAGGTCTAGCAGTAGGATTAATCTACAACTAGCGGCTATACTACACTTAGGACTAGAAATATGAACGTGCCGAGCCTGTTCAATTACTCTAGTATGTGTTGGGTATTGATCTCTGCACAACTATGATATACAAGGCTTATTACAATGGTCTACACTAGTATAAGTTGTTACAGTTACAGGAATATGGTGCTGTGTACCTAAACAAAAGAGAATACAAGTGAGAGATAGCTTTTTGCAAATCCGGACTTGGTTCCCGACATTTAGTTTTTTTTTTTACTTGGACGTAAACACCTAGAACAGTCGGAGTGACAATCCAGTTCCAGGTTTTAGGTATGCATCACTTGTTATACTACAGGTCTACAGTTACTAAGATGAGAGCTACAGGATATATGTGCACTTATACCTTGGGTTCCAAGCAGCGACTGAGACAGTTTGAATCTTGCACACGCTAGCTGATTTCAGAAGATTGCCCAGTGACTGGCTTAGTGTGTTATCTATCCTACAGTGCCATATCTGTCATAGCTAGGGCTTGACCGTTTTTTTGGCTAGGGCTTGACCGTTTTTTCTCATTGGACCGGTCCAGGAAAACCGGACCTGAAAAAATTCGGTGGACCGGATGTTGGACCAATTGGAAAATAAACTTATTATACGATCAGGCATTCACACGTTTTGGGGGTTATCGGTCAACTGGGGTCAAGGCAAATAACAAGAGCGAAGCAGAGTTGACTTTTTTACCAACTTAAGTCAATC
The DNA here is from genome assembly GCA_019207045.1 of Branchiostoma floridae x Branchiostoma belcheri. NCBI lineage: Eukaryota > Metazoa > Chordata > Leptocardii > Amphioxiformes > Branchiostomatidae > Branchiostoma > Branchiostoma floridae x Branchiostoma belcheri. Next base: position 21,700,352 of record CM033033.1, on the reverse strand, counting down.
GTACATAGGTAGTTAGCCTTGTAGTATTTTTAAAAACATCAGTGGGAGTTGAATACTACTCAATGAATACTACTCAATAAAGATTTCTTGGTAGCGAAATGGACTATTGTTTTGAGTATTGTCCATTCACAAGTTTTCACATACTGAATCAGGTCCGGACCTGGACCTGTATTTTCTTTACCGGTACCCACTCCTAGTCATGGCTGTTACATATGTTACATAAGCCCTAACTGCTTTTTTGAAACCACAGGAGCCAGTTTAGTTTCAGACTTTGAAAGAATGACTCAAGAAGATCAGATCGTCTTGAATTTTGGATTGTTTAGATGCTTGATATGATTGGATGGTAATTATTCAAACCAGTATCTTATTTGCATTATTAAAGGAAATGTTTCAAATATCTGCTCCATTCCATAATAGGACTATTCAAATACTTGACATATTGAGCTGAGAAGGAGATTAACATTGATAGATAGATAGAAATGAACACCTAATTTGCATGATTAATGATAAAATGCTATAATTTCATATTGGTAAATGATTGGAAGCTCATGCTTGTGGCTTTGGAAGTTACATGAAGAACAAATAATTATTGTAGACAAAAATGCTAGTTTAGCCTTCTTTGAACACAGTTTTCTAGATGACTGGCGACATCTGGTTTGGCGACAGCTCTTTTTGGTGTTTACACAGGATTTTTATGGTCTAGATGTTGGGAACATTTCACCTGACAAGTTCTGAGTATTCAACCAACAGCTCAGCAGGAGTCCCTGACAAAGTCAGCAAGTGTATAACAGGGTTCAATATACCTGGTTGCCTGTTTGTGCCCATCTAATTTCAAACTCAAGTTTCATTACCAAGACTGTGAATGTCATGTGTAGAGCTGTGTACCTTAACAGATTTTAGGTACATGTACATGTACAGGTACACACATTTAGGTACATGTCGGGACCTGTATCTGTTCCTGAGCTTACTTTTTTCAACTACAGTAATGGCCAATCTTGAGGGGGTAACAATGACAAAAGCATGTTTAATCTGATACCTATAGTGTTTAATTGCACTGGACACAAGCCTATTAGTATTACATTACCTACAAGTACTTACCACCAGTACTTTTAGGTTTTTATTGGGAACAAAGATCACCCCAATGTTGATAACTAGAAAATTCCAGAAGGCTAACATGCAAAATGTGTCGGCAAGTTGGGATTTGTTTTACCATTTACAGGGACTATTTCATTTGCCCGAATTAAGAGTAATTTGAAATGAACTCTTCTGTCAGCTCCCTTGTCTCAGTGTGTGCAGTGTTAAGTGACAGACAAGCAATCCATCTGTGTATTGGCCACACATGTTGTTGATTATAGTTCAGTACCGGTACACCAAATTTATTGTACCGGTACTATCAGTACTGTGCATACACAGCTCTAGTGAACACTGCAACACTATATCATGACATGGCTAGACATTAAAAATAGAATACTAGTATTTTACCATCTTGTAGACTTTCAAATTAAACTTTTAAAGATATTTTTTTTTTTATTTTTGTAAATGATTTTGTTAAATTTGTCCACATTCATTGGTTTTCAAATGTCAGGCGTTTTTCTTATGTATTCTTGTTTTCATCTGTTTTTCTAACACAAAATGCTGGTTTTATGAAATATATATGTGCTCCCTTTGCTTCAAGTTCTGCTGTAGCAGCCTGCCGTAACAGCCTTTTTTCCTAAAATGTTGGCGATGTTTCCTCCGTGTTTGCATTTTGCTTAACTTTTGTAAACCTTTTGTAAATTCTTCAGCTGGCAGAGCTGAATGTTTGCGGTAGCCTGAAATGTTCATGGGCAAATTTACTCTAGGATTAATCTGTTTCTCATACCCACAGCTAAACATGCAGAATCACAGAGAGGAGAAGCGCTACAGGTGTGAGGAATGCAGTATGCAGTTCAACCGTTTGAGTCATCTGAAGTGCCACATACGGACTCACACTGGGGAGAAACCCTACAGGTGTGAGGAGTGCAGCAAGCAGTTCAGTGCGCTGAGCACTTTAAAGAACCACATACGGACTCACACTGGGGAGAAACCCTACAGATGTGAAGAGTGCAGAAAGCAGTTCAGTCGACAGGGTCATCTGAAAGATCACATGCGGACTCACACAGGGGAAAAACCCTACAGGTGTGAGTATTGCAGCAAACTATTCAGTGTGAAAGCAAACTTGACAAGTCATGTGAGGACTCACACGGGGGAGAAACCTTACAGGTGTCAGGAGTGCAGCAGGCAGTTCAAACAGCTGAGTACCTTAAAGAAACACATGCGGACTCACATAGGGGAGAAACCCTACAGGTGTGACAAGTGCAGCAGGCAGTTCAGTGACCTGGGTACTCTAAAAAGACACATGCAAACTCACAATGAGAAAAGACACATGCAGACTCACACTGAGAAGAAACCCTACAAGTGTGAGGAGTGCAGCAGGCAGTTCAGTAAGCCTAGTCGTCTGAAGACACACATGCGGACTCACACTGGGGAGAAACCCTACAGATGTGAGGGGTGTAGCAGGCAGTTCAGTCGGCTGGATCATCTGAAGAGACACATGCAGACTCACACAGGGGAGAAACCCTACAGGTGTGAGGAGTGCAGCAGGCAGTTCAGTGACACTAGTCATCTGAAGAGACACATGCGGACTCACACTGAGAAAAGACACATACAAACTCACACTGAGAAAAAACCCTACAAGTGTGAGGAGTGCAGCAGACAGTTCAGTAAGCCTAGTCGTCTGAAGACACACATGCGAACTCACACTGGGGAAAAACCTTACAAGTGTGAGGAGTGCAGCAGGAAGTTCAGTGAGCTGCATACTCTGAAGCAGCATATGCAGACTCACACTGGAGAGAAACCATACAGGTGTGAGGAGTGCAGCAGGCAGTTCAGTCGAAGGGCTCATCTTAGAGATCACATGCGGACTCACACCGGAGAGAAACCCTACAGGTGTGAACATTGCGGCAAACATTTTAGTTTGAAAATCAACCTTATCAACCATATTCGTACTCACACAGGGGAGAAACCTTACAGGTGTGAGGAGTGCAGCAGGCCGTTCAGTCAGCTGAATGGTTGGAAAAGACACATGAAGACTCATTGATAAAAACTTAACAAGTATGAGGAGTGCATCAGGTAGTTCTAAACTAGAAAACATATACGGACTCTGTTCAGGTGTAAGCAGTTAAGTTAGTTTGTTAGTTTATTTTTTGATATTGTTTAGTAAAGTTTTTTTTTGTTGTGACATAACCCTAGTTGACCATGCAACTCACATTAATAAAACCCTTAAGGTTAAGGAGTGCAGCAGGTAGTACGGTATAGCATATATAGTACGTATACAGTATGTGAGCAATATGCAGCAGTTCAGTTCAGTTAGTTTGTTAGTTTGTTTGTTTTTGATATTGTTCAGTTTGAAACCACCTTTGAAGGTCTCAGTACATATACTGTAAATGTTAAGGTCCCATCATTTAACAGAATGCTATTGTGTCATTTTCTAAATGAATATATTTATTATGTGGTTTAAGATTTTTTTTGGGAAAGTGATGAAAATTTGATGTATGTGAGAATGTCATATAATCAAACCAACATGGCTTCAGTATGAATTTCTTATTACATGTACTAAGAAGGCATTTGAGTACCATTCATTCTGAATCAGAGGAGGGGCTAGGTAGTGAAAATTCTGTTTGTCCATTTGATTTTTTTTTGCATGCACTTGGAGATGAAGTGCTAGTTGCAGATCAGCCCTTTGCAAGGGCAAAACTTTGTAGCATACCAGGACCTATCAATTCTGGGCAAAGCAAAAAGCAGCTAGTAATCTAATTTTATTTTTAACTGTCACAAATTAGGTCATAGACACACGTACACTACTGACACATACACATCTTTGCCACTGCAGTCAGCCCTCAGTAATACAGCTGGAGCCACATTTAGAACTATAAATCATTCCCTCAGAAAGTTCCTAGATACATTGATAGAGTTCAGACCTGTACCTGAGGCCATGTTGATTTGATTGTATGGATGACATCCTCTGGGACCCACAAAACTGATGCGAGTGCACAAATAAATGGTTTGACCCAAAAAAGTTGTCTTCAGTATGAGCTCTAAGTGTTCAGAAGGTTGAACATACATGTATGATTAAACACATAGTACAGTCAGGGCTCAAAATACCTTTATTCTGAATACCTGCACTGGTGCAGGTAACATTGAAAATTACCTGCCCCAGACAAATTTTACCTACATTACTCTGAATTTAGGAAGTATGGATCATACTAGAATTGTTCAGGATCTACTGTATTGCTATTTTTCTTGTGGTAACAGTGCAGCTAATAACAATCCACATACACCTACATCATAGGAAATTTATGTATAAAACCCAGTACATGGACCAGTGCAGGTAGACACAAGAAATATCTGCTCAGCTCAAATTTTACCTGTACTAACCTGCATATGCAGGTGGTATTTCGATCCCTTACAGTATACTAACAATAAAATGTCAGGACCGGTACATCATATTGGTACAAACTCCCTTTTGTCTTCTTGGACTAATCCAAATAAAACACAAATTCTGTTGAATACGTTTCGCTGATTAAAAAATGGGCACACTATATTGGCAGGTGTTTTGCAGCGTAAGCCATAGTCACAAAGCGCATACGATTTACTGTGATGGAGGTTATGTGCGGAATAAGGGCCACCACTGAAAATATGTGTTGTCTTCTTCCCACCTACCCACTTATCTAATTAATATATGAAAATTTATACTTTTCAAAATCTAAAGGTTGGTCCTGCAAATTGTTACCATATTTGAGTGTATACTTTCTTTGAGGTTATTGCACATAATGAATTGGAGAAGGCAAGGTGGTGCTACAGTTCTAGCGTACTATAGACTTTATTTGTCCAATATCTACAATTAGATCACCGATCCGCGGAACCTGGTAGAGACAAGGTGGAAATAAACTAGTGTTCAGGGTAGGGCTGGGTACCGGTACATTATACCGGAACAAACCCGTTTTTTTTTCTTATTGGACTGGTCCAGAAAAAACGGACCTGAAAAAAATCGGTTGACCGGATGTTGGACCTATTGGAAAATGAACACATTATATGAACAGGAATTCACAAAGTTTTGGGTCTTACCGGTCGGGGAAAATAACAAGAGCGAAGTAGGGTAGAGTCTAAAATTATTTCTACCAAGTTTTACAGTCAATCGTACAAAGGCAGTTAGCTTTGTAGGATTTTAAAACGCCAGTGGGAGTCAAATATTTTACAAAACAGATTTCTTTGTATAGAAAGAGTCTAGAAATGGACCATTGTTTTGAGTATCGCCCATTCACAATTTTTCACATATTGAATCAGGTTCAGGTCCGGACGAGGACCTGATCCTCTGGACCTGAACCGGACCTGCACCTGAAATTTCTGTACCGGTAACCACCCTAGTTGGGGGAATCAGCAAAGCTCGTTACACCATTTAGGTAATCAGGTACAGAAATAACGTTGACCTCCAGCTGAGGTATACTTCCGGGTCACGCGATAGCTCTTTCCTGTCCGTGTGGTGCAGCTAGCTGGTACAGCTTGGCTTGTGCTGTTCGCGACATTTCAGACCACTCATTCAAAGGAGGACTTTGTATCAACTTATTTCCAGGTAAGAAGATTTAACATATATCGGTGCTCGAGTACAGTAAACGAAGAAAGTTTCAATAAACTTTCATGATGATCGATGGTTTTTGTTAACCGTCGTTGAACGTCTGCGATATAGATTTCTGTTCTGTCATTCAAAGCTTTTTTCTGTGCAGTTCGATGTAGATGGATTAGGAAAGATCAAAGAACAGTTTTGTTTATTGTCTGTCTTTGTCAGAAAATGATGGTTTAGGAACTGACGACGGTTGAAGTAGAAAATTTAAACAATTGGAGGAGGGTCAGTGAGGGGTTTTGGATATTCGATTAGAGTACCAAAAGTAGCAAGCGGGGCAAAAATATGCAGTTTTGTAGCTCTACATTATAACATATGTACATACAGTGTCTTGAATCAACATTTTATGGTTCAGAAATGCCGATATTGAAAGGACCCAGTTGATCCGTCGTTGGTATACTGGAAACCTCTACAAGTGCCCCAGTCAACTTCCCCGCCAAATTCTCACATCTGGGTTTCATCAGGCCTGGAGGCCAAAGGGGAGAGTGTGAATGTTAGGGGAGGTTCACTAACTACTGCAGTGTTAGTTGTTCATCTTCTTTCATGCTGCTAACCTGCATAGAACAAGGAGCTTTTATCAGGAGGAGAGAGCAAGAATTTTTTTCCATTCAGCTATGTTCGTAGCGGGCGACAAAATTTGATTAACACCCACGTGTCAAAAACCAGCATCTACATACATTTCACCCACGCAAGCTTTTGTTTTCCCTTTGTTTTGTGGTCATTCATGGTGGGGCGGCCTGGGGATACAAACATTGTGTGTAGCGATCTGATTTTTGCGATTTTGTCGACGATGTTGAACAGAAGAGTAACTTCGGAATACATACAGCGGCGGCAATATTCTCTCTGACTGAGGGTGAAATTTCAAAGCCATACGGCGACCGGACAGCGCCGCCGCTCGGGTACGGGCTAAGCCTAAAGGCAAAATTGTCTGAGGCAAAGTCTACGAAAAAAAATGGTAATATTCCTACAATTAATGATGACTGTGAAAAACCTGACTCAATGATCACAGGAACCAAGTTTTTTTTAAGTATGCAACAGATATATTTCATAAATCGATACAAATACAAAGTTCAAAATTATGCCTGGAGAACTCAAGACATTATATACGAAAACCCGATCGTAACGAAAACCATGAAAACTATGCTCTCCCGCCTTACCTTCACCTTATTCCAGGCCCGATGTATCCTCTAAAAACACGGGTGGTTCGACAAAAATGAGCAAGGTTCGACCAACAGTGAACACGCCATTTTACCGAGCACATCATCAACAGTTACGAAAAAATATCAGCTAAATGAAGAAAAACGTCATATTTTTTTAGTAGCCATCTGAAAATACATGTGAAAATTCATAATTCTATCGCAAGAAAACAGACCTCGATCCGCGAAAATAGGCCTAAACTGGCCCATGTTTGTTGTACGGCGAAGAGAAACATATCAAACTGTCCGCCATTGTGCGCTCTACCGCAAGATGACGTAGTCACATGCCTGCCGAGTTTTCCAAATAAGGGAATCGTCGGAAACCTGACCCACTTCGCCTCTTGCCGATCGGGCTTCGGGCTGGCTCGAGGGCTATGACGTAATGGCGTGGCTCATTAGCATAGAAACCGTGCCAACCGGCGCTACGAACATCAGATCAGACGGGCGCCGCGCAGGGCAGTAAACAAAGCCGGCGCTGCGGGATTTAACGGGCCAAACAAAGCCGCACAGCGGGCGGGTAACTTCATACTCTCTACAGTATACTTTGAAAACAGGTCACAAAAACAAAATTTGTATTTTTGTTTGTATGTCCAGGTATTGCAAGCCTATTCTCCTAGCAGAGGTAAGGCTCCAGCTGTTTTATGATGCTTTTTAGTCATTTTTATCTATTTTTCATTTTGTACTCTTTCGTCATGTCTCGCGGCCTGGAAACATCAAGAAAGAGTACAAGAATTAGATAGAAAGCCCGATGAAAATGACTAAAATAGCGGAAAAAAACAGCCGGAGAGCAACCTCTGCTTGTAGAGTATTGCTTAGCCAGTGAACCACCTCATTGCATAACATGCACAAGTTTGTACTGAAGAGCACTAACTGTATATCCTAACAGACTTATTTGATCCACTCACATCGAGGTGGACGCATACTAATTTTGATGTGTGTGCTGGTTTATTTTATGTGCTGGAAGTGTGGCTGTCCGCATTGACGGGACCCACATTTAACGTCATACCCACGGGACTTTCCTAACCAAATCTAGGTGCTCATGTTAACCTGATTGAATTGAGAAAATTCAAGTTAAGGGCACAAAATTTGAGCATATCATTATCAGGGAATTCAAACCTAGTCTGACTTCTGGGCTTTGACCAACACCTTTCAGTATAGTAACACTATGCGATGCTCCATTTCTGCTTGGTCTTAGTGTTGTTTCTTTCAGTATGATGATGATGAACATTTGTTACTGGGCAACATTAGTGTTTGTAATGGAAGAGCAACAGTACCTTGCCATGAGAGAGTGATTTGCCTGTCATCCTACTGCAGGGATGTTTCAAAAGCTTTGAATTCGATCATTTAGTCCCCCGGGGGTTAATGAACGTTCGATCCACGCAAGTCGATGGGAAACATCGCGAGAATCTGTGTGAACAGTGATGATGACGGCGGCTTAAAATTTACGTATTTACCACCTGTTTTCTTGTTTAAACAACGGAATCAAGCATGCCACAATAAAATAAACTTGCCAGGTACAGTAACTTTGATTATATTTCTTTAGCCTTGCCAACACATGGTATGTCATGGCGTTAAGCTTGGAAAAAATCCGAAAATTGTTAACATCGCAGTGACTTGCATTTTCCCTCCTGCTCGTTTTGCCAGAACAGCCAGCCTTATAGAGCTTTTTACGAAATAATTTTCCGTGTTTTCCATAGCTAAAGGGGTCCTACCAATTATTAATATTATGCTTAGTTTTTGTTTGGCAAGTTTTTTTTGCCTGTGATCGGTTCATATTTGTGGAGTACCTGTGATCGGTTCATATTTGTGGAGTACCTGTGATCGGTTTATATTTGTGGAGTACCTGTGATTGGTTCATATTTGTGGAGTACCTGTGATCGGTTTATATTTGTGGAGTACCTGTGATCGGTTTATATTTGTGGAGTACCTGTGATCGGTTCATATTTGTGGAGTACCTGTGATCGGTTTATATTTGTGGAGTACCTGTGATCGGTTCATATTTGTGGAGTACCTGTGATCGGTTCATATTTGTGGAGTACCGCAGCCTGAGAACGCACATAGAATAAAGATGGAGACCCCAGAAGTGATCTTCTCCACTACGTACGAGTGACCGTTATAGATTTTTCTTACGTTTTATCGCTTCAATACATTGTCCTGAGACTTTCCTTTATCTAGCAGTAGTTAGTCATGTTGCTTCATTACTCCGTTATACATATTTGGCTCCAGAGATAATGTCAAATCAGAAACAACAAATCGCATGCTGCATCCTTTATTGAAAGCAAGTCTTAACATGGATCATGGATAGGGGTGGGTACCGGTGTACCGGTACAAAACCTTTTTTTCTTATTAGACCAGTCCAGAAAAAACGGACCTGAAAAAATTTGGTGTACCGGATGTTGGACCAATCGGAAAATGAGCAGATTATATGATCAGGCATTCACACCTTTCGGGGTTACCGGTCGAGGAAAATAACAAGAGCGAAGTAGAGTAGAGTCTATAGTCATTTCAACAAAGTTTTACAGTCAATAGTGCAGTGGCAGTTAGCCTTGTTGAATCTTAAAAGCCAGTGGGAGTCGAATACTAGTACTCCACGAAACAGATTTCTTTGTTGTGAAATGGACCATTGTTCTGAGTATTATCCATTCACAAGTTCTCACATACTGAATCAGGTCCAGGTTCAGTTCCGGACCTGGTTCTGATCCTCTGGACCTGATCCTCTGGACCTCTGGACCTGAACCGGACCGGGACCTGAATGTTCTGTACCGGTACCCACCCCTAATCAAGGACTAACTTACTAAGTATACAAAGCAACAAGATAATTGAGTTAAAGGAGGCCTAAACCTTTTTTTGTAAAGCATTCTGCAATATTTTAAATACATCAAAAAGTCCAATTTTTACTTGTTTTACGTTAGTCCATCATAGATTAGCATTTCCACAATATTTGAAATTTGCGGCGTTTTCTTGTCGAGCACGGGAAGTACCGCGACCTTTGACCTCTGTGACATAAGCCGACCGCCAAGGTCCATACAGCTAAATACGCCACTACGTTATACCACGTCTTTGTCACCACGCTACTCTCCCAATGATGGATTCCGGCGAATTGGAGGGAGTCAATGAGTTTGAGGAGTACGAGGGTTTTGACCCACAGAATATAACTCCGAACAACTACCAGCCCAGGCGCCCAGCGAGATCGTCCGAGGAGACTGGGGAGGGGGGCGCATGTGACATATAACAAAGCTGCTGGCGTCATTATTGGTGACCTTGAATATCACAACACTTGTTTACGGCAGGATCAATTACCCCATGTCGCTATCAGTGCGACTTGACATACGGCCAAACATGGTATTTTAATTGCTTTACAAAACGCGTGCAAGTCAACTTTTTCAGGACTTAAATTGTTAACAGCTAATATCTCCAGATTTGTGTCTTAGCAATTTTTGGAATATGGAAGCAATTTTGAATTGCGAGTCTTTGTGTGTGAAAAAAAGGATTTTTTGACCTTATCTTGGCTGTAAAAATAGTTTGAACTTTTAAGTAGGACTTGAAAAATCCTAAGACAGAAGAACGTTTGATCTTACAATCATTACGTATATGATATAAAAGATTTGGATTTTCAGTCAAATTTAGGACCAATCTAAATGTGGTATTTTTTTTTTTGGTCCACCAAACACCCTTTCTGAATCAACCAACTAGGCAGATATCAGAAAACATTGAGACAAAACTGTGCAGCACACGTACACTGTAAGATTTGATGTATGTATACACACTGCCAGTTTTTATCTAATCTTGACGAGGCGCGTGCGAGGGGTTGCTTTTCTAACTACATTGTATCATGATATGTTGGAAGATGTCTACGTTCGAATGGAAACTTTGGGCCAAATTTGACCATCGTGGCAATTGACTTGGCTAATCTTTGTGTATGTTAATATACACTTTCTCTTACAACATGCCCTATTTCTGTCACCTCAACAAATGAAACAATATGAGACAGCAGGTATTTGTTTCACAGTGATGACGTCATTGCTCTGAGAAAAAAATCAGCTGTTGCATTGCATTTGAACACTATAAAAGATCTCTAAAAAGTCTTTGATCGATCGGCATAACTTACCTTGGTTGGGCCTAAGTGCCTGCGCTGTAACAGGCGTGAATGACTATCCATGCTATGACACCTATGGGGAACATGCACAACTGAATAGGTGAAATTATGTGCCCAAGCCCAAGTTAGTGACCCCAAACTGCTTTCTGGTATTCTTATAGCATATATCTGCACAAGGAAGAAAATCATTGACCTCTCAAGATTATAACCACTTTTCAGTAAATGTTTTTATCAGTGTAATTAAGATCTAAATCATAGCTGACAATATAGACGTGACCGTAGGTAATTTAATTGCCCTTTTGTTTAAATATCGTTTGTCTTGTTTTTGCAGAAGTTGATCCAGATACAGATGACATGGCGACATCAGACAACATGCAGGGTTTGGATGACGTCAGGAGAGGAGCAGCAGGGGGTTCTGCCTGGCAGGGAGAAAGACGAGAGGATTCTGGTGAGGAGTCCAGGAGGGAGAAAGGTGTGAAAGTGTACAGGTGTGAGGAGTGCAGCAGGCAGTTCAGCCGGCTGCACAATCTGAAGACTCACATGCGGACTCACACTGGAGAGAAACCCTACAGGTGTGAGGAGTGTAGCAGGCAGTTCAGCCGGCTGCACAATCTGAAGACTCATATGCAGACTCACACTGGTAAGAAAGTTAAAAACAAAGCTCCCTTTTCTTAAACTTTTTGAAGTCCTGCTGTAGCAGCCTGCTAAAACTCCAGCCGTAGCAGCCTTTTTTCCTAAATGTTGGGGATTTTTCCCTCCGGAAATTTTTCTCCATGTGTGCATTTTGTTACCGCCAGTAATCTCAATGTTAACTAAACTTTTGAAAACCTTGATTAAAGTTCTTCAGCTTGCAGAACTGAATGTTTGCGCATTGGGCTTTGGTAGCCTGAAATGTTCACAGGAAAAGTTACTTAAGGCTTAATCTCATACCCACAGGTGAGACCATCATGAAGTGCTTCAGGTGTGAGGAATGCCACAAGCAGTTCAAATTGATGAGTAATCTGAAGAGACACATGCGGACTCACACCGGGGAAAAACCATACAGGTGTGAGGAGTGTAGCAGGCAGTTCACTGGACTAGGAAATTTGAACTTGCACATGCGCACTCATACTGGGCAGAAACCCTACCGGTGTGAGGAGTGTAGCAAGCAGTTCAGTCAGCTGGGTCATCTGAAGGCCCACATACGGACTCACACCGGGGAGAAACCATACAGGTGTGAGGAGTGTAGCAGGCAGTTCAGTGAGCTGGGTAGTCTGAAGAAACACATGCGGACTCACACTGGGGAGAAACCCTACAGGTGTGAGGAGTGTAGCAGGAAGTTCAGTGAGCTGTCTAGTCTGAAGAAACACATACGGACTCACACTGGGGAGAAGCCCTACAGATGTGAGGGGTGTAGCAGGCAGTTCAGTCGGTTGGGTCATCTGAAGAGACACATCCGTACTCACACAGGGCAGAAACCCTACAAGTGTGAGGAGTGCAGCAGGCAGTTCAGTGAGCTGGGTAGTCTGAAGAAACACATGCAGAGTCACACTGGGGAGAAACCCTACAGGTGTGAGAAGTGCAGCAGGCAGTTCAGTGAGCTGGGTAGTCTGAAGAAACACATGCAGACTCACACTGGGGAGAAACCCTACAGGTGTGAGGAGTGCAGCAGGAAGTTCAGTGATGCGAGTCATCTGAAGAGACACATGCGGACTCACACTGGGGAGAAACCCTACAGGTGTGAGGAGTGTAGCAGGCAGTTCAGTGAGCTGGGTCATCTAAAGGCCCACATGCGGACTCATACAGGGGAGAAACCGTACAGGTGTGAGGAGTGCAGCAGGCAGTTCAGTGAGCTGTCTAGTCTGAAGAAACACATGCGGACTCACACTGGGGAGAAGCCCTACAGATGTGAGGGGTGTAGCAGGCAGTTCAGTGAGCTGTCTAGTCTGAAGAAACACATACGGACTCACACTGGGGAGAAAGCCTACAGATGTGAGGGGTGTAGCAGGCAGTTCAGTCGGCTGGATCATCTGAAGAGACACATGCAGACTCACACAGGGGAGAAACCCTACAGGTGTGAGCAGTGTAGCAGGCAGTTTAGTGAGCAGGCTACTCTGAAGACACACATGCGGACTCACACTCAGTAGAAACCCTACAGGTATAAGGAGTGTAGCAAACAGATTAGCACATCATGCAACCTGAAGAAACACATTTGGAGCCACAAAGGAGACACTGTATAGATGTGACGGCCATGGTGGGCATTATACAGTACTGTAGTGCGACTTGGTTTCAAGGTTAGGGCAGAATGCTGTACAATAAACCTGCCCTGATGACTTGACTTGTTGAGCTTCTATAGGAGGCATGTTTCTAGATCCTAGTGTTTTTTGTTTGCAACTGCTTTTGTTTTGTAGTACTGTTAGAAGTACTGTGGACCGTAGGTCTTGTATGTAGGGATTGCTGTAGAAAAATCAAAGTGAAATGTTGGTTTACGTATACTGAAGCTTTGTTTTCTGTTAAATTGTTATTTTATATATATATATTGTAGCTAACCAGTTCTGAGTCAATACGTTTTTCAAGTTTAGTGTTAAGAATTTTTTGTAGTATTTTTGATTAGATACAAGGAAGGATTGTTTGTTTGTTTGTTTGTTTGAACCTTCATTAAAGAAACTACATGTATACTCACACTTGTTTGTTTGAACCTTTATTCTTGAGGAGCTCAAATCAGCCTAAAGGCTGCTTTTCAATGAAGTAAGGGTCAGATTATATGTAACAGAGATTGAGTTCATTCCATTACTTAGTCACCAGATGTAACAGAGATTGAGTGCATTCTATTACTTAGTCACCATGCGGATGTTTGTTGCCAGTGTATATACTATCACATTTTCTCAATTAATATATGCAAAATCTAAAGGTAATGGAAGTTGTTACCATATTTGAGTGTATACTCTATTTCAGGTTATTGCCTAAATGAACTGGAGATGGCAAGGTAGTGCTACAGTTCTAAGAAGGATGCAAAATTGCAAACAATGTGTACATCACGTCGTTTAGATTGAGTGATTTAATTTGCAATTTGCAGTAAGTTTGTAGAGACAATGTGAGCAGTAAACACTTATAACTAGCCTGATTGTATCATGCTCCAAGCGACTAGATTGACAGTTGCCGCTCGCAGGTCATTTACCCCAGCCAGTGAGAGATCACAGACTGAAAACATAGCATTTTTACAAATGTAAGCAAGGACATGGTATGGCAGTCCTGGATTCATACAAAAAGTACTCAACATTAATACAGAAAACATAATACATTTGATTCAAAATATGTTCAAGCTGGGTGGAAAAGGGGTGCATACTAGTTCCATTTTAGTCCCCTTAGAGTTGTCTGTGACTGAATTCCTCGAAACAGGTGCATACTTAAATTGAATCTACTTAAAAAGAAAACATGGTATACAATGTACAGTATTATGATGGATTGGAGGTGACTGTTCACTCTTGGGGAGTTGCTAATATAACGTAGTAGTTGCGATCAGTCCCATCTGATCCAGCTCAATCTTATTATCTGACAAAGTTTATCAAAGACCTTACTACAGGTCCCTGCCCATGGGTGTTAGCTGGGGGTGGGTACTGGTACAGAAAATTCAGTTCATTGATTTTTATCAGGTCCGGTTTTTCTGGGCTGGTCCAACAAGAAAAAAAAAAGGTTTTGTACCGGCACATGTACCGGTACCCACCCCTATGTCAGTTGTGAAGGCTGCCACGACCACACCAGTCTACCCTCTGGTCCCACAGGCCCATCTCAGGGCTTGTCTGGACCTGACGAACACATAGGGGATACACAACTTCTCACAGAGACGGGACAGGTGCAGGATGCTGGACAGAGGCTCAGTATCGGCTGCCAGCACAACAAACTGGATCTCTCCCTCATGGTCAGCTCCGGACTAAGGAGTGAGCCCCTTATAAGTGATAGGTTTATGTGGCCATCTGTGGTTTAACACACTCAACACTTAAAGTCTTGTAACTATACTATAGTGTTATAGGTATATGTGGGCATCTGTGGTCCCTAAGACACACTCCATACCTAAAGTCTTGTACTCTTATACTATAATAGTGTTATATATAGGTACATGTGGCCATCTGTGGTCCTATTAAAGCACACTTTAAAGTCTTATACTCTTCACAATCATCCACACGACACACACAAGTCACACATACACGCCTATACCCAAACACACACACACAATCACCCATCCACACATGTACACAAAAACATACACCCACTCACCCATACAGACAGCTACACAGTGTCACTTACAGTCCAACATGTATTAGTGGCCACCTTTGCATAGCAAGCACCTGGCCAGTGCGGTCACTTTTTGTTGGTCCCTTGGATTTTTCCCATTGACCTTAGCATTAAGAAATAGTTTCTAGTGACCACCTGTCCAATGCAGCCATGGCCATACAATTTCTGGTCCCGTAGATACAGAAACACTGCTTGTTGCGACCAAACAGGCAAGTCTTGTAGACTTCAAGCCTTTGTTGGCGAATTTACCAACATTCTGCATGGCAATATCAATCATTTCTGTAGATTTGACTTTTGCAGGGTCAGTTGAATGAGACGATCAAGACAATGTTACTTGGTGAGAAACATGAGTGGGTACTGAAATCATGTGTAACTTAATTGGTCAGCAATTTCTCTATAGTGACCACCTGTCTATAGTGGCCGCATTTCTCCAGTCCCTTGGGTGACTGCTATAGACAGGTTTGACTGACATAGGTATGTTGTACACACACACACACATCTTTGGCCCTGCAATCATCTCTCATTCTCAATAAGACTGCTTGAGTCACATCATCTCCATTTAAAACTTTTAAAAAGATTTACTGCCAACTAAAGATCTTCCTGAGAAAGTGACTAGCAAGCATTACAGGTTACTTTTGATCAGACCCAGTCAACCGGGCTGCTAGAATTATACTTGATCTTTCATATGCGTCTCACATCGGTAGTAATGAACACACTTTCTACACTGGAAAACTCTGGAAACTAGAAGAAATAAACACCTGTTGCATAAAAAAAGAATAAATGCCTCTACTTATATGGACAAAATAAAGATAGGGCATACTTGGCCCTACATGACATCATTTGATGTAACACGTAACAACTATTCTGGCCATACAGCAAGGCACAAAGCACTACAAAACAGTGTAAGTATAAAACTACAACTAAATAAACCATTTTCTTCTTGCAATATTCTAAATTTTTCTTTCTTACTTCAGTTTTAGCATCTCAGCCTTCACAATGCACTCTTCCTTGAATAAGAGCTTCTTAAGATAGTTGAAATATTGCTCTGTCTGCTTGCCATCATGCTTTGCTTTTCCTGCAAGATTTTTCAGAAAACAGTGGTCTTTTGTCTTGAGCAGAAAGCCCTCTGTAACACACTTTTTAATCTTTCCAATCCACTGTCTTTTCTTATCTAATGCTGTCCTTTTTCTCCTGAGTTTCTTTGTTTCTCTTCGCTTGTTGTTGGGCACTGTGGATCGGGGCCAGGAGTAGTTCTCGCAGTGTTGATTCTGTGTGGATGGTCTCGGTTCTCTCCGTAACTTACCAAGCTTCTCCTGCAGCTGACGGCACTTACGTTTCAGAGCCTTCAGGACTTGTTCCTTTGTTGGCTCCAGCTCTGGTGACTTCCATTTCCGCCTCAGTCTGGCAGTTTCCTTCTCCAGCTGCTTTTTGTAGAGCCGATGCTCCACCTTGCTCTTGCGGGTGTTCTTCCTTACCCTTATCATGATATGCCGCACCGTTCTGAGGTCCTTGTCCGCTCTCTCATACTGTTCCCGTCTCCGTTTGTCCCACTTCTGCATCCTCTCCGCCAAGTCTTGTCTCCTTTTGACATGCGGGTCAATACTGGGCGGTGGGTGAGCCCGAGGGTTTTCTCCATCTCTCTCTCCATCCGCCTGTTGCTCAGGCTCTTTAACACTAGGATCATCAGGATCTGCCTCTAGATCTTCCACTGGCAGTTGTTGTTGCTCTGCTTTGATCCTGGGCAGCTCTCGCTCTTCTTCTGATTGTTGTGCTTGATCTTCTTGTGGTTGGTCAGGTTCTACTTTGATCTGCGGTGGCTTTGCGGCTGAAGAAGCAGCATCTCTGATAATATGGATCAAGACACAGTGGTTTTGAATGTCTACTTCATTTACCGCAAAGACATGGCACGCTTTACATGTAAACCCAACCGGTTGGTACATCCTGGGTGGAACTCCTGGGTGGGCTTTGCTGTTATGTCCTGGAAATAAAGAGAGAGAAATCAGACACAAGCATCAAATAGAGAACAACATATCTTATAAGCTGCATGTGTATGACCAGCATATGAAGACAATATCTTTAATGACCAATTGAGTTCCACCACTTGCCCTTAACACCATGGTTGGGGGCCTCATGTTTTAATATTCATTGTGAAATCCACTGATTTATCAACTTCTAAGCTTGGCAAAATAACAATTTCAGATGGAAGTCCCACATTTTTTGATGGATGAACTTAAGGTCCTAAGGTCTATTTTCTAGGTATGGCCCGGTGATTCAATGGGGATATGTTGAGAGAACCAGATTCCTTGAAAACAAATGCCCCAGCTCGCTTTCCTGGGAAGTCACATCCACATTGAATCACCGGGCCATACTGTCTCACTGGACAAGTCAGAATGCTAAACACTGAACAGGAGTACTTTGCAAGAGTTACATTGTATAAATACTGTAAATGCAGAAACTTTCGCGGTGGTTTAATGTTCGCGGTTTTCGCGGCAGCCGCTTCACAACGAATTTAAGACCACCGCAAACATTTTTCCATGGCAGTAAGAGACTACACTGCATGGTAGGGCTGGGTACCGATACAGAAAATTCAGTACCGGACCTGGACCTGAAATTCAGGTCCGGTTCAGGTCCAAAGTATCAGGTCCAGGTCCGGACCTGAACCTGATTGCCTATGTGAAAGCATGTGAATGGACGATAATTAAAAGAATGGTCCATTTTGCAACAAAGAGTTTGTTTTGTGGAGTACTGTAAATGCAGAAATATTCGCGGTGGATTAATATTCGCGGTTTTCGCGGCGGCCGCTTCACCGCGAAATTAAATCCACCGCGAATATTTCGTCTGCTGGCGCCGCCTAAGGTGCCCCTTTTCCGCTCCATGTACATACTACTACTGTCTTTGTCACTGTATAATGAAATGTTTGACATACTTACTACGGTGAAGTCTTGACTGAAGACAAACATGTAATTTTTTCATACGACCAACTGTATTACAGTACTGTACAGTATGTTCACCATGATACAAAGGTCGTACTACTGTATACTATTACGTATTGAGAGGGTAGATACGATTAGATCAGTAACAGTGGCTCACGCAAGAACAAGTCAAAAGCATGGAAACTGTTCTATCCGTCTGTATAGGACCCTTACCGGGTAACCAGCAAGTGTTTTCCGACTGGCGGTTTGTAGAGGCGCCGGGTTTTACACGGCAGTTCGTGACTACAGTGCAGTGCTGAAAATGCATTGAATTTCGCGGGATGGCGCTACCGCGAAATTAAATCCACCGCGAAATGTCCATTTTGCCGCTACCGCGAAATTAAATCCCCGCGAAATTAAATGCATTTACAGTATTTGACCACTGGCGTTCTATAATCCTGCAAGACTAACTGCCTCTGTACAATTGACTGGAAAACTTTGTGGAAAGGAAACTCTACTCTGCTTCGCTTTTGTTATTTTCAGCGACCGGTAATCCCCAAAACACGTGATTTCCTGTTCATATAAATTTCCCGCATATAATCCGTTTCATTTCTAATAGGTCCAACATCCGGTCCACCAATTTTTTTCAGGTCCATTTTTTCCGGACCGGTCCAATAAGAAAAACTTGTTTTGTACCATTACCCACCCCTAGTGCATGGTGCTACCGTGAAATTAAAACCACCACAAAAAGATTTTCCTGCTACAGCGAAATTAAAGCCCCCGCAAACTTAAATGCATGTATCTGATACGTTAAATTGCTTTTTCTTTACAGTATGTGATGACAGTACAGTAAATGTATTTAAGGTCGTGGGATGGCAGAGACACGCACACACACACAACAGGGCTCGAAATTCATTTTTGGGATTAGGTGCACTGGTGCACCCAGCTTGAAAAATTGGGTGCACCAAAAAACTTTTGAGTGCACCACATAAATCTAAGTAATAACCTAATAGCAAAACTTAGTTACAAGCTATCAAATTCTTAAACAAGTACCATGGCAGACATTTTTGTTATCTTTCTAATACTTAGATGTCAAGAATATGATGTATACTAGTATACTTTGATATCTTTCCATACATAAACGTAAGAAAATATTTGGGTGCACAGCTCTGATTTTGGGTGCACCTGGGTGCACATGCACCCAGTATTTCGTGCCCTGCACACACACACTAGGGCTGTGTATCGGTTTGGTGTAGACACACACACACACAGACACATTTGCATGCACACACATACACATACACATACACACACACTCACACACAGAGACACACACACACACTAGGGCTGTGTATCGGTTTGGTGTAGACACACACACAGACACATTTGCATGCACACACACACACGCACACACACTCACACACAGAGACACACACACACTAGGGCTGTGTATCGGTGCGATGTAGACACACACACACACACACACACACACACACTAGGGCTGGGTATCAGTACAGTGTAGACACACACACACACAGACAAACGAGACACATACGCATGCATACACACAGACACACACAAAGTGGGGATGGGTACCGGTACAAAAAGGTTTCTTTTTCTTATATTTGGACCGGTCCGGAAAAAACTGGTTTCAGGGCTTACCGATGGAGGGAACTAACAAGAGCGAAGTAGAGTCTATAATTATTAACACACAAACACACACACACACAAACACACACATATACACACACACACACACATATATGAGAACTTCACAGACTTCTGTGGATGGAAATGATTTTGGTACTGACCACCAACCGACATCCTCCTCCCCCCCTCCTCCGCCGACCCCTATTCTCTTCGTCACACATTGCCACACGTTTTCCCTACCAAACCAAACCCAAACCCCTGTACTTGACCAACAGTGAAGACAGCAGTTGATAAGATAATAGAATTCTAACGTAGTGGACTATGGATAACAACTGGGGTTACAAACAAATCATTTAATCCCCTTCAAATAATCAAATCTGATCAAGAATCGTCCGTCCATATTTTTCACGCACAGAATTTGTCATCTCAAAACCCCCGGCCCCACATCACACAACGCACAACCTCCGAGAACAAAAACAACAACTGTGATCTAAACAACACGTGCGGAGAACAGGTGAGTTGGTTACCTTTGACCAATGAGGCGAGAACTCCTGACACACGAGGAAAAGATCGACTCATGACAGAATTTCCTGGAAAATGTGCCCGGTGTTGTTGGCGCCAAAATACCCAGATCTCCCATGATCCTTTGCTAACCGACGAAGTTGTGTGTCGCCTTCCCCCCAACAGTACTTGAAAGGGGTGAAAACTTATTTTCCTATGTCCTCTTGGAAAGATAATATTGACTAAAACAGGGGATAAAATGATGAAAATAAAATTGAAGCTATAAAAGCACTTACAAAGTAACTTGTAGACTGAAATCATTTATATTTCAACAGGCTTTAGAAAAGACCGATGTCCCCTGTAGCTATAGTAGAATAGTCCAGCTCTCCTGAGGGAAAAGATGACCATACTGGGCGGTGTCAGTCTTACTCT
This sequence comes from Branchiostoma floridae x Branchiostoma belcheri, assembly GCA_019207045.1. NCBI lineage: Eukaryota > Metazoa > Chordata > Leptocardii > Amphioxiformes > Branchiostomatidae > Branchiostoma > Branchiostoma floridae x Branchiostoma belcheri. The sequence continues at coordinate 21,679,595 of CM033033.1, read as the reverse complement.
CAAAGCAGAGGTGAGAGGTTGGTGGGGAAGATTGTGACCTTGTTATCTTATGTCCCGTTTTCTTTCCACACTCCCCACGAACGGGAAAACGGGGCACTAGTATGTGATAAAAACGACACAATTCTCCCAACTTAACTTCTGCTGGAAGAGTAGGCACTCCTGAACCAGTAGACGGAACCCATGTATGTATGTATATAATGTATGGTCCCGCCATGCCCGCCAGCAAAATAAAAACATGAATATGCAGATGTACATGTATTTGACGGACTTGTCACTCTGTCATTGGCCAAAGCGCTAACTACCGTGCTATCACTGGTTGAATCTGTAGATTTATTTATCTGATAGGGACCTAGGAGAAAATATTAGTAGAGTTCGCAGTGATACATTGTACTGTACGGTTATGGGAAGCAGGTTTTGCGGCAAGTCAGTTCTTTAACTTTTCAGTCACAAGGAAAACGTGTCATGACGTGCCAATATTCATTAGCCGGATCCTGACATCTGCTTAGATGAATCGTGTGTACTCTCCAAGCAGAGGTTAATAAGCTTCGGCTGTTTTTAAAACATTTTTGGTCGTTTTCATTCCGGGGCTTTCTACTTTGTATTGTATTTTTCATTTGCAAAACCTAACTTAGTAATAGAATACAAAATAGAAAGCCCGATAAAAACGACTAAAAAAACGTAAAAACAAACAAACAGCCGGAGCCTAACCTCTGCTTAGATACACTCCAAGAACAGGTTGAGTCGCAGAGATATACGTAGTAGTAGTCGGACGCTACTCTTGTAATTTTTCCGACTATTACTATATCTCCGCGACTAAACCTCTGCTTGGAGAGTATGCTTTATAGGGTATAGAGTCTTGTGTATCTGTTGCCCCGCCCCTCGTTTCGTTTCTCTGACACATGAGACTGCAGACGTACCCGAAGCGTGACCGCCACTGTGGGAGTGACGGTACACGGCTCCTCCAAGTCTCGCAGTGTACGTCTTTCCCACGGGCCGGCTCAATACAGTTAACTGTATCTCAAGACCGGAACCAACAAGCAGCACAAATTAGTTTTTATGAAGTCGTCTGTAGTTAGTTGTGTGTTGTGGTTTAGCGTTTCGATGTACACGCTTCACATAAGTTAATAAAAATGTGAGGATAGTGTATCACGTATTTTTTTTTACCATATTTATTTCCGAAGAATTCGATCGCCCTTAGCCTGGTATCCAGCCGTAATATAGTTCGCGAGTCTCTTCTCTCCTCTCCACAAATTGTAATTGTGGAGAAGACAGAAAAGACTCGGGAACTATATTACGGCTGAATACCAGGCTAGATCGCCCTGCCTTGAAAGCTCATTGGACCTACTCTCCAAGCAGAGGTTAGGCTCCGGCCTTTTTTTTAGCGTTTTTTAGTCATTTCTATCGGGCTTTCTAGTTTGTCATTTTTCTTGAAGTACGCCAGTTAGGTTTTGACACAGCAAGATAAGATAAAAATATAGAAAGCCCGATAAAAAAGACTAAAAAAAACGTTACAAAAACAGCCGGAGCCTAACCTCTGCTTGGAGAGTACATTGGACCTACTCTCCAAGCAGAGGTTGAGTCGCATAGATATAGTAGTAGTCGGAAAATTACACCGGTGCTCCTTTTACATATTAATTTTTCCGACTAGTACTATATCTACGCGACTCAACCTCTGCTTGGAGAGTACCTTGGACCTTGTTATGCTGTGTTCGATCTTCTTGTCTTCTATTTTGTCGCTTCTCTTGTGTTGGCATTTTTCTATGTGCGCTTTGCGTATGATTAGCACGCAAACTAACAAAACAAACGGCACAACATAAAATACCGGTTACAACACAAGCCGTGCCACCAGACGTCTGCTTGGAGATAAGTTTCCTGACAAGTTGCAGGCGGCGCTAAGGACCATGGGAAAATTCGTGCGGCTGGACGAAGTGAAAGTTGTGTGGAGAAGTGACAAGGGGAGATTGTGGACATGTCAGGCTGCTGGTTGGTGATTTTGGATAATCTGATTACAGAAGACAGCACAGGTAAGGTTCACCTGTTAGTAATCATGTAATCAATGTAATTTTCCTATCGCACAGTCTGTAGCCAAACGTGAAGGCCTCGTTTATGGGTTTAATCGCGGGCCACATGTGGCTGTGTTCGAGCTCGGGCGCGGTCCTGTTGTTGTTGTTCCTGTTGTCGCGTTATTTTGTCCAATTCTATTGTCGTTGATGTAGTAAAATCAAATGTAAAGATCACGAAATGACATGTATAATTTTCAGTAGGGCGGGAGTAGACCTTTGTCCTTAGCCAAACGGGATGAGGGGCGGATCCGCTAGATAATTTTTTTCCCTTTGAGTTTGAGAATTTTTCTGGCGAAAAATGGCGGCTCATATTCCTCCACAGTTGAAGAAAATACTCTCAATATACAGACAGCCCCATACTTCACGAATAAAATTATGTTAGGACACGAACTTTTTATATCTTTTCTTATGTATGTAAACAAAGTCTTACAGGAAGATGATACAGGAAAGTAGAAGTTAGAGTTTTGTAGTGGACAGTTTGTTTTGATGGTACATGAACTGTAAATGTAGAAACTTTCGCGGTGGTTTGATGTTCGCGGATTTCGCTGTGGATGCTTCACCGCGAACTTACAACCACTGCGAAAATTTTTCATTGGCAGTAAGAGACAACATGCATTGGCATAATACCGGTCATAAGCCTTATACCGGTCGATTAAAAATAGTGGAACTTAAAGAGATCTACACATGCAACAATAGTTATTTCTGAGGTATGCACACTTCAGACATCTAGGTGTCCAATACATAATTTACAAAGCATCGATAACAATGCATTCGAAGACAACAAGGCCAAAAGTTTTCAGGTCATTTTCGGGGCAGGCGAGCTCGTCGTGGGACAAACACACTGTCACGTTCATCGCCAGATTTGTAGATAATAATCACATGTGCTCACGGCACAAGACGAGCATGATTCAACAGCAATCTTGAATTTCTTTTGGTGACCTACAACTCGTGTAAAAGCAGGGCTCGAAATACCACATGCATATGCAAGTTTGTGCATGTAAAATTGGTGTGGTGTAAGTAAGTTTGGACCAAACTTGCACCAGTGCAAGTTACTTTTATCCACTAATAACTGACTTTAGAAAAAGCTTACACACACCAAGAATATTGTCTGCCATTGAAAGGTAAAAGAAAACAACACTGAATAAAAAAATAGCCTAAATTTGTTATTTCTAAACTTGGTTAGACATCCAGGTAAACAAAATTTGAAGACAATTCCATCTCTATAATGCTAATAATTCCTATGGTGTTGTCTTACCTTGATTTGCATATGAGTAAATACATTTTGCATACAATTTAGTGACTTTGATATGATCAATTGGATTTGTTGTACAATTTGAAATCCAAAATAAAATACGCTTTGGAAAACAAATATCCAAACATGTGGTCTTTATGTATCCCCATATATTTGCAAATTTTCAGAAGAAGAATAAAGGGTTAACAGTTCACTATTTTGGGTTGTGCAAGTAAGTTTCTTTTGGTGCAAGTTACCTTTGGCTTAACTTGCACTGGTGCAAGTTGACTGAAAAGTGTATTTCGAGCCCTGAAAAGTGTGAGGAACCGTTGCATAATAGCCCGGATCTACGGCTGAATGGGTCAAATTGAACGTACGCCGCCATTTTCCCGCCATTTTTAATGCTACGGCTAGCAGTAAAGTTTTACGTCATAGCGGTTGTGACGGACCAAAATTAAATGAAAATTCTTGTCAGTATACGCCCATTTTCTCATGACTTTTTGTATGCTCATGCAGATTTTTGTTTTGTGCAACTACAGTGAAACTTGTCTAAGAAGACCACCCTGGGGACCAGTGTGGTTGTTTTAGACACGTGGTCTTCTTGTGCAAAGAAAGAAAAAGTGACAAGATAGGACAGACACAATGATTTCAAAGTTAATGGTCTTTAAAATAGTTTAATTTCACGAACCTGTACATTTGCACGTGAGAACATTATCACCGTTGAACTGTCTATCTGTATGATTCATATAGTATTGTTATACCAACTCATTTAAAATTGAAACGTTTCCAAAATTTAGGGCTATTCTTTCACATTTTCTTAGCTTTTTGTAGCAGGAGCAGCGTCATTTTTCCCGCCGGCATTGTCTGTCAAAAACTTGTGAATGGGCGACACCGTCAAGACAATGGTCCATATTGCTTACAAAAACATCGCTGTTTTCAGTGGAGAACCCGGCGCCCCACGAGCGTTTTGAAATGCGATTTTCGTGTTAACAACGCTAATTGCCTATCTTTTTACTTTGTGAATCACAGCCAGCGGGTCAGAAATAAGTTGGGGAGCTTTACCGCCATAACAAAAAGCATGCGCACACATGCCCGACACGACGGGAACCTTCTTTCAAATCGGCAGCACGGCAGAAAAACAAATGGTTCATTTCAACGCTGTTACACATGAAAATAATGTGGGTGAGTTTGTTTCTCTTCTGGCGCGGGTCTTAAAGTCTCAACGCTGCCTAGAAGGCGAAAATTTGCCGAGAAAAACAAGTTTAACCCCACCGACGCTTCTAATAATGAAGATGTTGACAAATGGACGCTTCACTAGAAGCAAGGGTGAGCAGTTTCTCAAAAAGACACAAATACACCTTTTATTCTCTGATAAAATGTGTTATAAAGTCATAAAGATATCTTATATCTGTTACCTTTACTTCAAACAAGTTTTATGAAAATAAATTTCCATTTTGTACGGTTTAAATGTAGAGTACAATAACAACGCACGCAACATTTCTACCTACACTCCAGTGGACTTTCCCAATGACACCGTTTGACCTCTTGGGCGCCATGTTTGATTTTGGCTCGGCGCGATAACAGAACCAAAACACACAGATTTTGCCGTAATTTCCCGGCAGTTATGATAAAAAAATCGATGTTGTTATACCCTTGAAAATAACGCAGTGGTTTCGGTAACATTTTAGTTGCCGAAACACAAGCCAATTTTAGCGATATTTCTCGCGAGTTATCATCAAATATCGACAGTTTCTACAGTCTTGAAAATGACGCAGTCGTTTCGGCAAGTTTTCTTCGCCAAAGCACAAGCCGATTTTAGCGGATTTCCCGCCAGATATCATCAAAAATCAAGGCCGCTACACACTTGAAAATGACGCGGTCGTCTTCGGCAACATTTCGGTCGCGGGCGGACCGGATTCGGGGTGGTCGCGGTCACAGAAGACAAGTGGTCGCTTTGGCCACGTTGCTTAATGCTTGTGTCTATGGGGAGGAAAATCGGGACCGGCCAAAAGCGGTCGTAATAGGCCGATGGTCGTCTTACGGACGTGGTCGCTTATACAAGTTTCACTGTACTAACAGGAAAGAAAGGAACAACAGAGGATGAATAAAGGTACATAGCGGCAGTTAATTGTGCCGTGTTTCGTTCGACCGGTATAATGCACCCCCTTCCAAACACGCGCCCGTTCTCCGTGCAATTCCGCGGTGTGTTCCAATTACGATATTATGTTTTTAGCAGGACCAGAGAGACAAAATAATTTACACAGAAGAAGTGGCAAAGGTAAGCTGTAACAGCAACATGTAACTGGAGAAAATGATGCGTTGATCATTTGCCAAATTAGCATTGCTTGAGAAATTGCAGTAAACCGACCGGTATTATGCCAATGGATGTTACCAATACTTTTCCACTATTTTTCACCCGTAGTCAACTTGTTTTAATGTTCCAGCAACGAAAAAATCCTTCCAAATCAAAGCACAGCGTTCAATCGGCTCGAAAACTTCTGCCATGTTGGATTCATCAACTCACGCCGAATCTCGCGGTAATGCGCGAGAGAATTATATATTTTCTGCAGTACCGTTATATCTCGATAGAGGGCAGTGTCTATGACCTCCTTGGTTTCTGCAACATCGAAAATAGCACAAGTGGTGAATAAGGTATTATAAGTAGGAATGTTTCTTCAAAATGTTATTTTGTAACAATGACTATAAAATAAACTTTTTTTATTTCTTCAATTTTTATTTTCATTAATTTTTTTACTTTTATTTTAATCTTTGTTGATGGTGTGACACTCAGATAAAGAAAATATGTGCAATAACATAGGAATTATTCTGTTCATTATTTATACAATTAACTGATATGATACTGCATAGATAAATAAAAAGAGCCTACCTGCTTATCATCTTCTCTTGGACTGAAGTAGCATGGGCACAGTTTACATGTCAATTTGGTATTTTTCCGGGGGGTACTTTTATTCCAGGGGGTACTTTTATTAGATTTTGAAGATTTTTCCGGGGGGTACTTTTATTCCAGGGGGTACTTCTATTTGAGAGGTGAGAGTAGGGCCAAACTTATTGTGGGACTGTCATCGACAAGTTAATTAGTTTTGCTCTAAGATAATATTCTTCAATCAGAAGCTTTCACCAAACCAAATGCGCCAAATAGAATGCAGTTAAACCTTTCTAAGACAGTCACCCAGAAGAATTAAGCAGATCAACATGACCAAGACACAGTCACTTTCCCATGCGAGGTGTTTTACATTGTTTATTGTAATACTGTAAAATGCATTTAAGTTCGCGGGGATTTAATTTTGCGGTAGGAGGAAAAAGGACTTTTTGCTGTGGTTTTAAGTTCATCGTAGCACCATACACTGTAGTCTCTTAATGCCATGAAAAAAATGTTTGGGGTGGTTTTAAATTCGCTGTGAAGTGGCCACCGCAAAAACCGTGAGCATAAATCTACCGCAAACATTTCTGCAACTCTCAACTGACAGAAAGGTCCTGGAAATAATTTTTTCTGTCATCTGCATTGTTACAAACAAATTTGATAAAGTTTATCAAAGTGAAGTGTAGTCAGCTGTAGGGAAGGAGCCTCTAGTACAGAAGATGTTAGTTAACTGTGAGTATGGGTGAGCGTGTGTGTGTGTGTGTGTGTGTATCGGTGAGCGTGCATGTGTGTGTGTCTGTGTTTGTGTGCATGCATGTGCATGTGTATCTATGAGTGGGTAGGTGCATGATTATATATATGGCTGTGTACCTAAATACCCGTACCTGTACCGTACCTAAAAGAATGTTTAGGTACAGGTCCTGACCTAAACATCTGTACCTGTACCTAAACAAACTAAATTGCTTATTTTCACCACTTTTTAAGACATTGTTACTGGATAAGTAAATCGTGAATCAACAAGGACAATCATGGTAATCTTTCAGTTGAATCTCAAGAAAACTTGTTTTGAGATTCAAATATGCAATTCCACATATAAAGATGACAATTTAACACTAGAAAAGACAGTTAGCTACATGTTTAACTTACATATACTTGGTTTAATTTTTTTAGGTACAGGTGCAGGTCTGGACCTGGACCTAAATCTATGTACCTGTACCTGAAATTTGTTTAGGTACACAGCTCTATACATGAACAATGTAGCTGTGTATGTGTATGGATTAGTGTAAATGTGTGTGTGTGTGTGTCTATGTGAGTGTGCATGTGTGTGTGTGTGTGTGAGTGTGTGTGTGTGTGTGTGTCAGTGAGTGTGTATGTGTGTGTGTGTGTGTGTGTCTGTGTGTGTGTGTGTGTGTGTCTATGTGAGTGTGTATGTGTGCGAGTGTGTGTGTGTGTGTGTTGGTGAGTGTGTATGTGTGTGTGTGTCTGTGTGTGTGTGTGTGTCTATGTGAGTGTGTATGTGTGTGTGTATATATTTGAGTAGCCTTGTGTGAGTGTATTGGTGAGTGTGTATGTGTGTGTGTGTCTGTGTGTGTGTGTGTGTCTATGTGAGTGTGTATGTGTGTGAGTGTGTGTCTGTGTGTCTGTGTGTGTGTGTATGTGTCTATGTGAGTGTGTATGTGTGTGTTTATATATTTGTGTAGCCTTGTGTGAGTGTATTGGTGAGTGTGACATTTATGTTTGTATGTTTACAGGTTAATCAACCTGGCTGACACGCTCAGAAAGTTCACCACACATCTGCATGGATGTCAGCGTACTTTAAGGCAAGTTATTAAGACACTTTAGTCTGTAGAGTAGTATCACTTGTCCTTCCAGGAATTAAATGTCTGATTCCATTGTGTAGACGTACAGTTGTATAAAAAATCTTCAGTCAAGTGTTAAGTGTTTTAAAAGCATAGATATCACTAAAATGTCATCCATTTCAAACATGCCTGATTCTATGTGTGGAAATGACTATATATGAGGATTTAACTTCAGTAAAGTGTTAAGAATGACTTGTCATCCAATGATTTTAAACCTGTCTGACCGTGTAATGTGGACTTGACTATGGCTATGAGGATTTTACTTCTGAAGTGTAAAGTATTGTTGAAATGGATTAAGCATCTCCCTAAATCCTGAATTGTTTTCCACTTTGTTTCAGAGGCACCGTATTGTGGATGGGATGCAAACTGACATCTTCACCACTCCCAGAAGGCTGATTTTGGGCCCCCTTGTGGTGATTTTGGTACTACAGCACAACGTCCAGTTTCTATATCTTTTGTTTGAAACATGCCATGGTCTTGATATTTTTGGGGCAGATAGTGAGGATACAAGTTGTGGATTGGAGCTGCAGAAATGTAGATGATCAGCTACAGTAGAAAACTGCAAGGATACCTACGCCTAGGAAAAAATTGTGGTTCCTGATTTCCAAACTACAATGTACCTTAGAGAAACCTGCTGACCTTCCTTTTTGGGGGGAGTGTGTGACTTGTAGTAGAGTCACATTATACGTTTTAAGTTAGAACATTTATTCAGCCAGGTTCCTATCTAAGTTAGAAGATGCTTGGCCTGTCTAATGAAGATGAATGTATCCACAGTTTTTTTTACCATCATGTACAAAATGATTTGAATGGGGAGCTAGGTGGCCCACCAGTCCAATGGACATGAGGTTTGTTTTCTCTCAAGACACTGTATCACTTAACCTGATTTTTGTCACTCCATTCAGTTGTATAACTGGTTACCTGACTTTGGTTGAGGAGGTTAAAGGCTGTGAAAGAAGAGGGTTTAGCTCTGTCTTCTAATAGCAAGCCTCAGACACAGTAGAAAACATCTCACTGCCCTTACAGCTAAAAAACAGTCCATGAGACTATCTTTATCTCTTAATAACTTAACAAAATGTAACTTTTGGAGCTGAGAAATTTAAGCAGAATCATCAAACTTAAGGTATATGTAAAAAACACTTTATTCTCTTCACACTCAGAATTTTGCTGGATATATGTTACTCTGTCAGTAAGTTGCACACTTGTGATCCAATGATTGAAAAACTTAAAGTCTGACCATGGTATATGTGGGGACTTTTGCAACCATATGAGGACACGATGTGCAATTGTATAAAAAAAATTTGCAATCATGTTGTTCAATAGAATAACGGTCCAAACTAATGTAAATTTTACTCTCATTGTTGTACTAATATCTACCTGCTGAAAGAAAAGTCACCTCTGTGTGTGTGTGTTTGTATCGGTAACTTGGAAGGTCCTTTTGTTGGATTGTTCTAAGTTTGTAGTTTTCGAGGTCCTGATGATACTAGTATTATAAGGTACTGCAGAATACAGACTGACACCCCAATTTTGAAAGTAGTGTGGTACAGTCCATTAGAATAGCTGTTCTTAACTTAAAGATAGCCTGTGTTTTACAAGCTCTCGCTCGCAGGGATAATCAGCTACTGTGCAGAGGTTTGGCTGGCTTTTGTTTTTTTACGTCTTTTAGGTGTTTCTATTGACCTTTCTATTTTCTTAGCAGTTATTTGAATATGAGTTTTTTTTCAGTGAGCACCGAGGGAACAAATGGTTCAAGAATGAAAATTAAACTGCAATGTAGGGGTTGGGTTAAACTTAGAATGAATTGTACTTAAGGTTGTAATTGAAAAAAAAATCAAAGGATATTTGGTATTCTTGGGAGAGTGGGTATTAAACACTTAAATAAGGCCCATGCAGAAAACATAGAGGTTTTTGCCCTAATTATTTCATAATTCACACTTGTGATCCAATGATTAAAAGACATTAAGTCCAATCATGAATCTGACATTATGTGTGGACTTTTGGCAGGAGGACAGGAGAAGGGTCCCATGCAGGTAGAGATTAAATCATCTCTTCTACTCTGACAGGATCTGGATTATGGTGGATAAGCTGAAACCTGACCAAATCTCCACCAGTCCAAAGTCCTGATCACCCCTTACATGCCGATCTTTGTCCATCACAGAAGACTGAATGGTCAAATTTTTGTTCATCCGCAGCGGCAAAATTCTGTCAAAGGACAGAAGGACAGACGCAGGCTAGATTCCTGCTGCAGAGAAACAGACCTCAGCTTTACAGGTTGTACTGCAGGGACTACATGGAGGGCACTGGTGACATTGGGGAACTATACTCGGAAATGAGAAGAATTTCAGGGCAAGTGATTGAAACAATAGTCTTAAGTTTCCACTTCAGTTTTTGTTCAAGAATCTAAAGGAGAATCCAGTGATTATAAGACAAGTCTGAAAAGACTACATGTGGACTTTTTGCCATCGTCTGAGGATTCAAGTTGTGCAGTCACTACATCGTAGTATTGTGGAAATGTCTATATTATAAGGGTCCACTAAAGCTGCTTATTCTTCTGTGTTTAAGGATAATGGAAGGTGGATCAGCTGCCCCAGTACATCTGTGTGTCTGTGGAGGGACTGGCTGTGAGCACTGCAGGAGGAACACACTGAGGGCAACACACATCTGCTTGGAGACAAGAATTTTAAGGCAAGTTGGTCTATTTTAATCAATGTGAAAGTTTCCACATGATTCAGTTTTTGTTAAAGGAGAATCCAGTGATTATAAGACAAGTCTGAAAAGACTCAGTGTGGACTTTTTGCCATCGTCTGAGGATTCAAATTGTGCAGTTACCGTCGTAGTATTGTAGAAATGACTTTTTAAGGATCCACTAAAGCTGCTTATTCTTCTGTGTTTAAGGATAATGGAAGGTGGATCAGCTGCCCCAGTACATCTGTGTGTCTGTGGAGGGACTGGCTGTGAGCACTGCAGGTGGAACACACTGAGGGCAACATACATCTGCTTGGAGACCAGAATTTTAAGGCAAGTTTGTGGGTCTATTTTAATCAATGTAAAAGTTTCCACATGATTCAGTTTTTGTTCAAGGAGAATCCAGTGATTATAAGACAAGTCTGAAAAGACTCAGTGTGGACTTTTTGCCATCGTCTGAGGATTCAAGTTGTGCAGTTACCGTCGTAGTATAATTGTAGAAATGTCTTTTTAAGGGTCCACTAAAGCTGCTTATTCTTCTGTGTTTAAGGATAATGGAAGGTGGATCAGCTGCCCCAGTACATCTGTGTGTCTGTGGAGGGACTGGCTGTGAGCACTGCAGGTGGAACACACTGAGGGCAACACACATCTGCTTGGAGACAAGAATTTTAAGGCAAGTTGGTCTATTTTAATCAATGTGAAAGTTTCCACATGATTCAGTTTTTGTTAAAGGAGAATCCAGTGATTATAAGACAAGTCTGAAAAGACTCAGTGTGGACTTTTTGCCATCGTCTGAGGATTCAAATTGTGCAGTTACCGTCGTAGTATTGTAGAAATGACTTTTTAAGGATCCACTAAAGCTGCTTATTCTTCTGTGTTTAAGGATAATGGAAGGTGGATCAGCTGCCCCAGTACATCTGTGTGTCTGTGGAGGGACTGGCTGTGAGCACTGGCAGGAGGAGCACTCAGGGCAACATACATCTGCTTGGAGACAATTATTTTAAGGCAAGTTTGTGGGGCTTTTATAATGAATGTGGAAGTTTTTTTAATGAAAATTTTTGGTCCGATGATTGAAACACAAGTCTCACTGAGAACACAATGTGTGGACTGTTACGTATGGCTTTCTTATGAGGACACTTTCAGCTACATTGTACTTCAGAATGTGTTGTTAAGAACCTTTGCCAAGAAGGCTATGTTTGGGCGTGTGTAGGTATTTTTGTGTGTTAGTGTGAACACACTCTAAGACAATTTTTGAGAAAGAACAGAACAATCCAGTGATAAGTCTGACCTGCTTTTTGGACTGTGACAGTGCAGTCGAATTATTGTGGAAGATCTATAGAATCTATATCAGGGTCACTAAAGCAGATTATTCCTCTGTGTTTAAGGATTGATGTGGACCATGGACAGGCTGGACAGTCCTGACGGACATCTGTCTGTCCTTGTCTTCAGAGAGTAAGACTGTCTACTGGGGGTCTGGATATACTGGGAGCAATTTGCACATCTGCTTGGAGATGACAAGAATTTTGAGGCAAGTGTGTAGAACTTATTTTAATGAATGTTTGTGGATTAGTTCTGTAATGAAACCTTTTAGTCCGATGATTGAAACATAAAAAGTCTGATCACACTGTGTGGACTGTTGGTTGGTATGAGGACACATTCTGTTATTTCTGTTACCTGGTAGCTGTTCACTACCTTTGCCAAGAAGGTTATGTTTTGGGTTGTCTGTGTATCTCAGTGTGTTTTTGAACAGCATGTTAGCCAAAAAGTTCTGTATAATGGATCTATTTGTGTAGGTTTGGGCATTTTTGAGAGGATTGTAGGATACTATTTATCAATATCCACTAAACCTGATAGTTCTTTGCTTAAGGCATTCATGAAACCTGATTAGTATTGTAGAATAGTCCACTGTATCTGATTATTCCTCTGTGTTTGGAAGGTGGATATGGAAGGTGGATAGGCTAGACTGCCCCAATACATCTGCCTGTCTGTGGAGGCATAGACTGTTTACTGGTGTGAGAAAGGCATTGATGGTATCATACATTTGCTTGGACACAAGAATTTCAAGGCAAGTTTGTGGAAATATTGTTTATTATTAATTATGGAAGTTTTGAAATGAAACCTTTTAGTCCGATGATTGAAACACACATCTGACACACTGTGGACTAGTCGCCCAGGTTGAGGACACATTTTTCTATTTCTGTTACCCGGTAGTTGTTCAGTACCATTACAAGAAGGTTATGTCTATGGGGTGTCTGTGTATCTCTGTGTGTGTTTGAACAACACGTGAGTCAAAAGTTCTGTATGGATCACTCTGACATTTGTGTAGGTTTGGCCATTGTTGAGAGGATTGTTTTGTGAAGAAGTTTTTTTATCATATTGTTGTGTGCCTGTATGTGATCATGAGTGTTTCTGTGTAAATAGCATCAGCTAGGAAACTTTACATTGTATGTTTTGTGCATTGAGATCTACTTAGAAGGAGTCCCATAAAACATGTACCACGCTGTGTTTCAGCACCTGGCTGATCTGTCCTCACCTGGACAGTCTGCAGGGGGACAAACCTGAGAGGACACCACACATCTGCTTGGACTTTATGAGAGGAATGTCAGGGCAAGTGTTTGAAGCTTGTAGTCTTTAGTTTATGTGAAAGAACATACAGGGTCCAATGATTATAAAACATGTCTGAACCACCCCAGCCTTGTGGACTATGTGACTATGTCTGAGGGTCCAACTTGTACAGTATTGTAGTTGTAGTAATGTAGAAGACTCTTTATTAGCATGTCACTAAACTTCATTTCTCTGTGTTTAAGGATAATGCTTGGTGGAGAAGCGTGATCATCTTCACCAGTCTGAATATCATCAGAGGTAACATCGCCCCAGATGACATCATACTTGGACATCTGCTTGGACAAGAATTTTAAGGCAGGTTTGAAACAAAAGTCTTTCATTTTGTTTTTGTGAAAGAACTTACAGAACAATCCAGTGATGATAGACCAGTCTGACCCTGCCGTGTGGACAGTGACTAGTCTGAGGTTGAAGTTGTGCAGTTGGAATATTGTAGAAGAGTCTAACGTTATATCAGGGTCACTAAATCTGCTTCTTCCTCTGTGTTTAAGAGTATGGAAGGTTGATAGGTCATCCTCACCAGTCAGAACGCTCTATCGCCCCAGGTGATACAGTATCTCTGCTTAGACTGGAGAAAACTTTCAAGGTAGGTTTGAAGGACAATTTCAGAGTGAGTGTAGAACTGGTGTAGATAATAACTTCAGATCCGATGATTAAAACACAAAACAGTCTGATTACACAATGTGTAGACTTTTCCCTTCCCTATGAGGACACAAGATACACTAAAACTGTTGTATTACTGACAGGTGTAAATTCTATCAGCCACTGATTCCATAAACTTTTTCTTCCACTGTGTTCCAGGACTTCTGAGGTAGAATTTTGGACCATCTTCAACAGATCTGCACCCTGACCTGTTCAGCTGTAAGAAGTGTCCTGTGCATCGTCTCAAAAGGTGAAAGATATTTTGCGGTTCCTGAGAAGGAGCACCAACATTAGACAGTTAACCCTCCCTGTGTTTGTGTGTGTTTTCATGTATAATGATATTTTGCCATTTAAAAGAAATAATCTACAGAAAAGAGATGTCCAGTACATGAAATTGCACCTGCCACTCATATAACCACTGAAATTAAAGTAAAACAGTTCCTGATTAACTGTTGAAGAAACCACCAGAGGTTATTACTAGATGGAGAAAAAGCTGACAAATTCTACTTCTAGTTGTTGATTCTTACTGCCAGGTATACATCAAGTACAGAATATACCTGTGATGCCATAGTGACATAGCAGCTGGTTTGAACCCTGTTCAAATGCTCAAAATACAGTAACAATTAACGATACATAATCATTCTGAAAGAAATAGAGTAGCAGAGATTTAGGACCTGTCTCGTTGTTGATGGGAACATGCAGAACTTGAAATCTGTTGATTGAAAGATGATTCTTCACATGTTCTGTGGGGTATCAGACCCTGTTTATAGAGATTCAGGCTCTACAATTTGATGATTTTTAGTTGTACCATTGATGAAGACTTGTTGTTGAATGCCCATTGCTCTGCGATGATGACTTCAATGCCCCACAGGTGTGCTCACAGCCCAAATATAGAGGCACATGTTCGCCTGCACATAGGGCACAGGAATGAAGAGTAAGAGAGGGTTTCTAAAACAGTGATCTCGATTGTGTTTCAGGATCTGGAAGTCAAATCCTGCTGGGTTAGAGCTGAGATCATCTCCACTGGTCTACAGGCTCGAGATGAAGAAATAAGCAGGAACTTGCTGCAGTTATCTTTCTACTATGTGAATGATTTGTGTCTCATTCATACAGTAGAAGCCGCTTAATTGCACGGCCTATTTGCCAGTGAATTTCGTGCAATTATCCGGCTGGTGCAATAATGCGAAGTTATCTAGCTGGACTGCACTGTTTTGGGATTTGGGGATTCCGTGCAGTTAACAGATTAGTGTGCGTTTATCCGGTGTGCAACTAACTGGCTTCTACTGTATATTGTATACAACACTTCAGATTGGTTCGATCCATTTTTCTTGGGATGGGAGGAGTAGGACCTGTATTCATTAGCATGTTTGGCGGGAGTCATCAGATAGTGTTTAAGGAATTTGGGCATGACTAAACCACTTGGAGAAGGGTGCAACAAAGAGTAATTATGGACCAGCATGATGTTTAGGATGTGAGTTTTAAAGCCTTTTTTTACAATTGATAGAAGGCTACTTAAGACCAGATCAAATCTTTCAGTTGTTGTCATAATTTGCTCTGTGATAGTAATTATGGTAATAGATGATGTTTTGCCTGATCAACTGTATACCTATCATAATAAGTGATGGTATTGACTACATTTAAATTCTAAGGTAGTTTATAATTCATCAATCTCAAAACACCAAGAAAATTCACCTGGCAGTTTGCCTGAAAACAATGCTATGATATGATGTTGTATCGTTTCAATGAAAACTTCCTATTTTCTTCTGTTTATAGCTAAGTTAGCCATTCCTGGCTGTGGTGTAGAAGTCATTTATATGTGGTTAATGTCAAAACATGCTGTACAGAAAATGTTATATATGACACACACAACCCAGGAAAGAGTGAACACTCTATAAGGATATCACTAACTTTATTGGACTGATCCAACAGTACAACTATACAATATCCTTGATCAGATCTCCTTGATTATATTATGGAGAAATACTGTATGGAGTTATAGAGAAATACTGCATTGATCTGGATAAATGTCAGATATATGTTAATGTAATTGAACATAATCTTGACATATTTTGTACTGAGAAAATGATTATTAATAATGTTTCAGTCACTCTACTTAAGAATGCTGCATTCTTTTCTCCACATGCAAAATATCAATACTCAAGTTTGTCACAAGACAGATTGTCTTTGTGAATCTGAGCTGAAAATGTGTTAATGCTAGGTTACCTTTATCTGCGGGGTAACCTATATCCGTCATTTATAAGGGCAGGGTATTGAGAGATATCAAGTCAATGGACCATGTTTTCGAACTGCAGTATTTGGAAAATATATCAAGTTGAATCTACTGTCTGCGACTTGATATACTCAAATACCCTGTTTTTATAAACAACGGTTAAAGGTTACCCCACAGATAAAGATGAACTGGCATTATATGTTTGTTCTGCTTTCCTATGGACACTATATTTATTATGTCTATTTCTTGTCTTTATGGTTGATATTGTACATGACTTCATGTTGTCTTAGCAAACTTGAATGCATGTCAGTCTGTTGCTCTCCAAGAAGCTGTTGGTGGGGAAGATTTTAACCTGATTGTTTGTACCATTACTTTTCTGTTGCACCCAAGTATGTGTATGATAAACAGTTCACAATCTAACCCACCAACTATGCTCGGAGACTAAGTCTGCATGCAAGGTTGTTTCTTCTAAGCTCCATGTAAAACTGTAAAAGTATATAAGATGGACTGAAAAAAAAAGATTTCTAAAAATACTGAGATTACAAATGCTGTAAGAAGAATTGTACCAACAAAATATTGTGTTCCAACCAATAACTGTTATATTGTTGCTGGAGACAAATTATTGCTGTTGTAAAAGACTGTAAAAAGTCGCCTGTACTTATCAATAAAGTTATTAAGCTGGAATGTTAGTTGTCACGTTTATCATACCTGTAAATTCAGCAGCATTAAAGTAAGTCAAGAAAGACTTCAAATCTTTTGGTAATTCTAGGGGAATGAAATCATAGTATTAGATTTGTTTACATAGAACAAGTTCAAAATCTGATGTTTAGTATCAAGGACAGGCGTGTTTGTAAATGGATAGTGTTCAGTACCAAGGACAGTAGTGTTTGTATGTGAGTAGTGATCAGTGCCAAGACAAGTATGTTTGTGTGTAGATAGTGTTCAGCACCAAGCAAAGGTGTGTTTGTGTGTGGAAAGCATTCAGTACCAAGGACAGGTGTGTTTGTGTGTGTGTGTGGAAAGCATTCAGTACCAAGGACAGGTGTGTTTGTGTGTGGAAAGCATTCAGTGCCAAGAACAGGTGTGCTTGTGTGTATAGGTGCTCAATAGCAAGAACTGGTATGTTTGAGGGTGGATAGTGATCAGAAACAAGGTTGTGTGTGATGACAAGCTATCAACATGCTTTATCATGAACGTCTCTTGAAAACTATATGTTTATACATAAAAATAATCGTCTAACATGCGTTACTTAAGCAATTATCTCTTATAGACACTTGTCTTAATGGATCTATAGCGTACCCTAGCATTCGTTGATGGTACTACAAGGATCTCTTTACTAGACGCTTCTCCCTAACGGATCAAAAGCGTAGCCTAGCAATGTTAGTCGGAACTGCATCCGATTTCGGTCATGTCACACCCTGTTAAAAAGGACTGCTGGCAATGTTTACTGCGTCTTTAGATCGTGTCACAGGAGTTCGTTTAAGACTACGCCGCAATTTATTGCGTCGGGATCATTTTCCTCCATTTTGAGACAGCTTGGTCATACATTTTAGTGCAAACGAAAGTCAAAGAAAGCTGGAACACATACCGTAAAACTTGTCAACAACAGTTTTGTCTTTTTCATGACATGTAAACACATATGTGTAAGTGTATCAAGGCCAGGTGTATTTGTGGATAATGTTCTGCATTAAGATAGATAGCTCGTGATGACAATTGCTAAACTTGATTTTTTCGAGAACGTGTGTTGGGCGATTAAGTACATCCAAGGATCGTGTCACGGTAGTCTGCATATGGAGCCGCGGTCGTTGACGGCACTTTGTCTGGGACACTGACCAGTGGACTACCCACGCCTCTTGACCACTGGACTACGCACGCAACGTCACCTAAATGGTGGACGTAGATAAAACAATGGACCCAAAAGGTCGTGACTTCAAATGTAATCTGTTGTGGCTTACCTGAAAAACACGCTACTGAAAAAAGTTGCGATCATTTATAGGACGCTGCGTTAGGCCGCAGTTCACTGTCCATCCATTGTATTGATTTTACTTGTTAAAAAAGAGCAAAGTGTGGATGTTTTCCAGTGATACTGAACCTCTGAGAATCTGAAAGTTTATCCTAAAATTTATCCTGAAGTATACACTCTCCCCCGATATGTTTCTTTCAGTTTTATTTCCTTTAATCTGATTTTTTTAGCGCGAAACTCCTTCCATACCCAGGTCAAACTGTCGTTAAGACATTCACCCTTCTCACACGTCTTCAGATCGGCACCTGAAGCTTAGACCAACGTCTGTTTATGCGAAATGTTATCCAAAGTCCAGCCTGTATATCTGCGGGCGCTTGATAGTGCTATTGCAGTTTTGATAAATGTTGCTAGGTAGCGCTTTTGATCCATGAGATACATTCAGGGATATACATGCGAGATATTCCTTTGATATGATATGCCTGCCGTTTTAGTAAGGACTGCTAGGTGACGCGAGCGATCCATCAAAATAAAGGTGCTCTCTTTATATGCATATTCTGTGGACACCATAACGGTTGTAACAAAAATTGAAGTGACATGACAAGGAATCACGGCCAATAATCTTTTCATTTTATTTCTATGTTCAAGAGTCGGGCAAAGCCACACTTATGTGGTAGACTGTTATGAGGGTCTGCATGCTCTTTAACGTAAGGCGTAGGTAGCCTATTCTTATTTCCCGTTATTCGTACGGAAAACCATCTTATCTACGTAATTCGTAGCGAGGCGACCAAATTTAGCGTAATTACCTCCTTCATTTAGCGTAATGCGTAGGGGGTTCTTCTGAATTAAGCGTAAATCATTGTCGGGACCCCCCCATGCAGACCCTCTGTTATCATTTGCAAACTAAAATCATGGCTACATGTACCCAGGTAGTGTCCCTTCTACAAGTGCAATAATGGCTACCACACAACATATTTTTCCATTTTGGTTTCTTCTTGTCATTTTGAGCATCACCGGAGGGGAAGAATTCTTCTTTTTTTCTTCAACATTTGGCAAAAATTGACGAGCGCTCTGATATCATCCAAAAGATTTACTTTATGTGACCTAATATATCAACACATGAGTACAGAATCTTGCCAATGTTAAGCTTTATTGGATCTGGTATGTATTGAGACACACTTTGTAATACTAATATCAACAAAATTCAATATACAAGAATACTCTCTCTATCTACAATCAATTGTTGTTATACTTTTACTTTGTTGCAAATACATAAAAAAACAACTTTTATGCCAAATCATAAGAGGTTAACTCAAAATTCATATTATAGAAACAAACTTTCTTAGAAACAAAATGATCCCGACTTTTCATTTACATTGGTGCTTGGTTCTCATATGCCAGACAAGGCTGCTTCTTTGACTTGCCTTGTAGTCACACTCTTGACAACTGTAGGGTCTCTCACCGGTGTGACACCTCATGTGTTTTGTAAGATTACCCTTATCAGCTGTCCTATAGCCACATTCCTCACATTTGTAGGGTTTCACACCAGCGTGGTACTTCATATGTCTCTCAATGTGTGCCCCACGGTAGGTCTTGTATTCACAAAGTTCACAGCGGTAAGGTTCCTCGTCACTGTGTTTTTTCATATGCTTGACGAGCGAACTTTTAAGTGACGCCTGATAATGACATTGGTTGCACTTGAACGGTTTCTCGCCAGTGTGTGTCCTAATGTGATCGACAAGTCTGGTCCTATCTGATGCCCTATAACCACATTCACCACACATAAAAGGCTTTTCTCCTGTTTTGTGACGTTGCCTGTGCTTGGAGTGTTTCTGTGCATTCAATGTATTAAATCTGCCGATATCGATTCTCGAGTTCTTACAAGTCCAGTGTGGAGTCAGTTTACAACAAGTAGAGGGAGTCTCCTCAATATTCACTTTGAGACTTTTTTCATGCTCACCATTGATCCAACCAGTCTCTCTGTCATCAGTATAAAGTTCCTTGTTATGCACTTTATCGCTGTTTTCCTTGCTGTTCTCAATGTCTAGTCCAGAACTTTGCAGTGAGGCGCTATGAGTTGAAGTCTCTGTTGACATCGTTTCTGCATATGCCTTTGGAATAATCTTTTGCATAATGATTGTTTCCTGTTCTTTTCCTGGAATGCTTACTTCTGCTTTCCTTTTCAACTGAAGGTATTCCTCCGACATCACGTCCCTAAGGATACTGACCAGCCTGTCCTTGATGCTGTCCTCTTTGTCCAGGTTTTTAATCCTTCTGTTGAGTTCAAACATCAGCTCCTCCATGTTCAGTCTGGGGAGGACTGCTATGGTCACCTCGTGCGAGAGGCCACAGATGATCTCCTGTTGTCTGGACATGCTGAAGGAGATTTATGATCAATAAATATGTGTTATTAAATGTACAGCATGATGATAAAGGGCATAGAACTCAAATAACTTGTCCCGATGGACAATACTTTTCTTCTGCTAAATGATTCTAATTTGACCTTTACATATGCATGATATACAGTCAAACCTGCCCGAGCGACCACCTCTTCTCAGCGACCACCTGGCCATTTCGACCGCTTTTTCTCGGTCCCGATTCTTTTTCCTATTGACGTAAGCATTAAGCAACCTTTTCTCAACGACCACCTGGCCAACGCGACCGCGACCGGCCCAAATCGGGCCCCTTAACGACCGCATCATTTTCAAAATTGAGGTTTTCATCGATTTTTGATGAATAACTAGCGCGATTTAGTGTCGAAATCGACCAGTTTGCGTCGGATTTTGACTGCCATTACGATGTTATGTTTAGAATAAAGATTGCGGCGGTCAATGGGTGGGTCAATGGGGCAGTCTACTGTAATATGGGAGGAAATTTCTAAGAAAGATCTGTGTAGCTCATACCTTTTAAAGAAAGATCTGTGTGAGTGCTTTTGTCCAACTGTACTGTACATTCACCCTTGGGCAAGTACGCTATTGGGACGTATCGGGCATAGGATTCGAAAGGTGCACCGTAGTTATTTCAGATACGGCGATCAAGAACACAGCGACGCATAAAGGCTTGTATGGTAATTGACAGCATCAAAGTTCCCTTACTGTCTAAAACGTTAGTGTACAAATATTATACTGTATCGTATAAAAGCTGGGATTAAATTTACAATTTACAGTGTGCGTGTTGTATTTGACATTAAATACCTCGCTTCTTTGCGTGCGTGCAGTGTGCTTGCTATTTGCCATTAAACACAACGGAAACCGTTATACTTTGCATAGGGCATGTTTTGAGTCGATACTCTTCTCAGCGACCACCTGTCCAAATCGACCGTTTTTGCCCGGTCCCCCGGGTGGTCGTCTTGGGCAGGTTTCACTAATACATAATGTTGTTTCATTATACATGTAAATACCTCTACTGATCTATATTATATTGTGATTATATCTAATCAAAATAAGCCCTTATACAGAGATCAGAACGTAGTGCGATGACAGGAATATGTCGAAGGTAAAGTCTCTGAAAATGAAAACAGCCGTTTGTTTTCTTTACCTATGAGTATGACATATTATTTACAAGCTCCATATTACCTAGAATTCCTGTCGCCGCACGTGCGTTCTGATCTCTGTCAAAGGCTTATTACTAGTACTTAGAATAGTACAGATAACCTTCAATTATACGTGTAGAAATACGTGAATTCAATATTGAAAAGGTTTGCACAAAGTGAGCTTCTTCTGAAAAAAATTCCGTGGTTTGTTTTTTGGTAGTGGGACGCCCCCCTCCCCACGGCGTCACTACCCTTTTTCGAGTTCCAATGAAAACTGGATTAATCTAACTAGCTAGTTTAGTTTAATCAGGTTTACCATACCTGGTTTATAGCCACACTGTAGGAGGGAAGATGGTTCCATGTATTCCTTCCTTTGAAGTAGAAGCTAGGTACCTTTCCAGACACGAACAAATGTCCAGGTCAAAGGTCATGGGTCAGGCCCACTGATTACCTCACTCATGCACTGACCTCAAGATTTTGGTATGTAGGGAGGCGACAAGGAAAGAATGTTGCTGGAAGATGGAAGAGACCGACTATAAAAAGAAAGCTATATTAGAAGGCAAATGTATTTTCTTCGCCATAGTTTTGCCACTAGTGACATAAAAACAACAATTTTTTCAGGGTGGATAAAAAAAACTGGACTTCGCCTTAATTCGACCTGTTGCCATTCTAGTTAACATTGCTAGGTGACGCTTTTGATCCATGGAGAAGACTTATCCTTTAAAAGTAGTTGCTTACACTTTTAGGAAGGATCGCTAGGTGACGCTTGTGATCCATGAACATAACCGTGCAATAGCAAGAGATAGACGATTCTCTTAGGACCAAAAGGTTTTCATTTCTTGTGAGTTTCTCATTTCCAATAATCATTCAGAACTGTTCTCTACACACGAGCAAGGACCTGCTTAACACTGACATACAATCACATAAATAAAAAAACAAACAGACAATCAAATATACCTTATAAACAGACCTGTCCTTGGTACTGAACACTATTCACACGCACAAACATACCTGTCCTCGGTACTGAACACTATTCACACACTAACACTCCTGTCCTTGGTACTGAACACTATTCACACACACAAACACACCTCTCCTCGGTACTGAACACTATTCACACACTAACACTCCTGTCCTTGGTACTGAACACTATTCACACGCACAAACATACCTGTCCTTGGTACTGAAACCTATCTACACACACTAAGATATTATTATAATTTTTAATTATTCCTTGTATAAATGACTGCCAAATTAACACAATCTAGCAGGGTGATGTACCAATCTAACTACATGTATATGTATTACGAGTATAATTTTTATAAATTACCTCCCAGTAGTTTTGCATCATTTGTACAAATTAGTCGCCTTTTTAAGACGTCTGTTAAACTGTTTATAATGTTCATTTTGTGACAGTTCTCTCTCTTTGTGACAGAGTCTCAGCTCGTCCGAGAGGCTGGGTTTGAGGCCATGTTTAATTCGTTATATGGATGGCATCGTCTCGGATTTCCAAAACTGCTGCGAGCGTGTGAAAAATAGGATATCAAAAAACACTTTGCCTTCAGTACGAAATCTAAGTGATCAATGTTCAACAAATGACTAGTACGGGGTACCAAGCAGTAAATTTTAATTTTGTTCTTTTACATATTCCTCTTTGACTTTGGATTTTACTTTGGAATTCTATGACATTAACGTAATATACCAGCACCTTTCGTGGAGCTTTCGCGAAGCCATTCAATACGCGATCAGGTGATTGTCCTGTGTTCTCACTGTCCATTGTGCTTGTTGAAAAGAGACAGCTAGAGGAATTTCCCGGTATCATATGACTTCTGTCAAAACCAGTGGAAGAGCAGCTCTTTAGTGCGTTAAACAAGTTTGAGATCACTTCCACTTATCCCATGCCCATGCAGGTGTTGTGTTCTAGTGTGGGCACGGCGAACCAACAAGCTGGCCGCGGATTATATAATGGTTTATTTGGCAAACTTTACATGTCATACGGTTCACAGCCTTGTGGCTGAATTGAGGTAACTACATTATATCCAGCATAGTTATGATTTCATACAATATAAACGATAAAATTTCTAGCAGATTAAGATAAGAAGCAAGGTTTAAAATATTGATGTCTGAATTACGCGATTAAGATGCACTAAGTAATCGTGATATTCCATCATTTTGCACTTTTTACTTAAAAGTACATAATTACGCAGTTGGTGAAGTGCAACAGCCAGGTTCGAAAGCCAGATGTGCTTTTGTATCAGTACTAGGATGAGGAATTTAAAAGTCTGACAAGGAATGGAATGCTGCTATTGTGGTAACGGGCAGTTGCTGCAGACAGAACCAGGTCAGACCAGTGCTCCGGGGCTGAGGAGATTACGTCCTCCTGATACTCAGACTAGTTTTCATATCCTGATAGCCAGCCCTCAGGGAAGATGGGATATTGGTAGGTTTCCGGCACAGAGAGAAAAAAAAATAGATGGCAGACTCGCATCCGCAATTTGTTTCTTACATAGTTTTGTTTTGATTTCAATAGATTGTGTCATACATTGGAAGTTATGTGCAAGTCCAGCCTATTGTCTGCAGTATTTAAGTTACCATTGTTTAAGACAGAACCAGGTCAGACTAGTGCTCCGGGGTTGAGGAAATTGCATCCTCTTGATACTCAGACCAGTTTCCCCATCTTGATTGCCAGCCTTCAGGGAATAGGAGATATTGGTAGGTTGAGGTTTAAAATACCAAATATGTCACCAAGTACAGTAGGGGCATCTTCTCTGGGTAGTTTTAAAGAGTGCTTGCAGATAGATGTGCAAAGGTTAGGTGTGACGGATCATTTAGTGCGTGCCTGCGAAGCTGGTGTGTTACACCGAACGGTGGTTATACCGGCTATATAGATACAGGTACAGATACAGAAAATTATAATACTTATATAACTTACACCATGAAGCAGCATCCGACACATAGAAAAAGAATGAATGGCAGACTCGCATCCGCAATTTGTTTCTTACATAGATTGTGTCATGCATTGGAAGTTATGTGCAAGTCCAGTCTATTGTCTGCAGTATTTAAGCTGCCATTGTTTAAGACAGAACCAGGTCAGGCCAGTGCTCCGGGGTTGAGGAGATCACATCCTCCTGTCACTCAGACCAGTTTTCATATCCTGATTGCCAACCCTCGGGGAAGAGGGGAAATTGACAGGTTGGGGTTTCTATGAATTATGATATTTCATGACAAGAGAGCAATACGAGCTGAGGGTACTTTTCGGTCGATTTCCTTGACATATGTGCAGGGGATGAACAAGAACTGGTCTTTGCAACAAAAAAGATATTGCTAAACCTGTAGATTTGGAAATGAAAGTTCTGTAAGAAGTTTCATGGCTGATGTAGGCTAGGACAAGACTCAATATGGTCATGGGACAGGAGTGCCCAAAAGTATAATTAAAATTTTAAATATTATATGGACTTTACCAAAGATTTTTTTCTGCAGAGCTACAGCAATCTATGGGCAATTGTAATACTGAATACACCAAAGTAATGGAAAAGCACAAATATGTACAATATGATTACATTGTATGCATAACAAAAAAAACAGCAGTATAAACATTCTAGAGTTGACCCAAACCATGTGCTTTGAATACAGGCAAACTAACCCAATGATAAGTCGGTGGATCTTTAAAGATTCTCTTAAGTGAAATCTAAGTTCTACAAAAAGGTTTATAGACAGTTATCAACAATACCAATGAATCCTTTGCACTCACTCCCAAAAGCAACATTTACCACAATATATTGCGGTGTGAGCTATCGTAGATCGGTCGGAAGGAATCCTATTTGAGGTGTGTAACGGGTTCTCTTCCCTAGAATCTCCCATGGCCTCCCATGGCAAGTTGGTGATAGGTAGTGTGAGGAGGGACGCACGCCTTGGTGGTAGGGGTTGTCTTCCCTGACATTTCCCATGGCCAGTAGGTGTTAGTTAATGTGACAAGAGGAAGGGACGCACGCCGTGGTGTGTTATGGGTTTCCTCCCCTGGGGTCCCCCATGGCCAGTAGGTCTTAGGTAGTGTGAGGGGAAGAGACAAACGGAGTGGTGTGTCAAGGGCTCCCTCCCCTGTTGGTATCTCCCAAGGCCAGTAGGTGTTAGGTAGTGTGAGGGGAGCACGTCACCGGAACGTACTGCGCCTGCGCGAACCCTGGTGTTTTGGGGCTTGGTTTGGTCAACGTTGCATTGAAATCCCGCTTGTTGCACAGTATATGTTAGAGACATGGTTTCATGTAAAACGTACACGGGATTTTACCCTTATATACGCACGTACTTTCTTAAATGCGGCCCTTTAGTAAACCGGGGGTTTAGCAAGGTTTAGCATGTCTATACTTTTCGCGCAGGCGCAGTACGTTCCGGTGACGTGCTTGTGAGGGGAAGAGACAAACGGCGTGGTGTGTCACGGGCTCCCTCCCCTGTTGGTATCTCCCAAGGCCAGTAGGTGTTAGGTAGTGTGAGGGGAAGAGACAAACGCCGTGGTGTGTTACGGGCTCCCTCCCCTGTTGGTATCTCCCAAGGTCAGTAGGTGTTAGGTAGTGTGAGGGGAAGAGACAAACGGAGTGGTGTGTCACGGGCTCCCTCCCCTGTTGGTATCTCCCAAGGCCAGTAGGTGTTAGGTATTGTGAGGGGAAGAGACAAACGCCGTGGTGTGCAACGGGGCCCCTTCCCTGATATCGCCCATGGCCAGTAGGTGTTAGGTAGTGTGACAAGGGGGAGGGACGAACGCCGTGGTGATGTATTACGGGTTCCATCCCATTGCCAGTAGGTATCAGGGCTTCCGTAAGTAGTGACACAGCTGTGATGCCGGAGTTCCCTACACCTTGCGTACATAGCAAGACGTCTGTCAGCTGTAGAATGGCCATCGTTCCTATCATACATTCTTCTATTTTGCCGGGTCTTTGTGACTGTTGGAAGCGATGGTTCTGCAGCAGCAGCGTAGGGGGTGATAGTGTCATCAACAAAACTGTCATGGTCTGCTGTCCTGGTAGGATGGAGGGATGAAGGCAGCGACAAACAGGACATCTTAACGTCTAGACGTGCACGTCCTCTCATGGGGAGCGTAAGAGTCTTCTTAAAACGCGCTGACTTTGCGTCAACATTGTCTGTGATCTCCCAGTATAAGCGAGGCAGAGGCCGCTGAGCAAGAGCTATGTGATCTGGAATCTCTGTGTATGTGTGTGGGAGGGCTGGTAGAGGACGCTGGGCAACAGCCAGATGGTCTGGGATCTCTGAGTAGTGGTGTGGGGCGTACGAGACTGTAGAAAGACCGGTACCTGCTGGCAGTGTTCTACACGAGACAAGACCACCGGGTGAATCAACGGTGACTTCTGCACTCTTCTGTCGTCCCTTCAGCAGGCAACCTATAACTACAAGAATCAACACGAACAGAATCCCCACTACAACGGCTATGTAGACAACTACGGGATTGAGAACACCCTGTGATTCCGACGAGCCTTGTTCAGGATTGGTCCGGAGAGTGCGGGCCTGTGGCGGAGACATGGATGCCATTGTGGTCTTGTTCTCCAACCTGTACCCTTCTGTTTTATTAGGTGGAGTTTGGGGCTTGGATGTCGGAACGCTTACTATATGTAGGTCATCGTTGCTTCCAGGGCATGGGGTTGGAGTTTTTCTTGGGGCCAGAGGGATGGTGAAAAGCAAGGGTGGATCGTGTGTGTAGATCACAACGCAGGTTATATTCTTAGTGTTTTTGTGGGCGGTCCCTGTGTAGGTCCTGTTGTTTAGGATGCCTGAATCAGTGCTACTGGCTCTGTTTGTGTCTTGGTTATCCAGGGGGTTGAAGAGCACCATTGCCACAGATGTATTCCCTGCTCCCATAGACACCAGTTGAATGGTCGAGTTGCCCTTCAAGTCGACATTAACGCCCATGTTGCGTTCCCACACCTGCCGGCACCGGTCTGTGGCCTCCTTAGACAGTTTATCATGATCATCGGTGAGAACAACAACAAACGGTGGCGGAACGGAGAGTGTGCGTTCTTCAATAGTCCATACATCACTATTAGAGCCTGCTGGGTGATATTTCCACTGCAGACGCCTCTCGAGTCTTCCTTGTTCAGTCGTAACGCTAAACGAGAAGGCGGGCACAGAAAGCGAGATGAGGTCAAAATTAACGTCCAGGCTCCATGTCATTCTCTGTGGAACTACATCACCGATCGTCATCAAACTGTTTCCGCCCAGTGAGAAGACGGAGTAGTCCTTCGTCCGCCACAAGGTCTCCCTACCAAGACAAGACAGGTGATTGCCTTCCAGGAACAGATGATGGAGAGGCATGTTGTGAAATACACCTGGAGGAATGTGTCTTATCTTATTCTCATCTAAGTCCAGCACCGTCAGTTTGTTAAGACCGTGGAACCAGGCAGGGTCTATGTGCTGTAAGTGGTTACCCGTCAGCTCTAGTGTCAGAAGGTTTGTCAAGTCCTTAAAACAGCCCGTGTCGATCTCCGTTATTGTGTTGTTGGTCAGTCGCAGCTCAAGAAGCCCTGTCAAGTCAGCCCACCAGCTCCGTTTGACACGTGTCAGTCTGTTGGAATCCATGCGCAACATCTTCATGCGTCTGAACCCACCAAAGGTGCCCCCCTCTACGTCTACAATCCCACCTTCCACCAAGACTAAGGTTTCCACTACAGAGTGGTTAATGGCCGATAGCTTCTTTGCTGATAGGAGACCGAAACGGTGTCCCCTTATTGCGAGATCTGGCGCTACCCCTACTACACAGGGTTCCTCTGGGACAGGTGCGCCAGTGACGTCGGCATCCTGACATAGGATACACGTTGTTGCCATCCCGCGCATTTGTTGACCACGCACACAGTCGTTCCAGCCTTCTAGAATACAATAAGGGGCGCAGAGGCTAGCTGAGGCTGCGGCGGTAGTCACCAGGGTCAGAAAAACTAACATGGTAATTGTCTTTCGAAGAGCCATCTATGACAAGAATTCAGAGAAAAGTACCAACGAGTTTACTATGTTTGGGGCTCAGTTAAAGCTTGTTGGCAGGCGAACTGGTGTGCACAGTCTTTTCTTGTCTCCACTTGCTCTTTCTGAGAGGAACCTGCATCAGAAAATATAAAACGTGGGTCATTCCTTTTTGTGTATCTCCTCTATTGTCGAACACGTTTGGGACAAGATCAATGCTACAGCACCAGCTAGCTAGCTAGCCTCTACCAGGCTCCGTGGTTCGGTGGTCTAATTGTAGAAATTGGACAAATAGAGTCAATAGTACGCTAGGGCCGGCCGGCCAGTACAACCATTAGCCGGCCCGAAAGTGCATCAAATCGGGTTCGAACACGAGTCCAATCAGTAACCCCTTATCAAATACTGTAAATGCAGAAATTGTTTTATGTTCGTGGTTTTCGCGTTGCAAATTCACCGCGAACTTAAAACCACCGCGAACATTTTCCATAGTAGTAAGCGACTACAGTGCATGGTGCTACCGCGAACTTTACACCTCCGCTAACAGTCCTTTTACCGCGAAATTGAATCTCCGCGAACTTAAATGCATGTACAGTACCCCCAAGAAACATCAAGTTATAGGCAAAGCTTGCGCTAATACACTTAGATTGATAAAGCGTGCCAATATACATAAAAAAGGAGGCGACCATTTTAAGGTTGATGAGACGGCAACGAGAAGCAGCCCTGATCATGGCAGTCCGGAAAAAGACTTCCGACCGATACAACATAACACACTTGCTTAGTTACTCAACGGTGTTGTATCTAGACTTTCATGTACGTCTTCTTTCACTGTACTTCTTTTAGTGATGTAAGTAAAGTTTGATTTGATTGAATCTAAAAGTATTCAAGGATAGATTCCTTTCACTGTACTTCAAACATGACAAACAATATGTACATGTAAGTCTCGTGATGTTTGTCGTTTTTGTCGTTCTTTACCACCTCTAGATTTTACTTTCTACTGTCAGTCCATTACCAAATACGGTCTTCTCACTCACTTTTTGCAATTCTACTGAAAGCTTATAAAAATACCTACGAACACACAATGATACAAACATTCAGACACGCTGAAAAAACTCTTTGCACGTAGATAATGATCTGCCAACCTCAAACTACGTACTATACACTGATCTTGGGGAATGATCTAAATATATAAGCATAAATGTTCTAGTGAAGGGACCACCAAAGAAACTTCATAATCTCATTAATTAAAAAAATGCTTCAAAACACATTTTAAGTACATTTCAAACCTGAAGTCGTTGCCGCCACTGCAAAGCTGGCTTTGTCAGGTTTTGTATTGGTTCTAGCAGTGGGAGTTCAACTCCGCTATTTAAACTGAGAAATACATCCAGGATTTTCTCCTTTCCAAATGGGTCCGTCCAGTCATCGAGACAACAAGTCCATCTCATTCAAGGGTCAATTACAGTCCAAAACATAGCAAAGGTCACAAATTTTGGCCCAATTTTAAAATAAATATTCTTTGGTCCTCCCCAGCGGTAAATCGAACCTTTGTGATGTTTTGCCCAGGAAAAAAATCATTTAAAGAATAAGTTAGAGAATCATTCTAGGTACAAACCGTGCACTTTTGTCCCTCCTTTCAAGCTTGACTTTGTTCAGCACCGCATGAAAACAGCCAGGTGTATGCCGACAGCCCCTCCTGTCTTCGAAACGCACGGCTTTTCGTCACGACGGAAAACGTGTGGCCGCCGACACCACTAGAAGTCTGTTCATAC
Source organism: Branchiostoma floridae x Branchiostoma belcheri (assembly GCA_019207045.1). NCBI lineage: Eukaryota > Metazoa > Chordata > Leptocardii > Amphioxiformes > Branchiostomatidae > Branchiostoma > Branchiostoma floridae x Branchiostoma belcheri. The sequence continues at coordinate 21,649,170 of CM033033.1, read as the reverse complement.
TGGGTCGATTCCCAGGCACTGGTCCAGATTTTGAAGGCATTGGTGGAAAGACGTGGGACAGTTATGACGTCAGTGCCCGGGGCTGTGGATGTCGCTTCTTCCTGATACTCAGACTGGTTAATATCTTCGCCAAGACGACTTATACCTTCGGGTGCATGACTGTGTATGTATGTGTGTTTGAGAATTACATAAGTAGAGAAGTCGTGGTTTGACGAAACCATTAGAATGTACCAAGAGATAATTAGCACCCTGGTTCGCTTCATCTCTTCAAGTTATTCTTAGATTGCTCATTAACTAGCAATTTGTTTACAAAACGGTACAGTGCATACGGTACAGCAGAGGAGCTTACTTTCTTCCTAGTCACAGGGAACACACTTACTGTGAAGTACCTTACTTTGGGTCGCACAAAGATAACACCTTTACCTTATCTGTAAGTTACCTTACATGGTTCCTCTTCTACTGAAACACACTTACTGTAAGGTACCTTACTCTTGGTCGGACCAAAGGAAACAAACCTACCTTATTTGTAATGTACCTTACATGGTTACTCTTCTTCTGGAACACACTTACTGTAAGGTACCTTACTTCGGGTCGGACCAACGGAAACACACCAACCTTAATTTTAATGTACCTTACATGGTTCCTCTTCTTCTGGAACACACTTACTGTAAGGTACCTTACTTCGGGTCGGACCAAAGGAAACACACCTACCTTAATTGTAATGTACCTTACATGGTTCCTCTTCTTCTGGAACACACTTACTGTAAGGTACCTTACTCTGGGTCGGAACAAAGGAAACACACCAACCCAATCTGTAATGTACCTTACATGGTTCCTCTTCTTCTGGAACACACTTACTGTAAGGTACCTTACCTCGGGTCGGACCAAAGGAAACACACCTACCTTAATTGTAATGTACCTTACATGGTTCCTCTTCTTCTGGAACACACTTACTGTAAGGTACCTTACTCTGGGTCGGAACAAAGGAAACACACCTACCTTATCTGTAATGTACCTTACATGGTTCCTCTTCTTCTGGAACACACTTACTGTAAGGTACCTTACTTTGGGTCGGACCAAATGAAACACACCTACCTTATCTGTAAGGTACCTTACATGGTTCCTCTTCTTCTGGAACACACTTACTGTAAGGTACCTTACTTTGGGTCGGACCAAAGGAAACACACCTACCTTATCTGTAATGTACCTTACATGGTTCCTCTTCTTCTGGAACACACTTACTGTAAGGTACCTTACTTCGGGTCGGAACAAAGGAAACACACCTACCTTATCTGTAATGTACCTTACATGGTTCCTCTTCTTCTGGAACACACTTACTGTAAGGTACCTTACTTTGGGTCGGACCAAATGAAACACACCTACCTTATCTGTAAGGTACCTTACATGGTTCCTCTTCTTCTGGAACACACTTACTGTAAGGTACCTTACTTTGGGTCGGACCAAAGGAAACACACCTACCCAATCTGTACCTTACATGGTTCCTCTTCTTCTGGAACACACTTACTGTAAGGTACCTTACTTTGGGTCGGACCCAAGAAAACACACCTACCTTATCTGTAAGGTACCTTACATGGTTCCTCTTCTACTGGAACACACTTACTGTAAGGTACCTTACTTTGGGCCGGACCAAATGAAACACACCTACCTTATTTGTAATGTACCTTACATGGTTCCTCTTCTTCTGGAACACACTTACTGTAAGGTACCTTACTCTGCTTTGGACCAAAGGAAACACACCTACCTTATCTGTAACTTACCTTACATGGTTCCTCTTCTTCTGGAACACATTTACTGTAAGGTACCTTACTCTGCTTTGGACCAAAGGAAACACACCTACCTTATCTGTAACTTACCTTACATGGTTCCTCTTCTACTGTAAGGTACCTTACTCGCGGTCGGACCAAAGGAAACACACCTACCTTATCTATTATGTACCTTACCTTTGTTGGAGTGCGTAACGTACTTTCCTTAGTTTCTTTTCAAAGGAAGCACACGTAGTAAGGTGCCTTAACTTTTCCCTTAGTCACACATTTTAGGTTTAAAGCTAGTTGCCTCTATTACTTAAGTATCATTTGAAAGGCCTTACGATTAGCTATGCAGGCCATGTGTGTCCATCTTGGATAATTTGACATCTACAAAAGTTCGTCGATACTTCGCTGTATTTCTTCTGGACCTCCGACGTACGATCACTCAGACGCAGACGACAAGACATCCCTGCTTGCTGACGCATTTCTGCCACGAAGCCGGCCCCACGGAAAGAAAGCAGGTAGAAAATCGTGAACAAAGTATTTCCGCCATTGTTGGACATCGCCCTCCCAAATCTCTACATTTCTCTCACATGTAAATTAGCTAATGGCATCCGATCCCACCAATCAACACCAGTCAACGGCACCTGCAGCTGTGTGCCATCAGGCATGATGACGTCAACACTTCCAAGCCTGGAGATATTCCAAGTATCTTGTTGACGAAAACATATTCACTGGTAAACAAACTCGACGATTTTCGTCTTGTACTCCCCGAGAATTAACTTGATCAACTAAACATAGAAGAAATGATTTGATGAAGTCAGTACAATAGTCATTTAAGCTTGTCGTATAATTCTCGATCCCGACTTTGTTAGCTTCGTACGTACAGCATAGCATGCATGCCTTCGAAGAATCAATTGTCACTTATATTATTATGTAACAGACGACACAAACTAGTTTCTAAGTTTGCTACCTTCTTGTTGATTTCCATGACTTTCTCAGAATGCAGTCAAACCACGTGAGTAACAATGGCAATAAGCTCAGGTCTAAATAGCAGACAATGCAATCAAAACGTTGAACCGCTTGATATAGTTAGAGTAAACTGCCTCAGACCAAGGAAAACTAAATGCTGTGTTAACAAAATATAGGATTGGTTGGTAGAGAATGTTTTTTTGCTTATCTTTTTTTTAGACATTTGACCGAAGTGACCGCATTGAAATGCTTGAGTTACTAATATTTATGATATCATAATGTAATTATGCCGATGTACAAGCACCAGTATATCAATATACTGAACAAAAATATACATTGTTTACTATAAATCCTTCATCAAATGTTGAAAGCTTGAATCTGTTAACAGCGTCTAAAATACAGGAAGTGTGTTTTGAGTTTAACCACTAAGATGTCAGACCGGAAATTTCCTGTTCCCCCAAGCATTCGGAAAAAAAACTAGGGTTGGCAGGTTTTTTGTAAGGGTCAGTTGGATAATAACCGTAATTACAATGTTTTTTCCAAGGCCTTCTTTGGTTGACCTACTTAACGACAACGTGTTATGACCGCTAATAAGCATTTAGACAAAAAACACATAAATCTCAAAAGTGAAAAAACTGTTTTTATTGCTTATAGACTACTTTTATTGTGAAACATACTTCATTTCGGGAAATAAGGCCTAATTCTTTATGTTGTTTCTTGCAACGACTTACTTAAACATTTATTAATTTAAACCAATGCTGCTATGTAATATAGCTATATCATAAATGAAGAAATCTCATTATCGTATGAAAAACTACGTATGCCATTCGTTTTTAATCAGTATAAATATCTGCTATTGTCTGCTCGAGCTATCAGAAATAAACATTTATCATATTCACACTGGCGCCAACCCGGAGCCAGTAAGGGGACAGCTGGCCATCGGAATCCTAGAGAATGACCAAGACAGATACTGGCTGTTAGCGGCTTCCATATTAGATCGGGATGGCCTGATGACCAAACCGGTCTCAACTCTTGACCTCTTGACCCAACACACACGTACCCCACGTCTTTCGGTCGGAGTCTGAAAAATGCGTATGGAAAATTAGGTTAAAGGCCGATTTTGCACCTAAAATGTACGAAATTGTGACGGTCGTAAGCTTGTATTAGACACCTGACATGCCGGCACTGGTCTAACGGTGGGTCACATTTATCCGCTGGTAACTTATATTCGGTTGCTTAAAAGCAGGAGATTTAGTAATAAGAAATCGATGGATGGTAGTTTCAAACTGCAATTGAAAATATTGCAACTTGAAACTACCGTCCACAGACTTGATATTCCCAAATATCCTGCCTTTTTCAGACAACGGAGATAGGTTACCCAGCGAATAAAGGTGAACTAGCGTTACCAACACTGATGGAAACTTTCAGGAACGAAATTAACGTATGACATAGTAGACTAAAAAACACACAGAACATAAAAATTAGTCATGAGTATAATTTGTGCTTATTCCTCACAAAACACTTTAATTTTGCCCCGTTTCGTAGGTGTGACCGGTGGCCCTGACATTTTGATCAGACCATTACGGTTTTCATGGGACGTTGACGTTATGACTTGTACTTCTAAAGGATGTATTGAAAATGCCTTCACGATGAAAATAGTGTCTTTACATCTTGTTTATCGGTAAACGATATTGATGCTGCCTGTTAAACGCGGACCGTATACGAACAACCTCTATTCCCTCTTTTTTGTCCTCCGTTTCCTTTTGCCGGCGATTTCGTAATGGCTTACATGAACGCTACGCACAGTTTCCTTCTACAGAACCGCCGACAAGGAACCATGACAGCCATTTCCGTAACGAGACGACTTAACTCCGTACAACACGTGCAACTTTCACAAGACTTTTTACCTCAGTTTACGATCGTACTATAACTGTACGACGAATGCAACCGGGCCCTCAAATACAAAATACGGAAGGCAAACGTTACATTCATTGTTTTACAGGGTCGAACGCTGGACCATAGGGATTTAGAAAACAAATTTCCTTGTACAGACTCGTACTAAGTCGAATCAACATAGAGTTTGTTGACTATTTGGGTTGCCAGGCCGCAAATCTGACCTGCTGTAAGATACTCTTGAAGTAAAAGAAATGACGAAAACGAACGGACACGGACTATAAACGCTGAGCTTTCGCTCTACTAATGTCTTGTACCATTTTATGTAGTGAGATTTATTAGAACTCGATGTAACATGTATATCTTTTATATCTTTTCTGACCCCTACCTCCCTCATGATCTCAATGAAAAGCGGCCTGTAGGCCGATTTGAGCTTCTCATGAATAAATAAAGGTTCAAACAAACAAACTGTTTACTGTTGACTTCAATTTCTAGGAAAGCAGGAGAAGAGGGGCGCGGATGTATTTGGTATTTCTGACGCAAACTAATGTCTATTTCCAAACATGGATTTCCATGATGAATTGACCAGTGCCTAATAAACTCTGTCATTATTTATGATCCGTAACTAACTAGGTAGTCAATCACTTAACAGCTATGTATGGTCGTATGTGAAATATTGTTTGAGAACAAATTTGGGTGCAGGGGATATAGAGGAATGCCTTCATTTGGAGTAGACGCCCTCCCTAGCCTTACACTCTATCCAAACCCACACAGTGTCGGGAAGACCTCGAGTGGTCATTTTGACCCCAGGCATTTGAGACGGAAGCTTTTTTTTACCGTTAAACTGAACTCACAACTGTTTTCAGACCTACTTTTCGATTGTGAGAATAACTATGGGCAAGCGGCGCTCCAAGAAACCGATCTTTCACAGACGGATTTTCGACGCTGAAGATCTTCAGACTGAGACATTGACGTTGACAAAGGTAACATAGTTTTAGTTCCAATCCCAGTTCCTACAGTAGCTACGTCCTTTGAAAGTAGGTGGTCATATGCGCAAGAGCATGATTTCTAAGCAGATGTTAGGTTAAACGTGCATTTTACATGTGTTTTACATGTATTTTATGAACTTGTTTTCATCGCTCAAGTGAACCATGGTTTATCTCTACAACGGAGGCAAAAACATATTCATAAAACGGATTGCTAGTAAGACATTAAATGCATAGAAAAGGAAAAGTGAAACATAGAGCCTTACCCTACATCTGCTTGTAGAGTACATGTCCATGCTGTGACCGGAATGCGACCTCTGGACACCAGGGCTTAGCTATGTACATGTGGGTTTTAGCTTTTATCAACAATGCTTTTTGTCTTGCGGCGCGCAACAATGTGGAAAGAGACGTCAAACTATCCCGGCAACATTCACGTAAGAACTAGTTAAATAATGACAGATAAAAAAGCTTATTATTTGTAGATGTTAGTAACCGTTAACCGGGTGTTAAAGCTGGAAAAGGTGTTTTAAAGTGCTCTAGTTAACAACAGAATAGAATTTTGTCTATCAATACCCTTATTTCCAAGAAAAAAGGCAGGTGAAAAGGCGGCGTTGCTTCTAAGTTGATCGAGCTCATGAAAAACCGACTTACATCAATGCACATGTGGTCATTAATCAAGCTTTAATGACCCATCCGAGGTGTATATTGTATTACAAGGCCTGGTCTCTGGCCATAACCACTGAGCCAACCAAGCTGGGGGTGTCGATAATGCAGCTTTTGCCCCTTCGTTTCAATGTTTTGTTCCTGTATTTATATGGCTGTGGTTACGTCTGATGTTAGACGGTAAATAGTTCTTTAAATAAAGAGACATGCTACAAATGGTGATAAAATGAGTCCCTCCTCATACATGATGGAACGGTCGCACAAGTCAGTCATTGTAATATCTCACACATATTGAGATGTATTATCTACCTAAGTGACATTACTATGACGTCACGGTGTCATAAACATTATAAAATGGGTACTTCTGATTGGTTAACATCATCAGGAAGATTTGAGTTAATCTCCTATATAACGTGCTTGTTCCCTTTCAGTCGTCGGAGACGATGAGAAATGGCTATAAACTAAACACCGCTGATGTTGCAACTTCTAGACGGTACGGGATAGCTAAGGTAAGAAACGATTTCAGACCACTACGTCTTATCAGAGATAAGGTTAATCTCTACCACCAAGAACAAAGAGCGCCCCCTTGCGAAACAATTACCACGATTTACATTTAGTCTTTCCGTCCATCATAGATGGATTTCTCCCTATTAGAGAATGTCATTAGTGGTTCGGCCAATGAGAGAGTGGCGGAATGTCCGCCCAATGATAGTATATCTACGATTTTACTCCGCCTTTCGACGTTTAAGTCTAAGAGATTTATGCACATATGGTTTTACTTTTTCAAGCATACGGTCTAGGATTTTTATAACGGCGGTAAGACCGCTGATAGTTAATTCATGAATGACATCCGCGCGTTCCATACTTTTTGCCTGATTTCAGAAAGAAAAAGAATCTTCTAAGGGGATGGTCAACATGACGAGAAAATAGAATAATATGCGAATAGGTTGTGTTGTAGACTGATAATACTTTTTCTGGAAGTGCGACTAGCAAGGTACCCATGCCTGCAGTTGTAATAGTTGGAAAATTATAAAAGTGGCACCAGTATGAAGCCAAGTAGTTGCCAACTATGTGATACTATCTACCTCATGCACTAGTGTCACTTTTATTACACTAGTAGTGTACTTCTTAAATTACGGAATACAGTATTTAATGCCATCTATGTTGTAATGCCATATTTTGTCACTTCAATTCTCATTACAATGTTTATGGTGTCTTGTAAACTCAACCATGTTGTATTTTTTTTTTACCCATTTTGACCGCCGCCTACCACTTTGTTTTCTTGCCCGCAGAACAACACGGCCCTCCTGCCGGGCCAGGGTGCGCATGTACCGCTTCACTTTGTAGTTCTCCTGACGATGTTCCTCCTAAGTGTCACGCTCATCTTCTGCCGCGGCCGGCGCTCCAAGTCATCAAAGAGCGCCCCCTCGCGACGGTGCAGCGGAACTACCACCACGAACAACACGAAGGCTGTAAGAAGGACGACCTCAGTTCTGGGCACTGCTGTGGAGAGGAGTGCGTCTTCATGTGAAAAGAAAGACAGACAGAACACAAAGAAACTCATAAAAAACAATGGGAGAAGAAAGTACTACTAGTTCTTTAATGTCACCGTGAGGTCGAAGTACTATATATTATTGATGTTGTTTTGGTGCTTTTGACCATCTATGACAAACAAGCAGCTTCGGATCAAAGGTATAGAAAGGTTTTATTGCAAATTCATGCCCATGGGGCTAATTGCAGGTGAACAAAATCTAATACAGAAGGCGATAACGGGTAAATAATTTAAATTCTAACATATGAAGATAAACTGATTATATATAACGTTACATACAGAATACCGATCGAATGCGATTCTAAGCCTACATTACTGTTGCGGGGGTTGACTTCTTTTTTGAATACAGTTGAAACAGTCTTGCATGCATTTTCTATGATAGATTGATTCGATGATCTTAGCAGGAAGTGTGTCTTTTGTGTGTTTTTTAAAAATGAAAAGTTCGGTGTGATTTCGGACACTCTTCGAATCGGAGACATTCACAGATGAAATGTGTTTCATTTTCCACTGCATTCGTTGTGCACTGCTTACAAATTCTTTCATAGGCAGGTAGCTTTTTATATCTTCCTCTATCTATTTCTAACGGGTGCGAACTAATTCTTAACTTACATATTGCTGAGCGGAATTCAATGTTGCCTTGGTACAAGTACTTTTACCACGACACATGCTGAATCGCCTTTGAAGTACATACTCTTGCTCGTCGCATAGTCTATATCTTAACCATTATAAACCACTTTTACTCGTACTTTATGTTTAATGATAATAACTGACTTTCCATTTTCACATTTGTACGTAATTTCTCAAGCTATTGATTTGACTTCGTTTGGATTTTTTTTATAAACATAGCAATTGATGATCAAAGTTTGTTTGTAGGTAAATGTTATGCTAGAAATAAGGTATTAATGTAATCTATTTATCTCAAAAGATATAGTCATAGCATTTGATATGATAATATTGCGATTAATAGCGTGCGAGAGATTTGGATTATCACGTTTTAATGTTTTCAATCACTAAAAATAAGTACACATCAGCTAAGTAGTCATGCTTTTCGTCAGTTCTAAGCCAGAAGCGGTGTTCTTACAGTTTTCTACAGTAAGAATAAAGGCAAAATCTCAGCTATCAAATTATTTGCCTTCCGGCTTGGACATACAGATACGTCTCATGTGGCTTTGACTAACTATCTTGAGTGAAATCCACGGTGTACTGCCGAAATTTCCGTTACCAGTAACGAAAGTTACGCCTTTCACAGAAAATCAAGATAAACGTAAGTTTAACGAACTCATACCTTCACCAAATGATATTAATTTGATGCACACAAACAAACAAATAAGGAAACAAACATTCACAACCCACTGCTGTACCGAGGGACGGATTTTAAAGTTTGACCTTGTTTTCTGCAACCCCTACTCAAAAACAGGGAAAAACAAAACGACTTCTCAGTTTCATATTCTGTGTTTGTGTGTTCCAAAGTTGTGTTATTAGTACAAAGGCCAGGTATGTTCGTCTGGTGTGTGTGTGTGTTAACCTTTGAAATATTGCTCAGCACCAAGGACAGCACCAAAAACCTAAACTTTCAACATGTAGTGGGGTCCCTGGTTAACAAAGCCCCATTTTTAAAGAAAAATAATAAATGTGCGGTCCAATATAGGCAAGTACATGTACTGGGATTTAAGGCTAAAGGTTAATTGGGGAGAGGAGAGGCTTTGAAATTTAGTCAAACGGGAGGTGTGGTATGTTTTTTTTAATTGGAAAAAATAGGAACCGCCGAATCCGAGAAGCTACAAATAAAATTGGCGTGGCCTTAGGAAAAAAGAGATGCTGTTTACTTCTTGGCAGGAAATTTAACGTACTGATCCTTGTCTAGCCTCCATGGTATTTCCCGAATGTACTCTAGAACTCTCATTCCAGAGTTTTGAATTCCCGTTTACTTCCATATATAATATAATGGGCATTTTATGGGCAGATTCAATGTGAAACTACAAGACAAAAATTGATAGCATTCAATCTGTGATGAGCACACGAACCCTTCACTGTTTAAAAATGCCAACAGAACCGGTGTACCGAAAGTGCGAAAAGGAACGAAAAGGAACGAAAAGGAACGAAAAGGAACGAAAAGGAACGAAAAGGAACGAAAAGGAACGAAAAGGAACGAAAAGGAACGAAAAGGAACGAAAAGGAACGAAAAGGAACGAAAAGGAACGAAAAGGAACGAAAAGGAACGAAAAGGAAAGTACCGAAAGTGCGAAAAGGAACGAAAAGGAACGAAAAGGAGCAAACGTTCCTTTTCGTTCCTTTTCGTTCCTTTTCGCACTTTCGGTACTTTCCTTTTCGTTCCTTTTCGTTCCTTTTCGCACTTTCGGTACTTTCCTTTTCGTTCCTTTTCGCACTTTCGCTACCGAAAGTGCGAAAAGGAGCGAAAAGGAACGGAATATGAAGCAAACTTAAATAAAATCAATGAGAATATAAGGAATCGGTACTGCGGGCGTTAGAAGCCTATGAAACGTGTTTTATTTTACCGAGAATTTGACATTATCAAATTTTTACAGCGCTGTTTCAGGCTGTTGTTTTTGTGTGGCTAAATTATTCTTTGAAGATCTGCGAAATACAAAGAAACGGAACTGAGATAAGAAAGTAAGGACTAAAATTCAGTGGGTGGTAGATGAATATCGATTATTATACATTTTCAGGATGAGGCAAGATTGTAACGTTGTTGTTGTATTTGGGTGGCTTTTATTCTCCCTAGAGGGGAGCGCCGCATGCAAATGACCCGCGAAATCCGGTCAGGAAAGATATGCTAATAAACTGCTGCCCCACGACGAGCATGACAGCTCCTTTCAACAGGGCCAACAACATGGTTTTCTGGAGACTGGAGACATATCTTCTCGCTCGTTCACAACGAAAGAAAAGCTGTAAAATGAGAGACATATATACATTGTACCAAAGAGATTTCATCAAGTTGTACAATGAGTATTCATCATTTTGGCGGGAAGAAAGGTGCCAACGTGAGGAATTTGTGCAAAGGATATTGGGAAATACAATTTCTGTCAACAATTTTCCGTCATATTCAATACAAATAAATTTCTGCTTCTTGCGACCGACATCAGGCCCTCGCTGATGATAAAAAAATCCCAATGCCGGGTTTAGATGTCCTGGTTGCAAAACGAATTTAAGGCGTTGTATTGATATTAATGAAAGTGTGAAAAAAAGGAAGGAAGAATAATTCCCAACATGCTGGGCTCGAACTTCCGATCGTCGACTTCCCTGGGTTCGAACATTCGACCTATATTTCTCTAAGGTCAAGTTCTTACAAATTGTGCAATACATATACTTGTAACTTTACTATCATTGCATTTTTTAAACAACTATATCCACATAGCATGGCTTTTTATGATAAAATATGCGCAATCGTTCTCAACATAATCCATTTCTTCTTGTGAAATTTTATAATATAAATGTAATATGGATATTCTAAGGAATGTTATAACCACATTAACACGTACATGAACATAGATATGCATAGATAGGTCTCATCAATATTAATTCCTCCATTGAACCATTGCTATAGGAATTTCGTGGAACAAGCCGCAAAATGCATTTGCCGATCACAGTTTACCTTTTCCTAATATTACCATCGATTTTATTTGAATTTGCTTCATACTTCGTTCCTTTTCGTTCCTTTTCGCACTTTCGGTAGCGAAAGTGCGAAAAGGAACGAAAAGGAAAGTACCGAAAGTGCGAAAAGGAACGAAAAGGAACGAAAAGGAAAGTACCGAAAGTGCGAAAAGGAACGAAAAGGAACATTTGCTCCTTTTCGTTCCTTTTCGTTCCTTTTCGTTCCTTTTCGTTCCTTTTCGCACTTTCGGTACTTTCATTTTTGTTCCTTTTCGTTCCTTTTCGTTCCTTTTCGTTCCTTTTCGTTCCTTTTCGTTCCTTTTCGTTCCTTTTCGTTCCTTTTCGTTCCTTTTCGTTCCTTTTCGTTCCTTTTCGTTCCTTTTCGTTCCTTTTCGCACTTTCGGTAGACCCAACAGAACCGTGGCATGTAGTCTATTTGTACGGCAATTACAACTCATTTAGACTCGCCCTGCCATGGGTTGCTAGTGTACGGCCGCACCACTTGATAAACTGATGTCCAAACGCAAGTTGTGTGCCTTATGGAATGTTTATTTAGTCTTGTTCGTACGCTAATCTCTATTATGGCTTCTATGTCCAATACCCCGGTTTCACAAATTAGACAATGACAAAATATGGCCAACTTGGGGAACAATTTCATGTCAATGGTATACGTAGAACTTTAACGAAAGCAGTAGAGTGCCTATTGCATATGTAGGGAGGTACACAAAAAAGTTGAAGACCATAACTTTTTGGAATACAGAAATCCTGGCACTTGAGGAAGACGTTGAAATTAGGTCACCATAATGTCAACAAAAAGGCCTCTCTGGAAAGTTTAACAATAAGCACTTTGCTAACAACTTGGGGCACAATTTCTTGCTAACGGTAGACAGGTTCAGCTTAACAAAAGCAGACGAGTGACTATCACAAATATAGGAATGTACACAAACATTTAAAGGCTATCCCGTATTGGGATACGTATGGAGACTTTAGCACTCTTATCTCTGGACAAATTACTACATACCTACCTACCTAGTCCCTTGACCTCCAGGTCGTTGGGGGGACAAGGTAGACATGAAGATCGAGAGTTGAAATTACTACATAATGCCACACAAATAATAATATGATAAGATTTGTGCACACACATGCCAAGTTTACCGACAAAAATAATTCTAAACATAATAGTGTTGTATCTTATAGCAGTAGCAACCTGTTCTTCTAGTCGAGTTCTTGTTGGCCACGTCGGTAAAATCTTCCCGACCAGTGCATCAAGCACACAATGCGCACTGAACTCACTGGGATTGTTGAAAGGGTCTGTGGGTGGTTTGAAGCACTCAATCAATACAAAGTCCAACCTGCGTTCAGATTACAGCGTATGGTAAATCTGATAAAGCAAACTAGATTCAAGCATAACAATTTGTTCTCTGGGGAGTTATTATAGTCGCTTCTTCGTCATATTACGTCACAACGATACAAAAATTACAGAAAATGTAAAACTTTACTAGTACATCATTACCTCAAAATTGGGTGATCGTAACACTAGCTGTTTTGGAATGACTAAGAGGGGGGTTAAAAGAGCCCCCTCCTAGGAATCCTAAAAAAACGGTCTAGATATGATTTAGTTATGGGTTAACAGACATCTTTCTTCACAAAACGCTTGAGTGGCTAAAAGGGCCTTGTGTTTTAGCGGTGAATATATAGATAATAAAAATATACTCACACAAGCACATACATGCACGCAGACACCGTCCGTGCAACCGTATGTGCTTGGCGCCCTCTATCTTTAGTCTAAAATCCGTGGTGAGATGGCAACATTTGGCTTATGTACAATTGCATTGAACGTAGTTGATGATGGACACATACTGAAAATCGTGTGAACTATCAAATAAAGAGCCCGAAGTTGCCATCACATATTAGTGACAATGCCAAATGATAGTGAAATAGCTGTTTCTGTCATTGTTCCTCACAGCAACAACAAAGCAAAACTACGCATGACATTGTTGGAGCAACATTGTCCTCTTCATGTTCCATAAAGTTTTATATCGAAAAGCAAAAATAGTTGCTTCCTCAATTGTTATGCACGAGTTTGTTTTGATTGCATTTTTATCGTCATAAAATATTCATGGAGGTTATATCTTGATATGAATAAATCGGCCATTTGAATTATTCTAGCTGGTGCATCCTTGAGTTTTAGTTGCATGACTTACAAGTTACAAGGTATTAGTTTCTTTGTCTCTATGACTACAACAGCTGTGCTGGTGTCTTCAACACCAGACACTATGAAAATGCCATATGTCTTTCCTGCTCAATTAGATGAATCAGGTAAACAAATAAAGTGAATATTAACCCTTAAACTGCCAGAGTTTCAGCCCTATAAAATGCTATAATTGCCAGGATTGGCCGCTGACCTCCAAAAAGAAAACCCCGAACAATACGCTATCCCGGATATATACGGGCACGGCACACGTGGCATGTATATGTGTGCCGGATATATCCGGTTTTGGCAGTATCTTGTCTGTTCTTCATTGACTCTGCACACATTCGGGTTATTGCGCATAACTCTTACGAATTTGAGGTCTATAACAAACATTATTATATTACTAATTTCCTATCTAAGAAATGGAACATCAACACGTACAGATACACCCACCTGATTTCGCCATGTCTTCGCCTGATCACAAGCTAATCGCGTGCAGCGAAATACACGGTGCGCATTATGCTAAAGACCCCTTAGACGTACACAAGACATAGAAATTAAAATTTGTCTAGATATAGATAAGGCTTGTTTTCAAGTTAGGAGCCTTCACCTTTGACATATTACCACCTATACAAATAATTAGGGTCATAAATTAGAGTTAGTTGCCCACAAGGAGGTGTATATCGTGTCACAAGGCCTGGCCATTCGCGATGGCAAGCGACCCGCGCTCAAATGATACTATCGAAATCCGCGTAATAATTAAAATAACCCAACGTGTTAATCAGAAAAGTAATAACAAAGTTTTTCACCGCCTGGGGCATGACGTTACGGCAAAATAACCGATTTGAAATGGGGACTTCTGATTGGTCAACGTCACCTGGCTTTCTGATAACATTATGTAACAGTCCGGGTCGTGTGAAGTTCCACCTGGATAGATACGGCACACATCCGAAACAAGTGCGTTTGAAAAAAAGTTAAGTTGACAAATGGATCAGTAATAGAGTCATCCTCACGAGGCGACATTTAACTCTAGGAATCCAACTATCACTAAACAGAATCTGACCTTTACGCATGCAAGTATTCTTCAAATGCACTTACTTTATTATGACGAAACCTAAAATTCATGCATGTTTTAAGGTGTTATTAAAGCTTTCGTGCATTGAATGGCAGTACGTTGGGGGTGAATAAATAGTTGGTTAGTTAGCGAGAAGTTAAGATTTCTACCCAAGTATGGTACCGGTACCATGCTGTATCATAAATTCCAACAAGGTTTTCAACTCCACGGGCCATATGCCATCCTCTCTCATTCTTGAAAAATGATGCCTAATTTCAACCATATAGTGGAAGTTTATTTTGCAAGTTCGTGCCCGAGGGCTAATTGCAAGTACATGTACATGGTATACACATAGTGACAATGGACAGTCATAAATAATATTCTAATCTAATACTAGTGTTGGCTATTTCTAAACATATAGCTCCGTTTATAAGTAAAACGAATTTGCATCATAACAGATATAGTTCAAATGTGAAGGCAAAAAAATTAGTTAAGTTTTTAAATCATATATGACACAAACCGAATTACGTTTTTATCATTAGGAGGACCATTTTTGGACAGTTGATCACACAGTCTTATCAGTTTTATCAAGATAAACACGGGAGCTCAATTCAAAGGAGCCTTAAATTCCAAAGGATATGTTTAGTTTCCAACAGATAATGAATTCACAATCAGTCGAATTCAACTAGATCAGTCTACATATGTTTTGTAATATAATATGATATGGTACTTTTTAACCCCGTCCGGAATCTACACTGCCATTCCTTTTACCTGTAGACACTTCCTTCTTCGTGAATACCTTTAGCATAAAGTAGGGACGATAACCACACTGCGAAGGATAATTGTGGATGAATATTTAAAAAAAAAACACATAACAATGGTTGTGAGTCATCCCCGAAATTATCTTTGTAATTTATACTTTTGTCAGGCCGTGTCAGACGCATTCTATCCAGCCATAAGTTGAGAGTGCTTAGTCATATCAGAGTGCACTTGGGAATATAGTAGATAATACTGCGTTCTTTTTTTATTCAGACGGGTCAGACAGTTACTTTATCGCATACTGTTATGTAGTATGCAGAATATCGTCAAAGTTTTATCTGTGGGAAATTAACATCCTGTCTGAAGTTTAATGCACCTTAAAAATGGCTCGCTACCAGAACCAATCGAGACATCTCGCGCATTTCAGACAAAACCAACATTTTTTTAAATTTGCTTTGGGACAGAGGAGGACAATGTGGCGCTGCACTCACGTTAGTAACTTATTACAGTGCAACATACGAGGCACAGCCAGAATGTAACTTATTCATATCCACGACTGACCTGTCATTACACCAAGCTAAAGTGAGAAAGGTAGTATAAAGGGTATTTCTAAGGGCACAACGTCGCAAGCATATGAGAATTGCGATGGCGATAACATTAATGATTTGCGACAAAAACAGGATCCCATTTCTGATCGTTTATCGAAAGCTAACATTTGAGTGTGAGAATTTGACATGTGGAGCGTACATGTCTACAGACACGTACCCGCGGGTATTTAATACAGGAGCTGCCGATTTCGCCGCGGAGTTCGAACAGTCCGTTCGTAACAAGATGGCGGTACTTTGGGTCATCTTAAAACTTATGTTGGTGCTGATAAATGGGATCGCCACCGGCGTTGTAGGTATGTGAACTGGTCCTTAGACTTCCTAGTTACCTATCCGACGCTCAAATCAAAGGCTACTCATGAGTTACTAGACAAGTTTTCCAAACGGTCAGACTTAACAGACAGCATCTGCTATAATATTGCCAGTAACAGTCGCTGGCAAAAGACTGTAGATGCTCTCTGAAAAGTCTGACAGTTTGAAAAATATATCCAGATGCTTGAGCAGCTTTTGCATTGAGTCCTGCATTACCTGTATGCATGTGTAAGGTTTATCGATGTGCTACCCCTGTCACATCGTCCACGAACTTCGGACGTATCGATGGAAGATCGGCCATATTTAAGATCGACAGAGGGTTGCGCGTATTTTTCACCTGTAAACCGTCCCAGTCACATATAAGCCATACTTTGTACCATGTACAATTGTTATTATTATAAGCGAGGCTCGGGTGATTACCACAGAATCGTCGTCCGATCAAAATTTTCGCCAAATGTGACAGGGGTATAACAGGACCCGACATGCCACTTTTTTCCCCCAAAAGTCGAAGCGTGTGACAGAAACACAACAGGACATTAGTTTGTTGAAATATCCCCTGTCTTGATGATGGGGGCAAAGGTCTGCGCCTGGAGTCTATATTTAGCCTATGTTTTAACCATCTTCAGACAGGGGGTGGGGGTGGTTGAGGCCTACGCCAACTTTCATCTCGCTTTACGCCAGAGCAGCTTACGCTAGAGCTACCGAATTCTTTGAGTTTTCCTAGAAGTTGATAATAGTTTCACAAAGTTTGGAAAACTTTCAATTTTTTTGTTTGCTGACGTTTTTTACGATAATCGCTATTCTAAAAAAATGGCTGGACCGATTCGAAAATGAACAGATCATACCGGCAAGCGTTCACGTGTTAGAAGACTTACATGTCCTAGCAAATAACAAGACCGAAAATGGCGAAGTAGAGGAGAGTTGAAGGTCTTTATTGACATGTTTCCAAAGTCAAACTTGGCCTAAAACAGAGGCAGTTAGTGTACAGTTGTTTACAGGAATGTAGGACTTTAACACTTCAAATTGATGTCGAATACGAACAGAATCCTTTGTTATCGAAATTGACCATTGTTTTGACTACAATAAGCCCTTTCACAGAGATCAAAACGCATGTGCGGCGACAGGAATTCTAGATAATATGTCGAAGGTAAAGGCCCCGAATAAGAAAACAGTCCTTGTCTCGACCATTGTTTCGATTTGCGTAACAACGTCCAGCAGTGTTTTTGCTTACTTTTCGTGGGCTTTATCCTTTGTTTGTCTTCAGTACCACAAACAATTCTTTATCATAATACTGAGACAATGTATACAATTTTGTGCGTACATGTTGCGAGAAAGGGTGCCATTGGTTGTGGTTTTGAGTTCGCGGTAAAGCAGCCATCGCGAAAACCGCCAACATAAAACCACGGTTAAAAAAATTCTGAACTTACAATATTTATTTTCTCTGTTTGTCGCACAGCGCAAGCACCAACCCAAGATCCATATCATCATCATCATTCAACGGAACCATATACCGGGGGGCAAACTAACAACAACTGGCGCACTGATGACCCGACCACGGCTCCTAACAGTTGGTGGTGGACCACGGCCTGGAACAACTGGTGGACCGGAGGAAACACGGAGCCTTACTACGGTAAGTTCTTTCGTCTTCAGCCCAATCTCAACCAAAATTGGGTGTTCAGTGCTATGGCAAGGCCCTTCTCATAGCCCTGCCATAGCAATGAACACCCAATTTTAGTTCACTGCAAAAACGTGACGAAAGATGGTCTCGGTCACTATTTCAATTTTTTTTTTAATCTAGTAAATTTTATGGATGGCATCCGCTCGCTCATACACGCGCACACACTGCAGACACGCGCACACTCTGCAGACATGCGCACACTTTGCAGCCATGCGCACACTCCGCTGCCACGCGCACACTCTGCAGCCACGTGCACACTCTGCAGCCACGCGCACACACTGCAGACACGCGCACACTCTGCAGCCACGCGCACACACTGCAGACACGCGCACACTCTGCAGACACGCGCACACACTCCCTACACGCGCACACTTTGCAGCAATGCGCACACTCTGCAGACATGCGCAAACACTGCAGACACGCGCACACTTTGCAGACACGCGCACACTATGCAGACACGCGCACACACTGCAGACACCGCATACTCAGCAAACACATGCACACTCTGCAGACACGCGCACACTCTGCAGGCACGCGCACACACTGCAGACACACGCTCACTTGGCAGACACCACACACTTGACAGACACGCGCACACTTTGCAGCAATGCGCACACTCTGCAGACATGCGCAAACACTGCAGACACGCGCACACTCAGCAAACACGTGCACACTCTGCAGTCACGCGCACACTCTGCAGACACGCGCACACTCTGCAGACATGCGCACACTTTGCAGCCATGCGCACACTCTGCAGCCACGCGCACACTCTGCAGCCACGTGCACACTTTGTAGACACGTGCACACTTTGAAGCTTTGAAAGTTTAGTGTAAAATAGTATTGATAAATACAATTGTGTAGTTATTTATACACAGCAAACTTCAGCTCGTAGCGAACTTGTTTGCGTATGCTAACGACTTACGCCATGCCTTTCACTTGCGTTTGTAAAAAAAATGACGACAAACTTTCCGTATACTAGTATATGTTTTATATCTTGAAGAACGACACGCTTTTATTCCTGTGTGAATCACTAGTGTTTTGTGCGCGTGTTTTGGTTAAGAAATGGAGCGTGAGTGAACGTAACCTGACCACACCAGTAAACAGTGCCGCATGAAGAGGGAGGGGGTTGGGGTGGAGTTGTTTTCGCGTAATCAAAAAATAGCCACGATGAAAATTTTGCGGTCTACTAGTGGCCGTTTAAAACCGCTAAAATTAAGTTACCGTTATAAAATCAAGAATTGAGTAACTGCGTTTTGATGCCGAGCAAAGTTTGACGTTTGCACCGAAAAAGGCGCATTTTTGCCGAACACTGCGAGACGCGCCCCATGGCACGTTAATTGATTTATGGCTTAAATTATCTCCAGCACTGAGCTACCTCCTATGTACAAATAATTGGTGGATTAATATCGTTAGAAGATAGCGACATCCGACAGACTCCGTGGATCGCGTGCTTACTCCTCTATTTAATCCATTTCTACAATTTCCCATCGATCCGGAGTCTGGTAGAGACTATATGCAAACAGTCTTTTCACAGATACAAGTTTAACTTTCGGCATTCGCAAAGACTGGTTTAAACTGCGCATGTTAGTATAACTATGAGATTTTGATGTTCTGCTAAATACGTTATAATGCTAAATACTTTTACACAGGTAACAGTCTATACATTGACTTGTATACAGTTTGTAGAAGGTGCAAACTTGGTCTTTTCATCAAGACCTAGAGCAGACAGATGTTCGTTGCTGACATGCGACCTATACGATAAACCAAATATGATTCGTGTCGTTCTGTCTTGCTTTTACATTTTTTAGCATACCTTTAAGTTTTTTGGAAATATTATGGTTCCAGGCAATGTAAAAAAAAGTTGATGACGTCATTAATACGTCATATTACCTTATAACAGCATCAAGTTTCTTAAAAATCAAAATCTTTAAATATTTTATCTACATTATTCTCTGAAAATTTCATGGCCGTGTGATATGTCGTTTAAGAGTTACAGGAGTTAGAAGGGGCGAGCCTCAAAAGCCCCACCCGCCGTCCCATATTGACCAAAAAATCCCGGTCTGAAAAGGGTTAACTTAATGCTTTTCCGTGAAAATTGAATTTGGGCTCGAGCGTTACTTCCGGACATTTCTCCGTGTGGAATGCAGTCTGCCATTCTGCCGAAATTGCGCATGTGGTGTTGTGTGAGTGAAGCTGCCATACCATGTGCCTGACAGTCGCGGGCGCTGTCACCCTACCGGTACCACGATCTGATCAAATCGTGGCAAAGGATGCAAATAACATACTGCTCACCTGTAGTACTAGATTTTAAGTCATAATTTTTCGCCAGGTTTTTCTCTTTCTGCCAACACCAATTACTTTTTTTTCATGGACGAAACGTAGCTTGGCACACTTCTTACCTGTTTTAAGGTTTCTTCCTCTTAGTTACCGTAGCAAATTTAAGTAGTCTGCAAACCACCGTAGCTTTTTTGTGACTAATCTTACCGTATGGGGTCAAACTGACCATATAACATTTTGTACAAATACATTTTTTTGGTGACTCTTTTTTGTGATTTGTATATATGTATAGTTTCACTAATCTATGTAGGAGAGTTTGACATGATTAGCTATGAATGATTCCAGGTCATTATCATAATTTATGAAAAAGATCATAAGGACCACGTTTTGCATTAACCCCATTCAGACGGGAGGAGGTTTTGATTCCCGTAACAAGTTAAATGTCAAATAGCTCCTGAACGGCTTACGCTAGGACCAACAAACTCGGTACCTTTTCAGAAAAATACATATTTTATTATTAAAGCATTTCTAAGTTGCATGATACTTAATTCTTGTAATGAAATAGCATAAATATAGCAATAAGACCTGAAAAATACATTATTAAAACCGAATGTAACGATTTTCGTCGAAAAGGCCTGTCAACCGATTGCCATATAAATACAAAAATGGACAGCCTTCCAAACTTGGTGAATTGAAATTATTGCCAACTGAATTTCAGAAAGTGACTAAATTTGGTGGCTCTACATACATACATCAACGACCGGAGGTCGGAACCAGGCTTGTACATATTTCACCCCAGAGAGCCCTATCTAACATAGATTGATCTAAGTTCTCAAGATCAATACCAGAGTCCCTAGTTAAAGTGTCCGTAAAAGTAGAAGATGGGCAATACTATCCATTTTTCTTGGATGAATTCTGCTTCAGCACTTGCATATGCTTCATCCAAGTGTCTCTGGGCTTTAAAAAGATTTTTATGACTGGTTCTGGTAGCTCTATTATCATACACTTGTTTTGCTGTGAAAGTTGGCGCTGGGATCAGAAGCTGATCGTCTGAATGGGGTTAAATAAATGCCATGAATAATTAATCAACAGAGCGTCACAATTACAATGTTGAATACAATAGGTTTTCAGGTACGACTGATGGGAGGCAACTATTACAGCTACGGCAGAGTGGAGGTCTACCACAATGGACAATGGGGGACTGTCTGTGACGACAGCTTTGACTACCGAGATGCCAGAGTCATCTGCCGTGAGCTGGGTTTCTCCGATTACGTCACCTACCACCACGATGCGTTCTACGGCTCGGGCAGCGGACCCATATGGATGGACGACGTCTTCTGCTCCGGATCTGAGAGTTCCCTGCAGTACTGCTCACATAACGGTTGGGGGAGCCACAACTGCGGACATGGGGAAGACGTCGGTGTTGTCTGTGGTGAGTAATGGGCTAAAAAAACATATTTATCGCTAGCTATGAAAGCATTAAAGAACAGCGCTTATAACTGCCAGTCTGCTCGCTTGCACTCAAATTTCACGACTTATAGATTCTCTTCTTGCTTCTATCCAAAATAGACATATATCTTAAGCAACTATTGTATAGAAAAAAACATTAAGGCAAACATACTTAAGAACACCACCATGCAGAGACCATTGAGTGGTACACGTTGACCACACAATGGTCTATGCATAGGCGGCGGTCACTTATAAATAATCCTTTTGCTTGTTAATCTGTGCTTGAATGTTACAAGTATGCTTGCTTTTGTTTCCAAATAAATGTGAACTTTTAGAAAATAAAACTCGCTAATAGTGTTGACCCTCCCCTAAAAGATAACCAGTAACTTAATGTCGCTTGAAATGCAAGATGTGCCCTCACCAGACATTTGATCAATATTCCTAAAAGCACGATCTTTTCCACTCCCCCATAGCGCAAAGATGTTAAAATGCTCGTTCAAATATTTGAAGCAGTAAAGGACATCTAATGATAAAAAAGGGGCGGAATCAAGAAACTGCACTATTTTAGGTTCTGAAATGGAAAGTACCGTAAAATATTATGCAATGTAGTCGATTGAATCAAATGAATCCCTAATGGATGCCTCAAATTTTTAAAGGGGAGAATGTGCCGCACGTTTCCTGCAACTTCGACTTCAACGAATGTGGCTTCATCCATGATTCGACAACGCACTTTCATTGGGCGCGAAGAGACGGTTCAACGCCTTCTTCTTCAACCGGTCCGAATGGAGACCACACGACAGGAAATGGTTTGGACTCGTTTCTTTGCTAACGTTAGATCTTCAATTTATTTCATCACGTAGATGTCATCCGGCAGCGAGATGATTTTGTAAAAAGAGCTTTGTTATCATGTGTAAAAGGAGGCATAATTCAATGTGTCCAATGTAAAGCTATGCTATTTCACAGAAGCTGACTTTCCTCGTTCGCAAATCTGTAGGTGTGACGATGACAAGAAATATAAATAGATTTTTGTAGAAGACCTACAAAAGTCTGTCAAACAAAGAGGCGGTTAAATGAGTATAGGGCCTCATAGCGGCTTCTTTCCAAATTCGACACGCAAATATACATTTGTATCCTGTTATTAACCCTGAAACACCCGCCCTTTTTTCGACTATAAGAGGCAAACGGACCCCCAAAATCTTTGTTCAATAAACTCTCAGTTCCAATTATTATCGGTAATCATTTTATATACATTGCTTTCTCAATGTAAGAGGAATATTTCGACATGTCAAGATGTAGGTATTTCCAGCTCATTGTCATAATTTATGCAAGGGGTCAGAAGGATCACGTTTTGCTCCAACCCTATTCTGACCAGGAGGGGGATTTTGAGGCCCTCAGCAACTTTTATGTTGCATGATTCATGAACACAGACTTTCCTTTACAGTTTCCACAGTATTGTACCAATCTCCGTAAAAACGTAGAATCAGGTGTAGAAGATATTAACTGACAAAGTCACGGAAGGAATTTTTCTTCAAATCAAAAATATTTAAATGGCAATTTAAGTTAAAATTCACGCCTGGGGTCCAAATGGACCACACTCGGGTGTTTTAGGGGTGATAGTATACTGCCTTGTCGGAGATTGGTGCTCCACGAGTGAAGAATGTCGAAACTATATACATTGCATCTTATGTTAAACCATATCTATCAACAATGTTGACAGGGTACTATATGTACATTGAGACTTCATCTGGTCAGCACGGGGATGTAGCGCGTCTTGCCACCCCCACCATCTTTGACGACTGGCCACATTGCCTCCAGTTCGCCTACCACATGTACGGGACCGATGTCAACCAGCTAAGGGTGTTGGTCGGATCGACAGTCGTGTGGAGTCGGTCTTACAACCAAGGGAACACCTGGCATCTGGCATCCGTGGATGTACACATAGACAATTCTCAGGTGTGGAGCCAAAGCTATTAATAAATCTGAAATTCAATTATTATTTCTATCTTTATTGCACTGTGTCAGCTATTTAAGCGGGTGATATACACGGTCGCTATTAATCTGTAGTCTTTTCTGCCTTTAAAATAATGTTCATGATTTAGGACCTTGAATATTTTTCTACAATCTCCAAGCAGATCTATTGAGGGCAAAGACAGTATCCAAAGGGCTAAACAGTATCAAAATGTCCCCTAGCGCCACTTGGGTACATTTTAGCCCTTCGGATACACCCTCCCACGCAGCATATACAAATAATTTACGTTGTCATTCCTCCTAAACCAGCTTGAGATAGTATTAGAGGCGTCTTGCTGATGAATATTAATGACCTTGTCCGATACGTCGCAGGTCAGTCAGCGCGACGATTGCAATTATTGAACTTATGGTGGGCTAACTTATGGTGGGCTAACAGCATACGGCGACGTGTGCACAAGGTGTCTGGCCTGGTATCCAACCGTATTATAGCTCCCGAGTCTCGGGAGCTATAATAGACTCGGGAGCTATAATACGGAAGAATACCAGGCTACAAGGTGTCCGATGAACTTGAAAAATAAGTATGAAAGCAAGAATTACTGTCAAACGTTATGCAAGTACCGTTCGTCCTGCTTTTGAGGCTGCTTTGGCATGTATTTGTGCATATCAAGTGATCATCCGTAAGTGGTAAAGTGCTCGGACACTGTCTTTGCCCCGAGATCTGCTTCAGGATTATTTTGATAAAGATATCTAAACATACGGTAGTAATGATGAAAAATGTCCTACGTGCTCCTGTAGACATTACTATAGCTGATGATTAATTTGTCATGTACAGGTCATTTTTGAGGGAGTTCGCGGTAGCAGCTACAGAGGGGACATCGCCATTGACGACGTTTTCCTGTATCCTGGAGCATGCCTGTGGACAGGTTGGTGAGAAGTTGCATGCACAGCACTCCCAAAGCAATTTTACTTTGATTTCTAATTCGCTGAAAACGCTGCTTGAATTTACAATAACCTGCTCATCTGGCATAGAAACGCATGTGCGGCACACGGCAGTGTTAGTGCAAGTCAATATTGGCCAAAAAAAAAGCTGGCGCCGCAGCGAACAGACGTCTACGTCACACCGTTTTACTGCAGACCAGTGAGATTAACGATTTAGGGACGTCCACTCTGTACGATGCCTTGCCAGAATTCCCTCTGTCGCCCCCGCTATTGTCCTCCTTCCACATTGCGCTGTAGAGGTGCAGCTCTTACCACAAGTTGTAACAGGCATCACTCCTAACCTAATCAATCTCAAAATGTTTTTCAGACAGTCCTGGCGTAAACGTAACGTATGAACCGACCACGACTCCAGACAGTTGGTGGTGGACCACGGCCTGGAACAACTGGTGGACGGGAGGAGCTATCATAGAGCCTTACTACTGTAAGCGGTTTGACCTTCGAAAAGTTTTTTTGACATTACAGTGTGCTATAGCTTATAAATATATCTAAAATCTTCAACAGTTAAGAAATATAAAAGAGTAGTGGTTACTGTCAAAATGGACCAAAGGTTACGTTTGAATAATTGCTATTATATAGTGCACTCACTTCCTTAAAAAAACGTCATAGGTCGTGTCGCATCCTACAGACTTCCAAGTCCGACTGAGTGGCGGAGACAACTACAGCTATGGTAGAGTGGAGGTCTACTACAACGGTGTGTGGGGGACTGTCTGTGACGATGGCTTCGGCTGGCAAGAAGCCCGAGTCGTGTGCCGTGAGCTTGGCTTCTCTGATTACCAGACCTACCACCACAATGCGCTCTTCGGCCCGGGTACCGGTCCGATATGGATGGACGGCCTCAACTGCAACGGGTACGAGAGCTCCTTGCAGTACTGCCCACGCAACAACTGGGGACAGCATGACTGTGGACACCACGAGGACGTCAGCGTGGTTTGTGGTGAGTGCTGGCAAAAGTGGTTGAAAAGAATTTCTATGTCTTGAAATTTTGAAGTATAGCATATTCTAGCGACAGTGCATTCGCCTTTCCTTAAAGAAAGTATCCATTTTGTATATATGCCAAATATGTGTTACCTCTGAACCAATATCCTACAAGGAAGTTTTGACTGAATATGCTTAATATCTCACGTGTACATTATGCTAATACCTTGTCACTTTGCGCGAAAATTGTTTGGACGATAAGTCTCTGCGAGCTCTTAATTACATTTTCGGCAGTGATACGTCCAGTGTTTTCTCGATCAGTTCGTGATTTTTTTTTAGTGATCGTCGGCAATTATTTTGAGTCGCTAGATCCTCACTGTGCACAAAAACTTGTTCTTAACTTTAGTGACTAGTCGCCTGTGATTCTTGAGGTCGCAGAGGTGTGTGGCGAGTAGAGCCCGAATTATTGATAGTTGGTTGAAAATCGGTTGATGTACGTACGCCCGTAGGTACGTACGAAGGGCGTTCAATAAGTTATGCCTCTGACCCATTTCCCATAGCAGGAGATTACTGAAACTTGGCACAGTTATTAGTCTTTCTCCACTTAGAAACCACCTAGAGTTATACATTTCTCCCGTTGTTTGATGCAGCTCTGGACACGGTTTTTGTAGAACACCGCAGGTTGGTCCTCCAACAGATGCCTCATCAATGGCAAAAGAGGGATGACCTAGTCTGGGAGCTGTTTCCACAGACTTCCGGCCATGTTTGAATTCACGATGCTAGTGTTTTACAAGGTCATATGATGGGGCATAATCACCATGAGTTTCTTTCATTTCATCTAAAGTCTCCTTTGGTGTGCGTCCTTTCAAATACAAAAACCGGATCACTGCGCGACACTCAACTGGCTCCATTTCACACCTGGCTCCATTTCACACCTGACTCAGTTCAAACACCAGTAATTAGTTCAGAGCTGTTTTTGCAACATAACCCATAAAGATATAAATCATTACACATGCAAAATTTTATCTAGATCAGACAACTACAAAAGGGTCAAGGGCATTACTTATTGAACTCCCCTCGTAGGACTTACGTTTGTTTACTAATGCACACTTTCTTTGATCAAGCGAGTATGTCATGTTAGGCCCATTATCATAAATTTATTATTAGGCGATCGTCGGAGCCTCGGTTATATGTAACATGGACGGTTTTCAGACGAAAAATACGCGCGACCCTCTGTAGATCTTAAAAACGGCTGACCTTCCACCGATCGCGACTTACGCCCGAAGATCGTGTGACAGGGGTATAAGTGATACATGCATTGTTATCTGACGTGTAGCTGTATCTATGAAGAGGTGTCATACATTGTGATAAAAAAAGGTCAGTCAATGGTATTATATCATCTTCATGTTTTTTTGTCTATATTTTGTACTAGTTGCCAATACTACTGCACCGGCGCCTACATGGCAGTGGACAACTGATTACTGGAACGGTGAGATTGAATGTTTTTCTACCACTTTGATATATGGACTGCCTCTTTTAACGTTACCACCAATGATTCAATACTGTCTTTAAAGTAAGGCCGTGTTGATTCGGTTAAATATATAACGTTCATGCGCACGTTTCTTAATGTTATACTTGATTCATACTTATTTTATATGTTATACATGTGATTTATGTAATGTACGGACTCCAGGAAGAATACGATTTACATACAAGCATGAAAGTTCACCTGTGTTGGTAGAAAACATCATAGAAGAAAATTGCTGACACTTTCCTTTAAACACTGAATTAAACTATAGGGATTTACCCCCCTAAATTTTCGTTCAATCTCCGTCGACCTTGTTCTGTGAAAGGGGTAAGTCCCTATATTTTAATTCAGTGTTGAAATGAAATTTTTTTCTATAATTTACATACAAGTTGTACATTCTAGTGAAAATCTAAACAAACATGCGCTTGATTTTTTTCCGTTCTTATAAAAGAAGTCGATCATACTTATAATCGTACAGAGCAGCTGTAAAATGAGCAAATAGTTGCCGTAAACTACAAAAAACAGATATCGGAAAGGGGAAACTAATGTCGTAGAATGCAAAAATTGTTTCCAGATCGATCCAGATTAAAAAGACATTAGAAGATTAGAGATGAAGAATCTATTGTTCCGTATACCATACCATCTTTCGACCTTCATGAAAATTTAGATTTCATAAACAAGGCGCCTTTTTAACAAAGGTTTATTTTACATGCACGCATCGGTTTTAAGGTTTTCAGAGGCTGTCATCAATATAATAAAATCAATATGGCACGACATTTTAAATCTACGGAATTTTGTGGTTGCGTCAATGACTTCGTGAATAGTTTCATCAGGTTGGCACGTCACTGAATAAAGAGACTCTTTTTACATAACTGTGCTTTATTCTCACAAACGTTACGGTGACCGTCTGTCACCTTCTTTAGGGTAATTCTGGCAGAAATTCTGAGAATAAAGCAATGGTTGTGTAAAAAGAGTCTCTTTAAAAGAGTCTCTTTATTCTGAGTCAGTGACTGGTGACCATTACTATCGTGTTCACTGTACGTCATTAAGAATTCTACTTTATATAGGAAGCTTTTCAAAGGTCCATATTTCCTGACCAACAGGTACGGGTAGTTGTGCAACAGAAGGCTGTGGCGGCAACGCAGGAGGCTGTTATTGTGACACTGCGTGTGAGTCTGCGGGAGACTGTTGCCATGACTACATAGCAGTATGTGGTGAGTACTTCAATGTATCCTTCTGTGAATGGTTGTTTCTATTGCCTAGACCCAAAGCCTATTCAATAAGCAATGATGGAGATACTTTTTTTCCTTTAGCCAGTACTGGCATAAACGTTACTGGAGAAGCTACCGCGACTCCTGACACCTGGTGGTGGACCACGGCCTGGAACAACTGGTGGACGGGAGGAAACACAGATTACTACCACAGTAAGTCATGTAATCACCCAGTAAATCTCATTTGACATAATGGCATTATCATAAAAATCAATTCATGTCATTATGATATATATGGTACAATTGCATAATGTCATTTTTGAGGCAAGAAGCAACTTTAGTTGTTGGCAAATTTATTATAAAATATGTAGGGCATAGTATTGAACTTTACTCTGTTTGGTGTCCAACAGACTTCCAGGTCCGACTGAGTGGCGGAGACAACTACAGCTACGGTAGAGTGGAAGTCTACTACAACGGACAGTGGGGGACTGTCTGTGACGATTACTTCGGCAAGCAAGAAGCCCGAGTCATCTGCCGTGAGCTGGGATTCTCTGACTACTACACCTACCACTACAATGCGTACTTTGGGTTGGGCAGCGGCCCCATATGGATGGACGACCTCAGATGCTCCGGATCTGAGAGTTCCCTGCAGTACTGCCCACATATCGGTTGGGGGAGCCACAACTGTGGACATTGGGAAGACGTCGGAGTAGTCTGTGGTCGTAAGTTTCGGTTCTGTTCAGGTTTCAAAATCATATGGTGCCCTGAATGGGCGTAGGAGTAAGAATATATTTACGATACCAAGATCATGGAAAATACATAAAACGTTTAAAAGTGAATTAAATCTTTCTCACGCTGGATATTTAGGCCAATATTCGATATTAGTTTATATTCAAAATCAGTTTGACACTACACCAAAACAGTGTCCTCTCGGATGGGTTCTTAAGCTTGAGATCTCATGTTTGTGGATAGCGACGAAATATTATCAAGGTTGCAACTACTGTGCGGAACTGGTGTATTACGCCTAAATGTGGTTTACCGGTTATGCGAAACAAACATAGGATCTCCCTCCACAATGTAATAAAAGTAGGAGATATAATGCTATACTGGATGAATTATTGATAGCACATTCATTGTATATCTGTTGTCTGTCCACAGCGCAAGCATCTACCCCAGAGCCATACACCGGGCGGCAAACAGACAGCTACTGGCGCACAGATGAACCGACCACGGCTCCAGACAGTTGGTGGTGGACCACGGCCTGGAACAACTGGTGGACCGGAGGAGCTATCATAGAGCCTTACTACTGTAAGTGGTTTGACCATGAGAAAGTTTGTTTTTTTACATTACAGCGTGTTATATCTTATAAATATAATGGGAGGCGCCGTAACATGGCACGCTTTTTCACAGCTCGAACTCATGGCGTTCCATTGCTAGTTGCCTGAGAGTGGTCAAGTTTTGATGAATGAATATTTGAACAACATACATTTGTACTTGAATAGGAAATGCATTCATATGGTTCATGAACCTTTCACGCTGCGCGTTACAAGCGGCGAACACTGTAAGACATTTTCGTGTATGTCATCATCGCAGTGCGATGGACATCCAACACCTTCCAATTTTGTGCTACACCGGACAGTGTGCCTTACTTGGTACGCTTTTTTTTTAAATTTTGCTCTTTTTAGAAGTGATGAATTTAGCTGCACAGAAAAACAGAATTTAATTGTATGATATTTTAGTTTTCTTTTGAAAAATCTTAAAATCATGACTGTATGTACTTCTTATCTCACATGAGGAGGGCTGTATCTAGCACAATCCACCTGATGTTTTCACGGGCAATGGGCAGAATGCACTGTTTGTGACAGCCCGACAAACAATGCCATCACGAAAAAAATGACAACGCCAACATTAACAAAGCTCTGTCTAATTATCGGAAAATATCATTGTCATCTCTCTATCAAGTTTTCTTTTCATATACAGCACGAATCATTTGTTACAGTCAAATAAATCTTTGGAGCGCTCTCTAGTCTGCCACCTTCACGGCCACACTCCCTTGCGAATACAATGGTGGTGATGTTTATTTCGCTTCCCTATGGTTGCTTTTCTACTCAACAAATATTTGAAGACCCATATTCATAGTGTTTTATGAAGCTTTATTTCTTATGGGTATGACAGTTACTAACTGCTTGGTAGAATTCGTATAGTTAGCGACACGAGCCGCAATATGCAGAGACCTGTGATTCAGTGCTGCCAACATTATTGTTAGAATTCTGTTTAAAAAAATGAAGTGAATATGTTCAAGTATATTTTGAATGCAAGTAACAGTTGCGTGTGTGGACTTGGTTTATTTACCTTTGTAATCAGCATAGTCAGTGGCAACAAACACGGTGTACTTATGCATAATAAGGTCAGCAAAAAATCCGTGCACAGTGCGAAATGAAACAAAGGCTGCATTTGAATAACTTTCATTATATAGTGCCCTCACTTCAGTACAATAAAAGTAATAGCTCATGTCGCATCCTACAGACTTCCAGATCCGACTGAGTGGCGGAGACAACTACAGCTATGGTAGAGTGGAGGTCTATTACAACGGACAGTGGGGAACTGTCTGTGACGATGGCTTCGGCTGGCAAGAAGCCCGAGTCGTGTGCCGTGAGCTGGGCTTCTATGACGTCTACACCTACCACTCCATTGCGTACTTTGGGTTGGGCAGCGGCCCCATATGGATGGACGGCCTCAACTGCAACGGGTACGAGAGCTCATTGCAGTACTGCCCACGCAACGACTGGGGACAGCATGATTGTGGACACCAGGAGGACGTCAGTGTGGTTTGTGGTGAGTGCTTCAAAAGTGGTTGAAAAAATTCCATGTCTAAAACTTTTGAAGAATAGCACATTCTGCCGACAGTGCTTTTTTGCCTTTCCTTTAAGAATGTATCCCTTTTAGATCTATGCCAAATATGTGATACCGACACTACCGACACACGAACCAAAATCCTACAAGGAAGTTTTGACCCAATACACTAACGACTCCATGTGTATATATAATGTTAAGTGAAACATGTATTGTAATCTGACGTTTAGATATATCTATGAAGAGCTGTCATATATTTTGGTAAAGAAGGTCAGTCAATGGTATTCTATCATCTTCATTTTTTTTCCTGTCTACATTTTGTACCAGATGCCAATACCACTGCACCTGTACCTACATGGCAGTGGACAACTGATTATTGGAACGGTGAGATTTAATGTTTTTCTATCACATTGATATATGAACTGCCACATTCGCGCGTATCAAATTTTGTTCGTTTCCGTCAAAAAGTGAATTATACCATAAACCATACTGAGCAGCTGTAAAATAAGCAAATAGTCACCAGAATTCAATCTTTTCAATCTTTATTCATCAAATCAACATTACAGAGCTAGCACTTAACAGTAGTACCTCTGAATACCGTTAATCTTACGTATACAGTGTGGAGTAAATTATTGCAACAATTAGACACAGTGGGCATGACATAAACAGTACATAAACAAACACTTAAGCATCAGTCAATGATTTGTTATATAGTCTGATGGTATAGTGTAAGGAGTTTCGCAGTCTGGAGGTCTTTGCTTTTGGGACAGAGACGCTTCCTGAACTTCGCAGTGACCTCCCAGTGACCTCTGATCTGACCGGTGGGACCATATAATGCAGCGGGTGATCCGGATTCATCATTCGCCTGAGTAGCTTAATGGCAGGGAGTTCGCTTCTCTCCTTGAGTGTAGGCAAGTCCAGAACACTTCTCCTGCCACCGAGAGAAGTGTTCTTCTTTGCACTTTCTCGATCAACTGCTTGGTGCAGCCAACTAGAAGGACGTGGCCATACTCAAGTACGGTCCTGACCAGGGCCATATAACACCTGGATAAGGTCAGACACCGACATGCCTTGTTGGGTTAGGAGACGTAGAAAGTATAGTCTGCGTGAGCCCTTGGTCACCATCGAGGTTACCTGGTCTTTGGGGGGTTAGACCTCTGTCAAGGATGAATCCCAGGCCTTTTGCTGAATTCACAACAGGTACTGGAGTAGGTGGCGTCGCAATGCTTTATTTTTGCAAAAGCAAATTTGAAGCTGCATGCTCGTCTTGCCGAGGATCATCCTGTGACGACCAGCCCAAGAGTCCAGATTGGACGACTTTTTCTCCACAGCCGTGTTCTCATCAGCCTTCAGTGGCAGCAGTATTATGGACTGTGTGACGTCCTCGGCATAACACACGTCAAGAGTGTCCTGGTAAACTGTTTGCCGGGTACTCATAAACAACAAAAACAGATATGGTGAGATGACAGCCCCTTGTGGAACACCGGAAGTCAGTGTCCGCCAGGAGCTCCTCTCTCAATTCGCGACAGCTCTCTGCTTCCTGTCCATTAAGTAGTTGTGTTGTGTAGAATTGTCAAAGAAATGATACTAATGTCGTGGAATGCCAAAGTCAATCAAAGTCAAAGAAGAAGATGAAAGACCAAAGATGAAGAGTGTAGTGTTCTGTATACCATACCTTAGTCACTGAGATTTCGTAAAGAAGGCAACTTTATCTTCGATTTTTTTTCTCTTTTGGACGCTTGTCATCCACAATATAATCGAACAAAAATGTCCTAAACCATTTTAATGTCACGTAACTCTGAGGCAAAAGTCTCTGACAGGTGACTATCATTGATTTCTCAAAATTCATTTTACTTTACTACTTAGTATTTTCATAGCTCCACCGTTGCGAACCCACAGGTACGGGAAGTTGTGCATCGGCAGGCTGTGGCGGTAACGCAGGAGGCTGTTATTGTGACACTGCTTGTGAGTCTGCGGGAGACTGCTGCCATGACTACGTGGCAGTATGTGGTAAGTTTAAGCACGAGTCTCTGCATCTGTTAAAGGTTGCTTTCTTTCATTTGAATACGTAGATCCGGTTAAATGTTGAATTTTCTGCACTGGTATGTTTGGTGGAGACTGACAGGTTTGTGTTTTCTCATTAATAAATGTAGCCTTTTGTCTTCAGGGTTGGACAAGTCCACTAGCCCTATTGTCCCGGGCAAGTGAGAGTCCTGATCGGGCAAGTGCATGACCTACCCTACTTGTCCGATCGGGCAAGTAAGATTTTTCCATGAGAGAGATTTTGATATACTTCAGTCATAGCATCAATCATTGGTCAACACTCAACACAGAAAAAGAGAGCCAACAATAAAAGAATTCTATAGATGGAAATGTCCGGACAAGTGAAAAGTTAGTTCGGGCAAGTAAATTTGCTATGTACTTGCCCGATAGGACAGGTGGATTATAGGAAACTTGTCCAACCCTGGTCTTAGGTTGAAGTACAGAAGAGACAATTACAGACGTTGCTTTGAGAATTACTCTGTTTTGTATGCACCTACAGGTGGAGGCAACGGCACTTCTACGTCTACTAGTACGGTGAGCCCAACATGGTACACTGGTACGTGACAAAAATATTTTGAATGAAGCAAACATTTTACAACATGTGTTATGATTCTGCTTAATATGGACAATGATATGAAACAACAGTATTTCCTTAGGAAACAACAAAACGGAGACATCATCAAATATGCTCTTGTTAATTCCTTCATTATTTTATGCCTTCTTTATCGTGTAAGTAAGGTTTTAACTAGAATTACCTGGAACCATGGATAAAAAGGTAAAATCAGAAAACATCATGATACACAAATGTAACGGCATATGTAGAGAACAGAATGATAACGTCTGCTACGACTTTGGCTATCAATAGCAACATCAATGACGTCAAAATGACGTCACAAAATGATGTCATACATGTTAAAGATACCAATTGGGTCCGCCATCTTTGGTCCGCCAACTTGAATTTTCAAAAACAACGAGGCGGTCCGCTGTTGGATTGGGAGTTAAAGCGGCAAGATATGATGATGAGCAAACAATCGCCGATGGCGTCATTAAATTAGCATAATTTAGGGATGTATTAGACTTTACTCATGTAATGAAATAGCACTAACGTAGCAAGAAAGCCTTTAAAATACTTTGTTAGAACCGGTATTAGCCATTTTACTAATGCAGAAATTTTTCTTTTAGTTGAGGGGTTTTTGATTCGACTGGCTGGCGGAGATGACGACCGCGGCCGACTGGAGGTGTACCATGCGGGCCAATGGGGAACCGTGTGTGACGACAGCTTTGGCTTGACAGAGGCCAACGTAGCATGTCGACAGCTTGGTTTCCCAGGTGCCCTACCGTCCCAGCCCACCGCGCACTGGGGACCAGGCACCGGGCCGATCTGGATGGACGACGTGAAGTGTATCGGGAATGAGACCTCTCTCGATCAGTGCGACCAGAGGGGGTGGGGAAGTCATAACTGTGATCACAAAGAGGACATCGGCATCATCTGTGGTGCGTATTTGAAGAAAGCATGGACAAGACCTTCCTTCATAATCTTAATAGCCAGACGATTTTTTATTTCATGATTACTTCCCTTGTTAGCAACGAAACTTATTTAACATTGACCTATACCTCTCTTCCAATAGAATGAAATGATTGTTTTTTTTTATCCTTTACATCGGCCTTTCTCAGCATCAAGTCGATACGTTGCTAACCTATGGAATATGCCGTATACATAGATACGCAGTACGCAACGGCGCCACCACAGACTACCTGGTAACCCGGCAACGGTACCACATCTTCTGGTAGGTTCAAGCGTTTCATCTTGACACAAATGTCTCGTTGTGGTGTTCATGAGTGTGTCTTTTCGCCGCGCGTGATCACGTTTATTGTTTGCTTGATATTGGTATTTTGGCATAGTGGTTTAAATGAAACCTAAAGCTGATTGAATTTGGGGGAGTATAAGCGGAATCTACGTTTTCGTTAGTTTTCATGGCATGGTCACCAAACTGAAGTGGTAGACATGTGCATGCAAAGAAGTGGAGAAGTGTTGAGCCACCTAGCAGCTTGTAGGAATGTTTTTTTAATAATTTTTATTGCATTTTACATTCCACATAAATAAAACATAAGGACATAACAAAAACAAAAACCACGGATCCAACGGTAAGTAAAAGACAATGGAGGGTACAAATTACTAAATTTAAAAAATATAGGAAATATACAGACTAAAGTATATAGCAAAATAATGTAAAACAAGATGAATACACGAATTTATGTATCTCGAACAATAGTAAATGAATGATTCGAAAAAGAGCATTAGAAATTGTTACAGATGGAAAAGAAATATAAGTGAGTTATCTAGGAATGTTTGTTGTATTTGAAAACACATAAATCCAATGATAGGAATATTCACACATATGGCATGTGTATCTGAGAAAAAAGGAAAATGGATACGAATACACACTTTACCTATTAATGAGGAAAGTATATTCCATACAAGGTACATTATGGAAATTCCGCATTAAAAATCATTTGTAACATTGAAATTTGTAAATAAATATGGACAAAAAGGACATGTTTTTCGGTACTGCTACGGACCTTCTGGTTTCAATGTCGTGCTTTGGACATGCTCTGGTTAAAAAGTGTTTATTGTCTGTGTGCTAGATACTTCTTATGACCGGGAAGAAGGGATATATAAGTTTGGACGCTGTAGCCGCTTTCTTTGGAACTGAAAAAGTTTTCTTAAACAAGTTGTAGGCTTTATAACGGGATAAGTTAGAACAAAATGGACGAATTGTCATGATTTAAGAATGATAAGAAAAGTGCTTAAATTACGTCAATTTCTTCAATCAATTGATTTTGACGCTGTATGTGATCTCTCCAACTGTAGGAAGCAGGAAGGACACACAGCCATCTGAATGTCCTTGAAGCATCTCCAGAACAAGCTATGGTGACCTACTGGTGCCTTGCATCGCCTAAACATACCAGCATCTACGACGCACCATTAATTCACAACAGTTTTGATTAGACAGCGCACTCCGGACCTACAGTAAAGTTTCAGTAAGTGTCTTTAGTGTGTCAGAGCAAACCTAGAATACAAGATAGGAATAGGTTGCACAGTTTCACACAAATCAAAATGAATGAAGAGTAAATAATAAAAAGCAGATGTGTTGACGTTTGTGTGATAATCTCAAATATCTCAAATAAAGCTTGCTGTTGTCGATGTTGAAATCGTCTATGAGTGTTCGCTCTATCTAGGAAATGTAGCATTGGCAGATACAAAGTGTACCGTTTTTTTTTTCATCTGATTTCATCAACCCGTATTTCCAGAACTTTACTAGTACTCTGCAAACATTTTACACAGACTGCTGTCTCTGTGATAAAGCTGTGTAGCCTGAGAAATGCGACCTGTACTGCCACAAAATACGAAAAACGTGTAACTGTACACTATCCTGCTTGGAGGTACTGCACACATAGATAGATTTCTGCATAAAAAAGGCAAGATTTGCAGATTTAGCCCACCACATACAATCACGTTGTCTCCTTTGATTTTATGACAATGAATGACAGACTTATAATTATAAGTGTCAGACCTAACGAGTGTTAAGTGGAAACCGTTCTTGCCTGACTTCACAATGTTTTGTCAGATATCTAAGGGATGAACGAATTTGAGGTGAGTACTCCAAATATGGGTCATTAAGTTAAGTAAGTCGGGTTGAACTTTTAAAGGATGATTTGTCAGATTTCCAGTATAATCCTGACCACTTCCTCGAGAGATTTGTTACCAAGAGCGAGTCTTTGATCCGGAATCAAAAGAGTATAGTACACAATGTTTAAATAAGGGCTTACAGCAAAACAAAAGGAAGCACACATAAAACATCTGTGCATTGTACTTTCTTTAAAAAACAACGCTTTGAGGCATGCTTAAAGATTGGATTTCGTCTAGTTTCCGTCGTTCGGTCACTGCGATATTGGAGTATATTGGAGTGCAGTGACTGAATATCTGTGATTGAATACCAGAACAAGGATCCAAGTATCAGCGTATATCACTGACTTTAAAATTGTGAGAATCAACAGCAACACTCAAACAGAAGGGATTCACAAGAACAGGGGCAGAATGCTTGAAGCCCTCTTCAATAATCTAGAGATTTCCCTGAAGGGGACCAATGGATGTACTCTCCAAGTAGAGTTTAGGCTCCGGCTTAAGTCTTTTTAGTCGTTTTTATCGGGCTTTCTATTTCGTATTGTATCTTGCTGTGTTAGGTTTCGTCACAGCAAGACGCAATACAAAAAAGAGAGTCCGATAAAAACGAATAAAAAAAACGTTAATGAAACAGCCGGAGCCTAACCTCTGTTTGGAGAGTAAGGTATATCTATATATCTATCAGGGTGATTCATTATTGGTTGCGCCTAAGCCCTTGTACAGATTGACCATGTTACACACCCGTTACAAGCTGACACTCGTTTCGTTTCATTTCATTACAAATAGCCGTCACAGTAGAGGAACACCGTGTAAAAGAAATATTAGAGTGTAGTGGATATTCCTATCTGTTCCATTCATGAAAAAATTCAATATTAAAGTCATTAAAGAAAAATGAACTGATTTACTTTTATCCAAGAACTGTATTTATCTCAAGGCTGATAAGGGAGCTACAACGTTATGTAACACGATTTGACATGAAAATATTGCACTGAATTCTGTAAATTCTTTACACCTACACAATCTTCAATGTAAGTAAATAGGAATTTAAATCTTACTCTAACATACTGGTGTCAATGGTTTTACGTATAACATACAAGTGTTTACCTTTATTGTTGTTGAGTTTAGTTCATGATCATTGCATTGGATTTCAGGACGATGTCTTTTGCTGATACACTTTTATTTATGTATATGTAATAAAACGCATTCTATAGCAAAATCAATTGGTATGGTAGCTTTAGTTTGTGTTGGATTTTGCATGAAACTGGTTGTTTGGCCACGCAAGAAACGACGATTTCATATAACCCCAATATTGCAAACAATAAAAAAAGCCACACTAGACACACTAGCTAGTCAAGAGTGTTTAAGCATTTGCGCGAAATTTTATGAGATTTCTTTTAAATTTTATGAAAACGTATTCATTTAATGAAAACGCACAAATTACTAGTATGTAAAACTTCGGTAAGATCTTCGGGGACGGAAAATAAGATGTGACGCGCAGAAATAAAGCATACGACACACGTTTATGTGATAGTACATGTCCGTTCAATGCTTTGAAGTAGAAAAATCACGAATAAAAATGCTCAAAATATGCTTTCTTTCAGCATCAAGAGACGCTTGCTAGTTCGTGAGGTTCGTACGTTTTCATATAATGATTCGTGCTTTTTTTCATAAAATTCGTACGAATCTAATAAGCTTATTAGATTAATCCACATTCTTAGGCACCCCTGGTTAATGTACATGTATATGTACTTTTTATAAACTATATTTAACTGTAATTGGCAAATAAATACAATGCGCTGCAATTTCTTTTGGATTGATTTATGCAAAATTTAGCAATAACTGCAATATGGACAATATAGACTGCCTATACTGTTATCTGTTATATACCTATCGATTTGTTTTTTTGGCGTCGAATTCTGTGTTTCAATAAAAAAATTACGAATCACAGAGTAAAGGCCATTCAGTGTGTGCAAGCATCTATTTTCTGTTCCGGACTCTTAATTCATCGAATGTTAATGTCCAACTAACACATTTACGACGAGTTCTGTGTGGCCCTAAATATACATTATATGTTTTTGTATCCAGCGTACTTTATTAAGCACTGCAGTCTATAGTATAGCAAAGTCATTTGATGAAAGGGATGGACGTAGGATAGAAAAAAAGACAACACACGTTAACACTCAACTATTTAATTTTTTACTACTAGGTAAAAAAAGCCCTGGAAGAAACTTTTGCTTTATCTGACACATGTCATCTTATCTGTATCTGCATTACAAGGTAGCTTTACTTCATATTGAAAAATATTTGTCTACGATTCACATGCCAGAGGTCACACAAGAGCTCTGTCTGATTACCATGGCTTCGTGACTCATTTGCGTTAAGTATGCATATGTCAAGCCTAAACCTATGTGCAACACAACTTTCGGGAATGTTGATTTTATAGTATGGATGACATCCTCTGGGAACCCCAAAACTGATGCGAGCGTGTGATTGAGAAAAGGGTCAAAACCACTGCTTGCAGTGCATTGTGCACAAAATTAAAGTTTAACATTGAAATGCACTTCAATCTACGGAATATATGTGCTCATTTTACAGCTGAACTGTACATGTACGATTTACAGTATGGTCCAAAACTTTTTTTTTTAAACGACCAGAAGTTGATGCACGCACGGATGTCATCCATATAATCAAATCAACACGGTCTTACTTGACTGCAGGGTCAAACCAGTGAAGCTAAATTGTATAATCATAAACTGTGTATTCATCAAGAAGACAATGATGTCTAATACCTGCCACCATTCACTGTGTTCTTGCACTCGTTACCGATCCCTGATACTGCACTGTTTGAAGGTGATGATTTACTTTACAACTGCATAAAACCATCTCTACACCTACTGTTTCTTACCTATCAGTCGTTGATTTGCCCAAATATTGGCAGCTTTGAAAAAGCACTTTGTTCATAAAGATCAAAGAGCGATATACTGGAGAAGTGTTTAGCAGACAAGCAAACTATTTTTATTACAGTCTGCAAATTATTTTTACTACAAGCTAAGGTAACGTTACAGCTTGTTTCAAAAGCACTTGAATCATTTCGTTCTTCCAACTGCGTCTTCTTCACAGCTTGGCTTTACCAGGCTTGTGGTCTGATTCCGCAGGAATGGGCTTTAACTGCTCAGCATCCCTAGAACAATCCAAAGAAATGAATTCTATCATATCTCGAAATGGTATATTTTCCTACTTTTAATCAATCATTAGGCCAGGGTTGTAGCCAGCCTGAAATCATTTTCAGTCCCCTTGATTGTGAATCAGAAAGAACGAGACGTCGAGCCGAAGGCATAACGTTCCTAAGGGGATCCGGGGGCATACTCCCCTGAAAAATTTTGAAATCTAGACCCTCTGAAACACAATTTCCTGTAGATTTTGCTGGCTGACTAAGCTGTTCATCTGTTTTCGTGAAAAATTAGACAAGAAGACAGTTTTTTTTAATATCTTTACTGATTTTGTATATAGTTCTTGTCCATTACTGAGGACGGAATGGGCAAAATTCCTTCAAAGGACTGAAGGTCGGGTGCTGGCTACAACCCTGCATTAGTCCATGTTGATTTGATTATATGTATGGCATCCGTGCGAGCATCAATTTTCTGGCACGTCCAAGGAAATAAAAGTTTCCGAAAATCGTACAAAACAGTTGTAAAATGAGTAGAAATATGCAGTAAAATAAACAAAAAGGCCGGAACACGAATACTAATGTCATAGAATGTAAATTCTCAAGTCAAAGAGCAATATGTGATAGAAAAAACACTGAAAAATCTCTTTTTTTTGGATCAAACATATTTCTTTATTGCCATGCTCACATAGGTTTAAGGGCTCCCATAGGATGTCGTCCATATAATCAAATCAATATGACCTTACAAAGTGAATAGTGCCACCGAGAAAGTAAGGGGTATTGTGGGAATTATAAAGTAATGGGATGGCTATTACAGACAAGGATAATCACTGCCACAACCACCACAGAATAAATTAATAGCACTTACCTAGTAAAATGATGTTGGGACCTGGGGAAGTATGTTTTGTATTGATGATGCAAAATCATAAATTTATTTTGTGAAAGTTTGTCTTACCAGTTTTGAAGGATGTGCTGAGCTGCACGAATGGCCAGTGCGGAGCTGGTGAGGGTGGGGTTACATGCGGTTGCGGTAGGGATGACGCCATTTCCGCCCAGATACAGGTTGTCAAACCCCCACACTTTGCTGTATTCGTTCACGACAGAGGAGGTTGTGTCTTTACCCATACGCACCGAACCCTGGGCAATGCAAGTTAATGGTTAGATGCGTTTGAATTATCCTATCAATTACCTAGACTTGGAAATGGGAGCATTATCATAATTAGGCCACAGCAAGTAAATTTTATGGATGACATCAGCGCCCTCAGTAATTTTCACCTGATTTCAGAAAAAAAAAGTTTTTTTTCTTCTTTCGGGATGTTCAGATAGACCAAAAGAGGCAAAGTTGTGTTGTACTCTAATAAACATACTTGTAGAAGTGGCACTAGGGAGGTACCCATGACTATAGTTGCAGAATTGAAACTTTGATAGTTGTAAGAGTGCTGTCAATATGGAAGCCATGAATGTAGTTGTGACCTTGGCTCTTTAACTACACTAGTTCACTTCAGAATCTTTAATACAGGAATGAATGCCGTTTTAGTTGCGATGCCACGTTTTGTGACTTCATATCGTGTTATGACGTTTACGGCGTCTATTTTGAAAATTCAATCATCTTGGTTTGTTTTTACCCATCTTGTTTTTCTTCCCGCTATCTCATTATTTTTGCACTCTGCATAGGATGTCATCCATAATATTAACTTGCTGTGGCCTTACTACAAAAGTCGAACTCAGTATATCATCGGCATATGTTCGTGGCCGAACATAAAGTTCATGTCAACGTAGTTCATATCAAGATTCAGTTACTAGCTGTGAGTGACGGTGCCTCATGTGGCTATTCAAGACAATGGCCGCATGGAAATGTCTGGAACACTTTGTAATTTAAGCTTAACTTTAGCTGATAGAGAGTTTTTCTTTCAGATTGGTTGATAGTCTTAAAGTCAGACATGAATCAAAGACCCAGACGCTGCGTCGACTTGTTCTGGTTAAGGTGGGCCATTGTCTAAGAGATGCTACGTCCATCTATAGCCAGGTAAAAACGAGTGAGGAAGATCTGCAGACACTAGAGTTGACATGTAATAGATATTACAATTTGTTATGTCTCTTCATTCCAGGATCTGTAACACTCCCTGTATGGAAGCTGTCTAAGGCTATCCCATACCACGCAAGGATCTTGTGGTCAAAGTAAGTACCCCATTGGATATGGAATCTTGTCCTTGCAGGCAAAAGAATCGAAGCACAGTGCGCTTAAGAAAGATCTGTCACTTACTAACAGGTGTAAGCAGCGCGTCACCACAAACAAGTGGGTACAGGTCTTCCGGGCGATCTATGTTCGATCTTTCTTTTTGGAGGAATATCGCCCGGCACCTCCAACAAACCATCCCCACTTTCATAACAGGGTACCGAAGTATGTGTTCCAGGCTGACTACTGCCTCTGTGGGCGTCAGAAAAGAGGATGATGCCTGTGACATGTGCGAGAAAGCGTCTGATGCTGTTTGGTGTGCCGACGAGGGTAGGCTTTTGCCATCGGTGAGTGCGCTTCTAAAGCCACATCTGTGTCACATATGTGAAGATAGGTTTGCTGATAATGTGCACTGCAATCACACCTTAATGCTCATGCTTCGAATTCATCATCCCAGGCTGTCGTACATACCGATGTTCGATCACTTACAGTAAAGCAACTTC
Source organism: Branchiostoma floridae x Branchiostoma belcheri (assembly GCA_019207045.1). Classification (NCBI taxonomy): domain Eukaryota; kingdom Metazoa; phylum Chordata; class Leptocardii; order Amphioxiformes; family Branchiostomatidae; genus Branchiostoma; species Branchiostoma floridae x Branchiostoma belcheri. The sequence continues at coordinate 21,606,351 of CM033033.1, read as the reverse complement.
GAGATGAGTGCAAGCGGCACGGACAGAGTACAGCTGGAAACAGTGCTCATCAAGAGGCTGGAGGACATTTATTCCTTACAGCCAGTCTAGATAAGTATAGTTAGTATAGAACATGATATGAAACATGCATGTCTTTTCCCTCTGCAAGCTGTCAATGACTGTCTAACGGACACCATTTTTTAAAAATTTGTAAGGTTTTGGCGGGTCCTCCGCACCTTACTCTCTGATCGGTGAACTACCGTATTCTTTGTTCTTTTCAGCTGCAGAAATTGCCATGTAAATGCAAGTTAGTATAGATTTTGTATGATATAACATGACATGAAACATGCATGTCTTTTCCCTCTGCAAGCTGAATGACTGTCTAACGGAGACCATTTTTTATAATTTGTAAGGGTTTGGCGGGTCCTCCGCACATTACTCTCTGATCGGTGAACTACCGTATTCTTTGTTCTTTTCAGCTGCAGAAATTGCCATGTAAATGCAAGTTAGTATAGATTTTGTATGATATAACATGACATGAAACATGCATGTCTTTTCCCTCTGCAACCTGAATTACTGTCTAACGGAGACCATTTTTATAATTTGTAAGGGTTTGGCGAGTCCTCCGCACCTTACTCTCTGAGATGAACTATTATTTCTTTTCCAGATGCCAAGACTGCCAGACCTAGATTACAACTCAAGCTTCATGTATGAAATATGATTACAGTTGGCTGTGTTATTTTGCATGCTAAATACATATCATCTTCCTGATTGGAGCTGTATCATATGTATGTTGATTTGCTGTCCATCTGATTTATACAGCTAAATTAAACAGTGTATATCATCCTTATTAATGCAGTGACGTTTCTGTTACACAATTTTGGCGCCAAACACACATTATTGCATCATTGTAAATGCCGCTTTTCATATGTTAATTGAGCGCCCAACTAGATCCACCTGTAAGCATGCAGTTGACTTGACGATAGCCTGATTACCATCACACTGTATCATATATTGATTGATGTAGTTAACTCCTTGCTACGCTTGGAACTTCCTGGAGTCCTCTATTAAGATGTCATTACTAGAAAAAATGTTAGTGATCGTGCAGCTCTTGGCTGTAATTACAATAGCTTTATTACCTAAAGCCAGCTGCACATTTGAGTCAAGTAAAGCGGAATCGACGGACAGATGGCAGATTGCACCACGTCGACCCCCATCCCTCGCTCTGTGCGGAATCTACGCTGTCAGCAACATTGCTACATCTGAGCGCAACACTGAAGTTAGAGACACTAACCCATCAACATCGAGCCATCATCTGAAAAATGTGTCCAAACTCCTGGCGACACTGGCCTTGCTGCTGGCTGGAGATGTCCAGACGAACCCTGGACCCATAGACCTGAATTTGGCACGTAAAGGACTGCATATAGGCCATATAAATATTAACAGCTTACGTAATAAGGTTCAAGAGATCGCTAATGTATTGTACACGAACAACCTACACATTCTCGCAATTTCTGAATCACACTTAGACAACAGTGTGTATGACGGAGCGCTTAATGCCGGCGATTACACTATCTTACGCAAAGACCGTAATAACAAAGGAGGGGGTGTCGCCATGTACATAAAAAACAATATTCCGTATAAAAGACGGTTTGACTTGGAAACCCCCGAAATTGAACTTATCTGGGCGCAAATACACATTCCACACACACAGCCAATCTTGGTAGGGTGCCTATACAGGCCTCCAAGTGCCAAGTTGGACTACCTCAACAGAATCATACAGGCATTTGATTTGGCAACAAATACAGAACAGGAAGTATTAATACTAGGTGATATAAACTGGACAAACATGACCTGTACCTTAAGAGACAAACTTTACCTAGAGTCGACTGCATTGAATATTAAACAAATGGTTAATCAAGCAACTAGAATAGTCAAGGCTTCCAAAGGTCCAGTAAACTCTTCTTGTATAGATCTAATTTTTTCAAACAGGCCTGAAAAACTAACAAGCACACAGTCCGTCCCTCTAGGATGTTCAGACCACAATCTTATACACACAACTCGCAAAACGAAAGTTCCAAAGGGCCAACCGAAAATCGTACAAAAACGTTCGTATAAACGATTCAACCTAGATGAATTCCTGTTAGATATCTTGTCTGTTCCATGGCACCTAGTGCAAAGTGTAGATGACGCTTTGGAGTGTTTCATGGCTCTTTTCAAAGAGATATGCGACAAACACGCTCCTGTCAGAAAGTGTTCAGTAAGGGCGTCGCCCGCCCAGTGGGTAGACGGCGACCTTCGAGAACTCATGGCACAGCGTGACAACGCAATGCGTGAAGCACAGGTGTCGGAAATGGAATCAGACCACAAGATCTACAAAAGACTCAGGAATTTAGTAGTAAATGAAAACAGAAAGAGGAAGAAAGCCTTCTACAAGAAACAAATTGAATTATGCAGCAGCACTAAAGACAGCAAGCAACTCTGGAAAGTTGTTAACGGAATGTTAGGTAAAAACAATTCAAGTGCACCGAATTCCATTGAAGTGGACGGACAAATACTGACAAAACCAGCTGAAATCGCTGAATATTTCAACGAATATTTCATTGAAAAAATACAAAAACTCTCCAAAGATGATAACTCGGACATAGCGAACTCAGTAGCACCCATAGAAGAATATATCATGGCTAATAAGAACTGTTCCTTCTCCTTTCAATATGTAACAGTCGAGCAGGTGCACGCTTTGTTGAAAGCACTGCCCCCAGGTAATGCTACTGGCCACGACAATGGTGACAACACTTTGTTGAAACTTTGCGCCGATCACATTGCTTCCCCATTATGTCACATATTTAACTGTTCCATCAGGCAAGGCATCTTCCCTTCACAATGGAAGATAGCAAAGGTTCTACCACTTATAAAGAATAAATCCGCCCCGCTTAGCGGACCTAACAGTCGCCCCATCAGCCTGTTACCAGCAATTAGCAAGGTCATGGAAAGGATATGCCAGAAACAAATTCAAACTTACCTTGTTTCCAATGACATAATTTCCGAAAACCAACATGCGTATAGAAAATCACACTCTACAGCTAGTGCCCTTATACAAATGTCTGACTACTGGTTGGGGGAGATAGATAAAGGGAATTTGGTTGGCGCCGTTATTGCTAGATTTTAGCGCGGCATTTGATGTCATTAACCACGATATTTGTTTAGCCAAGCTTAAGAGCTATGGTTTTGAAGAATCGGCAATCAAGTGGGTACAGAGTTATCTTGGCAACAGGAAACAAGCTGTATTCGTTAACGGTAGTTTTTCCTCTTATAAAGAATCCAGGTGCGGCGTTCCTCAAGGCAGCTGCCTGGGTCCATTGCTTTTCTCTATATTTGTCAATGATCTCCCCGCAGTTACAAATAGTATAGTAGTCATGTACGCTGATGATTCAACGCCCTCAGCATCGGCTCCCACCGTCGCAAAATTGAAATACAAATTGCAGACTGACTTGGAGTGAATCTGGAATTGGGTACAAACTAATCATCTTGTTCTCAATATTGGAAAAACTAAATCAATCATGATGGGTACGCAACAAAAACTAAAACGTAATCCCAAATTAGAACTAAGAATAGATGGAACAGACATTACACATGTAGAACAGGCTGTACTGTTAGGTCTCACTATAGACCAACGTCTCACATGGGGATCGCATATTGACAAAACGAAGAATAAAATGGCAGGCATACTAGCCACAATAAGACGACACAGGAAGTACTTCACAAAAAGTATATTGAGATCTGTTATTCAGGCTCTGGTTTTGTCACACATTGACTACGGCTCAGTGCTGCTATCCTCTGCACCACAGACACACATAGATGGTCTTCAGGTGGTCCAGAATCGCGCTGCTCGCCTGGCCACAAACAAGCCCTTTGACACCAACCTGGAAGACCTACATATGCAGTTAAAGTGGCAAACCGTTAAAGAAAGACTCTTCACAAATACTGTATGTACATTCCGCAATATTGTTAAGGAAAGGCAACCCCAATGCATCTTCAAGCAATTACAAACAATTCCATCCACACATGAGCATCACACGAGGATGTCTACTAGAGGAGCATTCACTCAATCAAAACCCAAAACAAACGCTAAAACAAGGACATTTGGCTACAGATGCATCAAAACCTATAACACATTGCCAAACACAACGACATCATACAGCAACATTGAGTTCAAATCTAGGATAAAAGAGCTTGCGAAAACACGAGACAAAAGACAACCCCTGAGCACATGGTGGTAATGATTTTTATATTTCAGTATATCTAAGTTATATATTTATGTTGTGTTATTAGTACACTTTTGATTGGATTGTGTTTCAATCAATTAAATTAACTTCTTCTGCTATTCATTATTCGTTATGTATGATCACTTCTTTATTTTGACCTCTGACCTCTGTGTGTTCAACATCATCTTTATTTCTCACAAGAAAACACTTTTAAAAGGACACGTCTAAAATCACGAGTACAAGATGAAGGTTTAAAAATACACCTCGGACGACCCCTTATTCAGATACACAATGATCTGCAGGGCGCAAGGTTACAAAAAAAGTGGTGCTATACATCAGCCTTTCAATATTTCAATTCTATACGTCGCTTCTTAACTATTGCACAGATGTGACATTGTCATTATGAACTACACATACATTGCACAAGTGATCGGGTGTTTACAGTAAGATATCATCGGCTGGAAAACAGCCCGGACGGCGACTCCCATACAGGGTTGTTCCTTGCACAGTAAATTGCGTACGATGTGCAGAGGGCACAGTGTCCTAACCTGCGCTTCAACTCTCTCACCTCACTGTCCTTCTTACGTACAGGGCATAAGGATTTCAGCTTTTTGACATTGTCACTGTTCACCCATCCCCTGCTACCGACCTCTATTGTAACTACAGTAGCACTATAGTCGCTATGTGAGTTTAACTCTTCCTTAAGGTGTTCATATTTGGCAAGTTTTCTATCTTCAGCAGCATGGGCATTTTGCTCAAATGGAACAGTCAGTTCGATAAGGGTTAGCTTCTGTTCGGCTGTGTTCTGAACAGTAATGTCCGGTACGAGAGATGTAGGCAGGATGTCTGGGGGTACTGTTGTGTGTGTCCCGCCCTCTATTACATCAGGGCTGAGGTCACATCGTATTGTAACTGCTGACGTCTCCAGTGTAGAATGCCAGCGCTGCAGGGTGGTTACCAGCTCCTTCAGTACACTATTGTGGCGCCAAGTGTACCTGTCCGTCAGTGCCACAGGGCAGGCATTCAGGACATGCCGAAGGGACTGGTGTCCTTTACACAACGGACACTTTGTAGACAGAAGCTTCCCCCACCGGACTAAGTTGTCCCGTGTGGGGAGCCAGTTCGCCATCCCGTTCAACGCGAACTCAAAGACACCTCGCGGGGCATTGGACAGGGAACTTCTCCAGCTTGTGTCAGATCTTTCGGCCTCCAGTAGTTCTGTCCATCTACCTTGAACCGTAAGGGTGCTACAATGTTCCTCCACTTTACAATCATATTCCTTTTGCATCCTGGCTTTGACTGTTTGGCACAGCTTCTTCTTGGTTTGAGCTGGTGTTTCATGGTTGTCTTGGGATTCCTCGTTGGACAATATTGCTAAGCTTTGTTCAACGATTGTGTGGCATTCCAACGTACCCGTTGACTTGCGCGAGAGGGACGATTCTCTTTCTACTTTAGCCTCCAGGGCATTCTTGACACTGGCGTCACCAGCCGTCAGGACTGTATTATTTTGCTTAGTATTTAACGCTAATTATTCGCTTTTGATGTTGTTTCTTTTTCATTTCATGTATTTCATTTATTCTTATTACTATGACTCCAGGAAGAGTAGTGGCATGATTTTATGATGTACACTAATGGAGATCGCAATTAAACAAACAAACAAACAAACAATGGCATTTTGAGTAGACTTTACAAAAAGCTGCCAGTTGAACATGACATCTACATTTAACAGATGTTTATTAAAAATTATTTCCAATAATTGAGTCTTCAAAGTCTTTTGCAAATTACACAAATTAAATGACATACTGTAGAGTGTCTTTCTGAATGTGGAGGCTTTGCAATAACCTGCACATATATCAAGAACATGTTATCTCAGCTTGGGTCAATACTGCTCGGTAGTAATACTTGTCAATGGAAGTTACATTATCTATCGGCAATTACAAACCATATCTACCTGAAAATGACACTTGGTGGACGAAATTACATTGTATTCTAATACATGATACCAGAAGTGGAAGATATAAAGAAACAAAATACTCAATATTTTACCTAAAGCCCCCTTTTCCTGTCAAATTTATTGACACTGAAAGATTGTTATACCAGAGTCAGTGGGTTTTCTTTTTAGCATTCTCTATAGTATTACTTTTTCTGATTTGCATTGTGAAATTGTACCAATTGCAATTGCAATTGTTACTGTTGGTCATCTTTGTCAGCTACTCATAGCAATTACAATGTTTTTGCCTGCTACAGGTCACCATTTTTCCAGCAGACTATGGACAGTTCCAATTGTGATCTTCAATTTTTTTTCTAATACACAAAAAGACCTGAATGCCTTTTGATAAACTTGCAAAAAAAGTTGAATAATGGTTCCCTTGAGATCGACTTTTTCTTTGATCTAAGAATTGTGTCACCTGCAAACATTCATTGCTTATATATATATATATATGTATATAATCTACAAGTTAGAAAATACTTTGAGTCATTTACTGATATCTTTAAAAAGATTTCAAGGTTATGTCTAAGCTTTGTGTAGACTCTATCTCCATTGGAAAGTATCTCCTTTTTTAATTAACTGATAATGCAATGTATATAAATATGCACATGTTGATAAGATATTGCACACAAAACTGTTTCATGTTCATTCTACTCTACTGATGAAGGTTGCAGTTTTGTGTCTGGAATTTAAACAGTTTTGAAAATTATTTACAATCAGGTCTGCTTTGAGACATATGAATTCTACTATACTGATAAAATGCAGTACCGGTAATGATGTGAAAGCAATAGAAAATGTGCACCACATGTATGGCAACAAAACATTTTTATTCTTGTTAAACTAGTTTGGCCGACAGGCTGAATAAAAGTTCAAAACTTGAACTATGTGGCTCCAGATATCTTTCTGATGACTGCAGTGTGCAAGATATCGGTAGTTTGAGGGATGAATCTACTATGCTATATAGAATGTGACTTCTTTTTATCTCACATGCTTGGTGCAATGGCGGAAGGTAATGTGGGAATCCTACACGATGATAGACTCCAACTCGCATATGGAAAATCAGACTATGACAAGTATACAATAGGCCTCGAAATGGCCTCCGCTCGACAAAGGCACGTGGGAAGCAACCAACTGGCACATAGACAGACACCCGAAGTCGAGAAGATTGATTGATGGAACCCAGACGAACCATGTAAGCATCGCCAGAATGTTGAGCCAAAAGACGACCCAGAATCAATGGGCGTGAACGCTGTATTCCCGTTACATACATGTACACCAAGTCACCTTCAAGGTGGCAGCACTGGAATGTGGATCATGCAGAGAACTAGAAGGAAGAGAAAAGGAGCCAACAGCTGACCTGACTACTAGCACACTACGAAGGTGACAGCGCGAGCACGTTATCAATGCAGACCAAGCATTGCTAACGTGCACTCGCTGGTGACTGCAAACCGAGACTAAGGATGTCATGTGGGTTGACCAATCACCAGCCTCGGTGGCTGCCTTGCCTATCGGGAAACCTGCAGTCTGACCGTTTGGTCGTCAGTTGAATATCCCACTTGAATTCACACATCTGTTGAGTAACGTTGTGGAGATTGCAGACCTGGAATTGTATTTTGCCAGAAGAGAAGACATGGAATCGTATTCGAGGAATGTACGGTTTTAAGAGTTAGTAAGAGAGTCAGTTAGTTTTTATACATTTATCGAGTATGAAAAAAAGAAAGATGAAGTGCCGAGGGAAATGGTGGGGGGGGGGGGGGGAATGGGGGGGGGGGGAGGCATTTACCTAACTTTAAGTTTTACTGGTGTAGCACTGTGGTTCTAGAGCCAATTTCTGATGATCAATCCCCTGAATTAGTCCGGACATTTTGGTACTGGCCTTTCGGGAATAAGTGCGTTCGTGAGCTGGCAGTGCAGATTCGAATCGATATCCCGTGCGCCAGAAGACTTGCATGTTACACTGGGTGTTACCGTTTGCAATGTAGTAGTAATGATCACAATGGTTTGAATTTGGATGCGTTCATAGACGGCTTAACATCATAATCTTGCGTCATTTAAATTGTGGAGTTGACTTTACTTCTCGGTGATTCGAAGAACGTGATACTCTCGCAACGTAATGCGCTGCCGTCGACCGATGGTGATGATGAAACTCTCTAAGCAGAGGTTAGGGTGGCGGAGGGCTGGTTTTGACATATATGCTCGGAGAGTAGATGAGTTGTAATTTGATCATTCCTATCTTAACTATGTATGCTATTGATATATTGCTGATAGCTTTGTTCATTTTGTCACAGAGCAAAAGCCATAGCAGGAGGAAGCAAGCGTGTCCGTACAGACGTGTAAGTAATCTTAAAGTGTTTATGATTTAATATTCTGACATACGTTCTGTAGATGTTTTCACGGTTGCTTCAGATCAGACCAGCTTTTTCTTCCAAGAAATCTAAAACTGAAGCAAGACAACTTAGGCATCAAAACGTTCAATATATATTAAGTGGTGATCGAGATCGGCATGGTGGTGGTGTCTTTACTATATGTCTTGAACTCCTTCTCTTCAAAAATCATGATATAGAATTTGACTTCATGTATATAGCGAAACTAATTTGGCCTACAGGCTTAATGAAAGTTCAAAACTTGAACTATGCAGCCCCAGATATCTTTCTGAGGGACGACTGCAGTGTGCAAGATATCGGTAGCTTGAGGGATGAATCTACTCTACTATATAGAATGTGACTTATCTTTATCTCACACGCTTGGGGTAATGGCGGACGGTAATGTGGGAATCATGCACGATAATAGGCTCCAACTCGCATATGGAAAACCAGACTATGACGAGTATACAAAAAGCCTCGAAATGGCCTCCGCTCGACAAAGGCACTTGGGAAGCAACCAACTGGCACATAGACAGACACCCAAAGTCGAGAAGATTGATTAATGAAACCCAGACGAACCATGTAAGCATCGCCAGAACGTTGAGCCGAAAGACGACTCGGAATCAAAGGGCGTGCACGAGATCGGCGTATTCCCGTTACATACATGTACATCAAGTCACCTTCAAGGTAGCAGCGCTGGAATGTGGATCATGCAGAGAACTAGAAGGATGGGAAAAGGAGCCAACAGCTGCGCGTAAGCGGCTGCGCGGGTACGTTATCAATGCAGAATAAACGCAGACTAAACGGTTTGCAGCACCTCTCGAGAATGTGCATGAGAAAGGGATACATAGTAGAGAGGGAGAGGGAAATTCCCCACACGAGTGAAGGTTAGAAGCGAGCGGACATCGTGGTGAGGACCAAGAGACGGTAGTGAAGTACCTGATGCGGAGAGATTCCGAGAGAAAGCAGAACAGATAGAACCCATCGTACGGGACCTCTGTAAAGGAGTATATGCAGACGGATGAAGAGGTGAAAGTGGACCGAATATGGCAATGGGAGGGAAAGACGCACCAAGGCTCATCCTGAGGGCGACAAGGGAGAAAATGGAAAGGCATGCGGTACTATCGTCAGTGCGGCACCTGGTTATGCACACTGAAAGGATAGATGAGGCTGGCAACAGCACGACACGTGCCGCTTGAAAAGTCCTACGAGTCCTACTGAAGAAAACTAGGGAGCTGATGAAACTGACACCTTGGGCAAGGTTGTCATGTATACATAACATAAATAAGGGAACGACAAAGGCCCATTAGGTTTTCAGCGAACATGGCCTAAAGATGGCGGTAGCAATCGTGAAGAAATTGCTAATACTAGCGGCAAACAGTAGCAGGTCCCAGCAGTGAAGGGGACACCACTACTGGCAGCACTGGTACTTCTGAACCTAAAGGAGCAGGACCAAGCAACATGGTGGATGGCAACATTGAGAGCAGGAAGAACCAAGTATTCGTCAAGGTGATCTAGCAGATGGGTAACAGTTAAGTAAGTGGGGGAGCAAGTCTTTGTAACATTTCTCTGTGAAATAATGTTAGAAAAGGCAGGTAAGAAACCAATATGTACTAAATATTTCTTCACAAACCGACATTCATGGAAGCTATGGCTGTTACTAAGGCCATGCTGATTTGATTATATGGATGACATCCTCCGGGAACTCCAAAACTGATGCGAGCGAGCGAATAAAAAAAAAGTTTGGCCAAAAAAAAAAGTTGCCTTCAGTATGAAATCAAAGTGGCCAGGAAGGTTGAACATAGGACTAAACACACATAGTATGGTATACCAACAGTTAGGTGTAGGGACCAGTACATCATACGGGTGCAAAACAATTTTTTCTTCTTGGACCAATCCGAAAAAAAAAACAGACCTGAAAAAAAAACCCAGAGGAACAGGTTTCGCGAATTACGAAATGGACACACTATGTCGGCAGCCATTTGGGGTCTAACCAGGGGGCCAAGAAGACAACAAGAGCGAAGTCAAGTAGAGTTTATAGTCAATTGCACCAAGTTTCTACAGTCAAAGGTACAGAGACAGTTAGCCTTTATTACATGGAGATGGGATTTTAAAATGAAGTGGGAGTCCAATAATCTACCAAACAGATTCCTTTGTAGCAAAATTGACCAATTACCATTGTTTTGAGTATTGCCAGTTCTCAAGTTTCCACAGACAATCAGGTCCAGGTTCATGTCCGGACCTGGAAATGATCCTCTGGACCTGAATTTTCTGTACTGGTACCTCCCCCAACCAACAATAGATTTTTTTTTTCTTTCTGTCCTTTCACATGTTATTCTTTGACTTTAGATTCATTTTGGTATTCTATTAGTTATCTGTTTTCTGATACTTTTTCTTTCAATCTACGGAATATTTGTGCTCATTTTACAGCTGCTTTGCACAATTTATTGTGTGGTTGAAAACTTTTTTTTTTTTTGGAAATGGCCGAAAATTGGTGCGAGCGCGGATGTCATCCATATAATCAAATCAACGTGGCCTAATGGTCATGAAGTCAACATACATCAGTACATTGTTTTCACAATGTTTGCAATGCTTTCATGTAAGATTAGGCCATGTTGATTTGAATATAGGTATGGCATGCTCTGGAAACTCTAAAGCTGACTGGTACGAAAATTATGTAATACTCTCGTCATTTTATATGTGTGAAGACAGCTCCATCTTTGTTGCAGCTTGTTCTATATAGAGCTCAGGTTAAGAACAAGGAGTTCAGTCAGTGCAACCCTGATCAGATGGAAGGGTCTGCAAACAAGCATGCGCCCGGCCTATGGGACATCCTGCTGAACATTATCAGTAGGCCTGATCAGCGCTTCAATCACGACAACATTGTGAAGCAACGTAATAAAGTCGTGACCATACTATACAACTTAGCCTATGCAAAGTGATTACATGAATGGCATTCAATAATCATGTTGTCATCGGTAAACCATGTACACCTTTCTTCTTTACTGTCGACAGAAGTCACAGAACACTTCTTCCCCCAAAAATTGATTGTAGGTCACAGAAGACAAACGTATTGCATATGGACGTGGGAATGGAGCTGCTCCGCCGCGGCCTGTTAGCCAAGGGGTAACGTTAAATTTATTGATTACTATAGCAAAATCTGTCATTCAAAAACTGGTGCAGAAAACAAAGTAATGGAAATAAGACTGGTGACATCTACAGGTCTTTCTAAGATGACTGTTTTCTATACCCTAGTGATGATAGGAAACACCACAGAAATGTTCTGTCACGCCTGTAAGTAATGTTCTATTGCACTGTTGTTGTAATTTGTAATGTAATATTTTGTATTTTAAAATTGATAATATAAAGCCTGGAAAAAAATTTAAAAGGGCTTATGTGCTGGGGAACAACTCCTATTCAGTGATTCCAAAAATGTGGAAAGTAGCATGAATACTGACATGAAGACCCTCCTGGACAAGAATACAGAGACAATTTCCAATACTATTAAGATGATGAGGCGTTTGTAATTCCCTACAATCACAGCCTGTCAGGTATCCCTTGGCTCACATAAGCTGTAATTGGTTTGTGTTAGAAAGGGTTGCTGTGTGGGAATGTATTAAGTACATGTCTTGATTACATATTTCCATACATCACTCTTACTCAAGTCAAAAGTTGCTCATTACCGACGACTTTCACGTCATCCACACAAATGACATCCACAGCCACAGCGACACTCAACGTTCTCGATGCAGAAGCAATTTCTAGGAGCAAGATACACAGCACTGACAAACAAATGGCCGTGTGTAGGTGGAATTCATCATGTGCTGGTCTGAAAAGGGTTATCTTAAGGTCACTTCACACGAGGAAAATGTCTGGTCGTCCAACGATGACATACGTCAAAGTCGTCCGTCAGCTTTCTGTTAACACGTGCCGACCCAGGACTCCCGCTGCGCCTGATGTCGTAAAAAATCTTGTGACTTCAATTGACCTGCCGTGACCTCTAATCGAACGTTCAAAATGGCGGGCGGAAGAAGCTTTGTTTTTGCTCTTTTCGCGGATGTACTTGCGGCGCCAGGCATGGCGTAGAAGACGGCTGGGACATCACAGGGACAGGCACCTTGAGATTCGACGGGCAGCCGCTTTTGCAGCCGTCGCTATTATCGACGCTCAGGGCCATATTGAGTGGTTATTTTGGGACCGGCAGCGTGAAGGTACAAGGAGTACACAATGGTGGAATGAGTTGAGGTTGTGCTTCATCCTCTTTTGATGACCGGGAGTACTAGTGGTACATCAGGTTTTAGAATGACGAAAGCTACTTTTAGACAGATCTGTGGTGACCTGAGGCCGCATCTAGTATATAAGAAAAAACACACAGTTGTGAAACGCTATTCCGGTAGAGAAGCGTGTGGCAGTCGCCATATATTGGCTTGTATCCAGAGATTTGTTTAGAACTATTGCCGACCTTTTCGGCATCGGAATGTCTAAAGTTTGCAACATTGTTCATAATGTTTGCCGGCAGATTGTAAAGAGTACTTTGTGAAACTCTTCGCTATGCTGCCAAGAGGAAGTAATTCACATGTAGACAATTGGAATGAATGGCAATTTACATTGCTTTTATCTAATGTTCTTATTACTGAAATAGTATGAAATATATGCTTTTAGATTTAACCATAAACTACGGATACTTTGGAACAGTTCTGCAGACACAACAGGCTATTATGACAAGTGATACATTTTAGAATGTGGGCTGATAGTTTACTGGTTTTTACGAATACAACATGGTGTATTCTCCACAGGGGCCCCTGAAGCTTCATTGCTTCGACACATATTTTTACTGCATCAGCTGATGTATGGGCATCGTTCTACATATGCCAAGCAATGGTCACAGAAATTGGACCCCTTGTCAGTAGACATCATATTGATTCCAGTGCATCTGGAGACCCGGAAAAATTGGTGCATGGCTGTAAGTCTAACTTCTGCAAGCGATAAATTTTTGACTTCAGACTTCTAATCTAGGATTTGAAAATGATTTTTGGTGTGTCCAAACATTGCTTAGTAGTTATGGTAGTAGGCTATAATTTCGGAAATGGATGGTGGTCCTTTTAGTCATTCTGGTAAGTTTCATATGTTTCAGGTGTCATGTGTTTTGGGAAAGAGATCTCTGTGTGTTTTGTGCAAGGCAGTGTTGTTCGTATCGGGAGATTATCATACACAATGTGAATATCTTACGACTACTTGAAAGGGTGCGTACTCGTTCTACGCAAATGTCAACAAAGATCTGACATGCATTTTATTTCTTTGTTGTTTACAGGTTGCCGACACAAGCGTGTCAAGTACTTTGATTCTATGGCTGGACAGAATAACAAAGGCCTGAAAGCCATTAGGTACATTACAGACCAGGGACAAGCGCACTGGGGGTCAGAGTCAACGGAGGAAGAAACAAGTCCCATACACATGCAACAACTGACAGCAGTTCCTTTGACCAAGTGACAACAAAAAATAACTCATCTAATACCACACTTCTGAGATCTGAATCAACAGCATGTAATCTAGCAGTGACAGATGGCCCTAATGTGCGATGCGATACAGAGATAGATCCTTGCAACCACAAGGAGGCAGACTCACAAATCATGTGTGAAGTTGATGCGGCTAACGAGGGCTTTCGAGGGATAACTGTTCAAACAGTGGACACTGATATTGTCGTTCGGGCAGTAGCAACTTTACAGCAACTATACAGTATAGTGCTGTGGGTTGCATTTGACACTGGGAAGGAGTTCAGGTACATTGCTGCACATGTGAATTTATCTCAGTCACTTGTACCGCAAAATTCCTCATGTTCCATGCTTTCACTGGATTTGACAGTGTTACGGCTTGCACATATAAGACAGAAAACTGCATGGAAAGTGTGGGAGTTACATGGTGGTTTACAGCTACATTTATTATAACAACACCAAATTTATATTTCACTATCTTACTGTTATCAATATTTCACAGTCTTACTTACCTCCACATGCAGTTCAATCAACTAAAAGAAATCTTCACCCGCAAAAACCGTCCCATATAAGCACTCTCACCAACAAAAGCCGCTCTACGTCAACACAACAGGCGTGCAGTACTGCAAGGAGGTCATTACTGTGGCAGGACGCCGTGCCGCCAATGCAATTGCCCTCTTCAGGCTTTGTCGAAATCAGCGTTACTCGAAATTATTGATAACTGCCCCCCAGATTCCAGGGCATTTTCATGACAGCATTATCCTCTGTTGATAAGGATAGTTCTATAAAGTTAAATACAGTAGTATACCTAGCTACCAAGATCACCTGACAGTCAAAAATGGTACTTGTTTTAGTACACTCCGGGAAAAAATATCCTCCGTCCCCGCATCACTTACATGCGTATTTATCAGATATGAAGGTCAGGTCCTCATCTTTGGTAAGTGTGAGGGCCACAATGGAGGGATTGTGTGGAGGTGGTGTGCAGTAGATGCAAACGTTTGGGCCACGTGGCACTAGATTGCCGGAATGGCATCCAATGTAATATTTGCAAGGACTTCGGTCACATGGCGATGGATTGCAAAACTTCCTTTGCCACTGTGACCAAGCTGTTCTTTAAGTGGACCCCGGTTGCGAGGATTAGATCTGTCCTTTAGTCGTGAAGACAGTTTCAATCCTTGAAAGGACTTCTGAGGAGTATGGAGCTCGGCACTGAGGAACTTCCCTTGGAGGTTTTTAGAATCCCTCCTAGGTATGCCAAAGAAGTAGAAAGAGCTACCTTTTCATTGTCATCGGGAGGTAAACGGCAATAGATTAAGAGACAGTTCGTCGTCTATTGCAGCTTAGTCCCCCGAAGAACAGGCGACAGTCCAAGCAACTAGGAACAATCCTAGAAAGTACTCTACGCAACAACTGTCGGCCGGAAAGACTTGCAACGACGCCGGCTCCTCTACAAATTCCACATAATGCGGAAAGCCTCAGGCACCCAGATCTCAAAACAGTATGCTACAAGGAAAGCCAAGACAGTAGCGAAACTGAAGGGCAAGGTAGAGCCCGACATAACCATTCTGGACACGCCAAAGAGGAGGGAGAAATGCAGTCAGAAATGTAATTTCTCACCGCAGCAAACGCCATGGCGCGGCAAGGTCCTCGAAGACATAGTCAATGCAGCGCGAGATGTGTTCAATCAGGGGAAATGGCAACAGCCAGACATCCGCATAACCCCGAGCATGGTGGCTGAGGCAGTACGTGCTAGAACTAAAGACCGGGAATATCCCTGACGGTTTCTGGGACTCTCAGATCGCCTTACTCCTTAAATCAGTGGATAAGCCCACTGAATTCATTTCCAGCTGGAGGCCGGTGGAACTGCAAAAGGCCGCCGGGAAAGTCTTCTAACATATGCTATTTATTCAGTGACAAGTGTCTTCTTTGTTTTCTGTTAGACTGAAACGCTCTTGCATAACATGTAACTTTATTTTAACCCTCATCCGACCGTATGGGGTCATTTTTGACCCCAGGCGTATATTTTAATCTGCCATAGCAACATTTTTCATCAGAGAAAAAATTCCTTCCATGAATTTGTTTGTATACATGTCTTACAACATCTACCAATTTTTCGCCGAGTTTTGCCCATTATTGTATAAGCTATACTTGAAAGTTTGTGTCTTGTTCGGTGGGGTCAAAAATGACCCCAGCCAATTATGGATCATTAATTACATAAATATCAAGATATTTCAATAAAATAACAAGCATTCCTCATTATTGCTATTGCAGCAACAGGTTATAGTTGCTTAGATGAGTAAACACCGAATATTTTGAAAGAAATTTAGTATTTTAGTGTAAAACACAGTTTTTCGACATTCTCCATAAATTATGATAATACACACTAATTACCTATGCTAATGAAAGTGAAAATGTTTCTAATTAATTAAAAAACAATATATGGACAGAATGTGCAGAAGGAACCTACAAGAAAGATCTTTGCGGGAAAATACACAAGAGTAATTGTATGTATGTGTTTAGATGGCGGAATATGGTGCATAATTAAGTAATAAATTCGTTACTTTTCACAAATATTGTATTTTTTCTTGTTAAATAACATTATTATGCTAACAGCATTATTGCATCATCACAATTATTGTTTAGAAATTGATAAAACAAAACATTGTTTAAGTAAGTTTAGTATGGTAGATTTTCAGAGCAAATGTGGGTTTTCCTCATTAACTGCATAAATTATGATAATGAGTAATAACTACTGACACCAAAACTTGTCAAAATATTTTTCATAGGTTAGTGAAACAGTAAATACATAGAAATGACAAAATAAGCCAGCAGAAATATGTCTATGAGCAAAACAAAACGGGGTCAAAAATGACCCCATACGGTCAGATTCGTCGTAAAAATGTAACGGTCGGATGAGGGTTAATTAAGATGAATCCTTCGTAATGAAACTTTTATGACGAAACTCTTCGAGCGAACGTACGTCCACTATGTAATTTGGTTTGAAATTTCAGTATTTTTTTTTTTTAAACTGCGAAAATGAAATACTCATCATCTCAACATACCGTGCATAAGTACTGGATGGGCTGTCTCCTGGCGGAAGAGATGTTCTCCCCGTGGAAGCATGCTTTCAGGCCTGAGGGAGACATCTCGGCCCTCCTGAACACACAGTAAGAGGCCGCCATGCAGGATGCAAGGAACAGGAAGGGCGAAATATACGTCCTGTTCCTGGACATTTCGAATGCGTTCGGGTCACTTAGCCATGTAACACTACAACGCTTTTATGCTAACATGGTATTAAATGATATAGGCAATATAACAGGGAAAGACAATAGTAAAATGAAGTCTGAAGCATTTGAAAACTTTATCCATATCTTTCTCCCGAAAAATTTCTAGAGAGTAAAAAACGAATGCATCAGGTAAAAATACATCATTTTGCTACAAAAAATGACATCACTTTCAAACTAATGAAACAGTGCTTTAAAAGGTTATTATCCCCGTAATATGCTTTATTTCATGTGTAGAGCATAGATATATTGCACGTGTTTTTTTTATTGGATGGAAATGGCAGAAAAAAATATTAAGTGCTGCAATCCTAGTAGACGCATGAAGACTGGTGAAGCAACTAGTAAGCTTGTACAACTTATTCTAGAGGCAAAATATAGCTGCATTCCTCATAAGACTATAACTATCAAACCTAATGACAAACCCTGGATGTCATCCAACATTAGGAAATTAATGCACTTGCGAGATAAGTTTCATAAAAAAGCTAAAAAATCTAATTTTTCTGCTGATTGGATTGCATATCGAAACATTCGTAACAAATTGACCAACAAATCTCTAAGGCCAAGTTTGACTATGAATCTCGCTTGGCTCAATCTCTTTCAAACCCCTCAACAGCCCCCAAGAAATGGTGGCATATTGTTAAAAAGTTTTATAAACGCAATTCTTTCAGCACTATTCCTCCGCTATTGAATGGCTTAGTATCCATTGTTGACACGTATGAAAAAGCTTGCATTTTCAATGACTTCTTTGCTTCTCAGTCAACAATAGACACATCCAATGCCGCCCTTCCTGATCTGACCTTTCTCACCAGTGAGAAATCAACATACATTTCAACTACGTCTGATGAGGTTGAAATGATTATCGGTTGCTTAGAGT
Source organism: Branchiostoma floridae x Branchiostoma belcheri (assembly GCA_019207045.1). Lineage (NCBI taxonomy): Eukaryota > Metazoa > Chordata > Leptocardii > Amphioxiformes > Branchiostomatidae > Branchiostoma > Branchiostoma floridae x Branchiostoma belcheri. Next base: position 21,588,104 of record CM033033.1, on the reverse strand, counting down.
CCTCAAAGGCTCATGGCTATGATGACATCGATAATCGTTTTCTTAAGTTGATAGCACCCTTTATTTCTGATAAGTTAGCCTATGTTTTTAATTTGTCTTTGTCCCATGGTATCTTCCCTAATGTATGGAAAAAAGCAAATGTTATTCCAATCTTTAAAAAAGGTGACTCTCGTGACAAAACAAATTACCGTCCTGTTTCGCTGCTGCTATCTTTGTCAAAAATCCTGGAGAAAATTGTATATAAACATGTTTATAATCACCTAATTTCCAATGACTTATTGTACACTTTCCAATCTGGATTTATGAAAAATGACTCTACAACTTGTCAGCTCGTTTACATATGTAACTTAATTCTAGAAGCACTCGACAAAGGAAAAGAAGTACGTGCAGTTTTTTTAAAATTTCTCTAGAGCTTTCGACAAGGTATGGCACACCGGTCTTATTTTTAAACTCCAACAATACGGTATTGAAGGTCCTTTATTGAACTGGTTTTCTAGTTATTTATCGGAAAGACTGCAAAGAGTAGTTCTTGATGGTCAAGCTTCTCCTTGGAGAAAGATCGGCGCCGGTGTCCCCCAAGGTTCCGTGTTAGGCCCACTTCTTTTCATCATATATATTAATGACATTGTAAATGAATTAGATTCCCTTCCTTTTTTATTCGCAGATGATAGTTCTTTGTTGGAGATTGTTGAAAATTCATACACGTCTGCACACAGGCTTAATTCCGATTTATCCAAAATTTTGGCATGGTCAAACACATGGTTGATGGATTTAAATCCTTCCAAGACAGAAGAAATGTGCTTTACCACTAAAAGGAGTCCTCAATATCACCCTCCACTTTTTCTTGGAACTACCGAAATTGTTAGTGTCTCATCTCATAAACACATTGGTACTATCTTAACTTCTGATATGTCTTGGAACAACCACTTGAACAATATATGTAGTAATGTTTCGAAGAGAGTTAATGTTTTTAGATGTCTTAAGTTCAAACTTCCCCGCAATGTTTTACAAACTATATACAAGTCTTTTATCCGCCCTAGTCTGGAATATGCAGAAGTAGTTTGGCATGGCTGTTCAGCAGAACAATCCTCCCTTTTAGAGAGAATTCAATACCAATGTTCCATAGTTGTGTCAGGAGCCATTAAAGGGTCTTCTTATTCCAATGTATGTGAGGAATTGGGGTGGGAGTCGCTCTCCAGCAGACGACATAACCACCGTTTATTGTTGTTCTATAAGATTGTCAACGGCCTAACACGGAACTATCTCCTTGAGTTGCTTCCCCGCGAAATAACTCAAACAACTTCTTATAACTTAAGAAACAAATTTAATTTTAGACTTTCAAGGTATTCAACTAATAGACTTAGTAAATCCTTTGTCCCGTATTGCGTAAGTCAATGGAACGAACTAGACTCCAGCGTTCGCTGTCTGAGATATGCAATGTTCCGTAGTTATCTTACCAAACTAGTTCGGCCCAATAGTCCTTTACACTTCTCGTCCGGGCCCCGATACACCTGCGCCCTTCTCGCTCGATTCCGCATTGGTACCTACGGACTCAATCACTCTCTTTTCAAACGAGGTTTGGTTCCAAGCCCATCATGTGTCTGTGGGTGCCAATCCGAAAGTATTTATCACTATTTATTTGATTGCCCTTTGTTTAATAAATATAGAACGGCTCTTTTAAACAATATATCTAATTTAACTGACCATTTGTTTGATTTTGACACCATTTCCGACAATCTGAAACTTTCTATAGTTCTTAGAGGTTCGCCTACATTCAATGCTGAAATCAATTCCAAGCTTATGTTATTCACTCAAAAGTTCATTGATCTTACTCAGCGTTTTTATTCCTACTGTTATATTTCATGTGTAGAATTTACTGCATTTATACATCATTGAATTGTTACTTTGTACATGGGGTGGGTAGGGGTGTTTGGGGGCACACACGATGGTAGTCGATTAGTTTCAATTATTGTTTCTAATGTTGTTATATCTGTATTCATGTATTCAAATGTATGTTAAGTGGCACTGTTAAAATAAGTTTTTTTTTTAACTTGAGTGCAGTGTCACTTTGTCCTGTCTGCTTTTATGTTGAATAAAAAAAAAATCCCAGTAGACTGTGTACGTCATTTAAGTCACACACTTCTGATTTTGTTTGGAGAAGTTGCACTTGCCGCTGAGCCAAACGACTCTTGTGACATTTGTACCATGTTTGCAAAGAAAAATCAAGAAGGAATATCTGTAATGTATGTGACAATTGTATGGGTGCTCAATAATATCACAAACTTTCAGATAAGATGAATAAAGCCTTGATTCGAGACACTTTTCTACCAAACTCATTGTTGTCGGTTCAATCTGCAGATTAACTCACAGAAAGGTGGTTTCTTTCCGCACCCTGGAACAAGATTATGTTTTTTTCTAGGGTCCCGCTCCTCCAACTACTTCACAACTCCGTTTATTTGCCGATGATTGTTTACTCTACCACCCCATTATAAAGGAAGAAGACCAACAAACTCTACAGAAGGATCTTGATCAATTGTGTAAGTAGTCGGAACTTTGGCAGTTACACTTCAATGTGAAGAAGTGTTCGATTTTTCACATACACAAATCGAAAAGAGCTTCTAATCACTTATATACAATGCTTTCAGAACACATTGAGTCTACATTACAACACCCTTATCTAGGTATCATACTTTCACACAACCTGAAATGGAATGCACACATAGATTATATAGCAGCAAAAGCAAACAGTACTCTGGGATTCTTGAGAAGGAATCTGAGAGGAGCATGTAGAACAATCGGCAGATGTTCCATGTACCACATCACGAAATCGCCGCGAAATGCAGCTAGCCGTGCGGTGTCGTTGCGACACCCTCGCCGTAGCCGTGTCTGGCATTTCGCCGTAAGAGATTTCGTGATGTTCCATGTTCGCCGCAAAATGTAGCTGGCCGTGCGGTGTCGTTGCGACACACTCGCCGTAGCCGTGTCAGGCATTGCGCCGTCTGAGATTTCGTGATGTCCCATGTAAAAAATCACAAATTCACCGCGAAATGCAACTTACCGCGCGGGTTCGTTGCAACGCCTTCGCCGTGTCAGGCATTCCGCCGTGTCGGGATCGTGAATGACATCACGTATTAAATCAACGCAAAATGCATCTAGCCCCGCGGGCCCGTTTCAACACCAATAACATAGGAAACGGACCGGCATCCAAGTTTCGCATGTAGGCAGTGTAGTTTTGTAGAAATCTTACACATTTCTACAATGGTTCCTGTAGACATTTGTAGTGAAGTAGAAATCCTACATAATCCTACAGTCGTCACTGTAGACATTTGTAGAGAGGGACACAGGAAGCAGACCATCCAAGTTTCACATGTAGGCAGTGTAGTTTTGTAGAAATTCTACACATTTCTACAATGGTTCTTGTAGACATTTGTAGTGATGTAGAAATCCTACACAATTCTACAGTCGTCGCAAAACTACACTGCCTACATGCGAAACTTGGATGGTCCGCTTCTTATGTTTTTGGTGTTGAAACGGGCCCGCGGGGCTAGATGCATTTTGCGTTGATTTAATACGTGATGTCATTCACGATCCCGACACGGCGGAATGCCTGACACGGCGAAGGCGTTGCAACGAACCCGCGCGGTAAGTTGCATTTCGCGGTGAATTTGTGATGTCTTACATGGGACATCACGAAATCTCAGACGGCGAAATGCCTGACACGGCTACGGCGAGTGTGTCGCAACGACACCGCACGGCTAGCTACATTTTGCGGCGAACATGGAACATCACGAAATGTCTTACGGTGAAATGCCAGACACGGCTACGGCGTGGGTGTCGCAACGACACCGCACGGCTAGCTGCATTTCGCGGCGATTTCGTGATGTGGTACATGGAACATCTGCCGAACAATCAGAGCTCAAGCCTATTTGTCCATTGTAAGACCGAAACTAGAATATGCAACCTCTGTGTGGGACCCCCACAAACGTATACATTCACAAACAAACTTGAAGTAATCGGTCGTCAACTAGTATAACACAAATTCTGAAAAATCTTGGCTGGCCCTCCCTGCGATAACGCAGGCAACAAGCCGGGCTCGTCCTAATGTATAAATCTGTTAACAATTTGATTGCTATCCCTATTTACAACATGCTTTCCAAAAACACAAACATCCCAAGAGGACACCACGCACGATTTATCACTATAAAGTATTCCATGTAAAACAAAGGCATACAGAGCCAGTTATTTCCCTCGAACTATCATCGAGAGGAACACACTACCAAGCACACTTGTATCATGTACTTCTATTGGTATGTTGAAGACGTGTTTGGCCAGTCATCTTGGCCTTCACGTCGAAACCCAGCTGTAGTTTTTTTTTTGCGCATGCTAGTGTGGCTGCTGTACATAGTACACAGCTTATTTCACTTTATTTGTTTTTTTTACTTCGTTTTTTTGTTCCGCTCACCACCACCTGCCACACTAGTTATACCTGGTTTTCCCAGGACGCGATGTGCCGCGAAGCATATTGTCCTGTATTTCGAAGAAGACCCCAGAAAAAATCCATGAACATCTGGTGTTTCAACATGCCAGAACGGTCAAAGTATGCACTGAGCAGAGGCATACCTACAATAATTGTCCCCAAACCTATGTCAGAATCACTTGCCCAGGAAATAAGTGAACAAAGAATGAAGTGATTTTAACTTAAAAGTTTGCAAATGTGAATACTGGTAATAGAAATAAAAATAAGACAACTCAGAAAGTAGATGATGAGTCGGAAAGCAAAGATGACAGGGCGGATAGGTTCTCACCTACTCAGTCTCAGGATAAAACCAAGGAAAAAGATCAGCATTCAGTTGAAGAGGGATTTATCCGGAGTCTGAATTGTAATCGGGAATATGCAGTAAATGTCAATAAACATGCAGCATGTTCGGTATATAACAAGGCGGTAAGGATAATGAGTGTAGAATGAAGTTATGTGATTACTGTGCCGATGACGAGAAAATAGTTTGCCAGTCTTGTTTTGATTTGATTTAGAAAATGAGAGAAATATTGACAAGGGGCTAAAAGTAGATGAAAAGAAAACTCGATTTTCAAGGACTCATAAGAAGTGAATTTGTCAATAAAATATTATATCATTAAACATATCAAAGTATGCGAAAAGGGGTATCATAGTGTATGTTTTCAATACATGGTTGTATACTTTGTTTAAAGGGTGGGACTAGATTACCCTAATAACATCAAGTGTATGTTTGCCAGGATCTCGGCCACATGGCGATAAATTGCAAACCTTCCTTCGCCAGTGTGTTAAAGCTGTCCTGTATGTGGACCCCGGTTACAAGGCCTAGATCTGTCCCTACTGTCCCCGTTATAAAGTGCTTGCATTGTGTACAATGGCCAGAGAAAGGGATAGAATCGTCGCGATGAGTAAGGCCATCTTTACGCAGAATGCGAGAGGTTGAGATGTGCCAAATGTCTGACTTTGGACACATCTTCAATTAACAGTATACGTTTGTCTTTCCTCCAATATTCCAACATAATAACTTTCAACAGATCTTTACATTTTCAGCATGTCTACTATCTTCATCTTCACCACCGTTATCCGGCAATGTACATAATATATCACCAGTGACTGATGGACGATCATCACGAACAAAGCTTTTCAAATTCGATATGCAGCTGGCAAATGATGTAAAAAAAAGTAGCATGCTTTTCACCAGAAAAACGCAAACTCATCTCAACCAACACATGAAGTTACGAGCTGCAAAATCTTCAAAAATGAGATATCAAAGCATCCCATGAGTGATAGTTGACTTTGATCGAGTGTCCATCTTGAGTCATCCATTTTTCTCGGAGGCAGACACAGTTCAATTGGCCCGAACCCTTCGGCTGAGTTGGGACAGGAGCATTAGGTTCCCGGTTTGTTTCGTAATGTTTGTAAACGCCTTTTCTAGATTTCTAAAATTGCTGTAGGGAACTAGTACTTCTCTATGCCATAGAGTCGTACCTCTCATATGCAAATGACTTCATGGTATGCAGATTATTTGAATGCGCGGTTGATAGTATTATTGTCTAATGCTCTGAACCTTTTAGCGCCAGGTCAGCGGCAGCAATCACTTGGCATTTATTGTTCATGTATTTCTAGAAAGCCAGCTTATTGTAGTTGCTTAATTGTAGCTACAGAGGTAGAAGGGGATGGTTCAAGCAGGAGAGATAAGCCCTGCAGGATCAAACCTAGAGTTAGCGAGAGGAACTAGGAAAGACCCATGTTCAAGAGAAATAGGATATTGCGCAATGTACCTGTTGGTCGTATAACTCTCAAAACAACATTGTTTGTGACAGGGGCAGAGAAATTCCTCACTTATGCTGACCAATAATGTAAAGTCACTTCGGAACAAGAGACATGAAATGGAAACCACAATTGAGAACTACTCAGTACAGATTGCATGTGTCACTGGAACTTGGGGGGGGGGGGGGGGGGGGTTACTCACATGTGGACATTCATTTTCGCAGACTGTGTGACCCGGAAGACAGTGACCTAGAAGTAATCTGGGGTCAATTACAAACACTGGCACATGGGTAAAGTGCATATTCAAGTGCATGTTGGTGCTCAGATACACACCAAAGAGATGATTGAATTGAAATATAATAAAAATGAAATAGATCTATTGTATCTTAATCCTAGTGTATCCATTATTATGGAAATTAAGATTTGTTTGTTAAATGAATTTATGAGAGTATCTGTATATGGCCTAATGTAACAGCAGCATGCCTTTGGATTAACCCGTTACATTTTTACGACGAATCTGACCGTATGGGGTCATTTTTGACCCCATTTTGTTTTGCTCATAGACATATTTCTGCTGGCTTATTTTGTCATTTCTATGTATTTACTGTTTCACTAACCTATGAAAAATATTTTGACAAGTTTTGGTGTCAGTAGTTATTACTCATTATCATAATTTATGCAGAAAATTAGGAAAAACCACATTTGCTCTGAAAATCTACCATACTCAACTTACTTAAACAATGTTTTGTCTTATCAATTTCTAAACAATAATTGTGATGATGCAATAGTACTGATAGCATAATGATGTCATTTAACAAGAAAAAATACAATATTTGTGAAAATTAACGAATTTATTACTTAATTATGCACCATATTCCGCCATCTATACAAATACATACAATAACTCTTGTCTATTTTCCCGCAAAGATCTTTCTTGTATATTCCTTCTGCACATTCTGTCCATATAATGTTTTTTTAATTAATTAGAAACATTTTCACTTTCATTAGCACAGGTAATTAGTGTGTATTATCATAATTTATGCAGAATGTAGAAAAACTGTGTTTTACACTAAAATACTAAATTTCTTTCAAAATATTCGGTGTTTACTCATCTAAGCTACTATAACCTGTTGCTGTAATAGCAATAATGAGGAATGCCTGTTATTTTATTGAAATGTCTTGATATTTATGTAATTAATGATTCATTATTGGCTGGGGTCATTTTTGACCCCACCGAACAAGACATAAACTTTCAAGTATACCTTATACAATAATGGGCAAAACTCGGCGAAAAATGGGTAGATGTTGTAAGACATGTATACAAACAAATTCATGGAAGGAATTTTTTCTCTGATGAAAAATGTTGCTATGGCAGATTAAAAGATACGCCTGGGGTCAAAAATGACCCCATACGGTCGGATGAGGGTTAAACAGTTCATAATTTATTGCAGCTTAGTTTCCCGAAAGACAGGCGACAGTCCAAGCAAATAGGAACAATCCTAGTCCAAAGAAAGTACTCTACGCAACAACTATCGGCCGGAAAGACTTGCAAGCTCCTACGGGCCCACCAACGCCGACCCCTCTATAAATTCCACAAAATGCGGAAAGCCTTGGGCACCCAGATTTCGAAACAGTATGCTACAAGCAGAGCCAATACAGTAGCGAAACTGAAAGACAAGGTAGATTCCGACATACCCCTCCTGGGCACGCCAAACAGGAGGAGGGAAAAAGGAAGAATAGTTAGGAATATGATACAATAACAGCGAACGCCACGGCGAGGCAAGGTCCTCGAGGACACGGTCAAAGCAGCGCGAGATCTGTTTAAACAGCCGAAAAGGCAACAGGCAGAGATCCGAATAACCCCAAGCATAGTGGCTGAAACAATACTTCCTAGTGCCAAGAAAGGCACGGCCCTCCAAGACATCTCCAAAACATCTGATAGAAACCTATAGGCCGGGGGAAGGCGGATGTTTCAAGCGCTAACCGACCTTAACAACAATTTCTTCAAAATCTGGTTTATCCGTCTTATTACTCAAGTCTAGGGAAATAGTCAATGCCTTCAAGTATCTGACTGGACCAAGAGCACACGTGACAAGGGCGGGGAACGACATCGTTACCCAAGATTACCAAGAGAAACACCCCCCAGTGGCACCCCTTATTGAGGACACAAGAAAGGGGCATGTGGCTATCGCGAAACTCCTGCAACCCGCCACCACCAGAGACTTCTGACAGTGGGGAAAAAGGAGTATGCGAGGTATATCCATCAGGCAACGTACGTCGGCGGTCTGTGACCCGTATGAGAAGGAGTCAGGTGTGAAGCACCGACCCACACAATCACACTACGTGGGCAGGCTGCATCACAACGAACCGTCTGCAGATCGCACGTCACCACGCGGTCTGTGGCAACTTGGCCGAGATCTGCCGAGGGAAAGGCTACGAGGTGGAACGAGAGAAGGCTTACCCTCATCTCAATAAGAGAGCAGACCTCGTAGTACGTACGAGGAAGGGCTTCGCTATCCTAGAAATAGCGGTAGTGGAGCACTTCACCTCCAACAAGTACGCCGCCAAGAAGGACCAGATCCTGAGAATAGCCCACGAAGTCGCAGAAAACGGTACGCTATGGTCAAAGGACCCAGAATGCGACAATAACCAGGTTGACCGTCTGTTTCAGTGGGTTGGAAGCCAAGCACCAAAGTTGGCAATAAGAAACGACGGAAAACAGGTTAGGGGCTGAAACTGGCTCCCAGGGACAGGGAAAGTAATCCTCCACACAACACTCCTAGCGAACAGGAGGGGGCAGCCGACAACACCGGCAACAGCAGGAAAGCGAGTTGTTAGGACTCTCCTGGCTGAAAGCCTGAAATTGGTGGAGCTGCGGCCCTGGACGAAGGTGGTTTGTGTGCACAATTTCATGGGCTGGACACCAGCCGCACACCGCGTCTTTGACGCCAAAGGCCTCTCAATGGCCATAGCGACGTACATGACAACCGCAAGCTGCGTCACAGAAATGGAGTTCCCCGGTACGCACGTAAAGCCCCTCACAATTCTCAAGGTCAAGGGCGATGTACGGGACTACATGACGCGTGATATGTCATTGTACACGGACTACCCATGGGCAGAGCAAGCCGAAAGCGATCTCACAAACTCTGCAACCTGGGTGCATACATACACGGAAGCTATCCCGGTGCTGTATGGCATCGCTGGTACACTCCATCAACGGTCGGCAACCCTCTTGCATGAAATCCTAGGGGTGCCAGTGTCAGCGGCGCTGAGGGCCTCCACTGAGATCTTTCGGTGGAATTACATAATGGGACAACCGGGCAATATCCCAGAGTGGTACCGAGTACGCCTGTCCAAGTTCCATCGGCCAGGGACCGGTGCCCCACCACCCTAAGATGCTCGGGGGGCGGGCGCCTGTGGGGGGTTAGCCCGAACGATGCAAAGCCAAAAGAACAGGCAGAATACCCACATAGCCTAACGTTGCAGCGCAAAGACCCTGTCAAAGCGACAGGACAAAGCACCGGTCAGTACACGGCCAGACTGACAACAAGGTCGGGTGAGTAGAGTCATCAAATTCCCCGATAAGCCACAACAATACATACAATGTCCCTATCACCAGCTTGAAAATTTATCGGAAGGCTAAGGCCAGAACCGAGAACGGGGAACCGAGGAGAGGCCTAGAGAGGTCAAGTAACAAATATGGGGATCCTGGCCGCTTCGTTACACATGGTTAACTAGGGCAGGATGTGAATTTTTGATTGGTCCACTACTATTTTCCATATTTTCAAATGATCTTCTCAAAGTACCAACAGATAGTATATAGCACCAACAGATAGTATATAGTGGCAGTTATGCATGCAGTTGACTCTACCACTTTAGCATCGGCTCCCACCTTGGGACAGTTGGAAAACAAATTGCAGTCAGACTTGGGGCGTATCTGGAAGTGGATAAAAAAGGAATAAACTTGTACTCATACTGGCAAAATAAGGTGAATAATGATGGGTACACAACACAAAATAAAACGGAATTACAAATTAAGATTTCAAGGAACCGACATCACACAGGTAGAAGAGGCTGAACTTTTAGCTTTTGCTTTTGATCAACGACTCACATGGGCATCACACGTTGACAAAAAATACAACAAAAAAGGAGAAAAATAATGGCAGGCATCCTAGCAACAACAAGAAGACATTCACATCTGTTCGATCAGGTGAAAAGGCAACAGCCAGACATCCTTATAACCCAGAGCTTGGTAACTGAGACAGTACGTGATAGATCTAACAAACGCCGCCCCAGACCCTTCTAATATCTCAGACTTGTGCAGATGTTACCTTTTCCGTGCGTTTGTTGTTAGCCGCTTAGATGCTTGTGATTCTCTACAATCACAGCCTGTCAGCCATCCCTTGACTCACATAAAATGTACTGATTTGTGCTAGAGAAAGGGTTGTTGTGTGGGAATGTATCAAGTATAGTAATCACTCTCATTTAGGACAAGAAGTTGCTGGTGTTAATGTCCGATGACTTCCACGTCATCCACACAAATCTACAGCCTCACACCCTTCAAACATCAACTGCCATCCACATGGCCACAGCGATTATCAACGTTCTCGATGCAGATGCAATTTGTAGGAGCAAGGTACACAGCACAACAACACCGACAAAGGGCCGAGTGTAGGTGGCATTCATCATGTGCTGGTCTGAATAGGATTAAGTTAGATACAATGTAGCTGTTTAGCTGGCACTGCCAAATTTTAGAAGAATAGAACAGTAGAACACATGCCCTAGATCCTGCTCTAAATTTTGTTTTAGACCTTATCATTTAACAGATTTAAAACAATTCTCCTCTGTACAGCTGACGACAGGTCATGTTTCATCTCAGTTAAGTTCTAATTTTTTTTGGTATTTTATCTTTAATTCTATGACGTACATAACTATGTGCCAAAAAGCTGAGTGCTTCGTGTACGAAATAAAGATACACATATATCTTGAGATTTAGAAAAACAACAGAATTTGAGAGGAGGAAATTCAGTATCAGATCTTCTATTGACTTAAGATTCTCAAAGCATTATTTCTCAAAATCTGTTCAGTCGATCGAAGTTATTTTGTAATAAGTCAATGTATGATTTGCAGGCAAAACATCTAGCTTGTTGATGTATAATTGGATAAAAAACGGCGGGACACAAAGCACACATCAGCTATACCACAACATGGTCCGAGAGGTGCCTTGTCCGATTTTCTTTGGACTCAAAAGTCCATGCTCTAACAGGGAAACCATGGACCAAGAATCTAAGTGTCTTCATAGCATACAACGTAGGGCTAAGAACCTTGGGAATTGAGTGAAAGACCAATGCCCAAACAATATCAGCTTGCATTATTAGGAAAAAGATAAGTCTTCTCAGATAGGAGCCCTCTTTCTTTGCAAGGCTCTACATTTCGTGCTAGACAAGGAAAGGTGACTTTGACAACTTCTTTTTACATGAAAACCTCCTTTCTCACCTTCTCTGTTATCGTACAGGAAGTTACGCCTTGGCAAAAAGTCAGACGCTATGTAAGACCAGATACAGATGCAAACATACTTGATTGAGCTGTTCTCATTATGCTAAGGCCGGGAGTATGCAAGCCATTCGTATAATACGCAAGAAAGATTTTTGTTCAATACATTCAAAGAGAACAACATCAGACTTTCCGTGTAGATATCGTTTGGGACCAGTACCTTGTACAGACCAGGACAAGCGTGCTGAGGTCATAGTCAACGGAGACGCGTGGCAGAAACAAGTCCATACCCATGCAACAACTGACAGCAGTTCCTTCGATCAAGTGACAGCAAAAAGAGCTCATCTCCTATACCACATTGCTGCAGAAAAAATATTGTAGCGCGATTTGATACAGAGACAGATCCGGATCCCTGCAACCACGAGGAGGCTCACAAATCGTGCGGTGCATGTAGCTGATGCTGCTAACGAGGGCTTTCGAAGGATAATTCGAAGTGTTTGAGATTGTCTGACTTCTTGATAATATAAAGAACTTTGTGTCCTTTCGTAGTCCGAAGTCTTATCCTCTTCTTGGGAGAAGACTGATAATTATCGGCAAGGTTTGGACAGTCGTCTTGTTTCATCCAAAGATGGCAGACAAGTGAGGCTGAGTGTCCCAACATGTTCATATGTAAATGAGGGATGGCGCCGTCTCTACTGTTTTGGTATTCAAAAATTTGCATATGAAACAGTTTTCGGTAACAATGTCCGATCTAGCTTCGCGTGGCGGAAACTTGCTTGGGTTGGGTAGGATGTGAGCTAAACGAATTAATCCAACGTGAATGTATGCTGTGGGTAATAGGAATGGCTTCTCAGAAACCGGTGATTCCGTCAGGGAAGGAGGTACCACGCCGTGGTGCCGGTGGTCAACGCCAACCCAGGCTGGAGGATGGGCAGAGACCTCAGGTGGTGGTGCAGCTGCCACCGCCTCCGCCGGTTCAGGTCCAGCCAGATATCGATCAAAAGCAAGCCCCACAAGATCAGCAGGACAAGACGCTCGTCAGAACCTCCAGGGGCTCAATCGCAGAACCCACACCAGGGACAGCAAGACGAACAGGCTGTGGCTGCAGGACAAGCTCAGACGGTACGGCATGAGTTTGTGTCTTAGGTGTTACTTTCGTTTTCATAATTGTTCCTTTTTTGTGTTCTCTGCATGTTGTGACACGTAAGTCGACTGGTTGCTTGTTTAAGCTATGTGCTTGCTAGTGGAATTACATTGTTCCTGTGTGTCACGCTAGAATGGTCGTTGTAGAGTGTCCCTGTCGGAGCCTTGCTTATTTGTAGCATGGCTCGCGCGGGGAGCAGTATTGACATGGTAATGCAGGGAATACTGTCTTTGTGAGGGTGTGCACGTGTGTAGTCGTTGCACGTGACACGCACCTTTCGCATAATTGACCTAATTAGTCGTGTGTGTTTTATATGGTAAGTGTACTGGTTGGGTGCTGTAGGACCTGTCACGGCGGGCGTGTGGTCGAAATTTGAGTGACGGCATTCAACGAGCACCCCGGGGGTGCTGTGGTAGGACTTTTGTGTTCCCACGTGGAGGTTCGATGTGAACATGCAACGAGTAAAGCACGTGCTATACGAGTTACGGACAGAGGGCAAGGTATTCACGGGGTGGATACCGGAGTGCCGTAGAGAGTAAACGAGAAATTGCCTGTCGGGCATGCAGACGTTAATATACGGAAGGGTGCCAGCGCTGCGTGGTGCATTTGAATTGTACATTTGCGTGGACTCGCATCGGGGATGTGAGGTTACGATTTGTGTGACTGAACCGAGCCAATTATATATATATATATATATATAAACCCCTAAGCTCGGTGATAACATTTGACATACCAGTGAGTGCTGCAAGTTAGAAGCGAGAGTTTCTGGCGTGTTGCAACGTTAACTGTTGACGTGTGTGAATACATGCCAGTTGTTGAGTACTGTATGAATACATTGTGTTTATTTGCGGTGTTGTATTTATGCAGGACATCGCAGCGCTAGTGACGGAGTTGAACGCACTGAAACAGCAAGTTGGGGCTTTGAGAAGAGGACGCTCTTCGGATGATATCAAGGAGGAGTTGGTCCAATACGCGGGAAGACCTGCAGCCGCATTTGACCCTCACCGTGCCCTGGCACTGGTGGAAACACTGGTGATGCAGGCTCGAAGAGAGGGACATAAGAAAGCTCACGATTATTCTATTATTCTTGACCAGATATTGGCACGAGAAGATTTCTTTAGACAATTGATTGTAAACCAGTAAACTCTTAAGCCATTTTGTTTTTTTGTTGATGTTTGCTCAGATGATATTAAGTTATTATCATCTATTATGATCATTTCTTCATATCTGAGTCTGCTACTGTGGCTTTTGAGTCTTGTTTATGTTTATTCAGCTGATACTGAGCTATTGTTATTATCATCTGTTAATATCTGAGCCAGTAAGACCTTTGAGTTTTGTTGAAGTTTATTCAGCCGATTATCTTTTATTCATTACATTAGACTGACTGTCTCTGTTTTTTTATTTTGTTTCTGTACCTATAGCTATGTACTTATTTATTAATAAGTTTATTAATTTGCAATAAACTTTATTATTATTATTTCCTTTTTCTTAAATAAAAAGAAAACTGCATGGAAAGTGTGGGTGGCACATAACGATATTACAGCCACATTTTGTTCATCACACACGGGCTCCATTTCCACCCAGCAGAGCTGGCGGCTACTCTACTCTGGCAATGAACACGTACAACATGGGTCAGCTTCTGGGACAGCTACGCCGGAAGGGTTTGTGTGTGGGACTTTTCGTTGTTGAAGATGATGAGATTATCACTTATTTTGATGTACATTCTCTCTTCACATGTACACCAACCAAGTAGTGCGGGAAGTTAATGTATAGAAGTACTAAATAGAGCACATCTAAACTGAGTAGATTAGATCTGGTTACTATTTGAACATTGTCTTGAGTTTACTTGTGTCTACTATAGCAGGAAGTTCTACAAATAGCTACATGGCTGTGCCATGGGTCTTTACCCATCACCACTAACGTAGACATGTATGCATAGAGAGATTTGAATATACGTGGATGACACATTTAACCATAAGCCAACTATGAAGCACATTTTTTTTTAATAATGAATTTGTTTCATCAAAAAGAATATGCTTTATATACCCGCAGGTACAAGTACCAATTTTTGAGAGAACGATCGAGGTCGCTACAGTTAATGATGCCAGGAAGTGTCACTACAGATGGCAACAAAAAAAGTCATTTCATGGGAGGACAAGTTACAAGTTTATGCTATTTACGAAGCAGGAATGGCTACCCTAAAGATTGGTGCGCTTACCACTTATGTTCCGTACGTTAATGTAGAAGAAAGATGTGTATTGTTTTTATCATGGTTTCTTTAAAAAGAAAGGAAAGAATGTGGGCTCCCGATGCAAAACTCCATAGATTGTAATGACGGCTGATTTGTGACTTGAAATGTGAGCCGCCAGTTACATTTTTCTTCAAATTAAGAATAGGGTTTTGTACCGACGTGGCAACGTCACTCTTAACTTCGTCCAGCAGTTCTGGAAGACAGGGTGGGTGAGAGAATAGTGAAGGCGTAGGACTTGGTAAGTTTTATGTACGGTGCGAAATATTATTATCGTTGCAATCAACTATTGTTTTAATCTTAACAAAGAACGAAATGACGTTGGACCCGAGTATGGTCCCCAGAGGAAGGCGATCTCCCAACTTTGCCCCTAGGTACACAGGACGACAGAAGTAACAGAGTCTTACGTGTATTCTTACCGTTGGATTTTTGACCCATCTTGCACCATTATGCAAAAAAATATTTACAATCATTGTCTTCTCCCGGGAGAAATATGCTAGCCTTACGACTCACATAAAGGTGGTTTCTTTCCGCACACTGTGACAGGATTATGTTTTTTTCTAAAAAATGGTAAACTTTATCGAACTAGGGTCCCTAAACTAAAGATTCTACAAAAGGAACCCTAACCATGTGTTCCTGGATGCTCAAGAAAGTTGTAGGATACAAAAGCAAACTCAATTGGCCTAGTAATGAAATATAATGTCAAAATACACCGGACTCAAAAGTAGTACTGTCCCAAAGTAACATCGTATCTTAGTGAAGTGATGCCATTTTGGCACTTCAACATGATAAGCCGCATTTTCCATGTGAATAACACAAATGCAGCACCCATGGAAAGGAGTGACCTCCCAAATCCCCTACCTATGTTGTTTCAAGTTGTAGTATATATACACCAAGAGAAGAGATTTCCATAGTTGGGAGTATAGCGTGAATAAAGAACCACATTATGGAAGGGAGGGGATGGGTGGTATGCGTCGGGGACGGGAAAAAGAAAAATACTGTTTATTAAAGGAGACATCATTTTTTACAACTGATTGGATTATTTCAATGTCATTAGCGTCAGGCGCTGGGGAGGTGGGTCTGCGTCCACGTCAACCCATTGTCCAGCTTGAAAGGCATATTTCAATGTCATTAGCGTCAGGCGCTGGGAAGGGGGGTTTGCGTCTACATAAACCCATTGTCCAGCTTGAAAGGCATATTTCAATGTCATTAGCGTCAGGCACTGGGAAGGGGGGTTTGCATCTACATAAACCCATTGTCCAGCTTGAAAGGCATATTTCAATGTCATTAGCGTCAGGCGCTGGGAAGGGGGGTTTGCGTCTACATAAACCCATTGTCCAGCTTGAAAGGCATATTTCAATGTCATTAGCGTCAGGCGCTGGGAAGGGGGGTTTGCGTCTACATAAACCCATTGTCCAGCTTGAAAGGCACATTTCAATGTCATTAGCGTCAAGCGCTGGGAAGGGGGGTTTGCGTCTACATAAACCCATTGTCAAGCTTGAAAGGC
The DNA here is from genome assembly GCA_019207045.1 of Branchiostoma floridae x Branchiostoma belcheri. Taxonomy (NCBI): domain Eukaryota; kingdom Metazoa; phylum Chordata; class Leptocardii; order Amphioxiformes; family Branchiostomatidae; genus Branchiostoma; species Branchiostoma floridae x Branchiostoma belcheri. The sequence continues at coordinate 21,571,429 of CM033033.1, read as the reverse complement.
ATAATGTCAATGACCTTCAACACATATCTCTTAAGATCGAGAGCCTTTGAGATCCATGGAGGAAGGGGGCACTTTTCGCGACATGGAGGTTTGGGATTCTCCAACGAATTAGACAATTAGATTTCTCCGGACGCATATTCTTAATGGTGCTAACTTATGCTTGATATTATTATTATGTTTTACATGATTTTGCTATATACCTTAGTCTATATATTTCTTATGTTAGTATTTTGTGCCCTCCATTGTCTCTTTAAAAGAAAGGTAGTAGAAGAACGTTCTGAGAACGCTTCCGTTTTCACGCCTGCACATGCGGACAAGCGCAGATGTTCGGTCACTCCTTCTTAGTACCAAGAGGAATCTTCGATTGGAGAGGAGATCACACAGCAAATTATATGCTAATACTTGTTTGTTCCGTCGTGCGTTCGTTTAGAGCAATAATATTTTAGGCCGTCCCGGATAAAAACTGTGACGATTTGACAAACGCTAAAACAGCTGCTTCTTATTTTGCGTAATCACAGAGCAATGATGGGTTAAAGTTCCACACAAAAATGGTGATTATTTCTGTACAACTTGCAGACCGTTGTTTATTAGAAATTAACTGAACTGAAACTAATTAGACTAATGTGCATGAAATACAAATACTTTTCTTTAAAACTTTGGCATCCAGTTGCATAATTTCGTATTGTCAAACGGAAAGATCATTATGACAGGGAGAAAGTTATGTAGGAGATAACTGTTTAAAAGACTTTTAGCTTATTCCGAAATTTGTTGTGCTATGCTTTAATAGCATGAGTCACCAAACCTAATAAACACATCACCAGAAATGTTGAGCTAGGTGGACGTATGTTGGCTCGTGTCTTCTACCATGACCAAACTGATAAAAAGAAGTGCCTTATGATCAAAAATAGAAGCAGTACTCACAATTCTAAAGTATCCACGACCAACCGGACAAAAAAAATCGACGTAAAAATCTAGAGACACAAGTGCTCATTAATTTATGTAAAATACCAGAAGCTACCATTCAAAAGATAAAGTCTTAGCGTGCCCAAGGGCTAGAAAGGGGCAACATTGACGAAAATACAAGACCTTGTCCCACTATTGTGAGATTTGTTTGCTTTTATGACAGGAAAAAAGGCCATTCTTTAAAATTTCTTAGTGCTCCTAGTGTCAGATTAGGGAGGTGATGAGATTTGAGTGACTCTGGCAGCACACAATTCTCAACCACCAAAAGTACCAGTCCTTATAGCCAGACGTCATTAAACAATGAGTTAATGATAAAGACTGTCAATTACTAGAATGTTTGTAGGGCGAAACATGAGCCTAAAGTACGCTCAATGCAAGAAGAGGAGTGTTCCCGACAACACAAAGGAGATGAAAAAGAGCCGTGCTGATCAAAATAAGCTTTCTGCTCCTCTGCAAAAATCTCTGAATGCCAACTGTGTCCAGATTTTCGATTGTGTTTGTCATACTGACGAGTATGTCGCCTTCTGCCTGATATCACGTAACCAGTTTTCCCGCGCGGGACACTTCGAGGCTAACCATAGTCTGGAATGGAGGTATCACGTTACATGTTTTCCCGCCAGGGTCAATAAAGAGTCATCACTGTCTGAAATGTTTCCAGCTTCCCTGCACCCGATACTTCGGGGTTAACATAAATACCGTCATCAAGGGGTGGAAAAGTAGGGCCATCTGCAAAAACGGCCAGATGTGACATGATAGACCCCAGCTGATATTACGGGATCTAGACAGGAAAGTAGAAGGCTGCGCAGTCAGGAAATGAAGTTCATCAACCACAGTTGCAAAGTAGATGAAAACAAAAAGCTGACTAAAACGTTCCCTGGTACAGCAAAAAGAGCCTCTTGTCGCCCTACTAGAGCATGTTGGAAAATACAAAGACCTCAACGGCTGGACTAGGGTAATGTGCATCCACAACATCCACGAATGGACGTCGGTACCACACAGGCTACTAGACGAATGCCGACTTGTAATTGCGGTGGCGGTAGATCTAAAGAACTAACGGCTGCCAGCAGCGGACATGTATCCGGCTACACTGAAATTCAACTTCAAGAAGCCCATGCGGGAACTAATCATGGAGGAAATAAAAGACCCGATACACTCCCGAACAGCACCAGTGGATGGAAAGGCATAAAGGCCCCGGAGAATAGGTGCTAACACCTTCACAGCAGCTATACCCGTCGTGTATGACTGCCGAGACGATCCACCCGGATACAGGAAGACTGGTGAAGGAGTGTTCCAGTATTTTGTCACATGTTTGTTACATGTTGGCTGAGGCGATAAGTCCTAGAGCCAAGAAGGGCACGGCCCCAGGCCCCTCCAAGATCTCAGACAGAGACCTACAAGCCGGAGGAAAGCGGATGTTTGAAGCGATAAGGGCGACCTATACAATACTGTCCTATAGACCAGGGATATCGCTGACGGCTTTGGAGACTCTCAGATCGCTAACTCCTTAAATCAGTGGATAAGCCCACTGAACTCATCTTCAGCTGGAGGCCGGTAGAACTGCAAAAGGCCGCCAGGAAAGTATTCTCGCACATCGTGCAGAAAAACTGGACGGGCTGGTTCCTGGCGAAGAGGATGCTCTCCCCGTGGCAACATGCCTTTAGCCCTGAAGGATACATCTCGGTAATCTTGTACACACTTAAGGCCGCCTTGCAGGTTGCAAAGAACAGGAAGGGCGACATATACGTCCCGTTCCTGGACATTTCGAATGCGTTCGGATCACTCAGCCATGACAGACTACAACGCAGTCTGTCGGTCTATAGTCTAGACCAGGGGAGGAACTGGATAGGCTGGTAGGCCTTCCGCAGAGAGATCCCCTGACCCCGGTGTGTACAGCCAATCCCTAATGGTGAGGAACGGGTTAGTATTGCGGGGAATCATGGAAATCCCACCTTGATTTTTCAAACGCTCTCCCACCACGGCGGTCGGTTGCTAGGGTATTCTTTCCCGTTGCTATGCGCGTTCGATAGAATATCGGGTTACTGGAGGCCTACTTTTGGCTACCCGTAAAATATTTGAAAATAAACAAAATGTTTTGACAAGAAAAATGTTTTCGAAATAAGATTAAATTAGCAATTTTACATACATTGAATGTTGTCGTTTGAATTTAGATAGCTGGTTTGTTTCGATGTTACTCAAAAAGACGATCATTTTCTGTTTTCAGGAATGCCTTTAATTTGACCAAACTCTTGATAAGATAGGCCACATGTATCATCGAAAATTCTCGTTTTTTATATTTTTCGTCATCTATGAGGAAAATAAAACTTTCTGTTTTGGGGATTTTTTAATTTTTGATTCTAAGCAAAGTTACAGTCGAAAATATGCGTAAAAATGGCATTTTTCGCACTTAATTACCGATAATTCAAAATCGAAGGCATTTTCTACAAATCCCAAAAACAGAAATCTTGGGAAAATCATGGCGGTCATTTTGAGCCGTCAACGAGTTAATTTGGACTCTTCTTGGTCGCGATCTTAAACGAAGTTTGCACGCATGTCATTCCGCACGGATAGCGGGAGGGTGTAATTGATACCGGTGTAAACTACACTTACAATATTCAAGGTCACCAACACAAACGTCAGTAGCTTCGTTAAATATCACAGGTCCCAAACAAAGTGATAGCATGGATGTACTGTCCCGAAAATTGTTTATATTAGTGAAAAACTATCTTTTTTGGCTGATTCAAGGTAGTTTGGCAAAAAAGGCCAAAGAGCAGTGTTTACCGGCAACGACAGCAGATGACCCCAAATAGAACACGGGTTCGGTTCGAATTACGTCAGATGGAATATCGTGGAACAAGGTTCCAATTCGGCTAGACATGGGAGGTTTTGAGCCCGTATTTGACCACCGTGCACCTTGATTTCGCTGATTATTTGGGCCTGACCAGCGGGTAAAGGCAAGACATACAACCGGTAGCTACCTGGGTAGAGTCGAGGTTCCGTACGCTGAATATAGCACTAAGCCCAGAGAAGATTGTACTCATGGACGGATTATATAAAATATCTTGGAGCACGGCCATTCATTTCTAGTCATTTTGTGGTGATAACCATGATACAGACATTATTGAAGGGAAAGACAATAGTATATCATTTGGAGCATTCTCAATAAAGACGAAAAATAATGACATGGGTCAAAATTGGTCATTTTGTATATTTTAGAAGCGGTCAAAAATTTTAGTATCTCGGCTCACTAATGGAAAGTTCTGAAACAGACTATACGTCAGTAAAGCTCTTGCCTGAAATAGAATTTTTGCGTTAACATTATGATACGTTGCGGTTTGGGCGTTATGCAACTGCTGATGCTTTCTATGGACGGGAAAGGTCACCCTTCCTTGGTCACATGGTGTTGAGGTAGCTCATGTTCAAGTATCTTACAGCAGAGTTGTAAAGCATGTTGCTTATGATCATGACAGACATTGCAGATAATATCAATGTAATGAATCTATTTTTTGCAGTCTTTGCACATAGGCAAGTCTTTATTGCATTTTTGCTACCATCTTGGTTTTATCATACTACCCACTCATCTGGTCAACATAATAAGACATGTGTTGTCATTAAGATGATGAAGACATTGCAGACAAGATTAATGTAATGAATCTTTGTTGCAGTCTTTTCAAACATGCATAGCATGATAAAATCACATGTTTGATCAAGATGATCAAACATGTGATTTTATTATGCTATATCAAGTATTTACAGTCCAACATAAGAAAGTACCACAATGTTCCCATTTCTTCAGTGCTACTCTTGATGTCAGTTGTCATTGACATTGCAAGAAGTTCATCTTGCTAATCATGTTTCGTAGAGAAATAAACACGTTCACCCTTTAAAGGGTTGAATTTTACCCTTGTGTAAATACAAAAAATCTCCATCAGTGATTTAGCTGTTGGTAGCAGGGCGATGTATGAGAACTTCCTGTCCATGTGCCCTGTTAGAATTATAGCATCATGTCTAAGCAGGCTGCCACATGTAACATGTAACAAAGGTAAGGCCGACTGGCTGAATAAAACTTCAAAACTTGAACAATGCGGCTCCAGAGGAATAAACGTTAAAAACTTGAACTGTGCGGATCCAGAAGCATGTCTTTCTGAGGAACAACTGCAGTGTGGAAGATGTCGGTAGCTTGAGGGATGAATTTACTCTACTATATAATGTAACAAAGGTAACTTTACACCGAACGAAATGAAACAAGAAAGCTTCTGAAAAAAAGCTGGCCCGTGCGTATTTTGGAAAAAGCCTGGATGCAACATTACAATTTAAAAGCTTGGTTGAAAACATTTTTTTTCATTTCTTGAAACGGCCTAAAATTGATGCGGTAATATAACTGAAGATAGTTAGAATTAGACAAAGTCACATTAAATCATCCCCAGCATTGTGATCTACCCTATTTCATATTTTGTTGACAAAATTGTCAAGGTTCAGGCATATACCTGTAAATAATGACAGTATGATTGTGGGCTTTTGCTGGCTGTAACGACAGAATGAAAAGAAAAAAAAAACATACTTTTCTAAACAGAAAATATTTTTTTCTGAGCTTGCATGCCCGTGTAATCCTGAGTATAACGCAACTACTAAAGGACAGGTTTTTTTGTTTCTGTTCAGGTGCCTTAGCAGCTTCCACCACAATAGGATCACAATAATCTTCAGCTCCTCCCTGGCAAATCTCAGAGCCCTACTTTCTTAGCGTCGACTCAAGCACCAACCAGATCTGGATCCCTGGACTATCATCGAGACTGCCTTCCAGTCCAAACGCCAGTTGCTGATTCTCAGCTAGTACTCAGCCCCAGCGTGGTCCGGGCAATTCGAATGAGCCAGCCATAATATCGCCAGCTTTCAAGATTTTAACGATGTTTTCTAAATGGGTATATGAGATGTATACTTTGATTACCACCATCAGATTTTCTTTAGTGAAGATTGCAGCTACAGTATATTTAAGGGTTAATGACCCACCCCGAGGTGTATGGTGATATAATGCCTGGTCCTATTGGGGGCCAAGTGTTGCAAAATTACTTAAATATCAAGACAAGGAATTCCTCATATATAAGGGATCGATTAACACACTCATATATGTTCAGCTTTACACACATATATATATATATATATGGTAGGACAAACACATATATGTTCGTCTGCACACATACGCATCGAAGCACACACTCTTATATGTTTTACACATATACATGGTAGGACACCAATATATATTTCAGCTTTAAAAGTACACACTCATTTGTTTCAGCTTCACACACACACACACACACACACACACACACACACACACGCACACATACACAGCTATATTATGTCATATTCTTATACGTTTCGCTTTACACACACACACACACATAATTACACACACAGACACATGCCCACTCACATATTTACATACATGATAACTCAGACATAAATTTCTGAAAATTATTTCTGTCACAAGCTATAGTCATGATTCTTTTAAAGTAGATAGCTCTTACTAGTCGCAAAGATTTGGCGTCGGCTTAGGTCCCCTGTTTTGTTTGAGAAATTGAAGGGTAGGACTCCAGAAATGTTTGACGAATCGTCATAACGTTTTGTATGCTCATAGCTTAAGTGATGGTTGATGTAAGCTGATGCTACATATGCAAAGATTGGCCTACTTTGCATAATTGTGTGACTTAAGAACATGAAGAGAGTGAGTTTAACTTTAATTGGAAACTTTGCAAATAAAGACATCATCTGCAAAATTGGTGTACGCTGCAAATCATACATACGTATATGTATCATATATACCTTTTGGCTGGAAAAAACTCAAACCGTTTGTCTTTTGTTGTCACCAATGATCATAAAAAATGTCGTAATGTTAGTCCAACGTTAAAGTATGCGGCAACGGTGTGGTGAGGACTAAGGTTAGCCTCTACCAAAGAGTCCAAGATCAGACTTGCCATGTAGATATCGTTTGGGACCAGTACATTGATAATAGCCTGAAGGCACAGACTAGGATGAGCGTGCTGGGGTTATTGTCAACGGAGACGCGTAGAAGAAGTGGAAGAAACAAGACCCATACCCATGGAACAACTGGCAGCAGTTTCTTCGATCAAGTGAGAAAAAAATCAACTCATCTCCTATACCACACGGCTAAAACCTACAGAAACTAACATTGTAGCGACATTGCCAATATCTGGTAGCAAATGCCGGCAGAGGTCGGAGGTGGCGGCTGCCCTGGCGATGAACGTGCGCAGCGTGGGGCAGCTTCTGGGGCAACTATATAAAGCCGGGAAGGCTTTGTGAATAGAAAACATCATATACCATCTGGGTTTACAACGCCCAGCCCAAACGCCCAGACCCGTCATTCTGACAACGCAGTACACGGCAGCAAAGAAGTCCACACAGGGGTTCAGAAGAAGAAATGTAAGTATGTATGTTGCAGTTCTGATATTTCTTGCTACTCTACAGTTTGTCCAAAAGGACAGAAGTTAGTATAATGTAGAACCTGTGGACTTAGCTTCATTATTTTGTTACTCGTTTTTGTAACACTACAGTACGTTCCGAAAGACAAGTTACTGGTAGCAAAATGTGGAACCTGACAGGTAGACATTGGTTCATTATTTTGTTACTCGTTTTTGGTAACTCTACAGTTTGGTCCAAAAGACAAGTTACTAGTGGTAAGATGTAGAACCTGCAGATGTAGCTTTATTATTTTGTTTCTAGATTTGGTAACTCTACATGTACAGTTATCACAATCTGAGATAAACATTCCGATTTAAAGACAAACTTCACACAGAAAGCATCATTAGTAAAACTCATAGATAGACCAATCTAATGCTGTTTTCCGAGATGACCAAGGACTTCGCTTTCACGAGCGAGTCTATCAATCACAATTACCCCCAGTCAGGTGCGAGGTGTGCAGAAGCGGTGTTTTTACCCGTACAAGCACATATTGCGTGAACATTCTGCAAAACATTCGAAGAAGAGGCTAGCTGAATGCAAGACCTGCATGGTGGCGCCACGAACAGCGGCCGGTTTGCAGTACCATAACAAATTTTCACACGACAACGCCAACGCTGCAAAGATGCAATTTATGTGAGAAACTATTCTACATAAAAATGATTTCTTAGCACACGAAGCGCCATAGTGCACAGTTTGAGTGCAATGCATGTCATAAGATATACAAATCTAAGAAGGCCTTGGTGAGGTATCATAAAGCCATCCATTCAGAGAATGCCAGTAAGAACTTTGTATGTGATATTTGCAGTAAGACCTTCCATAGAAAGCAGTACTCTTTTCAACATCCAGTGCATCACTCAACCAAATTCTGAAACTTACAAAATGAAAAAGAGAGGTCATATTTGGATAAGAAAGGCAGACAAATAATTTTAGGTGTTGATGGTTCAAGTTTAAAAACACTAAAAAACACTGATAGACGTCTTTTAACTACCTTTTTTTATGTTGGGATAGAATCTGACTTCTTTTTGCATTGTAGCTAGCCATTTCAAGAAAACATTGCTAAACAATGATGTTCTCCATGCCTCACTTGTCTTTGATCCCTCTACATGGCCACCCTATTGTCCAACAACCAGCCAGCTATGGGGAGGAGGAGATCTCTACCATCTTTCAGCACTACAGAGTTCCACTAGAGAGAGCTGGTCACAGTCTGGACAACTGCCTTGTTCAGTGGGGTGAACTGAAAGTAATTGTAAGACGAAAGTTGTCCTTTGGACAAAGCCCATTTCTGGACCTGTGGCAAAGCATCATACAGGAGCACTTTGAAAGATTAGAGGACATACTGGCACTGGTGAAGATCGTCTTGCTGTTTCCAGTTTCTACGGCAGAATGTGAGCGGGGTTTCTCACTAATGAAGAGCGTTAAGTCTGACTGTCGGAGATGGTATACTGAAGGAGACGGTAAAGTCATGGGCGGGGGTGCCGATACGCATGTCCGACGCCTTCGTCTACCTGCCTCGGCACAGGCTGGGACTAGGACTCCCAAACTAGGAATCGGCAGAAAGGCCGGTGATGGGCCTACAGATGTCGAGCACAAAGAAAGATAGAAAAGCGGCACGCGGTGACGAACCCTGGCTAGCTCACATTCTGGGGGAAATGTACGATGGGCCTGTAATTGGACGGGGATAGGTGTGTTCTCACTGACGGGCCGAAGGATACACTCCCGTCAGGCGAGGTAGTCAATGCGTTCAAAATCTTCACTGGGTTAAGAGCGCATGTGACAAGAGTGGGAACGACAACACCACCCACGAATACCTAGAGAAACACCGCCCAGCGTCACCCCATCAGTGCGTACGCAAGCAAGGGGCATGTGGCAATCGCGAAGCACCTCCAACCCACCACCACACGAGACTACTGACGGTGGGGAAAAGGGAGTATATGCGAGGTACATCCATCAGGATACGTATAAAGTGAGTGAGTGATGACCCTGATAATGTTGCAAGTAGAAAAGCACGTTACGTACAATAGACGAATTATACAAAAGAAACTATCTCGGAGCACAGCAATTTATTCCTACCCGGAGACTGTAATTCTATGATAATAACTATGATACAGACAGTATGGCAGGGGAAGACAGTACTAAGTAAAAATGAAAATGGATACATTTAATTATTTGATTAATGAAAGCCTGCTCACAAGCGCAAGAAGAATGGTCTGATGTCATTGCCCAAGCACCTTGTAAATGCAAAGACCTATGTTTAAATTACAACCTTCTAACTTGTAGATTCTCATGTAACTTAAAGTGAAATAATTCATGATATTTCTACGTGAAACATTTCACATGGTCAAATATTTCACGAGTCAATTACAAATTTGGATTATGTGTAACGTGATCAATGACACAATGACATCCCTGCATCTCGTTGCCATAATGTGTACTTATTATGGTTTCAAGCAATCTGTAAAATTACAATCTGTGGCTGTTTCTAATTACTATTGACTTTGAATTCAATTTCCACGTCTGAGTTACTTGCTCATGTTACTGAAATCTGACTCCTATTCCAGTTGTAGTGTCAGAGGCTGATATCAAGAGGTGGTGTTCAGATGAAAAGGAGGCCTTCCGCCAAGAGAAACGTGCACCAACATCGACCGGTGTGTGCTTATCAAGTTTGATTTCAAAGACAATATTCTGTTGTCTGCACAGAGACTAATTTCGTTTGCCTTTTTTTTAACTTCACGCTTGGTTTTACTTAAGACAGCAAGGCTTGACATATACACATGTACAGAAATTTTCAGGATGTCATGAATACATTATGGTCCATATCATCACCATATCATAGAGCGAAGACTTTGTCATTTAGGTTTCCAATGTCCTACAGCATTGTTTTTTTGTATCAGATTCTAAAATGGACTTCAATGGAATTAATTTTCAGCAGGTTCCTCTGAGTGGGAGAGCAAGTATGTCAGTGTGCTGAGTACTATACGTTACGGTGGGTGTAATAATTATACAATGTATCAATTGTAGCCTTTGCTCAGATGTGTGCAAAAGAGTTGTGAATACAGAGGGGCTGTTTGACAACATGACAAATTGGAACACATATGATTTCAGATGGGCAGGCCATTGTTGTCAGACTGTCACGGCAAATCAAAACCATTAGTACCAAGTTAGACAAAACTTGCAACCAGTACAACAACATTCCGAGGCTGGCCACCTCAGCTTCGTAAGTTCCCGGCATCATTAAGCTCTACTGATGCAAGACGGCCAGACTGGGAGGTGTATACAAATCTGGACATTACATATCTGTTATGTATTGTTAATTGCACTATATTCTTCATCAATTCATATATTTTTCTGAAAAGTGACAGCATCAAGCTAACAATAGGCTGCAACCAAGGATTGATTTTTAAACTTATCCCATCTTAGAATCATTGGACTTACAAATTATCACATACCTATTTTTTTCCTTAGGCACAGGACATGTAATGCCGAAGATTAATCAAGCCACTATATAACAATGATGAAACAATGACACGCCCTAGAGCGAGTACAGAATCAAGCTTGCTTAATGTTCATGGATGCCAATACAACTCATACTCCGAAACACCAACTGAAACTCCAACGTCTTTTAAGCAGTCAATAGAACTTGGGTACACATCCACGAGTTTCCGGCAGTCCGCTGGACCAACAACAGCCAGACCTAGTAGTCACGGTGGAAATGGTGGAGACAGCGATGAAGGAGAGAGCAAAGAAGAATACGGCACCCGGACCGTCGGGTGTCACAGACAAGGACCTCAAGAGGGAAGGACGAAGCTTCGCCCAATATTTGGCGAAACTATACAACAGGATACTGGCCACGGGGGAAGTACCTGAAGGAATGGGTGACTCGGCGTTCACCCTCCTATATAAGGGGAACAACAAACCGACCGACTCCATGTCGAGTTGGAGACCGGTGGAGGGTATTGGAAGGTACTAGCGCATATCATTCAGAAGCAATGGATGACGTGGCTAGAAAAATGCAAGATGTTGTCACAGTGGCAGAATTGCTTTGATGTCTATGACCCTAACGATGTTGCAGGTAATAAGGCATTTTACGCACTATGGACAGATCATATACAAGGAAATAAGTTGCAGCAACCCATTTATTCCTAGCCGGAGACTAATTCTGTGATGATGACCATTATATAGACAGTGTTGCAGGGAAAATCAATAGTAACATAATAATTTCATTAGTGGTCTTTACCTATATATCACTTGCAGCGTTGTCCATTAAAAGGATATAATAATTGGTAATACTAGACATACAAAACATTGCAATTGTTGATTTAATTACGGCATTACAACATTTTTCTGCAAGTAATACATATATTCCAAAAGGGTTAGGGGACTGCTGGAAAGCACTCAGTCCTAAGCTTAGTAGTAAAGGTGGTGAGGGGAACCTTTAGGGTAATCGCATGGGAAATGTTAAAAATCGTTGAGTATCATAGACAATACATTCCCCATTAGTTGGAAAGTAATATCTTCTAGCAGCTAAATAACTTTTTTTTTCCAATATCATTATAACCCAATCCCGCTTAGACTCTACAACATTTCGTTTAATGACTGGCACATTTTCATGTATCTATTTTTAGTGGAATGTACATTAATTATCACATTAAACCTGAAGGACCGTAACAGAAAACTTGGATGCATGTCTAGCCAATCCAACGACACAGGATTGCTAGTGTAACACTGTAGACAGTAAAATAGGTAACGTGCTCATTAATGTTTTTGGTGCAAGTATATGCTCTATTTCGTGTTTACACTTTTAAGACTTCATTCTGACAGTCATTCGATTTTTAGACTTCCCCCAACCTCTCTCACATTACCACCTAAGGTCTAGTCTACAGATGGAAGTTATTGAGAAGGGTATAAGGTATATTTTGTATATATTTCCGTGTCTGGAAGAGAGCGATGGCTGTTCTGCACCCGTTCTCATGATGATGGACCCAATCATCAGTGTGAGAAGGACTAATCTACCGGTACTTGTGTGTGCTGTCTGTGTGGGAAGATGGAACTACCCATGGTAGGGTTGGTTCAACTATATCAAAAAACTTACAAGTAGCAATGGATATGCACACTTCATGCGTAATATGCAAACCCTGAACGAACGCTATCACTGGATAAATGTACAATAGTAACTGTCATCGTAAGCCGCCATCCCAAATTCATTATTTCTAACAGAGATGATGTCACCACACGCTATACGTGGCGTCCCAATTCAGCAAGCCAGTCGAATAGATTATTTTCTTATCCTTTTTTCTTGCTCCTAAAGATACCAAATGCAAACATACTGAATCGACTCAGGTCAGATCACAACTTGGCATCAATGTCACTTACACTCTCAGGTCGGGGATATTTGAAACTTAATACAGCGTCATTTTTCGACCCCAATTATGTTAATGAAACCCGTGAATTAATTAATGATTTTTTAAAAACATATGAGAGGCTCCGATCCACCTCCATTTTCTACACCGGCTATAACTTCCACACGTTCCTGGCATGAACAAGAGCAAAAGGAACTAAACATTATTTGTGGCATTGACATCAAGCAAACTCATCTAACTAAGCTGAACAAGCCCCCACTGAGCCAGAGGCACAGTCCCCGAAGTCTGGGTTTCCAAGAGGCATGACAGCTGCAATATCTTTTAAAAACCTGACTAACTGAACCCTAGTAAGCTGGATGTCCTGCCATTGCCAATAGTTTTGCTCTGTCACCTGTTTAAATTTTGGTGTATGGAAGACAACATTACAAGAGTATAGCAAGCTAGTACAGCTTGGTTTGTGCTCGGAGTTGATTTTTCGATATTGAAGAAGGAGTTTGCGACATTTCAGACCAGCCATTCAACAGGAGACTTTATATCAACTTATTTCCAGGTAAGAAGAGTTAACATATATCGGTGCTCGAGTACAGTAAACGAAGAAAGTTTCAGAATGATCGATGATCCTCGTTGAACGTCTGCGAAATATACCGACGTTTCTGTGATATAGATTTCTGTACTGTCATTCAAAGCCTTTTTTCTGTGCAGTTTAATGTAGATGGATAGGAAAAGAATAGCTTCCATTACAACATGATGTTGTTCTCATCAAAGGGCAGTTAGCGTTGTCTCAGCTTCCTGCTGTAGGTGTAAGATGCTTTCCACAACACTTCAAAGATCACCAGAGGTATGTGGCAACTTGTACACCTCTGGGTCGACCTTGAGACAGAAATGTTCGTATTATTGCACAACATCAGCAGACGAGATCGTACAGTTAGAAACTACTAATAAGATTAAAACATTACACATATTTTCGCTGTAACAATCGTGAATGAGTATGATATATGCACATGCACGCACTCTACTGTCCCCGTTCTAATTCTAGACTAGCGTAGTTCCCATTTACCACACTGAGGTATAAGGTAACGCACAGTGCATCTCAAAATCAAGCTCAGGACATTGCAAATTGGGAAGCGCGTACAAAGCTTTATGTTACAATTTCGTTTTGACCCATTTGAAATACCACCTCATAAGCTTGTGTCTTTTCGCTGATCTAAACGGTTTACATAACCCAGTGAAAACAAAGAACCCGTGTGACCTTACCACGCCAACCCGGTCTTTTGTTCTATAATTACCTGGACTGTCGGTAACAGAAACCAAGGAGGTTTAGTGGAGGTTTTGATAAAGCCCCCTTGCAGAAACGGACCTTCACGTTATTACCATGTAATTACGTTACTATTGATACTATGAATGGAGTTATGTATCAAACTCGTGTACTTATATCATTCCGAAACTGCATTTTGTGATTTATACCAATCAACTTCTAAAATGTCATGTAAACCCGTTTTTTTTTTTGGGGGGGGGGGGGCGAAATCGCTAAAGGGGGGCGAGGTAGGGGGGCGAGATCACTAGCCGGGGAGGGCGAGATCGCTAGCGATTTCGCCCCGGGGGGGGGGGGGGGCGAGATCGCTGTCACACCGGCAAGGGTGTGGAATTCGGCCAAACTTTTTCCTTCCCCTGCGTTTTCAACGCCAGAACCCCCCCCCCCCCTCCACAAAAAGGGCGCCATGACCCTCACCAAAAACAGTTTTCGTCACAGGTAATTTTTTTTTTTCAGTTTCAAACTGCAATGTACTGACCACGGAAACAACTATACTATAAGATGACAAGAAAGATTTCTGAGACACAGTTAAGTAAAATAAGAAGACAAAATTTGCTGGAATAGATAGAACGCCCAACCTTACCTCACAATGGCCACCCTGCACTGAGTGGATTCCGCACAGTTAAAAAGCACTTCACTTGTATCAGTGCGCGTAAACATGTGGAATGCTGAATGTTAGAAAAAGGCCAAGCTATCGTTGTGTGAAATTGACCCTGCAGCGCCTGTTTTTACTTCAAAGACCACCGTAACAAGGTTCAGGAAAAAAAACGTGATTGTGTGTGTGTCAGACTTCTCTGGGTATGTATCGTAATCGCCTTTAGTTTTAAATTCAAGGTATCAAGTTACGATGTTTCCCGCCAGAGAAAAATGTAATCACCGCTGAAGATATTTTCATGGTATTTTTCTTTAGATTAATTTAAGGGAAATCCGTCTTTAGCCTACCTAATATATTTACCTCCTAACTTTATTGGTCCAAAATTGGTGACATAAACTTCATATACAAGTAAACATACAAACAGACTATCTGCTCAAAAAGGCGAAACCATTACTTCCTTGGTGAGGCCAATCAGCGTGCTACGTTTCCGTGATTGACACATTATTTCCCGCCATTATTTGGCAAACCAGTATGCAACGTAAAGCTTGTTAGCGAATCAGAACCATATATTTTACGACAGGAAGGGTCCTGCACGCATTCCTCCCACGACTCACATAGTTTCCTCAGCTTTCCTGTTTTCTAAAAAAAAGACTGTATTGTGGATTGGTTTAGAAATTTGGTGGAGCGCCTCATGTCAATGAACTTGTTCTGGCAAATTTTCTCCTTTATTTGCTGGGAGATAGCAGTGTCAAGGGAAGCGTTATGCCAGACATGGGGTGTGGGATCGAAATTGGATTGTGTGCCTCGCGGCCGGTACCAACTGGTAATGAAGTAGGATGAAGTTATTCAAGTCCAAATCCGCCGGTATTGTCGTGTCCTTGATTCCGGTACATTTTATTTTGTCTAAAACGAATTGCTGACATACTTTTTAACAGCCCGGGGGTGTCTTCTCTTGGCCTAAGTCTTTTTTGTGTTGCGCAGTTTGCATTACGGGCCGAAGATTTGAATTTTCAATGCGCTCGAATTTCTCTGTCGAGGGAGGTGATGTGTTTTGCGGATAATAAGGATGTCCCACCGAAAATCTCCTCTTGCCCTGCCGGTAGCTCTCTCAACTTGAGAATCCGCGCGCGCCAGACATCTTCACTTACTTTGCTATCCCCCAAATACCTCCAATTTTT
Organism: Branchiostoma floridae x Branchiostoma belcheri; assembly: GCA_019207045.1. Lineage (NCBI taxonomy): Eukaryota > Metazoa > Chordata > Leptocardii > Amphioxiformes > Branchiostomatidae > Branchiostoma > Branchiostoma floridae x Branchiostoma belcheri. The sequence continues at coordinate 21,555,550 of CM033033.1, read as the reverse complement.
CAGGCTAGAAAGCGCAGCTTACACCTTACACATAGCTTCCTTATACTGTACGCCACACTTTACGAAGCCATAACACAAGAAGCAATGAAATCTTCATTACTTATGGACCAACGATTGCTACATAATGGCCAAATATGGATGAATGATTGAAATACTTTGTCAAGGGTATGTCTATTACGTTTAATTGTCTTCATTTGTATCACTTATGTTTAAGTCAACATTCACCTTGTCATGTGTCCTTTGACTGCATTGTTTCAGCTTATACATTGTTTACGTACCCGAGTCCATTTTCTAAGCCCCTGCAAGTTGGAAGTCTACAGGACCTGGGCCTGAGAAAAATAAACGTAGCTGTTGCAGGATTTATTTAGCCACTTGTAGTATCTGGCCTATTCAGAAGCCATCTCCTTCGTATAGTGGCCTTGTAGTGAACTCGCTCTGCGTGTGAATCTAGTGACAATCTGAGCATGGTAGCAGCTCAGTTAACGAACTTCCTTTCTTGGCAGTACAAAGATGATCATGGGGAGAGGGGGTGTCCAAAGTCCGGTAACTGTCTTTAAGTTACAAAACATTTGAGCTGGATTTTCCGAAGGTGACAAACAAAATATGATGAAATATTGTATCGGGCGAAGCCTGGCCTTCGTGAATTTGTACGCCATCAGTGCCAGTTTGTCTGCACTTCTTCTTCTTCTTCGTGTCATCACTACTTAGCATCAGGTTGAGCACCTGAAATCTTAGCTCGAGCCAATGCGCCTTTCGTGCAATGCCTCCTCTGGTGCTGCTCGTTAACGCCACATTGTCTGCGAAGTCGAGATGTGAGAACGGTAACGCCGTCCCCGTGAGCCTAATGCCATCTTGTGCAATGGGGGAGTTGCTATCCCCTCGCATCACTATATCCAACACTAGCGCAAATACCAGGGGAGCCAGCGGGTAGACCTGCGGTAGCCCCACCATTCGGTCCAGGGGCTGGTTCTCTCTATTGTCGTCGTGCGGAGATGAATCTTGCCCTTCCAGGATCGTTCCACGATCACCTTCACTGTGTTTGCCATTTGACCGTAAACATTCGAGTGTCTCATAGTTGAGCGAACCGAACGCATTTGTCAATTCCAGGAAGAGGATGTATATTTCTTCCTTTTTTTCCCTTGCATGCTGTAAGGCCGCTTCTAGCGTAAAGAGGGGCGTGGCAATGTTTCAACCGGGTGTGAATGCCTGCTGCCACGGAGACAGCATGGTGTTGAGTCTGAGCAATTTTATCCAGTAGTCTTGGATGATATGCGCCAGTACTTTCCATACGACTTCTTGCAACTCGACCGGTCTTCAGCTCGACAGATGTCTTCTGGCTTCCTTTGTACAAGAGTGCAATATCCGAGTCCCCATGCCCGCCGGCACCACACCGTCGGCTAGCACTTCATTGTACATTTCCGCCAACTTATCAAACATCTGATGTACAAAGGAAGCCAGAAGACATCTGTCGAGCTGAAGACCCTTTTTCTCCTCGTAGGAGGTCTGCATCTGAGATCTTTGTTGGTCCGGGCGCCGTTTCTTTCTTCGCCTTCTCTCTTATCGCCGCTTCCACCATATCTGCAGTTATCTCTAGGTCGAGCTGGAGATTATTGTAGGAGTTGAACAGCCCGTGTGCCGTCCTCAACATATCATCAAATCCCCTCTTCCTCCGTTGGGTCGCCGTCAGTGGCACGTTGTACTTTGCGGCGAATTTCTTGCGTCGGGTGTTAGGTGTGCCCAGGCTCGTGAAGGTCGCGTCGACTGTCGGTGGCACGTTGTACTGTCTTGATCTCTATCGCTCCCACTGATTGCCATTTCCACCGTTAACCGAGTCCGTCTCCCTTAGCGAAGCGTTTTGCCTAATATATATGCCCTATATCCGGTAGCACCCCCTAAACCTGCATGGGCATAGGGGGAGTAATGGTTAGCAGTACGTACTACGCTTACATCTAGTGGCCTAACAATGGACTGGTTTTCTTTCCTGTCTATACGTTGGTGTTGTGCTCACATGGCTCCACATACCTGGAGTGAACATCCAAGCCCAGCTGGTGGTACGACAAAGGGTTCTCCTCCAACAGTGCGTTTGCATAGTCGTTCCACTCGTAGCGGTGATGCTTGGAGCTCCAGTAGTCAAGATCTTCTGTTTCTGTCAGGAACACGCCACTGTCCGCTGCACCAAGCTTGCCGGGAGATTCTATGTCAAAAACAAGATGTCACATATGTGTATAGGCACTGCTAAAGCTTTTTTTTTTACCACATTGCTACTAATATGCACATGAATTCGGAGACGTGATCACGGCCGCAGACTCGTGACGGTCGTTCTCTGGGGAACGATCGCATTTGAGACTTTTGCTAACAATCCGATGTCCATTTCTTCCGCATTTTAAATGTTTACTTTATGGTTTATCATTTTATTAACTCATCTACTGTTAATAACACCGAGATTGGGCATGGCATACATATATACATCCCACAATTACAAGTACTAACTAACGATGATCATGAGATGACATGTGCTTTTGTCCTTTGCTTTTGCATCTGTCAAGATCTCCTCTAGCCATTCGAAGCGATCGAAGACGGATATGGATAAGGACGCTCGTTCTTTATCCGGTTGGTCTGGTTAACACAGACTGACGTCCGGATGGCAACTTCCAAACCCCCTCCACCATCTCTTGCCCGACCCGGACTCCTCGAAACGGGGTCCTTCTCCCAGTGGTCTTGGCACGTTTCCTCTCGATCTCTATGAGTGATTTTGCCAACTTGAGAGTCGGAGTCGAGCGTCTGGAATGAAGAGATGGCAGGCCGAGCTGTGCACACGCATCTGAATAGCCGGTTTAGTTACGTCCCATTCATTTGCTTCGGAGACCGTTGTGGAGGACACGTACATTTAGCAGATGAAACTTCCCATTTTGTTGAAAAAGTTAGAGGTAAAGGTTCAGCTGTCTCCCATTTGTTAGAGCATATTATTTCTGTGATGTTCCTTGCCTATCAGCCTTATGTTCAGCGCGGTAAAATTTACACGTCCGGCAATGGAGGTCACGGTGTCAGACTGTAAAACAGTACATAGTCTTCCTCAGACTCACCATCTCCCCACGCCAACGCATTCCCCATCTCGTCAATCTCTGCATTGGAGATTTGGCAAACCAGTAAGTTATCTTTTCAGCGATCGTATAATTTTCATATATTATATCATATTTGATTTTACGTTGTGCAATATTAAGAAGTATCTATGTTTAAAACACTTTGTATGACTGTTTTCCCTCTCAACAATCGCCATATGATTTCTTTGGGCCTATGTAGTGATCCTCCAGCGGTACGTTAGTACACTGTGGTCAGCGGCTCTCATTCTCTGAACCTTCCATCTTGGACATGGACACTCTCTATGTCAAGTATACATATACATGAAGTTGGAAAACCTATCCAAAGAAACCAAAATATATGCATTTCCTCAATATGGTCGTTAAATACCTACATTGTCATCACGGTAGAAAGTTCGATGATAACCCAAGTTTCTTGTAAAGAAGTATTATTAACATATTACCTAAAACGTCTAATGTCCTAAGAACCATTTAAAAGCAATGCAAAGTATGTTACCGTGCTAAAACAGTTATGTTGTTTATCACCGTCAACAATAGGGGTTCCTGTTTCTGAAGGACACGGCCGTCAATTAAAAAATATATATTTTCTATGGGGTTCTACGATAGAAAATGTACCAGATGAAACATTCTCTTGGCTGTCCATTAGAAGAATTAAATGCTTTGTGAGTCATCATGCGACTCATTCATCTCTTTTGAAACGATGCTGGAGTTTGAGTTTTCCTTCGTAGAACATCTGAGTTGCCACTTTAAGTGTTTGGGCTGTCCATCAGAAGGATTAGATAGTTTGGAAGAAGATTTTGTAAGTCATCATGATTGTATTATAGGTCTATTTTGAAACGATATCGATGCTGACAGTTCAAGGTTACTTCTTGAAGATTCGGAGAACTTCTGTGTTGCCACTTCGAGTGTTGTTTTCTCCGTCGAAGTCCGATAGTTTCAACTGATCGTATTTGACCTCCCACCCTCTGACAGCTTCTCTCCAGAATGTCTTACCTTAATTTCCCCAGTATGCATTAAGTTGTTACGCCTTGCAAAATATCAATTGTAATGCTTCCCTTCCATCGTATTTGTCTCGGGGGTACTTCCTCTTCAAAGGGAAGTCACGATTTTACAAATGTATTTTGGCATTAGTAAAAGAAAATCATCATCCCATAGGGTTTGACAAAAATTATCAAAGTAATCTATGTTATGTCAATCTTCTATTATAAAATGGTATACTTTATCATAGTGGTTGGTGTAGAATCATTCTGAAATAATGTAAAAAAAAAACTATCATGGTGTATAGACAATTTTTCCTCCGCATGTAACCGAATCAACATGGCCTAACGAAGGACTGTAGTTGATATGAAATTAATAGATGGGAAGGATACTTTTTTTTACAACCATTTCGTGTACATCAATTAGTTAAAATCTCTAATCGATGAACATACCAATACAGCATATATAAAAAAAACCTGAGTACATGTATACATATAGCAAGCGAACGATATTGCACATAGGAGTGGACAATATTGCACGTAGTGAAATTGGACTCGGACTAAGTCTATAAGAGTCTCTCGCTGCCCTCGCCACAAACGAGTTCCTATGTCTCCCAGTACGGCTGACTGGTAGTTTATACGGCTTTTTACGCCTTAGTTCATTTCGCGGTTCCTCATTTGGTTGATCAGGTCAGAGCAAGATAAACCGACCAGACTCATTTTTAACTGCCCTTGACACTCTTCTGGCCTCAAGGACTTTCCTTTTAGCCAGGAAAGTGGCACACTTTACAATAACATGACGGCCAGATCCCTTCCCCAAATAGTGAATATTGTCGATGTCCCCCGAAGCCATCTCAACTTTGTAAACTCCAATATTTTCTTAAGAAGTTCTTTACTCTCATAGTCACCACGGAGGCCTAAGATACGGAGACAAATTTTGCAGGAGTACTGATCGCTGTGAAAATGGCGTTCCTCCAATGCCACGATTATGGCCTTTAGTTCAGAAATCAGCCGATCCTGATCCTTAAACTTATTGTGACGAGAGCTCAAAGTATTACCTATGCGTTTTATGTTACTTTTCATATCATCCATCTTGGTACTTAGCTTGGAAAAGTTTGCAGAGTTGTCAGTCTTCAGCTCCTCTAATTTAATCAGCAGTGCCTCCATATTTGAATTATGTGAACACCGAACAAGCAACAAGAAGTCACCTACTATAGAGGCTTGACGATAGTGATTCATTATGGCAGATCCTGAGTTAGAAACGGTACAAAAACAGTTTTACAAAAATGCGCATGCCTTCTGTTCTCGTACAGGTTTGCTGGATTGTCCGAAGATGACAAACAAAACATTATGATCAAATATTATATCGGGCGTAGCGTGGACTTCGTGAATTTGTACGCCATCAGTGTCGTTTTGTCTGCACTTATCATCAGGTTGAGCGCCTGACATCTTAGCTCGAGCCAATGCGCCTTTCGTACAATGCCTCCTCTGGTGCTGCTCGTTAACGCCACATCGTCTGCGAAGTCGAGATGTGAGAGCGGTAACGCCGTCCCCGTGAGCCTGCTGATGCTATCTTTCGCAGTAGGGGAGTTGCTATCCCTTCGCATCGCTATATCCAACACAGCGCAAATACCAGGGGAGCCAGCGGGTCTCCTAGCCGTAGCCCACGATTCGACTCAGGGGCTGGTTCTCTCTATTCTCGTCGTGCGGAGATGAATCTTGCCCTTCTGGGCACGTTCCACGATCACCTTAACTGTATTTGCCGCTAGACCGTAAACTTAAAGGCAACATTCGAGTGTCTCATGGTTAAGCGAACCGAACGCATTTGTCAAGTCCAGAAAGAGGATATATATTTCTTCCTTTTTCTCCTTGAATGCCGTAAGGCCGCTTCTAGCATGAAGGGGAGCGTGGCAATGTTTCAATCGGGTCTGACTGCCTGCTGCCACGGAGACAACATGGTGTTGCGTATGAGCCATTTCATCCAGTAGTTTTGGACGATATACGCCAGTTCTTTCCATACGACTTCTTTCAACTCGACCGGTCTCCAGCTCGACATATGTCTTCTGTCTTCCTTTGTACAAGAGTGCAATATCCGAGTCCCCATGCCATCCGGCACCACACCGTCGGCCAGCACTTCATTGTACACTTCCGCCAACTTATCAAATATCTCTTTTTCTCCTCGTAGGAGGTCTGCATCTAAGATCTTTGTTGGTCTGGGCGCCGTTTCTTTCTTCGCTTGCTCTCTTATCGCCACTTTCACCATATCCGCAGTTATCTCTAGGTCGGGCTGGAGATGATTGTGTGCCGTCCCTAACATATTATCAAATCTCCTCTTCCGTCGGGTGTTAGGTGTGCCTAGGCTGGTGAAGGTCACGTCGACCGTCGGTGGCACGTTGTATTCTCTCAATCTCCATCGCTCCCAACTGCTGCCATTTCCACCGTTTTCCGAGTCTGTCTACCTTCGCGGAGCTTTGAACCTCGTCTCTTGCCCATGTGTCTTGTCCTTTATCCGGTAGCACCCCAGTATGGCACAATTGCAACAATGTATTGGAAGTCATAGACACACACACACACACATAAACACACACACACACACACGCACACAAGAAAGCAGATGCATTCACAGGCAGAAAGTCATTACACAATATGACAGCACGGAATATTTCGTCTTTCAAGCTGTTTAATTTGTTCTTCATGTTTGCTAAGTACACAGTAACTTTACTGCTGCATGTAGTTGGCCTGAAAAATAGGAAAAGACACTTAATATGTGAAGTTGAAGGAAATTTCAAACCAATAAGTCTTAGTCAATAAATTTCTATTTGTCATGCGCAGCCATGTTTTCGTTACCTCTCAGTCTTATGTTCAGCGCGCTAAACGTTACACGTCCGGCTAAGGAGGTCACGGTGTTAGTCTGTAAAACAGTACATCGTGTTCCTTAGACTCGCCCTCTCCCCTCAGTATAACACACGCCAACGCATTCCCCATCTCGTCTATCTTTCACTGCTGCCCATTCCTGGTGGAACCGTCTGGCATCCTCCACTGCCATGACAGGCCGTGTCCGTGGAGTAATTCTGCCTCATCATCATATTGTTTTAACTTGAATTATTATCATATCATGTTTTATTTGCTTTCACTTACTACGGTGCTCAGATATCCCGAAGTGCACCTTGACCTTGGTTGTGTCACCCTTAGAGTTTGGCCAACCTTCAAGATTAGGTCCCACATCTCTTCTACGTCTTGCTCTGTGGCGGGCTTGATGGTAGAGACTGCTTCACCTTTTAAAGTTAGGCGCTGGAACAGTTCATTCATCATTCCACGTGTCTTCTCTGTGCTTGCTACATGTGCTTGCTTGCTCTGGGTGTTTATCAGCCATAGCTCTGACATCCTTCATAGTGCCAAGCCCAACAAAAAGCTTCTCCATTGCAGGAGGCATCTTTTCCCTCATTACACCAATAGCTTGCAACGACAGATTGATAATGCTCATCACCCTCTCCACTGGGTTTCTGAAACTGTTTTGTGGTGCAGTACGAGCACATACAGGCATATCCAAGTCCAGAATGATGAACATAGATATCAGGGACACCTGTGTGCTTATGTACGTGAGCCTGTGGTCCGGACCACCATCGCTGTATTGACACAGTATTGGCAAGCCCAGCTTTCCTGCTTTGGTAAGAATGTGATAGAGTTCTGTTTGATGTCTGATTGGCGATGAGGGCTGAAATGTTGCATCCTTCAGGGACACAAACACCTTACCCCGATAGAAAGACTCACTGGCACTTTCCGGAACTTCACAGACAAGTGTGACACTTGGAACTAGTTTCACTTTTGTAAAGTCATCATCTACAACTACAAAAACAGTATCTTGTGACACTAATACGGACTTCCCTCTATCCACAGCAGCTACAGGGTATCCTGGTTCCCCTACCTTGATAATGTGTTTGTCGTCCAGGCAGACAAATGCAGAGTAGTGTCTGAACATCACAGCAAATTCTTTCATGTACTTGAACACAGCCGCAGCATAATGGCAGTCAGGATGGTTGTGATTCAGTTGTCGGCTTTTGACCATACACTTAACGCCGAGACGGCCTGTATAGCGTACAGCTCTGTCTACAAATGCGTTTTTGGGCCAAAATTGCAGACTCACCCAAGATGGACAAGGTATGTTTGTTTCCTTAGGAAGCCTCTTGGCTACTTGTGAGATAAAATCTGGAATGAACATTGCCAGCGCCATGTAGCATACTTGTCCGTGTCGTCTGTCATCCACGCTTGCAAGCTGCATCTCTTCAATCACCTTTGAAGCTTCACTCCAGAACTCTTCATAACTTTCCTTCTTCTCATTCAAAGACCCCATATCCACAATGAGGTCTGGGTCCTCTGAATCCAGCAGAATCTTCAGTCTTTGTCTAATGTCTTTGCTCAACTGACACTCTTCTTCAGAGGCATCATTTGTTAGAAACTGATACATATCTCTCGGGACAACAGGTTTGGTAACGGTGATCAGCGCAAAGCGATCATTGAACTTCTTGTGCATTTCCCGTGTATGGTAAACATGGACATTCTTCTCTACTTCATGCATTAGCCGATTTGACAGGTTGAAGTCTCTAGACTCTTTACTTGGCGGAACCCTCCAGATGAAGTGCAATGATCCCAAATTGTTTCCAGTCTTATATGTGTACAGTTCAACGCTCATCGTCAGCTGTTGCTCACTGATGTATGTGTACCTCTTTCTGTAGTCTTTTGGAGCAAAGTCATTCAAGAAGCATACCTTGCATTCTTCAGATCCCCACACCTAAGATCCCTTCCTCTGCCTACTCCTTCTCTTCTTCCGACTCGTTGGCTGCATCATGTATGTCTGGGCATGCTGGCATGTCTTCATATGATGATGGTCCAAAGTTGTACTGTGGATCTAGGAAGGGTGTCCAAGCTTTCTTGTCTAGCCTTTGTCCCTCGTAGATCCAGAGTATGCTGGCTGGCAATGGGACTTGTTTTTAGATGACTTGCTTCCATTCCTTCTGCAGAAATTTGCGTTCATTATTGACACTTGTGGAGCGAAAGTGGTGGAGCTTTGGTCCATGAAGTGCATTGGTTTGGTCTTCTGGGCCATCGTGGAGGATGAGTTGGGTTGATAGTCCTGGAGGTGCCAGTGCACCCGAAGCCTGGCTTCAGAAAGTCGGCGATACTCTCACAATATGTTTGAGTGTCTCTCGGATACCTCTGCAGTAGGTTGTTTTGAATTGCCGTTCTCTCCTTTGAAATGGACTTTGCTGCTTGTGAGGTCTTGTTTTGTTGATGCTTGTTGTTAGGTGGTGCCATCTTCTGTCGGTAATGTGTTCTGACAAAGAGGTTGCTGATGAGTTGATCTGAGTCTGCATAGTTAGCTGATGATTTTGTGATGCGCTTGAAGGTGCTGAACTGCCGTTCCTCATTCTCTGCCATGGTGGAACTAATTATAATATAATTGCAACAACCCTGAAGTTGATGGGGATGTGATCACGCAAGGAATTGAGGTGGTGTCCCCAGAGTTTCTTCATAGAGATTTTGTGTGGTTCACCAGGGAGACACTCCTTTAGCATCAGATTATGGAGAAACATGACATTTGACATGCGGAACACAGCTGTTATTGACCGATCCTCTGCATCTGCGTAACAAAGCTGCTGCATGTCGGCAAGTGTCTGTATAAGGAGGATTGTTTGGGGACTTGCATTGCCATCTTGCTTGAGTTCATCGAGGAGGATAAGCAGGACAAGCCGCATGTCATATGCTCTGATAATGTCTTTACCATTAAGGAGTAGTTCTTTCACCCTGTTTATGATGCCTGCTACAATGTTTCGATTCTCTTGCTGGTAGATCTTCAAGCGGATTTTTGGTGTGGTTAGAGAGATCATGCATAGGTTCGCTTCCGGTTTCTTCAAGATGTTGTATGTTCAGTTCCTCCACACTTTGTTTGGGGTCATTGTACAGCAGTGTAGGGAATCTTTTGGTCCCATGAAGCATCCCGTGTTTGCAAACTATTTTGAGTACTTTTGACAGGGTGGGGAGGAGAGATATGGGACTGTAGTTGGATTTTTCTTGTGGGTCACCTTTTTTAAAGATGGGTATAACGTTTGAGTGCTTCCAAATTTCAGGAAATAGGCCATGACAGAGTGAAATATTATAAATGAAAGATATTTTATCAGCAATAAAAGGCGTGATGATTTTGAGAAAATGGTTATCGATGTTGTCATATCTATCCGTGGGCCTTGCCTGTATCCAGATTTTTAACAAACAATAAAACTTCATCAGGGGAGGTTGTAATGTGTAGGAGCCGACTGGATGTGAGAAGGCTGGGAGAGCGGCATGGGAATCATTAATTGTTGATTTAGATGTAAAATATTTATTTAAGACTGTTGCCTTTTCGTTCTCGTCCAAAATATAGGAACTACCCTCTTTAAGAGGGGGGATGGAATAAGTAACTTTAGGTCTATAAAACTTGACGACATGCCACCATTCTTTACTGGAAGTAGATGGGTCATTAAGCGAATGTATAAGGCGTTCGTAGTAGTTGGAATTGTTTTGTGAAATAAGATTGGTGAGCCTGTTGCGTACCTTTCTGTATGAAACCCAATTTGCATTTGTGTTAAGACGCCGGGCCTGTTTGTGAAATTTATCCCGTGAACGCATGATTTCGAGAACTTCAGATTGAAGTAATCCAGGGTTTGTCTTTGAGTCTGATTAATATTTGTTTTGTTTATGTATCAACAAAATGTGATACTTGTATATTGAATACTTACTACTCATTTGCTTGGGCCAATGGTGTGCTATGCAGTTTCGAAAGAAATAATATATATATATATATATATATATATAGATAGATAGATAGATAGATAGATAGATAGATTCATTATAAATGTGTGTTTTTATCATTCAGCATATGATATCATTATATTCAAAAGGTAAATCCATAGTACTTTGTCGGGGAGGGGGATAATGCCTTGGGTAAGTTTGCACCAATGTTTCCGTGCAGGAGAGGAAATGGTTAATTTTTTTGGACACTTTTTTCAACAGGCATTGTGTTTCGACAATGCAGTATTTGTTTAGTGTTTTTAACCCTATCCAGACCAAGGGGGGGGGGGGGGCTAAAAGTGCCTGCACCAACTTTGACGTCGTATAACTGCCGAACGACGTGCGCTAGGACTACGAAACTTGGTGACTTTTCCTAAAATATTGTTGGCAACAATTCTGCAAAAAAAAATTTAGTTTGTGATTTTTCGTGTTGCCATGGCAACGGGTTTCTGACAATCATATTTTGCCAAATTTACTAATTTCAGTTTGAATTATGGGATTTCATAGTTTCATTGCTAGATGAAACTTGTTTATTGATGTCATTAACGTCCTGTGTAATTTTCAGTTACATTTCTAATCAAATATTCAAAATTTATGCTAATTTGATGACGTCATGGGTCAAAATCCAAGATGGCGGACAATGTCATTTTCAACGAAAAATACATGTAATTTTACTCAAATACCGTCAAAATCTTTTATTTTCTTACAAAACACAAATCACTTGATCATTTTTAGTCAATTTTCATTGAGTTTTGGGGTTATATGTGGAAAAAGTCGTATTTTAGAAAATTCAAGCTTTTCGATCCAAGATGGCGGACAAATGACGTCATTTTCTGACGTCATATAGACGTCAGTGTCGTCGTCATTGGCAACAAAAGACTAGGCAGACTTAGACACCAATAAGATAAGCTTTATAGTCATCATTTTGTCCAATACATCTTAGTATAGCGTAAATTTCATATTTTGACGATTTTAGCCCTAAATATGACATTATGACGTCATAATTACGTCATCTTACGTCATAATGATACCAAAATTACAGAAAATGTAAAACGTTACTAGTACATCATCCTCTCTAAATTTGGTGATCGTAACCCAAGCCGATTTGAAATTACGAAGGGGGGGTCAAAAGAGACCCCCCCCTGGTCCTCCTGATCCCAAAAAAGCCTGGTCTAGATAGGGTTAAATGGACGCCATGAATCAAGACTTACTTCAGCTGCTGGGCCGCGGGTGGTGGCTGGATGGAAAGAGCATATTATATTAGCACTTTTTTCAATAGGCTATATGTTTTGACAATGCAGTATTTGTTTGTTTGTTTAGTGTTTTTAAATGGATGCCATGAATCAATACTTACTTCAGCTGCTGGGTTTCTTCCATGTTCAATGCTACGTTTTGGGACACAAAAAAATTAAAGTTATAATTTGACCTTATATCAATGTCATGAGTCAAATGCATGGGTAATGCGAAAACGGTCCCGTTGCCGTATACATATATATATATATATATCATATACGTATATAAAAGAATTCTAATTTCTCTACATGATTTGCAATTGGCGTCGTATAGCAATGGGTTACATTTTGTTGATAATGTGGGATCCGATGTAAAAGAGATGAAATCAGCACAACCTACGTAACAAAACTCACTTTTGTCACCTCCATGTCACTCTTGGCCATAATGACACCCCCCTTTTGGAGATGTTGTAAAGGCCGCGTAAATTTGTGATTGGCTGAAGCTGCTCACGTGCCACCCCCCCCCCCACCCCCCAAATCAAACCAAAAGGCTGATTGGCTTATGACTATATCTCGCCACCTCTATGCAAATCAACTGCATAATCTATATAATACCACAAGTGATTATTTTGTTCATAGTTTCGTTTTTGTCTATAATTCAATCATCATGTCATAATTATCATCAACGTGTGATATTATGTTATATTTCAGTTTAAATTTCATGAATCTTTTTATATCTGGCAATCAGTTTTCGATGGCATACATTACAAGAATTCATACGATAGTATTACTTGTTTCCCTTTATCAGTTGTGTCATATTAATGATTTCTAGTTACATCAATACTTGGTAATACTGATACTGATAATTAAGTCTGATAAACACTTTCTACGGAGACGAAATAAATTGTACATAAAACTGGCTGAGTTGTATAATGATGTTCTCGCCAACGGCACTGTGTCGGACGGCATGGGAGACTAAAATGTTTACTTGAGCATAAAGGCAATGGCAAACCAGTGGGCAGCATCTCTAACTGGAGGCTAGTAGTAAAACTGCAGGAAGTCATATGGAAGGTTCTAGCCAACGTCATCTTTAAGTTACTCACTTAGACTTAGTAGCTCCCACGTTATCTGTTGATTCAAAATACTACGTTGTGCCCTTGACAGCAAGCCTGCCGACCGGAAGGATTACAATTACCGGAGACAACAGAACTGGAGTAAACAAATAGGCCATCAACGATCAGAAATGTATGAAGGAACTGGGTGGTTGTCAGGGCATGGGATGGGGAGGGGTTTCTACACACCCCTAAACGCCTACTGAGTGGACTTCCGACCGGAAGGATTACAATTACCGGAGACAACAGAACTTGAATAGACAATTAGTAGGCCATCAACGATCAGAAATGTATCAGGGCACTGGGTGGTTTTCAGGGCATGGGATGGGGAGGGGTTTCTACACACCCCTAAACGCCTACTGAGTGGACTTCCGACCGGAAGGATTACAATTACCGGAGACAACAGAACTTGAATAGACAATTAGTAGGCCATCAACGATCAGAAATGTATCAGGGCACTGGGTGGTTTTCAGGGCATGGGATGGGGAGGGGTTTCTACACAACCCTAAACGCCTACTGAGTAGAGAAGAAGAATCCATTGTGACCCGATGGATACCCTGATGTCCACGTTCAAGGTTGTAGAAATACATCGACCTATCTCGCTAACTTCTCAGTTTTCGAAAATAGCAGAGTACTTTGCATTGAAATCGATTCTACATGACTTTTACACGGCTGTCTTCCACCGGGCGAAGGAAGAATAAACCTCGGTCTAACGTAACCCATGCTCCACCCAGGCGGGGCAACGTGTTTGAAAGGGCCCGCGGGAGCTATACGGTGCCAGAAAAACGTTCGTAGACTAACCAAAACGCAAAGTACCGGCCCAAAAAGTATATCAGAATGATCATGAAAAATTCAGAAAAACCTATAATACCAAAAACAGATCTCACATCCCCCTCCGAACAGTAATAAATGGCTTGGATGAGGGACTTAATCGCAGCAAACAAGAGACACTTCTGTGTAAGCGTTGGATATGCGAAGATAATGTTTCGGTATCCGTTTCTGTCACGATGACAAGTGTGCAAACGGCGGGAAACGACAGGGCCATTACATTTTCGAAGTAGTCTAATCATCTTTTGATGCGCTATTTGATAAGATTTTTTTTTACTTTTAAAAAAGGATTTAAGATTTTTCCTGAAGGCATTGCGGTAATATTCGATTTCAATGAAATATCAACGGCAGATATTACTCCTTAAAACTAACACCGGCACCCTCCCTTTTACAAATGAAGAGGTCCGGTAAATATAGAATACATCAGGTGCATTCCGTATCACCCAGGGTGCCGGCCCGACCGCGGGTCGGATCGCCCGACGTCCGGGACCGAGGGTGATGCGGACTACATAGTGTTGTATTTCATTTATATCATGCCAACCTGAAAAAAAAAAAAACAAGAGTTCGTAGACCTCAGGCCTGCATGAAATGTATTTGGTTTCTGTAGACCTATTGGGTATTTTTGCCTTTTTGTCTGTGGTACGTGGTTGGAAAAATGAGCTTTTTACCGTGTTGGTTGTGCACCATGCAAAAGTCTGACTCTGAAATTCCATTTTCTGAATTTGTAAGTTTGGACATGGATGAACATTACTTATTTTGGATTTCTTAAGTATGTAACCAACCACAGTACTTTGAAGTTGTTGAGACGCTACCTTTTTTTGTCTCAGATGGCCCATGCACATGTAGTTACTCTGTCACATGATATACTAATATCTTCCTATTTCAATGTACTGACCTAATGCAGCTGCTAAGTCTCCTTGGTTTGTGTTCTTCCAATGATATTCATTAAAGATTTATTTCTGGGGTGTTATTCACTTGACATCGGAATGTTACTTGCATAATTTGACCAATGATACTTTTATCTGTAGTTCCATAGACATTAGACAATATGAATAGTGGTAGCCCCCATGCAGCAGCAACAGTTAGTCCCCAGGGTGGTATGATATTTTCATTCAATCCATCCAACCCAAACCTAAATCTCCTGTAGTATCTAAGCCAAATTTAACAGCATAATTTACTATGAAAAATGTCCTTGTCAATCCCATTTATAGATGGCAAGCTGCTGGCAATGTAGCCTGATTAAATCTCGCTTATAGCAGCCCGCCAAACATCCGCCGGCCCGCGGGGAGGGGCCAGTTACAGCCCTGGACAGCGGAGTTTGTGTTACACAGACTACTGGCAATGGAAGCTTTGAAAAGTTCAGAAGCTGTTGTAGTCAGAGCAAACACCCAGCAAACATCCCCGCAAACCAATGAGCAGTTGCTTAGAAGGGGAATTTCATCATATATTTGCCGCGACAAAATGCAACCAACGATACTGAATTTAAAACAGAACAAAGCTAAGCCTCCACCACTTAACCCTGCCTGTACCATAGATTAAGCAGGCCCAAAAACCAAGCGAATATGACTAGCCCAAAACAACAAATTACCTGTATACAGTATGGAAATGGCATTACCAAAGAAACACAGGACAAATCATACACATACCTTTCTCTTATGCCCACACTCTATACAGTTCTCCTCCACATTAGAAAATTGCATCTTCTTCTGTTTAAGTTCAAGTTCAACCATGATTGCCAACAGGGTAAAGGAACTTGTACCGAAACTTAAAACTCAGTACTATACAGCTCTAGAAACACCACAAAGAGTAATAAGCAAGCTCCAATTATACCTGACCAACAGATATATAATCTTGTACACTCCCGTCATCTGGCAAACTGTCAGTGCCACTAAGTAACCTGATACATTGAAGGTGGCCCAGGCCAGATGATGGTTCTACACCCAACCATAATCTGTTTTTAAAACCAAGCAGATATTGGGAGGATGCCCCAACCACACAAAAACAGGATCAACCTATACAGTATCAAGTTCAAGCACTAGGAGGCCCAAAATCAAACCTGACCACCAGGACACCACAAACAACTCACGTACCAAATAGCAACACAATGGTACCTTGCGTTCCGGAGATACAGCGCACGCCCCGTGCCCGCACAAAAGGTAACCTAAAATGTCAAGTTCAAGCACCAAGGGCGTGGGATGGGGAGGGGTTTCTACACACCCCTAAACGCCTACTGAGTGGACTTCCGACCGGAAGGATTACAATTACCGGAGACAACAATTGAGCATTATTCAGCCACCGCCGACACATGTGCCAAATATCATCGCGCCAGCACCAGCCGTTCAGAAGATATAACTCCGGAAACACCCCTCTCGGACACAAAATTCGACCTGCCGGGTCAAGTTCAAACGCGACAAGGCCCAAAGTCAATCCTAGGCAACAGGCAACAACCCCCCACCCATGCACCAAAAATCGTCGCAATCGCGCGTATCGTTCCGGACACACAGCGCCAAAAGTGCCCCCAAAACACCAAAAATGCCACCTGCAATGTCAAGTTCAAACGCCAGGAGGCCCAAAATCAAACCTGAGTGTTAGGCTACCACCCCCAACCCACGTACCAAAAATCGTCGTGCTCGCACCATCCGTTCACGAGATACAGCGCCCTACATCCCCGGCTACCGAAAAGTTCCCACCAGCATCAAAACCATACCTGCATACATGCAGGTAATAAAATGTTTTTTAAAGAGCAAAAACATATCCTCAATGCACATTGCGACAACAACTTTATGTCTATTCGAACAAAAGAACCAGGTAAAAGAACAGGCTTCGAACCGGTTAACGGAACATGCTTCGATCTCACTTCGAGTCCAGGTAATGACTAGAAATGAAAGTTCATAACATCTTGATTTGTTGCAATGCCAAGGCGCTGTCCAGAGGAATAGCTTCTATTTTACATTGAAGGCAGAGTTTGGCCAATATCAAACTAGTAACATTAAACATATGAAATGCACAGAGTCATAAGTTTCTACTGAATTTAGATCTGCTGCGATGTCAATGCGCTGGAGGAAGAGTAACAACACGAAGTGACTGATGTCGGTCTCTGTCTTCCTCTTCGTGTTGAGGTTCTTCTCCTTGTCAATGTAACTCGAGCTTGAAACACGATCATACTCTTGGAAAACAATACTTCATCTTGGATGTCGCCATTATAAAAATGTAACAATTTGGTTTGAGAAGCCAGTGTTTGATCGAATTTTCGACGGCGCTTACTGTTTAATGGATGCAAGCCTGTGTGATACAACTTCGAACGGAAAGTTAGCACACGGTCCAGAACACCGGCCCAGGTGTGATATAAATGGCGATACCAACAATGTCATGGTCAAGATGAATGCGAAAAAAAACCGATATAAATTGACAAAGCTATACATCAACTATTTTCAAATTTATAGTCTTAACTATAAGCTAACTATAAGCTAAAGAAAGCTCCTTGTCTTTCTTGTGTTCCTTTCTTTGCTACTAAGCAATGACATTCATGGTTTAAATTATGTCACACCCCTTCTCCATGGTGTGGCCGTCATTTGACCCTACGTTTTACAGTTAACGTGGGGAGGGCGTTGAAAGTTACTTAAATGAATGATCACACATAAAACAATCATTCGCACTGTAAAGTCATTATTGTCATCGCTGTAGCAGTTCCTATGGAATACATGGAATGTTGTGGCATTCTATAGAACACTCTTGGACCCGTTGTTGGAGGCGCAGCGTTCTGTTAAGCCGATTTTCAAGTGATATCATTTGTGTAATGCTTCTATGGCGTGCAAGGCTAAGGGAGTCATTATAATGGTTTATTTGGCAAACTTTACATATTTATAAATTAAGTACGCGATGAAAAACTACTATTGCACTTTCAAGTAATCGTGATATTGGACTTATTGATATGCAGAGTGGGCGAAGAACAACAAACAGGACTGTGTTCAAAGGCCTGTTGTGCTTCTGTATCAGTCGGAAGAGGAGTTTCACAGTAACAAGGAGTGGAATGCTGATGTTGCAGTAACAGTTTTTTTATCAGATAGAAGCACTTGTAAAAAGTCGACCGTAAACTGGCACCGGTAACCTTGCGTTGCGTCTTTGTTGTTAACGTAAATGTGAAAAGTGACTCATTCACAAAGCACTATTGAAGTGAAAACTCCAATACATGACCTTCTTATCGTATTTGGTTTGTAACGTTTGGGAAATACTATCATGCATGTACAAATTTAACCAAAAGAGGAAAAAACATGCGATACCACCAATGATGCATGCAGATCGGTAGGGGATATTATCTGTGCACAGAGGGTACATATTTTAGACCTCTTTGCTAGTGTACACTAGTGTAGTTTTCCATCTGCAGTTGCCAAAGACGTCCCATTTGGAGCTTTCTGCTTTCCACTATGATAGTCATCTGGCCGAATAGAGCCATATCAGCTTAAAGGATAACGCCGTTGTCACTTTAGCTTTGAACTTCACCTTCGTGTTCAACCCAGAGAATGTTTGGAACTTGACCTTCTTCAGTGTGTCGTGGAACTGGGCCGGTTGTATGTCTTTGTTTAGCTCAAGGCGCTGCACGCGTCTCTTCACTAACGGCATTTGCATCAAGTAGGTCCTCTTCTATCTTTGGGGTAGTAAACCTCCCGGTTGGTAGACAAACCAAGTCTTCATAATGTTTGCTGCTGAATGGTTTTATCCAGTAACGTTCTTGCATAAGAACAAGTGCCACCACATTAGCTTCGTCTCTCGCAACTCTGCTACCCTGGAGATCGGTATACTTAGTATAAGCCTTATGTTCATCAAGCATATCCCTCAACTGCTTCAGAAACAGGCTTTGATATTCAGAAACGATAATGCTTGCAGATCGCCCCAGGCTACCTCCTGAATTTTGCATGTCTTTGTTAACTGTTTACTCTGATTTAACGGTATTTGGCCAAATGGATTTTCGCCTCCGACCTGCACTGAGAACCGACCATATTGTAGATAGTCAAAGGCTTCAGGATGGCTTTCGTTAAGGTGAGACATGTCAACTAGGTAGGCAGGCAGGTACCGCGCATAGTTCATATTGTCGTAAGCAAAGCACCAAGGTATCATCTGTACTATTGCTGATAGATGTAACTCCCAATCTCATTCTCTTGATGACCTCACCAAGTTAAGCATGGTCTCCACAACCCTAATGTACGACATCCAGAAGCTTACAAATTTCTCTTCACTGTAGCGAAAAAATTAAAGGTGTTCATCATAGACTTTTTTTAGCTAATAATATCGACTGACGTCCTGTTTAGCCTTTCGGACCTGAAATCCTCTCAGAACGGGGCGAAAAATCAGCATGTGTATTGCGTCTTTATCTATTTATTTATTTTTGGCATGTTTAACCAGGTTAGTTCACTCAGTGATTTGCACTGCTTTGCAATGGAGCCCTGAACTGCATGGATTTAAATGAAAATGAACAAACAATAAATGAAATTAATAAATAACAAGTTGGAGGAGATTGGGTCTACCGCCCCTAAGTGGCTCCCTCTCAGGTTCTGTAGGAATCGGCTGCATGCTGTTCTCACGACAGTATTCTGTGAAGACTTCGTCATTGTCAGCAGACATGAAGGCATGTCGCTTTTTATCTGCTGGTTGACGTCTCTCCCTGTTCCGGAGGTAGCTGGCCACCCTTCCCTTTATGATCTCACGATCGGCGTGGCTTTGTTGAGATCTAGCCGCTTGGACATGCTTGCATTTGCCCATACCAGGTCCACGCCAGACGCAATCCAGACAGGTGCACTCCCCAGTTGTCACGTTTGCAATATGACTGCCATTATGCTGCACAACACCAGTCGGCACCAGCCTAGCCAATAATGAATAAAACAATCTTTATATTATAAAGACACAGCATTCCAACATTTTGCCACGTTATAAAGGGAGACGCTGTAACAGGCATGAACTTTACTGACAAAGCCTCGAAAAATTGCATTTTGCAATCATATAAGAGCATATCACATTAGAGGTTGCACATTGCAGATTTTACACACAAAAAAGAAGTGGAATGATATTTTTACCTTGCTTGCAGCTCGGCAATCATCATGTTGTCTGGGGCGTTCCCGCTTCCGCCGACCACACTGTAGATGTCATCGCTGCTGGTGGGCTGTGCAGGAACAAGACACTTCCATCTAGCATCCGGTGTCGGGATTCTATTGGCTGTTCACTCTCAGAGGACGATCATGTCTTGCGTCGTCATCCCGGGCTCGCAGTGCCCACAGGTGCATCAGGCCTGCTGTTGATGTCTGGCTGCCATCAGGGTGGATACCGGTCAGCTTTGTTACCAAGGTGCTGACATTATGGCAAACAAGTCTGTCCAAAGCATCATCATCTACTCCTCCCAGTGCCCTCTCGGACCTGTTGTTGGTGGTTGGCCAGTTATTTCCAAGGAGGTCACGAGGAGTTCCATCTACTGTAGCACCCAGCCATTTGCCTGTCATCCAGTTGGTTTCGATGTAGTGAAGAAACATTTCACAGACAATCTTCCACACCGATGCTGAAGATCGTTGCCTTTATGCTGTCAATACGGGCCCGTGCCTCCTCGCAGCTGCCACTTCTGCCGATGAACTTGAAAGCCATTGCCAACGTCTCTCTTACGTTCTCTGGAACCCCCAGGGTTTCCTCCATTGCTTCTCCCATGGCCTGCATGATGTGAAGCCAGCACAGGAGGACCGGCATGCCCATTCCCTCCAGTGCCAGTCTAGAGGGCCCATGCTTATCAATCACACATGCTGGCGCCCAGGGTGATTCGGTGCTGCATGGCGTTCTCCTTCTGAGGCTGCCATCAGGTGACGTTTCCTCGTAGATGTAAGCGTGGACACAGTCAGGGTTGGTGTATGGGACGTTTGCCTTCACTGCCTCCAGGAAGGATCCTGGAGTGTCCTGATTCTCTACGCTGGACAGCTGGAACGCGACCGGAACTGTTTTTTACGTGATTTTCTGCGATGAGTAATGTGAGCGGTGCTTTATAGTCATTCGTATCGAGTCCATCAGAACTACGCTTCTGCCATGTTTGTTGACACTGCCAAGCATGGTCTCATTTGCTATGACAAGCGGGTAGTGTTGACTGTGAGGGCCTGGGCGTTGGTATAGCAGGACAGATCCCTGTGTTTAGAGCGGACCAGTAGCCATCTTGTGTAGCTGTTCCCAATCTGCTCCCGTCCGGTGCAATCTGTCTGTCCGCTCTATGAATCTCTGTACTTGTTTCTCTCGTGGAACGTAGCGCGAACTGATGTCATTGGTGCATGGGACTTGAGCTACTAGACTTTTGACTACTTTCGCCGCAGTGGTTCCGAAACGTTTCCTCTGAACCCGCATAATGTCCCGAACTTCCTCCGCCGGGCGCAGATTACGAATGTTAGGTGGCACCCACTCCACATCCATTGGAACATGTTCACCTTCCGTTGTCACACACCTGTAGCCAAGTTTGACGTCTGTCAGCGTTGCGCTTATGTTCACCTTGAAATTGCAGTTGTGAGTCTTGTCCATCTTGTTCTTTCGTCCTCGGCATCCATCGGTTCACTTTCCAAAACCACCACAGTTGACGGTAATTCCCTTGTCCCGATTAGTGAAATGTTTTCCTGAAAGATTAAACGATATGACTATCATATATACCAAAAGGGTTATCTTAGGCTTATAGATGAAGCACACGTAGGTCGCCTGGCTGTAACTGTCCTTTGCGTATGAATAAAAGAAAAGAAGTTTTCTTTGCCTTATAGTTAACACACGCGTAGGTTATCTGACACTAACTGTCCTTTGCGTATGAATGAAATAAGTTCTTCTTTGCTTTATATTTAACACACGCGTAGGTTATCTGACTCTAACTGTCCTTTGCGTATGAATAAAAGAAGTCTTTCTTTGCCTTATAGTTAACACACGCGTAGGTTATCTGACTTAGGTTAACTGCATTTGTGTATGAATAAAAGAATTTTTCTTTGCCTTATACTTAACACACGCGTGTGTTGTCTAACTCTACGTATCATTTGCGTCTGGATCCTTTG
Organism: Branchiostoma floridae x Branchiostoma belcheri; assembly: GCA_019207045.1. NCBI lineage: Eukaryota > Metazoa > Chordata > Leptocardii > Amphioxiformes > Branchiostomatidae > Branchiostoma > Branchiostoma floridae x Branchiostoma belcheri. The sequence goes on along the minus strand of CM033033.1, from coordinate 21,533,433 downwards.
TAACCTGGAGGTAATTTTGAATTAAAGGTCTCTCGTTGAGTGTGATAAGTTGACTTCTTGACCTTATCTTGGTCGTGGCAATAGTTTGAACTTTAAAAATCCCTATGACAGAAAGTTTGCTTTCAGTCATTATCTGTATGAAAGAAAAGTTGTAGATTTTAGGTCAAATTTAGGACCAATTTAAATAGGGTAGCTGCTCCTTTGGCCTCTTAACACCCTTTCTACATCAAGCAACTAGGCATATTTCAGAAAACAATCAGAGAAGACTGTGCAGCACACGCTCACGGTAAGATTTGAGGTATTCATGCTGCTAATTTTCATTTAACCTGACTTTAACTATCCATTGCGTATGAATAAAAGAAGCTTGTCGTTGCCTAATTTTATCTTTATCGATGTAATCTTTATCCATGCTGATCTGGCTTGAGAGTAGCTTGACGTACCTCATGTGGATGTGTTCATAACTGCATTTTGTTTAGTGTTATGTATGTGAAACATGTGGAAGAATGTTGATCCCAATTAATCCTGAATTAAATGTTTGAAATTGATGACTACTTGTCATGCTCAGCTGTGCATAAGTGGTTTCAATGATCTATAAACCTTTCAACTAGTAGAAATCAGTACAAAAAGCAGGGGACGACCTAGCACTGCCAAACCAGATAACAGGTTTTAATTTTCTACTGCAGATAATTGCATTTTTTGGCGACGCCTCAGGGGCGGAGGCATTCTTTACAGTATTACGATCGCTTTGAAAATATTCCAAAAATTGCACGAATGCATTCCCTAGGGAATTGGTTTTGAGGTAGCCTTTGCCTGTTTGGTCTTTTGTAGGAACAGAAGCGGCCTTTTATTTTGGTATCTTGAAGTCACATGTAATGTCGTAATTTGCTTATTTCAGCCCCCAAAAATGTAATAATGTTTTAAGTGCGTTTTCTGTTTCTGGCAAATGAGTTACAGTCAAACCTGCCCAAGACGACCACCCGTGGGACCGGAAAAAACGGTCGATTTGGACAGGTGGTCGCTTAGAAGAGTATCGACTCAAAACATGCTCAATGCAAAGTATAAATGGTTTCCATTGTGTTTAATGGCAAAAAGCAAGCACACTGCACGCACGCAAAGAAGCGAGGTCTTAATGTAAAATATAACACACACACTGTAAATTGTAAATTTAACCCAAGCTTTTATCGAGATTTTATACGATATAGTGTTTTAAAGCTCAATATTTGTGCACTAACACTTTAGACAGTAAGGGAACTTTGATGCTGTCAGTTACCATATAAGCCTTTATGCGTCGCTGTGTTCTTGATCGCCGTATCTGAAATAACCACGGTGCACCTTTCGAATTCGATGTGTGAATGTACAGTACAGTTGGACAAAAGCACTCACACAGATCTTTCTTAAAAAGGAATGAGCTACACAGATCTTTCTTGAAAAAGTATGAGGCTCTATATGTTTCAGCAATTGTTCACTTTATAAAAAACTTCTGTAACAACTAAGTTCGGATTTTCTTACAACGAAATTTCCTCCTATATTACAGTAGACTGTCCCATTGACCCACCCATCTATTCTAAACATAATATCGTATTGGCAATATCCTATGCAAACTGGCCAATTTCGGCACAAAATCGCGCTAGTTATCATCAAAAATCGATGAAAAGCTCAATTTTTAAAATGATGCGGTCGTTATGGGTCCCAATTTGGGCCGGTCGCGGTCGCGTTGGCCAGGTGGTCGTTGAGAAAAGGTCGCTTAATGCTTACGTCAATGGGAAAAAAAAAATCGGGACCGAGAAAAAGTGGTCGAAATGGCCAGGTGGTCGCTGAGAAAAGGTGGTCGCTCGGGCAGGTTTGACTGTATATTATAATATTACACCTCTAAATCCCTATTTTGGTGTTCTTTGAGAGAAATAGGAACACTCTATTTAAAGCTTTAATGTTTCAAGTATGTTTTTGTCACCTGTGAACACAATCGTATTTTGAATTTGCTGAATATGATTTCAAACAATGCTTATTTTCAAGATGTTTGTAGAAAGCAGAAAAGGTCATGACTGTCCACATTGAAAGAAACCAAGACAAATGATCCACACAATTGTCTATACCTTTATTCCATCATCATTCACATCAAACACACGTTTGTCATATCTCAAGACACAAACGCCGAGAATATGAAAACCCTGCAGACTGAACATGGCGAAGACGCGGTGTTCTTATACCTTTATTACTGGATGTACTTCAGTATCTATAACAACTGGCAATACATTCAAGCAAAACTCATTTTTTGTAAGTCTGTTGACATTGTAACAAATTGTTTGCATGCATATTAGTACCACAAAATTACTGGAACTATAGAGTGATTGACCTCTGTTTCGTTGAGGCGATAGATTTTGTGCATTTTATAGCTACTGTTACCGCCTTCCAAGTTTAACTCTTAATTTCTTGGGACTGTTGTTGTTGTTGTCATGTAGAGCTGAAAGAAATAACAAAAAAACAGGTATAGTTAACACATGTTGACAGACCCGAACATCCTACACGTACAGTGTGGTAACAGTATTCTTAGCCTTGGATGGTAGGAATTTATGCACATTACCGAACACCAATTCGATATCAAAGTACATCATCTGGAGATCCTAAATTTGATATATATAGAGAGAGATAGAGAGGAACAGAGAGACAGAGAGAATGTTGTACATTAAATACAATAACAGAAGCAAAATTATTATGCCTAGATTTTTACGCATATGTTTCAAGAAACAAACTAACGTTACTGGTTGTGATTAGTATTATACAAAAACAAACAAATTAACACATACATGGGCTTAAAGCTGTGACCTTCGTTCAACACTAAAGTCTTGACAAGAATTTTAAACAAGATAAACATGTTAATAGTCAACATATAATAATATTTTTTTATGCAAGGTCATTCCCGTGGGCTAATTGCAGACAAAATAAAGCAGTGGTATACATAATTGTATCCTTAACAGAGGAGGAAATGAGATTTACAGATAAATCGGAAGGAAAATGGCGTTTATATAAAGAGAGAATTTGGCCTCTGATACCTTTACTTATGATTTATGAGTAAGCATGTTTCAGGGCTAGCCAAGGTCACAAAGAGAACAACGGGTTCTCATTCCCGACACTATGTTTCGGGGCTAGCCAAGGTTACAAAGAGAACAATGAGTTCTCATTCCCGACAGTACAGTCAAACCTGCCCAAGACGACCACCCGGGGGACCGGGAAAAAGCGGTCAATTTGGACAGGTGGTCGCTGAGAAGAGTATTGACTCAAAACATGCCCGATGCAAAGTATAAATGGTTTCCGTTGTGTTTAATGGCAAATAGTAAGCACACTTCACGCACGCAAAGAAGCGAGGTCTTTAATGTCAAATACAACACGCACATTGTAAACTGTAAATTTAACCCCCAAATCCGACGCAAACTGTCAGATTTCGGCCCAAACTCGCGCTAGTTATCATCAAAAATCGATGAAAACCTCAATTTTGAAAATGATGCGGTCGTTGTGGGTCCCAATTTGGGCCGGTCGCGGTCGCGTTGGCCAGGTGGTCGTTGAGAAAAGGTCGCTTAATGCTTACGTCAATGGGAAAATAAATCGGGACCGAGAAAAAGCGGTCGAAATGGCCAGGTGGTCGCTGAGAAGAGGTGGTCGCTCGGGCAGGTTTGACTGTACTAAGTACAGTACTAGGGCTAGCCAAGGTCACAAAGAGAACAATGGGTTCTCATTCCCGACACTATGTTTCGGGGCTAGCCAAGGTCACAAAGAGAACAATGGGTTCTCATTCCCGACACTATGTTTCGGGGCTAGCCAAGGTTACAAAGAGAACAATGAGTTCTCATTCCCGACAGTACTAAGTACAGTACTAGGGCTAGCCAAGGTCACAAAGAGAACAACGGGTTCTCATTCCCGACACTATGTTTCGGGGCTAGCCAAGGTCACAAAGAGAACAGTGGGTTTTCATTGCCGACAGTATGTTTCGGGGCTAGCCAAGGTCACAAAGAGAACAAAGAATTTTCATTCCCAACAGTATGTTTCGGGGCTAGCCAGGGTCACAAAGAGAACGAAGAATTTTCATTGCCGACAGTATGTTTCGGGGCTAGCCAGGGGCACAAAGAGAACAAAGAATTTTCATTGCCGACAGTATGTTTCGGGGCTAGTCAGGGGCACAAAGAGAACATAGAATGTTCATTCCCGACAGTATGTTTCGGGGCTAGCCAAGGTCACAAAGAGAACAAAGAATTCTCATTCCCGACAGTATGTTTCGGGGCTAGCCAAGGGCAAAGGAGAACAACGGGTTCTCATTCCCGACAGTATGTTTCGGGGCTAGCCAAGGTCACAAAGAGAACAAAGGGTTCTCATTCCCTACAATATGTTTCGGGGCTGGCCAAGGTCACAAAGAGAACAAAGAACTTCATTGCCGACAGTATGTTTCGGGGCTAGCCAGGGGCACAAAGAGAACAAAGAATTTTCATTGCCGACAGTATGTTTCGGGGCTAGCCAGGGGCACAAAGAGAACAAAGGGTTTTCATTCCTGACAGCATACTGTCTTGTTTATTAATCGAAGCTCATAGTAACTTCCTCAAAAATAATTGTTAAGCGGGGAGTATTCAATGCACAATTTCTCGTGGTCTAATTTAGGGGTGTCTGTGGTAAAATTTCCGTGTCACGTTAGAAACAGTCTGGCAAGCAGGCTATTAACCCTGAGTAGGTTCATTGAGGCAAACTTATTAGAAGCAACCACATAACACTTTGGTATACCAAATATATGAAGCCGAAAAAATTTTATCACTCACCCTTTGTGCTTTGTTCTGTGTCCATCTGTCCCCAAGAAAGCTGGCCGAAGATTGCCCGACTGAACCACAATGCACCAGGTTACGTCTGCTCCCATCCCGTGCGTCTGCTCCCAACACCGGATGGTCTATTGCGTTGACTCAAAAGTTCTCGAATGCTCTTCCCTATCTCTGTGCTCCGCCTTTGGGATGATGTGTAAACACCCAATAAGGCCCACCCTTCTCTCCTCCCACTTTTCCTCCCAACAAATAACGTCCACCCTGCTTTCCGCACATATCTCCGCCCAGCTGTCTGTCCAGCTGGTCATCATTGCACTGGGACAAAAGCTTTATGTGGTAATTGATAACAGCAACGTTACTAACACACAGCTATCTATATGTTGATAACATTCTATGAATTTATTTGGAGACACGATTAGCTTTTACAATGTTTATAGCATTTGTATTCTTCCTGCCATCCTTTATTCATCAATGTCCATGGCGCAAAACTAGATAGCACACAGGAAAATATCATATACAGCAACTTTTCAAAAGACTCACAAAAAGTAGGAAGTTTACGTTTAGGTCCATGAACAATGGGACAAAATCTAATTTTCTTACAGCAAACTATTCCAGGTGACATTCTGTGCAGAAATTGTTCTGTTTTGTGTAATGAAATTTGTTCTGGGTTTTTGAGAGCGGATATTTTCTGACTTTGGCGATTACACCAGGTCTGATAACAGTGATCTTGCATTATGAGTAGTTTACATGTTGTCAATGATGGTTTGTTTTCATGGCTCATGAAAATTCACTAAGTTTTCTGCTGGATCATGTCTTTCAAGGGTAACGGCACTAACGTTAGCATCTGTAGTAAACTTTAAAATGTCTCTGGACCTGTCGCATCCAAGGGTGATCCTGGTTGCTCTGTTTTGTATCTCTTAAAACTTGAAGTTGTTTTATCCTTTTCTCAGACGTACCCAGCCGTGTCAGTACCAGCGTAAATCAGTGCCATGTTCTGTCTGCGTGGATCGGAAGTAATTTACTCACTCTCAGCTCACATGACCATGCTGATATTGTACTTCTTTGATGCATAGCCTATTTGAAAGTCTAATGTAAGATTTAGATTTATTGATGTAAAATTTGCGTCAACAATAACGTGACAGTGGGTACTAGTACCTGTTTTAAACACTGTCCCCTAAGCATAGAATCCAATTGTTCAGGTGGTGGGTGGTGCGAATGAAACGTTTTCGCAGATGTCCCCATGAACTGGAATATACTGGAATGGGCTGTAATTCGCTCCAGATGTCCTGCAGCTGGTCTGGCAGTCTGTGCTTTGGGACTCTCAATGGGCTACTTAGGGTCACCATTGTGACATTGTCAATCGACCATGAGGTGACTAATCCCCAATAAACTAACATTTAATCCATATGAAGATGAATTCCACTTCGCCGTGGATTATTCTAGATATAATACGTTACGTCGTAAGTTATTCACATTTTCGAATAAAGTGGATCAGATTTTAAGAGACTCGATGCTACAGACAGACTTGAATGTAAATAAATAAACAGAAATTATGTTCAGGCCACACCAATTTTATTTGTTGCTTCTCGGATTTTTTCAGAAAAAATTGGAAATAACAACAGGTTTAACAAGTAATTATAGTTTTCAGATTTTCTACATGTACTTTGAATCCAACTACTTCCCAAAGTTAGAGGTTTTCGTCCCTATTTTTTCTTAACTATTCACCTAAAATTCGTAGCTTTGTTGGGCAGATCAGCTTCATATTTTCCTGTTGGCATTGTCTGGAAAAAAAACTTCCGAATGGGGCACTGAAGACTTATCGTCCATTTCGCTACAAAGACACCGCTGTTTTAGGCAAAGTTTCCTACGCTTCACGAGCACTTCAAAATGCGATTTTCATCTATACTTTGTGAATCACAGCCAAGGAGCCAAAAATTATGTTTACGAAAATTTGTCTTACTACTATTGTGATATTAGCAAGCGCATATGTCCGCAAGACGGAACCTTCTTTAAAATCTGCATCGCGGCAGAAAAATAACACGTTCTTTTTGACGATGTTACCAGTTAAAATGATTTGCGTAATTTCATTTCTCTTCTGACGTGGATTTGAAGTCCCAACGCAAAAAAGTGGAATTTTGCCGAGAAAGGTAAAAAGGTATCTGCCACTAATCTAAAAAAAAATTGAGGCTAGGCAGTATGAAGAAGAAAGCCACCGATGTTTCTAGTAATACCAACATGTTGACAATCGACATTTCTCTAGAAGTACGGATGAGCAGTTATTAAAAAGAGACACGGCACCTTTTATTTTCAAACAAAATGTGCTATTTAGCCATGCAATATATTATAGATGTTCCCTATACTCAACCAATTCTGTGACGGATAAATTTATATTTTGTGAGGCTTGACTAAATAACAACGCACCGAACGTTTCTACCTAAATTACTGCGGACAATCCCGATGACCTGTTTGACGTCGAGGGCACCATAGTTAAATTTTGTCGGTGTCAAAACACAACTAAAAACACGAAGATTTTACGGGAATTTCCCGACAGTTATTATCAGAATCAAGGTTGATACACCCTTGAATATAATGCAGACGTTTTTGGCAACATTTTGGTTCAAATCGGGGAAAATAGGGTCGGGAAATCCTAGAAACAAAAATAAAATTGGTGTGGCCTCAATGACACAACACAAAAATAGGCCAATATAGAAACAAAAATGAAATTGGTGTGGCCTCAATGACACAACACAAAAATAGGCCAATATATATTATAATACAGCTTTGTTGTTAGAAAATATATTGACACTCATGATTAGCCCCACTCGATTGAAAGTGGATATCGAAAATTATGCTAGCATTTATTGTTATAGTAATTAGAATGTTCAGTTTTACCCAATACCTTCATTTCATACTCTGTGTAATAATTGCTGTCATGCATTGTACCGTGTACAATTGTCGTGCAATCAATTTCATTCACTCATCCATATTAGTCCATGGGCCAGGTCCCCAAAAATGGCCATTTGGTACCAAACAAAGGGACAAAGGGTGACTTAGTTTTTAGAAAAGGTTGAATCACTCTACTTTATTATTTTGCATGATAACCGTGTCAGATGCCCAGCTTTATAGGAATTATCACGTGATTTTGTGACGTCACTCAAATCTATCGAACTACCAAAAATCGTTTATTATAGGTCATTAAATGTGGTTTTGATAATCCCCAACCACATTTGATGAGTATTTCTCTGCACTTAGATCTTACAAATATCTGTTGAATATATTTGGAACCATTTTGAAATAAACTTAGACAAATTTCTACAGTGGTTGCCATGGCAATGGTGAAAAATAACATTTTCTCACAGGAAAGTTGCTAAACAAGCCATTGTTTGATGTTTTTAAGTTAAGCCATTATCAAGGCTTGACCGATGATGCTAAACAATTCATAATTAATGTAAGGGATCTTGGAAAACATTATAGTTAGGTAAGAAATAAGTAGAACTGTTATATACTGTCAAGGCACAGACAGTCCACATCAGAGACAAAGGGTGTCTTTGACCACAAAGGTCCAATATAAAAGAATTATTCCATCGTCACCTTTCGTCGCCTGTGTTTTTAAAACACCATGCTTGTTATCACTGTTGATAATGGATAATCACCTTCCTTTGGCAATGACAAAACTTTTGTTTCACTTGAAAACGGACATTATATGATAGTAAACAAGCAAATGAGGGGAGAAAAATCTGGACAACAGGCAACAGTTATTCAACTTTTTGCCCCACTTTAGGCAACTGTCTCCTTTTGGAACAGGAGGAACTTAACCTTATGACAGTTACCTTGCTTCCACTTAAAAGGGTCCTGACATCTTTTAGGAGTCCCTCTTTATCGAACTCACAACTTTTCCAGTGGGGGGAAATGTTTTTTTTTGTCACCTTATCCCTGCGATTTCTTTGGTCTTTCGTTCAGCAAACCTTTTGGTAGCATCCTGCCTCGTTTCGAAATATTGTGTCATGCGACGTTAAAACTCTCCCTTGTCCGGAGCAAGTTAGTCAAGTCGGCAGACTCCTACTTCTTTTCCGTTCCACGGGCACCCTCACGCAGAAGACCTCTTTTCGCCTTTTGTTTCTCGGCCCTCGTTTTCTTTCGATCAACATTTGCCTCTGGCACTTTGGTCAGCGCTTCCCCAAAACTGATTTTGAAATTACACTGAAACTCGCCATTCATTGACTGATAGATATGTTTAGCTGAATCGTACACGTTCGTACTAGTATTGTGAACTTTAGAATTCTCCGAAGATACACACGACAAGGACTTGTTTTTACCTCTCAAGCACTGCTTGCAGTTGCCGAAACTATGTGCACTTTGTTCTGACGCGGGTAAAGATGTCCAGTTTTCGAGCGAGACATGTCCCGTATACTTCTTCCTTTGTGCAGAGAAACAAGAAACAACAAGCTTGGGACACATAAATATTGATAACATTGATGAAGAACAGGGTGATGTAGTTATAACGGGGTGAAGAAATACTACAATAGATACAGCAGTGTGCAAATTACTTTTTTGAGCCAGGTTGCATAGTGTGCAACCTGGCCAAAAATTAGGTTGCACATCAAGCTTTCAGGTTGCTCTACCTACAAGTGACGTTTTTTTCTACAGTAAGTGCATACTTTACCTAATTTACAACATCCTTAAAGTTTATAAACACATCACTCAAATAGCCTTCAACCAAAAGTCTTTCACAATAATACCTTTAATAACTTGAATAAACTTTTCTTTGGAAATAGTACTACTATGACTATCCTACAATTCCATGTTTGTATAGAATATTGTAATAACGTCATATATCTGTTACAAATTATTCCATACATTTCTATGTTCACAATACATACAGGTGCGTAGGATAGACGAGCAAGAGGAAGAACGCTGCAAGCCAACTTGCTCTACCGAGGCGTTTTTGTTACTGGAGCTCGTTATTCCAGTTCCTTTTGCTGGCAGTGGTGGTATCCCTAACAGTAACACTTTCATTTTGAACTTCTCGTTTTGTTCTTACTAACCTAACGTTTGCCCTGTTGGCCTGTTTATTGAATCGTTTTGTTTTTCCTTTCAAGCTTTGTTGTCATTTGTTGCATTTACCAGTAATGTCTTGCTTTCTATTTGGACTTGTTAAAAAAGGTCCAAAAACAATGTCACATTCGTGTATCAAGTAACAAGTCTACAGACTATGCCTAAGAGTCAGACTCTTCAGGATCAGAAACTGAAGACTCCGAGGTAAAGTCTGGACACTGATCAGGCTCCCTGCCTCTCCTTCCATACGGTGCAGTCCTTGGCCGGCGTGTGCTCTTGCCAGCTGCCCACCATCATCCAATGGCATCATCAGGAGAAAACGTGTCTACTCCCTCTTCAGAGAGTGTGATAGCCATAAAGGCAGCGAGAGTGTCTGCACGTAGCCTGTTCCGCCAGTCAGACTTAACTCTTTTCATTAGTGAGAAACCCCGCTCACATTCTGCTGTAGACACTGGGAACAGCAAGATGATCTGCACCAGTGCCAGTATGTCCTCTAATCTTTCAGAGTGCTCCTTGATGATGCTTCGCCACTTGTCCAGGAACTGAATTTGTCCAAAGGACATCTTTCTTCTTACTATGACTTTTAGTTCACCCCACTGGACAAGACAGTTGTCCAGTGGGTTACAAGCTCTCTCTAGTGGAACTCTGTAGTGCGGAAAGATGGTAGAGATCTCCTCCTCCCCATAGCTGGCTGGTTGTTGGTCATTGGATGGCCATGTAGAGGGTTCAAAGACAAGTGAGGCATGAAGAACATCATTGTTTAGCAATGTGTCCTTAAAGCGACCGTCAAGGTGGAAGATGATGGTAGACAAAACTTTCACCGCCACCTCCACTACTGACTATTCTCTTGCCCGTCCCCTTGTCACTGTTGTCAGAGACAGTGTTTTGTACCTTACTCCTTCATTGTTTTCCTCCACCCCTCCATCATTTTCATCTTCACTTTTTCTCTGTTCCTCCATCATCTTTCTCACACTTGATACCTATGTTGCTACCATCTCTAATGTTACGTCTCTCCTCTGGAAACTGGCACTTAAGGGTGCCAGATATTTGAACACACACAGGAGTAACTGCATGAACATAACAAACGTTAGTGACTTCAAAGTCTTTGGCCTTTGGTTTACTGTCCCCAGTTCCACTTTGTACAACCTGTTCTAGGTGCGTTATTATGGTTACAAAACTTCTTTCTACCACATTAAGAGCCCTCTCGGTGTGGCCCAGCCACCTAGTGCCTACTGTACTTACAGGCTTTAGTGCTGTGGTCTTCAATGCACTCCCTGTTGACTTAAGTCCTGACCAGTTAAGAGGAGAATACTTGTGAAACTTATACAATGTCTGCAGTGTGTCCACTACATGTTTGAAGTACTGAACCTCATTAAGAGTGTACTTGAACACCAATTCAAGCTTGCGACCGGAGCAATGAATGCCCAGAACATGATTGCCAGAAGACATATTACTCAAGCGAGTGACAACCCCTGAAATATGTCCAATCATTACGTTTGCTCCATCGACACCTGCAGCGATTATCGTATCATGCCAATCAGTGACACCTAGATCATTCTCCATAGCTTCAACAACAGCCTTTGTGATTGACTCAGCATCTGCTTTTTCCACAGGTTTTAATGCAACTAGTTTTGTTGTTGGTCTACCATCTTGAATGAACTGAATGTACACAATCTCCTCTTGAACATTAGCTGAATCCGTAGAGCCATCACTCAGGATAGAAAAGAACTTGGAAGAAGCCACTGCCATTTTCATCCTAGCAAACATGGCTTCGTGAAAATACATGACAAAGACTCTGGCATTTATTTCATTCCAGTAGGTAGACCCAACAGTGACACCGTTGCATTGTTGCAACTGTAAAAGGCCTTTGAAGTCTCTGAAGGGCCTTCCATTCTTTGCCAAATAAAATGCTGTGCGGAACAATGCTTCCACTTGAGACATTTTCTGCTGCTCCATCCTTTGGACTGCCCTTTGCAGAGGCCTTTCCTATAGGTTGTAATAAAAATAATTTGACCAGTAAATGTTTTTCCAGTTGTACATTATATAATAGTATTAATACTGAGCAAAAATTCTATCTACTAGGGAAATCTGTGTCTTGAATCGGAAAATCTATGAAAACGGGAGATAAATGTTTGCATGAAAAAAAAGTGCCAACAAATGAACCTAAATAAATGCACCAAGTGAGGCACTAAAAGGACTAACCAACACCCCCATGGAATCATTAACTTATAATGTTTCGAACACGTAATTGAATGGAGATTATATTTTACCGTGTTTGTCCGTCTGTCTGTGTGTAAACAAGATAACTCAAGAACGGCTTGGTGGATTGCTTTCATACTTGGTGTGTTGGTAGGGTGTGATGAAAGCTGAAAATGATTAGATTTTGGGCCCCCTAGTGGCTTCCCTTGGTACTGCAGCGCAACTTCTGGGTTTGCTATCTCGTGTTCTGAGCAAGATATGGTCACAATTTTGTGGTGTTAGATAGCTCTTGTGCTCAGAAATAAGTGACATAAGTTTGAGCCCCCTAGCGTCTAGTTTTGGGAAAGCAGGGGCATTTTTGTCAAAAACTTCTGAAGACGATAACTCAAGAAGGGAACAACGGATTTTCATCATTTTTGGTATGTAGGTACCGAAGACAATGTTTTACAAGGTAATATACTAATATGCAAAACAGGAGTACATTTGAATAATTAATGAGAATATTCTAGCATAGCAGTTTTTTCAATGTATCTCTTGTTCCAGACATGCTATGGTCTTGACATTTTGGTGGTAGATAGCTTTTGGTGTCATGACAAAGTGGAGGAGTTTCAGCCCTCTAACATTCAATTATGGAACTGCAGGGGTGTTTTTGTCAAGACACTCCAAAGAGGATAACTGCAGAAAGGAACGACGGATTGCCTGCATTTTAGGCATACGGGTAGCTTAGGCAAAGGTGTTTATAATGATATGCATTTTATGCAAATGAGGACTTAATTTGCATAATTAATGAGGAAATTCTATAGTTCCACTGTTTTCAATAACTGGACCTCAATACCTATAACACATGTTAATTACGATAGGTGGAATATAAGCAGATACCAAATAAGGAACTTATTTGCATAACTTATGTAAAAATTTCAAAACCACGTTATGATTAATAATTATCATGCAGGTATGAGGTCGCCGAACTCTAGTTTTAAAATCATTTACAATCCAACATTGTTTTTGTGAGGTCATATCAAACCATGTACTGAAAATTACGTCGAAATTTCATATATTTCGTAAGAACTCGGCCCTTGTACGTTTTATGTAAATTTTAAATTTGTTGGGAACTAAATGAAATTTACAACGAACCTACCGCGGTTTTTCCAAGAGTCTCTTTCTTTTCACGGCCTGCTCGTGTACAGTGGAAGCCTCGTGGGCCGTGACACTGGTTATTCTAATACTGTTAGTACCGGCGGAAAAATTGGTTTTTCCACTTGGCGCGTACCGTTAACAGATGACACAGACCATCTTCTCGCCCTCTTCGTCCACGACGTGACGGAGCCAGGGCCGCCCCTGCCGCCAAATCCGTTGAAATTCTGAAACAATGAAAGAACATGCAAAGGGGACTGTAAATCTATCAGTTAAGTAGGCTGATGTCATAAAGCAGATAAGAAGTATCATGAAGGGAGACGAGCTTGATTTCGCAAAAAAGAGACTCAGTCAAAGTCTCTGCTGCACATGTGCAAGGCTGCCGTAAAGGCATGCCCATTAAAGGCTGCCCTGTCAGCTTGCCTTGCGAATCACGTTTGCAGAAGAAGACGACTAACATGGAAAGAAACTAGAACATGCCCAAAACTGAAACTCATGAGTGCAGGAGGAAATCTTCCTGAGGATATAGAATGCTTCTACTGTCCACCTCTTACCAATCGAGGATACTTGCAAGGAACAGTAATAGATCCTCACCATATCAGAACTAACATCAGAGGATCTGTGTTGAGAAACCAGATCAGGAATGTGGATCTTGAAGGGTTTAAGAAGGTCGCAGATGGGGCAAGAACAAAACTAAAAAGAGTTATGCTAACAGACTGCGTGTACATGCAGTCGATAGAGATGTGCGACGTTCTATTCAGCAGTGATGTGGCAACTGAGCTTGACAGACTAGGATACAAGTCCACAACAGACTTTGTAAGAGTTGTAAGTGCATTTTGTAAATTCATAATCTATAAGAATTTAATGTCTCGCTTTTTACATAAACTGAATCATACTTAAGGTCAAAAGGTGTAACCATTATGAAGAATTATACTAGCTTGAAATTTCATCTTGGTAATTTAATAGGAAGAATTAAGCTGCAGTTCTTCAGCTCAAAAACGTTAAGAAATTCTGGTGAGTGAAATGTTTACAGTATACTTTCTAAGATGAATGATTGGTATCATGGGAATAAGAACTACCAAGTCATTTTATCTTGCAGACATTTTCTATCACACATACTGTTAATGTTTGTTCTTCAGATGTATGGATGGCACCGTGCAAACGATTGTCCCGGTCTGGATGCTGAGGAAAGGGTTATGCTGAGGTTAATATTTTGTTTGAACTCTTCCCTTGATAATATGATAATCTTATTATCTCACCCAACTAATTTAAGATACATGTATTTTTATTTCATATCTTAGTTTTCAGACATCAAATATTAAAGTAAATCTTTAACAAGATGTGCTTGTATCAAAATTATTACACAGTATGTTGATTTTAGGCTACTTATCTTGCAAATCTGTCATCTCGTGAAGTCAGAATGGCTCTCAGTTACATTGATATTTCTTTATCCTGCAGAATGAGAGACTGGCTGCTGGAAGGGGTAAATTTTGATGTTTACCCGCCATCAGGCAGATACATCCAAGGCATCTACGTGACCACATGGGAAGCATTTGTCTCACAGATAGACATGAGCATCCAGGTACAGACTACACTTCTACATGATTGTTCTAATGCATGTCGTTATTTATTGACAACAGGGCTTTTGAACAGAAACTGACTATGATGACGATTAAGTGAATTATAGTCTTGTTAACTACTATAGATCATACGTATCCTGTATTGAAAGACAAGCCTTTTCTAGTAAGATATATTATACTGATATTTCTGTTAGACCATGAATATGATCATAATGTATTCCAAGTCTTATATTATTTGTGTGATTAGATAACCTTACTGAACCACTACTGTGAAAAAGGGAACACTATTGTACACAGAAGAAGATATTTGCCATGTTTTAATGTTTGCAATATTACACTAAGGCCATACCAATTTAATTTGTTGGTTCTCGGAATCGCCGCTTCTATTTTTCCCAATTTCAAAAAAAAAAAAAAATCCATGAGGTTATTTGCATGTTCATGAGAACTCATTTGCATGTTCGTGAGAGTTACATGGCCCCGTTACCTGGTACCTACAAGTTGCTAGACAAACTTCGGCTCAGTTAAACAAAACTTCTGAAACAAGTACTGGACATGCAAAAACAACTATCACCTGCTTATGTTTTCCTTTGTGTTGTAAATCATCGAAAACCACCAATAGATCGTGAAATTTGTGCTGAAAAATGACGATTCGGCAAACCAAAATGGCCGCCATGTAGCCAGTCACAAGTATGTAAATGAGATGCAATTTCATGCAAATGAGCACGCCTCTAGCGTTTTTTGCTTAAACTGCAGCTTTCACAAAGAGAACAATAAATCAGATGTTTCAGGCACTCTTATTTTTTGGGTGAAATGAAGTCATTTTCTTGTTGCTAACATACATTAGACATTATATTATGCTGAAAAAGTTTTTCAACCTTTTTAAAAGTTTTTTAATGTTGTTAATGATTTACTATGATGATTTATTACAACTGTTAAGCTTTATTACTGTGTGTACTTCTGTAATACTGCACATTATTTTGCATTTGTATTGTTGAAATTAAATATAAAATGTATGCTTACATGCAAATTTTTCATGTAATTGTAACTGGATAAGTATTCTGCCACACATATACCATGGTTTCAGGTCTGGAATTACCAACCTGAAACTCTGGACCTGAATCCAGACTTGTTGCAGGTTTTTTTTTTTTTTTTTTCGCCCTGTCGCTCCAACTTTTTTCTGAAAAAATCCGAGAACCAACAAATTAAATTGGTATGGCCTAAGAACGAAACAAAAACAAAACTTAGTTCTATGTTAAAGCATAGCCTAATCTTTGTGATATTCTCACAGTGACTTGTACATCAAAACCTACCATATTCTTTTATAGTTGTATGGCATGGTTCCAACACGAGCATACATTCCAAGAGCCATTGGGACATTGGTGTGTGAACAATATTTCTCAGACCAAGCACGACGTACACAGGAAGGGTTAAATATTCCAAGTTGCTCGAAGCTGCTTTCCCTTCCATCCCACATGGTGCAGGAGATGCACCTCAGAATGAAGCCTGAAGAGTAAAATCATAAAATTTGTTCAGTTATCTTCATGAATGTTCAGTTCTTTAGTTTCTGTTCTATGTTCTATTATGTTTAACCTTTCTTCCCAATACAATCTTGTATTTGCAGTACAAGGGATTGCCATGTGAAAATGATTTAAGAAAGTAATCTGCAGACAACAGTGTTATTGTTCAGTTTTGTCCAAAAATGGGGTGTAGAAAAGCCGGTCTGGTAATCAGAAGAAAAATCAGATACAACATGGCATACATGCGCTTAAATAATTGTAGCAATGGCGAAGAGCAGCGTATATGGAACAGAAACCAGAGAAAGTCATTGAGCGCAACGTTAAGATCGGTCCACATAGGGGGGCAAGGGTCTTTTACGATTGACAGAACTCTCAAGACCTCTGGAAAAAGACGGCGAACAACGGAAAAGAGTGAAAAGAGTCTCAGACAGTAGTCCGAAAACGCAGGCCAACATGAACTACATCGACATGGCATGCTACCATAAGTATAAGAAAAAACTTAAGTCGGGGCGTAAGTATACTGTTAAACCTATACTACAAGCCTCTGAGTTTAAAGTCTGCAATGACGATATGGGGAGAGAAATTCTAGTAAACTGTAAAATTAGAGGAGATACTTTCACTTTTGTGAACATATATGCACCAAATGAGCTTAAAGCGAGAGCTCTCTTAAAAAAAAAAAACTTTTTCAGCTGGATACAGCCATCCGGCATATATGATTTAGTAGTTGGGGGAGACTGCAACACCGTAATCGACAATGACAAATTCCCAACAGCTGCACATTCTTGGCCATATTACTGCGAACCAGCAGCTCACAGCAAAGACAGTGGATATATGTAATACCCTTAAACGAAAGAATTTGTTCAGGCACATTATAATGTTCTACAGCTACTCAAGCGGTCAAGAATAGGTCAGAGTTATGGTTATTGCAAGCTCCAATGCTCTTTATCGTATTTTTCTACGTCACATATGATTTAAATATGTGTCAGATATGCTGCAAAATATGCTCCAGGCGTTCTAAGGTAATAGCGACTCGCAAAAGCAAGCATTTTGTGTTTAAAGTCGTGGAAAGTCGGAGCAGTATGTATTTGCTGAAGGTGTATTGACTTGCCAAGCCGTCTTTGAATCAAATATCACTACCCCGGTTTCTCAGAGTGCTGGATGTATGGGGAAGGCCTGGGAGTGCAGAGGTAGTAGGAATGTCCAGCGCAACACAAATGCTGTTGTCGGCAATAGACATGTTGCTTACATGCAAACTTGATTGATGTCATTGCCAGAGATGTACCAGCAGGTGATGGTGAGTGCTTATTCTCGCCTCACATTAATATCTAAAGTCATCTACCTCAACGCTGGAAGTTTCAATACAGTAATTTTATAATAGAAATAAGTTGGCGCAGCTCCAAAACTTTATTCACTTAAACTTTCCTGACATTCTAGTTATGACGAAGACTTGGCTAAACTATGGTTCGGGACAAATACGTTATTTCAGCCGTCCTTGTAACCCACCATAAAGACCGAGGTGAGTGCCGGGTGAAAGTTAATACTCCTCGACTTAAAGGCAGCAAGCAAGCAGGATGGGAATGCCTTCAAGGAGTCGACTGTGTCGGCGATACTATGACCAAACCCGTCGACCCACCACTTGCTGCTGTCCTGCACCACCGACCGGGAAGCTCTCTTCAACTTTGATACCATGCCCCCGTATTTTAACGGTTTTTAACAGTTCAAATCTGTCTGTCATCTGCGCGTCCTGCAAGACACCTCAACGAAGCGATCAAGGGTAGGCCATGCTTGAGCTCAGTAAACTTAAGGCTAGACATATGCAATATCCGTTTCTATATGATTAAAGTATGAGATATACAGATACATTCACAGTGAAATCAATGCAGAGAAGTATGCAGAGCAACGGCTTCTCAATCATGTCACATCTTCAGTTATGGCTTCTCCCGATTCTATCGTTGTAGCTGGGCACTCTTTCGTGTCGCGGCTCGAGTTGTATATTAGTGGCACGCCTTCGGCCACGTTTGCTGCTCTTAATGGTCTCTCGGACCCGCAAATCCGTGCTCTAGGGAGATGGTCGTCGGATGCCTTCAAAAAGTACATCTGATTGTAAGTTTAATTGCCTTTCCCAGCAGATAGTTCTGACCTTGTAAGCCGACAAGGAGTTGATGGCGTAACAAGTTGATAAGAGTGTACATGTTACATCCAAAATTTATAAAGTCTGTTTCTGACTAGGATACGACTTGTAGTTAATGGACATGTTGTGCGTCAATCCAGTTGACACTTATCGGTTACAATTGCTGTAACGGTTAACCAAATATGTTCCTAGATGTAATGATCAAGTAGCAAGCTAACAGGCAAGCTTTTGTATTAGACTACACTTTGATCCAGTTAAGCATGTAACACTGTACTACGTAGGTTACGTTGGTTGAAATTGTTTCCTGTAGCTTAGATGTTGCATAAGAAATTATACTTTAGCAAGTGGTAAGCAAAGAGTTAAAGCCCCTACACGGGGATCAGTAGTATACCAAGTTTCAGCTAGTACGTTTGCGCTAGAAGCCTGTATGTAGTTAGATGTAACCGGTGTTCACCAATGTTGAAGCTTGTTATCGCAATTCTATAGGTCGTTTAGCTAGTATCTCCTGTACTAGAGTTGGATTGCAGCCAAATGTTGTAACAGAATTTTCTCAACGCTTTTAGCGGAAATGTTAGTTGCCATCTACACTGTGATTTCTTCTGATGGCAGTCACGCAGATGTTCCGCTGTTATTACTCGCTGACTTGCTAGTTGACATAACCTTAAAATATCTTAATTCTCCTGCCTATAGGCCCGTGCCTTCTATATAGGATATGGTGGCTAGATTTATGAAGAATTGACTCTCCCAAATATTTTCCATGTCATGGTTTGAGGCTGTTAAGTCGAAAATCGAAAGTATAAGATTTGTAAAGAAGTTGAATTATTTCTTTATATGGGTTTACAGAAGTACCTAAGCTTTTGCATTGTACCGTTGATTCTCATGGTTGTATTTTTCCTAAGTCTCGGGCGGATTGCCCGAGCTTTATGAATAAAACACACCTCCTGTTCCGCCAAACTGGATGGCTTAGAGTAATTCTTGCATGAATGTGATGTTAAAGCCTTGCTCGGAAGTGAAAAAAAGACTTTGCGATGCAAATAGACTATGTGACAAATTTTTGCTGTCACGTCGGCCATATTTATCAGGTGTAACCAACTGAACAGAGGAACGAGGGATGTTCCAAGAATCTTCAGTTACTGTACTTTGTTTTCAAATGCCCCTTTTCACTTTCCATCATGAAAATATTCAGCAAATATTAGATATAAGATTGTATCTGTTTTAGTAATAGCATATTATGTTCAATGTCTATTTAGTATACGTGACTTTTAATAAAACAAAATTATCAAACTGGTAAGAAATGAAATAGTCTGATGCGACGTCATTTATTCGCAACACTTTGAATTTTTGAAGGTATTGCACTATGTGAGAGGACAGTCCTTCCGTTGACAGAAAAAGCTCGGAAACAAGGTGAGATTTATTGATGGTAGGTCCGACGTAACTTGGAATCGTTAAAATAGACATATCTTACTAAGTTTTCTATCAAAACGATGGAAATTGCAGTAATGTCGACAGCTATAAGACTCCGCGCGGAAAACCCGTCCATATATGACATACATATAACGTTAACTTACTTAGTTGCACAACGGTGTATTATAGCTCAGTTCTCTCCCGCGCAGGCTTTTGAAACGGGGCAGAAATATCATTCCTCACCCTAAGTAGCACCATTATTGTTCCACAATATTAAAAAAAACCAATTTTTAAGAATAATTATCTTTTTGTCTGCAGGATGTAGCTTCTGCCCTTGCAGTTCCAGTTCATGGTGTTAGAGGGCCCCAACTTGCTTCCACCATACATCATCAAAATATCAAGAATGCAAATTAATGCAACCAGCGTGTTCAAAGCCATATTTCTATCTTCTATGTAAATCTAAAATGTGAAACATTTTCGTCTGTGAAGATAATATTGGTACGTGCGATGTGAGGGTGAATCGAAGAAGAAATGAATGAGGTTTTTAACACATCTAACGAATATACATCAAATGAACTGAAATTTGCCAGGGATAAAGGTAGTTTGACACTGAAATATCCCAATTTATTGACAGATCTTTATGATCGACTGGTAAATTTATGAAAAGGATAGCATCATAATTTGAAAACTATAGATTCTGTTTCATCTGGCTGATACTTACTTGTGTCATTTGGCTAAAGCAAGTAACTGTTATGCATGGCATCTTCTGCAGACAACATATCTAATGCTTGTGGCCAAAAAAACAAGACTCGTCAAAATACCTACATTTTCAAATTTGAAAACCATTAACCAGGTAAGAAGAGCTGAAGCAAATAAACGACCTGAATCAGTCTTTTATTCCTGTACTTTATTATACAGTGAGTAACACTGGTGTTACGTCGATGAAGGGCTGCGGGCAAACATCAGTGCTGAGCTACAGGCAAAGGCCCACCAGCAAGTCTTTGAACCAGCTTCCATTCTCGTCGACCAGGTTATGGTTGATAATGCCGACCAAGCTGGTATACCCAGCCAGGGAGCCCTGATCTGAAGAGTAAACAAACTTAAGTCCAAACTTCGGCCCAGTGAACCCAAGGATCTTGACTTTCAATTTTAGAGAAGTCATATTCCAGATGAATTCCTGATCAGGGACATGGTGGTATCTGCAGTAACAACAACAACGAAGAGCAGGCACATATTGTTTGCGACAACACACCAGCTGGAGCTCCCTGTGTCTGCAAGACGTTGGTACATGGACGGTACATTCAAGGTTGTGCGCGCACCGTTTAAACAACTATTCTCGGTGCACGCATTTGTCCGGTGTGGAGACGACATTAAGCAAGTTCCCCTTGCCTTTGCCCTTATGTCCAGCCGTCGCAGGGGTGACTACAAAGCTGTCTTAAAGGAGCTACAACAGGCACTACCAAGTGAGATTGAGCTGCAGGAGTGTGTAATTGACTTCGAGGCAGGTCTTTGCAAAGCATTCCCACTTGTATTCCCTGGCACAAGGGTCAAAGGTTGCGCATTCCATTGGTGTCAGGCAATCTTGAGGAAGGTGCAAGAGGTGGGCCTTCAGACAGCATACCACAATGATCATCGAGTGTATACCTGGGTGAGGAGGCTGATGGCACTGCTCATGCCATGCAGCCGGCACTCAGAGCGCTGCAGAGGCGATCAGCAGGTGCTCTCACCGATCTGGCGGTATGTTCAGAAGACCTGGGTGGACAGCAGCGTCTTCCCTCAACGTCGGTGGTCTGTGTATATGCAAGCTGTGTATATGCAAGCTATCTGGAACAACAATGACGTAGAGGGATGGCGCATGCGGCTGAAGGCTAGGAAGTCAAAGGTACCCTTCTTCTTGCTGGTGGACTTGCTGTACAAGGAGAGTCAGATTGTGAAGGCCCAGGCCCGTGTACAAGAGTCTCCAGCAAAGGATCTTCAAAGCATGGAGGGAAGTCGACAATGGCTCCCTGCTCCAGGCTGTATGAGCCAGCTATCCGACATGCAGCCAAGTCAGGCTGATTGGCCTGATGAGGGGGCTAATAAAAGTGGAGATTCTACTTTGGCTATGAGGAAAGCTCCAAGAAATGGTACACCAGAGGATGACAAGGTAGCGCGATCACCATCTCAAACGGGAAGTGAAGAGTTTTCCAAAAAGTGTTGTCTTTTATGTGACATTGACACTGTGAAGAGCCCACCCAACATGTTCTAGACGTATGTGCATTTTGCAAATCCCGCAAAATATTTCAGGAAATAGTAAAAACTCATTAACAGAAATGGCTATACTGTTAACAAAAACACACGAGTTTGCAGCAATCTTGGCGTTGTAAGCTCTCAAATGCACACGACACGATGTCCGCGAAACACCATCAGCACGGGAACCATTGGAAATGTTACAATCTGTAAATCCTCTATATTCCTTCCTATTCACAAATAAATAAATCCTCGAGATCGAGCACCTAGCTTTTTAACATGCCATTTATATTTTTTCCCGGATATGGACATATACGTCCTTGATGCGGAAATTTTGAGGTTGGCCAGGCTTGAGATGACCACTCTGTTTCCTTCACCAAGGCGGCTATGCTGCCATAGGAGGTACTGTCTGTACGAAGCATGTCTGAACTTTCTCTGATGAGTACCAGGCTTCCGATCTACCTGAAGCGCTAGAACATCATTGCGGTCGGCCCTGGCCAACCTCAAAATTTCCGCATCAAGGACGTATATGTCCATATCCGGAATAATGTTTCGGGGCCATTGTGACTACTTACAGTGTGGACATAGATGGATTATGATTAGTTTTTACCATAACATTAGGAATGTAGAAAATCACATGGCAAACAATACAGAATATTGCCAGTTAAAAAAACAACAAGAATATATTAAGCTATCTCTTCTTCATTATGCAAGGAAAGAATAAAGGAAGTAAATAACGAAATATGGCTCGTATACTATGCTTGGTGACGCAAAAACAAGCAAGTAGAATACATTTTTTCTTGTTTTGCTCCTCTCTAGACCTGCTGTCTAAAGTGTCAATATACGTATGCCTGAAATTTCTGGTGAACTGTGAAGAAATGAACTGGTTCATTGAATACAACACATACGTAGTCCTATAATTTCGGGTGAACTCATGCATGTTCAAGCACGCCCGTGGAGCTGCACCCGACTCGTGAATGAAGTATTTACCATACAAATGTACATCCAATTTCATAGGAACTTCTCACTCCCTTATTTGTGCAAACTAGCCTTGTATAACATTGTTGTATTTAGACTTTAGAATATGTCAACCTCAATTTCGCTAAACTCATCCAAGTACCATGTGACCGCATTGTTTTCTGGAGCGATCTCGGAGTAGAGTGCAAATCATGTGGTCAGTGGTATCATTTAGCATGCCTAAGTATTCAGTCTAGCTCAAACGACCGATTAGGACAGAGTAATGCGGTGTGGGAATGTGTTATACAAAATATTGCCAGTCCATAGAGAACTCCACTCTACCTAGTCCAACTCCACAAACTCCACATTGGACAGTGAAAGTGACTTCCAGCCTTTTCAATCATCCACTTCTACTCGAGTAAATCAAGAAAACAAGCGGTTTAAAGATTTTCATAGTTGGTGACATACCATTGGCGACATGGGATGCAGTAAAAAAAAGGCGTGGCAATCCGCCTCCAACCACCCCCCTGAAAGGTGGGGCCCAGGTCCAGACAGACACGAAACATTCCGAAAATGGGGCTTGGTGTATATGTAAAGGACATGAACCGGAATGTAGGGTCGTCAGACACTTTTAGTCAACCAAAGGCCAACACATAAACTTCAGTGCCATCATCCATATCCAAAGAACCAAAAGGAAAAAAAGGCCACATATTTTTTGGTGAAAATGCAGGACATAACAAGAAAACAACAAAAACAATCCCTGAGGAAAGTAACAAAAAACACAAGATGGCATGTTGACATAAGGATGCTTCAGATGCTGCAGATATTTTCTTGACGTCTATGACTCTACTAACTGCCCCTAAGGTCACCAGCTTGGGGACTGAGTGAGTAATGACCCAAATAATGTTGCAGGTAAAAAGGCACCTAACGCACAATGTACGGATTATATAAAAGAAAATATCTCGGAGCACAGCCATTTAATTCCTATCAGGAGACTGTAATTCCACTAATGTTTTGTTTTCATCCAGTGTAGGTAGGATGTCAAGCAAGACTGATATGACTTTACAGGCTGGAAAATTCATTTGTTTGCGTAATAAATAACTGCATTATTTTTGTAATTTCAATTTTCACCAGCCGACGAAGACGCTAATAATATTTCAACACCTGCAAACTATTGAAACGTTCTACAATGTGCCCGACTACAATACAGGCCGTTGGTACTGGATACCAAATGCAATGTTACATTAGGACTCCACAACTATTGGTTTTTCGTTGATTGCATTTCATACCAAGTGAACCGGTGTAACACATCAGGTTTGTATTGAAAAGTACATATTCGGATTTGGATACATATTTTTGATCCACTCACTCCGGAAAAGACCCCTAAGCCCTGCTCGTTTCGATAAGTGTACCGGGTTCTTCGAAAACCTCTGAAATTCTTTCCTATCCTATGGCCTCGGGCAAGTTATTTGCGTCGTCTGATTCTTTCGGCGGGAAAGTATTTGCCAATCATTCATAGGGAGGCTGCCGATTGGCAATGGAATGTTTTCCTACCCTAGTGCATCCCCGGACAAAATTGTCGGCCAAATTCTTCTGGCGGGAAAGTATATCTGTCAATCATCCAAAGGCAGGATACGCATTGGCTCTAAAAACTCAATACTTAGGTATACCATTAGGCTTCACCGGTCGGGTACTGAACCTGAGGTGTAATATTGTTTCTTTTTTTTTCGAGAAAACTTGGACAGCAATGTCCGTCCTGGTACCAGAAAATAAATATGATAGTCGTTTACAATGACATGTACAGTCTTCCTTCTATCTTGTAAATGATAATATTTACAGGCATGGGATAACGTTACCTATGGTTCTCTCAGAGAACTGCGCGGTAACACCTGTAACCCGATATCTTGTTTACATATACCGACAACCTTGCCTTTCAAAAAACTACCGCATTGCTGGTATGCAAGACCTGGGACAGAGATGTTCGAATTTGACTCTAAGGAACAATTGATAGCGCAGAGTAACTCGCAATAAACATAAAACTCTGTGTCTGTAACATGTGTTATTCTATCATGCCATTCTACAATCATCATTATTCTGTTCGTCCTTTTTTTTACTTTTTACGGAAACGTAACTTCTGTACCAGTCCTTTGTCTCTATAAAGATGCACTTCTTTTCATCGTGCTCCTGTTTATCGCATTGTTTCTACCCGATGCTTAGTTGGTAAGTGGCTCTTGCAATTGGTCCCCATGCCTTGTCTACTCACAGATAAGAATCGTAACGAGCAGAATTGTTTTGGCAAGTGGCAAACTGCCTAAAGTTTGGCGGTAGGCTGGGGTGCAGTGTCATATGGATTTCTTTCAGGCGATCCCAATTGTCGGGCCAGGTTAACTAATCACGGCTCCTGGCGGTAACAATTTAGCGGTCACCTTCTTTGGGGACTTCTGGGAATGTACCTCGACCATTGTTCGTCTCCAGTGGCCAAAGGCACATCCATCGCTAGACTGCTAGTAACGTTATGTTAAGTAATTGTAGCTTAGTACGGTTTTCGTAACGTAACCACTAGCTATAGCTGTCTTATATGGAGCCGATTTGTCAGATATGCGCACTCGTAGATAAGGGCAGTAGCAGTACTGGTTACTCCTAGCTATCGTAATAGATCAAAGAACCAATTTCAATAGATTTGCAATTGGCACACCAGTAGGGTTTCTTTTCAGTATTATCTAATCTAGTAATAGTAACTTAAGTGATTATATCATATTTAATTTTCAGTGATGTGATATTAATTAAAGGAAAATATGTTTTGCAAAAAACAACAACACTTTGTATGACTTTGTGTGTGTGTGTGTGTGGTCCGAAAAATTGACGTTCCGAATAATTATACCGAAATGAATTGGTTATATATTGCTCCCAGAGTCTGTTGACAGGTTGACCAGCGATCACGGACAGTAGACCTCTGCTCCACGGCGGCATTGGGGCCGGACGTAATGGCGATTATCTGTATTAGAGATACCGCTGTTTCTGTGCACCCGACCCAGTCTTCCCCATGTTAGGCCCTTCTCTCTTGCTTCGTTCTGCGAGCGTGGCACTGTGCCCCTCGGTCATACTCAACTTGCCAGCTGCCACGAACCTAGTCTATTCTTTTTTCTGGCCCATGAGGGAGTTCCACTTGAGGATCTCAGTCCGAGCCTAAGTCAATTCGGTCGGAGAAATGCCGAGGTGTTCCTTCATTAGCCGTTCTGTGTCAGGATGGATCGTCCCAGACTCCCGGATATATTGAAGATTACAAGTATGGCTGCGGTGAAGGTGTTTGCCATTTCACAGCTATAGACCTGCATGCATGTCTTTCAACACAAAATATATATTTCACCTTTGCTGGCTTTCAAGTCAAAACATATTACTAATTGTCCTGTATGGTAGTGGCACCGGCACCAGATATTCGGAGGTGAGATAGAAGCGGTAGTAAGGTACTGGCATCATGATATCTTAATGGTAATGAAGAGGTGACGCTGAGTCACAAAAAGCTACCTTCCTTGGCTGTTTAGCTGATTGGCCCTGCCTATTTTCTGTATCAACAAACGCCATCTCTTCGGGCCCATGTGGTGATCCTTAGTGGGACGTTGGTGCATTGTGGTCAGCGGCAATTCTGTTGTTGTAATTAGGCATGTCAAACCTACCCCCTTCCCGCATTAGAACGAAGCGGCCCGCGGGGCCGTAAATGTTTTTAAGAAAATCTTAAAAATCAACCGCTTGAATAATGCCAATCAAAATCGTTGTCTATAATCTATGGAATGTTGACTACGATACTATCTGATTTTTAGTTGACAATATCCATATAATAAGGAGCTAAAAATCATAAAAGTTGGAGATACAGCCGGAAAAATGCCCCGTTTTGACGCCGCGCGCGCGGCACGCTATTTCGAAGGCCGCCCGGCGGAGATGCAATTTTCAACTCAAAAGCCACAAGCCGCCGTGCATCGGAGAACTCTGGGAATGATTCCAGGTGAAAGGGCAGAGATCAAGGTTCACTCCAGTAGTTGCACAATTTTGCTACGTCATTCCTGGCGGAAGTTATGGGCCAGAGTAGGGAAACCTCCGAAAGTAAGTGGATATTTTTGCCATTTTTCTTGAATTTAGCAATTTTGTTCATACACAGTGACAAATATAGATATATTGCGATCATCATGGTGTAGTTTCTGTTTCTATTTACGCGAGTTTGGCTTGTGGCTTTAGCGATGCGATTTGAGAGTTTTTTTAGGCAGCCCGCGCACGGCCGTGGAGGGGGAGGGGGGCGTGACATCACGGACGTTCGCGGACATTGTCTGCGCTATAAATTCAACATATTATCATAAATTCTGCGCTATTTGACCGCAGAATGGCAATATATTTTATGTATTGTATAGAATACCTTTCAGAACCGATGATGTGGCATATTTTGTAACAAAAAACGTTTCACTATCGTAAATGATATGTTGCGTGTAGACACGTTATCGCCATGCTCAATCGGAATTTGTCAGTTGCATGGTATTAATTTCGAGATCATTTTTAATTTTCTAGTTGACACAAAAGGGACATATCCTGGGCAGATCAGCGGAAACAGCAAAATAGAGACTTGTCAAAACTGCTCACCAGAGACAAGGCTGCAGACACCGAGACAACAGATCAAGTTTAGACACGACATGTTTGGAGTTGCAATAATTGGTGACGAACATTGAAAGTTATTTGATCTTATTGTTTTGATTTTTAAAGAATAAAAGCTAAGTTAAGAGAAACTGAATAGAAAAGCAACCTACTAATAATAATCAGAAAGTTACTTGAACTAAACAGTTATTTTTTAGAATGGGTAAAACATGTATGCATACTAATTAGCACTTACTATTACTAATGTCATTAATTACGATGTTAATTAGGACAACTGCTAATTAAGCATTTGATTGTTAAAAGTTCTTTAAAGTAACATGCAATTTACATCTGTACAACCCATTTAAGTATGCCTACAACATAAATGTGATTAAAAGCCAATGTGTGGATAGTTTTCACCATATATGTATCATTAGCATATTGCTAATTAGCATAAATTCTTAATTATTTATTGATGTTCCTAAAAGTGTGGATACATTCCTGTACTTACGTCAACATGCAATATAGGTTAGCACTGTCTATTTTTTATTTCAGGGAATATGTAATTCAAATATGGACAAGTGATACAATTACATGTTTTGTTGGAAGTACTTTAGGGTAATAACCCTCATTTGCATATTTTGTAATCAATAAAAACTACAAAAATACTTCACTTTTTAATGATTAGTCTTACTTTGAATTAGAAACGTGAAGTTCTTTCTTAAGCTTGTAGCATGTTTAAGAAATGCAGATTAATTGAATGGTACTATTGTGGATGAGTAGATTAATTAGGGTTAATTAGGATTAATTAATACAAAGTAATGATGATATGTCGAGAAAACAATATTATAGTCTGTCCAGTAATATTATCTTCATGTGCTGAAAATTTGAAGAACATTTGTTAAAGCGTTTGGAAGATACATTAAAAAGTGTGTAAATAACTGTGTGCTTGTGGTCATTTTCGGTGCCATGTCGAGGTCAACTGTTCCCATAGGGCTAATAGATAAGCCTCTTCTAATGAAAACGTCCAACTTTTCAACTTTGAAAAATTCTAGAAAATTTCAACATTGTCGGATTTCAACACAATAAAAAGCATTGTAATCAGAAGAATCTGATCTGTAATTTGAAAGCAGTTTCAGCAACTTTAACCTTAACCAAAATTTTGGTGTGACATGCCTATTGTAATGGCTCGAAGAGTGACGTGCCCTTAAAGACTTGATCTATCCTTTTTTCCCTGACTTAACCTGAGGAATGGGAACAAATAATTGTCCCATTTAGAATGATTGTTCCATTAAAGACAGATATGGAATATTCTCTATGTCAGCCAAACATACTCATGCAGTTTGAAATATCGATAAAGCCTATCTAAGTGCAAATAATCTGCATTTTCTTGATATGGTCTTTATATTCCTGTTACATTCCTAAAAGGCTGAAGCTAGATTAAACCCTGTAATCACAACAGAAAGTGCAATTTTCTTGTATAGAAATATGATATATCATTTAAAAAGTTCTAATGTCTCCAGCATCATTCAAAAGAAATGCAATACAGTCCTGTGGTTTATCACCGTCAACATGAGGTTTGCCTGTTCCTGAACGACAAGGCCGTCAGTCAAGAAGCATCTTTACTATGAGTTTCCGAGATAGATAATGTGCCAGAGGAAGTTCCTCTTCGTTGCATCCTCTGGGCTGTCCATCGGAAGTAGTAAAATGAGAAAGTTTTGTGATTCGTCATGTGAGCGTATCATTCGTCTGTTCTGAAACAATGCTGGAGTTCGAAGTTTTCTTCTTGAAGATCCGGGGAACTTCAGTGTTGCCACTTCGAGTGTTGTTTTCTCCGTCTACCGCCATTGGTTTCAACTGCTCGTATTTGACCTCCCACTCTCTGAAAGCGTCTCCACAGAGAGTCTTACCTTAATTTCATCAGTATGTATTAAGTTGTCAGGGTTGTCCTGGATATTCGCTTTTTCTTCCTAGAATTTAGTTCCAGTGCAAAATTGTGATGTTTGGTGCAAAGACAAATGTTTAGTGAGAGAAATTGCGCCAATTACTTGACACTGACATGCCACATTGTTGCGAAGTGACTGAGGGAAATTTTTACATCATTATCATTGCTTATAAACTAATTTCGCAAGTTGGAGAGGTAGTTGTAAAATATGATAAGAGATACCCAAGAAAATCAAAATATAAAAAAAATTGTAATATAGATCGCGAGCTGTTCCCTGGCCGGTTATATTCCTCTCTATTTGTTCCATTTCTACGATTTTCCAGCGATCCGGAGTCTTGTAGAGACTATGTGAAAACCGCATTTGTCGCAACGTAATGCTTCTTTGTAACCTGTTCCATATTTTCGTTTTGTATTATGACGAATGGAATAGAATAATTTGGGCGTTGTTGGGAATGAAGTAGGATTTTCATTAGGTCCATAACGGTCGGTATGTACATGTCACTTGATTCCGGCACATTTTTGTCTGAACACGAACTGCTGACATACTTTCAAGGAGACCGGGAGTGTCTTCTCTTGGTCTGACTCGCCCTGGTGTGTGCACTTTGCATTACGGGCCATTTCATAGATGTGTTTTTCAAGGCGCTCGAATTGTTCTGTCGAGGGAGGAGATTTGTTCCATTTCTTTTCGCGGATGATACGGATGTCCCACTTGAAATCTGCCCTTGCGCCGCCAATGGCTCTCTCTACTTAGGCGTCCGCCCGCGCTTGACATCTTTACTTCTACTTAATCCCCAAAAATACGGCGTTGCACCGCCTTTTCAGGCTAGATAGCGCAGCTTACATCTTACTTCCCTATATTGTATGCCATATTTTACGATGCCATAACACAAGCAACAATGAAGTCTTTATCACTTTTTAATTGACCAACAATTGTTCCATAATGACGTTCGGGCCATACCATGTTCAAGAAAGGGGCAGATAGTTGTGCCTTCCACCATTATAGGGTTTTTGAAGCATCCGATTTCCATGTACATTTTGGTTTTTTATGAGCCTTTTACGACTAGGAATATGTACGCCTAGAGTATGCTCCAACATATGAATGCGCAAGTGCTGTGCTTCTGCAAGGTGGGACAAGTTATTCCGTATGATATTCAATGACAGGTGCAGATCCGTTTGTTTAGTTGCATTTTCAGTTAAGTGCAACTGAATATACTTATGTCTTGTCAAATAAATTGGAAATGAGATTTTATTGACCAAAAAATTTTGCTCGGCCATTTTAGTCGCAAAAAACTTCGGGTGTTTGATAGTTAATACTTTATAACTGTACCAAGAAATAACTTTTGGTCTTACTACAAGTCTTTGCTACCTATATAGCTAATACAATGTATGTTTTCTATTCTTGAAAGTCAAAAACCAAGTAAACAAACTGATCATGAAACGTATCAACAAGGGAGACTAAAAATGTAAAACAGTAACTTTGCCTGGCGAAAGCGTCTAATGTAACTGTGTAGTACACGTATTTAAGTAGAGTGCACTACCAAATCTCAAGTCTTAGGATTTTCATATTTTTTTCTTCATTTGTACAGTCTTTCCGTTGCAATAAGTTTTTTTTGACAGCTCTATAGCTAGGACATAGGTGAGAATCATTTTGCTGTGCTTTCGTTAATAAGTCAAAGGCATTTCGTTTGACATGTGACTCACTGACAGACTCTTCACAACAGGCACCTTCCTCAAAGTAGGTAATGTAGTGGCATGAAAAGTCTCTACGTATACCCAGCATCGGCCGGGGTCATTAACAAGTTATCCTTCCAGCTAGCTAGATTTGCTAGCGGTGTTCTTGATCAGGAGCTTAACAGGAGTAGATTTTAATGGGGCTCCTGTTACGTGTTTTGCAGGGTCATTGGCCCTATCAACAGTCTGATGAGATGAATGCCTGGATATAAATGAAAACACCACAACTGAGCGAAAAACGTAAAGATTTCAGGTTTTAAACAAAAAACATACAGTTCCCATTTTGAAAAGATGCATTGTTTATTGACATTCATAATGAAGAGATTTTTTTTACCTCCGTTGTCTTTGTCTGGAAGGCAAGTCCTTTATAATGGCCATATATGGATAAATGATTGAAATTCTTTGTCAGAGGAATGTCTATGACGTTTAATCGTCTTCATCTGTATCACTTGTGGTTAAGTCAACATTCCCCTTGTCATGTGTCCTTTGACTGCATTGCTTCAGCTTACACAGTGTTCATGCACCCTAGTCCATTTTCTAAGCAGCTGCAAGTTGGAAGTCTACAGGACCTGGACCTTAGAAAAACCATCACCGTAGCTGGTGCACGGGTGAATTTAACCACCTGAAGACAAACTTTAACCCTAATCCAGTTTTCATTCCACGCCGACAGGCCTATTCAGAAGCCATCTCCTTCATGTAGCATCCTTGTAGTGAGCTCGCTCTGCGTGTGTATATAGAGACAATCTGAGCATGGTAGCAGCTCAGTTAACTTACTTCCATTCTTGGCAGTAGAAAGATGATCTTGGGGAGAGGGGGTGTCCAAAGTCCGGTAACTGTTTTAGAAAAATGCGCATGCCTCTTGTCCTCGTACGGTTGAGCTGGATTGTCCGAAGATGACAAACATTATCGAACTGGGAAGAAATAAAACATTATGAAGATATTTAATATATATATATATCTATTTCATCGATCGGGCGTAGCCTGGCCTTCGTGAATATGTACGCCATCAGGGTCGTTTTGTCTGCACTTATCATCAGGTTGAGCGCCTGAAATCTTAGCTCGAGCTAATGCGCCATTCGTTAGATGCCTCCTTTGGTGCTGCTCGTTGACGCCACATCGTCTGCGAAGTCGAGATGCGAGAGCGGTGACGCCGTCCCAGTAAGTCTGATGCCATTTTGTGCAATGGGGGAGTTGCTATTCCCTCGCATCGCTATATCCAGGGGAGCCAGCGGGTCGCCCTGCGGTAGCCCCACCATTCAGTTCATGGGCTGTTTCTCTTTATTCTCGTCGTGCGGAGATGAATCTTGCCCTTCTGGGCTCGTTCCACGATCACCTTGACTATCTTTGCTGCTACACCGTAAACTTGAAGGCAACCTTCGAGGTCTCATCTGGTTGAGCGAACCGAACGCATTTGTCAATTCCAGAAAGAGGATGTATATTTCTTCCTTCTTTTCTCTTGCATGCTGTAAGGCCACTTCTAGCGTAAAGAGAAGCGTGCTAATGTCTCAACCGGGTCGGAATGCCTGCTGCCACGGAGACAGTATGGTTTTGCGTCTGAGCCATTTCATCCAGTAGTCTTGGATGATATGCGCCAGTACTTTCCATACGGCTTCTTGCAACTCGACCGCGGTCTCCAGCTCGACATATTTCTCATTTGTACAAGAGTGCAATTTCCGCGTCCCCCATGACCTCCGGCACCACACCGTCGGCTAGCACTTCCTTGTACATTTCCACCAACTTCTCAAACAACTCTTTTCCTTCTTGTAGGAGGTCTGCATCTGACATCTTTGTCGGTCCGGGCGCCGTTTCTTTCTTCGCGCGCCAATGGTGGACTGATCATTATCCACAAACATGAATCAATTAGTACAGTTGGTTAGCAGCTACATGTGAACTAGATACCCTTTAGCTACCACCAGTCCTGTAGTGTTGATGATTGATCAGAATGACTGATCTGTCTGTAGTAAAAATGGTTGTTTAAATCACCTCTCCAAGAAGACGTCATCGATGAACCCCGAGTAAGAGCATGCGTTGACTGCTCCTCCTCTGTGCATTCCAAGGGAAAAGCTTTATTGTAAATGTTCATAGGTGGCACTTCTTGCAGTGATATGCACATGAGTGCGGAGAAGTGATTACGGCTACCGACTCACGATGGTGATCTCTTAATTGCATGGGGAACAATGACCTTTGACACTTTTGCTGATAAGTCGATGCCCGTTTCATCCTCGTTATAAATGCCAAATCATGTTCTGTCCCTGGAATACAAAAGAAAATCAAGACGTGGACATGGATATGAATTGGGCATAACTTCACATTTAGGACATGCATACTAGCATGGTCTGTATTTATTTGCAATACTTATTTTCTATGTACAATTATATCTGCCATCTATTACCATCTGTTACTACCATAATGACTGTAAGCTAATGATTACAATGTATGACAATAGCCAAAATATGTAAAATTGCATGATAATGGTTTAGCGTGGTATATATATCATCCTTTGATACCTATTATGTAGTGCAATAGCCCAACGTATAATGTTGTGGACATGTGCGACCACACTGAATCAATTTGTGTGTGTGGAATGGTTTATGCGGGGCTCACATAAATTCAACATATTACTGTAGCCAAATCTACAAAGACTGCACTTCACAGCGAATTTAAAGCATCAATTCAAAAATGAACTTTTTCAAGGATGACAGCTAAAAGCAGCATTATATTGTAGTGATACTTTATGATTTATTGCATAAGATGTAAAGCATGCAAACATTTTCATTATACAAATTGCTACTCAGGCTACAAAGGACAATCCCACAAAGGCTTGTAAAAAGAACATGACAGGTCTAAAGCAGGCAGTAGGTAATTTTATCAAAACATGTGCAGCATATTTGTCATATGGACATGTCTCATGGATGCCCAGTCATATGTATATTTCCGTTACACCATGGGAATGTATGCTAATATATCATCAAAATTAAAGCTACCAGGCTGAAGTGCGTCTTGCGAATAAGACGGCGTCCTTGTCAGTGCTGATCCTCTGGATCCTCTTCTCTCAGAATTCGTTGCACCGTTGCCCTTAAATATGACAACAAAGAAAACGGATATGAATATAAACAAATAGGCTGAACCTAATGCAACAAAGTCCCGATATAGATATCGCAATTAGACAGCACTACTAAAAATTTAAATTGTATTCGACTCGTAACATTTGAATCACGATGTCTCTGTAGGCAACGCCACATTTTGTAGCCCGAAAATTTGTTTGGTTCGCAATTCGTTTGGTTCAGAGACTGTTGTAGCCGACACATACATTTTGCAGACGAAACTCCCCATCTTGCTGAATAATACAGGGGTGAGGGTCCAGCTGTCTCCCATTTAATGATGCATTCTCTGATTAGCTTTTCAGCCTGCTGTTCAGTAAGCTAAACTTTACACGTCTGGCAATGGAGGTCACGGTATCAGTCTGTAAAAAAAGTACATTGTCTTTCTCAGACTCACCGTCTTCCCTCAGTATAGCCCACGCCAACGCATTCCCCATCTCGTCTCTCTCTGCTGCTCATCCGCATCCTGGTGGAACTGCCTGGCATCCTCCATTGCCGTAACAGGCCGTGTAGGCGGTGGTGGTGGAGTACCTCTGTCATCTCTATCTACATTTCATGCTAAATTAGTCTCTTTTATACCGAGCTATGTCGCTGCCATATTATCATATTGTTTCAACTTGAATTATTCATGCGCATGTGACACATATGCATGCTTTGCTTTCACTTACCCCATCGCCCAGATATCCCGAACCACTGAGAAATTAGGGCGTAGTCTGATGCGCCGAAGATTTGAAGAAAAAACTCTCGACCTTCAGAGGACCTGTATTGTAGGATAAACAGGTGAAACATACGTTAACATACCAAGTTGTGAATGTACTTTTATTACGGTTTGTACGATGGAACGTATGTTGGACAGCAGGCTGCGTGCAACATCACGGGGCGTATTCTCCGATTCAATAGTGACACCGAACCCTTTAAGCCACCTGTACGTACACAGACGTTAAAAATGTTAAAATAGTTCCCGTACAATATTGTAGATCCTCAGGAAATATGACCTTGGAATGAAGAAATTCCAACCACTTCCCCGCATTGATCGAGTCAAGGAAATAGCTTGAATGAGAGGGCAAGCCCAGCATGGTTATTCCGTTCTCTATAGCAAACTTGATCGCCTCTGGTGAGATGTGTTGAGTGTTGATCTTGGAGAAGGATGACTGGTCTTTTTTTAGAAGCGTATCTGTTGAAACACTTTTTCAACCAATTGAAGCAGATGTCGCTTTCTATGTACCCAGATTTGGTGGGGGCATTCGTTTGGCCGTCAGGGCTATAAGAGGAACTAGGGTAGCCCTCTAAAAGTAACACTCCATCACAGTGATGTGGTCTCGGCCACCAGGTCTCACGGAGGTTCGCATAACCAGACAGACTTGAAGGCAACGATTTTCCTCCTCTGCGGATCAAGGGGAAATCCAGGTTCGTCGGAATTTTATACCCTATGCGGGATTTTTCCCAGCCCGTTGGAGAAGAATCGGTTCACAACATCTTCATCAACTGAATCCTTCCTACCCCTATCTAGTGGGTTAGGCTTTCTCAAGGCCAAGCCTCGCCTTTTCTTAAATGATAGCCACCATTTGTTAGAACTACAGAGATTGACCACTGCTACAACCACTATCACGCACTGCGCGTCTGTTTCGATTTTCGAATTTCCGCACATAGTTTGTAAGTAAACTTCCTTATAAGACATGTCCCGCCCCTGACAGATATACGTTCTTAAAACCCGCTAGAACCTAGAATAAAAGAATGAAGCAATAACGTAATGTAATACGAATGTATAGAATGTGAAAACGGTACATAAGGATAGTCAAACAATACATTGAACTCGACATATATTGTAAGTCTATTACAGGGTCTAATATAGTTTTGTTAGTTAGTCGCTTGTCTTGGACACCTCTTAGGGTGTTTCTTCACGTACATCGATAGTTTCTTCATGAAGTACTGGAGATATATCGTCGCCGGCTTCTTGCACCTACTTTTAATGATAGCGCCTTTAGTTTGGTGATTTTGTATACTTTCTAACTTTTCTTTTATTTCACAAATTAGTTTTCGTTTTTGAGGGTCATTAACGCCGTTCATGGGTCTCCCTCACCAAGCAGTTTAATTGCTCTTCTTACTCTTTCTCCTCAATTTTGCGAGTGCGCGCTTTATTTTTATAGTATTGAATACTAAGTCTTAATTTCCATTTTAATCATCTCCCATTGTATACCAGGCTGTGGGATATCTTTCAGTTTGTCCTGCATGTTATTGAGTAAATCTGTCATTTCTTTGTCAAAAGTTTGAGCCTCTAACAAAGAGTTGTTTAAATGCCAAAATTCTGGCCCTCTCTTTTGATATCTAGGGGACTTGATTGTCATTATTATTGCCCTGTGTTCAGGGACAGGTGCTACATTAATGCTACATTCACTTAAGTGTACTAAATTGTAAGGTACAAACCAGTAATCAAACCTACATTTTATATCTTCATATCTTCATCAAAAACTCATTATATGGAACAAAAAACAGAGAGACTTTGAATACGGTTACCAGACCTCCTACAGAAGCGCCACCTACCAAAAAAAAAGGGTTGGATGAAAGAGCTGAGTTTTGCTCCTGGCCTGTCTACCTGTATACCACACATTAGCGGTCTTTAGCGATACAGTTCTAAAGTGCAGCGCCAAACATGGGCATTAGAAATGTATGAGAGATCGTTGACCTTGAACTGTGGAGCCATTCAAAGTGTATTTAGGCTACAGCTCACAAATGTAGACTGGACAGAAACACTTAAGTACTGATTCTGTTTATTGAAAGCTAATTGTAGCCATTAAAGATAGGAGTAAACCTAGACAAGAATAGATCCACACACCGTGTTTACTAATAGTACTGGGTGTGTTAAACATTACCAACAAAATATGTAGACCACACAGTAGCAGCAGTACCAACACTCTAGCGGTACAGTCCTGCACTGCAGTGACGACACTTATTTTATCTTCTTTTGCCCGAGTCTTTCAAAACTTCCAATAAATATGCATGATGTCCTTAACATCTCACACATATGCAATGTATAATCTAAGATATAGATAATGGAATTCAAGAAATTAAAAATCTGTCCATGTTCAGATGCAACATTAGATCATTTCACCAGGCAGAAATGCCAGACTTCAGTCCATTCATTACCCATACTGTTTTGTGTCCCTTCCAGTCCCACAGATAACAGTAGCAGGGCTGTAGATGTTTGGCAATATTACAACTATGTATTGGAAGTCATAGACACACACACACATATATATATACACACACACACACACAAGAAAGCACATGCATTCACAGACAGAAAGTCGTTACACAACAAGACAGCACAGAATATTTCGTCTTTCAAGCTGTTTAATTTGTTCTTCATGTTTGCAAAGTACACAGTAACTTTCCTGCTGCATGTAGTTGTCCTGAAAAATAGGGAAAGACACTTAATATATTAAGTTGAAGGAAATTTCAAACCAATAAGTCTTTGTCAATAAATTTCTATTTATCATGCGCAGCCATGTTTTCATTACCTCTCAGTCTTATGTTCAGCGCGCTAAACGTTACACGTCCGGCTAAGGAGGTCACGGTGTCAGTCTGTAAAACAGTACACCGTGTTCCTTAGACTCACCCTCCCCCCTCAGTATAACACACGCCAACGCATTCCCCATCTCGTCTATCTTTTACTGCTGCTCATCAGCATCCTGGTGGAACCGTCTGGCATCCTCCACTGCCATGACAGGCCGTGTCGGTAGAGTAATTCTGCCTCATCATCATATTGTTTTAACTTTAATTATTATAGTATTAAATTGTACATAATATTATATGTTTTATTTGCTTTCACTTACTACGGTGCTCAGGTATCCCGAACTGCTGATAAAGGAGGGCGAACACTCAGGTGTGCCGAACACTCGGAGAGATAGCTCTCGATCTTCGGCGGACCTGTGTTGTATGATAAAAAGGTGATACATATGTCAAAATGCAAACTTTTGAATTTGAGTTCTTATGTTCGAACGTATGTCGGACAATAGGCTGCGTGCAATATCACGAGATGTTTTCTCCGGCTCCATAGTGACAACGAGCCCTTTAAACCTTCTGTACACATTGTGGGGATTAAAAGAAATGATTGAAGCAGTTCTTCTGTCAGTTGTGTTCTTCACAATGCTATAGATCCTCGGGAAAGATGACTTTGAAGGGAAGAAATTCGACTGAGCTACGAAAAGACTTTGAACAAAATCGGTGAAGTTGATCTTAGGAGCCGAAAATGCACCCCCACCCCAACACATTCATCGAGTGAGGGAAATGGCTTGAGTGAGAAGGCAAGCCCAGCATGATTATTCCATTCTCTAAATAGCGAACTCGATCGCCTCTGTGATGAGATATGTTTAGTGCTGATCTTGGAGAAGGGTGACTGTTTTTTTTTTAGAAGCGTATCTGTTGAAACACCTTTTCAACAATTTGAGGTAGATGTCGCTTTCTATGTAGCCAGATTTGGTGGTGGCATTCCTTGGGCCCTCAAGGCTATAAGAGGAACTAGATAGAGTAGCACAATTAAAAGTCGCACTCCATCACAGTAATCTCGGCCACCAGGTCTCACGGAGGTACAGACAGGGACTTGAAGGCAACGATTTTCCTTTTCTGAGAATCGAGGGAAAAGCCAGTTTTGTAGGAATCATATACTTTATGCGGGGATTTTTCCAGCCCATTGGAGATCGAAGAATTCATTCACGAAATCTTCATGGGTAGGCTTTCTCAAGGCCAAGACTCACCTTTTCTTAAATGATAGCCACCATTTTGTTAGATCGAGAGAGATGGACCTTTGGTACAGTCACGCATTGCGCGTTTGTTTCGGTTAATTTCCGCACAGGCTTTGTGGGTAAATTATGTTTATTATTAGACATGTCTAAAG
The DNA here is from genome assembly GCA_019207045.1 of Branchiostoma floridae x Branchiostoma belcheri. Taxonomy (NCBI): domain Eukaryota; kingdom Metazoa; phylum Chordata; class Leptocardii; order Amphioxiformes; family Branchiostomatidae; genus Branchiostoma; species Branchiostoma floridae x Branchiostoma belcheri. The sequence continues at coordinate 21,494,143 of CM033033.1, read as the reverse complement.
GAAATTATTCATAGAGCACTTAAGCCGGTGTCTGTGGTACTATGACAACCGCCTCAAACAGACTCAAACTGATTAAAGAATGTATGTCACTTGGAAAAAAAAATCAAACGTACAAAATACGTTACAAGCCTCTACTGGTCCATGGGGAAGATGCAGGCATTCTGCGGGTCCCTAATTTGAAGTTGGCGAAGAGCTTTCCTCTGAAGTCTGTCTAGCAGCTTTAGAGCTGTTGTGCCAGCGCCACTCCGTAGAGGGGTTTCATTTTCTATTAGGGGGCAGGCATTTGCCTTTTATGTTGTTTAGATTAAAAAGATTAGATTAATTCAAAAAGTGAGTACCAAGCAGTTCAACTCCTAATATAAAAAGATATGGAAATAAGCGGCAACCTTGTTCCGTCCCCAGGAGACGGGTTAAGGGGCTTGGATATATAAGCATAATTATTCTTTTACTAGAGATGTCACTATAAAGAACCTAAATCCACGTTTAAAAAGAGTCTCCAAAGTATCCAAGTGCTTTGGCATGGATAAAAAATTCAAGGGATCTTTGTTGTCCTTCAAAAGCAGCAGGGAAATTTCTGTATTTCATTTGAAAGTATCATCGTCATATTTATAGGTATATTTAGTATATCAAAACAAGCATGATCATTCACAAACATGGTCACACCATGTCAATTGAAATACATTACATCACATCATTATGGTACAACATTTCAAGAAAATGCAATTGTCAGCAGAAAGCGTAATGTCGAACCAAGAGACAGAAAACACAGAATTACAACGCAGCAAGAAATTTTATCCATACACCAGCCTTGATTGAAACATTTTTAGTTGGATGCTGAATTAGAAAAGTCATATGTTATGACTGGACTGTACAAACAGGGTTTTACAAGTTTTCTAAAATTCACTCGTCCTGTCAGACAAGTATATGAAACATTATTTGCCCAAACAAACTTTATACTTTGAATTTGAATACCATTTATTAATGTATTTTCACTTCCTGCAATAGAGTTCTTTTACAATCGGCTCTATTTTTCTGTGTTGACCAATGCTTGATGCCATGGCTGTGAAAAATAACAAGTATATCAAAATCTTACTCCTGGAAAAGCATACTTGCACAATCAGCAAGCGAGGTTATATGCTTGCCCGATCAGCACTTTCACTTACTCGGGACAATTGGGCTAGTGGACTTGTCACACCCTGTTAAAAGTTTTACACAAAACGATTGAAATGCAATAAACCACAGGGATTGATTGAATAAAGAATCAACTTGTTGATCGTACAAAGTCAATGCTAATATTTCATTTGACTAATATCTTTGAAAAGATGTTCAAGTCTACTTAGGTAGAGTACACAGCTGGAAGCCAGGAATCGCCTGGCAGAAATAAAGTTTAATTTCAAGCTGGATGCCTAATAACATACCCCTTTGACCCACACAAATGGGTTTCGTCATTGGAGGAGATTTTACTCACAAACGTCATCCCACCTGGTTGGAAACATAGAACCCGTTCGACTTCCTCGCTTGCAAAAAGGAAAAAATACAAAAATGGCCCGTTAGGGCAGAGATTGTTATCAAACACCTGCTTCTTCCGGGTTCGGGGGACACTTTTTCAAACACGTTTTTTGTTCACGGACTCGGCAACGTTACGGTTTGTGAGTAAAATCCCCCTATGACGAAACTAGTTCGTGTGGTTTAAAGGGGTCTATTATTAAAAATCTACTGGATCACATCATGTGAAGAATGACTCCAAAACTTCTCAAGTGGTGCGCAGTGTATCTTATCCTCTTTTGTCTAGCAGACACTTGCGCACCTTCATTGACATCTTCAGCTGTGGGCAGTCGGCCATTTTCAGACACGAAAAACTTCTCCCAAGTCATGAAGTTTTTCCGTTCTTCATGTAACATCTTACTTAGCATAGTTGATACAATGGCCATACAGTTGTCTTACTCCGCTTTAATGAACTTGTTGCGTGGTTCCATCTTCAGCCTTGCGTTGAGTCTGTCCACACGCTGAATAGTTGCGGCATCCTCGATGACAACTGCAAGGGCACTAATAAGCTTCGTTTGCCACTTGGGTTCATTCCTGAAACAATAATGATGTGGCTTAGTAACAGCTTCTTTGTAAACGGTTTTTGTATGACCAGTATTGGCTAGCCTATCTGATTGTTATTGACTGAAAAGCATTTTCTATGCAAACAATTGTAGATTGCAGTGCATGTAGACTTATGACAACAATTTGATGTTGTCCTAGAAATGGAAGCCATGAAAGCCAACCTTTTTCTGCTTCACAAAGGGACTCTTGGAGTGTCTGGTGGGGTGAATGCACCTCTCCCCTGCACAGCCTTCCCAGCACTGCTGCACTGGACTGGAGTGGACTGAGTGCTGCTGCTATGAGGATAAACAACAAGCAAGAAGTGGACAATGAATTAATGCCTGAAACTGATGTGAGTTTGTTTTTTTCTGCAAGAAGAATTTGTTGAGTTTTCATGGCTATTATACTTTTAATAAAATAAGATGGCATTACAGTAACGCCCATTCCTCATTAACTGGGAAAATTGGAGGTAGAAAATTGTAAAAAATAAAGTTGTCCAAAACGCTTACCTGCTGGTATGAACTTGTTACCACTTATATCGACTCATCATCATCATCGGTCGACGTGATCAAATGTAGACATGTTCGCACATGTCTACACACGACGGGGTTATACCGCCCCTTACGGGGTGACATACCCTTTCGTAGGCTAATTACAAGACGGGGATGCGCCAGGTCTCCCGTCCGGGTGAATGATGTAATTCACCATGTGGCTGATACGAGACAGAGGTTCGCCAGGCCTCCATCCGGGTGATTTGAAGTGAATCACCAACTCCCGACAGAAGGATTTGCACCAACGCACACCGCACCATCGCACGTGTGGGGGTTCTTTAACGTGCATGGGGTATGGCTCTCCCCATACACGGGACCTCCATTTAACGTCCTATCCGAGGGACGATTCATTTTTCACTTGAGTAAAGTGAGGAAAGTCGTGTAAAGTGCCTTTCCCAAGGGCACAAGACCGGCAACACGGTAGGCGGATTCGAACCGGCGACCTCTCGATCACGGGCCGAATACAATACCACTGTGCTACGCGGCCCCACATGCCTATATCGACTATCTTTTGCTATTTTTGTCTGGTGCTAACACGCTTAATTTTGGAGATATTTGATTTTTAGTAGGCCATGTTATCTTTCCTACAATTTCGTAATAAAGAGCATATTACTACACAGAGAAATGTTCCAGCAAGTAATAGTGGATTAACAACAGCCAGATTAGAGAATTTTCCAACCCAACACCTTCAAATTACACGCCAATGAGAAATATTTAACTGCCGTGTCATTTGTTTCGGAATAATCATCAAAATTACTAGCTATTAAGTTTGCTACATTTGTATAAAAGTAAATGAATGATATGTTTTTTTCTGATATGAAGACAAACCGTTTAATACTCCTTAATTTTCACCCTGTAGGATGGGATAAGAGCGATAGAATATATTTATGAAAATGGTTGGAAGCAGGTGATATCTATTCTACAGGTAAATGCCAATGAACTGTGGTAACGTAAATTACAGAATCTCTAACATTTGGAGGAAAGCCGAATAGTGTACATACTGGCTCTATTTGAACTGATCAGGTCATGTTCGTCTATAATGCTGGACCTCTTATCTTCATGTTGCTAACTCAGAGTAGCAAAAAAGTGTATCTTTGTTATCCGGAATACCCGTATAATCTTGTTCGTCCTGTACCCACCCGGACTCTGCGGAAAGACACCCAAGATATGCAAGGTCTCTATCTTGGCGGGGTCTATTTAAATACGTGCTAAGTAACAAAGGATTCACGCAATCACACGCTCTAGGTCAGAACCGCTTCGTCCTCGCGTCCTTTAATCAAGTCTTTGGGAATAGCAGGACATGATGCGATGGCAACATGCACCAGATGGACTGGGCCTTTCTAGCACAAGCTTTCGATATTGGAAACACAACAAACTAAACACCAGTTATCGCACTTCTTATAAAACATTTTTTAATGTCAGGACAATCTTTGTTCGTGGAACAAACACAATGTCACATCAATACAGAATGAATGTGCTACCTAACAAAATGTCCATCCATACACCTTATATCGTGTGGTTCAATAATACCGACAGAAAGAACTGTGTAATATGTGTATAACAAGGCTTTTGTTGATGAGCAAGGCTATAAACAACAGTGAATTTTCCAAAAGAGAGCTGCATGTGTAAAAGCAGTCTGTTCTACAGTTATCCTGGCAGCCTGTCCCTTTATACTAATGCCACATGATTACATGACAAGCCTGACGTTATATAGATCTTGACTTTATAGAGTGGGATTGGTTTCACAAATAGCTTTCTGCCTTGAACCATGTGTCTGTCCATGTAAAACAATTCTGTGCATCAATTCTGTGCAGTAACGACTGGTTGAAAGAGTAGTTTGCTTCTAATTAACAAGATTTCCAACCTAAACAAGCAAAGGTGAAAACTTCGGAACATCTAATGATAGTGAAGTCTTAACTTCTGCAGCCCATATGCTTTTGATCATGGAGCTAATATAACTCAATGACAAGTCCTCAATGTAGATAACGTGGCGCTAGCGTAAATAGTGTCGCTGATTTACCGCCGTCTGTACGTAAAGGGGTCCACTGTGTAAAACGAGAAATATTTCTGTGACACGAATCTTCACTACATTGACCTTCATAATTAGCTGATCATAATCTCTGTTGCTATTTAAGACAAACATGCTTGAAACGTACCTTACTTCATCAGTCAGTGTTGAGCAGGAATTTCTGTCATTCCAGTCGTGTGATCTTCAAAAAGCGCGCGAAAATGACGACAAACTTGGACGAGTCTACTTTGACAACAAGGGTTTATTTTGGTTCAGTCCAACCCAATATACATTTATTCAACTTGGTACTATACATTCCGCGTAATGTTGATTATTGAAGCATCAGATATCAATATAATCACCCGCATCTTTCCAAGTTGGTGCATGTCAGGTTTATCATTTGAACATCGTTCCTATGAGAAATGAAAAGTCCCAGCATCGTAAATTTCACTGAAACAGGAACATATAAACAGACTGCATTGTGACTCTATGGCAAGCCAAGCCCACCTACAGTAACATTGCAGCAGGTAATACGTCTTTGGTTGATGTGCTCTTGTTGAACATCCGATGACATGTTGAAGAAAAAAAATGGTAACGTAAATTATATGGTAACGTAAATTATATTTATGCTTTTAATGATAAATAAAATTTTCACAAACAGCTCTGGAAAGATTAACTCTGCAGGCAATTACTTATCTGGGAGCATTCTTTCCTATGAGTACAAAAGTAATGATCTTTCTATAATTCTAAGGGACTTATTATGGTAACGTAAATTATATAAAAAAAGTGGCAAACGGCCTGAGATTGGCGGTTATAGTCATGTTTCCAACATTCGTGTTTTATGTGTTCTGTCATTTGTTTGTTACGCAACACCACTGTTTGGCAGATAAAACAGTGAAAAAATTATCGGAAAATGTCTTTTCGTAAGCGAATTACACCCAATAGAAGTTCGGTAACGTAAATTATACAAAAGTTGGCGACAAGAATAAAACGGCATCTGACGTAAAAAGGTCGTCTGCTGGACGAGTTCATCAACACGTGACAAGCCGGCCTAAGTGGTTGATGTAAATTATGACTGAAAATTTAAAGAACTAACGTCTTTTCATTATCAGAATGCCACGATATTCACCTTTATAGCATTTCCGACACGTGTTTTTAGCGTTTTTCTAAGCAAAACCTTACCCGGGACGACCAAAAGGCAACTAACAATGGTGGGAAAACATTGCTTAGCTTATTACTATCATGTACTTGTAACGGAAAAGGGCAAAATACGTAGTCATTGTGTCTTTAAAGAAAACTGTGGCCCGCTGCTTATGTGCGACAGCAATTTGCCCCTTTAACGAGGAATGATTTAGTCCTTTTAAAGAAATAGGAGGTTGGAGGAGACTCTCTTGTTTGGATATAAGGAACATGGAAAATGACATCTCAGGGTTTACCTGTGTGCGTCAATGGTGCTTCTTGTGGGTCCTGCTTCCTGCACAGGTGTCCTAGGAGGTGTAGCCCGGAAGGACGAACCATTTAATTCTCCCCTAAGAATAAATGAATTAATTTGTTACTAAATGTCATGAAATAGATATATGTGGAGAAGGAGACCTCAAGCCAACCGTTCACACTTACGCCACATCTTCAGAAAAGTTTGTTTTCCTAGGAAGTGTTGTACCTGGTACCACAAATGATATAAAGAGAAGGATCTCTCTGGCCGCATCCGCATTTGGTAGGCTAAGAAAAACAGTATGGAACTGCAAGAGTTTCAGTAGATGTCTTAAAATGCGTCTCTTCCGAGCACTCATACTACCAATTGCCACGTATGCATGTGAAACTTGGACTCTAAAAAGTCTGATGAGTCTCTCCTGTTGGCTTTCGAGATGAGATGCCTACGGGCGATCCTCAGTGTTTCACTTCGCCACCGAATTCCGAATGTGGAAATAAGAGCGAGACTGGGTATAGAAAACACCATTATCGATTCCATCAGACTCAGAAGACTAATGTGGTTTGGTCACGTTGTGAGAAGACCTCCACACACACTTGTCAACAAAGCATACTATCAAGATTTCCAAAAGCCCAGGCCACGGGGGAGACCCCCGAAACGATGGAGAGACCAGATTGAAAAGGACATCGGACAAAGTATTAAGTTGGCGGAGAGGAGTGCGGCGAATCGTGCAGTCTGGAGAAATATCACGGAGGGAGCAAGGGGCCAGTTACTGGCCTAGGCAGGTAGGCAATTGTCTTAAGGATGAAACGGAGTTAGGTTTACTACCAGCGTCCAAGAAACATTTAAGTCTGTTTATTTACCATCTGTAAACATGGCTCTGAACATAAGCAATGGAATGCCTGATGCCCGTCGAATGTTTGAAGTTGGCGTGTATCTTCTATGTAGCTTCTGCACTAGCCGTTCAAGTGAATGGTGGCCCAAACTTACATCACTACCATCTAAGTCTATACATGACCAAGATACCAAGAACACGACCAGCATGTCCAAAGGCAAAGCCATGTTTGAATCTTCTATATTACAATGTGAAAATATTTAACATATTTCATCTGCGACAATCATTGGTACATGAAATGAGAAGGTAAATCGAAAAGGACGGCACGATGTTTATCATAACATTTAACATTATTCATTGAAAATCTAAAATTTACCAATGATAAAGTTCGGTTACGACTGAAAAAAACTCCATTTCGTGAACATATTTTCATGAACAGCTGACAAGTTAATGGTAAATGTTTTTGGCATTATAGTCTGAAACCATACTGTTTCATAAAATGTTATACATTATTATAATCTTATCATTTTAATCCGGCTGATATATTACATCAAATTGTGAACGAGACTGGAAAAAACAACAAACCTACATTTTCAAATACTAAAAACCATAAATCAGGCAAGAAAGGAATCAAATAAACAACCGACTAGTCTTTTATTCCTGTCTTTTATTATACATTCCTTCTGCCAGCCTAAAGACTAGGATCATTGGCTGCATGTAGGTAAACATTTAGCTGCATATCAAATTCAAGTTCAGCAACAATGCTGTTCAAGTTCTAAGAAAATACATCTGCATCTATCTATCAACATGTATGGTATACTGAACAAAGCTCCTTGCAGATCATAACACTCAGACCTATCTTGAATCAAGCAAAACAACAGGCCAGGGAGATCCCTATTTACAGTGACTACTTTGATGGACGGCTGGAGCCCATGCTACGGGAGAACTTTTCTACCTCCCAGCTCTCTGGTTTCCAGCAAGGACTTAACAAATGGACTAACAACAATTGTGAGAGTCTGAATCATGTCCTCAAACAGGCAATCAACTGGAAGCCTCAGGCTCTGGGCGACCTCATTGATAAACTGCACGAAGTAGTGCGCAATCAGTACACCGAGTTGCAGAGAAGCTTGATCGGAATCAGGGACTATGTCCTCTGTCCAGAGTTTCATAGGTTCAGAGTTCACGATGTGGTTTGGCTAAGAATGTCAAATGAAGATCAGGAAAAGAACTTCAGCCGGCTCATGCTGCACAAGATCTCGGGAATCCCCGAAGTGTCACATCAACAGAGGGAACCAGAGTTGTATTGAAACCGACAGATGGTGGCAAGAAGCCGGGCCAGACAAAGCGCAAAAGGGCCGCGCGTACAAACACCGTGAAGAAAACAAAGATATGAAGCTTTTCGGCCGCTACATGTTACGCTTCGCAGGATACCAAATTCTTGTGCAACATTGACAGAAGCATAGTGTCTATTCCAAGTCACCGAAAGGGTGTTAAGACAATATTTGTAATGAAATTTCCATAATTTACCACTAAAGTATTATAGTATCTCCTCATTAATTATGCAGATGTGACCTTCAGGATCTATCACAGGCTTCTTGAGTTATGCAGTTGACACACAGACCAACAAACACGCTCAAAATATAATCTTCAGGCAAAGTTAATAAGACAATTGGGTGCTTAGGGAAGGGTCTTAACTAATAGTATGTAAAAAAAAATGTGTCAATATGACCTCTGTTAACTGGTGGTTGCCTATGTCAGTTGTTTGCTCTACCACTAGTAGTAACAGTGAATAGAACTATAATATCTATATTCATATATTGAATAGTGGAGGTAGTCTTTAGAAGTAAACTTTTTACACTTCTCCCTGCTGCCCAACCCTGTAACCAGTACAGATCTTGTGCCAAAAGGTTACTTCAACAGGGAGAAGGTTAATGTCAGCTCTAGACTTAGATGGTATAAATATACATATTTCTATAGCTTAATTTATGTTTTGCAAGTTTGTTATGTCTGCATGTTGCAGGTGTGCAGAGTGTAGGAAAGCACACTGTGTGTACAGCAACACGAAGTTAACAGTGGATCAGCAAGCCAGATAAGGAAGAGCAAAGGAGGCCCGGACATTGTGAAGGATACCTGTTTGCAGAGGGTGGATGGTGATTTCATTGTTGTTTTCCTGGGCTTAGAATACTGGTTACATATATGCCTCTATGCTGCACTTTGACCTGAAGTAGTGCATGCACCTGATGTTTAACACTGGACCAGGCCAGGCTTGATGATATGTCATGCCCATCCAATCTTTTTACCTTTTATCTTAATATATTTAGCTTTTTTGTTCAGATGCATATCATGTGCTGAAAAGTCATGTTCTTGGCCAGGCAGTACAAATATGTTACTCAGTACAAATAGTTATGATGTTTTGTTTTGTTTTCTGTCTTTGCAGGTACTATGACAACATTGTCGCTCGAAGAGACATGACTTGTGCCACGCCCATCGAGACGCAGTATTACAGTAGTGCAACAGTCAGCTTTCCGGATTGTTGCTATCACTGTGGGGAAAACAGACCAACTACTAGGACCAGAGGACCGATACCTTAAGGACTTACTAGAGATGTTTGCATCAGTTCGGGCACTTTGCCAGGCTTGTAAGGCAGGGGGGAGGGAAGCCAAAACCAGAGGGCCCCGTAATGCAAGGAAAAGACAGAGGAGAATGTAATGTAAGAAGTCTGAAATAGTAGAAAAAGAAGTGTGGAGAAATTGAAATGAGAGTTATTCTCACAACCACCCAGAGGGTAGTTGACAGAAGGAACTTGTTATGTCTCAGTATTATTGAAGGGTGTTCTTGTTACAATACACATTGCATTGTAAAAGTTTTGATGTATGTTGTAAGCATTCTACTGAGTGAGTTTGCCCCTCTCTCTGTATACACAGTAGCACACTTGCCTTTGTGTAAGGTATGGTGCACCGGTGGTAGGTGATGACAGGCAAACAGATAATCAGTGCTTGTAACAACCAAATTTTGTTACAAAAGTTTGTTTTCAAAGATATAATGGTCTCATTCTGACCTGTATCCCACTCGTGTTTATGATCTCTGAATTCTCTGTAGATTTCTTTGGTCTGTACATTTAGTTTTTGCAGAATACAAAGTGAATACACATGTTTCAGTTACATAAGTTGTGTGTGTCTCGTGATCTCTTATCCATAGTGATATATTCCTAGTGAGAGGGACTTGTGCAGTTAACATCTGTTACACCAGGAAAGTATACTAGAGGTTGACATGGCACATAACAAAAAAAAAAGTAAATGCAACACATACTTTCAATATAAAAACCGGACTTACCAAAACCCAGTCATTCCGTCTAGAGACCATCCAACGCCGTGCTTGCCGCATCATTCTGGGCAAGAAGTACACTCACTACTCAGAAGCCCTCACTCAACTCGGACTACCCACCCTTGAATCCAGGAGGGAACAACTATGCAAGAAGTTCGGACTGAAACTTCTGAAATCGGCTTTCAGAGACTGGCTTCCCCAGTCCCGGGGTGAAGCTAGTGGTCGGCTAACGCGGACTAGCCACAAACTGAACTCTATATACACACGAACTGAGCGCTACCGTAACAGTCCGATACCCTACATTACCAATGTATTGAATAAGGAATTGTGACCGTTAAACACGAATATTTTGTTGTTGATTTTAATGTTGATATATTATATTATATTATGATAGATTTTAAAGATTCCTTGTCAATTTTAACGATCTTTAACCGCAATAATTGTTATGGAAATTTATTACGATGGAGTGCCCTTGAAATGTTATACTTTTAAAATGGTTGTAAAGTCCGGAATCAATTCAGCCGCGGCTGCCATTTCTTGACTTGTATTATGCAATAAACCAGTATTATTAAAACAATTCCTTTTATTCAGAACATTGGTATCAAATCAAAGGAAGAGATTCATTGGATAAATCATGCCATGAAAAGCTGAAAACTTTACTACTAACCTTGTTTTTATGTGTTACATACGCCTCATATGTTTGCCCCAGACTTTTTGCAATTTTTTGTTTCGACCGCCCGATCCGAGAACCAAGACATTAAATTGGTGTTGCTTTTTCAGCGATACAAAATAGAGCTGTGTACCTAAACAAATTTTAGGTCCAGGTACAGTAACAGGAGTTTAGGTACCGGTCCGGACCTGAACCTGAACTACGTGTTCAAGTAAAAGTTGACCTTCAATAAGGATAGAAGCATGTTTGAACCAATAGAAACGTGTTTGTATAATAATCAATGTAAATACATCTTGTACAAAGAGTAATATGACAAAATCAGTATGTTTTTTGTACATGACCTTGCAATTTTTTTTTGTTTCAATTAATTGAATGTAATAGTTTCAGTTCTATTGTCAACTTGGCTTAATGAAAGCAACACATTTAGGGTCAGGTTTGCATACAAACCACAAAAAAGAAACATTGATAAACAACAAAAAAAGAAACATTTATATGAACTAAGCAAAACACAAGTTGTAAGTTACAATGTATGGATTTTGGATCTGACCTCAAAACAAAATACTATATGATACATGCGAGTAAAAAGTACCAAGCTGTATAGCTTTCACATTTTGTAAAACTCTTGTGCATAAGTTCTGTCACAGTATGCTATATAAGTGGCAATGGGAAAACGATATGCCGACAGTAGAACTAGATGAGAGGTATTGCATTGCATTGAAAGGGCTTCAAAAGTTACTTTCCTTTGAAATTCTTACTACTTGCACCAAGTATTGTAGGCTGTAGGCTGAGAGAACACAATATATGTACTATGTGATATTCAAGACATCAGTTACTGTGCCAAAAAGCTTCTACTAAAGTGAGTTGGGTTACATGCACACAGACAATTTGCATTTGAAGTGCATATAACAAAGCAAGTTCCCTATAAAACGTTTGTGACTTATGTAGACAACGCAAGATTGTGATTATTTCTGACTTATTCGAGTTTGCGTTTTCTTTCATTTTGGTTGACCCTTTGACGATCAAAATTCTTTGGATGAGTTTAAGTATGAGTTTAATAGGATTTCATTTCAAACAACTTTTAACTCAATGTTTTTAAAGGAAAAGTCAAACAACCAGAGCCATAGTACTAGCATGTTGTCTCCTTCTGCAGTGTGCTTGAGTTTGTTGCGATTGTTTTGAGGTAGCAAGGAGGTATAATCTCCTTGGAAAATGTTAATCCCAATGCATTTTCTAAAATGCATATCTATGAAAATTCATATTGACCTGTATAAACCTTCAATTGAATTATGATCATTTTGTGTGTGTGTGTTTGTCAGTAAAACCTTAGCTTTCTGAAAACAAGACCTTGTAGTTTAAACAACTTGGACACACTGCATAACAAAAGACTACAAAACAAAGACTTGTAATCATTAAATTCAGAGAATGCCCAAAAAGCCCAGTCTGGATAGGGTTAAAGGAACAAAGAGCTCATTCAAATTAATGTTTACATTCAAACAGCAAGCTCCAGACAATCAACACACCCAGATTGTCCAATACTTGTAAAACCTTGTTTGTCTCAGACTGCGATAAGGAACAGCTACCAATAGCTTATATCTGGAAGGCACAACGGCATCAACGTGATAAAGGAACAATTTATGACTCAGTGACAACAAACTGAAGATGTTCTGATTAACGTGAATGGTAAGTTTTGGAAAAGCTATAGGTAAGACCTTTTGAAATAATCTGCACACATGTGGGAGGGGAGGCTGGGATAATAAAAAGTCTTTAGAGGCATTTGTTTCCTTCGCGACGGATAAAACTACGGGGCTCAAATACCTTTTCGCCCTTCTGTCACTAACACCCAGGTATATTTTTCCGCAGGACTGTCTGCAACAAGCAACGATTAAACACTTTTCTGTTGCCCAATTTCATCAGTATCTAGTATGTCATTACGTAGCATAATCAGCCATAATTGTAGTTAATATTTCATTTCATAAGTCACTTTTTAAGTCACATCATAGGCATTACAAGTAGGTTTTGAATAAATTGCGGGTTAAACTCGTATAACTTCATAACACCTAGCTTTGACCTTTTATATCTGCCTCCTCTATATTTGTCCCCGCAAAGGTTGACAGAATGGTAAGTGGTAGGTAAGATTTTTGATCGGGTCTGAAAAACATAAGGCTCTAGAAAATGAACATCTACATTGTTAATACCCATAACACTAAATTACTATTTTCCTGTTGCAGGGTTAAACAACGCAGATGTTCAGTTGATTAACATGCAAACATAATTTTGTCTAGATGTTTCCTTTCTAAAATATATACTTTATATGCCATAGTTCAGTATTTCTAATGGATTGTAACTTCTACATGCACTGCGATGCGGGAGAACTTGGCGGATTTAAGCAAAAACATGCTTTTTTCTAAAAATCTGAGCATAAAAGACATGTTTATATCAAATAAGTAAGCAACCTGCTAAATTTTAATATTCATAATCATAATAATCATAACAGCATAGAATAGATCAGACTATTAGCAAACCGTATGTGTAATAAATAATATTGAATATTATGTGTATAAGGGGATTTTAACCATGGAATTTAAGCCACGCATGGTGAATGAATGATAATTTTCATTAGATAATTCTAGGGGATACTGTTACTGATTTTAAAGCAATTCACAGGCCTGCATATTTCTACGCTACGAAGTGAAAAAAAAACTTTTTTCATGTAAATATGAAAATAAACAGACCCAGACTAATTTGAGATTGTTTTTAACATAGTACAAAGACGCAAAGGCCTTGTCAGTGTTCCCAGCCTCCTTTGTTGAAAAAGCGGGCTCGAGAAAGTGATAGGTGAGAAATTATGTTTTAGTTTTATTTCAAACCTTTACTTAGGCCACACCAATTTACTTGTTGCTTCTCGGATTTTTTTCAGTTATAAATTAGGGCGGTCGGTCGAAAAAAAGCAAAAAGTTTGGGGTGAACTTATATAACACAAAAAAAACAAGGTATTACGTAGTCAAGTTTTCAGCTTTTCATGGCATGAATCTCTTTCTTTGATTTGATACCACTGTTCTGATCACGTGGCTGAAGAAGAAGCTCTCTGATTAGTTTATCAGCAGTATTGCCTCTGGAATTGTTTTTTTACAGGTCTGCAATAGCAAAACCTATATTATTTTTCTTTGGACTAAACTGTTTTTTCCAAATCGGAAAATCGGAGAAGCAACAAATTAAACTTTTGTGGCCTTAAGAAGGAAAATAACCTAACTAAAGATAATTTGCGATTGCCTTAACATAGGATTGTGTTCAGGACTGCGTAGACAACATTACTAATTCGTACATATGGAAATAATACTTAAGTATCATACTTATGTGTCATTTTTTGTTCCTATGTTGGAGACTGCTGTGATAAGCTTTATACTACCCATTAACTTTGTTATAGCACTATAAATGTCAATTTGAACTTCAACTTCATCAACGAGGTGTGTTAAATTCAGTTTTTTTTTTATAAAGATGAATAAATCTATTGGCCTAAGTATCTGCAGCAAAACACCTTTCTCAGAAATCCAAGGCCCTGTAACCGCTCGGCAAAATTAATGCAAATCACGGACCGGGCCGGTTTGGATTGATTCGATTAGATTTACCGAAATTACAAACCCTCAGGAACAATTGACAAGAACAGCGTCAGAGACGAGAAGTTTGGCCAAAGGCAAACAATATAAACAAACAAGCGAACTGGCCTGGCAAGATATGTGTCACATTTGACGAGGATAAGATAAATAGGGTGATTTGAAAGCAAATTCTGCGGATGTCTAATTTCAAACTAGATTATACTTGAATGTGTTCATGTCCTAAAATGAACGGGCACATTATATATTCATACAAGGCCTAAAATTTAAAAATAAACACTACAATATCATTAAAGGGCTTTCAAAAAAATTAAAAGAAAAATAAGAAAAAGAGAATGCGAGCGGTGTTGGGTTCAAATGGAGGAGAGGAGAGAGTAGGAGACACGTACGAGCGTGTGAACAGCAGGACAGAGATTTAGAAAGCCATTGGGAGTTGACCGGTCACGTGGGGAAGGAGCGAGACAGTAATTAAAACTGACCGCTGCGGGACTTTTTTCCACAATTACCAACTCTAAGCAACCATTGACAAGAACAGTGTCAGAGACGAGCAGTTTGGCAAACAAAGGAAAAATTTTATACACGAAACTTTTTCCTGGGAACAATTTTTGACAGGACATGAGGCTGGGTTGAGTGTAACCTCATACAGATTTGAAACGTTTTTCTGCAGGGGAGATTTATAAATGCACAAGATTTATTGTAAAAATTACATGACACAAGGAATTTCATAGTAATAATGTATTAGGTGCTATACTAGGGCACTGGAAAGCATTGTTGAGCATAGGAATGCTGATTTCCAATCAAATCAGCTCGAAATTTCAAAGACTACATTTGTAACCTTAGACAAACTCAACTCTAGGATTCTATATAACCATATAAAAACACAGGATGCTACAGAAAGTAAGATGATGAGTGGATTGAAATACCTAATTTTAGATAAAATGTTAATTTGGAAAAATAAGTTGTTGACATTAAGAAATTAATACACTTACCCACTTTTGATCTCACTCGTAAGGCGTCGTGGATACCTAGACTATGGCAAGCAAAAACACCTTTAAGTAAATACTTGACAGATTTCCCAGATCCTGTATGTGAACTTTACCCTTTCTTGCAATTATCTAAATATTATATAGACGGTATTTTTACTAAGTTTTCTCGCTCTGTTAGTCCTTTCTTCATCAATGCCCTTAAAGCATGGCTTTCCTTCCAATTTAAGCCACCTGAAACACACCGGGACATACAATAACAGCTTTTATGGCTCAACTATAATCGCTGAAATTTGGGGAAATTCTTCAAAAGATGGAATATAATCAAATAATCTCCGCTATCCCAAGCACCTGGAAAAGGCAGCTTAAGGATAAACCACTTACTATAGGACCTAGTGCACCCTTCATATCAAACTATTCCTGGTTGGGGGCACGTAAGATAAATAAAGATATATATATATATATGACAACTCTTTTAACAAATAACGTAGTCCAAACCCCAGTTAAAATCCAAACATATTGGGAAGAAATACTTAACATGATAATACCATGGAAACAAGTTTTTACACTGGTATACAAGACTACAATATGTCCAAGACTAAGATTTTTCCAATTTAAGATGTTACATAAATTTCTACCTACCAGAAAAATGTTATATATTTGGAAACTCTCGAACAGCCCTATTTGCATACACTGTGGAATTGAGCAAGAAGATACACTGCATCTATTTTGGGAATGTCCAAGAGTTTCCCAATTTTGGAGGGATGTTAAGAAATGGCACGAACGAGTATCGAGTGAACCATTACACGTAGATTTAGCAAGTTTAATTTTGGGTGATCTAACAGTAAATTTCCCTAGGCTGAACAATACTAATATTAATGGCAATTTTTTTTATTTACAAACTGGAATTTATAATAGCTTCCAGGAAGAACAAATTGGCAGTTCACTACAGTAAATGGGGAGAACTACTTCACATCATTTCTTACTCTTGTGGTTTTGCATTATTTGATTATTTTCACTAGTATTTAAAGCGAAGTGTTGTATTGATGGTTTCTTATGTGTCTGTACTTTATTTGAGATTATTCTTGTTTACAAATTTACCATTAATTTACACTGATGTTACTTTTCTTATGTAAACGATACTACCTTATACTACTGTATTAGTTTATTTGGTTGGTATTATTTTCTTCCCGCTGTAGTATTGTTATCTATTTTTGGATCCGTGGTTTATGTTTATGTTTTGTCTCAGTTATTGTCTCCATCTCTATTGTCATTATGTATTCTTCTGTTATTTCTGTTTATTTAAAATACAATAAATATTTAAAAAAAAACATTAAGAAATTAAATGACCTTAATTTTGAACTCCTGTGGATCAAAGCCTAATAAGTGGCAAATCAAAAACCAACTGGGTGAAATGCACAGCACAATATGTAATGAAAAGGAAAACTTTTTCATATATCTTTTTTTTAATTGTAGAAAACTAGGACTATTCTGGGAAGGTGTTGAAAACGCGTTGCGTCAAAGAGGTTTAAATGTCACAATAATAAAACGACTCATATATCTCGGGGCTGGAAAAATATATATGTTATGAACAAGGTAATCACTATTGCAAAATGTTCTACATATAAACACTGGTCTAAACATAGAGATAATGATGCAGAGATATTCAGCAACAGCACATTTCAAACATTCCTGAGAGACTCATGGTTAATCTAATTTACTCTTGTCTTTTATATATTGTACCTCTATTTCATTGTTATTTAAATGCTGTACTCGAAAAGTTCCATGCTTTCAATATATGTAGTATGGCTTAAGACAGACAAAGTCTTTAGTAACCACCTTGAGCTGGTGCTATTTTGACCTGTGACTCAAGTCTTTTGCCTACTGTATAGAGAGGACATAGTTGAAAAATCATTACCTGCCAAGAGTGACACTATGTGAATAGTTTTGACATAGGATGCGACATATGTGCTTCTGGTTGCTTATGAAATGATTGGTCAACTTGCTTCTGTATATAAATATACTTATTGAGCTAGGTACGGGTCAATTGCTTGTAAAATTGGTAATTTCAATGGTAAAAGCAGTCAGCCACAAATGTTCTGTCCAAAAATATCTCCACACACCAACGGACCATAGTATTTACACAGTATGCTTTGATATTAAAGCCAAATATTATGTGAATGTAGGTTTTATATAGTTAACTGAATTGGAAAACAGTCATTTTTGTAGTCGAAATGTAGTCATGAAGCTATACATGTAAATGACACAATGTGTGGAAATGTTACTTTTCAATAATTATTTTAAAGAAGACCTATGTGGAAGGTAGCCTCAGGAAAGGCCTGTGGAGCCTTTTCGCCGTGGGTTTGCTGCTGGCCGCGGCGGGACCGGGGCTTGTCCAATGGCTTGTGTGCCGGGCCAAAAACTCTCCTTGTTTGAACGGAGGTTCTGTGAAACGCATTCGTTAACAAGACAAGGAACTTGCAGATGTAGAGGTGGCTGTTTGGGTGAGTAGTACCTGAGAGGTGGGCCCATGCGCGAGGAACCCCTGCCGTTAACGCGTTGTGGCGGGACGTGTGTTGTGCACGACAATGCCACCTGGTGTTGCAACTGCCCTCTCGGCTACACCGATGTGATCTGCCTTACCGTGGTAGGCAACCCCTAGGTGACCAACACGTGCAATAACTAATTCCCCACGTGGCTGGTAACATACCTCCCACTGACTCATCATTCTCTGCTCCGCTGTTCAACACTCAGACGTCTCTCCTGCTCTCTCCTTCATGTTCATGGGTCAGTTCTGTTTTTGTCGCCTCCTCCAGGCCTTATGTGTTCGTGAATCTACCTGCCTGTGTGCGCGTCTTCATGTTTGTTTCTGAGCTGCCAATATTGCAGGATTTGTATAAAGGAGGGAGTCTGCCGTCTCAAATATCTCAATCATCTCTGATATGTTTAATTTCTACTTGTGCCGTCCAGATTGCAGAACGACATGGGAGGAAAGATGCGACGCATGCTGATTTTCCTCATCATCATCCTGAGGAAACCCAGTATGCCAAAAGCTGGCTGCAGTTGTGCACAATATTCACGCTGCAGTTACTCCAACATGGGCCTACCCAGTATCCCCCAAAACCTCCCACCATGCATTCACACCTTAGATTTAAAAGGTAACCAGATTACTACGATTCATCCTAATTCATTTCCTAATCTACAACGGCTCCAACATTTAGAACTACAATACAACAAGATACGAGATATTCAAACTAAGAGTTTTTCAGATTTAACCCAGCTCGAAGATTTGAGCCTGGCAAACAACAAGATTACCAGCATTCAGGTTGGCGCATTCGCAAATCTACACAAGCTGCGCCTTTTGTATCTGTACTCCAATAACATAAATAGCATTCAAGTTGGAGCATTCTCAGACCTACCCAAGCTCCGCAATTTGTACCTGTACTCCAACAATATAACCATCCTTCAGGTTGGATCATTTTCATTTCTCCCCCAACTCCTCAATTTGTACCTGAACTCCAACAATTTAAATAGCATTCAGGCAGGCACATTCTCAAATCTAGCCCGTCTTCTCAATTTGTGTCTAAACTCCAACAGCATAACCAGCATTCAATTTGGCACATTCTCAAATCTACCGCAGCTTGAAAAGTTGGACCTGAACACCAACAGCATAACTAGCATTAATGTTGGCACATTCTCAGATCTACCGAAGCTTGCAATTTTGAACCTGAACTCCAACAAAATAACAAGCATTCAGGTCGGCACATTCTCTAATCTGCCCCAGCTTACAATTTTGTACCTGAAGAATAACCAGTTAACAAACATCCAGCCAGGGGAAATTTCAAATCTACTCCAGCTCAGCATTTTGCTCCTGGAATCAAACCCCTGGCAGTGTGACTGTAAGATATCTCTCTTTCTGCAAAATATCATGAAATCTCCTTCACTTCTATCACAACAAAATGTAACCTGCGCCAAACCTGATAAGCTCTCTGGACAAAGACTTCAAGATGTTAATGCAAATGATCTGATCTGTGAAGACTCGACCGAATCAACACCATCAATGTATGCACAACACTCATCCAGCTCGTCTACAGTGTCTGTAACTTCGTTTAGGGATGCAGAGATCAATGCTAGCTCACCAGTATATCATTTAAGCATCACATCTGCCACACTTTCTGCTGTTGCCCATTTGCAAAGTGATAACTGTTACAATGGCACTACCACCTCTTACTATCGCTGGTACTTTAAACGCGTAGTTGACTCAGCTGAATTGAAAGGGTTGGCAAATGATACTACAACTGCAACTCCTGCCATCACTAGAAATTCGCATGAGCTTAGTTCCATTTTCCCTGCTGTCGTTTCTTCATCTGTCGGTGGGTTTGTGGTACTTCTTACTGTTGCCATCGGTCTTACAATCTTGTGCAAAAGGAGGCTATGCTATTCTGATTCAGGATCTAATACCAAAGCTACTTTGCACAACACAAACACCACAGCTATAATTGATAATCGGTATGAAGATATGAATCAACATAATCAGACATGTCAGAACCAGTTTCAGGCCATCATTGAATCAAGCACCAACACCACGGCTGCTGTTGTAGCTAGTGGTTATAATCACCGGTATAAAAATATGAATCAACATGATCAGACAGGGCAGGGCCAGTCTCAGCCCATTACGGAATCGAACACCAACACCACGGCTGCAGTAGTAGCTAGTGGTTCTGATCACCAGTATGAAGATATAAACCAACATAAGCAGACCGGGCAGGGCCAGTCTCAGACAACCACTAAATCCCTGGGTGCTAGAAATCAATCCTATGACACAGGGCCGACTGCCTCCCAGCTAAATTCCTTATACAAAGCTAGTCAGATTGAATACCAGCCGATCATTAAACCTTACACAAACACCACAGCTGCTGTAGTAACTATCGGTGATGATCAGACAGAGCAGGGCAAATCCCCAGCCATCACTGAGGATCTAGTGGTTGGGAATCTTTCACATAACGACATTCTGGCTTCCCTACAGCCAAATCCTATGTATGTAAGTGTGAAAGCTACACCAAATGACCCAACATCTACGGAAATAACCATTGGTTATGGTCAGATAGGGCAGGGCTAGCCTTAGGCTACCATTGATGCTCTCAAAATCGAAAATAAATCATAAACGAAGTGCGCGTTGCCTTACAGGCGTGTACTATTTATGCAGAAGTAGAGGTACCACCAAAGGTCCCAACAGTGGTAATGACCAGACAGAGCGGGGCCAGTATAAGGCCCTTATCCTCTAAAAGCGGGCGTCCCTCGCAGGAGGATATTCTTGAAATTTAAATTTGTGAATGTTTCTCCACTTGTAAGCGTACAGTAATCTGCTCATGGGGGAATAATATAAAATCGACAAACATCGATTCAAAACTGTTAAGATCATTATAAACCTTAAGTTTCCATTTTTGCATTTTGCGACTTGCAGTCGCAAAATGCCTTCTGGCCAGTGTAGTCGCCGTTGTGATGTTGAGATGAACGGACCTGTTCTCAATCCATGCCAAACATTTGTATACCTGTTAAAACAGGCGTTTCGTCAACATGTTCGCACTAGCGCAGTGGTAAAGTTTACGCATTCTAAACCAATGCACCCGGTTCGAATCCGGGGAGGTAGATTTTTTTCAACTTTTTTTTTCTTTTTTACATCCATTAAAATACTAATTTTTACATCCATTTGGCCACACCAATTTATTTCTTTGGTTAACGGATTCGCCGCTTCGTTTTTTTGCCGAATAGAAATAAAAATTAAAAAAATTAAAAATGCCCCGCAACAGAGCTCACTCAAAAACAGGCAATGTGTAGTGAAATTTGCTGCAGTTCACGCAAATTTTAACAGGTGGCGTCTAGATCTGCTGCAGTTCAGGCACATATGTGAATCTCTCCATGCGCCAATATCAGGTTTAGTTACTCTGTTCTATTTATATGACATTCTAATAACTAGAAAAAAAAACGTTCACACACGCAAACATTGGCAAAATGCCAGCTTTTTTAAAAGCACTTGTTTGTGTAAAGTTTGGTTTCCTCTGCTCTATTTTACTGAATAGAGATATTACATAAAATGATTGCACCCCTTCATGTTATTCTGGAGTAATATAGTATACATAAAAATGATGAAACTAAATGTGTTTTACCGTAGGCAGCAGACTGCACTAAATTAATATGGTTACTATTATATAGTCATGGATTTAGGACTTTACCAATCAAACAAGTATGTAATTTATGCCTAGACCACATTGTGATGTTTGGGCACCGTTTGTTATGGTAACTCTGGGAATTTCTACATAAGGCTTGAAGCCCCCCCCCCCCAAGTTTGAGGTTCTAAGTACAGTAGAATTTGTATAGTGAGAAAGTTTGTGCTTAAGAAGATTTAGAAAAGTTGACAGTATTTTTCAATTAACTGAACTAAGGTGTAGAATTTGTATTTCAAATGTATGTTTGCATGGTGAATATGCTGTACTGTACATGCAGAAACTTTCAAAATGGTTTCATTTTCGTAGATTTTGCAAAGATCTCACACCGCATTGACTTGTATTTTAGAGGCCTATAGCACAACAGAACTGTTTTAGACACTGCGGCAAACTCATTTTTCCTGTTACCGTTAAGGTAAAATGCATATACAGTAATTTGCAAATAAGACACATTTGAAAGTTGTATTTTTGTACTGTTCTACGTTTTTAGTACTTTTTATATTGGCATGACCAATATGTTGCAATTTCCAGATGAGACTCTTTACAAAAGTTGGAAGTTTTCTTTGTCAATGATTATATATATTTTGACTCACAGCGTTAGAATTATTGTTAGTGAATTTGGAACTGTCAAATCTGTGTTCAGAGTCTCTGTCGACAGAAACTCCGATCGGGATCTCTTCAAGTAGAATCGCCAATTCTACCAGATCACATTCTCTACCCTCACACACACAATAAATGTATATATATATATATATATATATATATATATATATATATATATATATATATATATATAAATATATATATATATGTATATATTATATCAAGCAAAAGCCATTTATAAGAAAAGTTGAATGATAAAAAAATGTAGTTCTATTGTTTTTAGAACTTTTATATTGACAAGACTTTTTTTGTGCAAAATGTACACATGTACACTCTGGGGTGTTTGTTTTTCAAAGGGGGACTAGTCCAAACAACAATGTAACATTGTGATAGGATGAGTGGACATCCTGTGAAATTGTATGAGAGGCACCCCCCACACATGGGATGGTTCAGTCTTATGCTACCACGTGACTGGATGTGGAACTTCTAGCTCTCAGTGATGCAGTGATTTACCCCGCACGATTTCTCTCCTCTCCAAAGGCAAGGTTCGACCACTAGCAAAGCCTTACCTTGAACATTGCTTCAAGCGGCTTGTTCGCTCATTCGGCCTTGAACCTCAAAAGTTCTCCCTCCACAGTTCAGAAGGGGTGGCTGCACGTGGGCCTACTTGGCCGGAGTACCCAGGGACCTGCTGTCTCGTCACGTCGATTGGTGATCTGACGCCATCTCCGTTTATATTACTCTCCCCACCTCATGTATGTTTTGTGTTACTCTGCGCTAATCTGCGCAAATTCCCACTTAGCATGAATCACGTTATATGACACATTCAAACTCGGGGTATTCCTGGCTGTTCGTTTCCTGATCTCTACGCTGTATCTTACAAAGGCATTTTATATACTGTAGCGTAATGTTCATCAAGCAAGTTATCAAGTTATGCTGTAGTGTGCTGTACATCAAGCATGTTATCAAATTATGCTGCAGCGTATATTACATTAAGCATGTTATCAAGTTACACTGTAGCGTATTGTACATCAAGCATGTTATGTAGCAAGTTTAATGTAGCATGATTCATAATCACAGCGTTGTTCCTTGTACCTGCTGGTTTGTTATAGAGTGCGGGGTGTTTCTCATGCAGCTGCACGGGGTGTCAGCTCTTTTCGCTTCAGTCGAACCGATTGCGCATGTCTGTCACCTATTTCTCCTCTTGGCCCTGGGTGTTGGCGGTTTCCTTCTAGTTTTTGGCGGGTTTCCTTGTACACAACTGAAAACGGTAAACATTAAACTCGCAACCGCCACCCCAGGGCTCCTGACTCTTCAATGCTCCAGTCTCAGTAGTCAGTAACGAACTATACAATTGTGATAGGATGAGCGGACATCCTGTGAAATTGTATGAGAGGCACCCCCACACATGGGATGGTTCAGTCTTATGCTACCACGTGACTGAATGTGGAACTTCTAGCTCTCAGTGACGCAGTGATTTACTCCGCACGACTCTCCCACCCTCCCATCCCAGGGTTTCCTTGTACACAGCTGAAACTGTAAACATTAAACTCGCAACCGCTACCCCAGGGCTCCTGTCTCTTCAATGCTCGCAGTCTCAGTTACGAACTAGACAATTCTATATTGAGAAAGAGTGTAAATATACTATTGTATTACAAAAGTCCACTATGTAGAAATCCAACTTTTTTGTTTGGCAGACTGTCAATAATGTAATGAGAATGAGTGTAGATATACTTGCGTGTATAGGACCAAGTGCACTGAGCAGAAATCCGAGTTTCACAACGTTCGGCAGCTTGTCAATTCTATATTGAGAAAGAGTATTGCCACAAGTGCACTGCATAGATCTAAGTTTTAGTGACGTTTTTTTACCTCCCTATGGCAATAGGCTGCAAACATACTTGTAGCTGTGTCTATGTAATGTCACACAAAGGTCAACTGGATAATACAAAATACATTGTTTATTGTTTTGAATGAAATGGAATTTTTGTTTCCTTCATATCCTTCATATCAGCAAAGTAAATTCCCATGATGTCAAATCGCCCAAAAAATTAAAGCCCCTCTTTATTAGCAAAAATTACATCTAAAATGTTCACATTTAACAAAATGATTATGTATGAATATTATCAAATTCTATGTTTATTGTTTTGAATGAAATGGAATTTTTGTTTCCTTCATATCAGCAAAGTAAATTCCCATGATCTCAAATCGCCCAAAAAATTAAAGCCCCTCTTTATTAGCAAAAATTACATCTAAAATGTTCACATTTAACAAAATGATAATGTATGAATATTATCAAATTCTATGATAAATTATGATTTATGGCTTGGAGAAGTGCTGACTAAGTGTGTATCGAATGCAAGGTAATTAGTATTCAGTGCAGAGGACATGTGTAATTTGTGGTAGATATCGCTTCTTTCTCTGCTTAGCACTCAGCATTCGGGAAAGAGTATGGAAGTTGAACACATACCACTACCAGTGGACTAGCCCCCTGCTGTAGTGATTGCATTGTGTGGCCCAAGGGCTACTGAAACGGAGATCAAAGCTTTTGAAATACACATTGGCGGTGACAAAACGAAATGCAAAACACCGCTGAGTGTATTTCTTCAAACGACAATGGCAATATACAGAGCAAAGTTACTTACATGGAACACGGGGGTCTCGGTATCTCTGATAGTGAAGAAATAGCGAAGCGATAGTGAAGAAACTTTCAATGGTTTCTTCAGAATGCCATACAAGACTTGTAGAAAACACTCTAGAGGACCATCACTGCCTTTTCACCAACGCGGTTTGTGAACGAGACAAACAGTATCTTCAGTTCCACACTAGTAGAGACTGTAACTGAACAGTAAAAATGGCAACCGGCCTTGACAGTATTGACAATAGACTTCTTGCAGGCACAGAATTTTTTTAACAAAACCCTGACTACCGGAAAATTCCCGGCAACGAGGAAGATGACCAAAGTCATGCCCAGCCACAAGACATGTACTTGAAAATAAACTAGTCATGTTTCGGCTACAAACGACCCTCTGTCATCATGGGAGAACCACCTGTTGACACCGTTAGTGAGGTTGCCACTGCACCAGACAGGATGACCATTGAATATCCAGCTCGGGGGCAGGTATTTATTTTTATTCTTAGCTACAATAGGATGTCTTATGTTGCAAGCAATAGAAATAGATTAGCAGCACAGTAAATTACAATTATATCACCTGCTTTACATAACACCAAAAATGATTTTCGATCCATAGCTTTGTAATTATGTGCAATTCAATCATCATGTAATTCAATAATGTGTTCATAATATGTTATGTTAAAACTTTCCTGTATAATTTGATATGAGGCAGTCAGTTTCTAATGGCATACATTTTACGCATGCATACAAGAGAATTACTTGTTTCCTTTTCCCTGTGCCGTTTTTAAAATTTCTACTTATATCATTACTTGCTAATAGTTATACAGACCTAAGTCTTATAAACACCTACGCAAAGAAAATGGATTCTACATGAAACTGGATGAGATTTACAACGATGTTCTTCCCAATGGTATGGTGCCAAACAGCATAGAAGATTCCGAAATCGCACTCCTCCATTTCTAGCTAGCGGCTAGTAGAACTGCAGGAAGTCATATATGGAGGGTTCTAGCCAGCATTATCCTGGATGTGGTGCTTGATTCGAAATACTATGCTGTCTCCATGGCAGCAAGCCTTCCGACCAGGATGCAATTGCAATATCGCCACACTACTAATTACCCGTGAGGCGGCCCTGCAGCATGTGGAAATATACATTTTTTTCTGGATCTGACAAACGGGTTCGACTTGCTGAATCATGGGACGTTCAAGGGCTGCCTCCAAGTATGCATTAAAAGAGCAATGCTAAGAATAACAGGAGTTGTTGATGTGGAAGACTACCCCAGTTCCAAAAATGACTGCTCGGACCCAGGCAAGGCAGCCACATTCGGTGGGCATTCCCTTTGTGTACAACACAGCGGGAACACTATACCGTCCAACAATCGGCACAGCTACTCAAGGAACACCTGCACACCACGCCGACAGAGTCAATGGCAGGTGAATAGGATGGGACTACTAACAGCAAATAGCGGAATGGTGGAAAATCTAACTTTTAATATGATACTAGTGGGAAAATAACCGACTCTTAATCCCTAACCGAATGCCGGTGTAGCAGAGGCCAAATGGTGCAGTGAAGACAGAATTGGAAAATTGACCCATGCACTGTGATCAGAGAAGAGGAGCCAAGTGGTACAGTAATGTCAGGACAGATGGAATAATCAGAGCTCTATCGAAAATAAAGCTAATTATTTTTGCAATTCATTTACTTTGACTTGTCTTTTCTATCGTTCAATCTATACACAAACTTGTTTATTATATCTGAAACAAGGTATAACATATTGCAAGCTATTTTGACGAATAAAATAAGACTTTGTCAATACTTGACTGTGCTTCTTTTGCCAGGACCGGTTCACTGCGTCATACGTAAGGTAGAAACGCTCTAATAATTCGTTTATTAGCTTCATACTACAAGTGTCTCCGTTAATTTCCATAGCTATTTTGATTTTGTGGTATCCTTGCCTTTTTTTCTATGGTCGTATTCTTTTAATGAATGTTTTTACGCACGAGAAAACGCTGGGCGTATACGCGCTACGACGGGGGAGAAGCTATGACGCAGACCACGCTGGACTACATTAATAAGCTAAGATACTTTCGTAGATTATGTAGTAATTCCATTCAGACTAGTTGGGAAAGAAAACGTAGTTATAGTATTTTTAACGTGTTGGGAGCTGCCCCGGACTTCAGTTCCCTGGATCTTCAGATGCTCAACACACTGTACAACTGCTACGGTGGCTAATAAATAAATTTATTTAACACATTACAGCTCGCTATGCTGGGAAAATAAATGGTGTGGAGATCACTGCTATAGCTCCAGTGTTCAGTGTAGGGCTGGGTACCGGTAAAGAAAATTCAGGTCCGGTTCAGGTCCAGGTCCGGACCTGAACCTGGACCTAATGCAGTATGACTCATACCAATGGTCCATTTCACTACAAAGAAATCTGTTTGGTGGAGTATTAGACTTACACTGGCCTTTTAAAATCCTTCAACGCTAACTGCACCTGTACGATTGGCTGTAAAACTTGGTAGAAATTACTATAAACTCTACTCTACTTCACTCTTGTTATTTTCTTCCACCTACAAGCGCCAAAACGTGTGAATGCCTGATGAAATAATCTGTTCATTTTCTATTCGGTCCAACATCCGGTCCACCTAATCTTTTCAGGTCCGGTTTTTCTGGACCGGTCCAATAAGAAAAACCGGTTTTGTACCGGTACGCTGTACCGATACCCAGCCCTAGTTCAGTGTCTTCTGTGACTTTGATTTATAACTATCACAACGACACACTATTTTATCAACATCATTACGATCACCATTCCTCGAGTTCTTGTACAAAAGCTTTTTTCAAAGCTTTATTCTTAAAAACAAATAGTACATTTGTCAAAATAAGTAAATTCCTGTACAGGGCGAAATACAAAGTACTAGTGCCCACTACCGCATGAGTGAGAGGTCGTAAGAGTACAAACACAATAGGACCAGTATTTCTACAATCTACCACTATTGCACATGTAGCTATTGCACAGGTAGTGATAAAAAGTACATGTGTCCCCTATCGCATGAGTTAGAGTACATTTGATCAGCAGAGTTAAGTTGAAACAAATATGTATACAATCTTCAGCTATTGTACAGGTGGCGATATAAATAGTCTCCTTAATCGCATGAGTAAGAGTACATTTAATTAACCAGCACAGGAAAGTGGAAACAAGTCCAAAGTACAGCTGTTGCACAGGTGGTTATAAAAAGTACATGACTGTGTCTTCTATCACATGGGTATTGGTAATGATACACACAGTATGTATAACACAGTACTACGTCAGTAGACTGGGCTTGAATTATATACTATGGGTCAAACAATTTTTTTCTTTTTTAGTACGAGATTTTCATGAGCTTAAAACATTCTATAGTACTTCAGTAGATAGAAGTAAACATTACAGATCATACAGTTTGTTTTTGATTTCCCAATTGAAAATGTCAGATAAGTTATGACTTGAGATGGGTTGTGGGTGCTTCCTAGAAAAAATCCATGTTTTAAAGATAAAACATCATAGTAAAGTTATAGTATTTTGTTATGCAAAGATTTGAAGACATTGGAAGTGACAACTTGAAAACAAATGCATCCGAAGTCGTTCTGCACTATGTGCAGTGCAAAGCTTAGAAAGCACCGGTACCAACAAAAGGCGGAGCAGGGGGCTTAGCAAGAGCACACAGTAGATTGCCCAGTCTTCTGTGGAACCAACACAATGGATGGGCAGACAACGAGAAGAGACTTAAGTGGTAAGCCGAAGAAGTCGGTGAGTAATGGTCATGAAGCAAAATCTAGCAAGGACACTGCTAGGCATATTTCTGCAATCGACACATTGACAATATACAGAGCAAAGTTACTTATATGAAACACGGAGGTTTGGGTATCTCTGATAGTGAAGAAATAGCAGAAACTTTCAATGGTTTCTTGAGAATGTCATACAAAATTGTAGGAGACACTCTCCAGGACCATCACTGCCTTTTCACATACGCAGTCAAACGAGACAAACAGTATCTTTAGTTTCACACCAGTAGAGACTGTAACTAAAGCCTCCAGTCGCCGAGTCCGCTGATGCCCAGGAGCCTCCGGCCGCCGAGTCCGCTGATGCCCAGGAGCCTCCCGCCGCCGAGTCCGCTGATTCCGAGGAGCCTCCAGCCGCCGAGTCCGCTGATTCCGAGGAGCCTCCAGCCGCCGACTCCGCTGATGCCCAGGAGCCTCCAGCCGCCGACTCCGCTGATGCCCAGGAGCCTCCAGCCGCCGACTCCGCTGATGCCCAGGAGCCTCCAGCCGCCGAGTCCGCTGATGCCCAGGAGCCTCCAGCCGCCGAGTCCGCAGATGCCCAGGAGCCTCCAGCCGCCGAGTCCGCTGATGCCCAGGAGCCTCCAGCCGCCGAGTCCGCTGATGCCCAGGAGCCTCCAGCCGCCGAGTCCGCTGATGCCCAGGAGCCTCCAGCCGCCGAGTCCGCTGATGCCCAGGAGCCTCCAGCCGCCGAGTCCGCTGATGCCCAGGAGCCTCCAGCCGCCGACTCCGCCTTTCACACCAGTAGGGACTGTAACTGAACAGTTACTTAATGTGTTGAACGTAAAATTGGTAACTGGCCTTGACAGTATTGACAATAGACTTCTTGCAGGCACAGAATTTTTTTTAACAAGACCCTGACTACCGGAAAATTCCCGGCAATGAGGAAGATGGCCAAAGTCATACCCAGCCACAAGAAATGTACTTGAAGATAAACTAGTCATGTTTCGGGCTACAAAGGAACCTCTGTCATCATGTGAGAACCAATCGTTGATACCGTCAGTGAGGCGAAAGGTTGCCACTGCAACAGACAGAATGAAATACATCTTTTATAATCACTTTCTTTGGATTGGCGGACCGAAGAAATTGAAACGTAAATATGTTTATAACACATGTAAATAAAGAGGTTTAAATTTAAAACATTTCCTTACTTTTCACCTGACTCGCAAAGCATTATGGACCCCAGGATTTTTAATGGCAACTATTTTACAAACAGTTGCCAAGTGTATTTAATCCATTAGCAATTAGAGACTTTTACCCTTAATACATTTGTCCAATGATCATTATAATATTTCTACTCAATCACATTTACCTACAGGCAACTCTCTGTCTTCATGTCTACCTTGTCCCCCCAACCACCTGGAGGTCAATGGACTAGGTAGGTAGGTAGGTAGGTAGATTATGCCATATGTTATTACATGTCTTACACATTATTCAAGTTCACTTGTTTTAAGTTGTGTCCATACTCTTTTACGATATTGCATTTATACCTATGTTGTGTTTTATATGTCTACCACAGGTACCCATCACAAGAACACTACGTGGCAGGATGTGCCGGAATAATTGGGATGCGCAGGAAACGCCACTACGCGGTCTGTGGTACCCTTGCAGGGCTGTGTACTGGAAAAGTACACAGTGGAAAGAGAAAAAGAACTTCCCAGTGGTCAACAGAAGATCAGAGCTGCTGGTGAGTACCAACCGAGGCACGGTGATTTTCGGAAGTTTTAGTCATGGCCAAGTTCGACGTGGAAAAAGGTAAGGGCCAAGGCAGAAGAGGGGACGTTTTATGACTACTACAGCGCCACGAATATGCGGCAGACTGCCTGAAAGCAGACGACGAGAGAGCAGACCGTCTATGGCAGTGGGCGGGACATGAGGGGTCAAAGCTGATCTCACGGGATCTAGGCAAGAAAGTAGAAGGCTGCACAGTCCTCATGGAGGAAATGAAGTTCATCATACACAGTTACAAGATGATGAAAAGAAAATTGTGACGTAAACGTTGGAAAACACACGGAGCACACAGGCTACTAGACGAATGCCGACTTGTGATGGTGGCGGCGGTAGAGCGCCCCTGAGGCGACGTGTATCAGACAACTACGGTTGCCAGTAGTGGTCAAGCATCTGGCTGCACTGAAGTTCAAGAAGCCTATATGTGAACTAATCATGGAGGAAATAAAAATACTCGATACACGTCCTAACAGCACCAGTGGATGGAAAGACATGAAGTCCCAGGAGAAATGGGCTTATGTTTTTAAAATCAAACACACTTTTGGCTGGAATTGCAAAAAGGCGGACCCATTTTCGGCCACCCTTACGAAAAGTTAACAGATCTTCTTATCTATGGCCGTCCTTTGAAACCTGTTTTTCCACTTGAAGAGATATCTCGTGATGAGAGATAAAAAATATGAACGCATAAGCAATAAAAAATAAGCTATGTATCATACTTACTACATTCAGAAAACAATGTGATTTAGCTTTATACCCGTACTTGTTAAATAGTAAGGCCACAACAAGTAGATTTTATGATGACTCCAAATTTAGTGAGATAGCACGGGGAAACATTTCACAAAGTTAACGGACTGGGTGCTTAACGAGTCTACTTTAAGAGTCATAACCTGCTAGCTGCAAAAAGGCTCTGGTAGCTTTGCCTGCTTATCACATGGCACTAGCAAGTGAGTGAGGACAAGCTGGTATAGGTATTCGTGCTTAACATGGTTGAAAAAAGGGTGATGAGCTGCACTGACGGCTCCTGAGGCCTCTACTCAGGCCGGTGGGAAACTGAGGTTTCCCGCAACGACCTCTGGACACGGCCTGATTGGATAAAAGAGGTAGAAGGTGCACCAGTGCCCGACGCCACGCCGGATGTCCAAATGGCGGGCGTGGCCAATTTCCAAATAGGGTTTTGATAGCTGGGGGAGTCGCAGGCTTTCCTTCGAAGTCAATAGTAACAGCTGACAATATCATTCAGGCAAAGATTCACATGGCAGGAGCCAAACGGCTTCACCCTGTACTGACAGATATTCAAATATAGTTAATGTTTTGTCATAATACAAGTTTGTTTGATTCAGTTAGCGAACTGCGCATAATGTCTAATTATATTCTGCTGTGCTGAAAAAGTAGGGCGAGGTTTTCGTAGTTTTGCATTAGCAATACCTAGTATTTACTAAAAACAAAAACCTTTAGATAAACTACCAATCACAATTCCCATCTTACCCACCATATCCATCTACTAAAGGTAAAATCTAAATAGATAAAAAAAAAAATCTGATGCTAATGACTATATTTTGATGTTTGTTAGTGAATGAAGAGGACAGACAAACCTAAAACCATTATCTATAGCACTGGGGTATTGCCTTAGTGTCCTAGAAGGGGCATATAGCTGTCAAGTTGACGGTACAACAATCTTCCAACAAAGAGATAATATTGATGTCTTGAAGACTGCCTTAAGCTTGATAATGTAGCTGTTCGTTTTCGTAAAGAAGTTCGGCTTGCGAGAGGACACTATTGTAACATGCATATGGATGCAAAATGTTGCATCATCAATATGTTATTGCATATATGTGCAGAAGAGAATGACGGGCCTTGTTGTAAAGAAGAAAAGAAGAGTGGCAGAAGGACACAGAAATACCCAGCTTGACAAGTTTCGACAATGCATTTGTGAGGAATGATGATGACATGAATTGCTATATCTTAGAAGTCACTACTTATGTAAAATATATTCTATTGTAAATATAAATTTATTATATTTAGAGTCCTATTTTTAGAGTCATAATCCTTCACTGTTTAGGATTATACCCAGCGTTTATCTCAATTTTAACAAAGTCAGACTCTGCATTTGTTATGAAAGATGGCATAGGTTAATATATTGTGTTTTATACATCGCTGCATTTGATTCTATTGCAGATATGAATTGTTTGACGCTAACTAGTTAAACCTCGAAATTTGTCTCACTTTCTTGTCAAACAGTCGTTTACAGGATGGGTTTAAGTTCTACACAAGAAATTTGAGTATTTCTGTACAACTCGCAGACCGTTGTTTATCAGAAATTACCTTATAATGGAAAGCTTTCCTAATTAGAGTAATAAGCATGAAAATACAAATACTTTTCTTTAAAACTTTGTATCTTGGTATCCAGTATTTCGAATCACTTTTTATATGAGTTCCATATTTTATTGATCATAAAACTGTCCGTCGTTTTGTGTTATATTAAATTAAATTTTATAGAGGGCCCTGAATGTAAAAAATAAATTGATCTCAAAAATACCCTTTCAGTTTCTTCTTTCCTCTTTTGTTTTTGCTTCAGAATCTCTCTTAATCTTTTATTGCGTCATTCCCCAGACAAAAGTACCCAGACTTTGAGGAGAATAAAAAGGCGAAGGGGGCGCTCCTGCGGGAAACTTCGTTTTTTAACACCCAGGGAACAACTTCAGTAACGTCCGCCAGGAAGGCAGCTAAGTGTCACAAAATCGGAAGTTTCCCACATATGGCTAGTTTTAATGCTAGTATTTTAGTGTGCATATAACTGATTAAGTGTTCCAAGGTTCTGACACCCATGTGGATATACCCACTTCTTTGCGTCCTGTTGGTGTTTTTTCTGCAAGACAAAGACATGGTGGCTACTGCTGTTGGAGGGCGCTACTACTCCGGATCGGATTTACTTCACTCTCGTGGAAAGTATGCAGTTCCTAGACCAAGTGCCTGCTTGTACAGTGTGGCATCTGTCACACGAGAGGATCCAAAGCTGGAAGTAACAGAGCAAAGACTATCCCCACCACCATCAACATCGCCCAATTTTGCCAGATGAACGCCAGACATTCCTGAAGGCCCAAGCGCGCCATCGTTACCTTGCCGACGTGAATTCAATCAAGGAGGATGATCACCCATTGGCTGCGGTAGGTAAACAAACGCCGAATGCCAAAAATTCTCGTCTGCAATGGCCAATGCACGATCGATCTGTAACAAAAAACATGAACTAGAAGCTACAATATCCACCTACTCTGCACAAGTAGCCTGTATCACCGAATCCTGGGCTAATACTGATATACCTGACGATGTCCTGTCAATGCCTGGATTTCAGCTGTTCCGGAAAGACAGAGTAGGTCAGAAGGGTGGTGGTCTGGTCACATATATTTCAAACACCATTCCTGCTCGTAGGCTCCAAGATCTAGAGAACAAGGACTTAGAAGTAATGTGGATCGAGGTCCGGCCACGTCGGCTTCCCAGGTCTGTGCCTGTTATAGCACTCGGCGTTGTTTACCATCCTTCATGCAAAAATAATAAGGTTGGAAATGATCAGATGCTGTATCACGTGATACGAGTATATAAGTGATTCAGAAACGTCAATTTTGTCTGCTGATGGTACTTTCCACATGTCCGCCATGAAACGCGGATTTGCCGAGTAAGTCGTCTTTTTCACAACTAATAACTCAAACTAAGTTTTAAAAGCATTTGCAGACCACAATATGTGTGAAACATTTTCTTCATAGCAGTGTCCTGACATTAAATTTACAATATATGTTTGAAATATCGTATATAAAACCTAACACGGTGGTTCATATCAATTTCTTACAGGATGAATGTAGAGGACAATACAGAAGAGGAGCGCCAACGTGCACCAGCACTGGATCCCAATTGTGCAGATGACCTGGAAGGGCAGCGTGTACCTAAACAGGAAGGCCAACATGAAGAAGAGCTACAACGCCAACATGAAGAAGAGCTACAACGCCAAGATGCAGCACATCTACACCAACAACAACTGATGTTCACGCCACAGTGGGCATGTCCCTGGTCTTGGTGGCAGCAACAGATGACAGAAAACCACAACGCATGTGCGGTGACAGGAATTGTAGGTAATGAGTCAAAGGTAAAGCCGCCGTAAAAGAAAACAAAATCCGTCTGGATATTGTTATGCAAATCGAAACAACGGGGACTTTACATGTGACATATTATCTAGGATTCTGCTGCTTCGGGACGTGCAAATCTGACTCCAGGTACCCAGATCTTGTGGCTGGGGTCAAATTTTACCCCTTTCCCAAACCCAAGAGAGGCATGGAAGATGCATGAGGTGGATTAAGGCTTTTGGTCTGCCACATTACCAGCTAAACGTACAGAAGATCACGAAGGACACGTACGTCTGCTCGAAGGTAAGTTAGTGACCATGCGGCGCTGTCCCGTACATAGTGCTGAAAATAATCAAATTTTCATTAATATGCGGACATGTGAAAGATACCTATGCCACCTTAGCCTTGTTTTACCACCTGGAAGGTGCCAGGGAATCAGAAGTGTCGTTTGAAAATTTCATCGCACGGATTTTATAATTTGTTGCACGTAGCACCCTTTAAAACGTGACCCGTCTCGAGCCGCTATCCCTCACCTCTCCCGTCCCCTCCCATTTGCAATGTAAAATTTTTACTACAAATTTTGTCTTTTCCGTACTCTCTAGGTCATCTTATTATTTTGGTTATCAAGTTGTCGGAAGGCAAATTGTAATGTTGTCAGGCGCCAGAAATGGTTCCAAATCAAATCATTCCGACCCTATACTTATTTGAAACTGATTTCGTTTTTGTAAATGTTACATGTAAGTGAATGTACTTATCGTAAACATGTCCAAACAGCACTTCAAGGACGGAGAACCAACGGCTAGGTACCCTGATCCACAGCCAGCCGATGACTCTGACATCAAACATGTAAGGACTCCACTCGGGAATCGACTGGTTCATCAGTATCCACCGGGTGACTGGTAAGATTTCTGTCATTTTTGTGTGTGGTAACATTGAAAACTTGGCAGTGCATGCATGCATGGCAATAACATTTGCTGTGATACAAATAAAACTGTTATTTGTATAATTGTACATAAAAATGTCTAACAAAGGACCTTTTTTGCACTAAATAAGTCTACAATATATATAAAGCCTATCATTTCTATGCTTTACCAAATGTTAGCAATCTAAAGACACAAATGGCTCAAACAAACAGTACAGTATGGTAGGCTAGTCTACCAGACTTTGTAATTGCAATTCGGTATAAACTTTTGATATACCACAATTTCTTTGATATTATTTAGCAAAATGTACATGTTCATATACAAATTACAATGAAGGGCTATCTTATATCTGGTGTAATTAACAAAGAAAGTTACCTTAGTAACAAATCTTTACCTTTACCACTCTTTTCTTTTGTTCTGTCTACAATATATTGAGAATGTCATTGAAATTTTCACTTGTAATTATCCCATCACTTGTAATCAGCTACAATGCATTTCTTGTTCTATTTGTTACCCTTAAGAAAACCCATACTGGGGTTTTCCTGAGCTATTTCATGGAATGTTATACTAATAATAATCCAAAGGAAGTCCTGGCCACAACCAGTGGTGTGTAATACAAGTGTTGTGGTTGACACAGTGTAATCTAAAGATACGACTTTCACCGAAATACTGAATGTAACTAATGCCTTATTTTGTTATTTCAGCAAAAAGAAAATCAGACTGTCCCCTCCCCCCAATGAGAATCCGAGTACTAGTAGTAGCTCATCATTCTTACAGGACACACCCAAAGAAGAAAGTAAGTGAACAACATTTTACCTCTTCTTAAACACTACCTACCAATTAGAATGCCAGGTGCTTGAGTAGACATCAAAAAGCGGTTGCTTAAGTAACTTGGTATGATTTTAGAAATGGTCAAGTTACAGCTAGCATCCACTACAATTTGTCAGTGACACTGAGTAGATCTGATGAAAAGCAGGTATTATATAGCCTTAGTATGAATTAACTGATAAGCAAACATGTTCAGTCATCATAGTACTAGTGCTGTGCTGCATCATGCGCTGTACAAAAGGCATGGCATGAGTTTTGTAAAACGTCGCCAATGTCAGCAGCATGTCTTCGCAGAATTGCTTGTCAGGTTCAATACGTTCGACATATGTGTCAATACAGTGTCAAACAAAGTCGCTAAAGGGTGCCCGTCACCAGGAGCTGCCCCTGAACCTGATAATAATATTCATGTGCCAAGACGTCCCCTTCTGTCTTCATGTAAAAGTTGGGGGGTCTCAGACTGGCATCCTTGACAGTCTTGTTCCTTGCACTGTAAGGACACTTCACCTCAAGGATGCCAGTCTGGCCCTCAAGGCACACCTTGGCATCAGGGGAAGCCCCTAGGAACGAAAAAGAAGGGTTTACAACTAGACCACAGTCGTGCAGGTGGACCTGTCCATCTTTACATTTCAATAGACCTCTTTCGCGTCTACCTCATGCACTTTTCCATAGGTCAGGGAGGCACTATGGGCAGCTTTTGTGCCCAGCAAACTTGTCAAAAATTTTGTGTTGCATCCTTTTTTACGTTTTACTATCTTCCCGAACACAGAAGCCGTGATTCTTTGCTTTCTTTACGAATGCCAGAGGGAGCACTCGGCTTGTTGCACCGTGCCCCCCTCAAGGGCAATGGCCTCTTCTGTGGTTACCCCACATACTGTATTGCACTCCGCATACTCCCCGGGCAGAACCCACTGTGTGGACTGGGGGAATGTGGTATCACCACAGGGCACAACAGTGAGAGTCTGGACATGGGGTGGGGGACACTTCAGCTGTAAGATGCACAAAAAGACAGTCATGTAATCTTTTCAGCATTAATTAACAATTCACTGCAGTATTTTCAGCTTCTTCTTCAGCTTCCTGTAATAAGAGCAGTGCAGAGCAGCTCAAGATGGAAGATGAACAACTGGAGATGGAAAGTGGTCACCTGAAGAGTGAAAATGGTCACCGGAAGAGGGAAAATGAACACCTGAAGAGGGAAAATGAAAAGCTGAAAAAGGAAAATGAAGATATGATGAGGCAAAATGAATACCTGAAAAAGCGTGCATTTAGTTTCAATTTTGTTGTTGCATCTAACACAAAGAACTTACTGAATTATTATACTGGTTTTACCTACATCACTTTTATGACATTATTCAGTTTCCTTGTTCCATATGAAAGTATTAGTCCAGTTAAGTATACTTCTAGGAAGGTAGCATGTATGTCAGTACCTTTACGAGACCAGTTGTTCTTACTCCTGTGTAGATTAAGGAAGGGGTTTCATTTGAAAGATATTGGGTTTAGATTTGCATGCAATTGGCAAGTATTATCTTTAATAGCTGGATCCATTATATGTATTTAAAGCTTGGGTATTTAAGTTTATGGCCTTCACGAGATATTTTGATTTCAAAAATGACAACATAGTACAGAAGATTATTTTCAACGACAGTGGCCATGATAGATTGTACTGAATTGTAAACTGAAGTAACGTTTTCTTTAAAAGTTCAGTCTCAGTTATTTTCTAAATATAAGTCCAGTACCACGTTCAAAGCTCTTGTAGTAACAGATTCAAGGGGTTTTATGTTTTCTACCAGCCTTTTTCCAGGAAGTATTTCGGACACAGACATATGTAGGGAGGGGGATTTTACGACTTTCTTAGGGATTTATTGGAGGATGGGAAGTTGCTGCCAGGAGATGCCATCATGGCAGATATGGGTTTTGTAATAGAAAATGAACTGGAGGGGTTGGGACCAAAAAAATAATATTCAACCATTTTCTTCATCAGCCTGTCAATTAAGTGCTGCGGATGTTATTAAAACTCGCCAAATAGCTACTCACTACTCACCGTGTGCATATTGAAAGAGCGATAAATAGGATTAAGAATTTTAAACTTGTTGGTAGGAAAATCCCTGCTTCTCTATTTGGCACTATACATAAGATTTAGTTTGCTGTTACTTGACTACTTTTGAAGACATTTTGGTAAAAGAGAAAACTTAATAATCTTTTAATCTTAGAATTTCATTGCTCACCTGGACTTGAATTGTTTGCATAATGTAATTGATTTCATTGTACACCTGATCTTGAATTGTTTGCATAATGTAAGCGATTTCATTGCACACCTGATCTTGAATTGTTTGCATAATGTAAGTGATTTCATTGCACACCTGAACTTGAATTGTTTGCATAATGTAACTGTTTAACAGTCAGTATATGTAGTATTCAACAGTCAGGATTGCTCCTGGTAGCAACACTTTCAAGTGAACAGATTGTTCAAGCAAATTACGATATAGCAGAATCTTCTGTATAACCAGTTCCGTGCACTTTTGCCCATAGCTAGGCATGCCTGAATTAACAAATGTACAGATATTTGATCAGATTTCATCTATACATTTCTAATGCTAAAACCTAGCATGACCTGACATGCAATTATGTGGATTCAATTGTCCAATATCTTCTTTGATAAGTTAATAGTAGTGTTTGTTGCCACTGAAAGCAGAGGAAAAACTAAACCACATGTTATAGTGTCAACTGTCTTAACATAATTACCTGGTAGGACAGGGAGGAGCCCCTCTGTGCTTTACCCCTCGGGGTGTCTGCTTCAGGGCAGTCATCTGTCAGTAGGTAACTTAGGGCCGTACCTGGCACTTTGAGATTCTGAATCTCATTTTTTGTTGGCTGTGGAATACTGTGGAAAATGTACTATTTGTCTTTCATTCACCATGTAATAAGAACAGACTTTTGAGGAGTTTAAGAGAGGCAGTTCCAACTGGAGAACTCTACTTTTAATTCACTAGTGTGACAGTTGCTGCTGTATAGTTGTGTGGAAAAGCATGACCTGTTAGTTAAATGAACCAGAGCGCACTTTGTAATACTTTGCAATACTATATACACACTTC
Organism: Branchiostoma floridae x Branchiostoma belcheri; assembly: GCA_019207045.1. Taxonomy (NCBI): domain Eukaryota; kingdom Metazoa; phylum Chordata; class Leptocardii; order Amphioxiformes; family Branchiostomatidae; genus Branchiostoma; species Branchiostoma floridae x Branchiostoma belcheri. The sequence continues at coordinate 21,454,694 of CM033033.1, read as the reverse complement.
AAGTCTTCATCAACAGTTTGTTATCTGTGACGAACTTTTATTAGGAATGTTTTCCAACTGCATTTGTATTGATTTCCAACTTTCTTACAACAATACCTTTGTGCAGTTGGCTGTATTTCTTGGAACATAGGTTTCCTTTTCCCGGCAGTTTTGGTTGGCTTTGCTAACACTAAGGAGCTGACACTTTCTGGCTGTATTTTCATGCCCCTTGGCTTGTGCCACTGTTGTGGCAGACTTGTCACACTCGCCTCAGTTGGCACTTCTTTAAGGCCTAGTTGTTGGTAGTGGCCCAGAGTGAATACAAGTGCCAGTACATGAGCACATGTACCAGACAGTCTGAAAATTTATGTATACGGAGAGGTGCATTGTCATGAAAGGAATCATATCGATAAATAAAGGACAAAGCACAACAATATTGTGTGCGAACTTTTATTGAACGCTCATTAAAGAATACAACTCTTTAACGAACCATAGCCTTTGTGTAACATGTTAACCCTCATCCGACCGTTACATTTTTACGACGAATCTGACCGTATGGGGTCATTTTTGACCCCGTTTTGTTTTGCTCATAGACATATTTCTGCTGGCTTATTTTGTCATTTCTATGTATTTACTGTTTCACTAACCTATGAAAAATATTTTGACAAGTTTTGGTGTCAGTAGTTATTACTCATTATCATAATTTATGCAGTTAATGAGGAAAACCCACATTTGCTCTGAAAATCTACCATACTAAACTTACTTAAACAATGTTTTGTTTTATCAATTTCTAAACAATAATTGTGATGATGCAATAATGCTGTTAGCATAATAATGTTATTTAACAAGAAAAAATACAATATTTGTGAAAAGTAACGAATTTATTACTTAATTATGCACCATATTCCGCCATCTAAACACATACATACAATTACTCTTGTGTATTTTCCCGCAAAGATCTTTCTTGTAGGTTCCTTCTGCACATTCTGTCCATATATTGTTTTTTAATTAATTAGAAACATTTTCACTTTCATTAGCATAGGTAATTAGTGTGTATTATCATAATTTATGGAGAATGTCGAAAAACTGTGTTTTACACTAAAATACTAAATTTCTTTCAAAATATTCGGTGTTTACTCATCTAAGCAACTATAACCTGTTGCTGCAATAGCAATAATGAGGAATGCTTGTTATTTTATTGAAATATCTTGATATTTATGTAATTAATGATCCATAATTGGCTGGGGTCATTTTTGACCCCACCGAACAAGACACAAACTTTCAAGTATAGCTTATACAATAATGGGCAAAACTCGGCGAAAAATTGGTAGATGTTGTAAGACATGTATACAAACAAATTCATGGAAGGAATTTTTTCTCTGATGAAAAATGTTGCTATGGCAGATTAAAATATACGCCTGGGGTCAAAAATGACCCCATACGGTCGGATGAGGGTTAAAGCTGGAATGGTGATCAAATTGATAGCTACTACGTTTAGACAGTATACCGTATCCCAGCTCTTTTTGGAGGTAATGAATGTGAGACCTCAAGGTCATTTTTATCTACTAGGAAATGGTGAACACAACAGCCTGGCCGTGGATCGCACCCCCCCCCCTCCCACGATGACCTGTAAATGACATACAGCGATTTCACGTAATATCTAATATGAGCCATGCAAAGAAAGTCATAGCAAGTAGACAGCGATTCACGTTAAACAGAGATGCTCTGTAGTTCTCGAGTTATTTGTAAAGCTATCGTCAGTGTTGATTGTGCGTGTTAGCGTGCTTTTTTAACAGCTCGAGGAGTCGTGTCTCACGGCTCGGTGCTATGACTGTCATAATTTTCTGGCAGACCTCTTAGGCTCTTCCCTCCCCTGCAAGTGACTTGCATGCATGCACACAGCTGTTATGCATGCAGCCAACACAGTGGAAACCCCGTCCCAGATATACATACCCCGCTTTGCACGTGCATCGACTCCTTTTCTCTAGCCCGCTGTTCACCGTTTTATTGTAAACTAAAAGAACATACACTACAACTGATTAGACTAAAGAAGGAAAATAACAAGTTATCGGGGTTAACATAAATACCACCTTGAAGTACTTTCAATACCGAAAGAATTAGACATTGTGCGCATTATGACTGCTTGATTAGGCAGGGGGGGGGGGGGGATAATGTCGACATACTTTGTGGAACCCTTTGTTTACGAACATAGATACTCCTTGTTAAGATTTTGCCAGATAATGTAAGATTTTGGGTAACATCTTTCTGCCTACACAGTCACTCAGCCCCTTACAATGACAGAATGATATTTGTAAAATATCCTTATCAAACTTGTCTTTTTGTCCCTCAATGCAGGACGGATGCGAGGGCGGTGATTCTGGCAAAAACAGCCATGTGCTAACAACAAAGGGCATGTCAGCAATTATCCGGGGGTCCTATCTGAAGACAGTAGCCAGTAGCCAGTCTCCAAATAATGGGCCCAGCTTTCGAAAAGTGTGGTCTTTGGCTAGTTTCCAGAGAGAGGACAATTGCAAGCACCAAACTTAAAATAGTCAGCACCCATACTAATATCAAGCCCTTGCAGACCACTTTAATGTGAAGTCCAGGAATCTTGGAGGGATGTCCGGTCCAGAAAAACCCAGAGTGAAAAGTCCAGGGAAACCCACGGACAAGCAGTGACGAGTTCTCAGCTGACTTATTCAGGGTATGCTCTGTTTAAAAATCATCGCATTCACGTGTTTACAATTCATCAAGTAGGCATATTTGGTTATGCTCCACGTTAACTTTTGCAAGTAATGTCGAAGAAATTTAAAGTAGAAACTTGCATATGCTAAGTGCAGTTCCCTTGCCAATACGTACATCATAACAAATGCTAATACAAATACAATATGCTAAGTGTCTGCGACAGTCTGCCTCATGTTTGGTTGCCTTAATTTAATCTGTCTCAACCACAGACCGCTTGTCACCTATCAGCGATTACTTTTCTTTTCGCTCGGGGCACTGAAAAGAAGAAGAAGAAGAGAGAAACCTCTCCCTCTAAGGGTTCCAAACGTGGGGGTTCTAGGCGGGAGAATTGGGTAACGTAATATCTTGTGTTCGAAACGTGCGGACTGTACCACTCCCCGTCCGTCGGGGTGTGGATACAAAAACACACAAAACAGTAAATAAATTCAAATACAATCCAAAATTTCAGCTATAAAGGAGACAAACATGTATTCCTTCACTGAGAAAGAACGAGGCTGTCCTCTATAGGGCGAAGGAAGAATAAACCTCTAAAGGTCTAACGTAAGCCAAGCTCCACCCAGGCCAAGCCAAGCTCCACCCAACGTGTTTCTGCAGGGAACCGGGCCCGCGGGAGCTATACGGTGCCAGAAAACGCTCGTAGAATTGCCAAAACGCAAAGTACCGGCCCAAAAATTATATCAGAATGATCCTAAGAAATTCAGAAAACCTATAATACCAAAAACAGATCTCAAATCCCCCTCCGAACAGTCATAAATGGCTTGGACGAGGGACTTGAATCGCAGCAAACAAGAGACACCTTCCTTGACCTTCGGTGTAAGCGTTGGATATGCGAAGATAATGTTTCGGTATCCGTTTCTGTCACGATGACAAGTGTGCAAACGGCGGGAAACGACAGGGTCATTACATTATCGAAGTTCATAACATATTGATTTGTTGCAATGCCAAGGCGCTGTCCAGAGGAATATCTTCTATTTCACATTAAAGGCAGAATTCGGTCAATATCAAACTATAACATTAAACATGTGAAACGAAAAGAACCAGAGTCATAAGTTTCTACTAAATTTTGATCCGCTGCAATGCCAATGCGCTGGAGGAAGAGCCGTTGAAGTTTCAGGTTCTCCCTTGGATTGTTACGCCGGCAAAACTTATGTGGACAGTGGATTGCGTGAAAGGCGTCGGACACACAGGCGATGGTGCTGGTGGTTTCTCGGCAGTGCCCATGTTGATGTCACTCATTTCCTTTTGTTGCTCCTCTGTGGCAGATGTGTAGTTGTTGACAGAATGGAGATTTTTGTGCCCAGAAAGTTGAACGATTCACGTATGGGGGAGGTCGGCGGACACGAGCGTCTGCATCATTGTCTTTCTTGCACAATGGTTGACCTTACAGCCCGACAAACCTGCTTTCTCAGCCATGCATATTGTGCCGTCGGGGCATTTGCAAACCACACTTTAGCACCAGCATTGCGCGCTTGGTTGATTCCTAAGTAAAAAGGTGCCATTGGATGCATCTGCGTCATTGGTCTGCCCTTTCGGTACTCTTTGTACATGTTGACGGGGCAAAGAGATGGGCGCTCCGGCCATGCCCGTGGCCGAAATGGTCGTGAATCAGAGGTGGCACCGATCCTGGTTTTAGTCGCCCGCTCACTGAACTCTAGTATACTCCGCCCTTGACTGTCGGTTGTCTCTTCTATGTCCCCCCAGAACATTGAGCCAGAGGGAACTGATGAGGCTTTTGGGGTTGTACGGCCCAATAAGCTTCTTTTTTTTTTCCCAAGAGTTTCATTTCGGCTGCGCTCAGTGGGTCCACACGGTTTGGCTTACTTCCCTTTCCTTCCTTCTTCAGGTCCTTCCGCTTGGCCACAAGGTATTCACGTGAATGTGCGAAACGGCGATCAGTTAGGACTTTTGCTGGGTAGGCCTTCTCCTTTAGATAACGGGCAATGGACCGATGCTTGCTGGCTAAACTGCCCTGCTCATATTCGTCACCACTATCCTTGCGTATGCGTAAGGAGAATCTTCCCAGCAACTCATCCAAATCTTCCATCGACATATTCTCCGGCCTTCTCTCTTCTCCGTTTGCCTCCAGGAACAACACAAAGTAGGCAGTAGCTGATGTCGGTCTCTGTCTTCCTTTTCGTGTTCAGGTTCTTTTCTTTGTCAATGTATTTTAAGCTTGAAACACTGTCATACTCTTCGAAAACAATACTTCATCTTGATACTTCATCTTGGATGCCGCCATTATAAAGATGTAACAATTTGGTTTGAGAATCCAGTGTTCGATCGAATTTTCGACGGCACGAACTTAATCGATGGAAGCTATTATTGCACTTTCAAGTAATCGTGATATTGCACTTATTAAAACATTAGTATGCAGCGTGGTCGATGAACAGCAAACAAGACTGTGTTCAAAGGTCTGATGTGCTTTTTTATCAGTCGCGGAAGAGGAATTTAACAGTAACAAGTAGTGGAATGCTGCTGTTGCAGTAACAGCAGTTCTAGTAAAAATAGAGTTCCGATTGTTGCAATATCTGGTGAGTCATAATGTTATTTTGCTGTATTTTGTGTATTCATAACTAAATGTACTACTAGACAAAACATGATCGAATCAGTGTGCTTGACAGCATCTACGTGAAAAATACTTGAGTGAACCTTAATTGGTCACCATTCATTGTTTACTCCTACAGAGCGCTAAGTAACAACTCCCTTGCAAAGTACAAAAAAATAAAGACAGAAATGGGATTATAGAGGGCATTATTGCTAAGCTTTCATTCCAATGTCTAATCATTTTGCTTTGCGGATACGCTTTTTTTACAGATAGAAGCACTTTTAACAGCGACTCATTCACGAAGCACTATTAAAGTGACCTTGTTCTCGTATTTGGTTTGTAACGTTTGGGAAATACTATCATACATGTACCTAATCAAAAGAGGAAGATACATGCGATGCCATCAATGATGCATGCAGATAGGTAAGGGGTATTATCTGTGCACTGCCGGTACATTTTTTTCTAATACATACATATTTTGGCAAGCGTACACTCCGTAGTTTTACGTAATGATCCGTCTGCCGTAGCCAAGGACCACGGAAGAGGTCCCAGAGGATGGCAACGTACGTCTCTTAGTTGGAGCTCTCTGTTTTCCGCTATGATAATCATCGATATATGGCCGAATAGAGCCATATAAGCTTAAAGGATAATCTCCTTTGTCACTTTAGCTTTGAACTTCACCTTCGACTTCAGCCCAGAGAATGTCTTGAATGTGTCGTGGAACTATGCTTGCCTTTTGCTGAGCTCGAAGTGCTGTACGCGGAACGATTTGTATGCCTCTTCACTAGAGCCGTTTTCGCATTAGGAGTCGGTCCTCTTCTATCTTTGGGGTGGCAAACCTCCCGGTTGCCAGACAAACCAAGCCTTGATGTTTGCTGCTGAATGGTTTAATATAGTAACGTTCTAGCATAAGAACAAGTGTTTTGTCTCTTGTAACTCTGCTACTCTGGAGGTCGGTATACTAAGAATGAGCCTTGTGTTCATCTAGCATGTCCCTCAACTGCTTCAGAAACAAGCGTCGATATCCAGAAACAAGATAATGCTTGCAGATCGCCCCAGGCTTGAGGCTAAAACATTTTAGTACCTCCTGAATTTTGCATTTTTTTTAACTGTTTACTCTGATTTACAGGTATTCGGCCAAATGGATTTTCACCTCCGATCTGCACTGAAAACCATATTGTAGATATTCAAAGGCTTCAGGATGGTTTTCGTTAACGTGAGACATGTCAACTAGGTAGGCAGGCAGGTACCGCGCATAGTTCACCTTGTCGTAAGCAAAGCAGCAAGGTATTATCTATGCTGATAGATGTAACTCCCAATCTCCCTCTCTTGATGACCTCACCAAGTTAAGCAAGATCTCTACAATCTCAATGTACGACATCCAAAAGCTTACTAATTTCTCTTCACTGTAGCAGAGAAATTAAAGGTGTTCATCATAGACTTTTTTTAGCTAATAATACCGACTGACGTCCTGTTTAGCCTTTTGGCCCTGACATTGTCTCAAAACGGGCCGAAAAATCAGCATGTGTATTACGTCTTTATCTATTTATTTATTTATTTTTTTGTCATGTTTAACCAGGGTAGTCCAGTCAGTGATTTACACTGCTTTACAATAGAGTACTGCACTGCATAGATTGAAATGAAACATGAACATGCATGACATGCAAACAGAAAATAAACAAACAATAAATGAAATGAATAAATAACAATAGTAATAAAATTGATGTAAACAATAACAAATACCCTAACAGATAAAGGCTACTAATAATATTATGAATAAAAAATAATGTTAATAAAACTAATATAAAAATATAATGATACCAAATACATGTAAATACTAGCTAAGCATAGTCGTCAGTTTTATTTCGTCATTGAGCGGTTAAAGGTCAAGCCAGACAGGTCTTGCATTTGGTTTGATTTAGAACGCTTACTTTCAAATTAAAAAAAAAAAGCAAAAAATATTTCTATATGTTGCCGAAACGTATGATATTTTATCCTTTGTTCTATATCGCTGTTACAACTTACCAGAATCGAAAGAATCCGACTTAAGTAAAGACTATGACGGAAGAGTGAAAAGCCGATATACAAAGCTATAGGACTAGTACTTATGGGAACCCAATTAGGTTAACCTACCCAAGAGTAGGTTAACACTATTAAACTAGCATAAAGTCCACTTGCTGATGAACCGATGCAACCAATTGTTTTCCATATTATTAGAGAAAAAAATTCTTGCCATTAGTCCACTGACGTCATTTTGCTGACATACTCTGAAACTCCATGCAGAGACCTTTATTAAACATGTGGATTAAACTATAGTTCATGTAAAGCATACGTTTGGATTTTTTATCAAAATATACAGGCATGAAACTGCAGAATCAATCGATCTTCTTTACAGTTGACTTGGGTCCGTAATGTAAATGCCACTTGCACTAAAAATCTGAGTCCATGCCTCACAATACTAGAGCAGTTCATCAGGTGAAATTTATGGCTGACATCCTCGACAGACTGCAAAAATGAAGTAGTGCTCAAAAGGTTGAGTTAAAAACAAGAGCAGTTTCATTACAGTCAATAACTAGGGATAGAGTTGTCAGTGCCGCTGAGCAGATAACACTGAACGGCAGATGTCCAGATCAGATTGTTTGGAGATCATTTGTCTCCCCCCGTTCAAAGTCTTGACAAAAATATTTCCGTCATACGACCATGACTGATTTTAATTAGTTGATTTGACTTGACGAGTGACCGAGACCACTGCATCAGCAGAACACAGTGGACTACTACTACTACTACTATATTTCCCTTTGTGAGGAATTACGAGAATGGAATTATGAGAATGTATATTAGATGCCATGCATTAATTTGTGGCAAATCTTCTAATATTGCAACGTAGTAAAAACCTTTTCAGCAGCCACTGACACACCTGAAGCCGTTTCGGTGAGAAGAAACGTGTTAGAATTAAACGGGATGAAACCTACTTACCTACCTATTCCCTTGAACTTCAAATTGAATATGATGTTACTGAGGAAATATGGTGTACTCAGAACGTTGTCTCCACTTCGCTGACTACTTTTAACTGTAGAGTGTCCATCGAGCTCCATATAAACAAATTGTAGGGTTCCATGGATCAGTAGGCTTTCATTTGTGAGTTTGTGACCGACCATGGTGCAAGGACAAGACAGCTAACAATGGCTGGGTTCTTCCCCGTTGGCGATAATGCTGAATTTTACTATAGCCAATTTGTGCAAAGTATTTGGGTGTAAACCAATTGTGGAGACTTTTTTTTTCATTAAACCACATTTCTTCGCTCACTCGGTGGCTTCATTCGATGGTTATAGCAAAGGACCAGGCGTTATGACACCATATACACCTCGGGGCTGGTCATTAACCCTTAATTATTAACTTTAGAGGTTGCTATGTGATATTTGTCATAATGATCGGTTTCAACATTTGTTATGACATTTTTTACTTCTTGAAGAGAATTACATATTATACAGTCCTGGGGTTTACTAGGATTTTATGTAATGCTGTGCTTTGCGAAGTAAAAGGGTTTAATTATATGTACAATTGACTTCGATATTCTATTAAGATTGAATATTCCCTGGAGAGTGTTGAATTCATTTTATAGATTCAGTAGACACATACATGCATAATACTAAAACACACATATACACAAACATGCATACATATATAGACAAGCACGCACACAGACACACACCCATACACTCAAATTACGCACAAAAAATAAGACACGTATGCGCCATGCACTTCGTCATATATACAAATATGTACACACGGCACATGCATAATTCTTACTCATAGATTACACAAAGAGCAGTCCTCTGTTGTATACAATACTTTTAATTATTCAGCATTACTGCCCTGGTTCTTCTATGTTGTCCAGTCTTACCCCATGAGGGGGATCTCGGCTTCGATCCGGGCAGGTCCCTGACCGGGCGGCAGGTTCACCTCCCGGACCCAGCTGGGCCACACAGTCCCCTTGAATCCAACCATCGCAAAATTACCTACATGGAGATTGAGAAAACCTGGTAAGTAAGTACAAGCACAAGAACTTAACACTCAAAATGACACTTGTAAATAAATCCACACACTAGAAATCTCCGCAGTTACATGTCTAGTTGTGACATGTACTTAGCCCGGTGTGGCAAAATGTGCAATAAAGCTTTTCATTTATGTATCAATCGTTTGCTATGTCGTCGAATTGTTCCAAACTAACCGCTGACAAGGATCGAAAGTAGCATTTTCCGTGATGGTACAGTTGGATTTTGCACGGTGCATGCACGGTATATGATAATCATATAATTGAGAGGATACTGTACCTTTGTCTTCAACCTCGACAGGCCCTGTTGCACCAAACTCCTTCAGGACTGCCGGTCCCTCCTGGGCAAAACGACTGGCACGGACCCGCACAGTCACCAACACTACGGAACTACAAGTACAAAAAGAAAATGTAATAGTTTCTACAGATCTGTTAGCGATACTCAAATAGGCCCAGATAGTGAAACGTTGCTTTCTGGGGACAACCACTTTTATTGGAATGTCAATGTAGACTGTGCAGACAGCGAGGACAATGTCATTAAAAATCTACTAAAATGACGACCCATTTTTCAGATGATTTTTTAAATAATGATATGCTCCTATCACAATGTTTGATATAGTGTTACCCAAGATGAGATCAAGATTTTGGCATTTTATCAACGAGGTTTACCTCTTTCATGTCATAATACTTATATAACCTGGTCCTTCCACGGTCCTGTGTTTTTCTAGAACAGTGTCCGAATTATCCGGGCCAAACAGAAGGTCTGTAATGTAGGCTTTCAATCAAATGCAATACAGCCAAATTGCGATGCACCACTTGTGGCATTGTTAATGTTCCCTTGCCAGTAATCAATTACGTATTCTTACTTTTGCGGAAGTTCATTGCGAAGGAAGTTGGCCATGGCGACGTCGTTCTCTGCGCTTCGGTGCGTGTCGAAATTGGCCTGATGGGTGACCGAGCCGGAAACTGCGTCAACGCCGAGAATGAAGTATCCTCTGCGGGGGTTATAACGGACGCCATTTATCTGTGATAAAAGAAAGGGAAAATTCGTCAGAACAGACACATGAACCAAACAGAAACGTGGAAAAAATAAGCAAATGTTGTTGATCACGCTGTGTAGTGCCACCGTCCCCTTCCTTAAGCCTTTCAGCATACGTCTAACAAGGACACTAAGGCCCAATGCACTTACCGTGTGCCCTTTTAACCTGGAGAGGATATCCCCTTGCAAGCATAAACTTCTGATGCTATTAGGTAATAGGCGGCCACTGTTTTTTTTTGGGGGGGGGGGGCAGGCAAATACAATGCGTGCGCGAATATCATCCATAAGATTAAGTCAGTGCGGCCATACTTTTTTTTTTAGGTTTCTCTTGGGCTGCTTTTTTAAGGCATTACTAACTTCATCAAAAATGAAGGTATCATTTGAGGCCCATCTAGATCTGTTTGTGTTTATAATAATTACGAAGTTTTGAGATCAACATAATTTGTGAATCTCTGGTAGGATATTTGGAAGATGTAGGTCGAGATTGTTTATGGACCTCGTGGTGTCATCTTTAGCCTGTTATATCTATTTCCAAAATGCTAGTTTGATTTGCAGCATATGCTCCCTACCTCGATAGATGTTCTATGGCCTTGCCGGGTCTCCTCCCAACCAGCTGACACCACTGTGACATCCAGGAACCGCAGGCTTGGGTCAAAGACAATGGGCTCCTGTAAGAATACAAATGTAGTTGGTTAGTACATTTGTCATAGGATTAGTCGAAAACTTTCTTCTAACTAGAGGCTGAGTTGCGAGTGGCTTAACTATATGTTGGACTAAATCGCAAGTTTCGACTATAACTTGGGGGATCTCAATACTACAGAAAATGCTTTAGATGCGGATATAGGACTGTAGATGTTAAGCCAATCACATCGGGAATGACTTTTACTCTTGATGAATATGGCGGTTTATTTAACGTGATTGAGGTGTGACTCTCTTCAAACACGTGACTACTACCTATTCAATGAAGAGACGGCTCTAACGAAAGCTTGGTACTCATTTTCACATTGCTGAAGTAAGGAGATTTTTTTTTCAAAAGATATAATAAGTATGTTCACGTTCTATATTACCAACGTAGTCATTGTTGCTGGCTAATTCCTATGATTGATGATATATATAATTTAAAGACAACATGTGTGGTTTCTAATTAAGCTACTTGATGTCCGAAAACTTAAAATTACCTTCCTTTTTTTTTAGAGTAAAAAAAAATCAGGACCATAACAGATATTTGAATCTGAAGATGTAAAGCTAGAAAACTGTACCGAAGCGCTATCTATAACTACGGGGACCCGCCAATCTCACACGTTTTGCCAGCTAGTGTATAATAACAGAATAAACGTCTTCAATGTGCAGTTACAAATTTTTGCATCATAGCATTAGCGTATTATTCAAAATGAATTTTTCATTAAACTGTTTTCGACATTACAGTACAGGCCTTTCCCAAGGGTGTCATTAAAAACTGACCTGAGCGCCGCAGTCTACACAGTCACTGACATCCAGACTGAAGCTCGGCATGGGGAAGGGTTGTGTGGGAGTCAGGCTGTATTTCGGGTAGGCTGAGGCTCTACAGTCGCTGACCTGGTCACCTGCCATGGTGGCCGTGATCAAAATCCGCTCACAGCCCACATCCGAGCAGTAGTCATCCCCACTACGGACCTCGTTAGCACGGAGCTTTATGAATAATAACCTGGGAAATACAAAATAATAAGTCTTCTGGAACACCTCAAGAGCTCTTCAACAACAATGGGCCTGATCAATTCTACAAGTATCTTAATACACAACTTGTACCTTACATGTTTCCACTCTGCGTACATGTATTAAACTAACTGTACAACTCGAAAAGATGAACCGATTACAATACCGACGTTTTCTGTTGACAATTGCAGATCGTCATGATATATTGTGTCTTTTACCTTCATTACCTTCATATACTGTTATCGCTCTTCGGGAAGTTAACAAATAGGAGAAAACTACCTATCACAAAATATGTTCAGGATAGCAAAGAAGTATGACTATGTAGGAATAATACGTCTGTGTGTAACTGATAATCTGTTGTCAATAAACCGAAACCATTCCTAATCATAGATTTCCAGCGTCACCAGAAATCAGACATTGTCCAAATGTGCATGTATTTATTGATTTGGCTGTTCATCACGCACAGCCAGGGTTGCCCAACTAGCCTGTGACTGCTACAAAGGGCTAGGCCAGCTACCAGAACCAAAGACAATAGAAATAGAATTAGAGACATGGACAGGATGATAAAGTACATTACGCATGCATATATAGCAGAATGTTCTATCCTACCCGGTGCTTTCTTCAAAATAGAAGAGTTTGCCGCTTCCATCTTCCACGTCGGGGAGAGTGGACACGGCCGACATGTCCTCCTCGTACGTCACCTTCTTCCTTACTCGCCCTTCTAGTTGGTACTTGATTTCAAACGTTGTTCCTGGGGGGTAGCACAGCCCCAGTCGGACCCAATCTCCGCTAAATGAAACAACGTCCATTAAACACACAACCATTAAACGAATTATAAAACTCAACACTGAAGAGGACTGCTTCCTGAGAAGAAACAACCATCTATATCTAGGCACATCAACCATCACTTGGCAGAGACAGTGGGTGGTATAGATTTCCTTGCACCTTTGACCAATTGCTCACGTCACGTGTCCGTAGCTTCACGTGACCTAGGAAGACTGCAGTTGGACAGTCATGGGCGCTATGATTTTGTGATCCAAGTTGTAACTCCGTACTAGGACACATGAGAACCAGTCGAACACCCTAATACCTCTGTCACATTATCCACGATCTTCGAGCGTATCGATGGAAGATCGGCAATATTTAAGATATACAGAGGGTTGGGCGTATGTTTCACATGCAAACCGTCCCTGTCACATATTTTGTACCTCGTACAATTGTGGTGCAATAAAGTTATTATCATAAGCGAAGCTCGGGCGATTGCCGCAGAATCGTCGTCCGATCGATTTTCGCCAAATGTGACTGGGGTATAAGGAGGCCATTTAGATCAAGGAACACAAATATGGCTCCACACCTATAAGCCATGGCCCAAAAAGGTGAATAGATTACCTGTCAAAGTTGAACAGATAGATAGTGACCTCTTCCGGAGCCCGCGTGTCCCAGTGGACGGTGTATGACTGTTCTAGCGCCACCACGGGCTGGTAAAACTTGGTGGTGAGACGCTGTGCCCCTGACATGGCCATTGGGTGATCCGGGTACTCATCACGGACTATAATCATTGTACGGGACAGCGCCGGCTTGGCGGATAGAAGCACCTGTGTTCACGCAGGACACAGAAAGAAGAAGTGGTTCAGTATTAACCCCTTAAGCTTCCACTCAGAGTAACAAAGTCACTCTGTATACCCGGTGTGCCTCGCCCGGTTAGAATCGGGATCGGGTATTACCCGGAAGAAAACGCATTGCGAGCGTTTAGGGTGCGAAACCCAGAAATTAGATTTTTTTTAGAGGTCAGATAGAGCAAAATAGGCAAATATGTTGTATTGTAGCCTAAAAATCATACTTGTAGAAGTGACACGTACCTAGGGTCATGTGTCACATAGCCATGACTATAGTTGCAGAAGTGAAACTTGTTGTGTAGTTGTAAAAGTACCGCCAATATGAAAGCCATGAGTGTAGTTGCCAGTTTACCACACTAGTATCACTTTTACTACACTAGTTCACTTCTGTAATACAGAATGAATGCTATGTTATTTATGATGCCAAGTTTTGTCACTTCAAATCCTGTTACGACGTTTACAAAGACTATTTTGAAAATTAAGCCATCTTGTTTTTTTACCAATCTTGTTTTTTTCGCGTTTTTCTCATTATTTTTGCACTCTGCATAGGATGTCATCCATTAAATTTACTTGCAGTGGCATTAGTCTCCTGGCCTCGTTAGAGAGTGGTTTCATATCGATAGCATCCACCCCTACCTGAGCAAACTCCCCGCTACAGATGCTCGCGTGCCAGTCCGGTTTGTCCACACATCCGGGGTTCCTGACCAGGTGGTTGTCCTGCCTGACCACGTAAGTGTCCGGGTAGCCCGTTACTGTCCCGTCCAGATCGTGAACAATCTGGTTCTTGTCGCCATCTTTGTCGGTAGACATGAAGGGCACGTCTTCCCCGGTAGTGAAGACGCGGGTTTTTACCTAAGAATGAGATAGAGTAAGTGATCAACGTTAGACAAGATAGTAATATCACTAGTTATCGCGATAGCTGCCAGTAACGTATATGCATAGAATATAACATACAATAGAAAATGGTAACAACGAGGGTTGCTGATATCACTATTGCAATAAATGCCAGTTGCGTGTGCATACATACGCTAACAGTAAACTTAAACAAAAGGGGTTTGTACAAAACATTTCCAAACTTTTTCTCTTTTTGAACAGATGGATCAGACAGATATACAATGGCATTCTGTTTACGTTGGTCATAGAAACATGTTTAAGTAGGTCATAAAAGATTTCATTTCAGAGATAGATTTATTGTGTTTCTAAGCCATTGTTCTTCCGATACTTTTATGCAATCTTAAAAAAATTATAGATACGCAAATAAAGACACAAATGCAAGTCTTTTATTCAGTATTGTACGCCAAAAGTTACAGATAAAGTTTAAAATACGCATCAGTGGGCATTACAAACTCATTACAGGATTACGACATGAAAAACTCTATTGTTTTCTTACATCTTCAAACTTCAGGTCCGTGACGTTGTTTTGGGGTGTCATGTGCCAGTCATTAGTGAGCCGCCAGCCGATGGCGCTGCTGTAGCGGTCGTGCTCCGGCGCCGAGGCGTACTTCTTAAACGTGCAGCTCCGGGCTATGGTGGGGCCGTCATAAATGTCCAGGCCTCGCATTGGGAATGACCTAAGAAACAAAAACAGAACGGTTTAAAAAGTTAAAATCAAGTCAGTTAGTTAGACGGAAGCATAGCTTTGCAGTTTCTGACTACGGTATGGTCGTATATAACGTTGCAATTTTGCTGTGCCTTTTTTTCTAAAAAAACGCCACCTACGTCGGCTGCGTATAGTGACGAGGAGCAGAATTACAGTCAGAAACTCTGAGGACGGTGTCTGATAGACATCAAAACGTAGGCAGGTGAGCTACATTACTAGTTTTGTACAAGAAAACTTCAATGTCCAAAAACAGAACGTTTATTATAGTTCAATGAAGACATGACTGTAACCTCCGTCCCAAATATTGTAAAGCATAAGACTCACGCTATTTCTGTTCGGCTGTTCTGCTTTCATAATGAATCACTTACGGTACACGACTTCATAGATACGTGACACAAGCATATCAAATAAAACAGGCAGCTTGTGAAGTATACTGTCTGGGTTTAACGCTAGCTAAATACCCTTAGTGTAAACAACCTCTTACAAAGTCCCATTATAAATGTTTTTTGGTAAAAAATTTAGCTTTGCTCATGAAAAAAGTGAATATCTGGCTGATCCTACATAATTGACCATCGCTGAACGGAGATGGGGGTCGTTATAGGATTTGTAACTTTAAGACTTTCTTGCAAACATTGCAAAGCACTTACGTTTGGCTCGGAAAACTTCTCTCCACAGCTTCGACCCCTCCCATGCCCCACGCAGATGACCCAGTGTTTGTACCGACGTTTGCGCTCTCTCCCACGAAAATGCTGTTCCAGATCTGCTGAGTTCCGCCGACGTCTTTTGGGAAAAATCCCGAACTTTGGAGAACAAAAGAAATATACATGTAACACTCGAGTCTGATTTGCAGTAATACAAATACACGCGCATACGAGCATATACCCTGTGCACACGCGCACATGAGTAGACACCAATATACGCGCGCGTGCGTGCACACAAAGAGAAAGAGTGTGAGATATGTTATTTCTGGGACAAATTGCTAAATTTATGAGGCGATGCATGGGGTTTAAAAGTATGTCGTAGATGGGTCATTTACTCACCTTGCCATCGTTATGCCAACACCATTGTCAACAAAGCTGCAAAACACATTGATAATTGTAAATACTGTTATGATATTCAGTTTTGTTTCTAAAGTATTGATATTTGAGTCTTTAAGCGTATATGAGACGTGATGTTTCGTATACATAGTATTCCGTATAATATTGATAAGCTTTATATACTTTTGCGTAGAATCTGTGCAGAAATATGGACATCCAACATTATACTAAGTAAATCATGTAAAGTCTTTCAGGTGTCGATGACGGGTATCAAAGTTTGTAAGAAACAATCTTGAATGTGCTACTTTGTGGCGTTGGGCGTAGCGCAACTCGTAGATCGCTGTATGATACTGTTATGATATTCAGTTTTGTTTCTAAAGTATTGATATTTGAGTCTTTAAGCGTATATGAGACGTGATGTTTCGTATACATAGTATTTCATATAATATTGATAAGCTTTATATACTTTTGCGTAGAATCTGTGCAGAAATATGGACATCCAACATTATACTAAGTAAATCATGTAAAGTCTTTCAGGTGTCGATGACGGGTATCAAAGTTTGTAAGAAACAATCTTGAATGCGCTACTTTGTGGCGTTGGGCGTAGCGCAACTCGTAGATCGCTCGGCTCGGAATCTATAGGTCCTGAGTTCGATCCCCGCCGTGCCCCCGACGTTGTGCCCTTGGGAAAGGCACATTACACGACCTTCCTCACTAACCAAGGTGTAAAATGGGTACCTGGCTTCGGTCGGAGAGGTAAAAGACTACCTTGGTTACCTTCTGTCTGTACCGTGTAGGTGGCACTGCTAATGTAGGTTACAAAACTTGAGTGCAGTGCCACATAGTCCTTGTCTGTCCAAAAGCAAATAGAAGAAAAACAATGCGCTACTCACGCGCACTTATTTTGCCAGATGTCCCCGCCCCTGATCCAGGCCCCGGCCTGGTTCTTGTAGGCGATCAGCCCTTCAATCATGGCGGGTACACGTGGCTGCTCCAGATCAGCGTCCTGGTGGGGATAATATCTAAAAGGGAAGTGAAAGTGATTTAAATCCTGTTCAATGAAGAGCTGTTTTTTTTAATTGTCACGACAGAGAAGATAGCCGTTTGGCCACACCAAATTTGTTTATTGCTTCTTGGATTTTTTTAGAACATTCACAAGAAAAAAAACTGTATTTCTTACAAACGCATTTTCATATTCGTCGTACAATAATCGATTTTTGCTCACATCGTTAAACGTTTTACTACCAATACCAGGCCATTCTACATAGTTAAACAGCTTTTTTCTGCAGACTGCCAACCAAAGGAACTTTCTCCTTGGCACTTGTTTCCCTTTTATTTACCTCCAATCCTTCAAAATTCATGTTCCCCGCTATCTTATAAAATATCACTTTACACCAGCTGTTTAAAAAGTCATTGCCTATGCTAGAAGTGGTCACCTAATCATTTACAACGTTTTCAGCGGGACATGAAATAAATCGACTTTTGACAAGAATCTAGAATTTTTCTGACACAGGGCAATAGAATGTGGGGTACGTCGACAGGTTGTGACTGTAGTAAAAAATATACGCGGTGCGTTCTCATGAATCTATCATACGGGAATGTGACAGCGCCCATTTTCAAGTTGACAAGTAGAGCCCGTACCCTTGTCCTTGTCCCAAAGCCAGGAACTCTTGCGGAGCTGCCGCTGACGCAGGTGTGGTCTTCACGCGATCGTCTATCATCAAACCACGCTGGAACAAGAGGTCAAATATTATTTTTTTAAGGCTAAAGTTCGCCCCGAGGCGTCAGAAAATGCGTGATGATGGATTTATGAAATAATAAGAATTAGGGCTGGAGTTAACGCCCAATTTGTATGAAAGCACAGTTTAGTAATATACATTTCTCACGCGGCGTTAATGATAGATCGAAGACGAGGTCGATAATGCGAACAGACAGAACTTATTTCTTAAATCAGCTCCCATCTAGTTTTCCCCCAAACCACACAAATTTTACAATATAAAAGCAAATAAGAAATATAACTAGTGTTATGCACCAACTGAAGGTGTAGCAATTTAGAGTAGCGTAGACTGTTTTCCGATTGGTCAGTTTCTAAATTCCATGCTATCAATGGTTGAACTGCTAATCATGACGGACAGTCTTTTGTTGCCTTATTGAACTCGTTTTAGATCTATCATGGCCGCCGCGTGAGAAAGGTGTACACGAGCTTCAGAGATGAATTTCACTTTCCTGGCAACACTTCTGCAGAGAAGCCTTTGTCCCTGGATTAACATCTTTCATTTCAACTGGGTACCATAATGCCGCCACATAAAACATTACTATAGAAGCATTATTAATATTGATTTAAACGCTTTAAAATATTCTAAAATATTTTAAATCTTCGAAAAAAATTCAAGATACACACGTGAGTTCAGGAGTTTTCCAGAGAGTTATTATTTTTTTCTGCACTTTCAAACACATGATAGGAACCACGGCCATCGGAATAGAGGTTGCGCTTACGTCTGAATTGGAGTGTACCCTGTTGTTGTAGAACCGTCCTAACGGAGTCCGTTCGGCTTGTTTGAACGGCAGCGACCCTGCAGACGGCCCGGTTGGCTCATCGTGGAAGATGTACCAAATGCCAACCTCCTGTAGATATCAAATTGTAAGATCAAATGCACATTTATCTAGTAAATTAAAGATCTACCTCTGATGCATCGTTTTTTGCTGTTGTTTAAATCGTAATACACAATTATCTTAAAATAAACATCCCACAAGCACTATGGATATTTGGTCTACCGAGACTTGCAATAAATCATCACACTTTTATCAAAATGCAAGTAATGGGGCTCCAATTCTAATCATTCCGTCCACAGAAATGACCAAAGTGTCAGATTATTTCACACTGATAGTAAAGAAATAACCTTTTAGAAATTGTTATTATAACATTTTCTATCCTTTGCAAAATTGCAAGGTCAAAAATGAAAGCAAGCACCGGACAGATTTTTGATCGTCTGGAGCTTGGAAAACTTTAGAATCGCCCGAGGGTCGACCGCATTTTTCGTCGAAAAGCTGCCCCGTCACTAATTGGCCTGTGCTCGGTGTTTCATTCCTAAAAAAGTTAAACAACAAGTTTTTTTTTTGGGGTTTTGCTTTCTGTGCACAGCTGACATCACACGGAGATTTAAGACCTAACGGACAAACTGCTAAAAATTACCAGTAATCACCTGCAGGACGTCGGCCGTACTTTGGCCGAAAGTGCCCATTTGGAGCTCGCCGACACGTTGGCTGAGCTTAGTTCTTGATTTGTAAAAGAGAGTTTTATAACAATCTTAAAGCGGTAGAAAATATATTTCTTACAGCAGAGCCGGCGGCTGAGTTGTTCGTAAGCACGTTGTTTGGATGAGCGATCCAGAAAGTGGAGACACCCCTGAGTGAAAAGAAATTCACATATATAATGTCTGATATGCGTATCCATGTCAAAGTTAGTGACAGTACCGGCCGTCGACGTAAACTTGGAGATGTCTAAAATAATCACAAATGGATCCTATCTTGACAGAACTTTTATCGATCGACAGTCTTTAACAAAAAATGCTGGAAACGCCATTTTGGAGAGTTCGATGTTCACAATTTTTTCGAGGATGCATATATTCGAGAGGACAACTAGAAGAGCTATTATCGAGTTTGAGGTAGCGGGTAAAACGCAGCAATTTTTTTGCGCAACAATATTCTACATAACACACAAATCCAAAAATAATGTCCAGACCCAATGAAAAGTCGCACCAAAATGTAGAAGAGAAACTGCCCAAGCAAAATCCTGGCTTTAAGTACGCATACAGGCATGTCTTACGTGCACTCTTTATTCGCGTCAGGTACGTAGTCTCCGTACACGGCATCTGTCATGCGGAGGCACATGTTTTCATCCCGATCAGAAGGCAGTAAAGTGCCCGGGCGGGTCACCAGACCCAGGTTGTGGTCCAGCACGTTCCGCTGCTCGTTGCCATCCTCCAGGAAGTAGCAGTGGCCCAGCGTGTCGTACCCTACAGTGTCCTGGACCTGTTTAAACATTACCATTATCACCTGTAAAGTCATATGCCATCGTACTATATGTATATGTATAAAACAATGCTAATATAAAGTTAATTTAATATTTATAACGTTTGTACAAATCTATTACAATGGAAACTTTTATCTTACAAGGGATGCGGCTCTTTTTAGTTTTTAGTTTCGAATAAGTGGTTATCGAAGTTGACACAACAAAAATACGGTTTACTTTCGTACTAACGTCTTATGGTTTATATAAACAGAAATATATAAATATCTATGATAAGTTATCATACGGTAAACAACCCATAATGTAGTGATGTTCATCTTCGTTCTCATTTGGGCAAAAAGTACAAAACCTCTCGCAATATCTAAAGCAACATATTCACAAATTATGAAAACACTTGCTGCCCAAGATCGTGCTAAGGCTATGGGAGTAGGGATGGATGGACAGAGACAGTAGTGTTCATCTGTGCAACCAGCCAATGATAATGATTCTAACATTGGGCAAATGCCTTTCACAATTCACATAATATAACAGTTTTCATGTCTACGTGACAACTAGCACATACACACCATAGGAAGTCTCCACAATACATCATACTACACATGTGGAGCTCAACCCGTGAACTAGCTTACTGTTGATATACTGACCAGTAGCCCGTGGGTTCCATGTATGGTGACACAGCGGGAGAAGCAGTGGTGGATGGACAGGTCTCGGACATAGGTGGGGCGGCTGTAGCCTCCGGCCTCGTCCACATCTCCGGCCAGGTGAAAGTGGACAGGGTAGGTGCCCAGAACAAGACGACCCATGCGCGTGAACTCCGCCCCTGACAGATGTACATTCTTGAAACCCGCTAGAACCTAGAAAATAGAATGTTAGAAATTCATTATTTTATCAAACCGCACATGCAGCAAAGAAAGCTAAGTCAATTGAAGTTTGTTGCACAACAATTGCATTGGTCACAATTTTTGGCAAATAATACTACTCTAACATTATTACTCATTACAAATGTAGTGAAATTGTGCGTTTAAATTCCATATTGGACAGGTTTACGGGTAAAACGCAACAATTTAATGTTTGTTTTGCTTTGTTTATTTGCACAACAATAAAATAAACAATAAAATAAACAATAGATGAAAACAGGTAAAGGAGGAGTGGAAAGCGCATAAAACCTACTAGGTCATCCTCTATACTTAATAAAGCTGTTGATAAACGAAAAAATGTAATACATATACATAGAATGTGATAACGATGTATAGGGACAGTCAATTAATGGGGGCTATGATGGTTTAGCAGATAGGTTTTCAGGCTATTTTAAACGTTAGAAAAGAGGAGTTTGTTTTTGTCTAAAGGCTCGTGGCGCACAATATGTCGACTTTTATCAAAGACGCAATGATGACGATGCTGCTGAAGAAGGTTTAAAAGATTCAATCTTGATAACGTTATATGGTCACGTGATCTGGGTCATTGGTAATTTTAATCCGGTGAATTGATGACTGTAATTAGACATGTACAATTACACATTTAATGCGCTGTTTTTGCGTTGGATCAAAGTATAATTGAGTACTGATAATATCATGATCATGACAACCTTGAACTGGTAATAATGATAACAAGTTATGAACCCGAACAGTAACCACTTGGCATATGAACTCACTAAAACCGCGAAAGGTCAGAGAACATTCTTCTTCTAAGAAAACATCACTCAGGAACAGTCTCTTTACTATCACTCCCACTGCAACCTCTACTGTCTCCTTTAAAAGGAGGAGGCACCATACCTAAAGGCATAACCAAAACACTTACCTTTAGATGTCCTCCGTAGGTGTCGTAATCAAAGAACTGACAGAAGTTGTCTCCATAGCAGCTGTCTTCCATCTCGCTCAGGAACTTCACGTTTCTGGTCAGCAGGCCCACTTCCCCACGCAGGTCCACATCATCTGCAACCTCACCAAAATGTGTGTACTTGGCTCGTCCTGTAAAAGTGAGAAGTGATATTTAACGTAGACTCCTATTTAGTCAGACGACTGTTATTTAAGAAGACAGACCTAATACCATGCCCATCGACCGCTTCTTGAACCGGGACGGGGGCCGCTACCAACAACTTTTGACCCGTAAACACTCTTCGCAAGGTGAGGCATATTATGTATGTGGGTCTCTGGTTCTTCTGAAGGTGATCGAATGTCTAGTCGTACTAGTCCATTCCTTGTGTGAAAAATAGTACCTTGTTCTTGCATGTTGACATGACTCAATTCTCTTGACTAATGGCTGTGCATGATTAATAGTTCAAGCTATTCCCAATAAGGCCATGTTACTGGCAAAACCGTACCGTTAATTTTGACCTGTCGAGTTGAGCACTCCTCACACGGCAGAAGTTCAAACTGCTCTGCCTGCTCCATGTCGTAGTCCGTATTGGCCAGAACGATGTGGTCACCGGGCTCCCACGAGCTGACGTCATCTTTCAGATTGATAACCATCTCGTTGCCAACGCCGTCCACAGTAAATGTGCATTTGGGACTTCCTATCAAGGAATCCACAGTAAAGAAAAGAAATCTTATATGTTCTTTGAAATGATTTTAAAAAAATGAAAACAGCGAAAAAACGTCTTTTCTCTGTATTCTAGTTTTCCTGTTAGTGTTAGGGCCATGTGTTGAGGTCAAGCCATGTCAAATCCATAATGCAGGGAACCGTCCACAGAGGAAGACAGACGGAGGGGGTGTGGACAACGGGAAACATATGAGGATACTATCAGAGAATAATTCACACAAAGTAGTTCCTAAACTTAATTCAAGCAACTGAATATGATGTTTTAAACGGCTAGCACCGACTACCTTTTGTCAGTTACACTGAGGAGAACTGGTTATAAACAAATTTTATACTATGAACTAAAACGCAAAGGAAACAAATTTTAGATAGGAAACAAAGGTAAGACAAGGTCAGTACGAGGTTAATGCAAATGAGTCTACTTGTTCCTGATGTTTAATATGTAGGAGCTAACGCTGACGAATGCTAGTAAATAATACCTGAAAGATCTAACCGTTTCTCAAAACATATCTCGTATATATTCAGTTGCTTGAAAAAAAATGCTTTTTGGCGTTTTTCATTACCTGGTTGTTTTACCTTCACCGTTACTTACATTTGTGCAATTCGTACATTTGTGTAATTACAGTTACATAGTTATGACAAGGAGAAAGTCTAGGGTAGAAACTTCCCGGAAGTACATAAATGAAAATTATGTAAACATTTAATGTATTCTATGTGATATTTGAAGATGTATCAAGCCCGGTGAGTTAGACGAAACCCAACACCCCTGACTATCACTCACCTCCGAGCCATTCACTTGTCGCCGTGACCTTGAAAGAGCCAAAGAAAGACTGAAGAGTGACCGCAGCGGTAGCTGTTCCTGTGGTCTGGTCATCTGCAGAAGCATGAGGTAAAAGGCACATTAACAGAGAGGGGGACGGTATCAACTTACTGACATCATTTATCGATTGAAATTGCTGACGTTACGTGATCATAAGGTCAATGTGATTGCTCTTTTATACATGTGGTGCTGTAGATGAGTGGAATATTAAGATAATATCCAGACTTTGCATGTTTTACAAAATGACCAATAAACTGGTGGAAGTACCGACTGAAAATACCAAATCCACTAGAAACAGCCATGACTTTTTAAAGTCATAGCTGTTTCTTAAAAGTACCAGAGTTACCAACCTAGGATTGATGTTCAAAAATTCGTAGTTTTCCAGAACTATCGTAGGGTGGAATTTGTTATTACCAAACACAGAAGGGGCATCTTCTCTGGATAGTTTCAATCGACGATTGCAGATAGATGTGCAAAAGTTTGGTGTGACGGGTCCTTCGGTGTAATAAAACACGCTGCTGCCGCGCTTTGGCCTGCGAAGTTGGTGTGTTACGCCGAAAGGCGGTCATACCGGATATATAGATACAGATACAGAATATAGATACAAAAAACTTTTCCTGCGTGTCAAAATACAGTTAGGTACCAATAGTCTATGATGAAAAGACTTTTTCCTTACCTAAATATGGGAGTCTCTGTTCCACAGCAACACTGGGATCACCTTTTACACTAACCATCGCCCATGGTTGTCTGCGGGGTTCAAAAAACGCATGATGAGTATCTACTCTTTACAGGATGAAGGTTTCATTGCAAATTATTGCCCGTGGGCTAATTGCAAAATATATGAAACAAATAGTGTAAAAAATGATAGAAAAGGTGGGATCTTTCGTCAGACTAAACTGGACACTTTTCAGTCTAGTCTGAAAGCTAACTCCAGATTCTAGTTTATAGGGTTCGACTTCATTTCTTTTAACACAATGAACGACGAAAGATCCCACCTTTTCTATTATGAGAGAATTTTTTTATGCTAGAAGAACTGTTTCTTTCTTGAAAAGTCAACGTGGGAAAATCTGGGTGGAGTTTGTTGGTCTCTTCAGACATCTTTTTTCTTTCGTGATCGTAGAGCCACCAATTTAAAATAAAATGTGTTTCATTTTTAAAGTGCATTGTTTGCAAGTTCGTTTTCACATAGCTTCTTGTGGGCGCCCTTTTTCAATTTCAAAAGTGCTGGCAGTAATTCTGATTTTGATGATTGCCGAGCGTAGATCAAGATTATCTTATTAATTATTTGTACATAGTATGATTTGCAGGTAGCTTACCGGTATCAATACTCAAGTTTTGAAAAAAAGCTTGAATATGCATATCAAAGATTCTCGCTCTTATCATGGTACATATAGATTTGTTATCACTATGTGAGTTACATAAATAAAATCATATTTTTTTAAAAGAACAATATTACGAAAACTCTCATTTTTACCGACTTTGTTATCGACGGACGGTATAGACTTTTTCAACCTTTGATCCACTCCTTACGTCACGTTTCTGCTACGTGGCATACAAAAGGTCAGTGGTTAAAATATGTTCAACATGCAATACAGTCGTGTTTAACAAAGCTTCAACACGTTTACCTCCTCCCTAGTGTTTCCACTTCAACACTTCCAAGTTCCCCAATCTTCTGTTTTGCCGTGGCCTCCAGTCTGCCATTTGCTGTGGTCACTACCGCCAGTGCCACGACTTTCCCGGCGGGGACCTGCTCGATGAAGGCCGCCAAGCGTAGGCTTTCTGCTTCGTTGACCTGAGTGTCAAACCTGTCTGTGCTGAGGTGGGTCCCGGAGATCTCGTCAAAGACTCGCACGTGAATACCACGGGGCCGGGCAGGCGCAGAGTCCCAAACGTAGGTTCCCTGTGATTCAACAGAAACAACACACGACCATAGCTACTTGCTTGAAGCTATAAATCTGAAAGTTCCGCTATACTAGTTTCAAGTCACAAGGGGACCCAAAATATACTAGTGACCTGTTTATAACGTTATTTTCATTGTCGTTACACGCAATATGGCAGCCATGTGTACTATATGATGATATGTTGTTAATAGAAAATAAGGCCACACTAGAAAAATGTCGTTGTACGAAGCGTAAACAATATTAGAACGTTGTCTGTGTGAGTGTGTATGTGTGTGTGTGTGTGAGTGTGTATGTGTGTGTGTGAGTGTGTGTGTTTGTTATGTGTGTGTGTGAGAGAGAGTGTGCGTATGTGTTTGTGTGTATGTGTGTAACAAAAATCCATATCATTTTCAACCTGTGCCAATTCCAGTAAGCCATACCGATTTTCCCTCATACACCAACTTCTAGGAGCGCCAATTTCTAAGTTGTACCTAGGACACACCCACACCGATACATAACAAACAAACGCACATGTGCGCAATACTCCTATTTACTTTTTTAATGGAAAGGAGATTTAAGAGTATAAGTGTCCGACCTTAGGTAGCCCTCCTGCTGGCACAGTCTGGCTCAGTTGTGTCCAGCCCAGCTTGTGTTTCCCGTGGACCTCCAGCGTGCCTCCTTCCAGCACCAGGAACTGTTTGTTGTTGTTCCTGTCGTCCGAGCGGCCGTACAGGGCCACCGTGGCGCTCCCCTGGTACGGACAGGCCTCACTGCCGATGTGGAACTCTCCATCAGCACTGACCAGGATCTCACGTGATCTTAGGACGATCTCAGTATCACTGGAGGAGCCAAGGTCAGCAAACACAACCCGACCTGAAACATTACATGTAACGTTAGGTTTTTACTTAGAAAATATGCGACCACAAAATTCGTGTTCTTTTTGGTGTGAAACAGGAATGGGCAACTCCGTGTGGTGTGGTTGTTGGTGAAGGAATTTATCTGCCATATTGTTTTGATGCATTACACACATTTATTGGATAGACTCGTCTGAATTACAATTAGATGCTGATTTTGCTAGCTCTCGACTGAAACAAAACGTAGTTCTAGCCAATGTCCTCCAAATCCCCTGCTTGAAGCCATTGGGGTTAAAAAAAGAATATGACAACATGTTTCTTTTCTTCTAATATCACTGTCTCCAAGTCCAAGCAGGGAATCTGGAATGCATTGAATGGACCTTTACCGACAAAATCACAATATCATTATAGTCATAATATTATCACGGGAGTCCTTTTATGGATTGTAACGGATTTGTAGACTCGGAAATACGGCTGCAGTATCTTAGAAAGCCATTATCGACTTCCCGACCCCTACCCGTCGATCAAATGTTATCAGGATACATCAAGGCTTCTCAAGACAAACACAGAAAACACAACACAAGGTGTACATAATAGCACTAGTTACACCAAATTTAATTCTAGTTAGTAGTAAGTTACGTACCTCCGTCTTTGATTTCCAGGGAGTTGAATGACGCCGATGACTGCAGCAGGAAGTTTTGTCCCCGCCCCACAACCACCCGCGCCGCCTCGTCATGGCCGGGGTTCCACGGGGTCAAGGTCGGGTCACCATCCGGGCAATCTACAGCTGTTGGCAACGGTACAAGGACAACGTTTAGCTATAGTGATGCTAACTGTTTAAGGATAGCAAAGTTTGATTAAGGCCCGGCCGTCGGAAGAAGGATAATCTTTGATTTAACAGTCAAAGACTTGTTCAACCCACAGAGCCAAACATAAAATGATTTATCTCTTCTTGATGTATAAATAAAAAAGTGTTATGTTTAACAATTAAGAATCATTCAGAGTTTGTTTTTTTTAAATGTTCGGACAGATCTAACGGACTCAAAGACAGTTTCCAAAGGGCTAAACAGTGCTCAACAGACCCCAAAAGATCTTCTTGGAGATCAGCCCTTTCTCTTGGGGATCCGGACTAACACTTTCCTACTCTTCTCTTACACAAGAAGTTTCAAAGAAAAGTCCGCAATTTCTAATAGGTTAAGTGCAAGAGATATACCACGAAGATACATCCTAAGCCTCTCAAGGTATGATCTACGATCTCTCAAGGTAGGACCTTCATACAGACCCGCATCACAGCCATCCCACTTTGGCAATCATCAGCAGCATCATTTCATTACAGAAAACATAACATTCATGGCGAGGGTAATTATAATTATAGTTCCTACCGCGTGTCTCTTGAAGAGCCCTGCTGTTTTGGGTGTTCTCGCTTGTAGTGTATGTTAGCTCCTTCAGAACCTGCAATGGACAAGAAAAACAGAAATTTTATATTCTTATACTGTTGCATGTTCTTAGTGTTGGAAGTATTTCTGAGTGTATCTATTCCACTCTGAATCGCCTTGAATTTAGCTTACACCGTAAATCTTTGTATTTACGTTACTAAGTCACCGCACATACTCCCTCCCTAGTATTCTAAAAACAGAGATACATTTCAGTCGGGTAGATAGTATACACGTAGTGGCCTGGATTTCATCTTCACGACCGGAGCAAGCTGTAAGAAATTCCGGTTGCTTGTATCCCCCGAGAGAAACCCATGCTTCTATGGAGAGCAGTTAGGCCCGACGTAGCATGTTGTAAGAGGAACGGGTGGTTTTCTTTGGCTTGTACAGACAAGACTCATATGCTGGTAACACTCTACTGTGATGTTATTGAACGCTGGACGTACTTTTTAGCATTGTGTTATACAAGAAAACTATGATTACCAGAGGGGTAGAGCTGTTTTGCTTGTGACGTGCCAGGTATAAGTATTTGTGTCTTAACATTCAACAGGTATGGATTCTCCTGTAGATTTGACGAGATAAGTATAGGCAGTCACATGTCGGGTTGGGATCGGCGAATTCACATACAATATCTGTCACGTATACTATACTACCAAAAACGTACCCCCAAAATATAACAATGTATTGGGACAGATACATGTAAGGCATACTGATACTAAGAGTTACTCAGGCGACTGGATACGACAAAATAACAAACAGAAAATCATTTCTAGTTCGGACATGTTACTGAAACAAAATTGAATGTTGCCTTTTCACAGATGTTATACTTTACTTGGATTGCACCTTAGATTGCAATAATTTGCTTTGTTTCATTATCGAGTTATGCCGAGTTTGTGTGTACATGCAACTTTGAAAACAGATGGTGATATGTTGTACCTGTATAAGTTAGTAAATAAATAAAATTCAATGTCGCGGTGGGTGGTCAGGCGATTATCGACTTTCGTCGGAATGTAATGTCTATGGTTTAAACTCGGGTATATCGTTGTTATTGTGACACACCAGCTAGCTACTATAACCAAAATATCACCAATGCGTTTTTAAAAACCGAAAATGTAACAATTTATTTCATGTTTTCTGTACCGTTCTAAATAAGTGATACGTGTAGCTCTTCAGAGTATAGAGGGTACAAGACGCATTCGCATTGTCGGGTTCATACCACCTACCCACTTTAAAAATATCACTCTTAGGTTCTCGGACGCTAACATTAACAGCACAATAGAAGAGGGATGGGCAGAAATCATCACCATCCGGGCATAAATAAACCGTAGTTTACAAGTACATTTGTACCAAGTTTTATAAACAGTTAGGTTTAGACCACATGTACCTTCCTCACTGCTTTCTCCACAATGTCTTCCGACCAGTCTTCGTTCCAAGCCGAATTTTCCACGACGGTCTCTTCTTCCTTCTTCTTCTTAGCCGCTTCCTCTTCCAGCATTACCACTTCTACAGGCTTGTCAGGCTTTTTTTCGACATCGAGAACTACCGATGCCTCGCTAGCCGCGGCGGCGGGGCTAAGCGCGAGTATCGCCGCCAAGACGAGTGACAGTGCCACGGTAGTCATCATGCGTCTTTTTGCGTCAGACTACTGGTAGTCACACACCCGGTTTGGGCTGAAATATTTAAAGGGTGGGTTTTGCTTGGTTGGGTATGGAAATTATGGATCAACTTACTAGTGTGGGTATGTCTCAGCGTGGCACGGAAACTTGCGTCAGAGGACAATACTGTAAGTCTTCAAACGTTCGCGATGGTTTTATTTTCTTAGTGATACCTATATTCAGCCCTATATCGCGAATGTCCCTCCGTGCATGGCAACTGTATTTCAGAACTCATTCATTGACAAACTTTGACATTGACACAGCGAGATATCATAACCTGCTTTTCTCTCTTCCATATATACAATAACACAAAGACCACCGCGAAAGTAACTGAAATTACAGTGGATGCCAGAAAAAGCGAACACAGTGGCAACTCCCCACTCTGACGCACATGACTGCTGTATCAACACTTCGTTGACTTTCAAAAGACCTGCTCATGCCTTCTTTGGCGTCAATGTGGGTGTGTTGTTGTTTATGTTTGTGACGTAGTTTTGTGTTACTTTCTTATGCATAATGCAATTTCTCTTATGTAAACATAGAATGTTTAACAACGTACACCAAGCAGCGTTTGAATGGGATTAAAATCGCTTTATCTTTAAAGATAATCGTGTGTACTTTGCATTTCAAACCGCCCGGTGTAATATTTAAAAATATTTTCAAAGCAACTTGCCAGTAGACAAATGGCATCAATATACTAGAATACTTTGTGCGTACAGTCGTTATGTTAGCTTTGTAACAAATACAGCCAGGACTACAAACTTGAAAGGCTAGAACCGACAACTGTACAATATACAATCAACACAATTAACGGTTACATTGCGTTTGCCGATACTTGAGGTTTGTTTTTTAAACTGTAGGTTATACAGACAACCCAACATACGGATTACTTTAGACGGAAAGACAAATCCGTTTCTGTTAAAGAATTCGACCTTTTGTCCAGAGACATTTCCTAGATCAGTGACATTTATGGTGCTTGCTTCTGTACCGTGTGTGTTAAGCCCCTGTCTCATATGACCTTTAGACCTTCTGCAGACAATGGTGGAGAGCTAAGATGTAAGCAAGGTCATTTGTTGTTTAGTGTTACTTGGCGAGCTCTACTTATCTTGAAAAAACAAAGCAGTTGTCTATGACAGCCGACTACTAAGTTTGGGAAAATCATAGTATGAATAGTCATCATCTATATTGGTTGCGATCTAAAGGGGCAAACTGGAGTTTGAGAAGGGTGAATTCAAGGCTACTCCAAATTGTCCTAAATGTGTCAAAGGGGCTATGTAGTCGACCGTTGTGTCGCAAAAAAACGGTTCTGTTTGGACGGAAAAAGTAGTTATAAGAGTCCCTTAAGCGATAGCCGATTCATATAATAAAGAATTTGACAACAGCGCATTGGGGTGAATTGAGCAAGATGTAGGGAGGGGAAAGGAATGAAGTAAATTAAAGGAGGAGAAAGAAGGAAGAGAGATGGCTGATGGAGGGAGTTATGTTTGTTATTGTTGTATCTTTATCAAGATGAATGGATTGAACGAATAAAACTATTGCAATTTTTTTTCAAAGTAAAGACAGAAAATCATTCATGAAAAATGAACATGATGAGAAAGAATGTAGACATATGATTTATGTAAAACCGTTTGTATAGGTCTGTTTATACGTTTTGTAGAGCGACCGGCAGGTCGAATCGCAGCATGAAGGGTGACTATTGTGATGTAAACATGACAGTACCGAACAAAAGGGAGCGGGGCTTATCTTCAGTTTGTTTGTGAACGGCAGCAGAGCGAGAAATCACGTAAGACAGGCGGGCACGAATCCCATTTTTCTTCAAGAGAGGGTTTGGTTTTTCAAAAGGCTTGCGTCATAAGAAACAGTCACGCCACCACTCTTGCTTTAAGTCATACTGGTACTTGTCTGAAAAATAATATCTTTAGCAGGACAATTCTTAAGATGACGGCTTTGTAAAACTACCAATATCCGGTGTAACAATTGTTACCTTAAGCCAATATCCCTACCACTGTGGACTCAAGTAAAGCAGTGTAAAACCCTTGGTTTTGATGCCGAGTCAGATAATGTCTTCTGTAGTTTACCTGTATTTAAGACGTGTCGGCGACTTAGTAGGTAGATCTATGTATCTATTTTCTTTGTATACTAACCGCCGCAAGCAAATAGGGCTAGAGAACTACTCGAAACCAGGATTTACATAGGATATGTGTTGAGTGCCAGAAAAAGACGGCTATGCTAAAATGGTGTACTCTTATGTTGAGCTCGTAAAATTTTTCGTTCAAAGTTAGGACTTTTAATGACGTCTTTAATGACGCCAACTGTATCTCTGTTATGTAAGTTGACCCTTGCCTCTCCCCTCATTGCCTCAATGATAAATGGCCTGCAGGCCGATTTGAGCTTTCCTGAATAAATAAAGGCTCAAAGAAACCCTTCCCTTGATATCTACTAACGTGTTGTTCTCTTGGAACATGTGCTTTACCCATCTCTACTCCAACGCATGTGAAAATGTGTACCCAACTTTGGTTAGTGACGTATTCTTGAATCTGAATTTTAGAGTGGAGGTCCAGTATTTCTTTGAGAAGAGCCACGCATGAAACACGTTTTGGGCCCTCCATACTTGTCAAAAATAGATAGAGTCATTCGCGGTAGAGGAAACGTACTGTATATTTGCGGGTCTTTAAGGCATGCATAATATGCAGCTTTTTAAAGGTGTTGTTACGGCCTGTGGCGGTTTGACGGTTAAGCGAACAAAGAAATAATTGAGTTGTTTATAGTTCTTTCCAGTGAATGGTCGGTGAGAAAGGCAAGTATCTGGTCCCTCTGTGTGGGAGTATGAGAGTTAAAGTTGTCACAACATACAGCTCCTGTATGGGACTAATTACGTGTGACCTTAACAGCTGACTGTCGGGGTGAGTAGCTGCTGTTCCGTTGACCTCCGCAAGACTTTTGGCTGCGAAAAGCACTCAGACAGATAAGGTAGAAGCCAGTTAATTGCACAACGGTTTAACGCACACTTCTGTTAACTGCACAGAATCCCCAAATCCCAAACTGGTGTGGTCCAGCAAGATAACTTCGCATAATTGCACCTGCCGGATAATTGCACGGAATTCACTGGCAAATTGGCCGTGCAATTAAGCGGCTTCTACTTTGTAAGTTTGCTTCTTCCCGTCCTTTTTTTTCCGTTCGGTGCCGTGTTAGTGACATATTGCTCCCTGGGAAGATTCGGTTGTGCTGCCAAAGCCATGTATGACAAAACGTACCGGGCAAAAAACAAATGTGATGCTCAGCTAGTAGTTCTTGCACAGCTTATCAGCAGGGATGACCGAACGTGTAACGTTTCCTGCACAGCATCTTTTAGGTCTATTTAGTTTGTAATATATTTGCAAGGTAAAAGGAAAACAAATAAGTTTTTAAAACATCCTTGTGTAGATGAATGAGAATAGCTTTTTTTAATTCGCTCTCTTTATCTGAAGACCTTATCAGTACTAAAATATGTAGAGCGAATCCCAGTGTTTGATTTTCTGTCTGATACTATTGAGAATTTCGGCAGATGCCGATCGACATTTGCATTGCTATGTGGACAAGGTAGGAACAAATACCATAGAAATGCAAAAAGTCAGATCTGTTCGCATGTTCTTGTAACTAGTAAGGCAACATTTTCGTAAAAATGCAGTAAGTCTTTCCCGTGGCCTTTTCTATTCACAGGGTTCGCTTAAAAGGCTGAGCTGTCTACCAGGCCAGGCTACCTGGCCTGTCTACCTGGCCTGGCTATCACGTCAGGCTACTCAGATCCCCCCATTCATAGCCCCACCATATGGCACTCAGCCAAAATAGCTGATTGACAGGCATAGTAATTGCTAATCTCCAACACTGCTAGTGACCTGAGGTTGGCCTGTCCACCATGGCCACTGGCTGGACCCAAAGAAAAGTGGAAGAGAAGATACAGATACATTTTTTTTCCTTATCTTCTGTATAAACTCTGCTCTGTTTAGCTCTACGAAACCCTTGTTTGATGGTTTAATTTTGGTGATTATGATTTGATATCTGGTCTGTTACCCGATACCGATTATGTTCCTGACGTTCTTTTATGTTATAATATCCTTTGTTCAATTATGATTTGTATTGTGTGTGTCTTATAAGCCCACGTGGGCTGGGCGTTCTAACGCATGACACGTTAATAAAATTCATTCATTCATTCATTCATTCATACAGCTTGAGTTCAACAAGTGGACACATGCAGCGTATGACTGTCAAGATGAAAAAGATGGGAAAAGTGCTAGGACTCAGAAGTACTCAAATAATTATTAATCAACTAGTAAGTGGACATAATAAGCTCAATGCATATCAATCTTGGTTGGATACCACTGTGACATCTAATTGTGAAAGCTGTGGAATAAGAGAAAATACAGATCACTACCTGCATCACTGTACTAGGTTTGAAAGACAAAGACAGCTAATGTTCTATGAGGCAGATAATGTGTATGAAACATATGGAATTCCAGATAAAGATAGAGACACAGACATTGTAACCTTAGCGGGGATGAGGGAAAATCATAAAGACCGGATTAAGTCAGCATTGTACCTTACGCTTTCTAGGTACATAGAGCGGACAAACAGGTTCAGTCAATCATTCTCTTACTGATATCATGCACGCGTAAAGCACCCTGGGAATAAAACCACGTGAACGCAAATCACAAGCACCTTGAACCGGAAGCAGAATGAACCGGAAGTATAAAGCAGCAAGAGTCTACGTCTAGCGCAACAATAGACGGAAAACAGGTATATCAACAACAACAACAACAACGACCCTTCAGGAATGTGTCTGGGAGGCCTTCCTTGCAGGTGTCAGGAACACAAGTACCAGTACTGTCTGTGTGTATGTGTGTATGTTTGTGTGTGTGTGTACGTGTGTGTGTAAGAATGGGCTTGCCAGCAACAGATATTTGTTTCTTTATTGAATATCTATCTTCTAGAACAGAAACTATATTTTCAACTCATGCAACAAGAAGGGAGAGCATAAAATTGATAAATCACTGTAAAAGCTAAACTTGTTCTGACCAAGGGGGTATAATTACATGTACCTCCTTGTTCTCTATGCTAGTATGCCATGTTGACATATACAATCCCGGGAGTCACATAGCCTTTTTGAGGTTGTGGATTGTTATCCGCTGTACAATTTTTGTGTCCTGGTACAGAGCCCAATCCTTTGGAGTGGGGAAAGTACTGTAAACAGTCAAAGGATTTAGATTTAAATAGATGTAGATTTGAACCCAGGTCCTCTGTTTTCTAGGTCTAACACCGTAAAGCATTTCCCAACACAACTTACTGGAACAGTACTTGTATGTGTTCCTGAAACACTGCAAGGAAGGCCTCCCAGACACATTCCCGAAGGGTCCAGCCAGCGGACAGGCCAACCTCAGGTCACTAGCACTAAGCAGTGTTGGAGATTAGCAATTGCTATGCCTGTCAATCAGCTATTTTGGCTGAGTGCCATATGATGGGGCTATGAAGGGGGGATCTGAGTAGCTTGACGTGATAGCCAGGCCAGGTAGACAGGCCAGGTAGCCTGGCCCGGTAGACAGCCCAGCCTTTTAAGCGAACCCTCTATTCACACACAGTGAATTTATAATGGATGGTTTGTACGTGTTAGTTTAATTTTTTTTCTAATGACGATTGACGAATTTGCTTTTTAAAGTTGAGACGAAGTAAATGTGTCACCATCTTAAGTGTTTTGCCTGCCTACCTACCTAAGTTATTAGGCCAGTAACTGGCCCCTTGCTCCTCTCCGAAAATTTCTTCACGTCGCACGGTCAGTCGCCTGGTTTCCGGTGTCCTGAGACCACTCAGTCCGTGTCTAACTGACTAAAGTCACTTTAATATGCGGATGGAAGCGACCACTCATCTTCCCAATTTTGGCTTTTGCTTGATTAAACAAAAAAATGAATACTAGTAAATAGTATGGCATTATCCAATATGTGTAGGGAATGTTAGTTATTTGTACACAGATCTTTGAGAAAGTCGTGAGGGTTTCTGATTGTGCCCAACATCTGATAACGACAACATTACGTTATTTACGTCAAAGTTCCCGTAAAGGAACTTGTAGTTAAATTTTGCGAAAGGTATTCTTTTCAGGTATGCTTCTCATGAATTCATCACGATCAGATGGACCTTGTACTTGCATTTTGAAATTGAATTGCATCGTTACGACGAACATGTAATGTTATCAGAAGGGTAATCAGGTATTGCAAGTTAATTTGCAACTATTGGCATCACTATGTCGACCTGGTCTACAAGCACTAATGCCTTCTTTTTGTACATATCTTTTGTATCATCCAGTTCTACCCACTCTGTATTTATATGTATATATATGTCGCCCGGTTTTTAATTGATTGTATTGTTATGGGCCTGTTGTGCCTGAAATAAAGAAATAATAATAATATGGGTTAGGTGACCTCTTGACCCCATCTGACCCCTCGCGGTTCACTGACTCTAGCTTGGCGGTCAGCGTCCCTGACAGGAACGGAATTAGACCAAGTCTCACCAGCGGTCTGATCTAACTGTCGTTTTTGTTGGTGAGTGATAAAAAGGTATAGTAGAGTAGAGGATTAACTTTTGGTCTGATAATGATTCCGTCCCAAACAACGTTATCGCACGGCGCACTGCAAATGTGCCGTGATCTAGTGTAGTGTTCGAACCCTGAGCACCTTATGGGGGAGGGGGGCGAAAAGCTGACAAAGCTTTATTATAAAATTTGCCTGAAACTAGTATATCCGCCACCCCGAAAGAGGGTGTTTAAAAGAGAGTTCAAACCCAGCATCCCTCGTATAATGCACTCCTATACATCAAAACTGTGCATACCTGTAGGTACTGATCTTTCAAACACACTGTTTTTCAAAGTGGCGGTTTTGTAATGTTCACCGCGTATGGAGGTAACGTAACGTAAATTATGATAAAATAAGTTAATTTGCAAGTTAATACCCGAGGGCTAATTGCAAGTGCATGGTATTAACATAGGAGAAAATCCAAGTGACAATGAACAGTTATAAACAATATTCTGCTCTAATACTAGTATTGGCTATTTCTAAACAGGATTATAATCACTATGAATTACAAAGTTTAACGTCTGCTGCTATATGTTTGAGGTCTTTTGTGTATCTCCTGGTATAGTTCCTGCATCATCTGTATTAATGTACTCGTAGTATTTAATGTTGGTCCGGCAATTCCATATTGATTTTGTAATGATATTTGTGTATTTTTGGCATCGACTAGTGCCTGATGACTCACATTTGACATCTAAACAACACTGCTAAAGTAGTCCATTACCAAGTTTAGTTGAAGGAAAAACATGACCAAAATAAACTACTCTTAAACTAGATTCAATGTGTTTTATTCATGACTTCCTACTGTTTTTTTTTTTTTTTTTTTCTAAATCAGGTTTGTAGGGCCTGATGTTACCATCATGGTGATGAAGAGCGGCCCATAGCGATACTGTAGCAGCATCTCTTCTCCCTAAGTCAGAAACATCAAGCTTAAGCAAGCTTGACTTCACTGACTCAATAGGCGAAGCAGGGGTTACGGGGCTGCTCGGGAAATTCCCTACCCCATTTTGGCCGGAATGGTTTGATCCGCTAACATCGCACCATCGCACATGTGGCGGGTTCTTTTACGTGCCCGGGGTGTGGCTCTCCCCAAACACGGGACCTCCATTTAACGTCCTATCCGAGGGACGACTCATTTTCACTTGAGTAAAGTGAGGAAAGTCGTGTAAAGTGCTTTTCCCAAGGGCACAAGACCGGCAACACGGCAGGCGGATTCGAACCGGCGACCTCTCAGTCACGGGCCAAATACACTACCACTGTGCTACGCGGCCCCACTGGTTACAGAGTATATTTACATCAGTGCATCTCTTTCTTCTAGGAATTCACAAAAAGTCATTGCAATCTTTGGATGCAGCTGCCAGAAATTGCTGTTGGGTAGACTGAACCAGTCCTGTAGAGCACCAAAGATATAACAAGTCCAAGGTATGTCATATAGTATATTGTGTCTGTGTATATCATCCTCCTACGCAGGGACATCCACCGGCGAAACCGCCTGTCCAGATGTACTCTGTTTCTCAACCTTCACTCTTAGTTCCTGACCGCCCTGTTCATGAATATTAATGAGCTTAGCCTTATACATGGGAGATCCCTTTTGAAAACTGAAAGGCCTATTCTCTGATTGGCTGGCAGCTGGTTTTGGGGGGGGGACGTCCACAAGAACTAAGAGTGACGGTTGAGAAAGCAGGGTACACATCCTGGACAGGCGGTTTTGCTGTTGGATGTCCCTGCATAGGAGGATGGTGTATATAATCATTAAGGTAATGCCTTCCACCCATCTCCAATTTAGTAGCACTGGGCTACACAACTTTGTCTTATCACTATAGCAGGGGTCTAGTGACTCTAGTCCATGGGCAGTGATGTGTCTTCAAATACAATACTCTTTCCTGAATGGTGAGTGCTAAGCAGAGAAAGCAGCATATGCCATTTTAAAGTCTTTGGTATTTTTTTATTACCCACCCAGGGATCGAACTCAAGGCCTACTGGACCAGGTGTAAATGCGTGATAAGTTGCGAGATTATTTTAGTAATGGTGGAGTCCGTATCCATTTAACTACATTTAGTATATGATGTTACTGCTCTTTTGCATATCACACTAATAAATGCCATAAGTGGTAGATAGAACATTCAATTGAACTGAATAACTCATTAATTCTATTTGACTAAGCAACTAGCAAGCACATACTTTACTATACGGTGTAACATTGTGCTAAATTGCAAGAAATGCTACAGATCCTTCTGCCGCATTGCCACATTTTATTTCGCTATATTTTGCTATAGCTATCCGCTGTTTGTCCAACTTTGTCTAACTTTCCGATGAACTGGGAAACGAAATTGATTTATGTTTGGTATTTTCATTCTAACAAGGATGAACTGAACTGGTATTATCTTCAAATGCATTAATGTTTCTTGACAATTCACCTGTTGTTTTGCCTCACACAGTAAAAGTTGTATCCTAGAATGTTTCTTTATCTGACTCTAAAAAGCATTATGTATTGACAAAAGTCATTGAAATTATGGCATATGTAATATTCAGTTATCGCATGATCCGAATGTCACAACAGAAGAAAACACAGTTAATGCAGGCCAGGCTGGGTAGGATATATGAGGCTATTCCCACTAGTTGACGTCTTTTAAATACTTCTGCACTGGTAGAGTTTTGCCATGAAGCATATAGGGTTTTGCCATGTAACAAACTCAATCTTGCCATGTAGCAAAACGAGTTTTGTCATGTGGCGGATTGATTTTTGCGATGCATCAAGATAATTTTTAAAACAAATTTTACCCTGTAGCAAAATGACTTTTGCCATGTAGCCAGATGACTTCTGCTCTATTTGCGAAATAACTTTTGCCATGTAGCAAAGTGATTCCTGCCATGTTATAAAATTACTTCTGCCATGTTCCAAAATGGCTGCCTTCTACCCAAACCAATACTACTATGTATCAAAATGGCTGTAGCGAAAGAAAAATTTCTTCTGCCATGACCTTTGCCATGAGCTGATAAAGCGAAATAACTTTTGCCATATACTATAGTGAAATGGTGTTTGCCAGGTAGCAAAACAACCCTCTGTTACGTAGCAAAACAACTTTTTCAATGAAGTGAAGATGGTTTTTGTCTTATAGCCAAATGACTTCTGCCTTGAAGTAAATAACTTTTTCTATGTAGCATACCTCTGCTGTGTAGTGAATGACTAAGCTGTTTAGTGAAATTACTTTTGCCATGTAGCAAAATAACTTCTGCACTGTGATGAAATTACTTTTGCCCTGTAGCCAAATGAATTTTGCCCTGTAGCAAAAGGACTTTTGCCATGTAGCGAAATGACTTTTGCCATGTAGCGAAATGACTTTTGCTATGTTGTGAAATGACTTTTGCCATGTAGCAAAATGACTTTTGCCATGTAGCGAAATGACTTTTGCTATGTAGCAAAATGACTTTTGCCATGTAGGGAAATTATTTTTGCTATGTAGTGAAATGACTTTTACTATGTAGCGAAATGACTTTTGCCATGTAGCGAAATGACTTTTGCCATGTAGCAAAATTACGTTTACCATGTAGCAAAATAACTTTTGCCATGTAGCGAAATGACTTTTGCCATGTAGCAAAATGGCTTTTGCCATGTAGTGAAATGACTTTTGCCATGTAGCAAAATGGCTTTTGCCATGTAGGAAAATGACTTTTGCCATTTAGCGAAATGACTTTTGCCATGTAGCCAAATGACACCTGCCATGCAGTGAAATGACACCTGCCATGCAGTGAAATGACACCTGCCATGCAGGTATTTATTTGAATGGCTATTGTGAACTAGAAATTAGATGTTATCATAAGGAACTTTTGCAACAATCCTTCTTACTGATATATAAAATACTTGTGTTTCAGGCGAGTGATCAAAGAAATGGCTGATTCAGACTTTGAATGCCATGTGGAAGAGTAAACCAGAAAGAAATGGTTCCAATGTGCAGACTGTGGGTACAGAACATTACATAGCATTTACTTATCTGACCATATGGAATTTTGCCCTGGAGAAAAACCCTTCAAATGTGGGGAGTGTAGTTACAGTACAGCTAGCAGGTCAAGTTTATCTAACCATATGAAACGTCACAGAGGAGAAAAAACGTTCTACTTCAAGTGTGCGGACTGTGGGTACAAAACACCGAATGAGTCTTACTTTTCCAACCATACGAAATCTTGCACAGGAGAAAAACCTTACAAATGCGGGGAGTGTGGGTTCAGTACAGGTTACAAGGCTAGTTTATCTCACCATATGAGGCGGCACACAGGAGAAAAACCATTGGTTTGTGCCGATATATATATTGTGGGTACAAGGCACCACAAAGCCAGGGGTTATCTGACCATATGAAATCTTGCACAGGAGAAAAACCTCACAAATGTGGAGAGTGTGGGTACAGTACAACTAACAAGTCTCACTTATCTGCCCATATGCAACGTCACACAGGAGAAAAACCCTTCATGTGTGGGGAGTGCGGGTACAGAACAACTACGAAGTCGTGCTTATCCCATCATATGAGAACTCATACAGGAGAGAAACCCTACAAGTGTGATTAGTGTGACTATTCTGCTGCGCAGAAATCCAGTTTGAACGCCCATCGACTAAAGCACACCGGTGAGAAACCCTATAAGTGTGGGGAGTGTGAGTACCGCACAGCTAATAGGTGTTATCTATCTGACCATATGAAACGTCACACAGGAGAAAAGCCGTTCATGTGTGGAGAATGTGGGTACAGAACTGTTAAAAAGTATGACCTATCTAGACATATGAGTGTTCATACAGGAGACAAACCCTTCATGTGTGGGGAGTGCGGGTACAGAACAACTACGAAGTCGCGATTATCCAAGCATATGAGAACTCATACAGGAGAGAAACCCTACAAATGTGACCTGTGTGACTATTCTGCGGCACAGAAATGCAATTTGGACGTCCATCGACTAAAGCACACCAGTGAGAAACCCTACAAGTGTGGGTAATGTGAGTACAGCACAGCTAATAGGTCATCTATCTGATATGAAACGTCATTCAGGAGAAAAGCCGTTCATGTGTGGAGAATGTGGGTACAGAACTGTTAAAAAGTCTGACCTATCTAGACATATGAGTGTTCATACAGGAGACAAACCCTACATGTGTGGAGAATGTGGGTACTTTATCACAGCACATGAGAATCCACACAGGAGAAAAAAACCCTACCAATGTGACCTCTGTGACTATTCTGCAACCCATAAATCCAGTTTTAACAGACATCGTGCAAGACATGTAGAACAT
Source organism: Branchiostoma floridae x Branchiostoma belcheri (assembly GCA_019207045.1). Classification (NCBI taxonomy): domain Eukaryota; kingdom Metazoa; phylum Chordata; class Leptocardii; order Amphioxiformes; family Branchiostomatidae; genus Branchiostoma; species Branchiostoma floridae x Branchiostoma belcheri. Next base: position 21,413,318 of record CM033033.1, on the reverse strand, counting down.
ACCGATGAGAAACCTAACATTTGTGGCTAGTGTTGGTCCAGAATTCCCACCAAGCTTAACTTTACCACACACATGCAAACTCATACATCCAAATTGCATGTAGGAAAAAAAATGTGGTATGTGTTACTATTCTGCTATGCAAAAGTGGGCTTTAGATGTCCATCGAGTTAAACACAAATCCTACGTGAGAGGGAAGTGTGTGTACATGGCGGCTGTAAGGTCTCCTTGATGAAAACATGACAGCGTACACCAAGAACATTCAATGGAATGATTGGACCTCCTAGCCCTGCTCATACAGCAGAGAAATACAACAAGGTGACCAGTGGGACTGACAAAGGACTTTGGACTTCCATCTATAAATCATACCGGTGATAACACATGTGTAAGAGTGGTCAGCACAAGTTGGTCTCCATTCGTTCTACACGACGTGAATGTACAGCCCTATAATGAGTGATCAACCTTGGACCTATATGTCACACACTGTTGGAAGTCTGAAAAATCTGTATCTAAAACTATTGAGCTTATCAGACTGTGTGGCAAACAGTTCCTACTGTGTACTACATACTGGATGTATTTGCTTATTATGTACATTTGTAACCCCATCTATAGGCAGACAGTTTAAATGATTTTAGAGCTTGTTTGACATTGTAGACTGGATCATGATTGATATGTCTGTTCTTTTGTTTGACATTTAGGCCATGCTCATTTGATTGTATAGATGACATCCTTTAGGAACCCCCAAACTGACCCCGGCCTAGGATAGGAAAGATACTTTCATTACGTGTGGTCAAGAAGGTTTATAAAATGTGTTGGGCACACGGAGAATGGTATACTGAACAATGGATTCTACATTTTCTTCTTTTTAATCTACTTTGACTTTGGAATCAACTTCATTCTATATTTACGTTTTCCTGTTATGTGATATATGGCATATATTTGCTAATTTTTCAGCTTGTTTGTATACGATGGACGAAAACGTTTTTGTCGAAAACGGACGAAAATTGATGCGCGTGTGGATATCATCCATGTCAATCAACTCAGCATGACCTTTGGACAATGTTGTGAAAAATGTATCTTCAACATTTGCATAGAGTTCCTTGACATTGAGAAGCACGCGAACAACTAAGGCTCAGTGCAACTCTTGTAATAAATCACTGGAAGATGAATTTCATTGTCTAATTCCTTGTTTTTCTTGCAATGCAAACAGAAAACCATTAACTATTGAAACTAGTCAACAAATTTTTCCCAGCTTTGCACATCGTACCGAAATGCAAAAAAAAACTGTCTTCCTGTTAGCACCAACCAATGCATATGTCTCATTTTTGCAATTAGCCTTCGGGCATGAGTTTGCAATGAAGATTATAATTATCCCTATCTATGCCGGGCTTTTTGGCATTCCGGGGTGGAACAAATGGGCAAATGCGGGTTGTGGGTGTGTGGGTGGGTGGGTGGGGGTGGCTGGCTGTTAACCGGCTGTCGTGGTCACAATTTATCGTTGCCTGTATCACGTTGCCCAATAGAGGTCCTGAGTGTTACGGTGGGCAGTTGTAGGGTGCCTGCCGCATGGCCCGCGAACGACGGCCAGGCATCAGGCAAGCTCTTGGTGGGCATTCATCATATTTCGGGATTATAAATATAAACATTGCTCGGATTATCTGCATTCACTTAGTTCTTCCTCTGTCAGGCCTGTGTGTCGTGGTGGCAATACTCATCCAAGCAGTGACTACCTGCAGACAATTTGGGTCATGCCCGTCTGATGTTGAAGAAAGCGAAAGCTCGTCACCGTCACAACCTGCAGCTGGTTCTTGTTGCGTTGGTAGCTGAAGAAGAGAGGCAGGCTGAAATACTTGTTTTCGTTGTCTGGGGTTGTAATATTATAAAACAAGTGCTTTAAAAAAAGCTGTACCTTGCCGGGTAGTAGGGATTTCGTCAGGAAAAGGTACCTCGGCGCTTCACCAGTGTTCATCAGTTAACATGAGGATCACATCAAAATAATCAGAGACAACCAGAGTTCCACATGTCGCCCCCCTCCCACCCCAATTCTTGTACGGGAAAGCTTTAGTGACTTCTCCAGCTGCCAATCCAGTCTCAAATCTATTTTTCACACAATACAAACTCTATCAAGGACATTCATAGTCACAAATGTCTTTAAAATGTACTTACCTGGCTACTAGCCCCGAAGTTTTGTTTCATGTTGTTGCAATGTACGAGCGACACATAGCAACTGTAGTATGAAATGCAGCAAAAATCCCCAAGTGTAGGGAAATTTACCTCATTAACATAATCTATGTCAGATAAATTATTGGCACAATAAACCGGTATTGTAAATTTTGACCCACAATGAGTATGCATTATTCTTTATTACAAAATAAATTCCTTCTGATGCAATTTTTGATATATCTTTATGATAAACATGGGTTAAAGCGTAGATTTATTTAGAGAGTAAAAAGAGTGGCTTTCTGTGAAGAAGCCTATCTGTTGTTCGTCCTGCTCCTTAGTGATGTACGCCTTCTGTGTGGTCTGAAGGCGAGTCCCCCCCCCACACACACACATTTTTTTTTATTGAACATTATCCTCGCCTGCGCATGCAAAAGGTCCTGTTGCTTCTTTCTCTGACTGCCTTTTCGTTTTGAGGCTACGGCCTGTTTCCCATTGTCTTTTTCTGACGTCCTCTGCTTCCCTCTGTCATAGCTCTCTTACTGTAATACGCGTGAGGACTACACTGCACTACAAGTTCATAGCCTTTGTCCTTTCACGGGATCTGTTAATTTGTGAACCAGTGTTACGAATTGCACGCACATTCTGCATTAAACTACCTCTTACCACCACCCCCTTTTCAAGATGCAAACACAGTAACACACCAACAATGTTTAGAAAATCGTAGAATTACAATTTAATCGCTGAACACTTTCCCCCAAAATGCTCAATGGATTCGAGTAGCCTCTTGGATAAATTCAGCCTTATTTACATGACCAATGAGACCAAGATCTAAAAATTTAATCTAAAAAGGCTCTAAATGTTTCACGACGTCTCTTCCATGTAATGCTTTTCTTTCTCAGGGGACGTTCATTTCATAATCCTACAAAGGTGTGTTTTGGGCAAATAACCTACATGAGGATTCAAGAATAATCTGTTGCGAGTTTGACTCCTCATTCCACGTCTTTCATTACCTCTGCAGACTAGATGACGCTACGCTAGCGGCATTTCTTTATAGCCATTGTTCTAAGTTTACCCTATCTTTTAGAGCAAGCAAAAGACATATACGACACATCAGCCAAAGGTATTTCTTGGCCGTAATGCATGTTTTATTCTTCACTTGAGTTTCAGTATTGCAAATCTTTCATTTAAAAAAAAAGACATATCATAATTCAAGACACAGTAACAAAGACATCATAATAAAAGCAACATAATACCATCAATTACAGAAACTATCATACATTATATGCAATAAGAAATAAAAATATGCCTTTTTACTGTTGAAATAAAACTTCTTAACAAACTCTGTAAAATGTTTCTCATTTATTACACTTTCATACTTGGACATAATCTTAGATGTGCGGAACGATGTTGAGTGCAAAATGATGCAAATTGATGTCTTTCACTGCCGGAACCTGAAAAAAATTGCAATAAATAATGTGTTAATCTTCTCCAACGTGCAGTCATTAACGCAGTATTCATCGGTGTTTTACACCGAAGAGCCGTTATTCTGGCTAGAGAAGTTCCCCGCGCCTGCCATGTGCCTGGGTGACTCAGTTACCACATGTGCTCAAGGGAGTGGGTGGTGTCTAAGAATTGATAAAGAGCAAAAAGTGTTTACTTCAATTGAAAGTTGTTGTTCCATACATTGGTCTAAGCTATGCTCGTGCATTCTTGAAAAGTGCTTGTGCCTTTTCGATATTGCTGAAAATCCTACAAAAGTAAAAAGTTTTCATTTTTGTGAAGATCATACCTCCCAAAGATCCACGATCCTTGCCTGGATGCTTATTTCCAAGCGGCTGTGACATATGAGAGGTTCACGGTGACTAAAAAGCAAGACATATAAAATAAGTTAACGAACCACTGTAAGTGCCTCTATCCTGAAAACATGGAAATGCTTTGTGTGAAATATTGAGCCTAACGGGGCCGCCCTAAGACGGTTCCCGTCGTAAGATGGCACGGATTTTTTTCTGATCTTATTATCCATAAGTACACCGTGTTTGTTGCCACTAACTATGCTGATTACAAAGGTAAATAAACCAAGTCCATGCACACAGCTTTAATTTGCATTCCAAGTATACTTTAACATATTTACTTCATTTTTTTTTTTTTAAACAGAATTCTAACAGTAATGTTGACAGTGTTGAATCACTGCGGTCACCGGCCTCTGCGGTGCCGCTCGTGTCGCTAACTATGCGAACTCTTCCAAGCAGTCACACAACTGCCATGATACACATAAATAAAGCTCCATAAAACACTATGAATATGGGTCTTCAAATGTTTGTTGAGTAGAAAAGCAACCAAAAGGAAGCGACATAAACATTGCCACCATTGTACTCCCAAGGGAGTGTGGCCGTGAAGGTGACTAGAGAACGCTCCAAAGATTTATTTGACTGTAACAAATGATTCGTGCTGTCTATGAAAATAAGACTTCATAGAGAGATGTAAATGATATTTTCATATAATCAGACAGAGTTTTGTTGATGTTGGCGGTGTCGTTTTTTCGTAATGGTTTTTTTAGTCGGGCATTCACAATCAGTGCATTCAGCGCATTGCCCGTAAAAAACATCAGCTGGATTGTTCTAGGTACAGCCTTCCTCATGTGAGACAAGAAGTACATACAGTCACGATTTTACTGTCAAAAGAAAGCTAAAATATCATACTATTAATTTTTTTCTGTGTACTTAAATTTACCACTTACTTCTGAAGAGAGCAAAATGTAAAAAAGCGTACCAAGTTAGGCACACTGCCTAGCGTAGCACAAAATTGGAACGTTACGTACACGAAATTGTCTCACAGTGTTTGCAGCTTGTAACACGCAGCGCGAAAGGTTCATGAACCACATTAATGCATTTCTTATTCAAGTATGTTGTTCAAATCTATGTGTAAAAAATTCAGTCATCAAAATTTGACCACTCCCAGGCAACTAGTGATGGAGCGCCATGAGTTTGAGCGCAAGAAAAAGCGTACCATGTTGGGGCACCTCCCGTTATAAGTTGTTACTTTCTGTACAATGTCAATAAATTTTCTTCAGTGAACAAAATTGAGTTGGCTGTGTTCCATTCGAGTTTTACTGCTACCTTTGTTGTCTACGAAGGACCATTGGGGCAAAACCTGTTTTAGCGAAGGAACTGTGTGCTCACAGCGAAGGGGCTGCATGCTCGGCGAATGAGCTGTGTGCTCACAGCGAATGGGCTGCGTGCTCGGCGAAGGAGCTGTGTGCTGACAGCAAATGGGCTGTGTGCTCGGGGAAGGAGCTGTGTGCTCACAGCGAATGGGCTGTGTGCTCAGCGAAGTACCTGTGTGCTCACAGCGAAAGAGCTGTGTGCTCACAGCAAAGGGGCTGCATGCTCGGCGAAGGATCTGTGTGCTCACAGCAAAGGGCTGTGTGTACCAGGCTAAGTTGGCCGCCGATTGGTAGCCTAAGATCCAGCCGCCGATTCGTCATTAGACAAAACATAGGATCCCATTCAGACGCCCATTCGAAGAAACTAAAAATTCCTAATTTCATAGAGAATTGTCTAGGAGATTGGTGCAAAAATTGCTCAAATTATGGTTAAAGCATGAAACTTGGCATATGTGTTCAGTACAAAAATGGAAACAAGTCTAGGGGTGGAGCCAAAAGAAGCCAGATCTAGATTTTACATGGCAACTGTTGCTAGGCTTTTATGAAAAACCTGTTGTATTTTACAGCATATTGAGGGGAACTGATTTAAAAAAAAAAAAAAAAACAGACTTTATGTACCTTTGATGCAGTGTACACTGGATCTATAATGTGGTACTTCTCTCCACATTTTGTGCAAAAACTTCCCCTATACCAAATCACCCAAATTACTACATGTAATTTATTCGTCTGTCACATAATGAAATTAAGAAGTTCATACTATTTTAAGGTAGAAAAAAGGTTCAAGTCAGCATCATAACAAAGTACACCGTGAAAGAGGTTTCAAGAGTCCAAAATTTGAGTTCACATTTCTCATTTTCTGCTGCAACACGACAATAGATATTAGCATGGCTGAAAAGGTTGTGCAGTGAAGTATAATCATACCGATTTTTCTTGTTGGACCTGTCCCGTAAAACCGGACGTAAAACAGTGGACCTGATGTTGTACCGATTCGAAAATGAACTAATTATACTGACAGGCGTCCACATGGTTGGGGCTTACATGTCGACGCAAATAACAAGAGCGTAGAGAGTTTATAGTCATTTTTACCGAGTACTGTAAATGCATTTACGCTTGTGGGGATTTAAATTTAGCGGCAGAGGGAAAATGGAGTATTCGCGGTGGTTCTGAGTTCGCGGGTGCACCATCCATGCATGTGAGTACTGCACTGTAATGGAAAACCCGGCACATTTACCAACCGCCAGTCGGAAGCCACAAATAGTGGTTACTCGGCAAAGGTGCTACAAACGGACAGAACAGTCCACTTTTGACTTTGACAGTGCTGGCGTGATCAACTGTTACTGATCCGTAACTACTCTCTTAATACATAGTACAGACAGTACAACTTTCCTACCATGGTGTTATACACGGTGAAATGAATAATTACGAACCCCAAAAAAAGTATTCATGTGTATTCACAGCACCTGAGCAGAAAAAAGTATGTATTATAGAATCTTGTCATCAAGTCACAATTTTATACAACATAAGTTGACACTACAGTAACACTAAACAGTGATGTTCACGGCGTATGAAAACGACTTTGTTTTGCCGTGGGAATGTTTTAAATATAAACTAGTCCCACAACCACTTGACTTGTCAGCCATATTTGTCCAAATGGGAATTGGTCGCGATCGGCTATCACATATTTTCACGGCTTGCTATTGTATACTGATGGTGAAAATGTGGAAAAAAAGTAACGCAACAACTTGCAAATTCAACCTGAATGAATATTTTTAAATACAAAATATTTACAGCCATCTGAATTCCGACAATACGCCTCAGATTACGTTTAAACACCCCTATAACTAAATGGTTAACACCTGAATATACAGCTGACATAACTCTAAATGAACACATCACACGGTCTCTTTTGACTTCTGTATTCAGAGGAAGAAGGCACGACAAGTAAACTCTCAGGTAAGGACTCAGCGATGTGTAGTTTACATTCGACACTGATGCTGCGGTTTCCACTAAGATGAATTAACTATGAGTTTGTGTGCATTTTTGGACGAAGTTTTAACAACATGCTCACAAAAATGGTATGCTTAGAAATCCAGTAAGGTGTCCGAACTCAATATTTGATAACTTCCTGGATTGACTATGACATAGTTTTCATTTTATACGCTTGTGGTTTATAGAATAAAGTTTGATAGAAGCACAAACCGATAGAAAATGATCAGGTGTTGATTCATGTTGATGGGACACAAGAACATTTAAGACCAGCAAATCATATATGTGTAAAAGAACAGAGCAGGTATTGTACACGTATTTGTAAGTCTCGTGACGATCACCAGATGTGGGGGTGGCGTGAGAATATTCAAATTAGATACGCACTGTATTGTCAACACTATATTGTATCATAAATTGTCACCAAAACTTATTTTCTTCAAAGATAAATTCTTAAAAGAGACGTACGTCAACAATGACTATATTGTTTGCCAAACCAAAGAAAAAGTCTTACATGTTACTCGTCAAGGGTGCTACAAACGACCAGAACAGTCCACTTTTGACTTTGACAGTGCTGGCGTGATCAACTGTGACAGTCACTGATCTAACCATATCTACCCTCTGATTACTAGTACAGTAATACTTGTAGTTATATACCATGGTGTTATACAGTAGTTGTTATGTAGAAATGAATGAATGCGAACTAAATGTCATCATACTTTGACAATGTAACGTTATACTACATACATGTTGTGAGAAGGAAGTGCCGTAGACGGCACGGACAGAACACAGAAGGGAAATGTTTGCGGTGGTTTTGAGTTCGCTATGAAGAGGCCACCGCGAATATAAAACCACCGCGAAAGAGTCTGCATTTACAGTATATACAGTCAAACTTGATCTAAACATGCAGGTAATGATGCTTACATTAAAACGCCAGCGAAAGTTTTTAGTATAATACGTTCCCCTCTAGTTTATCAATTAAATCCGGCCCTTAAGATTTAATACTTGTATTGAATACGTTGGTGTATATGCAATCTAAATTCGTATTAAAAGTTCACGGGAGAGGTTTAGATAAGTAGCAGAGTGCTCTACAAGCCATATGGCAGCCGATTTTAGCATCCCCTTTGCTTGGGTATTTCCTATTAATTAATTCCCCTCTATCATTAATTAAATTCGGCCCGTAAGATTTGATACTTGTTTTGAATACGTTAGGGTATGCGCTATCTAAATTCGTCTTAAAAATTCACAGGACACGTCTAGATAAGTAGCAGATTGCTCTACAAGCCGTATACGTATGGCAGCCGATTTTAGACCAGGCTGAAGTTGGCCGTCCATTGGGCCTACTATTTGTGCTTAATCGTTGATATCATACTTTCTGTTATTATTTTGTTTATATATACTTACATCGGGCGGTAACAGACAATATCTAGCAGTTATTGATATCCATTTAAGCTTTTAAAGGAAATTAGGAATTTTTTGTTTCTTCGAATGGGCGTCTGAATGGGATGCTATATTTTGTCTAATGACGAATCGGCGGCTGGATCGGCGGCTACCAATCGGCGGCCAACTTCAGCCTGGTGCACACAGCCCTTTGCTGTGAGCACACAGATCCTTCCCCGAGCACACAGGTACTTCGCTGAGCACACAGCCCATTTGCTGTCAGCAGACAGCTCCTTCGCCGAGCATGCAGCCCCTTCACTGTGAGCACACAGCTCCTTCGCCGAGCATGCAGCCCCTTCGCTGTGAGCACACAGCTCCTTCGCTAAAACAGGTTTTGTCCCAATGGTCCTTCGTAGTTGTCGACCCTAGACACCTCGCACCCCAGCGCGAGGAGTACATCATCTGTCCTCATCAATCACACGTTCTGTCCAGCTGTGCCATTCTCCCCAGTGCCACTGGCGTTAGTACTGGTCGCACTAGCAGTGGAAGTGGTAGTGCCATTTGTTGCGCTGGCACTTGCGCGCTGTGCCCTAGTAAAATAACGGAGGTGATTTGATTATGGCTTAGAATGCTATTGGTATATTTCTGCTACACATGCAATGTGCAATGCCTTACAAATATTCTCGGCATCACACGAAACGTGAATTCTCAGCGTTTGTTTTCGTGTTGGAAGAACAGATCCAGTGCACATGCAATATAAAGTCGTGAAAGAAAATGGTGAACAGTATGACAGTGACAGCATCTCGTTTAAACACCATTCGTTGATACAAGCTAATCGTTGTAGGATTGTGTGCATGTTTGAAAATCACCTCAGCCGCTTCCGTCCTTTCGTCTCATAGGACTTGGTATGGATAGCTTGTCTGCATTGAGGACTTATGGCTGACATTGGCATCGCTGGGTAGGTCTTCCTGACCTAGGGGAGGATAATGAAATGTGGTTTGTTTATCAAACAGGTAAAGGTGGTTTGAACTAACACAGTAGATTTGAGACTATGAACGAAATTTTGAAACGGGTTGATACAAAATATCTTTCTCATGTACCTTGTATAGTTCTGCTATTTCCTTCACTACGTGAAAGAAACACAATAGGTCGCATTTATGAAAGAGTTTTAGCGACAGAAACTGTATGCCACCATCTAAGTAAATAAATAAATGGGGACTTATTTCACGAAGCCTTTGGCTTCACCCATCGTGTACATTTTACGTCACCAATGACTATCCCCACCCAATTTACATTATGGTGTTTAAGTGATGGTTACTGTGAACTCTGCCTCTTTCTCTCTCTCTCTCTCTCTCTCTCTCTCTCTCCTACTTGCGTACCTGATCCACAGCTTTGAGGAAGCCCCTGTCTTCAGGGATCTCCAGGCTCTTGTGCATCGTGGTGCCACAGGGCACATATCACCTCCCTATGCAACAACATGGGCATGGAAGTATGTAAAATGTTCTGTCTGTAATGATTTCACCTGTTGTTTTCCCTTTGCGCCTGTAGCTACCGAAGGATATTGAAAATAGTGGCGTTACATACACAGTGCCCAAAATGTAATTTACAGTCCAAAAACTAGACTGCATGTTGTATAAAGGGCGATAAAGGTATCTGTCCGACATTAGAGAAATCGATAAAATTTGTTAAAACTATCAACGAAGGACAGTATTACTGTTCATACTAAGATTTGGTTCAATATATGTGGTTTACAATGTGGAGCTTAAACGATAAATGCCTTAGTAACGTTAACTATTGAGATACAAAGTTGAATTGTAAATTATTTCACACTTACAAGAAAGATCTTTCTGGCAACCGTCCTTTTGCCCTGCCCTTTGCACTGTGATCGTTGGAGAACCTTGCGCCCGACATTTGTATAACATGTGGTCCCCCCATGCCCGCAGCTCCACTAATGTTTGTTCTTCAGCCACGAGAGTCCGTAGCCCTCTTTTCGGTGTTTTCGGTTTACCCTTCGTGCTTGTAAGGTGTGGTGCATGTATGATAAGTTTTCCTGTCCCATGGACTCAAATAAAACCTGTTACCCGTTTATCGTCGTTCCTTATCGGGGCCTTCGGCGCTGTGTACGTCTCTTACCCATTGGAATGGACAGTCGACCTGGTGAAAGTTGCTCTGAGGGTCATCCGACTACATCAGCTCATCTCTTGCGATTTCTTGGACTTTTCCAGGGTTTGGTTCTCCTTGTCGACGTAATTCATTTGGGTGAAATGTTCCACGTGACCGCTATACGAATTTTAAGATCTGCCCTCTTGTTAAGATGTGGGTAGGCTTTTTCTCTCCTAACCTCGAAGCTTTCTCCCGGTCATGCTGTCTTAGTCTGCGTGCAATCTGCAACGGGTTTGTTGCATGTAATGTGCTTGCGTTGGAGGGTGCAATACATTCGACTCCTTCGCACACGGGTCACACACCTACTCCGCTACTTTGCACGTTGCCTGGTGGATATACCTCGTATACTCCTGTTTCCCCCACCGCCAGTAGTCTCTTTTGGTGGTCGGTTGGAGGAGCTTTGTGATAGCACATGTCCCTTCCTTGCGTCCACAATAAGGGGTGCTGCTGGGGAGTGTTATTTCCAAAGGAGTCCTGGTGGTTGTTTCATGCCCCACACTTGTCACATGTGATATTAACCCTATGATGGTCTTGAAGGCATTGACTACTTCTCCTAATGGTGGTTTTGGTGAGAAAGCACCTACCTCCGTCCAAGTACAGGCCCGGTGTGGTGTCATGAATTTCGCCAAGCATGTCGTCTAACCAAGACTGTTCACCCCTCGCCTCTTCTCCGTTTCTTGGGAAAGCTACCATTCTTTGTAATGGTCATTTGTAGACTCAGCATCGGGCTCAATGTGTCTTTTACTAGCTCTGAGTCCAGATATTCCCTAATTTACCGGATCAGACCTTTAACAACCTGTTATCTATAGTATAGGAAAACCAATCCCTAGAAATTAGTATTTTTATTCTGTGCAGCTGCTTTTTTGCATTACGAAGGGTTCCATCTCGGCGTTGGCACGATTAAATCACGGAGTGGTTTTATCACCGGGTTCATTTTAAATGAAGGGCACCAAAATACACCTTTCTCACGAGGCGGCCATAATAGATCTAAAACGAGTTCAATGAGGCAAGCAAAAGACTGTCCATCATAATTAGCAGTTCAACCAATGATAGCCTGCCAATTGGGAAAGCGACCAATAAGCTAATGGCTGCATGTCCGTCAAATATTTGCATTATTATGCTTATGTTTTGCATCTCTTAAGGGTTTATGGGATCAGTCTACGCTTCTCTAAATTGCTACATCTTTCAGTGCATAACACTAGTTATGATATTTATTACTTGATATTACATTGTTAAAATTTGTGTGGTTTGGGGGAAAACTAAAAAGGAGCTGATTTTATAAATAAGTTTTGTCTGTTTGCCTCATTGACCCTGTTTTCAATCTATTATGGCTGCCGCGTGAGAAAGATGTATTCCCCTGCAGCCGCGAGGTGCCCCCCCCCCGTAGGGGTCACGCTCGGTAATGCTAAAAAACACTGCCCACCAGGACCTAAGCCTTATGCGTGTATGTCTATTAGAATGACAGTAAAACCATCTTCATCTGAATTCCAACTTAGTATAATGGTTTTCTTTCAATCTATCAAGGGGGTAAATCGACTTTGACCGTCGTCTTGCTATATTAGCTAACCCTATATATCAAATTACAATCCATCCAGAGGTTCCTAAAGTTATGCGGCAAAATTATCCGGAAACACAACCATACACACAGACACACACACACACACACACACATACGCACACACACACAGACACACACAGACACACACACACACACACACAGAGTTAGTAACACACACGCACACACACGTTCATGCACACACCACACAGGCAAACTTATGTTATTGTACTTTGTTCGTACAATCATCCGTTTATGGAACTGAGGGGTACATAAACTGGAGTTCAGCAAACAAATGTCAGCTGACAAAGGTTACTCAGTGTGTACTGACCGCTAGGTTACTGATCGCTACGTCTTACGCCCCTGGACCGCTATGTTGATTATCCCTATCGCTTTGTCACATACACGCCCCTTTAGTTATTACATACATGTACACACCCCGACAGTTATTTTCCCAGGTACGGACACTGACATCAGCAAAGACCCCTGCTCTTAACTATCAGTGTGGCGGGTTCTTCAATTGACCTTTTTTTGGTCAAAGTCCGACTTATTTGTACATGATTTGTCAATTTTGCTTTGTTCACTTCGTGGAACGAAGTGTTTGTAGTCAGTGCTATTTTGATGTCAGGGGGTCGTTTGTCAACCTTTGCAACAGAAAGGGGTGTTCTGCATTAAGTCAGATACAAGGCATATTAAGGGACATATTCAGGGACAATCTCTGGAAAATGACTAGCAAAGGGTCTCCACTTAATGAAACCCATTATGTCCTGGTCCACTGTTCCCTCTGCTCTGCTTGAGAGAAGGTTGGTTGGCTTTGATGTAAATGGCCTCTTTCATTCCCCTGAGAAAGTAATCTTTTTTTTTAACCCTCAAGCACCCGACCTTTTTTTGCGACTAAAATGACCGAGTGGGGTCCAAACGGACCCCAAAATGTTTTGTTCATAAAATCTCAGTACCATTTCTTATCGGCGATCATTGTATATACATTGCTTCGTCAATGTAAGAGGAAGATTTCGAGATGTTCAGGTGTTGCTAATTCCAACTCATTATCATAATTTATGCAAAAGTTCAGAAGGACCACGTTTTGCACTAAACCTATTCCGACCAGATAGGGGAATTTTGAGGCCCTCAGCAACATTTATGTCGCATAACTCATGAACGGCTAGAGCTAAAGCTTCGAAACTTGGTAATTTATCACAAAGTATTGTTTGCAAAAGTTTTTGGTCAATAAAGTAAGTTTATCATTTTTGGGGGTTGCCATGGCAACCATATTCTAACAGGCATATTTTTGCCAAAATTTGACAATTTCAATTTAAACAAGGTTTTCTTGGTAAACTACACCTGTTTTCTGACAACAATTAAATTCTATGAAATTCAATGTAATTTTCATGACTTAAAATTTATAATTTATGCTAATTTCATGACGTCATTGGTCACAATCCAAGATGGCCGCCCTGATTAGGCAAATGACGTCATAATGTCGTCACATTACATGTTGATGACATAGAATTTTTTCTAATGATTAAGGTTTACATTCTTATTATTGTCTGAAAGTTTGGTAGTCATATTGTAAGTGGTTAAGGAGTTAGCCTCCAAAGTTTGTTTTAAAAACTGCACATTTTTGCTGGGGTCCGTTTGGACCCCAGAGGGACTGAACACAAACTTGCTTTATAATTTCCACATTATTGTACCAATCTTTGCGAAAACTTAGGAGAAGGTATAAGACATATTGACTGACAAAGTCACGGAAGGGTTTTTTCTTCAGATCAAAAATGTTCAAATGCCACCTCAAAATGTACGCCTGGGGTCCAAATGGACCCCACTCGGGTGTTTTAGGGTTAACTTAATCAAGTATCTTCACCCCGTGAAAATCCACTTGGTGTTTCTATATGAATGTGTTGCGACATCGTCGAGTTAACTGGGCCGTAACATAATGTTGACCACCGTCACAAATGAACTTACATTCAACTATACTCATCTTCGTTGTCCTTTCTTTTGAATTTTTGGGCTCCTCCTTCAGCAGTCTCTTAATCTCTTGAAGCTGCTTATCAGCGGCTGACTCGTGAGCTCTCTTCAAATCACCCAGCTCTCGTCCAACAGCCCGGTCACCACGTGCAGAATGTCTGCATTATTCCGCACGATGGCTTGCTAAAATGCCGCGGTTGTGCCTTCTTGTGCTGACCCCATCTCGAGAAATTCTTCCGCTGTAGCTGTCGTGCCTGGAAGCAAGACCTCGAATGAAGATCCATCCATCAGTCCACCTTTTCTCCTCTTCTAACACCTGCTCACCACCTGTGCTCATTAATTAACAGTCACCTGTGCACAACTCAAACGCACAATGTGTCAATGCAGAAAGTGAATTTCACTTAGTTATATGCTAGAAATTAGTATTTTTATTCTGTGCAGCTGCTTTTTTGCATTACGAAGGGTTCCATCTCGGCGTTGGCACGATTAAATCACGGAGTGGTTTTATCACCGGGTCCATTTTAAATGAAGGGCACCAAAATACACCTTTCTCACGAGGCGGCCATAATAGATCTAAAACGAGTTCAATGAGGCAAGCAAAAGACTGTCCATCATAATTAGCAGTTCAACCAATGATAGCCTGCCAATTGGGAAAGCGACCAATAAGCTAATGGCTGCATGTCCGTCAAATATTTGCATTATTATGCTTATGTTTTGCATCTCTTAAGGGTTTATGGGATCAGTCTACGCTTCTCTAAATTGCTACATCTTTCAGTGCATAACACTAGTTATGATATTTATTACTTGATATTACATTGTGAAAATTTGTGTGGTTTGGGGGAAAACTAAAAAGGAGCTGATTTTATAAATAAGTTTTGTCTGTTTGCCTCATTGACCCTGTTTTCAATCTATCATGGCTGCCGCGTGAGAAAGGTGTATTCCCCTGCAGCCGCGAGGTCCCCCACCCGTAGGGGTCACGCTCGGTAATTCTAAAAAAACACTGCCCACCAGGACCCCCTTTTTCCATTGGGACCTAAGCCTTATGCGTGTGTGTCTATTAGAATGACAGTAAAACCATCTTCATCTGAATTCCAACTTAGTATAATAGTTTTCTTTCAATCTATCAAGGGGGGAAATCGACTTCTACCGTCGTCTTGCTAACCCTACATATCAAATTACAATCCATCCAGAGGTTCCTAAAGTTATGCGGCAAAAGTATCCGGAAACACAACCAGACACACACACACACACACACACACACACACACACACACACACACATACGCACACACACACAGACACACACACAGACACACACACACACAGAGTTAGTAACACACACGCACACACACGTTCATGCACACACCACACAGGCAAACTTATGTTATTGTACTTTGTTCGTACAATCATCCGTTTATGGAACTGAGGGGTACATAACATGGAGTTAAGCAAACAAAAGTCAGCTGACAAAGGTTACTCAGTGTGTACTGACCGCTAGGTTACTGATCGCTAGGTCTTACGCACCTAGACCGCTATGTTTTTTTTATCCCTATAGCTATGTCACATACACGCCCCTTCAGTTATTATTACATTTAAGGACCCCGACAGTTATTGTCCCAGGTACGGTCACTCACATCAGCAAGGACCCCTGCTCTTTACTATCAGTGTGGCGGGTTCTTCAATTTACTTTTTTTGTGAAATTCCGTCTTACTTGTACATGATTTGTCAATTTTGTTTTGTATTTATCTTTTCATTTGATCATTTATAATATAACTTTTATTCCATTAGTATACTTTCCATAATAATTCTAACGTATGTTATGTGCTTTTTTTTCGTTCACATAAATAATGTATAATGCTGCGAATTATTTCTGCGACTTAGGTCTGGGGGAGACCCAAGAAAAGCCACATAGGCTTCTGCCAACCCCCCGCATGTACTTCATTTCTGTATATACATTTGTTTTTAAGCCATGTTGTTATGTGCGAATAAAGAAAGAAAGAAATGAGCTCGAGGTGTGGCTATCCTTTGACAAGAGACCGTAATCTAGAACGTCCTATCTTTGGGACATCGACATCATACAATATTTAATACGTCTCTGTTACTTTTATTGCTGTCATCACTCATCACAAATATGTTTGTTTGAGTGGATTCTGGCCATTTCTTTTTGCAAATTACAAGAAGTTATTTTGAACTGTTCAAGTTTTTCCTGAATGTTTGGCACAAGGTAGATATTCGGTTTGTTCGGTTAAACTTCCTCCCTTCTTGCTTTCGTTTAATTGCCTTCACTAGAAGGTCATGTTTTTGGTAGCGCGCGCGTGTGTATGTGTTTATTGAGTTCTTACATGCAAATCACGGTCTCCATGTGAAAATAAAGAAAAAGCAGGTGCGTTCTAAATAAACTTGCATTACGTATTAAATGCAACATGCAAGAATTGAAAGAAAAAGTAAAATTCTCGACAATTCACCTTCACACAATAAATGCTAAAGCTGTTAACGTTAGGGTGTGTGTGTACAAGAGCACGTGATACTGTTCAGGGTACTGGGGTTAGGGGTCAACGACCGAGCGTACATGGGGACCGACACCGTCTTGTGACTGAGTTGTGATTATTAGGACAGGCACTTTCGCTGTGTTTGTTTAAGGCCGTAGTTCCCTATATATACAGTCCTAGTTGTGGAGCGCCACACTAAACGGAGGATCCAACATGCTGCGTGTTGTACTGCTGTTTCTTACCGCCGCCCTGGCTGTGGCGGCCAAACAACCCGGAAGTAAGGACACAACCAAGCCAAACATCCTCTTTATCGTCGCAGATGATCTAGGTAAGGACTAAAAATAGACAGAAACTGATATATTTATCTCCATGAAAAATCCTCTGGATGGATGGTTAAGATATTTGGCAAGTGGATGGTGACTTGGAGAACAAAGATCAATGTCGATATTTGGCCCTCAGGTACGCGACCTTAGTTCTTCCGGGTTTTTCCCCCCTCGTGCTACGAGGTCTCAATATTCTAGTGGCAGATAGCTTTTGATGTAAAGGAAATAGTGAAGGTTTGGACTCCTAGCAGTTTGCTCTGGAGCTGCAAGGTCTCTTTTAAAAAAACGTACATAATAATGTGCAAATTATGTAAATCATTAGAAAACCTGATTGGAAAAATCTAATTTTGTATTGTTTAGAACATTACGGGACTCAAATGCATATCAAATTGTAGTTTATGACAGTTACCAAATATACAAATAAGTTTCAAGTTTTTGTAATGTATGAAATAGTACCATTATTCTTATATCCAGTACATGATTCAACTACTTAAAGGTGTATGGAACCAAGCATAGGTTATGTAGATGCGGAAGTCATTTGCATAATCAGGATATTTCTTGGAGATATAAGGTCCCCGAAGTCTTGTTTACTTATGATATATCGAGTATGAACCTACCTACTTATGAGATCCACGCCGTACTTAGTATTGAAGGCGACAGTTATACCATACTGATATTGTAGCATGTTTGTGTCAACATGGCATGCTTGACTTGTATTCTATACGACGGAAAAGCTTAATTGACCGAGGGATTTCCGTCTCCTAACATCCCATTAGTCAAAATCAAGCTAATGTGCAGATTTGTGTAAAAGCACCAAATTTGGCATACAAAATTATTAAACATGTTCTCAATCAGCACTCATGTTTTCTGTGTTCCCAGGCTGGAATGACGTAGGATGGCACAACCCTGACGTCAAAACACCTGTCCTGGACCAGCTGGCTAACGAAGGCGTCATTCTCAACCAATCTTATGTCAACTACGTCTGTACGCCGTCAGTATCCCACACTTGCAACAAACATTCCTTGCCGAATTTTCCCTGTTGTTCATATTCCTGTGTGTTTTTATGTGCATGTGTTTGTGATTTTCTATGTGCTTGTTCATGCATTTGCATGTAAGCCTTTGTGAGTGTGCTTGTCTATGTATGTGTGTGTATACGTATGCGTTGTGTTTTTATTTTTTAAAACATTCTGCATGATGCCAGGGGTGTTGTGTGTGTAAAATCGTATGATCCAGTGAGGCCAAATGCGGTACCAATGATTGTTTTGTTGTAACTTTGATGTTGTAAATCCCAGGTCCAGAACAGCCTTCATGACCGGGTACTTCCCCTACCACGTGGGCACGCAGGTTCGCCAATCTACTCTATATTACTATTGTCGAAAAATTCAAATTGTTTATTTATTTTCTATTTCGCACATGTAATGTTATGACAGTTACAATACACCTTTCTTACGCGGCGGCCATGATAGATCGAAGACGAGGTCTATTAGTCAACCAGACGAAACCTATTTTTAAATCTGCTCCAATTTAGTTTCCCCTCAAACCGCACAATTTTCACAATAAAAGATCAAATAATGAATATTGTAACCAGTGTTATGCACCGAAAGATTTAGCAATTTAGAGTAGCGTATACTGGTCCAATAGTCTCTTTAAAGATGCAAGATAAAAACGTAATATTAATGCAAATATCTGACGGATATGCAGCCCTTTTCTTATTGGTCACTTTCCTAATTGGCAGGCTATCATTGATTGAACTGCTAATTATGACTGACATTCTTTTGATTGCCTCATTAAACTCCTTAAGATCTATCATGGTCGCCGCGTGAGAAAAGTGTATACACACAATGTACCGATGCAATACGTTCCCCTTTTGCAAATTTGGGGTTGGGTGGTGGGGGCTGGAATGATAGCAAAGCAGTATTGTGTAAAAGGGTGAAATCTGCCATCTCTGACTGCCTTGTTTTTCTTATGATTGTTTTCCAGCACCTAGTGTTCTTTCCTTTTCAAGCGCAAGGCATTCCATCTAACTTCAGCTTCTTACCAGAGAAACTGAAGGATTTGGGGTACGCCACTCACATGGTGGGCAAGTAAGTGTTTTTGTTGCCTCCTTGAAATGTCATGGAGGTTAATATATTTTCACTAGCATTTGTGTGTTTGTCTGTCTGTCAACAAGATAACTCAAGAACGACCAAATGGATTAGTTTCATACTTAGTGTGCTGGTGGGGTGTGATGCAAGCTGAAAATGCAAGCTGAAAATGTTTAGATTTTGGGCCCCTAGCGGCTTCTCTTGGTACTGCAGCGAAACTTCCGGGTTCGCTATCTCGTGCCCCGAATAAGCTATGGTCATAAATTTTTAGTATTAGATAGCTCTTGTGCTCCGGGATAAGTGACATAACATTGGGCCCCCTAGCAACTAGTTTATGGATAGCAAGGGTATTTTTGTCGAAAAATTCTAAAATGGATAACTCAAGAAGGGAACAACGAATTTTTCATGATTTTTGGTATGTAGGTACCTTAAACAATGCTGTACAGCATAAAATACCAATTATCCAAAACAGGATAACTTTTGCATACTTAATGAGGAAAATCTATCATAGCATTTTTTTCAATGTATCTCTTGTCCCGGACATGATATTGTCTTGCCCTTTTTTGCATTGCCGCGCCAGCGGCAATGCCTTATGCCAGCTTTCTTCCATGGTTCCATGGACGGACCTTTTAACCCAGCCCTTCCAAAGCCCCTTCCAAAGGCCCTTCTTTCCTTGCCGAGTTTCATTGCTTAGTTAGACAATGGTACATTCCAGGCGAGTATTTAAACTCTCTTCTAGACGCATGTTACTGTATGTGGTCCAGCGTAATAAATCTACGCTTTAACTCACCATGTTTATATTAAGATATATCACAAATTGCATCAGAAGGAACTTATTTTGTAATGAAAAATAATGCATATTCATTGTGGGTCAAAAAGTTTTACAAAACCTGTTTAATGTGCCAATAATTCATGTGACATAAATTATGATAATGAGGTAAATTTCCAATATCCCCTTTTGCTGCATTTCCTACTGAAGTTGTAGGTGTCGCTCTCAGCAGTTCAGTCATAAAATACGCGGCAATGCACAGCTTTTCTTAAAAGATTTCTTGTTTGGTAAATAGCTTTCAGCGTCATGCCAAATTAGGGTAAGTTTCAGCCCCCTAACCTTTATTTTGGAACTGTAGGGACACTTTTTGTCAAGACATTCCAGACAAGACAATCAAGAGGATTGAGGCATGCGGGTAGCTTAGGGAAATATGTTCACAATGAGATACATGTTATGCAAATGAGGACTTAATGTGCACAATTTCATTGTTTGGTGTCCAGTGTTTTTATTAAGTTTAATATAGGACTGGTGTCCTGTCTTAATATTTCCATTGTCACTTTAAGTTCCATGCAGGACTGTTGTACAGTTAAGTTACATACAGGTCTGGTGTTCGAATTCTGCGTAATGTTCCTATTGTATCTTAATTCCGTACAGAAGTTTGTAATTAGTAATGTAAAGTTGCATACAATGCAGTTGTTTTGTATGGCGTTTATGTCCGTATAATAAGAAGAAAAAAGTGTGCTACTGTAGGAGTTGGTGTTTTTGCTTTTTCTAGTGTATAAAGACACCTCAAATCACAACCGGTGAGGTATGCAATGCTCAACTCAGTGTTTATATAATATTCAATGAAAGCAACTGGTGCTAATTGGAAAAATTGCGTTTTTTTTTCATATCAGTGCAATACCTTTCCAGTGTTTGTTGAAAGTTGTAGAAGGAATCTTGTTGTTCAAGTCGGTTATAATCTATAGTGAGGAAACATTGCCGTCATCACATGGCCGATACAGCTCGGTGGTTTTAGTCACGTTGTTGTCCCGTGTGTAAACATTACGTGTACGACTCGCAAAACGCGAGTGTAAAGATCAAGATCAATACAAGATCAATCTTTCTTGCGCAACAATGATTACAACTTCTGTCCCGCCCTGACTTCAGGTGGCATCTGGGCTTCTGTAACTGGAATTACACCCCGACTTACCGCGGCTTCGACTCCTTCTTTGGCTACTACAACGGAGCGGAGGACTACTACACGCACGTTGTCGGTAAGAATCAGTTCCCACAGTCATGAAATTGGCGATGAGTGACCATTGTGATTGTAAGAAGACCGTGTAAACTGGACTGGATGGCAAGGCTTATACAAGTTATCATATGGGATAAAGATATCACAATCACACATGCATTATTTAGAAACAAACGTCAAAACTTTTTGAAGATCAGGAAATTAAAGGTGACTTCAGTGAAATGGAATTTTAAACTTTACGTGACCATATTTTACATGGTTTATTATTCTAACATTCAAGCTACTGGACTGGATCTAAGAGACGACAAGGAAGTGGTGAGGACAAGGAATGGGCAGTACAGCACGGTGAGTAAAATCATCTTCTTCTCATCACTTGATTATCTGATACACGTCCTTGTCTTTACCGTCTTCCTCATGATGCCCATCTTCATTTTCCCCCTCGAAATACTCGTTCTCGTTACCTCCCCTTATTACCATCCTCTCACCATTTCATCCTTTATCCTCCCCATTATCCTACTTATTAAATTTCTCTTCAGTACATTTATCGTCCTTAATCTCCTATTACTATCCTTCTAGATCCTCGTGATACCCACTCTCCTTATCAGTCTCACCATCGCTCTCATTATGACGTTAATCCCCGTCATTACGATCCTCCTCATGATGTTGATTCTTTTTATTTTCATTACCTTGAGCTCCTCCTTTCACCATTTTATCATCCTTTCTTCTGATTCTCTTTCTTCGTCTTAAGCCAATAATACTATCTGTAACGCTTTATCAACATGTTATATATATGTATATCCCCGTTTCTTGTTTGCATGTCCTGGATATTCTAGAAAATTCCAATCTTTATCTTTTACACGGTCTGTTGCAGTACTTCTTCACAGACCGAGCTGTGGATATAGTAGAGAAGCACCCTGCGGACACACCGCTGTTCTTGTACCTGCCCTTCCAGAATGTGCACCAGCCCCTGCAGGTCAGCACTGAACTTCACACATTGGCCAATTAGATTTATTCTCACCATACAATAGTTTTTTTTTTGCAGGGGGTGGGGGTGGGGGGTGGGGGGGTTAGATGGAGTGAAATGTGATGTATAATGATAATCTCTTCGCGACATTCGAACACTATTTTGCTCTTTATACCCACACACTGCCACACTGCAAACATTTGGGATCGCTCATCTTCCATGCATTGCCTCTGAAAAGTTTAAACCTCATGGTTAGCATTTAAGAATCAGCATGTTGCAATGTTGTTTTTCATTGATTTCCGTAGTAACAATTATACTCTACGGGAAAGATTATGCTGATTTTCAGTTCGGATTGATGTTGAGACGAGAGTACGAAAAAGCGTCGAGTTTAGTGCAAAACTTTTTTGTTGCGGCATGGGGCTACTCTCGAAGCAGAGGTAGGGCCCTAGCCCTCGCAAGACACAAGTAAAACAGTACACAATATCAAGCCCGCCCTACAAAAACGTTTAAAAAAAGCCCGAGCCTAACTTCTGCTTTGCGAGTATCATAAAGTGGCTTACTGCGGACGAAATACAAAGAAACAAACCCACACTTGTATTTTTCTACAGGTTCCCAAACGATTTGAAGACATGTATGCGAGCGTCGAAAATGAAAACAGGCGAATACTTCTTGGTAAGTTATATATCATATGACAGTTACATGTATTTTCCAAAACAAGTTTTCGAGAATAAGATTTATAAAATTCTCTCTCTATATATATATATATATAAATTTAATTTTAATACGCTCTCTTGACTTTTAATGTAGGTATGGTGAGCGCCTTGGACGAAGCTGTAGGCAACGTTACCATGGCGATGAAGAAGGCGGGGCTATGGGACAACACTCTGGTCATCTTTACCACTGACGTAAGGAAACACCAATTCTTTTCACGTCGTTTGAAAATGCCCGGATCTTAGTGATCGAAGTGTCTTTATTTGCCTCTTCGTAATACACAAAACTCAAGGGTCCCGTTCTCAGGATTGGGAACCAAGTGCGCAATTTTGTAAGCATTCATGACGGACGTTCAGAGCTGAAACTTGTTGGGGCAGTACCAACACTGGCAACCATATTGTCAAAACTGAAAAAAGTACCAAAACTACAGTCAATACAACAATGTCAGTGTTGTCACGGCTCTGTAAATCCAGTGATGGGAAATATCCCGAACTGGAAAAAAAACAAATGCTGAGGCCGTAGATACTGATGCCGTTTAGCACTAAAACACCAGTGAACTTTCTTTAGCATGGGTCGCGCAGTGCGGAGGCAGAAATTTAGATTCAACTGGTGCGTCAAAAAAGGGGCGTTAACATTAACCACTCGCGGTCGTGTCAATAACAATGATTTAGGGGCCGGATCCTGGAGGAGCGTGTTTTGGACATCCATGATGGTCAAAGCGCGGCTGGGATGGAGCGCGTTAGGGATAGGTCAAGGCCCGTTGGACAGTCGATTCAGTACAGGAATATCACCTTAGGATTCATATCCTTTGTTCGTCTGCTATTCCTCTGTCATTTCACTCGGTAAAAATGTGAATTTCCCCAGAATGGCGGCTGGATCTCTGCCAGCGGTAACAACTTCCCCCTCCGTGGCGGGAAGACCACCCTTTGGGAGGGGGGCACCAGAGGCGTGGCCTTCGCGCACGGCAAGATGCTGCAAAAGACTGGCTACACCAACAACGAGTAGGTCAAATTATTTTCAATTGCAACGCTTAATGCAAAAGACTTTTAGTTTATACTCTAAGCCATTAGAGACTCATAGGGTTTATTTCCGTATAAAACAGAAGACAGGATAACTATAGCGCTTGAAGGGGGGGGTGTCTGTTCTTGATGTAATGTTTTATTCGGTAAGGATCTCTCAGGCGACAAAAGTACACCCGAATTTCGTTCTTATTACAAGGCTTGACAAACTAACTAACCACATAAAAACAATGACTTTGTACGATCTGCTTAACATAGTACAAACCAAAGGACAAACCATACATGAGTTATAGATAATGCCTAAGTGTTGATGGTATTACTGGGACCGCGTGGCACGATCGGGAGCGCGTTGGTCTCAGGCCCGAGAGGTCCCGGGTTAAAAAAATTACACTTATAATACTTCTAAACCATACTAATAGGTTGTTGAAAACACTTTCGGGTTTGGCGTTTTTCGGTGTTTCTCGTGGTTTTCGTACTCCCAAACTCATTTCTGTTCTCATCTTCAGGATGATTCACGCAGTGGACTGGTTCCCAACAATCCTTGAGGCTGCAGGCGGCACTGCAGGTATATGCTTTGGTTTAGAATACCACAG
This sequence comes from Branchiostoma floridae x Branchiostoma belcheri, assembly GCA_019207045.1. Classification (NCBI taxonomy): domain Eukaryota; kingdom Metazoa; phylum Chordata; class Leptocardii; order Amphioxiformes; family Branchiostomatidae; genus Branchiostoma; species Branchiostoma floridae x Branchiostoma belcheri. Next base: position 21,388,764 of record CM033033.1, on the reverse strand, counting down.
TGACTTCTTATCATCCTTGAACAAAAAACAAATTTAAAAAAAATGTAGGTTTATCCCATTTGAGTTAAATTTTTCTTTTAACCTAAGTATCATTCGGGGGATTCTGGTAAGAAAACAGTCACTTACTTTTATTTTATTTCGCGTGTCCATGTCACATAAAATGCCTTTACCATATGCATATTTGCCAGCTTTTTTTTCGTATAGTAAGACATCGGGCAAGGGATCGCTAATAAATTTCAATGCATTATAGAAACAGTATTGGTAAGAAATGAAATATATACTAGTATTGCTGAGTATGGTGATCCCTTTTCTATGTTTAAATGTTAAAACCCTATGTCCGTACACAAAATAAAGCGCTTACCAACAACATTTCGATCAGTCCTCTGATCCTTATCAATTGAAATGACCCAAAACCTAAGTCAAACATCCAGACAGGAAGTGTTACGTCAGCAAAGGGTCAAGTGTGCTTGACAGTCGGTATCGGCCCCCGTCTCGGGAAGGTTGGTGGGCTCTGATGTAAAAGTAATAGTTTGTTTACGGATATAGGGTTTTAGAATTGTAACATAATATTGACTACCGTCACAGATTAACTTACATTCAAATCCCTGAATTCTATGTTTCCTGTAGATGACGCCATAGATGGGGTTAGTCAGTTGGACACCATCCTGTCCGGCAAGCCCTCCCCACGTACCGAGTTTGTCTACAACATTGACGATTATAGCGCTTCTACAAAGCAGGGAGCAATAAGGTAAAACTACTGTAATATAACCCTAATTCTTATATTAAGTCCAACCCCTAGTCCTAACACCCCCCATGTACCGAGTTTGTCTACAATATTGACGACTATAGCGCTTCTACAAAGCAGGGAGCAATAAGGTAAAACTACTGTAAGATAACCCTAATTCTTATATTAAGTCCAACCCCTAGTCCTAACACTCCCCACGTACCGAGTTTGTCTACAATATTGAGAACCAGAGCGCTTCTACAAAGCAGGAAGCAATAAATTAAAACTACCGTAATGTTGTGTGTTTATGGTGCAAACGCGTATGTGTGCGAATAATACTATCAATCTTGTGGAATATAAAAAAAATATGTTGTACTTTGCTTTCATAAGGTTTTAATGAAACATATTACCATGTCTTGTTTTCCAGGGTTGGTGATTACAAGCTGATCGAGGGGTATGCCGGGACGCCTGATGGGTGGATCCGTCCTGACAACATGACGGTCAGTAAAACGGACTGCGCATGCGCGGATCCCTCCACCGGGACCTGGCTCTTCAACCTCAAAGGTGCGACTGGCGAGTTCTTTTCCGTCGTTTATCTAGTTTTATACGTAATACGCACTATTTGAGTCCATGTGAAATGGGTAACACTATGTCTATTAACAAAATAACAACATCACTATCTAATGTTTATCAATAACATAGAATAAAACTATTTACATTTACAAAATAACAACGACATTAATTTTTCTACACAGAAGATTATGTCAATATATACAATATAAGAAATACTTTGATATTCATTAGGGCTGTTGGTGGGTTTTGGTCTGCATGCGATAACGGCTTAGGCCGGGGTTGTTTTCTGGATTCAGTCTTTTTATAGGACTGTTTTCCGGGTTCAGCCTGCAAGTCTCTTTGGAATAATCTCTTTCTCACTTTAGAGTACGCATGTGCAGAATCGGGAATTGTTCGTAATATGTTAAATGTGGTGGACCCTGAGACATAACCAAAACACGCCTTGGTATTGTCATGTGAATCGAGACGATGTCAGAAACTAGAATATTTTACAAGTTTTCATATTTTACATATTACTCACAGATCCTGTCACTGTGTACTTGGCAAAAGGAAAGCTTAAAAAGAAAGTGTAGTGTAACAGCAAACCATGTGTGTCTGGATTACAACAAATATAAAACAAGGTTTAAAATTCATCAGTAACTAGTTTCATAAGGTTGGTAAAAACTCATAATTTTTTTTTTAAACACAACCAAAGTAGTACTCACTTCCAACGTTTCGATGTCTGACAGACACCATCTTCGGGTTTAGAATGACTGGATCTGTTTTCCACTGCTACTTATAGCCGAGAAACGTTATTCAGGAATGAGTACTAATTTGGTTGTGTTTGAAAAACTTTACTATATGTAGTTCAAAATTCATTTAACAACAACAACGAAAAATGCTGGCTGCCACATCTGAGCTAGTTTTTGTTTTTTTCTTTTCTTTTCTTACGACTACACTACTGCAGACGATCCGACAGAGCACCACAATCTCGCAGACAGCATGCCAGACAAGCTGAAGGAGATGCAGGCTAAGCTGGAGGAGTACAGGAAGACTCTGGTGCCGGCCATTTTCCCACCGATGGACCCAAAATCCTTCCCAGCGGAATGGGGAGGGGCGTGGTCCCCTGGCTGGTGCTAGGCAACCGGGCGTGGTCCCTCGACTGGTGCTATGCAACGGGACGTGGTCCCTGGCTGTTGCTAGGCAACGGGATGATGTACACGTTAAACACAAAGCTATTTTAGCATAAGCACAAATATCATACAACTTTGAAAAATATCAGAATATTAACTAGAAAGGAAATACAGAATGTTACCTTCACATGGTCTAGCCTAGCATTTTTACTTTTCTTCGGGAGAGAAAAGTCTGAAATTTTTTGCCTTTGCTCATATTTCTGTAATGCAGTCTTAACAATCCACCACTGATAGAGTTAACTGAGGAGTTTGAATGTTCTAAGTAAAAAATGAAGTTTTAAAAATCATTTACTGATTTAACTGAACGTGCAGTCTTACCATCTATGTAATTACGAGGAATGATAAAGCGCAAGTCATGTACACAAGTCATGTACACTTTGAATGCTTTAATAAAGAAAGTGTTTTGAAAGTCTTGTCTTACAATTTTAGTATTTTTTGCATATACATGAATACATATACAAATTGTAAATACAAAAATACATGTTCAAAAAATGGAACTACAAAAATACATATACAAAACTGGAAATACAATGAATGATGCAAGCTAAAATACATTTTGAATCTTCAACACTAAAAAAAAAACTTTCGAATTATTTTAGAATTTGCAAAGCTCATTTTCAATTGTTTTGCAATATACATGTTCTGGTTAAAATCTGATGTGTCCTGTGGCCGGGCTGGAACCATGATTGTCTGCTTCAGTCCCATGCACTCTCCAATGGACCAGGTTCTGCTTCTCTTCCCTTTCTAGTAAGGGTCCCACCTGGAGGACCAAAACAGGTGAGTTAAAATTCAAATCAGAACATTTAGTTACCTTGAATGTTTCTGCTCTGCTTTGAATTTTTAGATGGCAACACCGCAATTGCAGCTTATTCAAACCTTTTACTACGCGACGCCCATTGCAAATTAGTCCATGTAATAGCAGTACTACTAGTAATAGTGAAATGAAGACTCTGCAGTATGTACGGCAGTGGTTTGTTCTCGTCTTCCCCGTGTATTTCATGACATCATTGGCATTGATAAAGGTCAAATTTCAACGGTAATTGTTTGTGCCTGAAACATAGGACTAACCGTCCAAGAAGGTCTACGATCCAGGTATGTATTTATATTTCAGGCATACCATAGGTATGGTGAAATATATTGTATTCGTAATGTTTCTTTCTTTCTCCTGTCAAATCTTCAAATCGAATCAACTCCGCCGTTCCTAAACCGATTGACTAAAAATTTCGCACAAAGGTAGAGTAAGCCAATACCCTCAGGCGTTTATTTTCATTTTTTCATATCTGCCTTTAAAATGATTTTATTGAGGTTTTTGTCAATTTTTATGTATATTTTGGGCTCCTGTACCCTGGTATTACAGCCGAATGACATGAAATTTGGTACAAAGGTGCCCTAATCATATGCCCACCCAGATTCAATAACACTTTTGGCATATGGTACAACAAAATGCTTAATTTTGCAATTTTTTTACAAAAAAAGCACATTTTTGCCTCCTGTACCCTCGTTTTACAACCGAATGACCTGAAATTTGGTATAAAAGTGCCCTTCAATTATGTGCACATGAATTCAATAACAGTTTTTCCATACAGTACAACATAATGCTAAATATTGCGATTTTATGGCCATTTTGTGACAAAAATTGGACATTTTTGGCTCCTGTTCCTTCGTTTTACAACCAAATGACCCGAAATTTGGTAAAGGGGTGCTCTAGATATTTATTCAAATGACCCATGTATAATTTTTGGCATGGAACACTTTAAAATGATATATTTGGGAAATTTTTGGGTGATTTTCCAATGGCCTAAGGGGTCGACCTCAAGGTCTATTGTTGCATGAGGGAGATGGCTGAAATATGCTGTATTTGCTCTCAAGCAAATGTCGGCCTTTCTAGTTATAAAGTTCTGTTTGTCTAAATCCTTGAATTAATGAATTACAACTCAGACTCCAAAGGTCGTCCAAAGATATTTCCATATTAGGCCCCAGCAAGTAAATGTTATTGATGATATGAGCTTATCAATTTTCGCCTGATTTCTGAGAAAAATGTGTTTCTTCTTCCGGGATGGTCGCGCCAACTTTGACGTCCGATAACAGCCGAACGACGTATGCTACGACTACGAAACTTAGTGACTTTTCCTAAAATATTGTTGGCAACACTTTTGCGAAAATTTAGTTTGGAGTTTTTCCTGTTGCCATGGCAACGGGTTTCTGACAAGCATTTTTTACCAAATTTACTAATTTCAGTTTGAATTATGGGATTTTAAGGTTTTACTGCTAGACCAAACTCTTTTATCTATATCATTAACATCCTGTGTAATTTCAAGTTATATTTCTAATTAAATATTCATAATTTATGCTAATTTGATGACCCCATGGGTCAAAATCCTAGATGGCGGACAATGACATTTTCAATGATAAATACATGACATTTTTACTCAAATACCGTCAAAATCTTTTATTTTCTTACAAAACACAATTACTTGAACCTTTTTAGTCCAGTTTTATTGGTTTTGGGGTTATATGTGGAAAAATCGTATTTTAGAAAATTCAAGCTTGTCAATCCAAGATGGCGGACAAATGACGTCATTTTCTGACGTCATATAGCCGTCAGTGTCGTCGTCATTGGTAACAATAGATTTGGCAGACTAAGACACTAACAACTAAACCTTTATAGTCATCGTTTTGTTTCATAACTGTAAGTATAGCTGAAATTTCATATTTAGACGATTTTAGCCCCAAATATGACATTATGACGTCATAATTACGTCATATTACGTCATAACGATACAAAAATTACAGGAAATATACAACTTTACTAGTACATCATTCCCTCTAAATTTGGTGATCGTAACCCAAGCCGTTTTGAAATTACGAAGGGGGGGGGGGTTAAAAGAGCCCCCCCCCCCCCGCCCGGTCTAGATAGGGTTAATACGCGGTAAACTTCTGGAGTCCTTTAGCTTGAAATTGGTACATTACCGGAAAAGATTTGAATTTTACTAAAACACACAGAAGTAAATCAATTTAGTTGGTGAAGGAGGGGTTAAAGAGAGTGTTGTTGTTTGACAGCAGACCGGGATCCTTTGTTTTATATACAACCGACGCCATTTTCCCGTTTGTCACATTGTTCTTGAAAGTTTGTCACGTTATCTTTACCGGCATTCATGTATTTCTAATCACAAGAGGTACGGCCAAGACGTATGTTATTCAAGCATCTTTCAACGTTTCTATCTGTACAAATTCTCCAGGCCCTTGAAGCGGTCGATTATGTTTCAATTCCTCGGGAGACACAAAATTTTCGTGAAATTTTGTGAGAGTCTCCTAACGAGCAGAGGTTAGTCGGAAGATTGCATAATGCCCTACGACTTTACAAGTGGACGGTGGTGCCATATACTTAGTACAAGTTAAGAAACTTGAAAACTACAGCAGTTTCTGAATCTCGTTTCCGAGCATCGGATACGAAATTTCCTGCCGAACTCGTTCAGTTAAAAATCGCGGGCAATTATCTGGCTCGGGGCGCTCAGCGAATACAATACAAGTATTTCTCACTTATTTGCATCTTGTATATCTTGTCTGCTTTGATTGAGGCCGACACACCTCATTATAAGTCCCAAACAAACCCGAACAGCCATTTTCCCTGTCTGAATTAAGCACAAGCTTTATATTTTGGCCTATATCTTTTGATCATCGTGGGATTTTTCGGCGAAAACAACATGGGCCTGGAGAGCGAAACTTCGCCACCATTTTGATGACGTCGTCTGTTCGCTCCAATCAGGCTCACGGGAAATACGGAAGGAAAATGTGAGGAAATGTGGCCCAAAATTTGGAACATAATCTTTAATTTCACAGACATCGGCGGAAAAGGATTGTAACTAAAAAATTATCGCTATGAACATTGACTACAACTTCAACAAATGTTTAGTGCGTAAATTAGAAAAATATCCCTTGAGGAAAATTTGCAAAGTCCAAAGTTCAGTCACCTATAGTAACCTTCCTTACGTTCGTCTGATTTGATAGGGTATTTTGAACGCAGTGTACAAGTGTCACTTTTATACTTGTATGAATTTGAAAATTCAACATATCCTCTCTTTAAGTGATTTTTGCTGTTTCTTGACATGACCACCAAACAAAAGAAAGACAAAGGAAATCCTTCAAACCCGCCAGCCTGTCAATCATGCAAAGTTCAAGGGGTTAGGTTTCTGCTACACTGAACTTTCGCGTTGGCTTATGCTGATTTGTGCCTGGGGATTTGTGCTGTGCCGGCCACTCCAACCGTGTATAAAGCTGTACGTAGATAAATTGTAATTTACCCAGAGTCCAGACTTCGTTTGCTGGGGACTAACGCAGCGCTGTGGTAACCGTCGGATCTGCTTGGAGATTATGCAAGACGCGCTTCATCTCTGAGGACTCTGACCATCTGTGAGATAGCATATGGCAGCTTTTGTCTTTGCAGTTATTGAATTCCTTTCACGTCGCTGACAGAACAGAGAGAAAAAAACAGAGGAAGAGCGCGAAAACCAGCAGATCAGACGAGTCGAAACCCCCTGCAATACGGGGGTCAAAGCAAAAGTTATATCAATATTAGACCACAGGTTTTGTGTTTTTCGCAAGTATCAATTGTATACACAAATGTATTACGATTCGCATACTTTTTGAAACAACTATTATCACCTTTGGTGGCTTTGCGATGACAATTTCAAGACATTTAGGACGTCTTACCTTCTGCTTATATGTGAACGAATCTCATTTGCATAGAGGTGACGAAATATAGTCATAAGCCTTCTGATTTGGGAGAACACATGACCAGCTTCAGCCAATCAAAAATCTGGGCGTCAAATTCAATATATTCCCTTCGTCGTATAGATCTATAGGGGGTACCTCAAATTGACAAAGCATGGCAACGCCATTGACGGATGAGTTCCAAGGTGAGTTCTTGCTGAGTTTTTGCATTGTATTCTTTTACTCACGGTATCAGCTTATTCAAACCATTAACTACACGACGCCAATTGCACATTAATCCATGTAATAGTAGTGCTACTAGTAAGTGAAATGAAGACTCTGCAGTATATACGACAATGGTTTGCTATCGTCTTCACAGAGTATTTCATGACATCGTTGACATTGATAAAGGTCAAATTTTAACGTTATTTGTTTGTGCCTGAAGTCGACGACGAAGACCAAACACTAGAAAGGTATGTATTTATGGTGTATTTATAAAGTTCTGTTTTTCTACATCCTTAAATTAGTGAATTACAACTCGTACTCCAAAGGTCATTCTAAGATATTTCCACATTAGGCCACAGCAAGTAAATGTTATTGATGATATCAGCTTATCGATTTTCGCCTGATTTCAGAAGAAAAAAAATGTGTTTCTTCTTCTGGGATGGTCAGATATACTCTCCAAGCAGAGGTTAGGCTCCGGTTGTTATCTAACGCTTTTTTTAGTCGTTTTTATCGGGCTTTCTAATTTTTTTTTATATCTTGCTGTGAAATGACAAAATAGAAAGCCCAATAAAAACGACTAAAAAAACCTTAAAAAAACAGCCGGAGCCTAACCTTTGCTTGGAGAGTAGGTCAGATAGACCAAAATGGGCTAAGGTGTAGCAACCTGGCCATATATGGATTGTTGGAGACTTTAACTTCCCTGGATGGGATTGGTCTGATCCTCAGCACCCAGTCCTCAAGCATGGCTGTGCCTACCCAGGTCTGCACCGGCAGTTTCTGGAGCTGCTGAGTGATCAGAACTTGTCGCAGGTTGTTGATAGGCCCACTAGGAATGACAATACTTTGGATCTTGTCCTCATGTCCAATGATAGTTGTGTGAACAGAATTACACCTTACCTCATGTAGGTGACCACGACATAGTCTTTGTAGAGGCAGACATCCACCCGCGGAAAATAAAAGCCAAACCTCGCAAAATCCTACAATATAAGCGTACTAACTGGGAGAAGTTCCGGGATGAGATGGAATATTTCCAAACTGAATTCCTTGACTTGGCCCAGGGGGACGCTTCTGTTAATGATCTGTATAATGCTTTTTCATTCAAATTATCTCAATGTGTTGACAAATATGTTCCCTCCAAAATGGTAGGTACCAAACGCCACTTACCATATGTTACCCCTGACCTCAAACGGTTAATGAGGAAGAGGGACAGATACTATAGAAAGACCTTAGGTCAAACTTCACATGAGAGAAAAGACAAGTTGAACCAGTACAAAAAAGAAATCAAGAAAAAGCTAAAGGAATGCTACCGGCAGTACATTGAATCTATTATAACTGACATACCCGTACCAGGAGATACTAGTGATAACACCAATAACCCCCTGCAAAGCAAGGCACCAAGAAGTTCTGGAGTTTTCTAAAATCCATTAAGTCAGAAAGGTCTGGTGTTTCCCATCTTAGGAACAATGGTACCTTGGTGTCAGACAGTAAGACTAAAGCTGACCTACTCAATCAACAGTTCCAATCTGTTTTCACCAATGAGCCCTCAGATGACCCCCTACCAGACTTAGGACCTAGTCCTCATGTCTGTATGGAGGACATCCAAATAGAGGTGAGTGGTGTTGACAAACTGTTGGGGAATTTAAACATCCATAAAGCCTCTGGGCCAGATCAAGTTCATGCCCATGTCCTGAAGGAACTCCGCCCAGTCCTCAGTCCCATCCTTCAGATCATATTCCAGAGAAGCCTAGACACCGGCATCTTTTTAATTTAATTCAAAGAATTTATTCAGCGTAGCAGATTTCATGTACATATGCATGTCGACATGATCTGAATACGTCGCTAATTTACAGTGTTTAAAATCGAGGTGTTAAAAAGGTAAACGGAGGAGACAAATTGACATATGAAACATGCTTAAAAACTACGTACATATAGAATACAAACATATGTAGTCATTCATTTTTAAAAGAATTAGAAATTGCACTTTGTGAACATTTCAAACTGTCTGTAGGATTAGATTAAAACGAGTTGTTGTGGAGCACTGTGGCTCGGTACAAGAATGATCGTTTGAGTCTTTCGGTCCTGCATTTAGGTAGTGTTCGGTGACTGGAGTTACGCAATGTTCGTCCTGTCGCAACCTCCCTGTCGTCAGGGACCATAAAGTGCAAAGGATGGTCACTGGCCAGCATCTGCGTGTATAGCGATCTTGCAGCGTTTTCTCGTCTGGACTGCAGGGTGGGCAAGGGAGCTAACGACGCTGGATTGCTGCTGTGTCCGTAGATGATACGCAGAGCTCGTTTCTGTACGCGTTCGAGAGTGTTCCTTTGAGACTCAGTGCATCCAACGAAGACAACGTGGGCATATTCCAACACTGGCCTCACCAGAGTAGTGTAGACGGTTAACAGGTCTTTAGGAGGCATGCCGCCCTTGGCCAGTAAGCGGAGGAAGTGTAGTCGTTTGGAGCCCTTCGTTGTCACATGTGTGATATGGCTGTCCCATCTGAGGTTGGAATGTACCTTAAAACCCAGGTAAGTCGCACAGTCAACCACTGGCACTACTTTCCCCCAAGAGTAAGGGGAGGGGGCTCGGGAGGGTGTTTGGAGAAGCACAGTCTGAGTTCGTAGGATTTGTCCCCATTCATGATCATGTTTTTGTCCGCTGCCCAGGAGTCCAGTTGTGTGGCTTCTTGTTGCATGGTGTCATCAGTCTCGACAGCATCACAGGGGATGGTGCGAGACAGACCTATATCATCGGCGTAGCCGGTGTTATCGGTGGTCTCATACTTGGTGGTTCTTGTAGACATGTACACAAGAAATAGGTAAGGGGATAGCACCCCACCTTGGGGGACCCCAGAGGTGACAACGCGCCAACTGCTGTACTGGTTGTTGGCGACCACGCGTTGGGTCCTGCCGGATAGATAGCTGGAGATCCAAGCAAGCATCCTAGGGGGCGTACCACGGGCATCCAGATGTTGTAGCAGTATTCCGTGGTCGACTCTGTCAAAAGCCTTTGACATATCAGCCAGGAGCACACGGACCATTGATGTCTTCTTGGTGTCTAAACTTTGCAACCAGGACTGGTACACTTTCAGAAGAGCGACAGTGGTCGAAGCTTTTGGCATGTAGGCATACTGATCCCGTATCCAGGGCTTCATAATCGGTAGAAATCTGTTCAGCACAAGCCTTTCTTGTACCTTTCCGAGGGTCGAGATAAGGGAGATAGGCCGCCAATCCTTCTTGCTTGCAGGAACAGACGTTTTTGGTATGGGGCAAACATTCGCCATTTTCCACACGGAAGGCATGTATCCGGAGTTGTAGGAGGAGTTTATCAGGTGAGTCACGACTGGAGCTAGGTCTTCATGGTACACACTGAGAACCCAGTTCGGAATGCCGTCAGGTCCACCTGATTTCCTAGTGTTCAGACTCCTTAAGATGGCTTTAACTTGGCCAATGCTGCAGAGGTCATCGGAGTTGGAGGGGAGCTGGAGTGGGAAGAGACTGTAGGCTCTACTGTCCGACCACGCTTCCGCAAAGAAGTCGTTTAGTGCATCCGCAACTCGATCGTCTGGGACATCAGAGACGGTGACTTTCCCCTTTGATTTCTGTGTGCGTCCAAGTTCATTGTTGACAAAGTTCCACCATTCTCGTGGATTCTCCTTCTTTAACATACCGATACATCTGTTATAGTGGCTGCTCTTCTGCTTTCTGATGAGTGTCTGGACCCAGTTACGAAGTTTTTTCCACTTCTCTGTTTTGCCGTGCTTCTTGTAGGCTGACTGTCTTTTCTTGATAGCGGCCATGATCTTGTCTGTCATCCAGTGCTTGTCCACATTTCGCGATTTGCTAGTTCTCAGGGGAACACAAACGTCGAGCATGGTCTGTAGGATTCTGTTGAACGTGGCCACTTTGTCTTCTACTGATACAGCGTTATAGACGGCGGACCAATCGGAGATGCACATACATAAGCCAAGTGCTTCTTTTCTTTCCTGTGTGACAAGGCGGTGCTTGATCCTGGGTAGCAGACCGCTATGTTGGTTAGAGACTTTTGGCTTCCAAAGGATGCAATTGTGGTCACTGGAACCGAGTGGAGCTGTGATGTCCGGTACCTGATACTGGTGGTGAACGTTAGTAATGATGAGGTCCAACGTTGAGTTAGCGCGAGTGGCACCGGTCACAACCTGTTTGAGCTCTGGGTGACTGGATAACAACGGTTGGATGGGGAGATTATTGAAATCTCCGCATAGAATGATGCCGGCAAGAGGGTGTTTTCTTCTGATTGTGTCTAAAGTGTGGATGAGGTGTTGGATTGTCTCATCTTGCAAGAGACCGAGGCTTGGAAAGAGGCTAACATAGCCCCAGTGTACAAGAAAGGTGACCGCTCCAAACCAGAAAAACCGTCCAATCTCACTCACATCTATCTGTCCTAAGTTAATGAAACACATCATTGCTAGCACCATGATGACACACTTTCAGGCTAACAACATTTTGTATGACCTTCAGCACGGTTTCAGCCATGGTAAGTCATGTGAGACCCAATTGCTCTCACTAACTGATGACTTGGCCGTCAACAGGAACAACGGAATTTAGACAGACCTCGTTTTTATGGACTTTGCTAAAGCGTTCAATAAAGTCCCACACCGTAGACTGCTACACAAACTACAGTACTACGGTGTCCGAGGGAACACCCCTGTCTGGATACAGAATTTCCTGCTGGGTCGGTCCCAAACGGTTGTGCTTGATGGAGAGCGTTCGGACCCTATGCCAGTGACCTCGGGCGTTCCCCAGGGCACTGTGCTGGGGCCCATCCTCTTCCTAGCATACATTAACGATCTCCCAGAACACGCTGCAAATGCAAAGGTGAGGCTTTTCGCCGATGATTGCATTCTGCAGATGCCCATCCATGACAGCTCTGATTGCAATAAGCCACAAGAAGACATAGATAAAATCTGTCTCTGGGAACACAGGTGGCTGATGGAGTTTAACCCATCTAAGTGTGAAGTAATGACCATAACATCGTCAAAAACATCTATCACCCACACATACACCCTTCTCAGCCATCCACTAAACAAGGTAAGTACCACCAGATACCTTGGGGTCACCATCACCTCCAACCTTACATGGGGCAGCCACGTCGACGCCATAACATCGAAGGCCAACAAAACACTGGGCATGCTCAGACGCTGCCTGCGGGTTGCCAGCACTGCGGCAAAGGAGAGGGCCTATAAGGCCCCGGTAAGACCCCACCTGGAGTTTGCCTGCAGTGTGTGGGACCCACACACCCAAGAACAGGTGAGGAAGGTTGAGATGGTCCAGCGACGAGCGGCCCGGTATGTAACAAACAACTACCAACGAGACGCATGCTCTGTCACTGCTCTAATGAATCAACTGGGATGGCAGTCATTGCAATCCAAAAGAAAGAACGCCAGACTTATTACCATGTATAAGATCATTCACAACAACATTTCTGTCCCACATCATCATCATCCTTCATCATCATCCTTTATTGATTTCAACATAGCAGACAAAATAGCAGCCTGAATAGCGTTGAAATTTACAACATAAAAACCGTATATATACAATAAGAAACAATATACTAAAGTAGTAAACAACATCTCCGACGTTAGGTAGCCATTGTTACTGCCTACATGTCTACAGTCTTGTTGTACAGCTTGATAGCTGTGTGCAGGAAAGAGTTCTGAAGTCTTTTAGTTCTAGCTGGGGGGATGGAGAAAGTGTTTTTGTTTCTCAGTGACCGTCCCGTGGCAGTTGATCTGGAAGGTGGAACCATGTCGTGTAGGGGATGGTCAACATCCAACATTTGTGTGAAAAGTTTGACAGCTGCATCCTCGCGTCGCGACTGGAGGGTGGGTAGGTCGGGCACATCGCGCCTGCCCGCTCGGCTGATGATCCGTAGAGCCCGCTGTTGGACTCTCTGCATTGCGCGTTCCTGTTCCTTGCTACAGCCTACAAGGAGGACATTACCGTACTCGAGGACTGGGCGCACGAGGGACATGTAGATAGTCACTAGGTCGGCGACACTGGTCCCTTGCTTTGCAAGTAGTCTCAAGAAGTGCAGTCTACGGGAGGCTTTAGTAACCATTGAGGTTACTTGTTCTTGCAGGGTGAGATTTTTGTCCAAGATGAAGCCCAGACCTTTTGTGGACGCGACCCACGGAACGCACACACCCCCGAGGGCTAACCTTGGTGGGCTGGGAACGGATCTGCAGACACAGATTTGTAGCAGTTGGCTCTTCTTCCCGTTTAGCAACATGTTGTTGGTGTCAGCCCACGAGTCGAGATGAGATGTCTCTTCCTCAAGTGATTTGTCTTCGATGGCTTGAGGTACTGACAGAGTTCTGGACATTCCGACATCGTCCGCATAGCCCACATTCATAGTGTCAGGATGTACTGTTGTCCTTGAGCTCATAAAGAGTAGGAAAAGGTACGGGGACAGTACACCACCTTGTGGGACACCAGACGTCGGCTCCTTCCAGGTACTGGCCACGCCATTGACTACTACCCTCTGACGCCGACCGCTGAGGTAGCTGTGGATCCAAGACACCATGCGTGGACTGGCCTGGATATCGATCACACGCTGTAGCAGTATGGCATGATCGACTCGATCGAAGGCTTTAGACATGTCAGCAAATAAAGCTCTGACCAGAGTTGGCTTCTTAGAATCCAGCGCAGTTAGCCAAGTTTGTACCATACGCACAAGAGCGATCGTAGTTGAAGAGCCCCTCATGTACGCGTACTGATCTTTAATGACGGCGCGTAAGGAAGGAAAAAGTCTCTTCAGGATGCATCGCTCCATCAACTTAGCCAGCACAGGCAGTAGAGAAATGGGTCGCATGTCGCAAACATCAGTTGCTCCCGCGGACTTCGGGACAGGTGCAATGTTGGCTGATTTCCATATGAGGGGCACTGTACCGTCTTCGTACGAGGCATTGAAGAGGTGTGTTATGATGGGTGCAAGATCTTCAGCGTGTTCTTTAAGGATCCAGCTGGGGAGATCGTCCGGACCACTTGCCTTTCTGGGGTTGATGGACTTCAGCAAGGCTTTTACTTCTCCAATCGAGCAGAGTTCATGACCACTGGCTCCACGTGGGAGAGGGAACAAGGAGAGTGGCCGGCCCTGGCACCAAGATTCGGAGAAGTGCTTGTTGGTGCTTTCTGCCACTTCCACAGCAGATAGTCCACCCGTTGTGACAGGCCCAGACCTCTCGCACGTTCTTCCTTGCTTGGATGTTCGCGCTTCAGGTGTTGAATGTGGTTACGATAGTGCCAGTTCTTAGCTTGTCGTATAACAGTCTTCACCTTGTTTCTGAGGCGTCTCCAGATGGGCGATTTAATGCATCCAAACTGGCCCTGGCGACTCGATGTTCCCGCCGCACCAACCACGCTTTCAAGCCGCAGGCCATCGCGAGCAAATCCAACTTCTATAGGCTCTCGTTCTTCCCTCGCACCATCCAGGAGTGGAATGAACTTGAGCCTGGTGTGGCGGAGGCGGGGTATTTCTCCCAGTTCAAAACTAAACTGGGGAGCTAGGGCCCTGCTGCATTGAGTCGCCCCTACACGTCCTTGTATATGTAAATAACACTAACCCACCACATTCACTTGTCTTGTCTTTTGCACCCACAGATCAGTTGTTTATGTTCCCTTTTGCCTTTGTTTTGCCTATGTTTGTATGGCATTAGCACCTGTTACTAACAAACATGCGCACTGCTATTAATCCCCGTCAAGGGGGCTGAGCAGTAGAAAAGAAGAAGAAGAACCTAATAATTATACTTGTAGAAGTGATACTAGCCAGGTAGTCATGACTCTAGTTGCAGAAGTGAAACTTGTTGGATTGTTGTAAAAGAGAAACCAATATGGAAGCCACGAATGAAGTTGCCAGCTTGGCAAGTGATAACCAGTATGCCACACTGGTATCACTTTGACTACCCTAGTTGTTACTTGTATTGCCACATTTTGTCACTTCAAATCTTGTTACAACAACGTTTATGGTATACTATCTATTTTAAAAACTTAGCCATCTTGTTTTTTTTACTCATCTTATTCTTTTGCACTATCTCATTATATTCTGCATATGACGCCATCCATAAAATTCACATGCTTTATACAAGTGCTTATCCCATATGTTACAGTTCTGGTGAAGAAATGGAAGAGGAAAGTACGCCACACGAGTCTAAAATTCAGAGGAAAGAGGAGAAGGAAAATGAAGTAAAGGAAAAGGAGAAGAAAGAAAAACAAAAGAAAAGGAGCCTCGAACAGTAAGTTGATATTTCACATTATTAGGAATTGTTATCAATATCGCAATAATGCAATTTCTTGCATTATGGAAACATACACATCTACCACATGCCTTTCTGAGTAGAAATAAAGGCACAAAGACCGAAAGTAAGTATTGATTGATTTATCAGTACAATATGACATGATGTAGTAAATTATATAAGCATGCAATTAATGTATATATACATATATTTCTTTCCAAATGTCATGGCAGAACTGATTGGCTGAAGGATGCTGTATATCCGTAAGTATTATATTATGTAATATTCTAAGATCCCAGGCATATTTAGTACACCTAAGACATCAATTGGACTTTTCATGGCATATCCATACTTTGCTTCCCGTGTTGGCCTCTGATGATGATGTCCTCGCCTGAATTGAACTGATCCATACTGTGTTTGTTTTTATGTGAACTATTAGCGCCATTGTAACTACATGATCAAAATTTTCCAGTGAGCACAAGTACCAGAAACAGGAAGTGAAGTAAGTTGGTGTTTGACAGAACTAACAAGGTTATAACAATAATCAAAATTCTTTTTTAGACTTAAGTCATTGTTGAAATATGATTTGGTTTGCTTCCATTGTCAATTTTGATTAGAATAGACATTTCACAACGGCTCACAAAATGTTCCTTGCTTTCTCTGATGTTTCCTATTCTGTGCTTTTACAGGCGCTGCTATGGCTGCAATGCCACGGACCATTTGGTCCGAGACTGCCACAAGTAAGTCTAAATGCAACCCTTCTCATTTCATTTTCATATTATCTTTCGGGGGAGGAGGGCAAGAGGGTGTTTCAGTTTTTCTTTAATTAGGTTCCTTTCTTCGTAATCAATAAGTGTGCAGTATTAGTTTGTTCCTGAAAATCATCGCTGTAATGTACTGCACAATAGTAGAAGAAAATAGAGCATTTGCAGAAATATCTGTATATCTAGACACGTATACCTGAAATTGGAAATAGTGTATTCACAGTATTGGATATACCATAGAAATATGATTTGGTTTGCTTCCACTGTCAATTTTAATTAGAATAGACATTTCACAACGGCTCACGGAATCTTCCTTGCTGTCTCTGATGTTTATTTTTTGCTTTTACAGGAAGCGCTACTGCTGCAACGCAAGTGACCATCTTGTTAGGAATGGCCCATTGAAGTAAGTGCAACCTTTCTCATTTCATTTTAATGTTATTCAATTCACACAAAATTACATGCAGAATTTTTCTGTGTAACATTTGTTAACTAATAAAGCAACTAATTACTAATAAGCTATTGTAGTTGAGTCCAATGACATGTACATCTTATATCTCATTTTCTTTTACAGGTGGTCGTAGTGGGAGGGAACAGCGTTTTGTTGTCATTTCTTCTCGACAAGAAGAACGTTCAGGGTGATATTGCATTTCAGGGTTTTATTGTCGGCGACTGTTTGCAATGATGTTACTGACAAACTCTTTTATGTTCGCTGTTAAATGGCATGCGGCGTCTACGTCTAATTAAAATGTTGTCATCAAGTCCAGTAGGAGAGTATCAAATTGCAATCTATTCATATTAATGGTAACTGTAAAATGCAATGATAATGTATTTGAACGAACACATGCATGGAAAGACACCGTCGCGAGCAGGTTACATATCTAAGAAATTCCTGGGAGGAGACTAGATGGATTCCACAGTACCTCACTCGAAACAAGGCTAAAACAATATGCCGCATTAGCTTTTACTATTAGAATATGTTTAATTTTAAGTTGTGAAAGTTACACTTATGTAAGCATCATCACCGAACGCTTATCGTGGCCCTACGTGGTCGGAAACTCCTTGGTTCCAGTAAACTGCTCAGATGGTTCTTTCATAAGCCGTATTTCAATAGCTGTCAGTGTTTGCCTTTTGTGTCAATGCATTGTTGTCAACCAATTAGAAGCCAGCATATTTTATAGAACTGTACCAAGAAATATGCTTCCGGATGGCGGGTATCTTCACAGCGTGCAGCGCGATCCCAGACGTATGTTCTAAAAACAGTCAATGTTTAACTGCGTTTATCAGACATCCAACTTGGTGTAAGCCGATATATGGGGTGTTTTTAAGACGTTGATTATTGTGAAAGTTTGTTTCTAATGTTGTCTTATTCATGATCAAAGCAGGACCCCTAAATAAGCCACAATGACAAGTGCGTATGTCCCAACTACAAAATTTGGCTTAGGTTTGCACTCTCAGAGCGGTTGTTTCCGTCTATGACTGCCCAACAGTTCAATGTGTCAAGAATTATAGTCTTTGTTAATCAAATCTGTTCCGACATCATGGTAATAAAATACACAACTAACTAGAAAAGCAACAACAAAATGCTATGTTAATAGTTCCCCTGCGCATGAAGACAGAATTATGCAGTTTTTCTTCATATACGTATGAGATCACTTTAGCTCCGCCTCTATCCATTTTTTCAGTCATCAATATATATATTATGTTTTTCACTGTACTAATTAAAAGAAATTGTATGGATAACTTATCAGTGGACAATTGCTGGATCAAAGCAAAAGAATGCCATGGAAATTTGAACAAAACTTGATGTTTATGTTATAGAAACCGATCTGTTCACTCTGGGTTTCCTGCTTTTTAAAATATTTTATGCCCTGTTAGTTCAAGTTTGTTCTGAAAGAATCACGGAATCAGTTAATTGATTTGGTATCGCCTCAATTTCACCTTTGACGGTTGTACGTATAGTATCGACACAGAAATTCATACGGCCTACGACAATATATCCATGTTGCTTCCATGACTCGTGATGTGACATCCACTTTTTGTTACATAGAACCACAATGGACCTACAGGCCGAATTGACCCTTTCTTACCAGTTTTTTTTTTTGTGGTCCCACTGTAACAAGGGTGAACAATTGGTGCAGATACATAAATTGATAATGATAACAGACCTTATACTTCCAGGAAACATGATCCACGTGTCTATTTTGATATGATTTCATTCTGTGGATATTTCTTAATAAATCAGTAATCATATATAATAGTAGGAATGCAATTTTTAAATGCTATTAGGGTATCAAGAGAAATTATAATATTTAATTGTGGTCAAATTGCTTTTGACTTTCGATTAAAATGCCTTGTGAAACGGCTCAAAAAACAAGCTCAATGAGTCCCAAGGGAAGTGCATCTACTTCCAGAATTATGATCCAGACAATGCCGATAGTGACAAACAGCGAATTGTCGCTGCCCTGCAGACTGATTGGTAGAGGAGCATGACGGAGCGCTTCACCCAGAACAGTGCATGGAAATTAAAGTAGACTCTACCTCTGGACTCAAATTACATGGTTTACCGCTCTTCACGCCACAGTTCCCAATTTAAAACAAATAAGGAATACCACTCATCTTCCTTATTACATATATAAACGAGGAAGAGACAGGGATGAAAGTTGCCAGCGGACGTGGCAGCAAAAGTCTATGATCAGCTCTGCATGATGATGTTTGCCAGTACATGGGGATACTACAATGAAGAAAGAAAACGACTGGAGGATGACTACCCAGCAATCCAGAAGTATCTCCGTGGCTGGGTCTCGGACGACTGGCAACACATGTGGGTCAGAGCCGGGAGTATGTTCCCTTACGGGGACCAGAATACGACCAACCTGACAGAGAGAGAATGAATGACAATAAGATATACTATTCTTTATAAATGGAAAATAATAAATTCCCCTCTATGCAACATTTGTAAGATCAGCGAGGAACATATGTTCTTTAATTGCGACAGGTTTAAAAAATGGGACCGAGTTGAGAGACTCCCGTATGTTATCAAAACAAATAGCAACTTTCTACGTTATCTGACGCAAAGGTTTTGTGAACTGCAAGTGAACCACCTTCGACCTGGTGAGAAGATCATCGTAGGAAGTGTCTACGAAGATGTTGAATCTGTAATGGAACAATCACTTAAAATATTCCTTTATTCCTTACTGAAGGCCGAAAGTAGGCTACTGCTACATTTCAAACATGATGCAAGGGAGCGACACCGATGTAGCTGTCCTCCGCACGTCATTCTGCAGTGAGCTGGATTGCGGCGAGCTTTGATTCCGGACAGGGGTGAAAAATAAAACAAGGAAAATATATGCCAGTACACAGCTTGAGTCACTTGCTCTGACCTCAGCTATCCTAGGCACTGCCAGTAAAATCCTGAGCATCAGTCTAACATAGCCATCTTTGGCCACGAAACAGAGATGGGAGAAGAATGCTTAAGAATAGTGAGAACTTTTGATGCTAATGAACCCGGAAAAGCTCATTGCTCAACAGATCGCACTTCATTTTCTACCAGGAGAAACAACGGAATGAAGCACTTCCAACAGACTATATAGCTATGACATCACTTTCAAAGTTGCACTTACCAAATATGCCTGTGTTTGTGTGGGGGTGGGGTGGGGGGCTAAAAGCAATATAATGATAATGCCAAAACCAGATGATTGCGGCTGGGAAGACAGTTGGACAGTCATGACCCCACCCCTTATGTCTAAGGATCTGGCACCGAAGAGTTTGATTGAGTTCTGTGATTTGTGGTTAAACAGGGAACAGTAACTAGTGTCAAGGACATCCGAAACAAAGTCGGGAATTTACCACTTAATGTTATCCTCGTCACCATGCTGCAGACAACGGATAAGAAAATGTTACAAGATGGGAACGGTCGTGTCAAATTTTAAATAATCTTCACACGTTACCATGTTCATATTTAATTAACACAGATGAATAATCCATCAATAATAGTCCAGCGGCATAGCTGAAAAAATCAGGCTAACTACAAGTACGTTGTAAGTTCTTTTTCTAAGGCAAAATGTTGAGGAAGACATTTTATCAAGTACAATCCGGAGAGCCGCCCCCACTTAATGTCCAAACTGACTGGGAACTATGCATTATTTGTCAAAAACAGATGGAAGAGTCCCTCAACTGCCCGGCACAATCAAAACGGACAGAATGTGGATGAGGATACTCAACATTGGCTGAGAATTTAAAAGACTTCGATGAACTTTAAAGTTTACCTTTATCTCTAAAACTAGACAGACTTGAAGAAGGATGTGGCGTTGGGGCAGCTATGATTGAGCACAAGGCAAGCTGGCACAGGTCATGTAGGCTTCAATATAACTCAACAATGCTGAAAAGAGCCAGAAAAAGAGTAGCACCTAACGATGATGTCTCTACAGGGTCCCATTCCGAGTTAGAAGAAAATATGCTTCATGTGGGACATGTGGTTTCTGAGAAAGTAGTAGTGACCGACCCAGTAAAGTGTGTCGAATTTTGTTCCTATTACCGGTGATTCGTGAAAGATTTTGCCAAGATAGCTCAGCCCTTGCATAAATTGACAATTTGGCAGTCGAAGGTGAAAGGACGGAAATAGAACACTATTTCATTTGAATGGTCTGACGAGTGTGAACAGGCATTTGACGACCTGAGAAAGCAATTAATAAGCGCAGACATATTAGCCTATCCCAACTTTGAACTCCCATTTACCTTGTACATAGACGCCAGTCATGACGGATTGGGAGCTGTTCTGTCACAAGAACAAAAAGGTATTAACAAAAAGGTATTAAGAGAGTAATTACTTATGCTAGTAGGACAACAGAACCCTAATATGAATAACTACAGTTCGTTCAAACTAGAGTTATTAAGTGGGCTATTACTGATAAATTCAAAGATTACCTGTATGGAGCGAAACGTACTGTATGCACTGACAATAACCCTTTCGCGCACCAAGGAACAGTACTGTTAGGAGCAGTAGAGCAAAGATTGGCTGCCAGACTCGCGAACTTCGACTTTGAGATTAAGTATAGACCGGCAAAGGTGAATATACGTGCCAACGTTCTCTCTCGCTCTCCCGCGGCCCCCGCGGCTAAGGATAACAAAGATGATAAGGTAGAAGACACGAATGGTGAATTGGACGACACGGATGGAAATTTATAATGCAGAAGTAGTGTCACCTCAGATGTCTAAAGTTTGTTGTGAGAACAACGTAGCCCTTATCAGTCACTTTAAGTAGCAGCACTGGGCCTCAACAGTTCTCTGGCGAAAGGGGAGACAACTCAGAACAGATAAACAAACGAAGTGAAGATTTTAAAGCCAGATTCCTGTCACAATTTCGTAGCAGATAGCTCTTGACGTAAGGATGCAGTGATGGTTGCTTCAGTTCCCTAGCAGCTTGCTCTAGAACTGCAATGGAACCTTTTTTCATTTAAGTGAAAAGGAACGACGGTTTTCCATGATATTTGGTATCTATAGGCAGCCTTAAAGATTGTATAATGAAGTTTAAATTAGCAATGCTAGAAAAGAAAAGAAGTAACTGGAACAGTAGAAATGATTGATTGGGCCATTTTGACAGCATTGCATACTTTTTACAGAAAACATCTTTAGTATGGGTAATGAAGTGGTAGGAAAACATTGAAGTGAACTGTAACCAACTGCCTGCAAACTAGAAGAATAAATATCAATCAAGTACAATATGTTTTTTTTTTCGGGGGGGGGGAGCTCTATTTGGCACATACCATTAAAGACTTACAACACAGTGAGTGTAGCTGTGTGGCCTTACAACTAGACTTCTCTTGACCGTCCTATATATAAGTATACATTGTTGCATAGAACATGAATGATTAGGATAATGCTAGAGGTAATTATAAGTAACTTTCAGTCCGTGTATATACTTATATTGTTAATGCATGTTTTATAACAGGTTTTCTTACTTAACATTTTGTTCAACTTTCAGCTTTTGCTATATTCAACATTCAGGTATTTCTATGTTCAACTTTCGGAATTGTATACAATGGTCATAGGCAATTAAGACCTCAGTATATCCAGGACAAAAGATAGAGAGAAAAGAGAAGTTATGTTAAGAGATTGCTAAGGGGGCGGTTGAGTTGAAGCAGCAGCTTCTGGATCTAAACTCAAATATAACTATCAGTGGTAAGCCTTTCTTTTCACAGGTATTTCTTTGTAGGGGGGTCATATTTGTAAACGACATATTAGAATCAGAAAACAACTTCTTATCATATGTTAATTTTGTTACAAAATCTGGAGTAGTGTGTCCTGAATTTAAATGTAATCAACTAATTTCTGCTATCCCCCCGTTTTGGAAGGCTAAGATGAAACTGAACTCTCCAAGTTTGGGTGTCTGTCTTCCTGTATGTAGAAACATAGGCTGGCTTCGTAACTGTAATATTAATAAGTGTCTGTATCAATTCTCCATGAACGAAGCCAGTCTATGTAGCTCATCTGAAAGAATAAAACTTTCTTGGGATGAATCAACAGGATTACCTTATCAACTTTCGATTGATTCATATACTCGAATATTTCAATATAAACTACTATTTAAATTTTTAGCTTGCAATAACATATTATATTTATGGGGTTTGATGGACTCCCCATTATGTAGCCTCTGTAACGAGGAAGAAGAAACACTCGTCCACCTTTTTTGGGATTGTTGTGTAACTTCAAATTTTTGGCGTCAGGTGGACGAATGGTTTTTCAATATAAATGATACTCATTTGCATATTAATGCACTCAGTATAATTTTCGGTATTTCTAATGATCGTTGCCCGGTTCTGGCGAATCTTATCCTCCTTTTAGGCAAAATATTTGTTTTCAAAAATCGTAAGCATTCTTTGAATTTGTCTGCTTTCATATCCTATGTTTCATACTTTTATAAATTAGAAAAAAAAACATAGCAATCCGGCAAGGCAAACTGCTTAAACACAGGGGGAAGTGGGGGAATTTAAATAACTTAGTTAACGTATTTGTAGCTGCCATGCTTTCTTTTTGTTGTTTATTTTGCAAAAAGTAATAAAGAATGATTGAAAAAAAGAGATTGCTAACTCGGAGCTCAAAGATATACGCCTATTTTCATGAATGTAATTGACAGTTTTGCACAGGAAAAAGGAAAAATAGAAAGTTCCGAGTCAATTCAGCAGCATTTCTAACTAAAAATGGAGACCATTGGTCTGTCTAATGTGCGGAAATTTTCACTTCAAACCCTTCCGTCCTGTTTCATGATAGTGGACAATATAGTGACAAAGTATTGTAGCACGCGTACTTCCGGGCCACCGCATCAACTTAACCGATCTAACATAGTCATAAGTGTCTTCAGATTGACCAAGTACTTGCCATGCCATAACATTTAAAACTTGACATACAATTTGAAGCTAACAACTTCTACCCACTCACATTGTTGTGTTATTTGCATTTCCTCTATGTTATCTTCCTTAGTTTTATTTTAATTTAAATAAGTGTTTAAATTGGTAAAATGCCGTAAACTATTCAATTAGGTGACCACTGATTTCCATTGGTATTTTAAATCTAGTTGAAGCCCCTACGTGACGTAGGACACTACTCTGTGAAGTACAGTAGACCGTGCATTACGGTTCATATCCCTACCCACTCAATCGCTTCGTGGAAGGCCGTATGAAAAGCTTACTACTACGGGCGCAGCGTGGGTCAGCTTTTGGGCCAGCTAAGCCGGGAAGGCTTGGTGAACAGGGTCCAGGTATGTCTGGGACTTGCCGTATCTATAGAACTTCTTAAGGAGAGCAAGGTCATCCACCGGGATGAGGACGCTGGAACCACAGAATGTGGACAGACTGGTGCTGATCGTTATGACTGTAAATAAATAGGCATTGTTGTGACCAGCATCAAGTAAGTATATTACCAAGTGCATTCACCAGTTGGAGGGAGTACAAAGTTTTTGTGAGCTTATCTGCATGCCTACATCTCTCTCTAAGTAAAAACATAAAAAAATGGCTACCAAATAAGCACGGCTAATACATCTGATTGAATGTTAGGTATCATTATTATTCTTTTCAATTGCATATTGTCTAACAAAGAAAAGAATTGCCAGTTTCTGGTTGCGAATGCCGGGCGACTGAACTGCCGCAGCGTGGGTCAGCTTCTGGGCCAGCTCAGCCAAGAAGGCTTTGTGAACAGGGTTCAGGTATGTGTTGGACTGCTCGTTCTTAGCTAACTGAATGCGTTCATAAAGAGTGGGGTAAAAGAGGACCCGACAACCTGGTACGAGTTGCAACGCTACCTCTCTAGCAGACGGGGGAGAGCACGCTGGTAAATAAAGGAAGGCGACAATGAGGGGAGCAACCGTGGTTCTACCACATGCTTGGAGCGATGGTGTACGGAGAAATTGGGCTAACCATACGGGGAGACGACTGCATTTTTACCTATTTCCACATAAAGACTGACCAGAAAGGTCTCGTCACGAGTAAGACCACGTCATTGACGGAGAATCGCACTCGCCTCGACAGGAATAGGGCAGAGGCCCTGCAAGCAGGCACCTCACGGTACATCCCCAATCGGTCGACCTGGCCAGGGATGCAATGATTGAATGGGAAAACGGCGATATCGCAGATGCTGGGCCCGCTTGTGACGAAGAAACAGTAGAATTGCGCAGGAGTGGCGACTGCCGGTATATCCATAAGGCCACATTCAAAGATATGGCCAGGGAATGTGGCTCATTCAAGGAGCTACAAGGTACAGTGAGATACCATACACTTGCTATGGTGTGGAAAACGGTTTGAGCTGACATTTCCGATTTTTTTTAATGTTAGCCTCTCTTTTTTCAGCTTACAGGAACAATTCCCAATGCTATGTATTTTTTTAACAGTACATGTAACAGGCATTCAATGTCTTATATAGTACCAGTTTCGACAAATGTATTATTTCAAGATTATAGAATCACCCATTATAATCATCATCCGTCGTCTGCATAGCCGTACATGTACAAAACGTTAGATATCATATTTTAGGTCTATTAAGAGATTACGCTAATTTCAACTACTATGTACTTTTCCAGTTAAGTTGTCCGATGAGCCAAGGGTCACTTGAGGAATTTGGATTCCCAACTATATTATTAAAACTATATTATTAGAAAAAAAAAACGCAGGAATTAGATAACATACTTCAGCCTTGGAATGACTCTTACACTGTATGCCAAAGTGACATTGATAGATAATTCATTTTATCTAAGTCTACCTATCTTTTAATGTAGCTGCCTTTTCATATATCGAGTTTACTTAATTAACTGATGAGAAAAGTGTTCAAGTTCCTCAGGTCAGAATGCATTAAAAGGGACATTGTACATAACATCAGTAGTCTTTCCATCCAACGCAATGCAAACGGGGAATCAATTCGACGAACCCAAATTAAAAATACTACGACCACATCAGCTAAACACTTTCAGCAAAGAGGCTATGACGGCACTCTGCTGAATCAAGCTTCACAATGCGCACTGCACCGCCCAAAAGAGTAACTCCTTGGAGCCCTGAGGAAAAGGCTTTTACAAAAAGGTTACACAAACAGAGCTACTATATGCATTATGGCACGAGAAAATATTACAGTAATGGAACAACCAATCAGCCAGAGCTCTTATGCAGATATATATATATGCATTGAATGTATTCACAAACAAAAGGAACTTTGTTCTATGTTCGCATTGGAACACCTCGTCATATATTGAAACCTAAATGCAAGACGAGTACCTCGGGGGATTTAAAAAAAAATACACAAGCTTGGACATTAACACTTAGCAGCATGGTGGAAATGACCAATGTTAAATAATGAGCATTGTCCTGCGAATAGATGGTCGCCAACAAACTTAGACAACAAGATCTACTACCCAAAAATATGCTGTAGATAGTAAATTTTTTCTTAACTGTCCGTAATTTTAATCGGATACACCAAGCTTCACACGAAGTGGAACGCCCGGGCACGTGTCTATCGACCCGGACCCTTAGTTTGGCGGGAAAGGTGGGAACCCCAAACACCAATTAGGGCGGGAAAAGTGGATCTGGAAACCCCAACCCTTGATTCAGGCGCGAAAACAGCGTAATGTTATCCTCCGTCGGATACAGACGGGCGAAACCACTCGTCCGTTGAGTGCAGACGGGGGTGTACGTTCAAATCAAAAGTGGGCGGCACAAATAAGCTCAGAAAGAGTCATAAATAAGCTCAAAACAGGCTATAATTCTAAGAATGATAGAAAACAAAATGTACTCCTGTTTCGAGGAAGGGCAAAACTGTCCTCTACAGAATAAAGGGGGGAGAGGTCTCGGAGGATCCCAGGAGTGGATTTCAAGGCGCAAGAATTGCGTAACGTAATATCTTTGTTTTGGAACTCACACAAGAACAGCAGTAAATAAATGCAAAAACAATCAAAAATTTCAGATGTAAAGGAGAAAAACCTGTATTCCTTCCCTAAGGACAAGAATGTTCTCCACCGGGCGAATGAAAAATATACCTCGAAAGTTCTAACGTAAAGCAAACTCCACAAGAGGGGGCAACGTGATTTTACTCGGAACCGGGGGAGCTGTAGGGTGCCAGAAAAACGCTCGTAGAATTGCCCAAACTCACATTACCGGCCCAAAAATGATATCAGAATGATCCTTACAAAATCAGAAAACCTATAATGCCAAAACCAGACCTTAAATCCCCCCTTCGAACTCAAAGCGCAACAAACATTAAAATAACCCCGTCCTATCGGTGCGCTCCCTAGCGAGACATTGAATGACCTACAGACATGCTGATTGGTGTATCAAGTAATGGCGGGAAATAATCTGTCAATCACCTTAAACGTTGTATGCTGATTGGTCAGAGAAAGCTATTGAAAGAAAGATTTGGCTTTGAGCAGAGAGGCTGTTTGTATTTTACTTGCCGCATATAAAGATTATGCCGCAAATGTTGAACTAATGAAGTTAGGATTTGAAGATACAGTCAAACCTGTATTAGGGGCCACCTCTACAGAGGGGCCACCTGTCCATAGTGGCCACTTTTTGTCGGTCCCTTGGGTATTTTATCTACAAGTTACCACCTCTATACAGAGGCCACCTGTCTATAGTGGCCAAATTTGTCCGGTCCCTTGAGTGGCCGCTATAGACAGGTTTGACTGTACAGTCAAACCTGTCTATAGCGGCCACTCAAGGGACTGGTCAAAATTGGCCACTATAGAGAGGTGGCCACTATAGAGAATATGCTAATTAATTGACCACAAGCAACTTAATCACATAATACAGTACTGTACATGCAATGATTTTTACACTATATGTATTAAGAAAACAAAAGCTATAGAAAGTTTTAAATGTTCTACAGTTGATATTGTCAGAAGAGACCGGTATCGTCATATTTCTTTGATCTTTCGTCTTGTATCCTTTGATACTTCGCCGTCCGTGTGTTCCCGCTCGCGTTTACACGTCAGATTCGCCCATTATGCTAATGTGGTACTCACAAGAAAATCCACGTCATTTTAGACTTATCTCTTAATAAATGTAAGAATAAAATCCATCATAGTCTGAAGTTCATATCATTTTCTCTTTGTAACAATTTATTTACAAATTTTTGTGATGTGAATTAACCTAAGCGATAGTGTATTAGAACGTAACTTTAACATAATTTACCTCCGTAATATTGGTGTCGTCTATTGACCTTATATGACCTCGTTTGTCAGCGGGTATAGGTAGCGCTAGTTTACGAAGTTTTGTTTTGAAAATAAGTCAAAGAGGTTTTAAATCTGGCGTAGGGTGACGATACGGCCGCTGTATATGACCGAACGCGTGCCGAAACATAGATCAGCGGTCCGCGTGGCCGTAATCGGCAGTGTTTTTGTACCTGCGGGACCGGAAATCGTGTGGCCGTGGCCGCGTTGGACAGGTGGCCGCTAAGCCTATTTCTTAATCATTACGAATCCAAGGGACCGACAAAAAGTGGCCACTATGGGCAGGTGGCCGTTATGCAAAGGTGGCCGCTAATACAGGTTTGACTGTATTTGGTAGGCTAAAGACGGATTTCGTTTAAATAGAGTAAATGCCACTTTTCGAAAAAGAACTCCTGCGAGAGGTCATATGAGTTCATTTGCACGAAAGCGAGGCACGCGCCGTATGCTGCAGTTTCGAATCACCCAGTGCATTGTCCGTTGTAAACGATAGCTGAATCCAGCAGTCAGCCGTCTTCTACGATAAGTTACACTTTACTGTGATAAAGTACTGCAATATTTGTGTTTGTCAGGTGTGAAAAAGATTGTTGTGGGCATCTGGGTTTAACTTCGTCCGGAAGAAATGACATGTTTCCGTTAATTTTTCGCATTTCGTGACGGACATTATTGTGGTTTCTTTTGTTCCATTGAAAGCCAAATTTTACATTCGACGCTGGCTTCGAAACCCGCCATACTAGTAATATAACGTTACTTCATTTCCGGGTGAAGCCCCTCAAAACATGAAAATAATAGGTGGGCAACCTTGATCAGGGCTGGAATTGGATGAGTCAGTGTCGGACTGTAGGACTATTGATAGCACTTCAGAAATTCACACCGTCTCTAATACTATCACAGTATCCCACCACCAGGGAAATAGGTGTAGCTACACAGACCTTTGGACATGGCACTGTGACTGTTTCAACTCAGACCACATCTGATTGTAATGCTTCAACCGACATAATCATGTACAGTCAAACCTGTCTATAGCGGCCACTCAAGGGACTGGAGAAATATGGCCACTATAAACAGGTGGCCACTATAGAGAAAATGCTGATCAATTGACCATGAGCAAGCTACACATGATTTCAGTTCCTTCTAATCTTTCTCACCAAGTAACATTGTCTCGATCGGTAAATTCACCGACAAAGACTTGCACTTTAATGCTCAAGACATGCATACCTTCTGCTAACGCCAAAATGACCCTGTCAGGAACTCCAAATCCTCGCAAACTACAATTTCAAACACGGTGCAGGGTGACATAAGGCTGCAGTATGGTTGCAACAGGCAATGTTTCTGTATCAACGGGATCTGAAATCGTGTGGCCGTGGCCACGTTGGACAGGTGGCCGCTAAGCCTATTTCTTAATCATTACGAATCCAAGGGACCGACAAAAAGCGGCCACTATGGTGGTCGCTATGCAAATGTGGCCGCTAATACAGGTTTGACTGTATATACATTCGTCAATGACAACTCACGAACCACATCTTACTGTAATGCTTCAATTGCGCATGATCATTTATATATATTTGTCAAAGACAACTCACAAACCTTGGATTCTTATAAGAATTAAGTATTGAAGATAGAAGCCAAACTTCAGCATGTTGAAGAAGAATGTAAGAATCTAAAGACTTCTGTACCAAATTTACAGGCTCAGCTTAAAGAATTCAAGGCAACTTAATTTTACCCGCATAGTTTTAAGGATAACGATGATTCAATGAAGTTATATTTGGGCTTCCCCAATTTTGACAAGTTTATGGCTGTGTATGAATATCTTGCACCCAAGGCAAGTCATTTACAGTATTGGAGAAGCCACCGTACTGTTTCAAGGTTCAGAACCGTATCAGACAAACAGTAAATGAAAACAAGGTCCCATGAGAAATTGCTGTTTACTTGATGGTTTTTTTTCTTGTTTTAGTGCAACTGAAGGTTGGATTGTTTAACAAAGACTTGGCATTCAGGTTTAACATATTAGAGAGCACTGTGTCACGTATTGTGAACACTTGGGCTAATATCCTGTATGAAGAGATTCCTTCACTGTCTCCATTTCCAACACACACAAGGTCAAACATGTCATTGCAATTCGCCCAGTACCCCACAAACAGATTTTTGATTGCACAGATTATTGATTGCACAGAAATTTTTATCGAGACACCTTCCGCTATGCTTGCCCAAGAATTACAAGCATCATAATACCTGGAAGGCCCTTGTTGGCCCAAATGGTATGATCACCTGTGTCTCAAGATAATGGAGGGGGGGGGGGGGGGGCTGGGGTTCAGACAAGGCTATTACCAAGGAATCAGGTATACTAGCTCTGTTGGATGAAGGAGACATGGTCATGGCTGACAGAGGTTTTGAGATCTCTGACATTTTACCACCCGGTGTATCGCTAAACAACCCGCCTTTCAAGGGGGGTAGGGCAGCCTTGCCTGCAGCTAAGGTGGAAGAGACTATGAATGTGGCTTCGGTAAGAATACATGTTGAGAGGGTTATGGATAGGGTTAGAAACTACCAAACTCTGGATGGAGTGATGCCACTCTCATTGACAAACATTGCCGACCAAACATTTACTGTATGTGCATATTTGACTGTTTTGTACCGCTTTTTAAGAAGAATGCTTGATAAGTTATTTTTTCCTCTTGTAGCATTTGTGATTTTTAAAAAATGTGCACATATTTTCTGCAGTCTCAGAATTGCATTTGTTTGGCATGTACTTACAGTGTATTGTCATTATGATCTTAGTAGATTTATTAGGATGTTCTCACTTTCATCATTTGTATACCAAAGAAGTTGCAACTTATGTGCCTTAACTCCTTTTATTATACTCAGGGCCAAACATAATAAACAATGACTTAAGTCAAAATAAATATTGTCTGTGTACAGTTTTAAAAGAATATAACGTTATATATGATATACTTTTGAAAAGACTAAATGTATATACAGAACGTACAGAAATTGCAACTCGAGTAACTTTAACCCCTTTTAATGTACTCCTGGTCAAACATTATAAACAAAGACCAGTCAAAATAGATATTGACTATGTACATAATAAATAGCATATACCTGACATACTTTACAGAATACTGTTATGTATATATAGAATCAATAAATACTTTGTAACACTTTTACTATCAGATGAAAGTACAAACATTTTTACAGCATCCAAATAGCAAGCCGAGTATGACATATATTGTACCTTCCTAAGTTCCTCTGATCAACAATAAGGATTATGTAATATTTCGGCACCCTCGGTGACTAGGAAGTGGAACCCTAGTCAAGCCCAGTATCAGAAAGATATAGATATTGTACCTTCCTGTGTTCCTCTGAACAGCAATAAACTCACCCACTCACTAGTCGACCCCCGGAGGGGACAACAATACAAAATGTACCCCTGGTCAAACATAATAGACAATGGCTCGTCATAATAGATATTGACTGTGTACAGTAGTATAAGTTTCATACATATAATCATACATATAGTTTTGAAAAGACTAATGTGTATACAGAAGTTGCAACTTGGTTGACTTAAACCCTTTTAATGTACTCCTGCTCAAACATTATAAACAGTGACTAGTCAAAATAGATTTTGACTGTGTAGAGTATAAATAGCAAAAAAAAAGTCTAAGTATTGGGCTTCCCTCGTGAAAAGGGATCGGAGCTTGGCAGGGACAATTTTACCTTCACTAAGAGCACTGTGTTCTGTGAAAAACATTTCAATGAGACTGACATTACACTTACAGTTAAATCTGTCAGTTTTTCTATACTGTATGGTGATGTAACACTACTATTGAACACTTAATTAGCAGGAGTGAGTCATTGGAAAGAGTCTGATAATTGGCAGATACCTATGTACATGTAGTGCCTACAAATGTTTCTATTTCTTTGCCTTGTCTGTGCCATACAACTTCTTCCTACGCCTCACTCTTCTCGACAGCAGTTCTTGCGGTACGGCAGTTCTATAGAAATGGTCCAGTTTAAGTAGGTTTTTCTCCTGCCACTCGGTATTGACAAAAATTCTGTCATGGAAAATCCTAATTGGGCCAAAGTAAACGACAAAGTCGACCCATTCTAAACTACAACAGTACAGTTGACCTTGAACCTGGTCACAGTATTTGTGGTTTGTCTTCAGCGTGATGTTGTTCTATACATTCTTCAAGAAGAATATACTAAACATAAACTAGTTACTGAATCATCAACTACCGATTCCCGTGCGCGGGAAAATTTGTAACCTGATATCATTCTTACAAACACCAATAGCCGCAGTGCGACAATTGGAATAAGCTCCCGCCCATATATCCAACAGTCGCACTGCGACTAACAAGATATCTGATGAGATATCAATATCAGATAAAATATCATAGTTTCTTAGTGAAGATATCTAAGACAGCGATAACCTTGGCAATTTGTTACAAACCTTTTGTCAGGCCGATCCCAATTTTTTCTGCTAAGTAACGTTAGTAGTTAAACATAAATTATGACGTTTTGGATCCAGAGAACTTTTTACATTTTGAATCGGCTTTTTGTGGACTGGTAACATTAAGAAAGGATTCCGTTGACACCACCCATCAGACTAAATATACCGGTCCTTTCACTTGGGGCACTACAGCTGTGCATGGTTGCCTTGGCTCCACTTCATGGTCAGTCTTCGTGTGGTCGTGGATGAGAGTGCAGTCATATCCCTTTATCGTTAGCACAATCCCTCCGTCAACCATCGCTCAACGGATTCTCCCCTCTTCATTGCTTCCCTTACTTTACCACCGTGCTATTCCACGTCCGCTTTAGAAGTAGCGTTTCAACTCCTACCAGGCTTGTCGGGTCCTCCCTTTACCCCACTGTCTATTAGCGCTTTTCATTGGCGGAAAATGAGTGGTTTCGTGAAACATGCCGTTTACTTTATGTGCAGTCCCATACTAGTCTGGCGAACCTGTCGACTAGGCTGTGTCGGTACTGGGTTCTGAACCACGCGATAGGTAGGCCAAGTCCAAGCAGCGGTAGGTCTACAAATGCGTCAGTCATTCCGGTAGGCTTGCCCGCTTGTTTCTTCGCTTCTTCCCGTAGTCGTGTGTCCGCCCTTGCCAGCTTCTTCAAGTCGACATTCTTAACCCTCATTGGTTACCAGTCTCGGCAATACAAAGGCTTTTAAGTAGTCCAGTGTCTGGGGGAACAGCAGTCACTCTAGTTTACCCTTCTTCCTTATCGGCTTAGGCCCTTCCCTAAAGGTCTAAATGATTGGGGTCTTTGGCGATTACCATCCCGTGGCTCTCAGCTCTCTGTAACTTGTGGGAGAAAACTACTGGGTCAGGAAAGATAATTCTTTATCTTGGTTAATCCCATGCATGTTGTATCCGTATTTGTCATGATCGTGCATTTGAATTCGTTTCAGGCCATTACAAATTAACGTTACAATTTCACGGTTAGCTGGGAGGCAATGAGTTCTACAGGGATGCGCCGGAGAATGAGAGAGACTTCTTCTTGTATTGTAAACGTGTTTTAGGTACTAGTTAAAGACACCCCCCCCCCGTGTACTGTGCCGTTTGTGGTGTGCATGCGTATCAGCAGATGTAGCGAAGAGTTGGAAAATGTGTGGAGGAGACATTCCATTTAATGCTTTGAACATAAATACAGCTTTAGTTCCCTCCAAAAAAATATCAGGTTTAGAGTAACTTACCGTGAGCTTCCTCCCCTACACATTCTATTGCATCAACTGCATTTTGCAACAAGAAGAGAATTGAACCGCTGTGTTAGTCTTTATTATTTCATTTCATCATATTGCTAAGTGAATTAACTAAAATACTATGTCAAAACAAGTACACACAATAGAAGTTCAGTAGGCCTATCCAGTGTACACTCTATGACCTTATTGAGCTGTGCAGACTTCCCTGAACTTTTTGAACCCTAACTTGTACACCTTGTCCCCTATCCGGTTTCATTTGTGGCCGTCTACAATTTTCTTATGATCGAGCACTGCCAGGTACACCCTATACAAATTTGAGCATGTATATAATTTGCTATTGAGGACTAAAACTTGTAAAACAAGACTTGTCGAAGGGATTCTGAAGGCGTTATTGTAAGCCGTTCGTAGCTTGCGAATAGTACCCATAGTATATTGTGCCCACAGCTGGGCGAAATTCAAAGAAGAACAATACGCATTGAATAAGGTGCGATTAACTTCAGTAGAGGCGAACTTGGATTTAGTATTTACGGACCAGGGAATTAGCTCTGGTGTAAAAGCCTCTGATGTGAGCTCTTATAGTCTCGTCATCAGACAGGTTTGAAGAGATTTGGTTGCCCAGATAGTTGACGGATGAAACATACTTAAAGTCTGTACCATAAAGCCTTACTGAGGGGGGCGTACAGTTCAGTCAGAATCTATCGCAAGGAAAGTACTTGCAGTGGCTCTTCTTTTCACTGAAGAGAATATCATTATCAAAGCCAAAGCTTTCTCAAATGGAAATAAGTTTTTGTAAACCTTTAACGGAAGGACAGATTACACATAAGTCATGATTCACTATAGTATTACAAATGTAACAGCCAACGCCACTCGAGTTCAGCTCAACACTAAGGTCAGACATGTATACGTTAAAGAGAAAGGGAGACAAAAGGCATATCGGTCATGGACCTTAGCGTAAGTCCTGCCTCCTTGTGCACAGTCAGGGTCATAGTGTACTGGCTCAATTCTAGTCTTATATATGAAGCTAGTGCAAACAATGACGACATTGTAAAGCAAATGATCAAGTGGCGTTGCCACACTACCATATGAGTACTCGCACTCTATAAACTAATGATAGAGACAAGCTATGCGTGTTTACTGTCTTTCTGTTAGCTTTCTTGTTGTATATACAAGTCATGCATGGTTTCCTACGCTCTACGCACTAAAAAAACGCACGCCCATTCTGGCTATCCTTTTGCGACACCTGATGTTCTACAGACAAAAATGATGCGTCTTTTTTGCACTATTTGCATGGATTAAAGTTAGGCGTTCCACTTCAGTTGTGTCTATTCTGTACACCTCACTGTACGACATGAAACAGTCACCACTAGAGTCCAGTTGTGGTTACAGAAGGCACCGAGGTTACTCATTGTTGGGGGCTCACAGAACGACGGTTCAGAGCCTTTGCGTACTAGTACCTGGAAACTAAAAAAAACCACATAGTATTACGTCTAAATACTTAAGCGGTTTCCTCTCCAAAGGCAAAGCAACATTCTGCAGTCCGAAGTTGATGATCGACATCAATCTTTCTGCAGGATAAAGGTAGTTTTGTCCTGTGGCAGACCTTGCCAAGACGAGCAAGTCAAAGTTCATGAGTTTAAGCAGTGCAACTTGAGCACACTTAACTGCATCCAAGCATGGTTGTACGTTGGCACAGCAGTATCGCGTACCCCTTCTTTTATCCAATTTTCTCATGCTCTTATGTAAGTTCCTCTAGCTTTTCCCTCACAATATTTTTCTAATTTCATCTTTGTTCTTTTATAAGTTCAGTTTCAGCTTTATCATCACCTTTTTCTTAATTTTCTTTAAAAAAGTGAGTGTTTTTACTCTATTTATCAGTTCTGTTTCTTTCCTCTTTTTTCCTTAGCTCTATTCTTACAATATGATATAGAAAAGTCCCTGAAGTTAATATAAGACAAATCTAGCATACAACCTAATGGTAAGTTACTGTCCTCTTTTCGTATTCTCAATAGATTTTCTGATCCATTCACAATATTCTTCATCTTTCAGCACATCTGTATTTAGTTTCCAATAGCCATACCGTATATTTTTTGTGATTAGACTTATCTTAGAAAATATTGCCTGGTGATCTGTTTTAATGTTCTTATTCCCCTCTCTCCAAATGCCACACAGACCTAGGGATTGGTAACAAATTTTTAAAGGCCTGTGATGAATGTCCTGTGTCTGTTTTCCTTTCTCCTTTTTTTATCCATAACATAATTAGAAACTGAATTATAGTCCCCATACTAAAGCTTGTCTCTCAAGTGTGGTTTCGAGCTATGTCCAGTATCAGGGTGACGTGCACGAAGTTAGGGTGTACGAAGTTGTACTAAGTTACAACCGTTTCCCACTGGCTTTGAGGCTATATCGGGAGTCACAGATGACGTCAAAACATTTATTGGATGACGTAATCTAACTTCGTACAGTAGGCAGGGTAGGGTGTCAAGTGTACGAAATTGTCCTAAGTTGTGCAAAGTTACGTGACGTCATCTAACTTCGGACAGTGGGCAGGGTAGGTCAAGAAGTGTGCGAAGTTGTCCTAAGTTGTGCAAAGTTACGTGACGTCATCTAACTTTGGACAGTGGGCAGGGTAGGTCAACAAGTGTGCGAAGTTGTCCTAAGTTGTGCTAAGTTACGTGACGTCATCTAACTTCGTACAGTAGGCAGGGTAGGGCGGCATGTGTACGAAGTTGTCCAAAGTTAATTAATACATAGTAAAAACTTATATATGTGTAAATAAGATACACACCACTCATGCATATAAACAAATAAAATATAGATGCACATTAATCAGCACAAAATCAATGTTCATGCATTGTAAAAAAATTGATTTATTTCAAGTCTTTTATTTCTCCTCTTAACGTTCGTTTTAACAAGACACACAAAATAATTTAAGTTCACTCTTAATATTACATTTCCCTTTTTTTACGTCACTTCTAAATACAAGTACCTGAAAACATCTCCCCTTATCTATTTATGTATTGCAGTCATCTTTCACTACTTTGTATCATGAGAAGTAGTAGTTGTTATTTTATTCCTTGTAATTTAACAATTAATTGAAGTACTTTAACTTTACTTTAGTACATAAGTATGCCATTTTCTGCCTGCACGGTCACACCCCTTTTACATAGAAAGACTTTTTAAATTGATCTCCTTTTATTGGTTGTCAGAGCAAAGTCGTTGTCATCGTCGGCATCATATAGTGGAGACAGCAGCGTTGAAGCGGCGCACAGCTTCCTTTTCTCTCCCCCGATCACATCGTTTGCCTCAATGGACTTATTCATGTCTTCTTCTGCTTCGCTGTGTTTTAATTAAAAAGAAATTGTCACTCACTAATGCCAACGTTAATTGGTGTCGTCGCTATTTATCGTTTCACGATTCATTTAAAAGACACACTTAATAACCTCACCAATGTTATCTTTTCGAAGACAACGCTAACACTAAACAAAACAAAGCAATAGCAAATAATAAAATCAGGTAAACAACATTAAGTAGCTGGTCATTTTAACTACTTTATTTTAAGAATAGCGTATATAAATAAATAATAATAGTAATAAATAATCCTTATGGAAACAGATATCGACGCAAAAATGATCAACATCATCGCAATTCTGTATACATTAAAAAATCAATTTTCCGCTTACCTATCGACGAGAGTGTCAGCATACTCCTTGATGTTGACACCATGCTGAGCCTAGGCCACTATCGCTGCCGTTTTGTCAGCGTCGGGCATTCCGAGTATGTTGTTTTTTTACGAAGTAGACTCTCTGAACAAAGATGAATTTAAAAGAAGAATCATCATTTTTGAGTACATAATAATAGTCAAATACTGAATTGTTCCTATGTGTTACATTTAACCGAAACATTTACTTACAATTAGCCTCAGACAAAAATGTTGATCTTGCAAACCAAGATGTTGATCTTGCATTGCAAGCATGGTGTCAGCAACTTCCTTCTTCCCTCTGGTCTTGAAAACGCGTTTCGTCAGAAGATTTTTTACTGACAGGACTCGTCCTGGAACAAATAAGATGCTCCCCGATAGCGTCTGACCCCTGAAGTTTGTGGTTCGCCGAGACGTTGAAGCCGACCCAAGGTGTGGCACGTCAGTCGTAGAAGCGGGCTTGCTTGGCACGTCAGTTGCGGAGTTGTCGACCGTCCCGGCATCCTCATTATGTCTTCGGCCGTGCAGAAGGCCAGTTTGATGTATGCTATAAGTCACAACGGCCACCGCAGCAGAGACGACTCGTTCTGGGATTACCGTAGGAAGATTAAGCCCGGTTTCTAATGTGCTGGAAACCTTGTCCGGCTACTCAACGGCGTGAAACAAAAGCCAAAGCGCTGCGGTGACTCGCAGGATCTGTCCTTTCCCCTTACTGAATAGGGGTGAAAAAAACAAAGCACGCCAATTGTACATTTCCAGAAAGATCAAAAACAGATAAGCACAAATAAAAACGTAGCAGGATTGGACACAATTTTCTGCACTGCAAAAGTTTTGGTTCAAAATGCAAATTGGTGGTCGCACTGAGTACTGTACAGCAAATCAGTGAAGAACTACAATACATGACGAAACAATATGGTAAGGTGAAAGCATGATAATCCAGCCACCTGGCTGGCACGACAAGAAAAACTCTGCTATGTATACTGCCAGGAAAGGACAGAGGAATGAAAACACTGCGAAGAACCTTTGAAAGAAGGACAACTAAGACAAAGCTACAAGGAAGAGGAATCATGAAAGAAAGAAGAAAAGACAAGCATGTGATTGTGACGAAAGATGGAAGAAAAGACAGCTTGTTTAGACAATATAATAAAGCGAACTCGTCACAAACCATCGCAAAGTATCAGAAATGAAAGGCCTGGAACTGGAATTTCAGCTTTGGGCTGAACTACCCCGATTGGGGATGAACACCATTGACTCTGGCAGGATTTATTCTCTGACAGCAAACAAAATGTAAAAGAAAACATAAAAAAACATGATGATGTTGAGGACTACTTACCTCTTGCTTCTGTAGCATATAATGAAGATGGCATTCTTCTCACGGCCGTTAGGAGAAACGATGCTGAGGCTGACATTCCACTGTCAGCATTTCATTTCATTTATTGCATATAGGGTTATAAAATGCATAGTTGATTATGCTGTACTCGATAGATATGGAGTTTTGTACTGTTTCTCTACTATTCTGATCCCAGCCACAGTTTAAATTGTGAATGTCAGGGCTGAGATGTTGTTTTCCTATGCCAAGGGGGAGGGGGGCACCATGTACAATATGCATATGTAATGACTTATTAAGGTCCTGAAATTTAGTTAATTTAGTTAATTATGCTGTACTTGTTTAACTTGTGATTTTGTACTGTTCTCCACCATTCTGATCCCAGCCACCCTTCAAACTGTGAATGTCAGGGCTGAGATAT
Source organism: Branchiostoma floridae x Branchiostoma belcheri (assembly GCA_019207045.1). Lineage (NCBI taxonomy): Eukaryota > Metazoa > Chordata > Leptocardii > Amphioxiformes > Branchiostomatidae > Branchiostoma > Branchiostoma floridae x Branchiostoma belcheri. The sequence continues at coordinate 21,349,474 of CM033033.1, read as the reverse complement.
TGTTTCCTATACGTAAAGGGGGAGGGGGGCACCATGCACAATATGCATATATAATGATTTATTAAGGTCATAAAATGCATAGTTAATTATGCTGTACTTGTTCAACTTGTGGTTTTGTACTTTTCTCCACCATTCTGATCCCAGCCACCGTTCAAACTGTGAATGTCAGGGCTGAGATGTTGTTTTCCTATGCCAAGGGGGAGAGGGGCACCCTGTACAATATGCATATGTAATGATTTATGAAGGTCATGAAATGCATACAGTTGAAGGTAGGAATAAATAGAGTTGACAGCTTATACAAACTTGTTCTTTTTTGTTATGGTATGAAGTTTCGTCTTTGTAGTATGTTGACAACTGAAAATATTCCCATATCTTAAGTGGTCTGTGTTAAGCATGTAGGGGGGAGGGGGGCGCCATAATACAAATAAGCATTTTTAACTGCTCATACTGCTCTTTAGGGGTTTCACAGAAGCTTCATAATGTATAAGATTATTGTATGTGGTGGGTACATAGGATTCATAATTGATCAAGTGCGCTGGAAGCCTTAATTACTTTAATAACATGACTTAGATATGCTACATCATTAACTATACTGTGAACCTAATTTGCATAAAATTTGCATAAATAAGTCTAAATTTGACATTTTTCTTATTGATTATGGTGTTTGGTCCGAAGCCTTATCAAATGGTGCAAATCGCATCTTTCTACGACTTAAAATAAAAAATCACATTTTTAGGTCACTGACACTGTTAATTCAATGCTTAATTATGGGGCAAAAATGCTCTCAGAAGCATGTTTGATGACAAAGTTTTTGACCTTCCCGATATCGTAGAAGGGTGAAATTTTCAGGACATACTAAACTTACTTAGTACTACAAGGAAATCCATACAAAATGACAAATAGATGCCACAAATAAAAATTCCAGCCTTTCAAAAATGGTAATTGTGATAAAATTTGGGTGTGGGCCTCCCTACTGTTAGACTGAAAAACGACACCGTTCGAAGAACGTATTCCGGTTTCGAATTACGAAAACACCTGAGTTAGTGACGTAAACGTCAGATTGTGACGATGATGAGAACATTAGAAGAAAGATGATGAGAACATTATTTTAGAAGAAAGGTTCTAGAAATGACAGTTGAGACATTTGAACGTAACACAGAAAACTAGACGCGTAGTGTAGTATATGTATCGCCAAAGTCATGCTAGGCGACATCTTCCTAGGAATACGCGACCTGGGTATTGTACGGCGTCTCTTATTTATCAAAAGTTTGATGCCTATTGGAGCGCCTAACGCGTCGCGAATAATTGCGTGGTTTGCCAAGGGAAAGACAGACAATCAATTGTCCGAGAGAGTCTTTGACACAGTCTCGTCAAACTTGGAGGTCCTGTTTCCTGACTCATTCAACAACGATGCGGCGCTGTTTGTAGAACTACAGGAGAAGTGTTTGGCCGAAGAAAGACCCTGGGGAAGCACTTTAATCTCAACCAAGGAGACGTGTCGTCTTTGCAAAGGAAGACTGCAAGTAGCAGCAGACAGGGCGTCAGAAGTGGTGATGTACAACATGACCTACGGCACGTTGTTTGGGATGAAGTATGCCAAGATTTGCTCCAGAAAATGTCACTTTGTACAGCACTATGGCTATTACACAATTGACGGAAATAACTTTTATGATGATGACTGGGCCGACAATGAGTATTTATTATCATCATGCAACACTGCCGTCCAAATCAAGATGCTACAGGATTTCGACGTAGAGCTTCTGATTTGAATCCTTAGCTACGATCAGAAGGCAGACATCTACAACTATGTACACAAGTACAAAAAGTCAGGAAAAAAAACATCAGAGGAAAGGAACGCGGCGCCAAGAAAGAAGACAATGACAACAGGTATTTTTTTATGAAAGATTATTACTCATGTGAGTTTTGAATGTAACGTCTTGTACCCTTAAAAATATTTGATCAATACATTAACTTTAGTGATCAAAAGTTATTTGTTCTGGAAGGAGTAGCCGTCTTTTTTCACGTTTAGTTATTGTTGTTTTATTAGTGTTCAAGCATTTGGTTCATACCTGTTGAATGAAACAAAATTAAGTTAATTTTTTGTCAAAAACACAGTCTAAAAAGTAGCCGGTTTCAAACTGTTAGACTAAAAAACGACACCGTTCGAAGAACGCATTCCGGTTTCGAATTACGAAAACACCTGAGTTAGTGACGTAAACGTCCGTTGGTGACGTCTAAGAAGTTGAGAACCTTAGAAAGAAGGTTCTATAAATGACAGAAGAAACATTTGAACGCAACACTGAGAAGTTGTAGACGTGCTGTGTAGTATATGTATCGTCAGAGTCATGCTAGGCGACATCTTCCTAGGAATACGCGTATTGTCTGGCGTCTCTTATTTATCAAAAGTTTGATTCCTATTAGAGCGCCTAACGCGTCGCGAATAATTGACAGACAAGGACAACATTTTTATTTTATTTAAATGATTAGTACTTATGTAAATTTTGAATGTAACGTAGTGTAGCCTTAAAAATATCAGATTGATACATTAACTATGTCCAGTATCATTGAATGAATCAAAGAAACAAAATTAAATTGTTTTTTTCGTAAAACTGAAGTTCTATCAAACGAAATTTAGAAATCATGTTTTCTGTTTCCTCTCCTTCAAAGAGGCTGTCCTCAATATTTCAAAATGTATAGATAACTACATAATGTCACACTCCTTACGACTTAGATTTTTTTTAAAGTTGTAAACAGTTAGCTGTCCTACTTTATAAGAATGGGATTTTAGTGTAACAGGTAAGATTCAAACAATGTCTTTTTGATTCCGTTGTTGTTTTATTTCCTCTGCAACATCTATAGTGGATTTGCATCGCGGGGGCTAATGGACAGAAGGCGGTTTGAAGAGGCCCACCTTCTCTTCGCATATCTAAATGTTGTTTCGACCTATGGCGTGCGAAAGGACAGCGAGATCGATTACTCAACAAATGCAATGTGCGACAGCATATCGTCGGATTTCCACGAAGCTTTTGTAAAGAGATGGTCAGGTAAATAGACACTTTGCAAATATGAATATTATAATATTCACTAGATGATAAGTGTTGAATAGAAAAAAATTAATTTAAAAACAAATTTAATCATTCCAGATCTTATAGAGCTTATAGAGCCTACATTACATTAAAACTCGTTAAAAATTGCATAAAACTAAAATCATTTTACAACTTAATGTAACTTAAGTATCAGTTAACCACAGCTAAAAGAGACTGTTTTAAGTTTTCTTTTTTCCCTCGCACGGTTGACGAGTGGAACAGTCGAGGCCTTTAAGGCCGGTTTGGCTGCCTTGCCCTAATCCGCAAGACACCCCCCCCCCCTCAGCGGCACCCCAGTGGGGTTTTTTAGAGGGTATCGAAGACGAAATTATTGTTTTCATGACTACTATGTGATAGAATTTGTAAATAATGCACAATAAACGTTTAAGTTACAAAATGTTTGATATAAAGCAATGATTTGCAATGCACTTTATGAATTCAAACAAAACTTAACGTTATATATAGCTAGTAGAGTTAGAGTTGACTGGCTTAAGCTACGTTCAACAGTGATTTTGAAGATTTTGCAGGAAAGGGTATTCACCACTTGCACACTTCCCATAGTTCGCTATGCCAGGGTTCCGGATATGGATGTTACCAACATTGCCCATGGTGCGAAGCCAGGGTGGAACCAGCTAAAACCTTCAGTACGAGGACGGCAAAGCATATAAAGTAATGAGTTGTCCGACAAATATAGTACTTCTATTATTAGGGCTGAGAATTTTACAACTTATAGTACAAGTTTTGTTGTCAGAGGTATAAGCCAGCGTGGGACCGCGTGGTGCAGTGGCAGTATGTTCGGCTCGAGACCGAGAGGTTGCGGGTTCAAATCCGGCTGCCGTGTCACCGATCTTGTGGGAAAGGCACTTTACACGACTTTCCACACTTAACCTCAGGTGTAATTGAGTATCTTGCTGCGGCTAGGGGCCTCGGCGGGGCTTTGTGGCCGAGACATGACGCACCCGCCATGGCACACGAGGTAGGAGAAACCCCTTACTGTACATCCTTGGTTGGAAGTCCTCCTAGGAGACGGATGCCCCAAACAACAAAGCTGCATCTGCTGGAGCCGCCTCACGCGTTGCATACAGTTGCCCCCGTGAGACTTAGTGTTCCAGTAGACGAGAGGGTGGAGAAGGAATTGCACACCCCTCCTTCACCTTAAAAAGTCATGTGCAGGTCAGGCAAATGCCTGTCTGCCTCCTCATCTGTCAAATCTTTAAAAAAAAAAACTAGCCAGCACGTCACAACTGTGGCTGTTAATTGGTTTCGCCCGATGACCTCACGGGTCTCGGCTTGCCTTTCGTCTGCAGCCTTTGTTCTTTGTTGTCAGAAAGTGATTAAACAATGTCCTGTGCACTGTTAGTGTATTTGCCAGACAATTCATTAGTTTACTTGTATATGCTTTGCCGCTCTCATACTGAAGGTTTTTTAGCTGTTTCCACCCTGGCTTCGCACCCTGGGCAACGTTGGTAACATCCACATCCGGAACCCTGTCATAATGAATTATCATCCAGGGAAGTGTGCAAGTGGTGAATTCATTCAAATACCCATTCCAGTTTGTAACTGTTTTATCAAAAGCTTAGACTTTGCTTGATAAAGTAATGAAAAAACTAATATTGGACTTGTCTATAGGATGATACGGAGGACAACACGGCATCCCTTGATTAATATGGTGTTTTATATGTTGAGTGAACATTATATGTCTAATCATACTTGCATATGCCATATAGGAAGCAAATTCTGCTCTCATTTAAATATTAAAAAATGCTCCTGTCAGTCTATAGACCATACCACTTACTATGTAGAAAATTACAGGTAACCATCAATGGTTTCTTTATTTTTCCACAACACCTATATATACCAAGGGGGTTATATGAGTTGGTTTTACGAAAGATGCACCACAACATTGGTATTGGTTGATGTATCGGAAGAAATTATAGCCATGGGTGAGATTCAACCTCTAATCAAAACAGCTGATATATCAAGTATTTAACGAACAGCAAAAAATGTAACAATTCAGTTCCCAGAATTATAGTTTTGTAGGAGAAGCCAGCTAGCCAGGCCCTATGACATATCAAGTCACTGTTTTTTTAAATTTTATATTCCATCACATAACGTCACAAGTGGTTTCAAACCTACATTTGTAAAATCGCCACTAGGGGTGGGTACTGTTACAGAAATTTCAGGTTCAGTTCAGGTCCAGAGGATCAAGTCCTCAGATTTTTCAGGTCCGTTTTTTTCAGACCAATCCAAGAAGAAATTGCTATTTTGCACATTTTAATGAGATCAAACCAGAAAAACTATTGGATGTATGCTTATTGTCTTAAAGTTAATGGCTGTTGTAACATTCATCATTTCATGTCAATCACCCATGCCCACATGGCCACACCCATAAAACTCCTTTCTTCTCCTACCCAGCAGTAATTATTGCCGTACCAGCTAGAAATTGTTGCCATACCCAGTTATTGTTGCCTTTCCTGCTAGACATATTTGCTGTACCTGTGCCCTGTCCAATACTGTAGGTACAGCATAATAAGATCTGGTACGGCATGATTAACCGGCATGGCAAGAAAGGCGTTTTAATACTTTTATGGGGGTGCATATGATCTCCAAACAGATCCACGGTGATATAGGGTTAATGACCCGCCCTGAGGTGTATTCGGTGCCATAATTAATGGCGGTTCCTATAACCACCGAATGAAGCAACCGAGTCCACGTAGCGGACGAGGTCGTTCATGTCAGGTGATTATAGGAATAGGCCATGAATTATAGCACCGTATACACCGAAGAAAGCGGGTCATTAACATTACTATCATATAGACTTTGTCCGATACCTATCCGTGACGACTCCAGAGGACACATTCGCTCAGGTACTAGCCTAAGAGTAACAGTGTATGATTGCCTGAGGTTGAGGGTTGAGATGGAGAGTGATGTAGAGTTCACAGTCCTGACAGTGTTTCATTTATGTCATACCCAGCAGAGAAAACACAAGTTTCAACGCAAGTTTCAAAATACTCCTGAAAAGAAGTCTGTGTCTTCTAAAAAATTGTACCAACAGCAATTCCAATGTTTGAATCCAGTACTTGACCAGGCACATGTGAACTGCAAGTAGGTAACCAAGGCACGGGAGACCACTGGTTCAAATCCTGGGAAAGGGCATCTTGGTTGAGGATGCACTTGTCTTCTGGAAGGGAAATACATGTAAAATTGAGGTCACATGTTTAAGGAAGTGCTTCAAGCACATTAAAGGGGTAGAGATGGTTTCCAAATTATACCTTGTTTACTGACTTGAATCAGGTAAGAATGCGGTTCTAGACTCTTCAATGGGATGTATAGACAGAGGCCCCGTGTTTGAGGAGAGCCACACCTCTAACATGTTAAAGACTTATTGAAGAGTTCATTCCAGTATAAATCAATCAAAGTTAGAGTCAAGTCGTATGCATCTTCTCCCAACTGTACAAAGATATAAGTTGTGTTAACGTTACATCTTAAGGCAGTTGACCAGTTAATGCAAAAGCAAGCAAACCCCAAAACTTGGTCTCCCCACTTTCCGGGCGAGTTGAATATCCATAGTTTTTACCATTTATGAGAAACATACTTTCAAACAAATGAACAAACAAATAAATACGAAAATTTTGTCTCCCCACTTTCCAGACAGGAGCTGGAGGAGTTGAATATCCATAGATTTTATCATTTATGAGAAACATACAAACAAACAAACAGAAGAGAAAATTTTGTATACATAAGGGATAAGGGCGCATCAACCCTCTCTGAACCATGATGGTGGCAGGTTCCGCCTTCCCACCATTTACGATTCACTTCTGAGTGCTGTCATTCGACGACTTCTGTAACATCATTGCAGCTAATCGTCTATCTCAAGGTCGGAATACTCGACCAAAAATTTATGGTGAGTCTTCTTCGGTTGTGTCGGAACAAAGTTTAAACCTTTTCAACCTAAGACAATTTTGTCACCCCACTACCCAGACAGGAGCTGGAAGAGTTGAATATCCAGTTCCAGGACCTGCAGAGGACGGAGGACATGCTGAGGTCATCCCTGAACGATGTGACCTCCAGGAGGAGTGGGCTGGACAGTCAGCACAGGAAACACATGGACGAGAGGTCAAGTGTGCTCAGCCAGAAACAGATACGGTCTACAACTAACTCTGACCTATCCATAATTCGACCTGTCAGGAATAACAACTACGATAAATCATGATGCTTAATGATTTAGAGGGAGAAATCTGTTTTTGTGTTATGTATGTTATTGTATTGTTTGTAATATATATATTAATTTTCCCCGGACCTTTCTAAGATGCAGTGCTCTGAGTCACCTTGGTAAAAGGAAAGAACAAAAAAGATAGATTATCAAAGCTAGCAAGATTTTTGTGAGTATGCAATAGTGTAAGGAAATTAATCAAATAAACATCAGTCTGTTCGGTGACCTTAAAGTTTGTTCAACTGTCAGAATAGCACTTCAAATGCATCGTATACAAATTGTTAACTGCCAACCTCAGCTTTCCTTCAACCTTTCTTCTGGATTGTCTGACCTGCAGACAGGCCAGACGATCACCAGAGGGCGCTTTTTCCCCAAGTCTATACTTTCGGTTCCGAGAATTCTGGCTAAGGTTCCCAGAATTCTCCAAGATTCTGGCCCAGGTTCTCAGAATTCTGCAGAATTCTGGCTCAGGTTTTAAAATTCTCCAGAATTCTGGCTCAGGTTCCCAGAACTCTGAAGAATTCTCCAGAATTGACTTTGTTCCTGGAGACATCTAATTGCATTCTACATATTAATTACCTTTCAATATACATCTTCACAAAATATCTGATATAGATGTATAGGTGCAGTCTGTGAAAAGCTACAAGCATTAGTCCCCAGTCCCATTTTAATCTGCTCAATGTTATGTATGTTCCCTGCCTACAGGAAGACCTAGAGGGAGCTCTACAGTACAACAAGAAGGTAGCGGAGGACTACCGTCGCCTGATGAATGAGAAACTGGACATCAAGGACACCCTGCTGCAGGAGATGGACGCCAGGGTCAAGATGGAGTCTTCTGTCAAGGATCTTAAAGAGGTACAACTTCTTAAAGATTGAGGGAGGCAAAATCCACTACATAGTAAAATCATTCTTTATTCATAGTAAAGAAAGGTACACAGAGCCCAGGACACGATGGTCATTGCTGGCCAAACATGCAGGGAGACATAGGACATAGGACATAATATAAATAGTATTGCACAGTGCTTATCATAACTTTAAAAACATTGTATTCAGTTTAGTTCGGTTTTAATTTGTCTAAATTTGATTTAAAATCACAACATTTCAGTCATCAATAATGTCCATATAGATGCTCTACATTTCTCAGCCTTATGGGTTTCTACATATGCAATAGCGTTTCTGACTCCCAATACGGTTCGTGGCGTGAGTTCCAAATAGCGTATGACGACAACAAGGCAATGCGGCTTATATCAGGAAATCAGAAATTAAATTGTAGTCAATTAAAACACTCAGTCTGTTACAAGATATTTTGCCATGTAAATAATAAATGGGTAGTTGCTTTCAAGCACAATTTTAATTTGTATTTTCTTTCTCATTCACTGATGGAAAATAGCTATCTTTAATGTCTGACTCTATAGAGAATGTATGAGCAACTTGCTATATCTATTTGGTGTTACATGATTGTGTAATGTTCAACTTGGATAACATTGTACAGGTGTACCTTCATCGATATCAATCATGTTCTTAAGAGTGACCATAGATTAAGATCCATCCTATTTCTGAAACGATATAGGAAACTAAATGCCCATTTCTTATTTTAAATGCCACTAAAATCTTGCAACTGACTTGAGAGAAAATTTAAGTTTGGGCCCTCTAGCAGATTTTTTTTAACAGAAGGTCCTGGAAACATTTTAGCTGCAGACTTTGAAACAGGATGAGTCAAAAAGGGATGAATGAATTTTCATTTTTTATTTCGTTTGCTTATCGACTATTTCTTTCCTGTTGCCATTTGCCAGCTGTCCGGGTTGCAGAGCCGCCTGCACCTGGCCCTGGTGCAGTACTTCGACCTGCGGGGTGCGTACAACCAGGCGGGGCTTGCGCGCATGGAGGCGGTCGGGCAGGAGACGGGCAAGAGGATCCTGGTCCTGCAGGACGGCATAAACGATGCGGTCCGAGAAATAACCGGTTTCCTTAAGGCCAGTCATGAATATTACATTTTTACAGTTAGTAATGATTAATCTTACAGTTGATGCAAATCCATGCCTGAGGGCTCTGAGGGCTCAAATAGACCAATCCTGTCTATTACAATTAGCAGTTCAACCAATGAGAGAATGGCAATTATCGATTCAACCAATGAGAGAGTGACTGCATGTATGTCTTTTGTATTTTTAAATGTGTCTTTTTACCTTGAATTTCTACCTTATTGAAGGAGGTTGGCGGGAGCTATGGATTGGGTTTATGATATATTGCAAATAAAACTAAACAATGGTATACTGATGGTGTATACTTAACAGAAGAAAATTGAATTACATTATGAAATACATGTGAATTGTTTTTAAACCATTTGAAATCTATTTTTACTTTTATTAATAGTAAGCCTACAATAAGCTAAAGTATGTGATGTTCGCAGTATACATAATATTATACTAACTGCATAATTTATGATACCCACCTTCAATGACAATTCCTTGTTAGCACCCTCTTGAGTGAGGGACACGATGATGATGTGTCAGGTAGTTACAAAATGTGTGGCTACATGTAAATGCATGCGTCGGGACAGGCATTCATTGACACTTTGTCAAACTTGGTCAATACTCTGGAGAAAAACATGTCCTATGGTGGTTGGTGATTTAAAACTAATTATGTGCAGTGTTTATCTAACTGTAATTGTTTTGCTTATGTGTTCTAATGTGTATGCGCCTGTCATTTGCCATTATACAGTGGTGTAATGGGTATACTGCTGGGCTTGACAATCTACGGCAATTTGGGCCCCTTACTACTAACAGTAGCAACAGTTGAGCGATCAAGTTAGATTGAATTTGAGTCACCCTTGATGTAATATTTTCTGATATGTACAATGTTATATTTTTTTAGCAATGATATTTAATGAGTCAAGCGATCAAAATTGGATCTGAGTGTCCCTTGATTTTATATTATATTGTATTGTGCACAATGTAAAATAATGATTTGAAACGAATCATGAAAATATATTTTTAGCAATTAAATTTAATGGCAGTTGAGCAATCAAAATCGGATTTGAGTGTCCCTAAATTTTATATTGTATATTGCGATGTGCACAATGTAAAATTATGATTTAAAACAAATAAAAAAACATTAAAAAACTTAATTTTAGCAATGAAATTTGTTGAGCATTCTTTTGAACTTACATTTTGTAAGATGTTCAGCAGTCACTCAGTAGTACTGTTGCAGCGTCTAGTAGAAAAGGGTTATCATCTGAACAAATTGAATGTATACTGATGCTTCAATGCATGCTCATGCATTGTTTTAATGAATTTGACAGGTGTTGCTATCTAAAACGCAATCATACAAATGTAACTCTTCTTGAATTTTCATGTACTTTGTGTCCCTTAGGGTCAGCTTGATGGGTTGGCAGCCAGAGAAGTTTCCGAGGCGGCTGCGAAGGCCTTACGGGAGGAGACGCACACGCCCCTGCCTGCTGTGGTCAGGGAAGACACCAGGACCTCTGCCATCAAGGCTTAACAGTTCTACAATTTTGTGAAAAATTCAAAGACTTTGAGATATTTTCAATTCTCAAAGAATGTCAAATGTTTCTGCTTCGCAATAAATAGACCATCGGAATATTTCATTTTTGGAAGAACAAAACCAATTCGATTATAAAATCGTACCAAGTGGGACTTCAAGTACAACGTATTTGTATTTACTTACGAGTCTACTACTATATGTTATGAGATTTCTGTCAAACCTCCCTGTAAAGTAGAAAACATGATAATTTTATGTATCTATATCTAGAATCTGATGTATTTTTACTATTTTTGTTGCGGAGCACACATAAAAGTGTTCTGTTTGAAGTGTGTACAGAGAGTCCTTTTAAAGGCAGCAGTATTATATTTTGCAGTGAAATCAGCTCACAATTTAGTCTGGAAACGATAACTTGTAAATATGTACATATTGTCATAAAAAATTGAATAAAGTTCGATATGCTGCAAATTAACAAGTCAAAGTGCGTTTCTTTTGTGTATGTAAACATATATACATGTATGTGTGAATGCGTGCGTGAAAGAGTGTATGATTGTGTGTGTGTGGGGGGGGGGCGTTTTTCAGGACTGTATGTTGAACTGTACAAAAGTATGTGTGGACAATTTTGAAATGACTGATAATTTTGTAAACAATCAGAATGATCTCAAAGACACATGACATGCAAGGCAACTATTTTATTGCAAAACAACATTGCTTCATGGAAGCCACAGCAAAAGCCTGACCCTTGATATTAATGAGAATAGTTGCTTTACAAAATGCATAATGTACATCGCATTCTCACTGCAGGTGAAAAACAATTCTTGTAGCATTTGACAACTATATTGCAAAATGCATTGTAAACGTCAACAAATACATGTACATTACCGCTTAGTTGTTGCCAAATTTGCTACACATAACATTATCTCTTACTTCTACTTGCAGTTACAATCAACAACATAGGAAATCGTGTTTGCTTGGTCAAATAAATTCTTCTTAAAGAGCAATTTTGTTTTGGATATTTTTATACACAATGCAGTATATGTACATGACATTGTGCATCACCTCTGTATACAAAATTTTCATACAATAATAAAGAAATAATCTTTTGAATTCACCATTCTGTAACAAGCTATTCTATTGCATGTTTTATATTATTCTAGCAACTAAAAAATTAATGTACACTCTTGCTAAGACCATTGACTTTAGCTATTAGCAGCTTTAGGAGCACTTCACTCCAGAATGGGGTGTTATGTTCCAATAGATAATTATGTATTCATGGATTGATTTGAAAAATAACACCCCCTTAACCCTATTCAGACCGGGCTTTTTTGGTCATCCCTGGACCGGGGGGGGGGGGCTTTTGAGGCCCTCCACTTTGAAGTCCTATAACTCTAAAACGACGTGCCGTAGGGCCACCAAATTTTTAGGACATGATATCGACATAATATCTGACAAGTATTTGACGTTTGACGTTACGTTGACGTGAGATGACGTAATGATGACGTCATCAATTTGATTATATTGGCCGGACCCATGAAAAAAGGGTATTCTCAGAAAACTTCAAGTTATTCTACAAAAATGTAACAACAAGTGCAGATAACAGAATAATAATGTTTATTACGACTTGCGTTGCCAATAGCAACATCAATGACGTCAAAATGACGTCATAAAATGACGTCATACACATCTAAGATACCGGTTGGGCTCCGCCATATTATATCCACCACCTTGAATTTCTAAAAATACTTTTTTTGCAACAAATAATCACAAAGGGCAATGGAAATAGACTCAATTCATTCATTTAGATGGTTTTTGATGAAAAAATACCAGGTAGTTATAAATTTTAATGGATAATTAGCTCGTTATTCTTAATCTGGCCATACGGTCCGCCATCTTGGATTTTGGGCTGATGACGTCATCAAATTAGCATAATTGATGCATATATAATTATGAAAGATATGCTAGATAATATAAGATTTTATTTATGTAACAAAATAGCAGTAATATAGCAAATAAATGTGAAAAATACATTGTTAGAACCAAAAATAGTGATTTTTGGCAAAACAGCCTGTCAACAAACGGTTGCCATGGCAACACGAAAATTTGGAAAATTTGTCAAACTTCGTTAAGTTGTTGCCAACAATATTTTAGGAAAACTCACCAAATTTGGTGGCCCTAGCGTAAGCCGTTCTGGCGTTATAGGACATCAAAGTAGGCGCGGGCCTCAAAAGCCCCCCCCCCCGGTCTGAATAGGGTTAAAAGCTTTTAGTGATTAGTGCTCATTTAACAATGTGAAAAGTAGGAGTAGTTTACCCATGCTTTACATGAAATTTATAAGTGACACATACTGTCTTGTATACGTCTGTACTTAGCCCATTGGGATATGTAGCAACCTTACAGTGTACATGTACCTCAGCTCCGATTTACTCTTCATCTTCCTTTGCTTCCAAGAAAAGAATTTGAAGGTACACCCAACTTGTTTAGAATATAGCCAACACTAGTATTCCAAATACTAGTCTCTAACAATACAACAATGTCAACCACTGTGACATGACATTGTATGTCTCTACCACAATTACAACGTTCCCAAAGTCCAGTTGTACTTGCATTTAGCCTTCGGGCATGAACTTGCAAATGACTATAAAATCTAGATTGGACAGAAAGGTGGGATACTTTGTCTTCCACTGTCTCAGAAAAAGAAGTCAAACCCAAAAAGTTAAATTATAATTTAGAGCTATCTCAGAGTTAGAACATAGAGTCAGCTTTTAGACTAGATTAACCACATGCTTTACTGTTTTAGTATCACCATTTGTCTGTCCCGTTCATGTTACCAGTGCAATTAGTTCTCCAGCAAGAGTTTGTAATTAACTTACTGATCACTTCCTTTCCCTCCCTTGCCTACTTCAGTATTTGTTTCAGCTCGTTCTTGCTGCTCTTCATCCATGCCCTCATGATCATGATAATTATGGTGAATGTAGGTTCAGCACCAGGGACAGGACAAGTTTAGTCAGTAAGAAGATAACCGGTGTGGATGTAAGTTCAGCACCAGGGACAGGACCAGTGTGGTCAGTAAGAGGATAACGAGTGTGAATGTAAGTTCAGCACCAGGGACAGGACCAGTGTGGTCAGTAAGAGGATAACCAGTGTGGATGTAAGTTCAGCACCAGGGACAGGACCAGTGTGGTCAGTAAGAGGAAAACCAGTGTGGATGTAATTACAGCACCAGGGACAGGACCAGTGTGGTCAGTAAGAGGATAGATAACCAGTGTGGATGTAAGTTCAGCACCAGGGACAGGACCAGTGTGGTCAGTAAGAGAATAACCAGTGTGGATGTAAGTTCAGGGACAGGACCAGTGTGGTCAGTAAGAGGATAGATAACCAGTGTGAATGTAAGTTCAGCACCAGGGACAGGACCAGTGTGGTCAGTAAGAGGATAACCAGTGTGCATGTGAGTTCAGCACCATGGACAGGACCAGTGTGGTCAGTAAGAGGATAACCAGTGTGGATGTAAGTTCAGGGACAGGACCAGTGTGGTCAGTAAGAGGATAACGAGTGTGAATGTAAGTTCAATCCAGGGACAGGACCAGTGTGGTCAGTAAGAGGATAACCAGTGTGGATGTAAGTTCAGCACCAGGGACAGGACCAGTGTGGTCAGTAAGAGGATAGATAACCAGTGCGAATGTAAGTTCAGCACCAGGGACAGGACCAGTGTGGTCAGTAGGAGGATAATCAGTGTGAATGTGAGTTCAGGGACAGGACCAGTGTGAAGGCAGTAGGAGGATTATCAGTGTGAATGTAAGTTCAGCACCAGGGACAAGACCATCAAAGTTTATCTTCCATGTTTCAGAAAAAAAAGTCAAACCGAATACGTTAAAATCTAAAGTCAGCTTTTTAGACTAGATAGCAATTAACCCTTGGGCAAAAATTTGCAAAAACGTATTGATCATTCTCTTTCCCTAGGCCTCCTTTGCCTCCTTCAGTATTACTTTCAGCTCATTCCTGCTGCTCTTCATCCATGCCATCATGATCATCAGGTGGTTCCTCTTCATCTCCATCCTACTGTACATCTTCATCCCCATTCCCTTCCTCCGCCATCACAGCGACAGTTCTTGCCTTGATCTCCGTCCACTCCCCGTCGACTCTCTGAAACGAGGGCTGAATGCGGATGTCGTACTCCGTCTCCGGTTCCAGATTCTCCAGCTGGAGGGTTTTGGTACCGTTATTCTGTATACAGGCCGCTGTGGTCCAGCAGTGTTGTCCGCCAGCAGGCCTGAGTCCGATGGTACAGTCAGTGATGTCTTCTGTGTCTGGTTCCCATCTCACACGGATGGTGTTTGCTGTTGTCCCGTCTACTGCAAAATCCCTCAGTTTTGGAACTGTGTTTAAGAAATTCAACAAAGATTACATCATTCACTTTCTGCCATATGTACATTCCATTTCATACAAGTGGCCATCTCCACATGAAGACCACCTGGCCAATGTGATTGCTCCACTTTTGGGGGGTCTCTTAGATAATTATTTCAATCTATGGACACCAGCATTAAGAATCCCGTCTCTAGTGACCACTCTTCACATAGAGCAGATTTAATCAAATCCCCGTGTATGTGGTCTTCTTGGACAGCTTTGTATAAATCTACAACTGTACCCAAAAGGGTATACATGGGATCATACATGATTGTACTGCACTGATTATACATGGGTTCTTCCCTCAGCCCATGTTTTGTAACTGTCACCTTCCCTACAGACATTTAAACTTACAGTGTACATACAAATGCCAACCTGGTAAAAACAATTGAGTTGTTTATTAAAGAAATTTCAGTGACTTTTTCGATTCTGCATATAAAAACTTCATGTAATAACTTTATTGCAAACCTGATGAAATAATTGGGGAAAGCTTACCTTGTAAGCCCATGTCCTGGATGATGTCTGGCCGTCCCATGTCGTGTAGTATCCCCACCAGAGCCTCCTGACTGAAGGGTACTGTGGATCTCCCCCTCTCCCACTCACACAGCACCAGCTCTGTAGGGGACAGCAGCCCACTGGCAGACCTGCTGCAGCGGCTGTCAATGGCCAGGAGGGCCTGACAGGGAGATAACAGACACAATTTACTGTAAATTCAGTTACTTTTTAAGTAGAGTATGTGGAGAAGGACAACCTCGAGCCAACCTACACCACATCTTCAGAAAAGACACTAGAGCCGCATGTTCCCCGTTTAGGAACTTTATTCGAACTTCAGTTACTTTTTCAGTTACTGTATTACTTCAAAGGCACAAACAGAGCCACTAATTACTTACTATACTGCAAATTAATCTACTTTTGCATTGATGCAGGGATATGAGGGGAAATTCGGTTTCTGCAATCTTAAATTTGTGATACAATTTTTAGTATATTTAATATTATCAACATTGGGCATGCATATTCCCAGTGTCTTGTTGGTGGAGAGGTCATGCAAAAAATTTCAAGAGTTCCTGTAACAGTAAAATTGACTTTATTAGCAATGAGAAAGACAGTGTCATGATAATAGACATATTAAACAAGAATGACTTATTTATTCTTTTAATTAAAAGCATATTTCAGGCAACTTTGCATCGACTCTATCAATGAGTTCAGGTCCATATTTTGAGTAGGTGTCTTGAGCACATTATTAATTACAAATGCCTCATTGCTCTGATGGATTACATATTGGATGTATTAATACAACTAAGTGATAAAACGTGTTTATATTTCACCTGATAGTCCAGTCCGATCTTCTCCCCTAGTAATCTATAGTCATTGCCGAACATGTTGATTTGATCCATCTGGTTGCAGAATTCTTTGCGCTTGGATAGTTGCTGCAGGAATCCCTTCTTACCCCTGCCGTTCCCACAGGTGACAGGGTCCTTCAAATCATACAAGGGTTCGTCTTCCCTCCTCTGCCCAACTCGTTCCTAGGATGTAAGGAAGAAGTGGGTAAATTTGTCTACCTCAAAAGAGGAAGAGAAGCCAAACTAGCATTGTATATTATAGAATATAGTAACAAAGCAATTCATACAGAAGAGGTTCATCAGTCACATTAAGTAAGGCAATCAGTGACTCTTGAAAACACGTAAAACACGTACGTCAAAATTTAAGGGAGGAAGGGGGATCCGCACAAGTCTTGGGCCTTGTCTCGTGATCTGGCGAGACTAGGTTATTCTGTGATCAAGGTTTTAAAGAGTCACTGATTGAAGAATTATTCTATTGAAAGTAATTCTTGTATCAAAACGTAACATCAAATGTCCTTGCAATTAGCCCACAGACATGTACAGTAGCTGTTGTATTTTGCAGTAAAACCATCAATTATCAAAATATACCACATGAGAAATCATGCAAAATTTGGTCAGACAAATGAAATGTTAGGATGATCAAGTCAATATGATTATGAGCTAGTTGATAATAGTGATATGTCACAGGTAGGTCAAATTCTTGCTGTAATAATAGGAAGTGGTATTCATAATTCTTTACATCAAATCATAAAATCAATCAACTTAATTTAGATTCATTAGGTTTTACATCGTTTTACTTTTAAGCATTTAACAGATGACAAGTGAATTCTATCTAGCTACACTAAGTCTTACAAAACGTAGTCTAAGAGAACAGTAGACAACAAGTATGCATTTACATACGTAGAGTGAAAAATTGGTGATGATGTTGAGGGTGAGAGTTTCGATGAGACCCTGCCGAACATGGATCCGCCCATGGAACTGTTTCTGGTCAGTACTGTTGTGGCTAATGCAGATCTCATGGATGTAGTGGTCCTCCAGCTTATCAAAACTCTCCCAACGGATTTCCTGCAAGATTGATAAAAGGAAACAGGTGTATTTTGAAATCTAAATTATAATAAACAGTATTGTCACCGTGCACGTGGTGTAATGGTGGCATGCTTCGCCATATACCCAAAGGTCAAGGGTTGGAGTCCGCTGACATGCTCTGACTCTGTGACTTTAGGAAAGGCACTAAACATGACTTTTCTCACTTTACTTTCAAATTGGTGTAAGCAAAAACCGAGCTATGGCTTGGGACGTCCCTTGGATAGGACGTTAAGTCGAGGTCCTGTGTTTGGAGAGCCAAACCCTGAGCATGTAAAATAACCCACCACACATATTAAAGAAAGAGTTAATGTGTCCTTCCAAGCGTCCGAGTATATCTGTCCAGATATGCAGCTTGTACTGTTCAATACAAACCTGGAGTGTTACACCGCCAGGCATTTTAGGCTAGGAAAACAATAAAAATAAGAAACATATTTCCGATTGTGAACAAACATTCTCTTACATACATTGTAAGTACATCTTTCATATGTTCTGTGAGCAGCATAGTGTGCAAGTCTTCTACCAGAAAAAATTGAAACGTTTTCTACAGGAACCACAAAGACGGTTAACGCGTACATTATAAAACATTCTTTTCACCTTTACAACGTCCTCTGTGATCCATCCGTTGGGTACCTCTACATTGATTGACAGATGCTGCACCACTTGGAATGCCCGAGGAGGGCAGACTATGTCCACTTTATCTGGTAAGTTTTGTTCTTTCTGTTGGTGGGAAGACAAAAGCCAGACAATGAAGTTGTTTGCATCAGTATATAGTAATATTACTACCGTACCTTTTTAGCGACGTAGATTACCGTATGGGGTCAAAACTGACCCCATAACGTTTTGTACAAATACAGTTTTGTAAGTGACCCTCTTTGTGATTTTTATATATGTATAGCTTCATTAATCTATGTGGGGCAATTTGACATGATTAGATTAGAATAATTCTAGTTCATTATCATAATTTATGAAAAAGATCATGGGGACCACATTTTGCACTAATGCTATTCAGACCGGGTAAGTTTTTTTTTTATGCCCGCACCAACTTCAAAGACACATAGCCCCTGAATAACTTATGCTAGGGTCACCAAACTTGGTCCCTTTTGAGAAAATGTTGATAGCAAGCAGTTTCAGTAAATAAAAAAAGTTCATCATTTTTCACGTTGCCATGGCAACGGAATTCTGACAGGCATATTTATTACGCAATTTTCTCATTTTGTCTTAAACATTCAAGTTTTAAGGTTTTCTTGGCTAAATACACTTGTTCGTGACATCTTATAAAATTTAACGTAAATTTCATGATTAAGTATTCATAATTTATGCTAATTTGATGACGTCATCAGTCAAAATCCAAGATGGCGGCCAATTTAAGCTAAATTACGACATAGCGTCGTCGTATAAAATGATAATGACACAAAAGTTGCTACGATAATTTCGCAAGTACATCACTCTCTGAAAATTTCATGATCATTGTGACGGAGTCACTGTAATAGTTTTAGGCATGCCCTAGGCTAACTGCGCATGAGCAGAAAGGAGGGGTTCAGGAGACGGAGAGGTTGGCAGTGTGAAGTCCTGCTATGTAGATTTAGAGGTTTCATGCATTAAAAGAGCAACATCGGAACAACAGCGTCGGTCTATCTTGTGACAATCAAACAATAAGTAGTTTAGACGTGGGTCTCATACGTTTGTTTAAAAAAATGCTGGGGTCAGTTTTGAACCCCACTGGACCATACATAAGCTTTCTATGATAACTTAATCAACAATGAGCCAATCTTTGTAAAAACGTATGAGAAGTTATATGACATATATACAAACAAACTCATGGGAGGAAATTTGGTTTCAACCGGAAATGTCATAATGGCACATATTAATATACGTCTGGGGTCAGTTTTGACCCCACACGGTGGTTTGAGGGTTAACGAATTACATTATACATATGCTAACTTGCCCTTAAATTATTTGGTATTAAAGAATTAATTTGACTAGTTGACCATACAAACGTCACTGAATAGTACTTTTTTTCTTGCGTCTAAATCTTGCATGATATAGTTACCTTTTACAAAACTCAAAAGTCAGAAGCATGCACACAGAAAAAATATATTTAGGACTATAGATGCTAAAACAGTGAGCAAATTATTCTTAAACTGTCAGTGAGCAGAGCACTTTGGACTAATGCTTTGTACTTTTACAGTAGCCTTTTACAGTTTTATTTTACATACCAGGTACATGTATCTGATATTTATGAAAATTTTCTCTGGTACTCAATGGATCATAATGACCGGCCAGCATGGTTCTTCACGCTTCGTTGAAAATTTTAAAACATCTTGAGATTTATACCAAGGATCTTCGGATTTTGTATTAAATCTTGAGATGTTTTGACTTGATCTTTTGCCTCAACCTTGAGATGTTTTTGAAAAATCTTGATGCTTCACATAAATCTTGAGATATTTTGAAAGTTGCTTTGAAAAAGTCCCATATCTTGAGATATCTGAAAAAAATCTTGAGATCATTTCAAAGAATCTTGAGACTTTATGAAAAATCTCAAGATTGTCTCAAAAGATCTCAAGATTGTCTCTGAAGATCTCAAGATTGTCAGTCTCAAAAAATGTCATGATTTACCTCAAAATCATGCGATTATTTGCATTTTCATTGATGCTTGAAGACCCCTGCTGGGGTCATTATGATATCAGAAGTCGGGTAACAGAAGTACTTGCGGAAAGCTGTAAACGGTTCAAAGTGCTCTTCTCAGTCCAATAATACTCTGCTCGCTGTATAAAGGAGGTTACGTAAAGAAGACAATGGATGACAATGAAAAGCAGCAATTCAAAATAATTCCGATTTTCCAAATTTTGCAGGTGGTTGTGGAATGTAACTTTTGATAAATGATAGCCATTAATGTTGAAGATGAAGATTTTGATCATGATGTAGTTATATTTTGGATGACATCAAGGTTCATTATAAAGAATGTTCCTACCACTTCCTTAAAGGACACCCCTTGTTGGTAGATCAGCACATACACGATCCAGGTCTGCCCTAGCTGGGGCTTGGCAGCGAGGATTCCTATGTTCAACTTCACTCCCTGGAAACATAAAAATGTCTTCATTTAGCATCAGGCTAAAGGAGATTTTCAATATCATATGCAATCAATAACACAATAACAAGAGAAAGCCAGTGTCAAGAATATATAATTATCATAGTTTTACATGTGTTTTTGTACTAATATTTAATCTGATAATTCCACCGGGTGCCATAATACTGCCAAAGTACATGAATTGAAAGTGATTTAAAGGGAACTTTGTTCCGATGCAGCATCAGTAATTCCAACATTTATACATTTCAGATATTCAGATGTTCAAGACAATCTTAAAAAGGCCACTATATTTAGTTATAAGGATCATGTTTTTGATGTGATGGTCAATGGCACCTGGTGGAATTATGAGAGAAAATGTTTAGCATTGTTACACATGACATAATGACATTAGGAAAAGCATCTATTATTCATCTTTCTCACAAATTGGAAAACCGATAGTTGGCCAGAACTAGATATAATATCACACACAAAAGAACTTACTAATAGATATTCCCAATGCTTGACTAAAAATCTCACCATACAATACACAAAATACTTTTTGGATATGCAAAAAAAAGGCTCACCCCCTGCAGTTCCTCTGTGCACCTTCTGGCTGCCCACTCATTTGAATAGAGATTGACGGTACCACCTTCGTCTGTGGATGGACGAGACCCACTGCTTTCCTCACAACTGACACTAGGCTTTGGAGGGAGGGGGGGTACAGGCTCATGTACGGGAGTGGGAGGGAGTGGCCTATCAGGAATGGGAGGTCCATTGAGATCTAGCGGAGGGTCGATATGTTCATGATGACTGAAAGCCTCCATATCTTCAGGAGGGAACACCATTGCTGGGGCACTAACTTGGCGCTGAAGAACATGATGTCTGTTCCCTTTGGGCAGGTGCGATTCACTTCTCAGTCTTCTCAGACACCTGTGATCTGGTGTTTTTCTTTCTTGAGGCGCTGACCCGGGCAAGCAGATTATCTTTCCGTCAGAAAATTGGAAGATACTGTTCCTCCTGTTGTGTCGATACGAGCTCACCAAGTTGTTCATCTCCTCTCCTCCCTCGTTGCAACCGAAGAAATACGACTGTTGGGAGACCTCGAACCTGAACCCTAACTGCAAGTGGCTGAAATTATCCAGTTCCTTCAGTTTCACAACCATTGGGAGCTGACGCATCTCTCTCTTTATGGTGGCTATCTGCCCCCCTCCTCTCCTGTTGACGTCTTTCTGTAGTTTCTGCTTGTATCTGTTGACGTCGCTGATGTGGGAAGGGAAGATGACAAGTCGTGCAGGCCTCTCCGGAATACTCTCGTGGGGGGCAATGTCAACGTCAAATGGATGCATGTCCTTGAATGGTCCTGTACAACACGACAAAGAAAAGGAACATTATAAAGACAGGCTGATCAGACATTTCCTACCAAAACTCAGCCTCCACTATCAAGTCTAATTAAAGTACATAAGCCACAATACTTGCAGATTTGTAATGAAGATTCCTTCATCCTTTCTAACTTAAAATCTGCGTGCCTGGAACGTTAGAGTGCAAGTCTTTGTCGGCAAATTTACCAACATTGCGCATGGATGATATCAATCATTTCTGGTAGATCTAACTTTGGCAGGGTCAGTTGAATTTTGAGGCGATCACGACAATGTTACTTGGTGAGAATTGTGGGTACTGAAATCACGTGTAACTTATCGCTCTTGTTCAATTCATCAGCATTTTCTCTATAGTGGCCACCTGCCTATAGTTGCCAAATTTCCCTAGTTCCTTGAGTGGCCGCTATAGACACAGGTTTGACTGCAGAGGCGGCGGCAGCAAATTTCGTTTGTGGGGGCCAAATATTGGTGATAGATTTGTGAGCTTGTCACGTCCCGTGTTCTGCCTCATGCCGAGTGGAGTTCATGTCGTGAGATCACAGACCGCCTACCGTGACGACGGAACCTTTCACTATTCTCATAAGCCTACACGATGACATGGACCAAGCATTGATTACAATCTACGCCTGGCGCGGCGCTGGGCATGAGCGTGCTTCTGACCTATCTGGTTTCTTCTAGTTGGATGCGCTATATGTCACGAGTACAGCGGCCATATCACATTACTTCACTCTTACTAGTGAAAAAGAAAACGTGATAAGGGTTGGGGAATGGGCTAGTTTAAGTTATTACCTGGGTGTCGTCATACTGCTGGATGAATACGTGGGCAACGCGTGTTTTGCCCTGCGTATACTGTTATAATCCTGTTGGAACTTTGCACGAAAATGTAGGTCGTTGGGTTTTACGGAAGAAGGAAAAAGACCAGAAAATAGGCGCAAAATCTGCTCAGACTTGGGCGCTTACATCAGCTTGGCCAAGTTGGTGAATACACCAGCCAAACATCTGTTTTCAATTTGTTGCAAAGTAAGAAAAATGCCAGTTGAATACATCTCATCAGTGTATCGTTTTCACTGCGCAAAAGTTTTAGTTGCAGAATGTCATTGAACCATTCATTTATACATTTATTAGTTTGTTCACTCTTTTATTCATTCGTTTGTTTATTCATTCCTTCATTCCTTTATATATTCTTTCATTCAAGACATGGCGCGGGGCTGTACAAGTGATAGATAGCGCATCCAACTAGATGTAAGCAGACAGGTCATACGGAAGGATTTGAAGTGTCTAGTCTACGAGTTGTAAGATGCACGGAGAAGCTTTCAGAAAACTACAACTCGACAAGGAAGGAGGAAGGAGGGGGCAGAAATACCCCCCCCCCCCCCACACACACACCCAGAAATAGCGTCTAGCAGCGAATCAATGTGATAGCACCCCCTATCACATTAGTAACTAGTCAGCTTCCGTACTTCTTACTAGTAAAAAAAAACGTGATAAGGGTTGGTGAGAGGCCAGTTTAAGTTATTACATGGATGTCGTCATCTTCTGGATGAATACGTGGGCAACATGTGTTGGGCCCTACGTATACAGTTATAATCCTGTTGGAACTTTGCACGAAAATGTAGATCGTTGGGTTCTACGGAAGAAGGAAAACGACAAGAAAAAAGCGCACAATCTATGCAGACTGGGGAGCTTACATCTGCTTGGCCAAGTTGGTGAATACAGCAGCCATACTGTTGCAGCCATACATCTGTTTTCAATTGGTTGCAAGGTAAGAAAAAGGCCAGTTGAATATATCAGTGTATGATTGCCTTTTGTTCTAAGTTTGTAAAGAATTGAAAACAGATGTATGGCTACTCTATTCATCAAGCAGAAGTAAGCGCCTTATTTTTTGTAAATTTTGCGTCTATTTATTGTCTTTATTGTCAAGAAAACAAGTTCTCTCGCCACATATACATGGGCTTCTTCCGTAAAACCCAACGATATATATTTTCGTGCAAGTTCCAACAGTATCATAACAGTATACGTAGGGCCCAACACATGTTGCCCATGTATTCATCCAGCGGCATGACGACATCCGTGTTTTAAGTTAAACTGGCACTCTCACCAATCCTTATCATGTTTATTTTTTTTTTACTAGAAGGTGATGTTACGAATGTATCTATTAGTGAAATAATGTGATAGCAACCCCTTATCACATTATTTTTCTAGTAAGAGATGTCGGTCTATTAGTGAAATAGTGTGATAGCAACCCTTTATCCCATTATTTTACCAGTAAAATGTTAAAAGATTGGTCTTAATTTGTGTCTACTAGAGAAAAAATGGGATAGCACCCCTCTATCATAACTCTATCACATTATTTTACTAGCATATAGACAATTATTGAAATAACCGCTAAAAACCAAGTTATCACAACTTTTCGAACTATCACGTTTTCTGTCCTAAAATACTTTTCAGGGCTAAATATATGTGTTGAATAATGAAGTCAATGACAGCAGTACTTTTTAAATGCCGGAAATGGTAAAATGGTAAAATTGCAATCTTCTTATCTTATGAACATATTTCCTAAATTTTCTTACCATACATAAAACATTATTGATATGTAATCTGGTTCACAAATCACATAAAGACACACTTTCTAGAAGAGGAACAAAGACATTAAAATCATCAAACCTCCATTTGAGTCCATATCTGATCCAGACTGTGATGCACCTTTACCATCTGTTTCTCCGGGTGATGCTGATAGGGGCAATGTAGATGATGTTCCCGAGCTTCCGGGTGTGGTTGGAGGACCATTAACCTCTACCACCACCACATCCCTGGTACCTTAATGATGAAGAACAGAAAGTCAAGACATATTCCACTAGACCCCTCAAAGCGTGAGTCATATAATGAAGATTCGGATTAACCCTATCCAGACTGGGCTTTATGGGCCTTCCCTGGCCGGGGGTGGGGGGGGTGGGGGCTTTCAGAAACCCGTTGGCATGGCAACACGAAAAATCATAAACTTACCTAATTTTTTAAAGATTGTTGCCAACAATATTTTAGGAAAACTCACCAAGTTTGGTTGTTCTAGCACAAGCCATTTGGGAGCTATAGGAGGTCAAAGTTGGCGCGGGCACTTTCAGCCCCCCCCCCCCCCCAGTCTGGATAGGGTTAAGGACATCACTCGTTGTATATTGTGAAACTATGTTTTACCAAATTGTGTTTCCGGTCATTAACCAAATGAAATGTTTTGCACATTACATGCACCTGCTGAATGTTGACAACATACCGGTCGAGGCGGATGCCCCGTGCATTTCGTCGACAACCTTTTGGGACGGATTCGTAATTGCAATGGCGAGGTTGACACGCACATCCTTCCCACGCTTTGCATAATCCGGCAAGAACGTTTCCAAAAAGACTTCCTTAAAGGTTCCATCCTTGACCATTTGGATAAGTTGCAGTCGATCTTCCTCAGTTGGTACTTTCATCTTTAACAAAATGCAACCCCTCGTAGCGCCCTCAATTTCAACATTAGCTCCGCCCCGCGATGCCATTCTCCTGGAAAACTCTCGAAGACGATCTACATCTCCCAGCTTCTCAAATATGTCATCTTCGTCACGGTCATCCATATCCAGATCGATGCAAGCATTTACAAAATCTAAAGGATAAAAGATGCAAGTTAACATGACTTATGAATATCATGATAATTGTCTACAGCAATTTACATACAAAACCTTGTTAAATGCAGGTATGACATAGATACCGGGTGATAATGACACAAGGGGGATAGATATTCTTAGTTTGAAAATAAGTGAAACATAAATGTATTTCTGTATACATCATTATCATCCTACGGCCCACTGGGGTAGCATAGAAAAATAAATCCAAATTCCTGTTGAAAAAAGTAGTAAATTAAATGTAAACGTAACTACATCTGGCTAGTACAAATAGCAGCTTTTTAAATTCTTACCAGGGTTTGAGTCGGTGGAATCCTCACGATTCACCACCTTAGTCACGTTCTCGTCTCCAATCTGTATCCCGTTACAACTGTCAAACTCAAAGTCCCTGAGCACAACTACCTTATCAACGTTTCCTATCCGTACATTGCTGATAGAGGAATGCAGTTCTTTGCTGCTAGTCTGGGAGGGGGGTTCAGAAGCAGCCGTCGACGATATGTCTGTATCTCGGCTTGATGACGGCATACAAAGCAAATTGTTTTTTCCCAGTAGTATTGCAGATGAATCTTTCACTGTCGCCTTCTCTTTCACAACGACTTCACGCGCTTGATCAATCTGAACGGTGGCACCATCTTTGATATCAAACGTACGCTTCGACGGATCCGTCACGATCACTTGTCCCTGATAGGTTTTACTTCCCCCATTACAACCCTGAAGTAGGTCTAAGGCTAACTGGCTACATGGATTTTGTTGAATGTCTCGACTGCCACATGCATTTTCGTGGTTTTTTGTTTGGGCTGTCACCGGAGTATCATCAACATTATGGTTAGTGTCAGTTTTGTCTCCATTCTCCACATGGCCTTCGCCAAATACCTCTTTGGTTGATGTGCACGAGAAGGTGTCAGATGTTCCATTTTCCACACCTAGCACGGTCGTTTTGTTATCTTCCTTAGTGCAATTCCGATTTTGCAAATCTACGTGAGATGCGAGAAAGCTGCTGTCCTTTTGAACATTAATTGCAGGAGGTTTCCCCCCACTATCTTCCTTTTGGTCTACCGGGGAGTCATACACATCTTCGCCATTACTTACATTGCACAGAAAGCCGTTAACTCTCCTGTCGTTGTGTTTAGTAAACTCTTGGTTTTCAACTAGCATGTCGCTGTCACCATTGTCTCTTTGAAGCATTTTGATGCTTGGTTGAAGACAAGCACTGTCTGTGTTAGCAACCTTTGACTCGGTGAGGTCTACTACTTGATAATCTTTAGTCAGTGTGAAGCGTGAAAATGCTTCTTCAATGTTCCTTTCCTTCTTAATCTCGTTTGGGCAATTAGCACTCAAAATGTCCGCAGACGAGAGGGAGCCACCAGATGCCATGCTGATATACAATTCAAAGGAAGGAATTTTGCCAGTGTGCTGGTAAACTCCCCACTTGATTGTATGATCATCTATTTTCTGGCTGTCCCCGTGACGGTATTGAAAAGAGCCAAACCATGGTGGGACATCAGACTGCGACTAATGGATCTTTCCCGACTGACCACCGTCTATATTGTCAGATACGAGCTTTTCAGTGTCATACCAGGGTCACGATAACTTCGATACGGATGTTCCGGACCGGGCGATGTTTTTCCGTATCACACAGGCTTCCATCGACTACTAAGTATAAAAAGCACTCCACATGATTTTTCTCGAATGGATGTTCTTAAACAATAAAGTTGTTGGCGCAGATTGAAACAATGTGTCAAATTTTATCCTTCTTATTAGTAGTTTGGCAATCAACTCAGTGTTTTCGGCCGTCGGGCGATCCGACCCGTGGTCAGTCTGGTACCTCGTGTAATAGTAAAAGTATATAGTATTCGATGTTCAACTTAACAGTCATTGACTGCTCTTCTTGCAATCGATTGTTTCTGATGTTGTAATTATATGTACATGTTTATCCCGTAGTACATATTTGAATGCAGCAAAGGTATTCCACAGAAGAGTTCTCTGAAATAAAAACAAAATGACGCATTTGACTACCAATTCACTTTTTCGGTCATGTGACGTTCCACTCCAGAATGGAGTATTGTTTTCCAATAGATTTTTAATTTTTTTTTATTCAAACTTTATTCAATATTTCAGCATAATACACAATAGCTCATACATATACATCATTGGAGCACAATAAAAAAACATTAACATGTGGTATAACAGGACTGGGTGAGAGAGAGAGAGAGGGATAACAAGCGTTGATCATTGGTCTGTGATTGACTTAACAGGTGTATCTAAGGGATATCTATCATTGGCATATTGGCAATTTTAGCTTTAAAGCATTTCAAGTTTGGTTTCAAATTTTTCAAAAAACAAGTGTAAATTACGAATAGATGAAAGTTGAATCTCTACTTCTGGATAAATCAAATTGAATTAAAATCAATACAATGTAAATGCTTGTTGTCTCTATATGTTTAAGATATTTCATATATAATCAAGTTCTCATCTATGTTCAGATCTTACTGTGTTTTGATTTTCCACCATGTACAAAAGTGTTTCCAGAAAAGTACAACTTCATGGCAATATACAAAAAGATGCTCAATAGTGTGTTCTTCATTACAGTTATTGCATTTGTTGCTTTGTTTGATGTTAACTTTTTGTAGCCAGTTGTTTGTCGCAAGATACCGGTGTAGAATCTTATACTGAAAACATTGTAATTTTGTGTCTTTTGTTACAACAAAGGCATTGGTATATGCATTTTCAATGTTATCACTTCCTATTTTTTGTATAATGTTGTTATCTTGACCTGGTGATACAAATTGTTTCTGTATCAGGATATCATATATTTGCTTACATGTGAGGGTATGAGGGTCTATCTTATCTGTATAATGTATGATGTTTTCAGGATTACATTTTCTTCTATCTTTTTTAACTACTTCTTTCCATTTCTGTGGTATGGCTGTTTTGAGTGAGTTGTATTTTAATACATGACATGGATTGATTTCTATACCATATGTGTTGTGTAGATCAGTTATATTATAAAAGGTTCCATCGTTTTTTAACAAATCATTGAAATATATATTGCCTGTTTTCCAATAGATAATGTGTCAATGAATACATAATCAGCCGAATTTTGTGGAATTCACCTTGGGATGAATTATGTGACGTGTGTTTTCTAAAACAATAATGACACTCACTAAACCCATGCAGACCCTACCCATGCATTACTTACACGCATAGACACTTTGTTTATCGTACATATTTTCGGAATAAATGAGGTACGCTAAGCACACCGAGAAGGCAAATTGCTCATAAGATAGCAAAGAATACAAGAACAAGACTTCTCTTCTTCGCAAGCTCCGAAGAGAACTACGTTTTCCGACTATTTCACAGACAAGTACACACACCGTTAGGGTAGTGAGCTCACCGTCACGTAGTGAGCTCACCGTCACGAGTACGGTCGGGCATTTATTGACTCATCAGTCTCAACAACAGGACAACTTCTGTTATACACATCGGTTCATCAGTGTTAACAACAGTGTTAACAACTTCTGTTTACACATTGTTGTTCTCATATCTACGACTCCAAGCATGTCTTGCTACAAGCTGGCGACCGTTTATCCTGGTTGCCACATTGTTATAGTCAATATCGAACTGGACGGTTAAACCGAGGCTCTGTCCAGCGGATGTTCAACGTATCCTGACTTGCATCTACCTCTGAAGTTACAGTAAGTCATCGGAAAGCTTATCGTTAACATAAGGCAACACATTGCCATAACAATGTTGCAAAATCAACGACATTGGCTATAAATAAGTACGCAGATACTTAAACATCAGCCAAGAGGGAGATATCCCACAATGACGCTTACACAACAGCATGAACAACACTGGGAGGAACAACACTCATGTCAGTAGGTCTAAGTTGCATACTTGCATATTAAACTTCAATTCATAACAGAACGTACAAGAGGCCAGTATGCGCCACACAGGGGCTCAACTTTCACACACACATCTTCTGAATCCCACAAGCGGTTACTCTGTGAGCACAAACAATAGCGTAAGGGTTTGATCTCTCTCAAGATTTCTTAGAGACTAGGTTAAGTTACAACTGAGCTCAAAAGCTATAGCAGAAACAGACCATACAGTATAATTAACAACATGAGCGTCTTGAAGTCAGATATGTGAGGGTAGGGTTGGGTGGGAAATATGACCGTACTCAGGAAGGAGAAGCCACGAATGACCTACATGGGAGATGGGGGAAAGGTCAGAGGGTAAATGGGGTCAGAGGGATAAGCATCAGGGTAGGGGGACACGTGACTTGTCTGCTCAGCCGTCGGAAAACTTGAATTCTCTTCTTCGCAAGCTCCGAAGAGAACTACGTTTTCCGACTATTTCACAGACAAGTACACACACCGTTAGGGTAGTGAGCTCACCGTCACGACGAAAAAGGATAGAAGAAGGGAGAGGGGTTAAGAAGGGGGGTAGAGACTGGATGACAGAGGGAGAACAGGCCTGACGCTCAACAGTATTTAACTCACGGTACAAGTTGTAGTGGGCTAGTTAATATATAAGTTACAATCTGGGAGCTGGTGAGAACAGAAGGTGTAAAGTCTTTATAATGGCGTAAAAAGAGCTAAACAGCCGCCGTAAGTTCATGATATAAGGTAATCCAAAGTTACACGGTGTTGGAACTGTTGACACCTCCTGGCGGGCTTTGGAGTTCGAGACATAACTTAAGTCCGTTCCGTTCGCGCATACAGCTCAAGGCGTTCGATTTACTAGTCACTCGCGGGTAATCCATCAACGTCATAGCGATACAGTCCTGACTGGTGCGATGATCATGACAGGATTCAAGTTGAACCGTCCGGCAATTGTCCCATGTCAACCACGCATGACTGCCACCACATGCTTCTCTTGTGTAGGTTAATGTCTCAATGAAATCCACGTACGGAGGCCTCCATCCAAGTCCCGCCACACTTGTTGGTCCGTCATATTCATCAGGTACAAGTCCAACGTTCTCGGTTGAATGTAAGGCCAACCCTGGGGTTGTATCTCGTACCGGAAGTACATCGACCGCACAGGGGATGACACTTCCGGCAAAAACTTGAAGTACATCCACACGGGGGCTGACACTTCGGTAAAGCCTCAAGTTCAAATCCACACGGGGGTAAGCACTAACAGTAAAGTTTCAACTGAGTCCTCACAAGGGACTGCACTCACGAGAGTGAAGTGTCTCCACACGGGGGAGCACACCTCAAGTCACCTTCACGTACATTCACATGTCAGGGAAGGGGGAGGGGTTGTACTCACGACAGTGAAGTGTCTCCGCACGGGGGAGCACACCTCAAGTCACCTTCGCGTACATTCACATGTCAGGGAAGGGGGAGGGGTTGCATTCACAGCAGTGAAGTGTCTCCACACGGGGAAGCACACCTCAAGTCACCTTCGCGTACATTCTCATGTCATGGAAGCGGGAGGAGTAAAAAGGCATGGGGGTGAGGGATGCCGGGTGGGGAAGATAGAACAAGGCGGGTGGTGGGAGGGAGAGGGGTCAGGAGGACAAAGTTTTCCGGATAATAGCAGACCTAGCCTGGATTCCATACCCCAACCTCAAGATATATCTTTCGTGTTGGGGTCTGGCAACATGGCTGTAGAAAGGTTCTCGAAGGCCCGTTGATCAGTGGGAGGAGAACCTGTGATTGATGACCACTCTCACCACAGGTAGCCAGCTACAACACACCACAGTTGGTCAGCAGGCTATCACAGTAGCGAATCAGCTACGTTATGGATTCAAAAAGTACAGTTGGGGGTCTTTAACCAATCATGGCAGGGGTGTAATTACCTCCTGCTGATCCTGTGTTGTTCTATTGGTGGGGTTTTTTGCCCACTATAAGGTGCAAAATTGAGAAGAGTTCCTATCCCATCCGGCCAGACCCCTGCACGATAGATACTTGAGATCGGGCTGGGGTTTGGTAACCAGGCTATAGCAGACCTAAACTTCGGGTGAGAAAATATTCCGTCAAAACAGTTAACAGACAACGGCCTTGTAGGATGGTATAGAATAGCTGTCAATGTGTCTGTAATAGTGAGATCGATAACATTATAAACCGGAAGGAAGAACCTGTCAAATAAGGTATAGTCAGATACACCAAGGAGTTTCATTAAAATATATATCGCATCACTCCGTATACCTTGACAGCCAGCAATGGGCCTGCAAGACAAGGCTGCTGTACAAGAACTCCTTGGAAGCTCAGTCGAAAGATTAGTCCTACCAAGTGTCATGCATGTGTCATGCATATGTATCACACGAAAACACGCAAAACGTCAAGGAAGGGTGTTAACACAGGTTTGTCGGGGGTTCTGCGAGAGCTAGAAGAGAAGAGGAATAAAAGGATATGTTCATAATAATTACCAGGTTCCCACAGGTGGGTGGTCTTAGATGAAAAGTTCTGGAGGGGAGAGTAAACAATCGTAATTGTAAGGAGGAAGTAGATCTAGACTGACGGTCATCATCACGGTTGGGGGTAGTGGGAAAGTGTCAGGGAAGTCTCCCGTTACTGGGCAATCACCCTCGTAAAGGGAAGAATGTGTGAAATAGCTGTGATCAAATTATACAGAGGCCAATAATTGGATTAGCAAGCACAGTACCGTAGATGTAGTAGAGTGTTACATAAACAACAATCACACAGAGTGCAGGCGAATTGTAGTATACAACGGGAGAACCTCATGTCAAAGTCCTATACATGCGTCAGGAGATGGGGCTGGGTAAAGACGGGATTGAAGGGGACTTAGGGAAGTGGGTAGGATGGATAGAAAATGCTAGTTGTGGCAGAGGCCGGGAAAGGTCATACCTGCAGTGAGAAACCAATCGTCACAAAACAAATGTCAAGCCTGGTAGAATGGCCACAGGACAGAAGTGAATGTCTGCGTAATGTCTCAGTACAAACAGCGGCTCACAAAGTAGACTAGCGGTATAAAAATCAAGGAAAGTCAAATCAAGGACATAATACTCTTCAGGTCAATGCACACGCAGATCCCTTGTTCTACATCCACTCCGTTTTCCTTCGTAGAATCTGCAGAAATTAAAACGGTCTGAAAGGCGTAAGTTAGAAAGGATCAGAAAGGAGAACGAGCTGCAAGAAGGTACATGTATGATGTATGCATATCAAGAATGTGCACAGGGATATATAAAGTAGGATCCACTCAGCTCTATCTTGTTGGCGATGTAGGGGCTAAAAACGGGGAGGAAGGGGTAAATTGAGATCAATTGTCGTTTATAAGGATCACCACGCTCCCAGGGATGGGTGGTCTGATGACACAATAGAGGGCAGTCTGGCAACTATTGTCACCGTGGGCGGTGGGGATGTGCGTTGTCACTGAGGGACGTCTCGTCGCTGGAAAATCTCTCATAAAGAAAGGAATGTGTGAAATAGCTCAATGAACAAAACCTGCTGCGTACATAAGAAGGCAAAAGATACCGCCATTAGTAGGGTAACCACACGAGGCAAAAAAAAAAACAGATGAAGCGCTCGTATCTGCAAAGAAGAATCATACGTATACATCAAGATAATAATAATAATTTAAAAAAAAAAAAAATAGCGTCAGCGTCCTGTGGAAATTAAAACGGGGCATCAAACTTCTATGACCAAAAGTCAAAGTCGAGTAATACACACGATTGCAAGAAAACAGACATGTACATGTATACAAGATACGAGGGAGGGGGAACGGGATAAGGGGAAAACCTGAGATGCAGCACTTCTCGGCCAGCCTGCCTGGGGGAAGCTTCTCACGGGGATGGTCAAGTTGAGCCGGTCGGGCGGGGAGGTCGCAGCTCAGGACAAGGAATCCTCAGGGCTGCCGAGGTGAAGCACGCAGTTGTCACAGCAGAAGGGAGGCGCAAAACCAGCAAAATATCCATCCTGCTCCGGTCGGGTACATGGGGTACAGCTCGGCGTGGAGAATACGGATCCAAGGCAGTACTCTTCACGGCTGAGCGACAGTTTCTGACTGACGGTAACCCAGAAGCGTATCGAACTACAAGGCGAGTCCACGAAGTAATCCAAGAGAATCCACACCGTATAGAGGCACGAGGTTGCGGTACGGGAGAAGAGGTCTCAAAACAGGTCCTTAGTACAAACAACGCAGACTAACAGAGGACAGGACAGGACACCATTATAATATAAACTCAACAAGTCAGGAGCTCAACAAAATATGACCGTACTCAGGAAGGAGAAGCCACGAATGACCTACATGGGAGATGGGGGAAAGGTCAGAGGGTAAATGGGGTCAGAGGGATAAGCATCAGGGTAGGGGGACACGTGACTTGTCTGCTCAGCCGTCGGAAAACTTGAAAAGATTTCTTAGCGAACCTGAAATTAGTTTTGTGACCTTACCTAAAAGTTTTGCATTGTATTCAGCCATAGGATTAATTCAATTAGAGGGTACTTGGGGAGTTTAGTAGAACATTGAATGCTTTTGAGGCATGTGGAACAACTGGGTACTTTATCGTATAATGTGAAGTAGTATACAGTTATCTATCTTCCTAAAATTGATATCTATCGGAAAATAACACTCCTGTGTGGAGTGGAATGCCCATTTAATTGTACACATGAGCCATTATGTATTAGTAAAGCATCTGTGAAGTTCACTTAATATATTCTTCAAGAGCTAATGAGAAAACCTTTTATAAGACAAATTGATATAACTTTCAATCAGCCGCGGGCATCAGGGGAGATGCATAGCGGCTGTAGACATGTCCCTCCAAGATGTTCTGTTTTCAGCCAGAGTTCTCCAGTCAGATCTGCTGACCCCTGATATAACTTTGGAATTCAATATTTGAGTTGAAACTAAACTACGCAATGTGCTTCATTTTCCACTGCACGTGTCAAATGTCAGGCAGATGTACCGTTACGCCCATATTATCTGAGTCCCTCTTTTATTATGAACCTATTTATTCTGAACAGCCACCAAGTTTCCATAACAACTATTTATTTATTGTTTTACTTTATTGGTTAGGTCAACCTCTCTCTCTTTGCAGCC
The DNA here is from genome assembly GCA_019207045.1 of Branchiostoma floridae x Branchiostoma belcheri. Taxonomy (NCBI): domain Eukaryota; kingdom Metazoa; phylum Chordata; class Leptocardii; order Amphioxiformes; family Branchiostomatidae; genus Branchiostoma; species Branchiostoma floridae x Branchiostoma belcheri. Next base: position 21,314,748 of record CM033033.1, on the reverse strand, counting down.
AGGGGCTGCATTGCAAGGAGCGTACAATAGGCGGGGCTAAATCGCAAGGGTCTGAAATGGCAGCCTGTATACATCGCCTAATGACCTCAATGTAACAGTGATTTCTCGCCCCAGTTGCGGCAAAGGACTGTAGGTTTTAAACCACATACACCGGGTAGAATCTCTACTCTTTACGGTAAGTGCGTTGGGTGTGTCTCTCCGCAAGCACGGGACCTCCATTTAACGTCCTATCCGTGGGACGTCCCTCTACATTATGTATTTTCAAGACAAAATTAAGTACGATTGATCTTTGATATAATGGATTCCAACATGGACTCCATATTGGATTTGGAATAATCCCAACCCAATATGGATTTTTAAAACTTTGACGCAATCCCATACGATAATGGACACTTCCGGAAGACCCTATGCAAAATGGATTCTTCATTGTTACACCTTTTCCTCCTGAAGTGCCAGGGCTACCTCTATAATAAGACAAGAACCCAAAATATACATTTTCGGTATGAAAATATCCCAAAGTTCACACAAATTTATGATTTTAAGGTAGTACATGGCAAAACTGTGAAGGAAGTCCTGTGGGCACATTTCCTATACACCGTGATACTGTGATTTTCAAAGGTTGAACTGGGTCTAGAACTGTAGGTTTAGTTTTACCCAGTCGTCAGGGAAGCATTCGTCATCTAAATGTACACATAGCTATATGCCTGCTGACTAAACTGTCGTTTGTTGTGGGGCGTCAATGAGGTTGCCACGACAGGTTGAAATCCTCTCGAGAGCGTAGTGCAGAAAAAACGATCACTGTTACATTATTCTAACATTGCCTAGAAAATTAACGCATTATTTCATTACTCGAAGCTACTTGTGGATGTCAGTAAAACTAAAATTCCCTTTCAGACATTTCCGACCCCACCGTTATACTCGGAGGTTAAAGGTTAGACTGGGGCTCGAACAGTCCGTCTGGTTTTACCCAGTCGTCAGGGACTTCCCCCGCCCGGGATTTCCGCCTGCTGACGTGGCCGTGTAAGGTGCATATCTGTCTGTGCTGATGCCGATTTTCACTGGAGCCAAGATATTACTTGTAGCTAACTAAAGTAAGGGTTTGCCCATATAAAGCAAAGAACTTTAAGTCGCATCTTTGGCAATTGTCACCTTCGTGGTCTCTTAAAAGCATCGAAATCACGTGCTATCTAGTCGTATTTTTACGCGCGCGGCATTTACGAAAATAGTTCTTAGCCGTAAAAACAGAAGTTCTAAAAGCACTCACATGTAATGCCCTACACAGTTTTCTTTTACAGAGGACTTGCAAGTCTGACCTGTTCAACTGTACACATCTTACGCTAAACGGTCAAACCTAGCGATGCCCCGCACGACTGGAAGTAGGAATATTACAGGTGGCCACAGTTTATATACCGTGTGAGAAGGGGGTTTCCCGTTGGCTGTTCCATTGGTGAAAAACAATTCAAAGGGCTCTATATATCGCGGTGTTACTTGGTAAACACATGCGGAAAATTTGTCTTTCACCGTTTCGTACCCGTATATTTGAATGACGGGAGGACAGAAGGCCCCCTTCGAAAATTTATGACAATTTATAACATTTTCTCACCCACAAAGCCTCCAAAATGGTACAGGCCAGCATTGCGACATATCGGATATATGTCAGGTGATCGTAATGTCGTCATGGGAATCCCCAAACCTGGTTTTATTGCGCATATCGATATAAAAACTATCGCTAGTTCACGGGACTTCCATTGGTTTGGGGCATTATCCAAGAATGTATTGGCGCTTCAGACTGTCGTGCACGCAACAACATTACATGTCAGTAAACTCCAGGATTACCATTTTCGTGATCATTACTTGTTCGACACAGCCATGAATGTACCTGCTGACCAGACTGTCGCAAGTTGCGGGTTAACCATTCCGTCATGGAATTCCCCTTTTAGTTGTCCAAACACACCCGGACAAAAGTTGCCAAGGCAAGTCGAAGTCTGACATACTTTGTGCAATAATAAGTGTTTCCACATTGCCTACAAGATTAACCCGTACTTGATCACTTGAAGCTACTAAACAAAACTGAAATTCCCTGCAAGACATTTACGATCCCACCGTTATACTCCGAGGTTTAAGGTTGGACCGGGACTCGAACAGTCCGTTTGGTTTTAAGCAGTCCTCAGGGACTTCCCCCGCCCGGGATTTCCACCTGCTGACGTGGCCGTGCAATCTACCTGTGCTGAAGCCAATTTTCACTGGAGCCAAGATATTACTGACTAAAGTAACGGTTTGCCCATATGAAGGAAAGAACTTTAAGTCGCATATTTGGGAATTGCCACCTTTGTGGTCTATCAAAAAGCATTAAAAAAACGTGCGATCTAGTTGTATTTTTACGCGGCAAATACGAAAATAGTTCTTAGCCGTATAATAGTAGTAGTTCAAAAAAAGTACTCACACGTATACTTTTACAGCGGACTTGCAAGTCTGACCTGTTCAGCTGTACACTTTTTTTTCGCTAAACGGTCAAACTATCAATGCCCCCGCCCGGCTGGAAGTAGGAATATTACAGGTGGCCAGTTTATATACCGTGTCAGAAGGGGGTTTCCCGTGGGCTGTTCCACTACCGAAAGGCAATTTAAAAGGCTCAATATATCGCGGTTTTACTTGGTAAACACATGCAGAAAAGTCGTCTTTCACTGTTCCGTACCTTTAAAATGTAATGACAGAAGGATACATGCCCCTTTTGACAATCTATGACCTTTTCTCATCCATAAAACCCCCATAAATGGTACAGCTCAGCATTACCACATACCGGATATGTGTCAGCGGATCGTAATGTCGTCATGGGAATCCCCAAACCTAGTTATTTTTGCATATCATATATATAACCCAACGCCTAGCTTACGGGACTTTTCCAAAGGTTTGGGGCATTGTCCAAGATGTATTGGCGCTTCAGACTGTCGTGCACGCAACAGCAGTACATGTACATGTATAACACTCCAGGGTCACAATTTTCGTGATCATTACTTGTGCGCAAAAGCCATGAATGTACCTGCTGACTAAACAGTGGCAAGTTGTGGGTTTACCATTCCGTCATGCGGGTTTACCATTCCGTCATGCGGGTTTGCCATTCCGACATGCGGGTTTGCCATTCCGACATGCGGGTTTGCCATTCCGCCATGCGGGTTTGCCATTCCGTCATTCCTTTTAGTCTCCGCCCTCAAAGTTCAATCACACTCGAACAGAGGTTGCCGCGACAGGTCAATTTTGCCTCTTTTCCTTGTCTTTATTTTCCAGAAAACAAGTTCTCTCGCCACATCTACTTTGACTTCTTCCGTAAAACCCAACGACATATATTTTCATGCAAAGTTCCAACAGTATCATAACAGTATACGTAGGGCCCAACACATGTTGCCCATGTACTCATCCAGCAGCATGACGACATCCGGGTAATAAGTTAAACTGGCACTCTCACCAACCCTTATCACATTTATTTTTTTACTAGTAGGTGATGTTAAGAATGTATCTATTAGTGAAATAATGTGATAGCAACCCCTTATCACATTATTTTTCTAGTAAGAGATGTCGGTCTATTAGTGAAATAGGGTGATAGCAACCCCTTTTCACATTATTTTACTAGTAAGAGATGTTGAGTTTGTATCTATTAGTGAAATAATGTGATAGCAACTCCTTATTACACTATTTTACTAGAAAGAGATGTTAAGATCGTATCTATTAGTGAAATAATGTGGTAGCAACCCCTTATCACATTATTTTACTAGTAAGAGATATTGAAATTGTATCTATTAGTGAAATGATGTGATAGCAACCCCTTATCACATTATTTACTAGTTAGAGATGTTAAGATTGTCTCTATTAGAAATAATATGATGGCAACCCCTTATCACATTATTTTACTAATAAGAGATGTTGGTCTATTAGTCAAATAATGTGATAGCAACCCCTTATCACATTATTTTACTAGAAGAGATGATAAGATTGTATCTATTAGAAATAATATGATGGCAACCCCTTATCACATTATTTTACTAATAAGAGATGTTGGTCTATTAGTGAAATAATGTGATAGCAACCCCTTATCACATTATTTTACTAGAAAGAGATGATAAGATTGTATCTATTAGAAATAATGTGATACCAACCCCTTATCACATTATTTTACTAGAAAGAGATGATAAGATTGTATCTATTAGAAATAATGTGATGGCAACCCCTTATCATATTATTTTACTAATAAGAGATGTTGGTCTATTAGTGAGATAATGTGATAGCAACCCCTTATCACATTATTTTACTAGTAAGAGATATTGAAATTGTATCTATTAGTGAAATGATGTGATAGCAACCCCTTATCACATTATTTTACTAGTTAGAGATGTTAAGATTGTCTCTATTAGAAATAATATGATGGCAACCCCTTATCACATTATTTTACTAATAAGAGATGTTGGTCTATTAGTCAAATAATGTGATAGCAACCCCTTATCACATTATTTTACTAGAAGAGATGATAAGATTGTATCTATTAGAAATAATATGATGGCAACCCCTTATCACATTATTTTACTAATAAGAGATGTTGGTCTATTAGTGAAATAATGTGATAGCAACCCCTTATCACATTATTTTACTAGAAAGAGATGATAAGATTGTATCTATTAGAAATAATGTGATACCAACCCCTTATCACATTATTTTACTAGAAAGAGATGATAAGATTGTATCTATTAGAAATAATGTGATGGCAACCCCTTATCATATTATTTTACTAATAAGAGATGTTGGTCTATTAGTGAGATAATGTGATAGCAACCCTTTATCCCATTATTTTACTAGTAAGAGTTGTTGGTCTATTAGTGAAATAATGTGATAGCAACCCTTTATCCCATTATTTTACTAGAAAGAGATGTCGGTCTATTAGTGAAATAATGTGATAGCAACCCCTTTTCACATTATTTTACTAGTAAGAGATGTTGAGTTTGTATCTATTAGTGAAATAATGTGATAGCAACTCCTTATTACACTATTTTACTAGAAAGAGATGTTAAGATCGTATCTATTAGTGAAATAATGTGGTAGCAACCCCTTATCACATTATTTTACTAGTAAGAGATATTGAAATTGTATCTATTAGTGAAATGATGTGATAGCAACCCCTTATCACATTATTTTACTAGTTAGAGATGTTAAGATTGTCTCTATTAGAAATAATATGATGGCAACCCCTTATCACATTATTTTACTAATAAGAGATGTTGGTCTATTAGTGAAATAATGTGATAGCAACCCCTTATCACATTATTTTACTAGAAGAGATGATAAGATTGTATCTATTAGAAATAATATGATGGCAACCCCTTATCACATTATTTTACTAATAAGAGATGTTGGTCTATTAGTGAAATAATGTGATAGCAACCCCTTATCACATTATTTTACTAGAAAGAGATGATAAGATTGTATCTATTAGAAATAATGTGATACCAACCCCTTATCACATTATTTTACTAGAAAGAGATGATAAGATTGTATCTATTAGAAATAATGTGATGGCAACCCCTTATCATATTATTTTACTAATAAGAGATGTTGGTCTATTAGTGAGATAATGTGATAGCAACCCCTTATCACATTATTTTACTAGTAAGAGATATTGAAATTGTATCTATTAGTGAAATGATGTGATAGCAACCCCTTATCACATTATTTTACTAGTTAGAGATGTTAAGATTGTCTCTATTAGAAATAATATGATGGCAACCCCTTATCACATTATTTTACTAGTAAGAGATGTTGGTCTATTAGTGAAATAATGTGATAGCAACCCCTTATCACATTATTTTACTAGTAAGAGACGTTGAGATTGTATCTATTAGTGGAATAATGTGATAGAAACCCCTTATCACATTATTTTACTAGTAAGAGATGTTAAGATTGTATCTATTAGTGAAATAATGTGATAGCAACCCCTTATCACATTATTTTACTAGAAAGAGATGTCGGTCTATTAGTGAAATAATGTGATAGCAACCCTTTATCCCATTATTTTACTAGTAAAAGGTTAAAAGCTTGGTCTTAATTTGTGTCTACTAGAGAAAAATGGGATAGCACCCCTCTATCACATTATTTCACTAGCATATAAACAATTATTGAAATAACCGCTAAAAACAAAGTTATCACAACTTTTCCAACTATCACGTTTTCTGTCCTAAAATACTATTCAGGGCTAAATAAATGTGTTAAATAATCAAGTCTCCAAAGGCCAAATGTGAAATTTCAGAAATTCGACAAAGGAATTCACACGGATCTATGAGTCATAAGGGGTTTGCAAGGTTGGATAGGCTGTATGGTAATAACATTAATGACCCGCCTGTCCCTCGGTGTACATGGTTCATAACGGTTACTACAGAGGAGGCTACCTTACATAGATCTGAATCCCATGAACTAAATTTCTAGCAAGATCAACGGCCATGAAATCGGTTCTTTCAGTGGTAGTGTATTCGGCCCGTGAACGAGCAGTTTTTAAAAAAGACTTTGAAGGCTAACTCATTAACCACTTATAGTATGACTACCAAACTTTCAGACAATAATGAGAACGTAAACCTAAATCCTAACAAAAAATTCTGTGTCATCAACATGTAATGTGGCGACAATATGACGTCATTTACCTAATCAGGGCGGCCATCTTGGATTTTGAACAATGACGTCATGAAATTAGCATAAATTATAAATCTTAAGTCATGAAAATTACATTGAATTTCATAGAATTTAATTATTGTCAGAAAACAGGTGTAGTTTACTAAGAAAACCTTGTTTAAATTGAAATTGTCAAATTTTGGCAAAAATATGCCTGTTAGAATATGGTTGCCATGGCAACCCCCCAAAATGATAAACTTACTTAATTAATAAAAGACTTTTGCAAACAATATTTTTTGATAAATTACCAAGTTTCGTAGCTTTATCTCTAGCCGTTCATGAGTAATGCTACATAAATGTTGCTGAGGGCCTCAAAATTCCCCTATCTGTTCGTAATAGGTTTAGTGCAAAACGTGGTCCTTCTGAACTTTTGCATAAATTATGATACTGAGTTGGAATTAGCAACACATTAACATCTCAAAATCTTCCTCTTACATTGACGAAGCATATGTTTATACAATGATCGCCGATAAGAAATGGTACTGAGATTTTATGAACAAAACATTTTGGGGTCCGTTTTGACCCCACTCGGTCATTTTGGTCGCAAAAAAAGGTCGGGTGCTTGAGGCTTAATAATACTAATCATTCTTATAACTAATTATTCGGTATCCAAAAAAGCGGAAGTGAAGCTTTCAAAACATTGTCGCAGCACGTAACGTTACGCGGCTGGGGGGGGGGGGGTCCCTAATATACGTGGCAAGGGTTACCATATTACTGTTTAAAGGTTAGATATTCGCGTTGGTTTTATGGTGACTTCTTCACCGCGAACTTACAACTACCGCAAACATATCCCGTTTTATAGTGAAACCCCCCATGGCAATTAAGTCGCGAAATCGACGCCACTGATAACATTTTATCCCTACAAAAAATTCCACTTTTGCAGTAAATGGCTGGAAGATTCCTGAGTGTCTGACGTACAAAAACACAGTTAAAACAAATATATTGTAGAATTTCTAACGGGGCATAAATGCATGTATGCAAAGCACACGACTGTGTTCTAAAACCACGTGAAAAGCGTATCATTTTTCGCCCCGACTGGCCAGACGTGGTATGCACTATCGCCATTGTGTAGACTTGTGCAACGCGTAAAACGAAAAACATAAACATGAAACCCGGACACCATATTTTCTCCAACCAAGCATATTTAGTGGGTATAGTTATGACCGAGGTTTCTTACAGTTCATCAGGATGTCGTACTGTTTATATATAGTATAAGAGCTTTCAAAGGGGATCGATGTACTACGTATGTATAGTTTCTTGGTTTATTATAGACGGGGGTGGGGGGGTCTGATGGGGTGGGTGTGCAGCCGGCTTTTGAGGCTCGCCCCTTTTAACTCCTGAAGATTAGAAAAAAATGACGCTACAATGCCGTAATGTGAAGAACTTATGACGTCATTTTTTAAATGGTATTAGCTGAAACCATGAAAAGGGGTATTCCCAGAAAACCGTAACAGCAAGTGCAGATAACAGAATGATAATGATTGACTTTTATGCTACAAGCTAATTGTAATCAACATATATCATTAAGTAATAGTTTACAGTTGTAACGTTTGCATAATTGGAATGTTAGTTGATTTTGCATGCAACTGTCATTACAAGTTGGTCACGCTACACTTCATTTGGCTGACAAGAATAGGTGGTTGAAGGGACGAATAAAGATGAAAACAAGATGTTGACCATAAAAGCTACTTACTGACCTACAATATAGGTCTTCTGCCCACTAGACGTTGCATGGTCGATGAATATGTGAAAGACTAAGATAAGTAAACGTTTTTGTTGCTTTATGTTTTATCTTATTAATTTTGTTTTATCATAAATTTGATACAGAAAGCTAGTTGCTTTGCTTTGTTTCGAAATTTACACTTAGTCTAGTGCTAATACAGAATTTCTTTTGTTATCTCCAGATGGCGTGCGCTTCACAAATCGAAATTGCTGACTACAACATCAATGACCTTGAAGTTGACCTCGAGAAACATCTGGGACATTTCAAGTTCCAAACCGTCATGGGCACGATCTCAATCGACACACGCTACTTGTACCATCGTGTAAGCTCGGATACATTTGACCCCCTAAAGGTCAAAATCAAACAAGATGGCGTGAAAAAAATCCAGCATTTCCATCTTCCCAAAGAACACGTCACAAAGGAGGATCCTTATTCCAACGTATGTACACTGGATACAAGTGTGTACACTAATCTCATCAGTGGGATTGCAAAGCACACAACCATAGAAAATATCTACGCCCCGTACGCCGCATCTATTGACGACGTAATTTCACTCACCAATACTCTTGTATCAAATGTCAATGTTTACTTCCCGAACGCAGAGTACAGCGAAGGCGTGGACGTGGACACATTACTTCCTAAGTGTAGCGAGCATATCACCATCTTTGTTCCCCAGACATGGAAGCCCTGCCTGCCCGAAAACTGTATGGGGTCCGTGAAAGTGATGGAAGAGAAGATGAAAAGCCAAGCAGAACGCGCAAAATCTGTAGACCCAGTTGCACTGAAGCTTTTTCAAGGTTTTACTTCTGAAAACTTTGGCGTAACCTCGCTGTTCTCCGACACCATCACTTCAAGAAACCTGTTCTTCCAAGACCACGCCTACAAGTTTCTTCACATACAAGAGACAATAGACGTGATTGAGAAGATAAAGGAAAAACGATGTGATGGTAGATCAAGTGATCCTAACATTGTAATCGGTTTCTTGGATTCAGGTACATAATATTAGCTATAAACCACATTTTATTTTTGGTGCATTTTGTCTTTTTCTGTTTATCTTTCAGGTATTGCATTTTTCAAAAACTTGATCCACTCTATGCAGTAAGACCATGGATCATTGCAGTTGATATCATAGATTAATTCATGCTCACAGTTTGCTTCCCTTATACTTTTACTTAATATCAGGTTTAAAGGTCGACCACCTTGCGTTTAGAGGAAGGATCCTGGCTTCTAAGAATTTTGTCTATGACAATATTCCTGCCAGTTCAACTGACGAGGATGAAGCAATGGAATACCAACATGACGAGGGATATGACCTGACCACTGATCGCAACGGTCATGGCACGTTTTGCGCATCAATAGCAGCTGGAGACAAGTTCGATTTCAGGTAACATTTTCTATTTGTCATATTTAATAACATAAAACAGATGGGTTAATTCATATTGCTGTCTTAATATTTGTTTAATTGTTTTAAAAATCGGGGTGGGGAATTGATGTTTGTCTTGTGTAAGGTGTAATGTTCACTGTCCTGAGCAAAAGTAGTAATGTATAAAAAATGACAATTTATTATTCATTATTGTAACACCTCCTACTAAGTACTTGTACCTTTTTAAGATACATTTTAAAATGTACTGTAAATGCAAAAATGTTCGCGGTTGATTAAAGCTCGCGGTTTTCGCGGTGGGCGCTTCACCGCGAAATTTAAACCACCGCGAAAATTTTCCATAGCAGTAAGAGACTACAGTACATGGTGCTACCGCGAAATTAAAACCACCGCGAAAAGTCCCTTTTCCCGCTACCCCGAAATTGAATCCCCACGAACTTAAATGCATTTACATTATACCAATTTCAGAAAACCTGAAGGCACACCAATTACCTGCGAAAAGACATGGCGGATGGGTGTTGCACCTTTTGCAAAGATCATCTATGGCAAAGTGGCAAGCTCGGACGGGAACACTTATCCGAAGTTTCTAACTGATGGCATCAAATGGCTACTGGAGTTTCCGGACGATTCGGACAGAAAAGTTGACATCATCTCGATGTCTCTTGGATTTCAGATTTTCGACGCGGAATTACGGAAGGTCATCTCTGAAGCTAACTCCAAAGGTATTTAATCTTGTCATAGTGATGAATTATGCTTATTCGTGCTAGAACGACGGGAGAACCACGACGACGACAGATAATTATGTAAATCTAACTTATTACTTGATTTATCATTTGTCAGAGTCAAATAAAACAGGTAAAGAAGGGCTAGAGGAAGTTCTCCAAGCAGAGGATTTTGATGTAAATACGGCACATAAGGAAAAGGTCACGATTTTCCCCACCAATTTCTGCTTGGAGAGAAAAGAGGAAGGAACAGCGAAGGAAAAGACAGCCAAGAAAGACAAAAGATACATGTACACATACATATATATTTCTTAAGTACTTTTTGTTTATAACCAGGTAAGATCATCGTCTGTGCAGCCAGTAATGACGGCCGCCGGCAACAGACAAAAATCGCTTTTCCCGCACGCTTTGGTGACGTCATCTGTGTTGGCAGCCACTCACGAAATGGTCAACCGTCCGCCTCATCCCCGACTGGTCGGGAGATCGATTTTCTGGCACCAGGTAAAGACTGGGTCCATTGTAAGAAAGTATTAGTAGGGGAGACGGAAATAATTCAAGATGTATATGTAGCATCAGAGTTGGTTGGGGGAGGGGGTAGGCTAAACGTGCCAGCACAATTTTCACGCCGTAAAACTGACAAAAGACGTGCGCTAGGCCTGACAACCTATGAGACTTTTTTCCCGGGATTTTGTTCGTAGCAATTCTGTGATATCACAAACATAGTAAGTTTATTTTTTGCGTGTTGCCATGGCAATATAATTCGTGCTAGAGGCGTGTTTTACCGCTTTCATGTTTACCTCTTAAACAGTCACGTTTTACTGTATGCGCCATGTCTGACAATTCCTGTTTGTCTTCGCAGGTGAGGACATCTGGGGAGCGTCCTCTGCCCATGAAGATGCCGTGATTGCTAAGTCTGGAACATCCGTCGCAACACCATTTGTGGCAGGCATTGCAGCGATTGTCATCAAGGCCGCGCACCACATCGGTAAGTCATGTTAGAATTCTGATCACAGACACGATTTTAAAGATGCCAATATTTCTATTTCCATTCATTTGCTCTGTTCCAATAACACATTCGCGTCATTGATATCCTGATTTTAGAATATGCTAATTTATGTCCCTGTCCAGGTGGTGACCCCCTGAGGAAAAAGGTCTCGAACACCACTGTAATGCGTGAAATCCTCCGCAAGATGGCGTCCATGCCAGGTCACCATGATGAAGCCATGGGATATGGTAACCTCGATCCCTATCGCGTGTTTCGGTATGGGGAAGACTTCTTTAAGCAAATTGTCGACGAGATTTAATGCCCTGAAACAGATGTATATAGGCCAAGTATTTTAGTAAGATTACTTCATCATAGATCTGTGGGTGGATTTGAGAAGCTTGTAGATAGAAAGTATTGAAGTTGAATGCAGATAAATAGATATTAGAATCATTGCACTATGTGAATTTAAGATTCATTGAAATTTTGTCTAACATTGGTGTTAAGAGGTTATTATATATTATATAAGTCCCATACAGGATAAAAACTATTCAAAACAAAGACAATTTTTGTTGGTTTACATAAGGCATTTCATTTTTGTTGCTCTTTTAGCGTTTGTCCCTATTTTACAACAGAGCTGTAACATTTCTTCAATTGAAAAAAATAAAACAGCAAATTAAGATAAACACTTGTTGAGTTTAAGCAATGTCAATCAACCACAAGGAATGAATGTGTACTTTTTTTCTCGCCTAAGATATCAGTTTTTAAGTGTCTAGTGTTGTCATGTCTTAAGGCCATGGCTCAATTTCGGTGTTTGTTTAATGTTTTTGAGCTATATTGGGCTGAACTACACCATGCTATTGTATCATGTACGCACTTAGGTGGCATATCATATACGGGGTTAATGAAAATTAAAAGCCTACATAGGCCAGATCTGTTTTGGGCCATATTTCAATCATTTAGGGTCGAATTTCGTAAGTAGTAAGATCGAGGCATTTTCTTGAATTTTTTAGTCATAAGAGACACATTTCAGCGGTAGAAATGGTACTGCTTAAGGTCTCATAACACAGCATTTATCCGCGACCCCCGTCCCAAAAAGTAGTTCGTTTGAAAATAGTGCCCCGCAGTACTTGCAAATGCTGTAGTTCTTCTTCTGTGTACAACAGCGAGGTGGACTCTGCTGTGAATGGTAGAGGAATACATCGTTATTGATACTGTATAAGTTGGATTACGTTGCTTCTTCGGCCGGTGTGGATTTGCGCCTTGATACTGTTACCGGCACTTCCTGTTTGTCTCCCGCAGTTCCATGACCTCCGCTGGGGGTCAAATCAAAGTGTCTTTTATGGACAAACGAGCCGGCAAATCTATGCTTATTTTCAGATATTTTGTAGGTTGTACCCTCAACTTCAACATACTAAATTCTTGTAAATTGTATCTACACCTTACTACAGGTTTTGAGTCGTCGAACCACCTCACTTTGGGCGAGTAAGTCCCCAAAGGCCTGTGTTCTGAGACCTTAATATATAGCCACACTTTTCTTCTTTGCAGACTTCCTATAGCACTGTGTTTTATGAGCGAAAGCGCTTATGTGTGATTTTCTAAACGGGCTAAGGTTCTCCAATGCCGGGATCATTGTTCACGCAATGACCGCGTTCAAGAGAAACTTACCCCAAGTTGGAAGTCACAAATTTGCACACACTCCTCTCTCTAAAAATGAAAGACATCGCTGCTACACATCTGCGAAGAGACCACACTCGATACGAACATGTCACTAGACTAATCCATTGAGGTCAACATTGATACCATCACTGTTGCACCGTGCTCCTATTGTGGACGTACCAATGCTTTGTAGAATATTGATTCAACCTCGGTCTGCCCACCATTATTTAATTCCCCTTGTCAGGAGTATATTCATGACATTGTGTGTATTCAAACTCGTGTCTTGTGAGGGTGGACACCAAGATATGGTTGGGTTCTAACACTTGTGAGATTAACTGGGCAGAGTTTGTATTGTGCAATATTTGGTTTTACGCTGATAAGTTTAAAGTGCATTGCATATTAAAGGACATTTCCCATTGATTTTGCTACTTGGCGATTGGCGATTGTCAGATTGTAGACCTTGCACCGTCATGTTCAATTAGTTGTTATAACAGACAATCGTTCGCGAACAAACGCACATTAGACCCAACAACAGAAATATCTCTAATATAATGGGGAGAAATTGGCTGTCCTGAAATAGGGTCTTGCAGCACCCCAGGCAACCTTTGTAGGCTTTGAGATCGCACCATCAAGGACAACTGCCTGGGTCCTTTGGGTAAGACTTCGGGTAAAACTTAGAGCCTGAATAAAAGATGTCCAGAGAAGCCACATTACAGAAAAAAATATTCAGTACGCGACTGTGAGAACAATATGGCGTCGATCTGTTTGGCTTGGCATACGCCAAGTTGTGTGTTGTGGCCAACAGCTGACTTTGGCAAGACAGCCCTTTCATACAGACATGTTATTTAGGGGATAGTATGCTTCATTTTCATCGCATGACTGTGAACAAAATGTTCCAGGCCTTTACTGCAGGCGGATGTAAGGGAGACGGGTCTGTAGTTGGATTGTGTGGACTTGCCTCCATTTATAGACTGCATAGGCTCCCTTCCGTGCTACGGGGTAGGTTATACTCTGTCAAACGTCCCGGTTTCTGGGTCGCTACGACATTGAACAACAATTTAAACCTGCCAGCCAGCAACCTTCAGATTATTTTGTTACTTTAGTAATGTTATTCAAAGTTTAACATGCGTGTATTCTTTATCTCCATTTACACGTAAATAAAATAAACAAAACCGGAACTTGTACAGCAGTGCAGTACGTTACCAAGGTTCGGATCCCTATTGTGTGGGGAAAACATGATAAGAAGTGGGTCTTTCTTTCAACTATAACTTTAGAAATTAATGTTGTTAGTATTCAACAGACTGAGGTATCTGTGCTCTGAAGTCTTGGCTTAACAACTTTCTTTAATATCTTCAACACCAAAATATAGCTCCACGAAATTTGATCCAGATTACCATTTCGAGTGACAGATTGCAATGATCGTTTGAGTACGCAGATACGATGAAAAGAGCTTTTAAATAAAAATGTGTCGTTTGATCGCACTATGGTGATGTTTTCACACACATAAAATTATGCATATTTTGGTGTGTGTGCGCGCGTGTGTGTGTTGGTGTGTATGTGTGTTTGTGTGTGTGTTTTACTTCAGATAAGTGTCCCGCGTCATACATTCCAAAATCCAGGTCAGCTACTAACAATAGGACTAAAGTTTCGGCGTGTCCTGTGTCCCAGATTACATCATCCGGGCAAGTCAAGAAACTTGAGGGACTTTCCCCGTATTCATAATTTCACGAAGAACAATGGAACCTGTAAAACGTCATCCGCCTGTCTTTTGAAAAGATAAAGAAATAAGCACCGCCTACTTATGAATATTCACAATTACATTCTGCCTGCCTAAACTTTAATAAAGGGATTCTTGTTTTTGTGTGACACCAACTTCCTTTACCGAGAAAGCCCATCTTTTGGCCAATTATCGAGAAGACTATAAGATTGGTGCTCACCACCCTAGTGCTCATTCTGGTGGACTCCCGAGCTCTAAGACGGACAAACTTATCGAGACGAATTTGAGAAAATAACCACAGCGCACGGTACCTGAACTAGAAGAACGTCAACATGAAGTAAGCTATTTTTTTTTGTTATAATGCCAAAATGTAAAAAATTATGGTTTAATCGTTCTGTTGAAATGCTTGCCTCCTCTCGTCAGATATTTTTTTTTACTTAACTTTAATTTCATTGACGCGAGCCTGTTTGTATGTTGTTGTTTTTTTCTAGCATTTATTACATGGAACAATTTTAGGTGGGCTCTCGCGCCGTGGAGCGCTGGTTTGCAAATAAAAAAGCTCAGCACAAAACTTTGTACAAACAACAACTTTGTGCAATCTTTTAGCTGTCTGTCGAACGGCTTTGTGAAATGCTGAAATCTTATTTTCCCGTGACGCGGAATTGTTTTGCCCGTCCGAGTTTGTGGGTTTCTGTGGCCTAGAACACCTGTGCATTTTAACAAAGAAGCCCAAACAAAATTGTTACTTACGATAAGACTAAGCTTTTCTAAAGATTCATTGGCATGTAGATCATAAAATTACCGCGTTGTAGTGTGTCCTAAAAGCTTTGGTTTCCTTTGCACAAGGAAAGATGCCATTCCGCAAATCTCCTATGGTATCGCTTATTTGTTACGGTTAAGTTTTTTGGTTGTATTTTGTGTAAAATTGCAAATGCAGGGTCGTAATGCATGCGTTCTCTAAACGTTTTTAGCATAAAAATCTCGATTTAGAATGATACAGGGGTTAGTTATAACCTCATCGTGCTGTTCTCCGTATGTATAACATCAAGAAGAAATTAACCTTTTCTTAAAACCTACCATTTTCACTGTAAATTATAATAATCTTTATCCGCAAGTTCCGTGTTTTCAAAATTTACAGCTCACTGTAGTAGTAAACTCCAAAAATCGGAATTCGTCAGAAGTGAAAATACTTTTTGGCAATTTTTTTGTTTAAATTTGTTTTGCATTTCTACATTGTCACTTAAATCTTAATTAATAATACATGTGTTGAGAAAAGGTTAAACATCTCCGTATGGAGAATAGTTCTAAAATTTCCGTGTTGAGAAAAGGTTAAACATCTCCGTATGGAGAATAGTTCTAAAATTTCCGTGTTGAGAAAAGGTTAAACAAATCCGTATGGAGAATAGTTCTAACATTTCCGTGTTGAGAAAAGGTTAAACAAATCCGTACGGAGAATAGTTCTAACATTTCCGTGTTGAGAAAAGGGTAAACAAATTCGTATGGGGAATAGTTCTAACATTTCCGTGTTGAGAATGGTTAAACAAATCCTTATGGAGAATAGGTCTAAAATTTCCGTGTTGAGAAAAGGTTAAACATCTCCGTATGGAGAATAGGTCTAACATTTCCGTGTTGAGAAAAGGGTAAACAAATCCGTATGGAGAATAGGTCTAACATTTCCGTGTTGAGAAAAGGTTAAACAAATCCGTATGGAGAATAGTTCTAACATTTCCGTGTTGAGAATGGTTAAACATCTCCGTATGGAGAATAGGTCTAACATTTCCGTGTTGAGAATGGTTAAACATCTCCGTATGGAGAATAGTTCTAACATTTCCGTGTTGAGAAAGGTTAAACATCTCCGTATGGAGAATAGTTCTAACATTTCCGTGTTGAGAATGGTTAAACATCTCCGTATGGAGAATAGGTCTAACATTTCCGTGTTGAGAAAAGGTTAAACAAATCCGTATGGAGAATAGTTCTAACATTTCCGTGTTGAGAAAAGGTTAAACAAATCCGTATGGAGAATAGTTCTAACATTTCCGTGTTGAGAAAAGGGTAAACAAATTCGTATGGGGAATAGTTCTAACATTTCCGTGTTGAGAATGGTTAAACAAATCCTTATGGAGAATAGGTCTAAAATTTCCGTGTTGAGAAAAGGTTAAACATCTCCGTATGGAGAATAGGTCTAACATTTCCGTGTTGAGAAAAGGGTAAACAAATCCGTATGGAGAATAGGTCTAACATTTCCGTGTTGAGAAAAGGTTAAACAAATCCGTATGGAGAATAGTTCTAACATTTCCGTGTTGAGAATGGTTAAACATCTCCGTATGGAGAATAGGTCTAACATTTCCGTGTTGAGAATGGTTAAACATCTCCGTATGGAGAATAGTTCTAACATTTCCGTGTTGAGAAAGGTTAAACATCTCCGTATGGAGAATAGTTCTAACATTTCCGTGTTGAGAATGGTTAAACATCTCCGTATGGAGAATAGGTCTAACATTTCCGTGTTGAGAATGGTTAAACATCTCCGTATGGAGAATAGTTCTAACATTTCCGTGTTGAGAAAGGTTAAACATCTCCGTATGGAGAATAGTTCTAACATTTCCGTGTTGAGAATGGTTAAACATCTCCGTATGGAGAATAGGTCTAACATTTCCGTGTTGAGAAAAGGTTAAACAAATCCGTATGGAGAATAGTTCTAACATTTCCGTGTTGAGAAAAGGTTAAACAAATCCGTATGGAGAATAGGTCTAACATTTCCGTGTTGAGAAAAGGTTAAACATCTCCGTATGGAGAATAGTTCTAACATTTCCGTGTTGAGAAAAGGGTAAACAAATCCGTATGGGGAATAGTTCTAACATTTCCGTGTTGAGAAAAGGTTAAACAAATCCGTATGGAGAATAGGTCTAACATTTCCGTGTTGAGAAAAGGTTAAACAAATCCGTATGGAGAATAGTTCTAACATTTCTGTGATGAGAAAAGGGTAAACAAATCCGTATGGGGAATAGTTCTAACATTTCCGTGTTGAGAATGGTTAAACAAATCCGTATGGAGAATAGGTCTAAAATTTCCGTGTTGAGAAAAGGTTAAACATCTCCGTATGGAGAATAGGTCTAACATTTCCGTGTTGAGAAAAGGTTAAACAAATCCGTATGGAGAATAGTTCTAACATTTCCGTGTTGAGAAAAGGGTAAACAAATCCGTATGGGGAATAGTTCTAACATTTCCGTGTTGAGAATGGTTAAACAAATCCGTATGGACAATAGTTCTAACATTTCCGTGTTGAGAATGGTTAAACAAATCCGTATGGAGAATAGGTCTAACATTTCCGTGTTGAGAAAAGGTTAAACATCTCCGGATCCGTATGGAGAATAGTTCTAACATTTCCGTGTTGAGAAAGGTTAAACATTACGTATGGAGAAAGGCTCTAACATTTCCGTGTTGAGAATAGGTTATTTTTTTGTCTTCATTGAAACCTGGAAATACTAAGTAGAAGATGACATACGTCTTGAATGTAACTAAACATTGAACACCAGACACTGTACAGTCGTTCACATTAATACTCTACAGTGGTCCTGTATTGAACAACATTACAACAAGACACCAGTTCTATTTGAAACTAAATAACACTAAAACTGGACAGCAGTCTAGTGCGGAACTTATAATTACAATAGTAACGTTACCAAGAGTCCTTTATCGAACTAAATAACATCAAAACTGGACAGCAGTCCTGTGTGGAGCTTACAACGGTAACAATGTTAACATCAATAGGCCCACGGGGCACCAGTCATGTATGAACTTAAAAGTGAAACTGGACAACAGTTCTTACTAGCAATAACACAGTACTAGTAACATTAACACGGGCAGTATCGTTTACTAAGTGTTCTGAACATGCTTTGGTCAAAATACACTCTCTGTCCACTTTTTACATGTCAAATCATTACAACAATGCCGCTCCTTCTGGCATATCTGACCCTTTTTGTTGCCCCTGTCATGGGTGGATAAGCAAAGTAACGAGTTCCTTCTTAGACCGGACCATATGCATGTAAAACCGTTTATTTATAAAGTCAATTCACGACTATTTGCTTAAAAGAAATAGTATTTACCAAGTTCCGTTTGGGTATCAAAGTATCTAAATACAAAGAATTGACTAAAACAATGTGCATGTGTTTTGCCCCAGTCTAATTTCCAGTTCACCACAGTTTGAAAAACAATTTAGCTAATAAGACTAACCTTTCTAGTTTTTCAAAGCTCCCGGCCAGTGCCCCATCCATTGTTCCAGCCTTACCATCCAGGTCAGCGAACAAAAGGACTGACATGTCCACATTGTTTGCCACTTCAAACAGGTGTCCGATAGTCCAGATTTTATACCGACCAGCCAAGTGACTGCAGGAATGGTTTTTACACATTCATTTTTAGTAGCCAAAAACGTAACAGAATTGATTGGCATTTGTAAGGGGGAGGGATGAAAGACAAAGATACCTGATCATTTGTTTACAAAAATGACAACGACAACACAAGCATATACTTTGAGATGATAAGGAAATATCAATGTTTTTGGCTATATTTGACTTCCAGTTGGTTAGTATTTATCAAATTATTTGCTGTACACACACGCACAGACACACACATGCTCACTACTCAGACTATGAATAATTTTTCATTCTTTTCTCAATTCTTAGGTTGCTGCGCTACTTGTGTCTCCTTCTTCTGATATCTGCACTTGTTCTGGAGTCAGACGCATGGTTTCGTCGCCGACGTCGTCGTACTGGTAAGAACCTAAAATAAACATCAATCTGAGTTGTATGTGACTTGGCTCTAAAATATTAAAAGATTTAAATGTGCTTAGATGTTTAAATTTATACTGGAAAGACAATGACACATATCCTCTTTTTGTAGGTAGAATTAACGAATGGTTGCAGTAAAAACTTATAAGAAAGCAAGCCATTGAGATGTTTTAATTGAAAGTATCGGGCTTATGTATAAGACATTGGTATTAAGGGATCTAGTCAGTCAGTAGAAAATTATTGATTTTGAATAGCGGTCTAACTCATCCATTGACAGAATGTATATTTTCACGTTTTGTACGTAGAGAACTAGCGTGGGTGACTACAGCAGGACCAGTCTTTTGCACGCAGTTTTATACATTAGCCCTGTAAGAAGATAATTTATTTTTGGCATTTGCAGTAATGCACCCGTGAGCGATGTGTATGAAAATGCAAGCAAGTGCCTCCCATCAACAATCGTCCGCGACTAATAGAGAACTAACAATCGTTTGAATGTCGTTTTGTATCAGTATCCACCGGGTGCTCTACACCACCGACTGTGACCTACACCTATCGGAGCGGCTGTTACTACCCCTACACGAATGGGGAGAGGTGTACCTACCGGTGCCAGACTGGGTACAGACAAGTCTCCGGTAGTACCATCAGGACCTGTTCTTATGGACGCTGGAGTGGAACCAACCTCGTGTGTAGGAGAAGTATGCACCTGACATCTACTTCAAAAAGTTTATTGCGATAGCACATGATTGTGACTATGTAAACGTGCCACGAAATCAAGCATTTTTGTGCCCCACCCTTTGCAACCCTAACCTATAACCATACTTGCCAACTTGGAACACGTGGTGCGACACGCGCGATCACTACAACAATATTATTGACAACGTTAAGAAATATTACGTGATTATTTAGATGGTTTTGCTGAAACGATTTTAACATGGCGTATTTTTGCAGCAGGTTTTTCGCCTGGCTCCCTTGGAAATCATTTTTTTTTACCTGTATGGATAACCCTACAAGATTAAAGAATAGATAAAATTCATATTCACAATTGAATACATAACGAGGTTACTTGATTTTACTTTATTTCAACTGCATCAGCAACAATAGCAATTAAAAGAATCATTATATGTGTCAATTCCTTTATTATTGGTAATTGAAATAGCGTTTATACTGGTGCCGTTGAATGGCATTTTGATACTGTATTAACCAGGTATCATCCGTCATTTTTGTCCATTTATTTCTATCAAAAATCTTCATTTATTTCTATCAAAAAATTTCTACAAAATGTTATCATTAACGTTTCAACATAAAACACTTAAAATTGAATAGACATGATGTAACATTATTCACATGTGTGCAACGAATTTAGTTGGACATTGTACATATTGAGTGAGTATGGCAGATGCCATGTTCGCCATATTGAATTTCTATTATTTTTTCCATATGAGGTTCGAACTGCCCTTCACCGCCAACCCTTACCTACACCTATCGGAGCGGCTGTTACTCCCCCTACACCAATGGGGAGAGGTGTACCTACCGGTGCTGGTCTGGCTACACTCAAGTATCCGGTAGTACCGTGAGGACCTGCTCTAATGGCCGCTGGACCGGGACAAACCTGGTCTGTCTGAGCGGAAGAGGTGAGTATCTCAATGTTTATCTGATGATTCATTTCTACATAAAAGTAATACAAGCTTTCACACGTATGCGGGTGAGAGGGATCTAGGGAAATAAGTCAAAGGTCAAAGCCCATTAGATGTAAACAGTCTTGTCTCCTCCATTATTGGTGTAAAGGTGTTTGGAACGTAATGGTGCCTGCAAAACGGAGGAAAGGCATATGTTTATGGGGCGTTCACCTATGACATATTACAAAGAATCCATGTCATTCTCACAAGTGCAGTGAACTCTTCGTAAGAGCTTTGTCTGAACGCAGATGTTGGAGGTGACCTCTATCTTCAAGCCATTTCATATTCAGTTTTTGTTAATTTCATTTTACACACGTTCGTTCACATTTCAATTACACATGTGCAACGATATGTTATGTTAATCGAGACAATAGTAAGTCAGGAAACCAAGTAAGTGTTCGGGATTGTTTAAACTTGTTCTGACCGAAAATTTGTTTCTGTCTCAGTCTGCCCCACAGCACCAGTAGTGATGCACACCATCAGAAGCGGCTGTCTGGCCCCATACACTCAGGGAGAGACGTGCTACTACCGCTGTCTCCCAGGGTACACCCAAATCTCCGGTAGCACCGCCAAAACCTGTTCTAATGGATTCTGGACCGGGAGCTCACTGGTGTGCAGGAGAGGTATGTGTTATAGACTGGTGTTGAGGTAGTTGGTGCAGACGTTGAGGCCAGACGTCATAAACTGCAGAGCTTACATGACTTCATTTTTACTCCCAGGACTCCAACACATGGAAGTCACTTTCTTAGTATGAGGCTCTCCCCTGGACTATTACAGTTCCATGTTTGTGTGTGTGTGGAGAGGGGTTGTTGGGTAGGGGGATGCTACTTAGTTATGGTCTTAGTTGTAACTTAGTGGGTTCCTAACACTGTGTATGATACTAATCTGGCTGTATGTAGACCATCGTCAAGAATACGGTTCGCTTAGCTTTATTAGGCCAATTACCCATAACCTTTTTGATGCCAAAGGAGAATTATTTTCCTCATGGTCCAGTTTACATTAGATGTAAAGCCATTCAGCCCGTCCTTCTCATACCTCCCCAATCGAAGTCAGCTACCTGTTTTTTTTAAACCTAAATGGGACGAGAAAAGCTGTGTAAATTCCCTATCGTGGTGCTGGGATACAACGTCTTGCCAACGAACATCGCTCTCACGATCCGGCGTCCGGTAGCTTAGCCACTCAACCATCTGACGGTAGCCTGATATTGATTTTAAAGCTGTAAATACGTGTATGGACCTTCAAACATCTGCTAGAACTACACTCTAAAGTAGCAATTTAGCATTAGGTTTGTCGTAAGTAAGATGTTTTCTTAGTTGGTCACAAAACCTATTCTTAAATTTCATTATGAATGTTGCAAACGACAGAAAAAGTACAAGCTATAGCTAGACCAACTGTATAAATTGAATCATTCACATGGTAATGTTATGCATTTACAGTAACCATACCTAAAGTGAACACTGTGTCCAAGCGTAAAGGGCATAAGACTAAAATAGTAAAGATGGTGTACTGAATCAATGAATGCCATTTTATTGTAACCACACTCTTTTCAATATTGTTCCCAATTCTGTCTTCTTTCATCAGGAGTGTCTGGCTGTAGCGGTGCACCGTACGTGACCTACACCTACCGGAGCGGCTGTTACTACCCGTACACACAGGGGGAGAGGTGTACCTACCGGTGCTGGGCTGGTTACACTCAGGTCTCCGGTAGTACCGTCAGGACCTGCACTAGTGGAGGCTGGACTGGGACTAACCTGGTCTGCAGGAGAGGTACGCACTTTACATTTGCCAAGAATGTTCCGTTGTGTGTTTGTGTGTGTGTGTGTGTGTATTTGTATGTATGTATGTCTGTGTGTGTGTTTGTGTGTGCGTGTGTGTTTGTCTGTGTGTGTGTGTTTGTGTGTGTGTGTGTGTTTGTGTGTGTGAGTGTGTTTGTGTGTGTGTGTGTTTGTCCGTGTGTGTGTGTGTGTGTGTATGTCTGTGTGTGTGAGTGTGTGTGTCTGTGTGTGTATGTATGTCTGTGTGTGTGTTTGTGTGTGTGAGTGTTTGTCTGTGTGTGTGTGTGTGTGTATGTGTATGTCTGTGTGTGTATGTCTGTGTGTGTGTGTCTGTGCATGTGTGTGTGTGTGTGTGTGTAAGTGTGTTGCTTACTACTAGTGTCCCGCACCCTACATTCAAATAACTAGGTCAACTAACAATAGGACTAAAGTTTCCGTGTGTCCGCCGTCCCAGATAACATCATCCTGGAAAGTCAAGAAAAGTGAGGGACTTTCCCCTTATTCATAATTTCACGAAAGTATATTGGAACCCGTAGATTCGTCATCCACCTGTCATTTGTGTGTGTGATTGTGTTTGTATCTGTACAGCTGCTGACATCATATACAAGAAGCTGTGAACGGTTCCTTATAATATTTGGTAGATGGATAAGGGTCGTAAAAAGAAAAGAAATTCTATGATAACCTTTTAGTGGTTACTACAATTTAAAACATCCCGATTTTGATGTTTTAAAGTGTTTTAACCGCACGTTTAGCTATACAGAAAATATTGATCCGCATAAAAATGAGGCAAAGGCCCAGCAATGTTGTGTGACATTTCATTGTCATAAACAAATTATTGGTTTCAAACAATTTTTTTTAATGTGCCGATGATGTGTTTGTATCTTTTTAATAACATCTTTTCTCCCTTGTATTTTGCAGCATATGGAAGAAAGTAGCAGCCGGGCAGCGTAGAACTTCTTACGGCTATCAATGTCTGCTTGGAAAACGGGGCACTCAGAGTAACATGGGCTATGGAAACGCGTTCACGGCATGTGCACATTGTGTCCAGTCTATTTCTTATACTATCTGCGTTATATATGGTGCCCCATTTTCCTAGCAGGCAATGAAATCCGTGAAAACGTGTATGTTACAGCGACGGAGAGGATAAAGAGTGTCAGTACAGTACAGGTTATGGACAACCATGAATCAATCAATGAATAGACATCAGCAATGTTTAGAGTCGACAAGACTAAGCTATTTACACAAAGGTTGGCGTTTTTGCATATGTCGTAATTTTTTTCCGACAAAAGTGCGCTTCTTTTGGTGACTATCATCTTCATTCAAGTGGTAAATATTAAAGTAAGAAATGTTAACTTCTTGAAACTGTTGTTAATTTCCTTAATAGTTATAAACTTTAGATTTGCTATATTTCTTTGTGAAGTTCTCAACACGCATTGTTTAACCCATGAGACGAGTTGTAATGAGGTTGGACAATATTCTTGAAAGAAAAAAAAGTTTCATTATTATCTTTTTTTGTAACTTTAGGTGTGGTATTCTTATTTTAATGCTTCGATTTATAATTTTAACAAAATATTATATATGGGGATTAAACATACTTCCCATATGGTTTAATGGGATAAAGCCTTAACGTTTACGTTAAAAACTGCTAGCTATGGTCTTAAAGTCAAAGTATATGGTATAACATTTGGGACAGTTATTATGTTTTGTAACGCGTTGTGTAAGAATGCAATGGGTACTTACATTAATCAAGTTCGACTTTTATATGGATTTTAAGCCAGGTAATATTGGTAGAAGACATGTTATAAAATGCAAGCCATACGTTTTTAGCTTAATTTAGACCACTGTTTTATAAATACTACATTGAATCTAATGGTAGAGACTAAGATCATTTTGCTTTTTTCTTTGTAATAAAGTGGTATGTGGGATACAAATTATTTGTCAGGCTATTTTCATAATATAACCACAAAAAATGACTTAGCTTACAAGATCTCATTAACGTTATCATAACAGCGTTAACAAATGTAACCAAATGTTTTTCGGACCGTACCACAAAATGTCCGTAGGCAATTATATTTCCATAGTCGATTCTAAGCAATATCAGTATTATATACTGTACAAAACAAAAGACGGCGAACCTATGGCACACCTCATTGTAAGCAATGGAGCGAGTGGGCATAATACAGACTAGACCAAGGCTCCACAGGTCGGGTACGGCTTCTGCGTTACAGTGATGAGCTAGAATGGTGAACGAAACGCTGGAGGCGGAAGATATTCCTCATTAGTCATGACTAGGGGTGGGTACCGGTACAAAACTGTTTTTTTCCTATTTGACTGGTCCAGAAAAACCAGACCTGAAAAACTAGGTGGACCGGATGTTGGACCTAAATTAACAGATTATTTGATCAGGAATTCATACGTTTTGGCGCTTGCAGGTGGAAAAAAAGAAGAGTGAAGTAGAGTACAGGTTATAGTAATTTTTTCAGGTTTTACAGTCAATCGTACAGGTGCAATTAGCGTTGTTTGATTTAAGAACTCTAAAGTGTGAGTCCAATACTCCACCAAACAGATTTCTTTGTAGTGAAATGGACCTGGACCTGATCCTCCAGACCTGGACCTGAATTTTCTGTACCGGTACCCACCCCTACTCATTAGTCATCACTATATAGAGCCTACCATCGAAGTAGTCTTTTTTTCCAAGCGATATCTTTTCGCAACTATTGCAGTCGCATCGGTTCTGAAAACGACAAATAGTTTGTTATTTTTTTAGGACTGTCTTTTCAAATACAAAAGCACGTTGTTAATGAGTGATTATGGTGTAAAGATCGTCCTTTGTTGATAGAGTGATCATTTCTACGATAAATCACTGTATGGTCAAATATAGAACATTAACGGTCGAAGATCCAATAAAGAAACAGTTCTGCTGGAGATATTTTAATTTCTATTGCAAGCGTAAGAACACTTAAACAGTATCAATTTAATAAAAAAAAATCTGGCCGGTGATTCGATCCTTAAAACATTTATAACTGCACTGATATTTATATCCACAACAGGGACTTTCCTCTAGTTACCGGTGAACGCATTAAACAGGACAAACAAACGTATATGTCAGACACTCGCTTGAATGTCAAAAATTTCCTACCCGATCCTGTAAGAAATATACAACCTTTCATCTTAAATCCTTTTTTATATCAGGCGGAGGCGATAAAAAGAAAATTTGTAATTTACATAAACACACGATTTTAGGGGCCCAGTTTTATTTTTTAAGGGATTATTTGTGACTCAGAGTAATATAGGGACGAGACCAGAGCATGCTTCTCAATAGGTCGTGGTCCAACAGAGTACTATTGTAGTTCCATTAAAAATTGCTAGGCGACGCTTTTGATCCACGAAATAAAATTTTTTTTTCAAAAGTTTACAGTTGCAGTTTTGATGAGTATTGCTAGGTGACGTTTTGACAAATGGGTCTAAAATTGCTACACACATATATCTGTGAGGATGATTTGTATGTCCTAGGCCCTAATACACCACACTCATAGACTTACAATCATATGTGTCCATGGTTTGAACATTCTAAACTTAAAAAGCAATCAGTAAAGGAAGAAAAGGAAAATATGCACACAGCAAAGATTTCTGTGAAAATTGGGAAAACAATTTATCTTATACCTAAATATTTGACTGTGGAATAATGACAGTTAATGGTATGTAACCCTAGAGAGAACGTCATATTGCTTTACATGCTTATTCGTTGTCAAAGACCACTTTGTCTTCCAATATGTTTTGTGAAGTAGGAAAAAGTAAACACTCTAAAATCACAACATATAGGGACAGCATAAAAACACCTTTTGCACACCTTAAACTTCTGTTCGTGACGTCGGGCGTGGCGTAACTGGTAGAGCGTTCGGCTCGGAACCCGACGTTGTGCCCTTGGGAAAGGCACTTTACACGACCTTCCTCACTTCACCCAGGTGTAAAAATGGGTACCTTCTGTCTGTACCGTGTATGTGGCACTGTTAATATAAGTTACTAAAACTTGAGTGCAGTTCCACATTGTCCTCGTCTGTCCAAAAGCAAAATAGAAAAAAAAAAAAAAAAACTTCTGTTCCGTCTGGTTGGAGACCATACCATCATCGTGTCACAAAATATGAATGTCGACTTTCTTAGACAACCAAAGTAAAGGTACTGGAATAGACGGTTGCACGTTACATTGTATATGAGTATGAATTTAGATAAAGGCTTTTTGTCCCATTATCATAGCCGAAAATATATGCTGTTGTTTTTTCTTTGATAAAGGTGAAGAAGTACTAACTTCTTACACGTTTTGATGTTTCTCAGACACCTTCCTAGGTCCTCCAAGCTTCTGACTGCAGTTCTGCTTCTCGCCGCTAAAGGTAGACTTTTGTTAGTGGCACTGAACTGGAACTAGGTGGGATACAAACTTAGTCACGTTTGGGATTGTGTTCTTGCCGAAAAAAAATACAGGAAATTGTAGTCTTTTAGAGACATCAAAACGCACGTCAGTACAAATAGCTTGTGTAAAAGATTTATCCTACATCCTAGATTCTAACAGCCTGCTGAAATTATTTTGGACTTTTCTTGTATACTATAAAAAGAATATTCCTCTGTAACCAATTCAAAGGTTCTTGCGATGTACTCTACATAATTCTCACGCAAAAAAAAGGAAGTTCAACTGCAGTAACAATGTCAGCCGCCAGGATGCCCGACAGTCTAAAGGACAGTAAGGTTATTTTTTAACAACACCAACCTATTGTTCAAATATTAGCGCAATTTACACAGAGATTCTAAAAATATTTTACATTTCACACATGTACGCAAATGGTCAACGTAGAGTAAAAACTATACCTCCTTTTCCAATGGAGGTAATGGCTTTAAAGCACTTTGAGAGAAACAATGTTGCATTTGACTTCAGTCTCACCAAATGCAAACTATATTAACGCTCCTTTTTAGAAGGCTAAGGCCATAATTGTATTACCTAAAGCGGGGCACGCCAATGGTCAATCTAGAAAAAAAGGCCCATAAATTAGTTTTAAAACCATGGTGATGATAAGAGTTACCGCAGCTTTTGTTTTGAGCAAATGCTTGAAAGTTTGTTTTATTTAAATTTAAACTAGTGTTGTTATTTGTTGAATTTAGGTGGAAATACTTCCATTTTGCATGCTAGGTAAAGAAATAAACGAATGCCCTTAAACTTCAAGGTTAAATCACAAGCTGAATTTAAAACGCGTATGTGACTTAAAGTAGAAAAACTTCACTGCAACGTTAACTTGATATATTTTACCACAAAAAATAGTAGAAATTCCAACTTATTATGTATTAATCTACCACTGTTGCATTTCTAACTTCACACAATGATTCATCGATATCCTGTCTAGCAGAAATTCAAGTATATCTAATGATAAAGCTAGAAGAACACAAATTAACAAAATGATCAAGGTCATGCTGAAAAATCTCATTTCTACTTAAGAGTGACAAAGAACGGAGGACAAAGCCTGTGGTCATTCTTGTTGCTATGCGTCGTCCAAAATTCGCTTATATAATTGTCGCGCAAGATTTATACAAATCCCTAATTACGGTTAGCCTTTAGTCCAGCCCTGTTAGCTTTGTTCCGCTCCCGAAGGGCGAGTAGCGACCTTCGGGAGCGGAACAAAGGTAACAAGGCTGGACTCCAGGCTACATTACGGTGACTTCACAAGCCGCTCTCAGACAACTCAATGCCAAGCTTCGAAGGAGGCCTCGAGAAGGGGAACTTTTGATACCAGTCGGAGGACAAAATCTTTGAAGGTTTAAAGTGTCTTTCGTCGAAGAGCTTCATCATGAGGTAAGTGCTTCTCAATCGGGGTGGCCAATACGTTTTTAACCTTACCCAGAAATAAGGCACACAATTTAAATTTCTAAGCAAAATATAGTAATCTATGAAGTTCTTTATCAACAGATACAAAATTGAAAAAAAAAAATATTGCTGTCATTACTCTTCAGTAAACATCATATGATAAACATTTGGTGTCGAGAAAAACAAACAAGAGTAAACATTAAACAGAGCTGTTTTTTTTCCATTTTCGGTCGTGACGCCGACTTGGTAACTTTGCAGCTGTGGGGTAATTTTTGGTCTCGGTTGGTCCCCTGTATTTTTTACACTGGGAGTTAAAAAGTAGCTCTATCCTGCCACTCACATACACTATGTCGTTGAACTCCTTGACGAATAGGTGCCGTTAACTTTTTGTGAAAACACCGAGTGATATCCACGAGAAAAGCTGTGCCTTCAAAGCCCAGCCTGGACTAAATACAATACGGAACTGGTGCAACGTAGCGTTAATCAGGCTGTAGTACCTGGAAACGTCATAAAACTTTTTTTAAATGAATTTCTACTTTCAGGTTTTGGTCCTTTGTACTTCTTCTGATGTGCGCACTTGTTTTGGAGTCACACACATGGCGTAGCCGACGATACCGCCGTCTTAGCCATAGCCAACATCAAAGCCGCCCGAGCTATAGCCGATTTTGGAGCCGCCGCACTAGCATTTACCAAGGTCAACGCCAAAACCGACATCGTCGTCCAACCTCTGGTGAGGCTATAACAAATAGTAAAAGTGAACGTAAAAAAAAATTAGAGACTGATGCACTTACAAGCTTTGCATTTGACGTCATCTGCGCCATGTTGGATTACAAAGAAATCTGCTTTGCGGGGTATTTGACTACCAATGGCGTTTTAAAATCCTTTAAGGCTAACTGCCTCTGTGCGATTGACAGTAAAAATTGGTAGAAATGACTACAGACTATACTACTACACTTCACTCTTGTTATTTTATTCGACGTAAAGGTAAGTCTGAAAACGTTTGAATGCCTGATCATATAATCTGTTCATTTTCCAATAGCTCCAACATCCTGTCCACCGAACTTTTTCAGGTCAGGTTGTTGCGGACCGGTCCAATACGAAAAACCTGTTTTATACCGGCACGCCGTCCCGGTACCTACCCTTAGTTACCGTACATGATTTCAAAATTTGCAGAGCAATCACAAAGAAGAGAATGATATGTGACCAAATGTTTTGCCCATTCTATGATAGTGTAGCCCGTTTCGTCCAATTTTGAGTTTGGACCAGTCCATTTTTGCCATGGGGGTGACTTTGGAATAGTCCATATTTACCTAGGAAATACATTTGGAGGTTCAGATATCCACAATGATCTCTCTTGAAGTCAAATATTGTGCCAAGGATGCCAAAATACAATTTCTAAGGCATTAAGCGTGTTTGGCAGTATAGCGTTATACTAGCTCAGTACATTGTCAACTTAAAAACTTCAGGGGGTATGTACAGGGGGGTTAGCAATTAAAGGTTTACAAAATGTTTACATTTTCATATTCAGATGGACCGTCTCCATATTTCTAGGTGCGTATTTCATCAAAAACTGCATTTTTGCAAAATAGTGTCCCCCCTAGTAAAATGCCCTTGTTGATCACGTATGTTAGGCCGCATTCACAAGCAAACAGTCTGCAGCCCTGGAGCGACCTCAGAAACATGCTTGCAAAAATAATCCTTGGATGTCGGTACAACTCCTACTCCAACGCCTATCAAACCGCCATCAGATCCTGTGCGTTGACTATGCTACCAAAGTTGAGAAACACCCAACAGCACGGCACTTAGATACTTACGCAACTCTGGTCAGTACCAGCAGCCTTCCGAGCCAAAGCACTACAGGACAAGCGCAATCCCGGCCATTGTGGAAACACTTCCTGAATGAACTCTAGGTGAACTTTCACTGACACTATTATTACTGCTTTATGGTGACTTACGAACTCGTCTTTACATGTCTGTTCTGTCGTTTTTGGATGTCTATCTGAATTCTAAGCCTCAGAGTAGCAGAAGTCTTTGAACATTTAATTTAAGGCCACGCCAAAACAACACATTCGTAATACTTCTTCGAAATTGTATTTTAACTTAGAATTATCGCTATAATTCTATCAATAAACCATTATTTTAACATGTCGATAAGAACGGTTTGCTAATTGTAAGATTCATCATTGTAATGTCTTCGCAATTCATCGTCCCAGGCTGCCATGGTGACTGTTGTGTGTATTGTTTAATAAACCTCTCTCCTTTGTGAATCCAAATTTCCATGTATTTCTATTGTTGTTAGACAAATTGTCCCTTTAACGCACCATCTTTTTTAATCAGACTGTGTCAAAACTTAAGCGAGAGATATTCAGTAGATTGGTACCTTGTCATTAAATCTCCAGACAGAGTCACAAATGGTATAAGATAGTATCAAGGGTGGCTAATGAATATAGCCGCCAAAATGGAGTAAGCTTGCCACCGGGAGATTACGCCACGGTACCGGTAACTCAATTTATGAAACAGTCATATTAACTAACGAAATTGAAACGCACATCAACTTTAATTCTTAGTCCGTTTTACATGTATGTGTCGTATCTTACATGGCAAATTTCAGTATTTCCGGCAGATAGCCTTAGTCACTTTCAGCCAACATGATTATGAACCCTTGGCAAAAGTGCCTGTTGAAATGTTTTTCTTGGGATATTTTTATTTATTTTGGAGGTACATATTACAGGTAAGTGCAATCTCTATATTGTGTTGGAAAAACCAAGATTTTTAGGAATATTTGTGATTGGAAAAGGCTTTAGAAGTTAGGTGTTTTGGTCTTGTTTACAGACAGTGAAAAGGGGTGAAAAGGTCACCCCCTATGTTTTGATCCCGTCAAAATATACTTTAGAGGCCAGAAAACCATGCCATTGTGAGTTTTTAATGATCCAAAACTCAGGTAGGTGATTTTTGACAGCCTCTTTCTGTCCTGATTCCCATTGTTTAGAATAGGCAGTCTAAATGCCCTACACCAATGGTGTCTGTTGTCTGATCTCATTGTTGTCTGTAGTCATTATTGATGAACATGTGGCATGGTTATCTGAGCGGCGAGCCCTGATTGGTCACTGTTTTGAATCCGGGTTCTTTCAAACGCTGGGTGAGGATTCGCTTGGAACAATACAAGCTCCGGTGCTAGCTGTGTGTGGACTCCATTCTTCAGACTCTCCTTTCAGACAGGGTCAGGGAAATCGTCACCATCGCAGATATTCAGGAGGTAAGGCGAAGTTCTCTTTAAGTTAATTAACTAACGTGTAGTGCATCGTATCACATCTTCAGAATGTGGACAATTTTATTCTGTTAGCACAAGACAGCACGTACAGTGTTATGTTTTGCACGCGTTTTACCAGGCATCATACCCCGGACAAAATCCACCTCCCCCCCTTCTGCAAGCTACTTGTAAGTTGAGTTTTTATATGTTGCGACAAGGAGCAGACACAATTTAAACTATCTAGAATTACTTTCTTGTGTTTAAGGACATAGCAAAATTTGTTAAAACTTAACTATGTGTAATTCTTATCTTTCTGAGTAAAAATGTATTGCAAGGGTGTTGTATATAACGTCCTTGCTGGATGTATTCAGAAGCGCGACAGATGTGAATTCCGACTGCCATTATTATGCAAATGAGGTGTTCTCAGACAATTGCACATAGGCTTCCTCGGTATGTAGTCTTACTTTGTATTTAGCAAACGATTCTTTGGTACAAAGGTTTCTCAACAAGGCTACAACAAAAGAACTCTCCAAGCGGGGACTTAGGTTTTGACAATACAGGATTCTATACAAAATAGAAAGCCCGATAAAAACGACTAAAAGAAAAATGTCAAAAACAGTCAGAAGCATAAACCTCTGCTGGGGAAAAGTTACTAGAATCTCCTTTATCGCCGATCCATGACTAAACTTAGGATCAGCGATCACCCTCTACAAATTGAAGCTGGTAGATACACCGGAAACTTCCCTAAATGATCGATTATGTATGTTTTGTGATAAGAACTATAGGTATATGGAAAATGAAGTGCACTTTCTTCTAGAAAGATCAATGTACAAAGACATACGCAATGCATTTCTTAATACAACACTTGCAAAACAAAGATATGCACAGCTAACACGTAACAGAGGAAGATTTTTTCAAATTACTATATTTGTGCTTCAGATTTACTTACATAGACATTTTTCGGTAATTGAAAAAAAAAATGGAAAAAACCTTGTCTTTTTTGGGTTTGCAAAGAAACAAACGAACATTTAATAATAATTTAGGAAGGCCATATGCATTATTTATATTAGATACCTCTGGAAAATGCTTTTCTTCTAAGCTCTGGTCTTAGTAGATGTAATGATGGCTGACCAAATATTGCGTTTCAAGGTTCCAACATACGGTGAATGCGTGGCATGGTGAAATGTGCTGTGGGCAATATGTTAAAAATGAACAGTCAATAATTTTTGAACAGCTCAATTTTGACAATGCCTGATATAATACGTGAATGTTTCGTCGGGCTACTTGCATAGGATGTCATTGCATAATCTTTTTTTGATATATTAAATACGGGCTTTTATCTTTGGTACATTATGAAATTGAAGGCTACCATACTTGGTCATTGAAACCGTGAAACTTGATTCTTTATGTTAAAGGTTTGAACGGGACATAATTTTTAATCCGCCCCCCTCCCCCCTTTGATGTCAGATCTAGTTTTGCAAGATTGACTAATGGTCAATTTGTATTTCCATCAATATAAACGCTTTATAGCCCTAGATGTAATGCGTTCTTT
Source organism: Branchiostoma floridae x Branchiostoma belcheri (assembly GCA_019207045.1). Lineage (NCBI taxonomy): Eukaryota > Metazoa > Chordata > Leptocardii > Amphioxiformes > Branchiostomatidae > Branchiostoma > Branchiostoma floridae x Branchiostoma belcheri. Next base: position 21,280,974 of record CM033033.1, on the reverse strand, counting down.
TAGGTGTACAGCCCCTGATGTAATTACTTTTATTGGGTGTATAATAGCGTATATTCCCGTAATTTTTGTAACGTTATGGGGTAATATGACGTATGTTGTTGGCTAAAACTATCCAACGGTAGAACTCAGGATTACCATTGGGAATTGACAATCTTGATTTTTATTTCATTTTATTTACCCAGACACAAAAATATTGCTACTACTGTACTAGGGTGGTTTTTAACGAGCCCTGTGTACACAAACGAGTGACTACTTGTATAATTTCTGCAGGTACAAACCACAGGAGTTCATGATCATGGAAACAACACAAGTTCACCACCGGACACCAGGAAGGGAAAGGGGTGGTAGTAAAAGCGCTACTCCTCGGAGACACACGTGCAACGAGTGTGACAGGGAGTTCGGTCAGCTGAGTTATCTGAGGAAACACATGAAAACTCACACCGGTGAAAAATCCTACAGGTGTGAGGAGTGTGACAGGAAGTTCGGTCAGCTAAGTTATCTGAGGAAACACATGAAAACTCATACCGATGAAAAATCCTACAGTTGTGAGGAGTGTGACAGGGAGTTCGGTCAGCTGAGTTATCTGAGGAAACACATGAAAACTCACACCGGCGAAAAATCCCACAGGTGTGAGGAGTGCGGCAAGACGTTCCGTCAGAGTGATGGCCTACAGAGACACATACGTACTCACACTGGCGAGACGCCCTACAAGTGTGAAGAGTGCGACCGGCAGTTCAACACGATAACCAATCTAAAGACACATATGCGGACTCACACCGGTGAAAAACCGTACCAGTGTGAGATATGCAAGAGACGCTTTGCTCACATCGATTCCCTAAAGATACACGTCAGAAATCACAATGGAGAAAAACCGTTCAAATGTGAAGTATGCGGCAATCAGTTCAGTCAGCGTCCTCACTTAAAGACACATATGGCGACTCACTCGGGCGAGAAACCGTGGCAGATGTTCCATGTAAGACATCACGAAATCGCCGCAAAATACAGCTGACCGCGCGGTGCCGTTGCGATACACTCGCCGAAGCCGTGACAGGCATTTTGCCGTGACCGTGTCAGAATCGTGTATGACATCGCGAAATCGACGCAAAATGCATTCAACCCCGCGGGCCCGTTGTAACACCTTCGCGGAAGCCATGTCAGGCATTTCGCCGCAACCGTGTCGGGATCGTGTGCGGCATCTAGTCATGCTTAAAAAATTTCTACAAAATCCTACAATTGTTGCTGTAGATGTTTGTAGTCTGAGAGTGACACAGGGAGCAGACCATCCAAAATTCAGCTGTAGGAAGTGTAGGGTTGTTGGAATCCTACATAATCCTACAACTGGTGATGTAGGTATTTGTAGGCTGAGCGGACATGAAGAACAAACCATCTTAAATTCAACTGTAGGAAGTGTAGGGTTGTAGGAATCCTACATAATCCTACAATTGGTGATGTAGGTATTTGTAGGCTGAACGGACATAAAGAACAAACCATCCGAATTTCAGCTGTAGGAAGTGTAGGGTTGTAGGAATCCTACATAATCCTACAATTGGTGATGTAGGTATTTGTAGGCTGAGCGGACATAAAGAACAAACCATCCGAATTTCAGCTGTAGGAAGTGTAGGGTTGTGGGAATCCTACAGAATCCTACAACTGGTGATGTAGGCATTTGTAGGCTGAGCGGACATGAAGAAAAAACCATCCGAATTTCAGCTGTAGGAAGTGTAGGGTTGTGGGAATCCTACATAATCCTACAACTGGTGATGTAGGTACTTGTAGGCTGAGCGGACATGAAGAACAGACCATCCAAAATTCAACTGTAGGAAGTGTAGGATTGTAGGAATCCTACATAATCCTACAATTCATGATGTAGGTATTTGTAGGCTGAGAGGGACATAGGGAGTGGACCATCCGAAATTCAGCTGTAGGAAGTGTAGGGTTGTAGGAATCCTACACAATCCTACAACTGGCGATGTAGGCATTTGTAGGCTGAGCGGACATGAAGAAAAAACCATCCGAAATGTAGCTGTAGGAAGTGTAGGGTTGTAGGAATCCTACACAAACCTACAACTGGCGATGTAGACATTTGTAGGCTGAGCGGACATGAAGAACAAACTATCCGAAATATAGCTGTAGGAAGTGTAGGGTTGTAGGAATCCTACATAATCCTACAATTGGTAATGTAGGTAATTGTAGGCTGAGAGGGACATGGGGAGCGGACCATCCAAAAATAAAGCTGTAGGAAGTGTAGGGTTGTAGGAATCCTACATAATCCTACAATTGGTAATGTAGGTAATTGTAGGCTGAGAGGGACACAGGGAGTGGACCATCCGAAATATATAGCTGTAGGAAGTGTAGGGTTGTAGGAATCCTACATAATCCTACAATTGGTAATGTAGGTATTTGTAGGCTGAGGGGGGCATAGGGAGCGGACCATCCGAAAATCAGCTGTAGGAAGTGTAGGGTTGTAGGAATCCTACAGAATCCTACAACTGGCGATGTAGATATTTGTAGGCTAAGAGGGACATAGGGAGCGGACCATCCGAAATTCAGCTGTAGGTAGTGTAGGATTGTAGGAATCCTACATAATCCTACAATTCATGATGTAGGTATTTGTAGGCTGAGAGGGACATAGGGAGTGGACCATCTGAAATTCAGCTGTAGGAAGGGTAGGGTTGTAGGAATCCTACACAATCCTACAATTGGTAATGTAGGTATTTGTAGGCTGAGCGGACATGAAGAACAAACTATCCGAAATATAGCTGTAGGAAGTGTAGGATTGTAGGAATCCTACATAATCCTACAACTGGCGATGTAGACATTTGTAGGCTGAGCGGACATGAAGAACAAACTATCCGAAATATAGCTGTAGGAAGTGTAGGGTTGTAGGAATCCTACATAATCCTACAATTGATGATGTAGGTATTTGTAGGCTGAGCGGACATGAAGAGCAAACCATCCGAAATTCAGCTGTAGGAAGTGTAGGGTTGTAGGAATCCTACACAATCCTACAATTGGTAATGTAGGTATTTGTAGGCTGAGCGGACATGAAGAACAAACTATCCGAAATTCAGCTGTAGGAAGTGTAGGGTTGTAGGAATCCTACATAATCCTACAATTGATGATGTAGGTATTTGTAGGCTGAGCGGACATGAAGAACAAACTATCCGAAATGTAGCTGTAGGAAGTGTAGGGTTGTAGGAATCCTACATAATCCTACAATTGGTAATGTAGGTAATTGTAGGCTGAGAGGGACATAGGGAGTGCACCATCCGAAATATATAGCTGTAGGAAGTGTAGGGTTGTAGGAATCCTACATAATCCTACAATTGGTAATGTAGGTATTTGTAGGCTGAGCGGACATGAAGAGCAAACCATCCGAAATTCAGCTGTAGGAAGTGTAGGGTTGTAGGAATCCTACACAATCCTACAATTGGTAATGTAGGTATTTGTAGGCTGAGCGGACATGAAGAACAAACTATCCGAAATTCAGCTGTAGGAAGTGTAGGGTTGTAGGAATCCTACATAATCCTACAATTGATGATGTAGGTATTTGTAGGCTGAGCGGACATGAAGAACAAACTACCCGAAATGTAGCTGAAGGAAGTGTAGGGTTGTAGGAATCCTACATAATCCTACAATTGGTAATGTAGGTATTTGTAGGCTGAGAGGGACATAGGGAGTGGACCATCCGAAATTCAGCTGTAGGAAGTGTAGGGTTGTAGGAATCCTACATAATCCTACAATTGGTAATGTAGGTATTTGTAGGCTGAGGGGGGCATAGGGAGCGGACCATCCGAAAATCAGCTGTAGGAAGTGTAGGGTTGTAGGAATCCTACAGAATCCTACAACTGGCGATGTAGATATTTGTAGGCTAAGAGGGACATAGGGAGCGGACCATCCGAAATTCAGCTGTAGGTAGTGTAGGATTGTAGGAATCCTACATAATCCTACAATTCATGATGTAGGTATTTGTAGGCTGAGAGGGACATAGGGAGTGGACCATCTGAAATTCAGCTGTAGGAAGGGTAGGGTTGTAGGAATCCTACACAATCCTACAATTGGTAATGTAGGTATTTGTAGGCTGAGCGGACATGAAGAACAAACTATCCGAAATATAGCTGTAGGAAGTGTAGGATTGTAGGAATCCTACATAATCCTACAACTGGCGATGTAGACATTTGTAGGCTGAGCGGACATGAAGAACAAACTATCCGAAATATAGCTGTAGGAAGTGTAGGGTTGTAGGAATCCTACATAATCCTACAATTGATGATGTAGGTATTTGTAGGCTGAGCGGACATGAAGAGCAAACCATCCGAAATTCAGCTGTAGGAAGTGTAGGGTTGTAGGAATCCTACACAATCCTACAATTGGTAATGTAGGTATTTGTAGGCTGAGCGGACATGAAGAACAAACTATCCGAAATTCAGCTGTAGGAAGTGTAGGGTTGTAGGAATCCTACATAATCCTACAATTGATGATGTAGGTATTTGTAGGCTGAGCGGACATGAAGAACAAACTATCCGAAATGTAGCTGTAGGAAGTGTAGGGTTGTAGGAATCCTACATAATCCTACAATTGGTAATGTAGGTAATTGTAGGCTGAGAGGGACATAGGGAGTGCACCATCCGAAATATATAGCTGTAGGAAGTGTAGGGTTGTAGGAATCCTACATAATCCTACAATTGGTAATGTAGGTATTTGTAGGCTGAGCGGACATGAAGAGCAAACCATCCGAAATTCAGCTGTAGGAAGTGTAGGGTTGTAGGAATCCTACACAATCCTACAATTGGTAATGTAGGTATTTGTAGGCTGAGCGGACATGAAGAACAAACTATCCGAAATTCAGCTGTAGGAAGTGTAGGGTTGTAGGAATCCTACATAATCCTACAATTGATGATGTAGGTATTTGTAGGCTGAGCGGACATGAAGAACAAACTACCCGAAATGTAGCTGAAGGAAGTGTAGGGTTGTAGGAATCCTACATAATCCTACAATTGGTAATGTAGGTATTTGTAGGCTGAGAGGGACATAGGGAGTGGACCATCCGAAATATATAGCTGTAGGAAGTGTAGGGTTGTAGGAATCCTACATAATCCTACAATTGGTAATGTAGGTATTTGTAGGCTGAGCGGACATGAAGAACAAACTATCCGAAATGTAGCTGTAGGAAGTGTAGGGTTGTAGGAATCCTACATAATCCTACAATTGGTAATGTAGGTAATTGTAGGCTGAGAGGGACACAGGGAGTGGACCATCCGAAATATATAGCTGTAGGAAGTGTAGGGTTGTAGGAATCCTACATAATCCTACAATTGGTAATGTAGGTATTTGTAGGCTGAGGGGGGCATAGGGAGCGGACCATCCGAAAATCAGCTGTAGGAAGTGTAGGGTTGTAGGAATCCTACAGAATCCTACAACTGGCGATGTAGATATTTGTAGGCTAAGAGGGACATAGGGAGCGGACCATCCGAAATTCAGCTGTAGGTAGTGTAGGATTGTAGGAATCCTACATAATCCTACAATTCATGATGTAGGTATTTGTGGGCTGAGAGGGACATAGGGAGTGGACCATCCGAAATTCAGCTGTAGGAAGTGTAGGGTTGTAGGAATCCTACACAATCCTACAATTGGTAATGTAGGTATTTGTAGGCTGAGCGGACATGAAGAACAAACTATCCGAAATATAGCTGTAGGAAGTGTAGGATTGTAGGAATCCTACATAATCCTACAACTTGCGATGTAGACATTTGTAGGCTGAGCGGACATGAAGAACAAACTATCCGAAATATAGCTGTAGGAAGTGTAGGGTTGTAGGAATCCTACATAATCCTACAATTGATGATGTAGGTATTTGTAGGCTGAGCGGACATGAAGAGCAAACCATCCGAAATTCAGCTGTAGGAAGTGTAGGGTTGTAGGAATCCTACACAATCCTACAATTGGTAATGTAGGTATTTGTAGGCTGAGCGGACATGAAGAACAAACTATCCGAAATTCAGCTGTAGGAAGTGTAGGGTTGTAGGAATCCTACATAATCCTACAATTGATGATGTAGGTATTTGTAGGCTGAGCGGACATGAAGAACAAACTATCCGAAATGTAGCTGTAGGAAGTGTAGGGTTGTAGGAATCCTACATAATCCTACAATTGGTAATGTAGGTAATTGTAGGCTGAGAGGGACATAGGGAGTGCACCATCCGAAATATATAGCTGTAGGAAGTGTAGGGTTGTAGGAATCCTACATAATCCTACAATTGGTAATGTAGGTATTTGTAGGCTGAGCGGACATGAAGAGCAAACCATCCGAAATTCAGCTGTAGGAAGTGTAGGGTTGTAGGAATCCTACACAATCCTACAATTGGTAATGTAGGTATTTGTAGGCTGAGCGGACATGAAGAACAAACTATCCGAAATTCAGCTGTAGGAAGTGTAGGGTTGTAGGAATCCTACATAATCCTACAACTGGCGATGTAGACATTTGTAGGCTGAGCGGACATGAAGAACAAACTATCCGAAATATAGCTGTAGGAAGTGTAGGGTTGTAGGAATCCTACATAATCCTACAATTGATGATGTAGGTATTTGTAGGCTGAGCGGACATGAAGAGCAAACCATCCGAAATTCAGCTGTAGGAAGTGTAGGGTTGTAGGAATCCTACACAATCCTACAATTGGTAATGTAGGTATTTGTAGGCTGAGCGGACATGAAGAACAAACTATCCGAAATGTAGCTGTAGGAAGTGTAGGGTTGTAGGAATCCTACATAATCCTACAATTGATGATGTAGGTATTTGTAGGCTGAGCGGACATGAAGAACAAACTATCCGAAATGTAGCTGTAGGAAGTGTAGGGTTGTAGGAATCCTACATAATCCTACAATTGGTAATGTAGGTAATTGTAGGCTGAGAGGGACATAGGGAGTGGACCATCCGAAATATATAGCTGTAGGAAGTGTAGGGTTGTAGGAATCCTACATAATCCTACAATTGGTAATGTAGGTATTTGTAGGCTGAGCGGACATGAAGAGCAAACCATCCGAAATTCAGCTGTAGGAAGTGTAGGGTTGTAGGAATCCTACACAATCCTACAATTGGTAATGTAGGTATTTGTAGGCTGAGCGGACATGAAGAACAAACTATCCGAAATTCAGCTGTAGGAAGTGTATGGTTGTAGGAATCCTACACAATCCTACAACTGGCGATGTAGACATTTGTAGGCTGAGCGGACATGAAGAACAAACTATCCGAAATATAGCTGTAGGAAGTGTAGGGTTGTAGGAATCCTGCATAATCCTACAATTGATGATGTAGGTATTTGTAGGCTGAGCGGACATGAAGAACAAACTATCCGAAATGTAGCTGTAGGAATTGTAGGGTTGTAGGAATCCTACATAATCCTACAATTGGTAATGTAGGTAATTGTAGGCTGAGAGGGACATAGGGAGTGGACCATCCGAAATATATAGCTGTAGGAAGTGTAGGGTTGTAGGAATCCTACATAATCCTACAATTGGTAATGTAGGTATTTGTAGGCTGAGAGGGACACAGGGAGTGGACCATCCAAAATAAAGCTGTAGGAAGTGTAGGGTTGTAGGAATCCTACATGATCCTACAATTCGTAATATAGGTATTTGTAGGCGAAGAGGGACATAGGGAGCGGACCATCCAAAATTCAGCTGTAGGAAGAAAAAAATTAGAGGACCGTGACTGAAATGTGTATTGATGGAGGCCTAGGGGCGTACTGATTTATCTATCTGTTTTTTATGCAATGAAAAGCTAAGTGAACGAACAGCAATGTCAAGACCATTCCAATGTTGCGTTGCAGGAGGAATAAAAGATTTTTGGTATCGACTTGTAACACAAATCGGTACCCGTGTTTATTGCGAAGATTATGAGAAGTAGAATCAGAAAGTCCTTAAGATATTGGCGAGTGTGTCCGTTAACAAATTTGTAAAACATGACAAAGTCTTTCCCGACCAACTTCGGCAAGGAACAAAGAGTAAGAAGAACCTCTTACTGCCCCTGAGACTGTGAGTGCACACTCGTACTGAACACGTTCTAAACGTTGGGAATCGCATAAATTACATCCATATGCATGCCATAAAATATCGGCATACTCAAGAAGAGGACAAGTGAAGGACTTATAAATAGTATCAAGTACTGTTTGTGGATCTTAATTTCAATTTGTTAAGTGCAGACACTCGTTTGTTATCCTGTTTGTAGTGGAACAATGAATGAATGAAGACTTTTATTGTACGTTTGTGCTCGTTAACAAGCTGTACAGGTCAAGGTGGATAAAATACAGTCCCTAGATTCTAAGTTTGTGCAAGAATGTGATATATGAAAACGTTTCCAAGGTAAGATCATAGCAAAATTAAAACAAAAATGTAACCAAAAATAAACACAGGTAAAAATACCTATTTCTAATTGCTGCAAAACACTGGTATCGTACCTGTCCCCAAGCACACGGATAAACACACCTACTCCTATATACTAAAAAAAAGTCATTTGAGGTGAAGGTACCTATAGGCAAGGTACATACAACAGAATCTGCGTTATGCTTATTACTTCCTTACTTGCACAATCTATGAGAAATTTTCTGTAATCCTTCGTAGAGATTTTCTGTTCGAAATATAAGTTGCTTGGGACAAGTGAATACAATGAAGTATGTCTTATGTTGAGACTCAAGTCACGGGGCCCTTGTATTCGGAATACAACTGAGACCCAACCCTTCTGATCCGTTGAAACAAATCCAACTATAACCGGCTGGGGGGCAGCTCACGACCTACGGACAATGTTCCCTAGCCGGCTATAGTTCTCTGGCCGGCTTACTACTCTATTTCTTCCATTTCAACGGTTTTTCCAGCGACCCGGAGTCTGGTAGAGACTCACACTACATCTTTAATACAGTCAAACCTGCCCAAGACGACCACCCGGGGGACCGAAAAAAAGCGGTTGATTTGAGAAGAGAAGAGTATCGATCGACTCAAAACATACCCGATGCAAAGTATAAATGGTTTCCGCTCAATATTTGTACACTTATGTTTTAGACAGTAAGGGAACTTTGATGCTGTCAGTTACCACACAAGCCTTTATGAGTCGCTGTGTTCTTGATCGCCGTATCTGTAATAACTACGGTGCACATTTTGAATTCGATGCCCGGTGCGTCCCGATGGCGTACTTACCCACGGCCACGAGTGAATGTACAGTACAGTTGGACAAAAGCACTCACACTGATCTTTCTTAAAAAGGTTTGAGCCCTATACGTTTCAGCATTCGTTTACTTTATAATGATATAGTTTTTTTAAAATTTTGTTGAAACTAAATTCGGATTTTCTTACAACGAAATTTCCTCCCATATTACAGTAGACTGTCCCGTTGACCAACCCATTGGCATTGACCGCCGCCATCCTTATTCTATCGTAATGAAAGTCAAATCCGACGCAAACTGGCCGATTTCGGCACAAATCACACTAGTCATCATCAAAAAACGATGAAAACCTCAATTTTGAAAAATTTTTGCGGTCGTTATGGGTCCCAATTTGGGCCGGTCGTGGTCGCGTTGGCCAGGTGGTAATTGAGAAAAGGTCAATGGGACAAAAAATCGGCCCCTCGGGCAGGTTTGACCAATGCCGTGACAATCACCTCACCAGTCCCATTACCCTCTACCAGGCTCCGCCGATCGGTGATCCGATTTTAGAAATTGGACAAATAGAGTCCGCATGAAATTGAAACTCGTCTATCGGCTAATGAGTCCTTCCCCAGCTTATGATACATGTACAATGTACTATTTTCTGTGCCACCGCAAGATCTGGTTGGAGAATAACTCCTCCCCGCTGTCGGAGTCAATCCGAGGGGCGGAGCGTTTGTACAGTCCCCGGCGCGACTCCTTTGCGCGTGGCGGCTACTTGTAAGTGTCGCGAATCCGCTGATTGGCTGTCACTCTTCTGCCATGTGCCGCTGGTGGCGGAATAACTCTTTTCATCAGCAGATCATCTTCGTGCGAGCTGCGATTCCTTGGTTAACTTCCACCTGTGAGCAGTAACTCCAACAAATTGAGGCAAACTTAACTCCAGGAGGGCGCTTGCAAGGTGGGTTACATGTTAAACTTCTTTCTTGCCCATTAATAGTAACTGTAATGTTCTGTGATACAATCATAATTATTTGCTATAGATAATGCCTAGCCTCCGTTGCAGTCTTCGAACGTGGCTGTTTTTTTGGTGCGTTGGTTCGTGATTGTCTAAGATGTAAACATTGCCACCGTTTAATCTATCTATCTATGAACCTTCCAGACCAAGAGTCGTAGGGCGTTTAACGGGGGGTAAGGGGGGGGGTGTGGTGTAGTTGCCGGGCTTGCGATTTCCAATATCGCATAGGTTCCTCTCTATGTAACCGTTCTTGCTCTAAAATTGATTCAACATCAACGTTACCTCCAAATTTAGTAAAAATGCGACCTAACCCGTGTCGAGGCGAATCAGCGCCCGAACGCAACAAATATTTTTGAAAGTCCCTTGAGGCTACTTCCGTGGAAAGCTTGTCATTTCTAAAGTTCAGGCAGTTGTACAAATGGTATGAAGCCCTGTGAAACACCAGGACCTGGTGCAATGAACTAACATACATGATAAATACATTGTGTTTTTGACTCAGTCCAAGGAAGTTCTTAGTAATTGGCCTGATTGATGAAAAAATAATAATTCCAGCATGATGATGACCCTGTTTGACAAAGGAGGTTAAATATATTTCCATTTGTGTTACTATTTACAGGAGTTGCTATACAAATGTAATAGTTTTCAACCTCCTTGGTCAAAATGCAAGTAAATCAGCCTCATTACTAAAAAAAATGTGTACTTACTGGTTGCAAATAATACACTAGATGTATTGTTAAAATCTGCTTTATAATCCAAGGTTTTTCTGACCCCTTAGTGTCATTCATGTAATTGCTGACAGGGTTCACTCTCCATATTTTATCATCATTGCAGAGTTTAGCATTCATCAGAGGTGCATTTGGTGGTATCAATTGGCCCAAAGACATGCTAATCTCATGCTAATCTCATTATCGTCTCAGGGCCCAAAGACAAGCTAATCTCATGCCAATCTCATTATCTTCTCAAGGCCCAAAGACAAGCTAATCTCATGCTAATCTGAACATTGCCATTATTTACAACTCTGAGAAACTTGCAGAACATGAAACAGGGGCTCATGCTACTCTCCAAGCAGAGGTTGGTGGGAAAAGGCCAAATGCCAGTTGAAAACAAATTATGAAAGGAAAAGGTCATGATACAAGGCAATTTAGTATGTACGAGGCAATTTCTTCCTCAGACAATCTTGTACACGACATTGTGTGTTTAAATAAATGAACCAGTTCTCTCTCATGATTTTCCCCACCAACCTCTGCTTGGAGAGTAGCTCATGTATAATGCATGTTTAGAAAGGGTGACAGGAAACGCATCACAAGACAATTTTCATTTTCATTTTTTTGAAATGAATAAATGAAGACCTTTATTGTACATTTTTGCCCAACCGATCTAAGTACTGAGGTCACAACAAGACAAAAACATATAACGTTATATGTATATACATAAAAGTATCACAGATGTAGTCTAACCAAGGAGGTTGAAAAAACCTCCTTGGTCTAACACAGAAGCTTGGCTTCTTCTTGCTTCTGGGTAATCCAGAATTTCCTAACCAACATTCATTGATTATAAAGGTGCAAGTGCGAGATTAACAAACTCCGAACATACAGACTTAACTCAAATACACTTATAGTGTATAGCAGTATACACTAAACATGAGGCACAGATCTGACATTAAAAATCAGTTGTTACAATCTACGAATTGAATCGGGAAGGCACAACCGCACTCATCAAGAACAAAGAATATAGAAAGGCACCCGGGCCCTCTCATTGTTAACCTGAACCTGACAGAAGGTATTTGTATTGTGAGCAATTCTGCAATTTCTTTACTCTAGAGGATAACCTCTTTCAAATGATTTAAAGATGATTTCCACTTTGTCATGGATTGTTCTACATATAGATAGTAATTGTTTTACAATCATCATGTTATTCCCATTTCCCATTTCGAATAAAGTACACCAGATTTCAAGAGACTACTTAGATGCTACAGACAGATTTTAATTATATCTTCAATTGCAAATACTCCCACAATGCATAGCCATAAATTGGCAAATGTGGACAAAAACTGCTTAATGTTATTAGGAAAAATACCAGCACTCCGTCATGATTAGTCCCAATCGATTGAAATATTGTAGCAAAACTAATAAGCCAGCCCTTTTTGTTATTAACGGGGGCTGCCCTAAGATGCTACGTTTTTTTACGCTGTCAAACTCATGGCGCTCCATCACAAATTCACAATTTTAGATGCCTTCTGTATTATAAGTTTCAGCTTATGACAACAGAGGGTTTTTGGAGCATTTTCCCAGATTAGGCCATATTAGGCCACAGCAAATGACTTTTATGGATGTCATCCTCTGCAGATGGCAAAAATAGTGAGATAGGGCAAAAAAAAACAACCAAGATGGGTCTGTAAAGAAAACAAGATGGCTAAATTTTCCAAATATTGAAAAGAATTGAAGTGACGAAAAATGGTATCGCAGCCTACAAGGCATTCATTTCTGTATTCAAGACGTGCAATAATTAAGAAGTGAGTGTAGTATTAAGGTGACTGTGACTAGTGTGGTAGAAGGTATCCCAATACAAACATGGCAGCAACACTCCATATTGGGGCCACTTTTACAACTACCCCGGTATGTAACTTAAGTTTTTAGTTTCACTTCTATAAACTACAGTCATTGCTACCTGGCTAGTGTCACTTCTACAAGTGCAACCATTAGCCTACAACACATTTGCTCATTTTGGTGCTTTCTCGTAATGTGGACCATCTCCAAACATTGTTTTTTTCTGAAATCAGGTGAAAATTAATGCGCCCGCTGATGTCATCCATTAAGTTTACTTGCTGTGGCCTTAGTCGAAAACACACGATCAAGGACTACTAGTGAGGACAGTCTATTTGAAAAAGGTACATTTCTTTGGACCATAATTCTAAGCTATAGCCAGCCTGAGGGTAGAATGTAATTTGTAAACATCACATTGTTTTAAGCTTTACACAAAGTAACATTTTTTCCAACTTAAGTTAAAACCAAATGTCCAAGGAGGTTTTCTCATTGGTCTCTCTCAGCACAGAAAGAGCAGATGTTCACAGCTAATGCTCAACTCTATAGTCCCTGTGACAGTTATACAGTTATATCTTTCAAATCAAATAATATTATATCCCTCAGAATATGCTAATCTTCTCGTATGATAGTGTCAGCAAAACAAAATTAGGGTCAAGATGTAGATTCTAAAGCATGAACAATGCAATGGAAATAATGTGCATTGATCTTTTTAGATGATCAATCATCAGGACTTATAAAGTACAGGGGGTCATAACTAATCACAATGTCATGATTTTGATTTTAAACTTAAAAACTCAATTCCAGTGGAGTGTCCTGGTTCCGCTCAATGATATTTTTCAAACCCAAAGTGTAAATGTGCTAGCAACATGACTTGGCAGTAGTAATGCATTAAACAGCCTCAGCCCTTCGAGTAAACTGAGACATGATATCATCTGACAAATTTCAACTGTCACCAGGTGCTATTAACACATCTTGGGTATAGCTTACAAATCAATTTTGCAATGTGTTTGTTGATACTTGCTTTGCTTGTCAACATATAATAGTAGTATCTTAATTTTTGCCACTTGCTTTTAGCTAAAATTGGATTTGATAATTTCAATCATCCCACTGAAGCCCATATAAATATACATGTATAAGAAAAGGCCCTGAGAAAAATTCCATTTTAAACGAACCATCAAGTCTTTGAAAGGCAAAAATAATTATATTATAAGATAAAATGATGTGGAATACCAGTTGTCTAATTTTCACTGCTATTTGCCAAGTTTGAAATAGTAAGTTGTTGTTTTTTATTTGCAATGGTGTTATTTTGGAAAATTCTTCTTTGTTTGGGGTAATTAATGTTTTGGGGTTATATTTATTTTGATGTCTTTTGACCTCAAATATTCTGGCAAGAAATGTGAACGTACCAACTTTAGTGTAGCTTTGTACTAAAATTGACATTCCGAATGAGCCAGTCACTCTCTTAACCTTAAATAACCTCCAAGAAAAATGGATGTATAGTTTTAGTGTGTGTGTGTGTGTGTGTGTGTGTGTGTGTGTGTGTGTCCGTCCGTCTGTCTTCGGATATCTGTGGTCAGCATCATTTAGTTAGAACCTCTGAATGGATTGTAATCATTATGATATTCGGTATGTTTGCTTGTTTGTTTTTATGTGGGTAGGTGTTGGGAAAACAAGGTCATTTTGGGCCCCCTGGTATGTGACCTTGGTACTGCAGCAAAACTTCTATTATTTTATCTTTTGTCACCTGGACATAATGTCATGGTCTTGATTTTTTGGTGGAAGATAGCTTTTTCATCAAATACAAAAAGTTACTTTAGCTTTATGCAACTTAAAGATAATTCCTCAGATAATCAGAAGGAGTCGACTTATGTTATTGAGTTTATGATTACAATAAGTAATAGCTTAAGGAATGTGCTGTAAATGCATTTAAGTTTGCAGGGATTTAATTTCGTGGTAGCGGGAAGAAGGACTTTTTGCGGTGGTTTTAAGTTCCCGGTAACACCATAGACTGAAGTCTAAAACAATAATAGAAAAAATGTTTGCCAAAAAACTTGGTTTTAAGTTCACGGTGAAGTGGTCGCCGCAAAAACCGTGAACATTAATCCAACGTGAACATCATTTACAGTATTTTGTAAGATAAAAGTTCATGAGTTTTCCAATTGCAGAATCAACAAGGAAGTGCTGTTGTCTAGTTGTAAATGATGAAGACTTGATCAATAACCAATTTATTTTAGACTAAGGTGGATTCAAGTTATGCTGTGCACACATACAATGCACACACTGTCAGACTTATATACAAACACACATATACACAAACAGTCACACACCATGCATCAGCAGATAACTCATGATTCTCATGATCTTTGGGAAACTGGAAAACCCAACTCTTAAACTATATTTTGTCCTGTAGATAAAGTGGGGTAGCCTCAGAATGAGTTCACAAATCATTATCCCACATATTGTTTTCATAAGTGTTTGTTTTGATATGCTATTTATTAAATCTTCATTATTCATACGTATCCCCAGGTTTCCCTCAATAGCCTATTGACACCTGAAGCAAAGGCCAGGACTGAGGACTGTGAGTATGAAGATAGTCTTCAGCATTCTCATCCTCCTCCTCCTACTACTTGACAACGGAACCACTGTGAATATTGATGAAAGGCTTAAAGGTGAAATAGCGAAGAAAGTCAATGCTGCAGAGAAAGCCAATGGCCCAAAGTCAGTTGGTGACATCGTGTCACCACAGGTCTTGATCTGGGACCCCCTCACACAGCTGCCATGGTTTTTCCAGGAAGGAATAAGATGCCCTCATTGTCAGGAAAAGTTGAGAGCATCAAACTATATGGATGGTCAGAGTAAAAGTCGACAACCAATTCTAATTCATGCAAAATCCAGCAACATCCTTCTTGTCAGTAGAATATTGAGATGTCCACATGCACATCGATTTTTCAGTCATTCTCAGTATGTCCTTGACATGATGCCAAGGGTTGCTGTTCCATTTATCTTATCACACAAGGGTGGATTTGAGCGCAGTCTGGCATATGAGCTATATAACATGATTTCAACTGGAATGGAAATCAGTGAGTGTGTGAAACTGCTGACAACAAGCAGGAATACATACTTCAACGGACTCTTGGAAATGCTTGAACATCATCCAGACAAGCAGCAAATGTTGAAGAGTCGTGTATTGAACAATATCAGGAAAATTGTGACACCTGTTCCGGGAAGAAAAATGATAAGAAGATGCTTTGAATGTGTAATTTAACGAGAAAAGGAAGTTCTTGGAGGATTCATTAAAAGGCACCACCACGTCAAACTGGATCAGTATTGACCACACGTTCAAGAGCGTTAAGCACATAAAGGTGAATGTGAATGGCAGGTACTTGACTCAAATAAGGGCTCTGTGTACAATTACTAATGACATTGGTCAAGTACTGGCTTGGCAGCTATGTAAGTCGACCACTTTCAATGAAATCAAACCAGTCTTGGAGAAACTCAAGGACAGATTTTCAAAACAGAAAGTTGCATTAAAGGAGATCTTCTTGGATCAGTGTTGTGCATGGAGATACCTCATTGAGGATGTTTTTGGGCCGGACATTACGGTGAAATTGGATTTATTCCATGCCACACAAAGAGTGACCAAGTTTATACCCAAATTCCATCCATTGTCCAAACATCTCTTCAAGGACTTAGGCAATGTGTTTCGATATGCTGGGGATATTGGTGAAAAAAGGCGAAAGGAAACCCCCCCTCCTGACTACATAGCACGTAAAATGAAACACTTTGACAAGAAATGGCGACAGTACGGACTCAAGCATAAAGGGAAGGTTGTTTATCCAAAAGCTGCACAGAAAGAAGTTAAAAAGTTATCAAAACACATAGCAAAAGGATGTGTTTCGGGGATCCAACCAGGCAGAGGTACAATTCGAAACGAAGCACTTCACCGGAGATTAAATCAAAGAATGAATAAAAACCGAATAAGCCCAACATTTGCCATTGCTCTTATGTTTACGATTATCCATGCGATTAATAGTCAGCTTGCAAGGTCATACAAGAGGAAGTTACACCTTGTAGACTCTGTAGAGGAATTCGGACTGCCATCTCAAGACAACATCATGAACAATGACGAATCTGAAACAGATGATGACACATTGGGCCAGGAAACTGTTGACTGCAAGCTAGGAATATGGAAGCTCCTGAAGAAATCTGCTGTTTCTATGGATCCTAACTTGGCGTGTGATCATGGAATCGAACTTCTCCGCCACAGTTTCCAAAGGAAAAATGATATCAATGATGAAAGTAGTCTTGATAAAAACCTGGCTGCCTTTGGTCTCCTACGTGTGCCCTCAGAAACAGATGGTAGCTGCTTATTTATGTCTGTAAGTATGCAGCTGATTCAGCTCCTCACAGATGAAGATATAGGAACAAAGATTTTTGAACAACTGTCAACATTATTCCCAGACTTATTCTGCGCTGGGGAGCCATGCAATATTGACCAGGAAACATTGGCAGTACGGCTGCGAGCTGCGATGGTAGACGAATGGCTTGAGAATGAGGAGGTCTACAGAGAGTTCGCACCTGATGTCAACTTTCAGACTGAAGCCCGGAACTACCTGCGGCGAGATGTTTTTGACGGTGACTTGGGAGATTTGATGGTACTAGCTCTGTCAAATGTATTGAACATGGCAATACTTCTCATCACTCCAGACCAAGATGTACCACTCATTCCAGTTTTCCCTTCAAAAGTACTTGACAAAAGGGCCTGCATGTACCTTGCATTTGACAAAGACAATATGCATTTTGACTCTACTACCCGGTTATCCAGTGTGCCTGAACATGATGCTCCACCCATTACTCCTTCACCAATATCATCTTTCTGTAGCTGTGGTGTGAATGATAAAACACCTGAAAAACGATGCAGTGCAAACGTCAAAAATCGTTACAGAAGTCGTTGTCCATGCTCAAAACAACAACAACCATGTGGTGCATCGTGCAGATGCAAAGGTTGTACCAACAGTTATGGACAAAGGAATCACACAACCAGTCAGTTGCAGAGAGCAACTTTGAGGAGGGCCAAACGACAACGCTCAAAGGAGTGGATGGACAGCAAACCTGTACCTAGTAGAGATTTCATGAAGGGAAAAGGATACAATCTCAAGGCCTTTTCAAAAAAGGATGACATTCACCTGAAACAGATGAATTCTCCAGCAAGTTCAGCCTACTTGAAGAAAAGGTTCAGTGAAGAACAGATCAAGAGAAGGCAGAAAATCCTAGCAAGCCGAGAGAAGTATGCGAAGTATGCTGTGAAACTGAACAAAAAGGGTATGTTGGAAAATAAATTATGTTTGTTTAAAAGTTAGGCCTCATGGAAGAATTTCAAAGGCCATTGCATTATAATTGTAATTGACACAAGTTGCTTCTGTCTGAAACATGTCATATATTTCATGCAGTTATCTTGGTTGTTATTTTTTGCTTCCATTTTTTATCTGCCTCATGTGAGAAATTATCAATAACGTTTGGCTAATCTGACTGTTTCCCCGGGCCAATACCATTAACCCAATTAATATGATTTGTATACTTACTAATAGTAATTTCTTATCTATTCTGAATTAATGATGTCTGGTACATATGTTGGTCAATTGTATACATTATGTTATATTTATGTCATCTTGTCAATTTACAAATAGGTCCCCCAAAGAGGCCAAGGGACTCAGAGTCAGTGAAAAGAAAATGTGGAAAGAATGGTAAGTACCTGAGCTATTATACAGTATTCACACTATGAAATGGCATGGCTTCTGACTACAGTGACTGCAATTTAGTTCAGTACAAGAATACATTTGCTTTACGTGCACAATCAAAATGGCTTTTGTATACCTGTCATCAACAAGTACTGTGGATTAAAAAGCTTTAAAAGTGATATCAAACAAGGCAGTAAAAAGCAGCACAATACAAACATTTTTTAAATAAGAAATGTCTGCATTAATCATGCAGGAGAGGAAAGACTCAAAGAGAATTAATAATATGAACACATGGCAATCAAAACAGTTCATTTGTAACACCATCTGGCACTGTTTAAAATTTCAGACAAGACTTGGGAAGCTGGACTATACAGTGCAGAACAGGTGATAGACCAACGGACGGAGAAAGTAAGTATTTTGATTCTAACATTCAATTATCAACAATCCCATTATGAGAAATACTTACTAAGCCAACAAATGTGTACATTTGAAATGCTTTAAAATACAACTGTTACACTTTTCACTTTTATTAGAACCACTCTCACTGTTAAGTAACACACAAGCATATAAAGCAGGTATTTTGTGTTGAGGGATCTCAATGTCTGTAAATTCAAAGCACAGGAGAGTTTGGACAATGATCTGCCATAGATGAAGATGACAGTTTTCAGTTTCTTTATGAACAGTATTGTTTGCGTTTATCTGAAAGTTACAGTAACTTGATGTGACAGTTTTGTTTATAATCTTTTTAACATGATTGAATTTGTCCTTTTTTACCACAGGGTAGCAAGGAATATCTTGTGAAGTGGAGTGAGAGTGACATTTGGTATGTTTCAATGTTACAGTCAGACATTATCTACCTAAGACAATTTTGTAACTGGTGATACTGCAAAAGTATGCCACATTCGTTACGAACATTACTCATACTAGTAGTAAGTCCATGCACACACCTGCCATTTGTATTCAAAATATCTCTACATTTACATTCATCATTAAATCTTCTTTCTGTTTTTAATGGTATGATGGTGTCACTGAATAGAAGGTCACTGTGAAGCATAACAAAGCAAAACAGTTCTGGTTGTATGTTGGGTAAAAAACTTCCCAGGCCTAATGGTATTTAATAGCTTGTGAAGCATGAAATGTTTGAAATGAACTGAAACACGTGTTCCTTACATTTTCAGTACGTGGGAACCGGAGAAGAACATCTGTGATACAAGACTTATCGCAGCCTTCAAGCACTCACTAGGTAATATACTTTACCAATCAATCTCATTAAAAAAACTTCAGATGATACCTATGGTCAGAGAAGTAAGTTCACACGTAATTGAAGAGCGATATAATAGAAGATAAGAAAAATAACTTGTCTTGTATTGGAATATGATTATGATTAGAGCTCTTAAGAATGGTGTGAGACTTCTCAAAAGTACACTAGGAAAAATGTCAGCACTTTGTGCATCATGTACAATCTACACAATGTCAGAAAAATACCAGTACTGGAATGCATGTCATGATAATGATTGCTTCTGTTGGCAGAGACTCTGATCGGGATCTCTACCGGTAGAATCCCCGATTCTATCAGATCACAGTCTCTACCCTGACATATGTTAAGGCCATGTTATTTTGATTGTGTGGATATCCTCTGGGGACTAAATGTGAGGGTGAGAATAAGAAAAATTTATGGCCAAAAAAGACTGCCATGCTTGTGAAATTGGTCAGGAAAGTTGAACAAATGACTAACATATGAGTTACCGAAAATAAAAAAATAGCTCCCCTACAAATTACGAAATTAATAAAGAGCATTCATACCCACTTGAAAGTGTGTTATCATCTCGTACCGATGATTTTAGCCTCAATTAAAAGTGCTCAGCTTAGGACAAACAGTACAGAAATAAAACATAGAAGTTGACACTTTCACTTGTCAAGTATTTTTGACAAAGTTAATCATAATCATTATTACTATTTAGAACATGGCCACTACCCCTCAGCCAATGGGCCCCTTCAATTATTGTGATTATATCCACATAGTGCAGAAAAAGTGTTGTATTATCCAAAAGGTGTGGTACTATCTAAAATTTGCATAAAATAAAGCCACACTTTTTGGATAGTACCACACTTTTTAGATAATCCAACACTTTTTCTGCACCACTGGTCGGATCACACACTGTGCTAATTGCCTACGGGATTAGGGAGGATTAAGACACAAAGTCATAAAAGTTAACAACAGTTTAATGCTTTCCATAGCTGTAACAAAGAACCAGGTCTTCAGAAAATAACAAGGTCACTGCTTTCTATAACTGTTACATAGAACCAGATCTTCAGAAAATAACAAGTTTACTGCTTTCTATAACTGTTACATACAAAGAACCTGAGGTCTTCAGAAAATAACAAGGTCACTGCTTTCTATAACTGTTACATACAAAGAACCTGAGGTCTTCAGAAAATAACAAGGTCACTGCTTTCTATAACTGTTACATACAAAGAACCTGAGGTCTTCAGAAAATAACAAGGTCACTGCTTTCTATAATTGTTACATACAAAGAACCTGAGGTCTTCAGAAAATAACAAGGTCACTGCTTTCTATAACTGTTACATACAAAGAACCTGAGGTCTTCAGAAAATAACAAGGTCACTGCTTTGAATTTAAATTCTATAATTGTTACAAAGAACCAGATCTTTGGGAAAAAGCAAGTTTACTGCTTTCTATAACTGTAACAAACAAAGAACCAGATCTTCAGAAAATAACAAACTCAGTGCAATATTTTCTACAGACAAACAGTGCCACCAGAAAATGACAAGCATGGTGCCATCAAACTAAACTAAACTAAACAAAACAGTTTGGTTCTCTCTACAGGATAAAACTTCAGAAAATAGCATGGGTAGTACCATAAAAGTAACATAAACATAACAATAACAAAAACAGTGGCACCCCTTCAGAACTTGACTACTGAAAACAGTACAGAGAATAACAAACCAAAATAACAAATCAAAACAGATCCTCGAGTAAAACTCACAGTTCATGATAAGAAATCCCAGGTCAATGTCACAGTTCAAAAGCCAGGCTTGATTATGTGAAACAGGGGTTACCCCCCACTCGCCTCGGGTGTTAAAGGAACACCCTTGTGGGTGGGGCAACCCCTATTTCACATAATCAAGCCACGCCCATCATCTATCTATTACTCAAGTTATATATTCACTGTTATTTGGTTTCAATGCTTGTCACCACAGCTGCTGTGAGTGGGAACAACACTTCGTCAGACTCAAGGAGGAGGAAGAAGAAAAAGAAAACTCTGGAATAAACTTGATCAGCCTCTCTGAACTCAATACAGTACAGTTTACTAATCTTGCTTTGTCATACAGTAAGTTAATCAGACAATTTTGTAATCCTGAACTCTAAAATTGTCTGGATGAATGAAAGTTCCAGTACCATATAGGGGCTATATGAAGATTTTCAGCAGCCTAATGCTGCCAATTTGTCTCCTTTGAATGAAAACCATTGTGATTTTGCTTCAAATTTGAATCTATGGTATGGAATTTCTGACTTAACTTAAGTTCAACTTGGTACTTCTTCTAGCCTTCTAGTCAGTTCGTTCCAAAATAGTGTCAAGAAATTTTTGTGCCCTAGTGCCCAGGTGTTAAGAACACCATTTGATTTGGTGTATATCAAGTAAGCATTGGTGAATATAAGTCGTACAAAAATATTAAGGTCTAAATAATGATCTCCAGTAACTGTTATAGATTAGGCTGACACCTGAAATATACAGTCATGTCTTCACCTTTTTACTAACATTTAGTGTGTCATTATGGATATTTCTGATAGCTGACAAAAGCACTGGAATTAAGATTATATGTTTGTCACTGCTTTGATTACAACAACTCTTTATATATGCATTGCACGTCAGTGTCCTTTGTGAAAGGTTATTAAACTTCATATGTGACCCTATCTAAGAGCAATTAGCCTGAATTAGCAAAACTTACCACTGGTCTGTACAAGTCATACTGTAAAATGCTGATTTAATTTTGTGGAAGATGAAAAATGGAGTGTTTGTGATAGCTTTTATATCATGGCAGTGCCATAAACATTTGTACTGTAGTCACATACTGTTAGTGAAAAAAATGTTCTCAGTCAGGTTTTGAGTTTGCTGTGAGGCAGCCACCACACAAATGCCGAACATAAAACCACTAGACTTTTCTGCATTTACATTTTGTAAAGTTCTATTGATACACTTTGTCACTTAGGTTATATGTTCAAAGCTCTTTGGACATGTGCAACCTTTTATATCAAAACTGTTATGTAATTACAACTTTGGGTATTTTGATGCATAATAAATCTTCATAAACACTGTGGTTGAATTGTAAGGATCTCAAAATTAAACATTAATCCCGAAGAAGCAAAATAATGGTAAGAAACGTAATTCTATTCTAATCTCTCCATGTTAACAGATAAAAAGAAAACTACTCTCCTCTTAACAATGCAACCCCACAAATTACAGGAAAGGAGGGAACTTTCATCAGAACTCTAAAATGCAACTTAATGGATTTGACTTCTTTTTCTGAGATAGTGGAAGATCATCTTCCACTATCTCAGAAAAAGAAGTCAAATACATTTTAGAGTTGGTGTTTAGAAATATACTCCTACTACACTATTTACCATATTGTGATTTTTGTCACTTGCAATTGGCCTTCAGGCAAAAGACTACAATAAACTCATTATTGTTAAGTACTGCATTTATGAAGGTTAGAAATGCCACCTGTTAACAATATCTCAACATTAAGAAGATTGATAGGTCAGTCAGTCCAAATATAACAGGTAATATCTGAATCTTATCAAGTGGAAGAGAATGAATGCAATTGTCTCTGAATACCATTTTCTACTATTGGACCATTTCAAATGGTCATCACCTAGTTTGTCAATGATCATGCGGGAACTTATTTGGCAAACACATTCTAAGCCTTGGCTTCCTGAGCTATGGGACTGATGGATGGATGGATGGATTCTAAAACTTAATGAAAAGTATTATTAGAGGAAGTGATGACAACAGTCCTGTTTGGGAAAAGTCCTACAGGGGATAATATCTGTGAAGGACTATACAGCAGGTATGTCAGAAACTAGTAGACAATTCAGGTCCAGGCCATCTATTAAACAAAACAAGACATCCTGAGTTATCACTCATGTGACAGCATCTCACTCTTCCTCCTCTTCCTCCTCTTTTTCTTCTTCTTGCCTTCTTCATCACAGGAGCGCTTCTTCTTTGCAACTGAAGAAGAAACAAAAATTAGTTGATGTTATCTTATACAAAGTCACAAAAACCACCAAATTGCATGCAACTCCAAACAATGTGCCCAAATCACTGAATTTAAAGTATGCCAAATGTGTGAATCATGAATTATGTTCTATGTATATAATATATACACATGTATATCCAATGTACCCTTTTCAAATTTCTTGTGACATTAAGTGCACAGAAAGACAAAACGTATATTGTGCTGAGAATGGACTCTTCCAGCCGAATACCATATCGAACAAATAGAATCCCCTGTTCTATTTTGAATGCTCGGTCAAAAACAGCCCTAGTGGGACAGGAATGGCCAAGAGGAAAATGCTATGCCCTTTTTGTTTTACTACACAGGCTGAATATAGTTGTTTTGGGAATTGTAGGTACTACATAGCATTACTTTGTTCCTGTTCCTTTGTTCCTTGTGAACTGTGACTCTACCCACATGCTAAATTTCAGCTCTCCAGTCATAAAGGACTGAGATGATTCTCTTTTTATGAAGAGGAAAACTAGCAGCACAAAAACATAAACAATATGTCACTTTCATTGGAAGCCCTGGCTATTTTTTGTTTTGTTTCATCATTATTCATAAATACGATCAAGACAGTTTTAGCAATGTAGCCTGGTCACCCTTATAAGGTTGTGAATCAATATTTGTTGAAGAGACCATGCACCTTTTGGCGGCCTGGGTACGACAGATCCTCCCATGTTGCTACTGATCCCGCCATCTTGTTCTTCCAAATCTGTAAAAATCATAAAGAAACATAAAAATGTAAATCAAGTTTTAATTCTGAATTGTAAGCATATTATGTTTGGATTATAACTAGCTCTTTTTATCAACCATGCACCATAATTATATCAGGCACCTTAATGCAGTAGATTTGATAATTACAGCCTTCTTGGCTGTTACAGAAGACTGCATCCTAGGTACATTTTGTAGAAAGCAAACTTTTACCTTGGAAGAGACATTGAAGCAGGTATTTTATTTTAAGGTCTAAAAAAGATGTAAAATGTCAATTTACATGATCTAGATTTGTATACTTCTATCTGTAATGACTAATCATAATGCTGCAGTCTTTTGAGTACTTAACATTTTGTAAAAGCCAAAATCCCTTCCTGTTCCTGTGAGGGATGCAATTGACAATGTATCCCTGATAAATCAATAAGGATAGCCGTTTGTGTAAATATCTCCCCACATATGATAGTTGTAAACACCAAGATTTTTTTGTGTGCACAATGTATGATTGTACTTACCACCAGCTTCCTCATCCTTGTCTTCATCCCTGGTATCCAATGCTAAAAAATACAATACATTGAATGGTTACCTTCAGTGTTGATAATAATAAGTTCAGTTTGATACAGTAATCAGAAATGCAAACTACTGTAAATGTTACAGTAAACCCTTTTGTGTAATCACCCACATATGGTAATTGCTTTTTCGTCATCGTCGTCACCTTACATACTAGAGCTGCTTTAAACTGCAAACCTGTCCCAACCTGCTCGGAGAGTGATCAATGATGAGACACTCAGTTCCCATTGCTAGATTAATTTAGAGATGGTTTTACTCCCTAATTCCCATAGCATGAGGTATATTTGAAATGTAATTCAATAACCTCCAGTTTGTATAGATCTTAAGTATAAGAGAAACAATAGCAATGGTTCTTTTTGACAATGATCCATAACTTCCAACATTCAGGTGCAGGTAGAATTTGTCTGGTGCAGGTAATATTCAATGTTACCTGCACCAGTGCAGGTATGCTTAAAAAAAGCATTTCGAACCTTACAGATCCAACAATCTCAAGGTATAAATAACTCACACCTAAATTCAAACTTAAAAAGTATTTCTTACAGTTCAGAATTGTCTCCCGCTGCTGCTGTGAGAAGCTTTGCAGCCTAAACACAGTGAACCTCGCATTTTTCTCCTCTGGTCCCATGACGACCTTGTTACACGACAGCCCCTCCCTAGCTGTCTTGAGGAGCGCCCTGATGGTTGCACCTGGGGTATGCTCTACAGCTTCCTTCAACACAACATCCATCACCAAGAGGCTGTCCACATGTGGAGCCGCATTCCCCTTGCCGTACTTGACCGAGTTTCGCTTTACCCTTCCAGCCAGATACTGTACAAGAAGCAAAGTCATGTATTATCATCAGGCCCACACTGAGGATTAAAGAATTGGAATTAAACAGTGCATCATCATGACAACACTATGCAGTGCACATGTGTTAATCACCTTAACAAATGTTACAGTAACATTTTGTAGCATAATTAGACTGTATAGAGCAGCAATACAATATAATTGAAACAGCCAAGCAAAAAGCATTAATCACAATAAACAATTGTGCACATAAATCATCATCATCTTTGGTACTGCTGAGCCCACAGAAAAAGCGGATT
The DNA here is from genome assembly GCA_019207045.1 of Branchiostoma floridae x Branchiostoma belcheri. NCBI lineage: Eukaryota > Metazoa > Chordata > Leptocardii > Amphioxiformes > Branchiostomatidae > Branchiostoma > Branchiostoma floridae x Branchiostoma belcheri. Next base: position 21,254,879 of record CM033033.1, on the reverse strand, counting down.
ATCATCAGCTGCGCAAAGTGTTAAGACTAGTGCAAACAAAGGGTAAAAATGGGGAGAGATGTAGACATCTGCAAAAAGACGGGACAGGTGAAGTTGAGATTGTTATTTACACCTATTAAGTACATATGTACAAAGGACAGCACAGCTCAATGCAGCGGAGCCCATCCCAGCTCAGTTTTGAACTGGGGGAGGGACTCCGCCTCCGCCACACCAGGCTCAAATTCATTCCACTCTTTGATGGTCGGAGGGCAGAATGAGAGTCTGTAGTATTTGTTTTTACTCGCGATGGTCTGCAGCTTAAAAGTGTGATCCATGCATCAAATATATTACGTCAAAAATGATTCCAATGATGAAGGGCTGAAACCCATTAGTTATCAATTTTTTTCAAGTAAATACCTCAGAGTCTGCCTTCTCAATCCAGTTGACCAGGTCAGCTCTCACCCTATCAAGTACAGTTGACCCATCTTCCACCTGAGTTGGCTCTTGCATGTGCTGGACAACATATGGCACAATGTGCTCCTTCCAAAAGCGCATGACTTCCGAAGCAGGAACACCAACTCTTTCAGCAAACTAAATGAACAATAAAGAATGAACGTTAGACAATATTTATCGATTACAATTTAGTCAATTAAGAATATACAAAAACAATTAGGTTCCAATATTTTTTTGAACCATGAAGATTGTCAACAAAAGATGCACATATCTGCAATCTAAGGGTGATGTTGATTTAACCAGATAGCTCTGAAATGGTTAACTGACACATTCACACCCTAAAAAAATAGATTTTTATCCTACCTTGACTGTGGTATTTACTTTTTTTTTAGCCAAGTACAGTACATTCAGGTCACCCCTAATTTTCAAAAAAGTGCTAGTGTAGGGTTGCTTATCATTGCAATAAGGTATCATCTGAACTCCTACCAAATGGGTCTTATGTTGGGGGTCCCAACAATTAATGCTTTACATGAGGTCTTATATAAAACTCAGGAAACCCCATAGGTCTCAGGTTTCTAAGTGCTTACATCAGCTCGTATTATGATGGATACATCAAGTCCGTGAAGTGTGATGACTTTTTTTTGGAAACAAAATATGGCCACCTTTCTGCAGATTACGTTTTACTGATAATGAAAGAAGGAAGGAAGAAAGGAGTGAATTAGACTTTTCTTGCACATTTTTGCCACACTGGGGTTATATGTACAGGTCACAACCAGACATGTTGAAGACATTCAGTTAACAGATACAAAATAAAACAATCGTTAGATATCAGCCAATTCAGCAGACAACAGATATGTTTTATGATCTATGGTTTGTCTAGTTGCATTAGGACATGAGTAATAGCCTTTCCTGAATTATGAAAAATCAAAATAAAAGCAAGGGGCGATATAGGCCTCTTTTGATCAGGACTGGTGCTTCATAAGTCACTTGATGACAATTCCATTGTAGTCCAGAACATATTATATCATCAAACCATGAGGTTTAAAAAGAGAAAGGGCTAATCTATTTAAGTGTTTATTAAAGTAACATGAACCCCACCTCCTGCGTGAACCACATCAGAGTGCCGTAGTTCTTTAGGGTGTCCTTGAGCACTCCAGGCAATTCCTTTGCCCACTCCTCCTGGAAGGCGAAGACGTCCTCCCACCCCTCTTTCCTGAACTTCAGCCCAATGGCCACAAGGCTTTTCATGCATGCTGAAAGCCGGTGCTCATCCCTCATCATCTTCAGCTCTACTCTTTCCCTGTGGCCCCCGCCGTTGCTGATTTTTGGGCCAGCAAATGGGATGTAGATTATCCTACGAAGATCTCTGTAAAGTAAGAATGAGAAATGCTCCTGTATTTCAACGTTCCATCATTTTCATATGAATATGCTGGGGCCTATGTGTGGTTCAATCTGTTGTCAAATGAGGTATACATAAGGTGCTTGACGTTGCACTATTTAGTTACCTTTCCTCATGATGCTGAAGTGGGCTGTTGGCAGTCATGAGAAACCCACACCTGGCAGCCTCAAATCCTCTTGACAGAGTGAAGAAGGCCCCCATCCCATAGAAGTCAATAGCTGACTCCTTGCGGGATTCTAGGGACTGGGGGTCATCGAGGTAGCACCCCAGTGTGGAGTGGCTGGCCAGGGAAATCATTGCTTCCCTCTTGAACTGTCGGATGTAGCCAGCATCCCCAATACCTGTTGAAATTAAATTGAAATATAAATACAATTTAAAGGTGGCCAAGACCTATGGGGCAAATTAGACTAAGTTTAAAGTAAGGTTCCTTGTTTTTTTTACTAATATACTGCACTTTTCATTATATTCTCATTGTTTAGTCAGACCCGAAATGCAACATTTTGTTGTTGTTGCTCACACCCTATCAGAAGCCTTCATAACACTGAGCTCAATTTAAAAAGTAATTTCTTCCAATGATCATGACAGAGAAGAAAGATGCTTTGCACTAAGGTCTGACCGTTTCTAAAACCAATTAATGGTGGACCATTGATGCAGCTGCAACCCTTTTCAGTTGTGTGCACATCAGTTGAGCGACAAAGCTAGGATTAGAACTCCCAACCTATTGGTCCAGAGGCTGAGAGTGGCTGATGACTTTTGCAAGGAGCTAGGTTCTGCTAACCAAGGTTATGACAGTCATGAAACTGCATCTTGCATATATCTGCCACATTTGAAGAGAGAGATTAAACTATATAACTACTGGTGACCTGGGCCTATAAAAGGCGAAAATATAAACAACCAGGTTTTTAAAAATAGTTTTAAATAGTTTTTAAACGGATCTCTAAATGAATTGCAAATACACCTCGCAGGTAAACATTGATATGCCTAATATTCAATTACGGATGTTGCATTAAGCTCTCAGTGGACAAATTTTTCATGGTGGCAAATGTATGGAACCTGGCCAATAAATCAAGTAACAGAAGTCATATATACATACTATTGATGTCATACAATAAAGTATGAATATACGATAAGTTAACATTAGTTTTTATTGAGTGTTTTTTATCAACTACAGTCAAATCTGTATTAGCGGCCACCTTTGCATCCACTTTTTGTCAGTCCCTTGGATTTTTCCTATTGTAAGCATCAAGAAATAGTCTTTAAGGTCTCATTGATGTATTACTCCGCGAGTGGGTACCCTAAAATAGATCCAAGCCAAAAAATAAACGGCTGCATGGTCGCGTGTTTTTAGCGGTGAGAAATTCCCTTTTAGCCAGCGGAACTGATCTCAAAAGTTAGATTGGTGAAAGCTTGTTTGTAACTGAAGATATTAGCAGGTAAAGTTTTGCAGCCGCACGCTAGGTCGGAGGTACACAGCCCTGGGTTCTGAGTGGTGCAGTTGTACACTCAAAGCGAAAAAAGTGCCTTTTGTGGGGATTGACTAATCATAGTTTGTAAATTTGCTATAAAAAAAGAACCAGTGTCTATTTGACGTTGGCAATTTTTTCCCACGATATAGGGTAAATGTGCTCAACATAGAATGAAAAATCTGCTAAAATTTTACGTAGCGTCATTATGAACGGCCCATGAAAAATACGAATTATAACATACAAGTCTATGGAAAGAAGAAACTCATCAATGAGACCTTTAACAGCCACCTGTCCAACATGGCTATGGCCACATGATTTCCAGTCTCTTAGACACTGACCCACTGCCTATGGCAACCATACAGTAGCCGTATGCCAACCTATACCAAGTTTAAAATGATAGTTTGCGTGGATTTGGAGTTCCCCACAGGGTCATTTTGTCTGGTAGCAGAAGGTACGCGACTGCCTTGAAGTCTTTCTTGGCGACAGGTTTGACTGCATGTATTTCCAAAATTGGGGATAAGTTTAACTGATCCCAAAACCATTCAAGTTATAAAGAAATACCCAAACTTACAAGCAGGTAATTAAGAAATCAAAGAAAATATGGAATACTTACCAACCATACTCAACGCTGTTTTAAGCGCCATGGTCTTCCCAAGGCCACTGGGTCCTACCGCAATGGTCACTGGGCAGCTGTCAAACCGGCTGGCCACCATCTCTCCATTCATGGACATGCACGCTTGTCCCAACGTAAAAATGGCTGGCAAAAAGTTCTGCTGAAAGGCATTTGGCATCAGCTGTTGGAAAGAAAAAGCTGGTATGAAGATTGATATGAAGACTGAAGAATAATATTTTAATAATATGAGCTTTAATTTGATAAGGACCTTAATTGACTGATCATGAGGAATTTATGAGGTATAAGATCTAACATCATTTCTTCCTAATGTAGTATGGTAAATAATTTATCACAATGCAATTCATGTGACTGTACACTTTACAATTGCTAAGTGATGGACATTTTGCAGTATACTATATTATGAATTATGCTGTCAAATGTATGCATTTCCTGCAAAATCAGATAAATCTTTACAACTGGTCTATGAATATTGCACCCACCTCAACTGCACGCTTCATCGGTTCAAGTGATAATGGTGTGGAAACCTTTGCTGACCACATCATGCCCTGTGTTGATGGCAGCAATACATACTTCTGGTCTCTCTGGGACAACTCCACAACCACGATTTCTCCTCTTTCATTCTCTTCACCCTTCAGGTGTTACCTGAAAATATAGCACAATAATTCCTGAATTCATGTCTGTTTAATTTTATGTGTAAACCACATATATTCATTAAATTCTGATTCAAGATCCTTGCATGACGACTCACACTTTTTGACTAAACAGTATCCATAGACTGCAGGGTTCTAGCAAGTACATTTTATCGATATGGGCCACCCACTTTAACTTGCAATGGTTCAGTACCACACCATAAGACACATTAGAGGACCACATCGGTGATGTTAAAACTAGTAAAAGTGATATTTGTATTTAGTTGAATATGTTTACACGTGGAACAATTCTGAACTGATATGACCCTCTGAACTGACCAAAAATTATTCAACATGCATAAGATGTAAAAATAATCAAGTCCCCTAGTGAATACCCTCAGAATACCATTAATTTTTCAAAACCTCCTCAGCATTTACACCGGGCTCTCCACAGCAATCCCAATCTCTGCCTCGAGACCCTTAAAAAATGTCTACTAAGTCACTGCTTTGCTTGATTGACTCAGGCAGGCAACAAATCATTAATTCCTTTTTCACTATGAGCAGCAGTATTGTTGAAAAACTGTAGTCTAGAAAAATGTTAGTATGAACCTCATTGTTGAAGATCCATGTGTCTTCCCCTTCCACCTTTCCAACAGTTGTTGTTCCTCTCTTCAAACTCAGCTGGTCGCCCTTCTCAAATTCCAGCTGCTTCGTTACCATCTGCGTTCGGAAAACTGGATCAGGGATTGCTGTGATCAGACCTCCCCAGTCAGGATCGCCAAGGGTCTTGTTCGCATGGAAACAAAACTGCTCCCGATTACAGCCAATTGGGATGTACCGCTTTCTACAACACAGAATAAACATATTTGGTTATTGCAGTTCTGCCGTATATATACAAAAATGACTGTCCTACACAGTATATTTATCCATAATCATGCATTAAGTCAACCTCCAAGCAGGTGGCTTGAGGCGGGTAGTATCAATGCATGTGCCAAATCTCCATTTGCCACTTGGTCAAATGGAGATTGGCCATAAAGCACACTACCTACCTAAGCCAAAGGTAGATCTGCTTGGAGATTAGTGTTGAAGTTATATTTTCCCTAGCATTTGTGTGTGTGACTGTGTTTAGGTGGCTCCATCTTGCCTCACCTTATCTTGACATCAAAAGCTACTTGCCACCCAAATGTCATGTACGGGACAATAGAGATGCATTGAAAATACTGATATGATCAAATAGTATAACTCATTATGAAAATACTACTATTTTGCATAATTTCTATCTTTGTAGAAGCTACCTAAAATACCAAAAATTATGAAATACATCGGAATCCGATTCCTTTCTTGAGTCATACTCTGAAGCCACTGATAGGTCCCCAAAACTAGCCACTACGGAAGCCCAAACTCATGTCACTTCTCTCAGACCACTTGCAAGTGCTTACCTAACACCCCCAAATCATGACCATAGCTTGTGAAGATATCAAAACATGAAGTTCCACTGCAGTACCAAGGGGAGCCAATAGGTGGCCCAAAATCTGACCATTTACATTGTTTTTCATGATCCACTAACAATATACCAAGTATTAAACCAACCAATCCAGCCATTCTTCAGAGACAGACATGCACAATACACAGGCTTTCAGCTACTAGTAGAATTTTATCAATTAGGGTGTCCAAGTGTCTTGCTACTCGGCGAGTGCTGCAGGCGCGAGTATTGTAGGGGGCCTTGGGAGAGTGTCTGCATGGGGGGGGGCGTCTTGGTAACGCTTAACGGTGAATTAAGGAGGCCCGATAACGGTTAACGGTAAATTCAGGAGGTTCGGTAACGCTTAACGGTAAATTCAAGGTTATCTCAATGGTTAAAAATATCTGACTAATGGCATTGGAAGGAAAAGGTGCCGAGAACCCGGAGGAATGACAGGGACAATGTCTCAATGACATTTGCTTCCCTGGGTCGGTGTTCCCACCAAAGGAGGCGATAGCAAATTTCCTTTAGGATGTTTGATCTATTCCTGACAAAATTTCCAGCACATGGAGCGCTGAAGGCATCCTAGGGTGGCCCGGGGATATGCTCCCCATGGAAATTTTTTGAAATGATGACCGTCTGAATTTCTTGGTAACGCTTAACGGTGAATTGGGGATAACACATACATGTAACGATTAACGTTGAATTAGAACGGGTCGATAAAAAAATATACCGATAACGATTAACGTTGAATTAGAGCGGGTCGATAACGATTAACGGTGAATTAAAATGGCTCATAACGCTTAACGGAAAAGGGCATGCAGGCCCTCTTGGGACATCCTCACTAAGAAAGTGTTGAAATTTATAACTCTCTGAAACACCATTTCACACATTTTGAGTTGCAATTTTGGGGGAATGAAGCAAATTTACTGTTAGATAGGCCACATATGACCTGTAGCATCCCTGGTCAATCAGAATTTTATGTTTGTCAGAGGATGTGCTCTCAGTGTAAGACCGTGTACAATTTGTGCTATCTTTTTAACAGGGCGTACAATTGTACACCTGTACACCTGCCTGGCTAAAAGCCTGACAATACACCTACATCATAGTATATATATACCCAGTAACATATAAACCCAGTAAATGGATCAGAGCAGGTCAGGTGCAGGCAGATAGCAGAAATTCCTGCACAGCTCAAAATTTACCTGCAGGCGTTATTTTGAGCCACAAACACACACACACAAACACACACACACACACACACACACACACACACACACACACACACACACACACACAGAGAGACACACACACACATACAGAGCAGTTACCACTAGTAGAAATCTGCATAGGGGATAAAATGTAAATGTTAGCAAGTTCAGGGTGTCATAATCTCATCCTTGAACATTCCAGGTCATAAGAACTCACCCCACACAGCAGCCCGCTATCTCAAGTGTCCAAAAGTCTTTTTAAGGTCTCATTGATGAGTTTCTTCTTCCCATAGACATCTATGTATTAATTCGTGGTTTAAATGGGCGCGTTCATAATGAAGCTACGTGAAATTTCGCAGATTTTTCATTCTATGTCGAGCACATTTACCCTATATCGTGGGAAAAAATTGCCAATGTAAACTATACGTAGGAACTTTTTTTATAGCAATTACAAACTACGATTAGTCAATCCCCACAAAAGGCACTTTTTCGCTGCTATTGTACAACCGCACCACTCAGAACCCACGACTGTGTACCTCCGACCTAGCGCGCGGCTGCTAAACTTTACCTGCTAATTTCTTCAGTTACAAATAAGCTTTCACCAATCTAACTTTTGAGATATATCAGTTCCGCTGGCTAAAAGGGAATTTCTCACCGCTAAAAACATGCGTCCGTGCAGCCGTTCATTTTTGGCTCGGATCTCTTTTAGGGTACCCACTCGCGGAGTAATACATCAATGAGACCTTAAAACTTTCTGACCAGCGCAAGATTCCCACCGGTCAAAACTGCCGCCATCTTGGATTTTCATTACGTCATTTTAGGGACTGACTACTTTAAATTAGGGGTCAGCACAGGCTGAAAGTCAAGGCTTACATACTGTATGGACTCATTTTGGGCCTTCTGCGGCTGCATCAATTAGGGTCATTGCCCTACACTGCCACAGTGGCACGCACACATGCACGCACGCACATACACACACACACACACACACACAACCTCTACCAGGCTCTGCAGGTCAGTGGTCTAATTGTAGAAGTTATACAGATAGAGTCTACAGAGTACACTAAGCAAACGTACTCTGGCCATCTGACTCCCTTAGCGTACTGAGACTCTATCATCCACGGAGCCTAGTACGTAGAGGCTATTAACACTCACACACAATTTGTATATTTTATACATGTAAGTGTGTATTACAATTATTTTCATAAATTTGTCTATTTATCTGAAAATAACATTATGACCAATTTGGGTTTGTCTGACTGCAACTTATTAATGCCTGCCTAAATGACTAAGTTCAAATAAGCCAAGCCTAGAAGATCATAACTGTTGGTTTTGGAGATAAAAAGAAATTGCAGGAGATTCAACGTGAAAATTGTGAAGACGAGCATTTATTATCTAAGGCTTTGACACCATTAGACAATTGATCAGAACCTTTAAAAAGACCTGTCTTCCAAATTATTCTCTCACTGGGTTAGACAAATAACATACATTGTATATAGTATAATATATTTGTTCCCAGCTAAGGTTTAAGCGGGTGCAGATTCTTTGTGCCTTGAAATAAGAATGCAGCATTTGCAATCATATTGAAGACCTAAAATTGAAACTAGAATCAGTTATGAGGATACCTAATTACCCCGGTGCCCAAGCATCATTAAAGAAATGAATGTCCACTGAAGAAACTGATCTGTTCATCTTGTAATAATTTGAATGTTTAATGTGTTCTTCTCAATTTTCCATGGGCACTATAATGATGATGATAGTCTGTGTGACAGGCCCCTCCCAGGATTAGATGGCAATGTTGGACGGGCTGCTATAAGCAAGATGTGATCAGGCGGGTACCATTTTCATGACTTGGTAAAATTAGGTGCTGCATGTAAAGCAGGAATTCATGAGCAATTGTTTTCCTCAGGTGGATAAATGAAAATGGATGGTTTGATGATTGTGACTGAGCAATATTTAGATTAAAGCTTGATTATTATACACAGAACTTCACCAGCCCTTTGACCCAAACAAAATTTAACATGAACAAAATGTGTCATTTTCTGTATTATTATTCTTGGCAATTGCATGTACAGTCAAACCTGCCCAAGACGACCACCCGGGGGACCGGACAAAAACGGTCGATTTGGACAGGTGGTCGCTGAGAAGAGTATCGACTCAAAACATGCCCTATGCAAAGTATAACGGTTTCCGTTGTGTTTAATTGCAAATAGCAAGCACACTGCACGCACACAAAGAAGCTATAGGTATTTAATGTCAAATACAACACGCACACTGTAAATTGTAAATTTAACCCCAGCTTTTACACGATACAGTATGATATTTGTAACACTAACGTTTTAGACAGTAAGAGAACTTTGATGCTGTCAGTTACCATACAAGCCTTTATGCGTCGCTGTGTTCTTGATCGCCGTATCTGAAATAACTACGGTGCACCTTTCGAATTCTATGCCCGGTACGTCCCAATAGCGTACTTACCCAAGGATGAATGGACAGTACAGTTGGACAAAAGCACTCACACAGATCTTTCTTTCAAAGGTATGAGCTACACAGATCTTTCTTAGAAATTTCCTCCCATATTACAGTAGACTGCCCCATTGACCCACCCATTGACCGCCGCAATCTTTATTCTAAACATAACATCGTAATGGCAGTCAAAATCCGACGCAAACTGGTCGATTTCGGCACAAAATCGCGCTAGTTATCATCAAAAATCGATGAAAACCTCAATTTTGAAAATGATGCGGTCGTTAAGGGGCCCAATTTCGGCCGGTCGCGGTCGCGTTGGCCAGGTGGTCGTTGAGAAAAGGTCGCTTAATGCTTACGTCAATAGGAAAAAAAATCGGGACCGAGAAAAAGCGGTCGAAATGGCCAGGTGGTCGCTGAGAAGAGGTGGTCGCTCGGGCAGGTTTGACTGTACTACACGCTGCTCTTAATTTCATAAAGTTAACTTACCCCTTCTTCTGATCAAGGTGACAGGTGATCTCTACTATGAACCCTGCATGGTCTCCGGTAATCTGCAGGTGAGATAGACACAAAAAAATGTTAAATCATAATAATTACGTCTTTGACACACAAGAGACAGGTTTAATGGTTTGAAATCTTATTTGACATGATGATACTAAGTTTAAAAAGGGTCTATTGGTATCAGTGAATTCAAAGAAAGTTGAATGACAAACCAGCTGCTCTTTATATTAAGAATGAACTTAAGTTGAATGCTCCAACTAGATGCTTAACATTACACAAGCAGACACATGATTAACTCTGTAAAATTATAATGATAATTACTACGTTATGTCAATGGCAATTACCTTCTCTACAATGTCAAATGCAAAGTTTGACAATGGCACAAATATTTCCACTGGCAGTCCGGATTCATCCTTGTCAGTGGCATGCTTCTTCAAGTAGCCCGTCATTCCCCTCCTCTCCACATATTTTTTCTCTTTCCCCGGCATCTAGAAAAACCAAATGAAATGGATTCACCTATAGTTCAACTATATCAGGTAACTTAAGAACTATGAAAAGGGTGAGCCTAAAAACCACAAACGACAACAAACGACTCAGAAACACCACAAACGACTCTAATATGCAGTGTATTATGAGCCAAAGACCTTGTGTGGTGCTCTGGAGAGATTGTTTACACATTTATGAATTTAAAAATTGCAGCAAGTCCTACGTATTCACCAGTTATTTCGAGTTAGTCCGCCGGTTTCAAGATCGAAGCGATTCTTTGCCGCCATGTTGGATATAAGCCCAAGCTACAGTAGGAGTCTGCATGGGGAAGTCATTGATACCTTCCACGGTTCCATAGACGACAGGACGAGAAAACTATGGACGCTGTTGGTTCATAGATTATAGCATCATTTTCAACTTATAAAACTTGTATACTAAGTGTTTTTCTGCCTCAAGTGCAAGCACGCATTCATTGACAGCGCTCTCAGCCATCGTGGCCGATCTTGAAATCGGCGGACTTATATATAACTCGAAATAACTGGTGAATGCGTAGGACTTGCTGCATTTTTTAAATTCATAAAGGTTAAGGTGTAAACAATCTCTCTAGAGCACCACACAAGGTCTTTGAGTTTGACCCATATACACTGCATATTAGAGTCGTTTGTGGTCGTTTGTGGTGTTTCTGAGTCGTTTGTGGTGTTAAATAGGCAGACCGCTATGGAATCTGTTAAATATTGACAGCAATGAATCAGAGTCTGATTCAGACATTTGCTGTTTTGAAAATTAAAAGTTGCATGTTATGTGTACCTCATATTTTCATAACTACCTGCAACTACAATCTTTGTTTCTTATCACTCATTATGAAAAATTGTCATGAACACTTTATGAAGTTTAATTTATGACACAATTTTTCATACATTCACTCGACTTCCCATTACTTGAGAAATGAATTAATAAGGACATGTTGGCACTTGTCCAATTGTGAATAAGCCGCAATTACTAAGGATTAGAAAAATAAAAATGAACGAGAACGAGACTATTAAAAAGTATACTCTATTTCGACATGCAGATATTTACTAATAAAAGGAAACCCAAAAGGGACTCCGGAGATAGAGTTTTGACACTGTCGAGAAGTCTGTCTTGGGTCGCATACTCTACTCCTCAGCCAGATTATTAATAACTCCTTTGTCGTTGCAATTTCTTACAATTCTTCCAGCCATCCTGTGGATCCTGGTAGAGTCTAGCACTGTCTGGTAGTACATTGTCACCTCATGCAAGGAGGTTGAAAGAGGGGACCCTCTTTCAACCTCCTTGCCTCATGCAAGCTGCCTACGAGGGAGAGAGGGGTGGGTGGTCTGGGCAGGGGGAGAGCCATTGAAAACCAATCAGACCGCCATATTTTTCACGTGACCATGTTTTGTCGGAAATCTGCCGCGAAAATCACACATGGGCTCGACAATAGCAAGATGGTTTTTACTACCTTGTTTTCGCGATATCATGGCAAGATTGTCATGGTATCGGCAAATACCGGCCGTGGCGTCACCACAGCCGGCAGAAGAAAAGGCTACCCTTTCATGCGAATTATGCCGATTGCTGTTCTTTATGCCACATCAGACTTTTGATCTGAGACAAAGCCAGAGAGGACAGACAAGGCTAAGACGTTTCAAGTTAGCTAAAGTTGATTTGATTATATGGATGACATCCTTACGTTTCTCCTGTCGATTGGACAAATGAGGAGGCAGACAGGCTAGCATTAATTTTCTCCCCCCCCCCCTCCTCCAATGAAAACAGTAAATTGTGCACGGCGGCTGTAAAATGAACCGTAGGCGCCGTAGATAGAAAAAAAGTATTAGAGATTAAGAGAAGATAACTAATCACATAGAATGCCAAAATAAATCTTACGTCAAAGAATAAGATGTGAAAGGACAGAAAGAGTCAATCATCTATTGTTGGTATGGGCTAGAGCTTTGGCTAGAGTTACCAGTACAGAAAATTTAGGGTTCCGTTCAGGTCAGAGGACAAGCTGGTCTGAGCGGGACGGGACCTATACCGCATATAACTCAAGAACAAATTACATGTATGCCGATGCAAACTGTGCTCCACGGCTGTCTATTACTCCAGTTTGTTGGCAGACTAGACTGTATTTGTGGATGTTACACAAAATTGGCAAAAAAACAACAAATGAATCAAGGACTTACCTTGGGGTGGTGAAAGCCGAAATAGCTCACTGTTACCGGGTAACGACTATCAGTTGTGAAAGCTTGAGATGACGACGCGAGTGAGGCAGCAAAAAAGTGTCGAACTGTTTCTCGAGAAAGCTAAGAGGTTATGTGACAAAAGCAACGTCTTTCAAACGCTGCACATCTGGCTTTGATGAGGCCGCCAACCAATCAAAAATCACCCCCCGGACCGTGATAATTTCCGGGTGAAGGGAGTTTGGAAACTTTTATAACTTCCCCTCTAATTAAACTAAAAACTGAGGATCACACCAGGGTCACACGTAGGTAACAATGATTGTTTGGACGAAAAAATATTTTTGGGAATAACAAAATGTATCCATGATAAAGACTTGCCAAACAAACGAAAGGAACTTTTTTCTTTATCGATGACAACAGTAACAACAACAACAACAACAAAATAAGGGTTCCTAGGCCTATGTAACAGGAAAAGGCTAACAATGCGGAGGCTTTTCACACGGCGGTGCCATGCCCAGGATTAGGCCACAGCAAATAAATTATAAGGATGACATCCTCGTGCTCATTAATCATGTAAGTTTCCGCAAGATTTCAGGAGAAAACTACCGAGATGGTCAACGTGGCGAGAAAGTACCAACATAGGAAAATGTGTTGTAACCTAATGATTGTATTGTCCTTGCAGAAGAAGTGACACTAGTATGTTAGCCATGACCGTAGTTGTAGAAATGAAATTAATAGATGTACGGTTGCTAAAGTGGTACTACTACTACTTTCATTCAGGCTCTACACTTTGGTAGTCATGAGTGTATTGTCAATTTGATAAGTGATACCAGTCTACCACTAGTAATACTACGCTATATTAGTTAACTTCTTGAATACTACCCTGGGAGCCAGCCAGGATCGGGCAGCTAGGACAATTTATTCGGTGGACAAAGACAGTCAGGCCCGCCCGATCTCCTATCAGCGCCCCAGGAAGTTTAAGCCCGATGAGGTCCACCTGCAGGGATGAATGATTTGTTGTATGTGCTACCCTGTTTCGTTAGCCTGGTATCCAGCCGTAATTATAGTTCCCGAGTCTCTTCTCTCCTGAAGAGGAGAGAAGAGACTCGGGAACGGCTGGATACCAGGCTACTGTTTCGTCACTTCAATAACTGTTCATGGTGACTATTTTGAAAATCTAGCCATCATGTTTTTTTTAAACCCATCTCGTTTTTGTTCGCCTATCTAATTTTTTTTCTGTCTGAATAGGATGCCATTCATGCTAATTACTTGATGTGACCATAGTCTGTGTAACGCAAACTCCCGCTATCCGGAGCTTGTAGCCTCCTCCCCACGGGGCAATGTACGACGGGCCTATAGTGTACATGTGGCCTTAGAACTGTGAGTATCTTCCACCAGGACGGCGCTTTCTCCGCGCGCTGTCTGCAACCTAAAATTTGACCGATCGCTCAACAAATTGTATAGAAAACAAAAGGAAATACTTTTTTTATTTGCGCGTTTTGTTGTATTCTCGGTCACACTTTCACATTTTGTATGATATACCTAATATGAAAGTGAAGGTTACACATATTTTATGTAGGTCGCAGTCAGAGCGCAGCGCGATCGCCGTCTAGTGGAAAATGGGCATAAAGGTGGGGTCACACCTGCGTATATTTTCAAGCCAATATTTTGTAGCATTCCTACAACCCTTCCTACAGCTGAATTTCGGATGATATATTCTTTGTGTCCGTCTCAGCCTACAAATATCTACATCACCAATTGAAGGATTCTGTAGGATTCCTACAACCCTACACTTCCTACAACTGAATTTCGGATGGTCCGCTCCCTATGTCCCTCTCAGCCTACAAATACCTACATTACCAATTGTAGGATTATGTAGGATTCCTACAACCCTACACTTCCTACAGCTATATTTCGGATGGTCCGCTCCCTATGTCCCTCTCAGCCTACAAATACCTACATTACCAATTGTAGAATTATGTAGGATTCCTACAACCCTACACTTCCTACAGCTTTATTTTTGGATGGTCCGCTCCCTATGTCCTCTTAGCCTACAAATACCTACATCATGAATTGTAGGATTATGTAGGATTCCTACAACCCTACACTTCCTACAGCTATATTTCGGATAGTTTGTTCTTCATGTCCACTCAGCCTACAAATACCTACATTACCAATTGTAGGATTATGTAGGATTCCTACAACCCTACACTTCCTACAGCTGAATTTTGGATGGTCCGCTCCTTATGTTCCTCTCAGCCTACAAATACCTACATTACCAATTGTAGGATTCTGTAGGATTCCTACAACCCTACACTTCCTACAGCTGAATTTCGGATGGTCCGCTCCCTATGTCCCTCTCTGCCTACAAATACCTACATTACCAATTGTAGGATTATGTAGGATTCCTACAACCCTACACTTCCTACAGCTATATTTCGGATGGTCCGCTCCCTATGTTCCTCTCAGCCTACAAATACCTACATTACCAATTGTAGGATTATGTAGGATTCCTACAACCCTACACTTCCTACAGCTTTATTTTTGGATGGTCCGCTCCCTATGTCCTCTTAGCCTACAAATACCTACATCATGAATTGTAGGATTATGTAGGATTCCTACAACCCTACACTTCCTACAGCTATATTTCGGATAGTTTGTTCTTCATGTCCGCTCAGCCTACAAATACCTACATTACCAATTGTAGGATTGTGTAGGATTCCTACAACCCTACACTTCCTACAGCTGAATTTTGGATAGTCCGCTCCTTATGTTCCTCTCAGCCTACAAATACATACATTACCAATTGTAGGATTGTGTAGGATTCCTACAACCCTACACTTCCTACAGCTGAATTTTGGATGGTCCGCTCCCTATGTTCCTCTCAGCCTACAAATACCTACATTACCAATTGTAGGATTATGTAGGATTCCTACAACCCTACACTTCCTACAGCTGAATTTCGGATGGTCCGCTCCCTATGTCCCTCTCTGCCTACAAATACCTACATTACCAATTGTAGGATTATGTAGGATTTCTACAACCCTACACTTCCTACAGCTATATTTCGGATAGTTTGTTCTTCATGTCCGCTCAGCCTACAAATATCTACATCGCCAGTTGTAGGATTGTGTAGGATTCCTACAACCCTACACTTCCTACAGCTGAATTTCGGATGATTTGTTCTTCATGTCCCTCTCAGCCTACAAATACCTACATCATGAATTGTAGGATTATGTAGGATTCCTACAACCCTACACTTCCTACAGCTATATTTCGGATAGTTTGTTCTTCATGTCCGCTCAGCCTACAAATACCTACATTACCAATTGTAGGATTGTGTAGGATTCCTACAACCCTACACTTCCTACAGCTGAATTTTGGATGGTCCGCTCCTTATGTTCCTCTCAGCCTACAAATACCTACATTACCAATTGTAGGATTGTGTAGGATTCCTACAACCCTACACTTACTCACAGCTAAATTTTGGATAGTCCGCTCCCTATGTTCCTCTCAGCCTACAAATACCTACATTACCAATTGTAGGATTCTGTAGGATTCCTACAACCCTACACTTCCTACAGCTGAATTTTGGATGGTCCGCTCCCTATGTATCTCTCAGCCTACAAATACCTACATTACCAATTGTAGGATTGTGTAGGATTCCTACAACCCTACACTTCCTACAGCTGAATTTCGGATGGTCCGCTCCCTATGTCCCTCTCTGCCTACAAATACCTACATTACCAATTGTAGGATTCTGTAGGATTTCTACAACCCTACACTTCCTACAGCTGTATTTCGGATAGTTTGTTCTTCATGTCCGCTCAGCCTACAAATGTCTACATCGCCAGTTGTAGGATTGTGTAGGATTCCTACAACCCTACACTTCCTACAGCTGAATTTCGGATGATTTGTTCTTCATGTCCCTCTCAGCCTACAAATATCTACATCGCAAGTTGTAGGATTGTGTAGGATTCCTACAACCCTACACTTCCTACAGCTATATTTTGGATAGTTTGTTCTTCATGTCCGCTCAGCCTACAAATACCTACATTACCAATTGTAGGATTGTGTAGGATTCCTACAACCCTACACTTCCTACAACTGAATTTCGGATGGTCCGCTCCCTATGTCCCTCTCAGCCTACAAATACCTACATTACCAATTGTAGGATTATGTAGGATTCCTACAACCCTACACTTCCTACAGCTGAATTTCGGATGGTCCGCTCCCTATGTCCCTCTCAGCCTACAAATACCTACATTACCAATTGTAGGATTATGTAGGATTCCTACAACCCTACACTTCCTACAGCTTTATTTTTGGATGGTCCGCTCCCTATGTCCTCTTAGCCTACAAATACCTACATCATGAATTGTAGGGTTATGTAGGATTCCTACAACCCTACACTTCCTACAGCTATATTTCGGATAGTTTGTTCTTCATGTCCGCTCAGCCTACAAATACCTACATTACCAATTGTAGGATTGTGTAGGATTCCTAAAACCCTACACTTCCTGCAGCTGAATTTTGGATGGTCCGCTCCTTATGTTCCTCTCAGCCTACAAATACCTACATTACCAATTGTAGATTTGTGTAGGATTCCTACAACCCTACACTTCCTACAGCTGAATTTTGGATAGTCCGCTCCTTATGTTCCTCTCAGCCTACAAATACCTACATTACCAATTGTAGGATTCTGTAGGATTCCTACAACCCTACACTTCCTACAGCTGAATTTTGGATGGTCCGCTCCCTATGTTCCCCTCAGCCTACAAATACCTACATTACCAATTGTAGGATTGTGTAGGATTCCTACAACCCTACACTTCCTACAGCTGAATTTTGGATGGTCCGCTCCCTATGTTCCTCTCAGCCTACAAATACCTACATTACCAATTCTAGGATTATGTAGGATTCCTACAACCCTACACTTCCTACAGCTAAATTTCGGATGGTCCGCTCCCTATGTCCCTTTCTGCCTACAAATACCTACATTACCAATTGTAGGATTCTGTAGGATTTCTACAACCCTACACTTCCTACAGCTGAATTTTGGATGGTCCGCTCCTTTTGTTCCTCTCAGCCTACAAATACCTACATTACCAATTGTAGGATTGTGTAGGATTTCTACAACCCTACACTTCCTACAGCTATATTTCGGATAGTTTGCCTTTCATGTCCGCTCAGCCTACAAATGTCTACATTGCCAGTTGTAGGATTGTGTAGGATTCCTACAACCCTACACTTCCTACAGCTGAATTTCTGATGATTTGTTCTTCATGTCCGCTCAGCCTACATATGTCTACAGCGCCAGTTGTAGGATTCTGTAGGATCCCTACAACCCTACACTTCCTACAGCTATATTTCGGATAGTTTGTTCTTCATGTCCGCTCAGCCTACAAATACCTATATTACCAATTGTAGGATTGTGTAGGATTCCTACAACCCTACACTTCCTACACTTGAATTTCGGATGGTCCACTCCCTATGTCCCTCTCAGCCTACAAATACCTACATCATGAATTGTAGGATTGTGTAGGATTCCTACAATCCTACATTACCTACAGCTGAAGTTCGGATGGTTTGTTCTTCATGTCCGCTCAGCCTACAAATATCTACATCACCAATTGTAGGATTATGTAGGATTCCTACAACCCTACACTTCCTACAGCTGAATTCCGGATGGTCCGCTCCTTATGTTCCTCTCAGCCTACAAATACCTACATCACTAATTGTAGGATGATGTAGGATTTCTACAACCACACACTTCCTACAGCTGTAACTCGGATTGTCCGCTCTTTGTATCACTCAGACAAACATCTACAGCAACAATTGTAGGATATGTAGGAATTCTACTAAGCAGGGCTAGCTGCAATTGCCTGTCATTTCGTGATGTCATACACGATCCCGACACGGTTTCGACGAAATGCCTTACACGGCGTCGGCGTCGGTGTCGCAACCAACCCGCGCCGCGTCAGCTGCATTCTACGGTGATTTCGTGATGTTTTACATGGAAAACTTGCCCGTAACGGCAAAATGCCTGTCACGGCTTCGGCGAGTGTGTCGCAACGGCACCGCGCGGTCAGCTGTATTTTGCGGCGATTTCGTGATGTCTTACATGGAACATCTGCCGAAACCGTACCAGTGTGACAAGTGCAAGAAGCGTTTCCGTCAGTCGAGTCATTTGAAGGTTCACATGCGCACTCACACTGGTGAGAAGCCTTATAAATGTGAGGAGTGCGGAAAGCAGTCCACTACCCTAGAGGGCCTACTTGTACATACACGGGTACACACCGGCGAGAAACCATACAAATGTGAGGAGTGTAGCAAGCAGTTCGTTACCTTGAGTCAACTGAAGTCCCACATGCGCACTCACACGGGTGAGAAGCCGTACATGTGTGAGGAGTGTGACAAACGGTTCGCTACGCCGTCCAGCCTGAAGTTGCACACGCGCACTCACACGGGTGAGAAGCCGTACACGTGTGAGGAGTGTAGCAAGCAGTTCACTTCGATGTCCCATCTGAAGGTGCATATGCGAACTCACACGGGTGAGAAACCTTACAAATGTGAGCAGTGTGGTCATCAGCTCACTAGTTCGTCCGGCCTGAAGACACATATTATGCGGGCTCACACAGGTGAGAAGCCTCACCACTGTGAAGAATGTGACAAACAGTTCGTTTCGCTGTCCGACCTGAAGGTACACATGCGCACTCACACGGGTGAGAAGCTGTACAAGTGTGAAGAATGTGCAAAGCAGTTCTCTTCACCGTCCTATTTGAAGGCACACATTCGCACTCACACGGGTGAGAAGCCGTACAAGTGCGAGGAGTGTGACAGGCAGTTTATTACGCCAGCTCATCTTAAAAGACATATTAACACTCACAACAATTAAAGTCTATGTATACAACTACAAGGATTACATTATATTTACCCAAAGCCTCAAAACATGTGCGATAAAGGTGCCACAAATCTATAAATAACAATGTTAGACCTGGGGTTAGAAAAGTAACGTAAGGTATAAATTTTAAGCGGGTTCAATTGGTTTGAATATATAGTTCCGTTTGGGATTTCTACCAGTAGAATCTTCAGTTTTAGCGGCGGAGATCCTGACAGAGATCTCAATCTACAAAGAATCATATCTGGAACTTTATACCCCTGTCACATTTGGCGAAAATCGATCAGACGACGATTCTCGAGCCTCGCTTAAAATAATAACTTTATAGCGCAACAATTGTACAAGGTACAAGGACGGTTTTTAGGTGAACAATACGCGCAACCCTCTGTCTTTCTTAAATATCGCCAATCTTCCATCGACACGCCTCAAGACACGCCTCAAGATCGTGGATAATGTGACAGGGGTATAACCGAAAGAATTGGCGATTCCACCAAGACTTTACCCTCATAACGTTATATGTCATGTTTACGCTTTATATGTAAAGGCCCTTAGTAAGTAAGCTCCACTTGGCTTAAAAATGTTGTTCTGCTATGAAGTTTTTTTGTAAATATATTACTAATTGTTAAGAATTTTTAGAATAGCCTTGATACGAATACACTTTCATAGTTGAATAGTTAAGAGAAATCTACGTTTGTGTGATAAAGCAAAGGAGGTGATAGTTTTTGTTATACGGACTAGTTTTAGTTTGCATAGAAATGACAATTAGTTTGAGATGCTTTAGCTCTTCATGCGATTGTATATATTTTAAAGTTATGTACTCTCAATCTTATTTTAGATTCTAATATCTCCCACCTGGAACTTACAATACCCATTATAAATGCTTATTTTTTTCTTTGGTAAAGGTAGAGCTCCATACACCTTAGGTAATAGTTTAGGTAACATGAATCGCGTTTAAATGTTCTATACACATTCTATCGGTAGGTAGCCTTGAATGTGTTCGGCTAGAATTTATTTTCACATGGCGCTTAGGTCAATAAAGTAAAAGCTTACCTTTTAGTACATTACTGCTATTTTACTCCTATAATACAACTAATGCTACATCTTTGTCGTTGCATTTGATACCAGACAAGCCACTTAAAGTTGTTTTGTATGTTAGCCTGACTAAGTTTAGTATGTTAGCCTTGTTTAGTTCCGTACGTTAGCCATACTGTACTCCAGCAGAGAGTATTTTAGTTCTGCAATAAATTTTCTTCTGAATATCAAAACGTAATTGTATCAGCCACTTGGCATTGAACCTGGGCAATGGAGCAGTTGCATTATAAACCATTAAACCCCGTATACCCTCCAATGAAATAACAGCCAGGTGTAAAAATTATCACGCGAAGAACCATCCTCCCATTTTAACATATTAACAATTTGAATCAATTCTGTATGCATGTCAATATTCAGGGAGAGAAGTTGCAACATCATTGCATCATACAAACATGTTTAAAACATCTTCCAACAGAAACATGACCACATGTGGCTAATCACACCCAGCCAATGTCAGTGGCTTGTCTGTTGACAGTTGTACTGTAGTTTCAGTTACCGTAGTTTCACTTACTGTTTTAGTCAAAATCGGAATAGAGTGGAAGCTAAAAATTAAAAAGGCAAAATCAAGTAGAAAATATAAATACACACACATATATAAATGAGAGTAAATTCGTTTTTTTTGTGTGTCTTTGTGTTTGTGTCGGCACGTGTCATTGATGCCCCCTAGCGATTCTTATTGTTCTGGCAGCTATCTTTGATTTTCCTGCAATAGTGCCTTGAACTGATGGGAGGCAACTTTGATCCATACAGGGAATCCTGATGTTCTAAAACAGGGGTTATCGTGAAAATCCGTATGAACTCATTGTGATAGTGATTCAGGTGTCATATTTTGGATAGCTTCAATACAACATTTACTGTCCTCGATATTAAATGATTTGTATGGAAAATAATAACGTTTCGTTTCTACATTTTTCTTGTGTGTGGTTTGATTTATCGTATTCAAGATTAAAAAATAACATTGAAAGCTTAACAATTGTCATTGGTCATTGGGGCATGACGAAATAATTTGCAGTTGTGGTAAATGATGCTAGGTGACGCTCTTGATCCGTAAGAAATATTTTACAATCTAGAATACTATCAGACATTTTTCATAGATAGGGGTGTTCCGGAAAAGTCCAGTCATGTCCTGAGGGGGGGGGGGGGGGGGGGGCTTTTTAACAACCACTTGCAGTGTCATGATGTTCGGGGATAGGTCAATTTCTGCAAAAGGGTAATGTGGAAGAGAGCATTTTTGCAATGGGATCGGATGTATTGAAATTTACCGTATTTGCTCACGAGCAAATGCCGTGGCCTTTATAGTTTATAAAATATAGTTGCTAGACTTAGTGCAACTAAGTGACATCTGACCTCATGCGCGTTAAAATTCTTTTAAAAATTCAAAATATCTAGAGTAAATGTAAGGGCTCAAACAATACTAAAAGAAGATGAAGTTTTCAGCTTGAAGAAAACAAACATTTTACATAGTACCTGCACCTGCTTGTTTAAGATTATCAAAACCTGTGCTTTTTTGATAAAAAAAGGTTTATTGCAATATTAAATCTACTCACATCATAAGGAGATTATATCGGTACTTAGACCTAGATAGTTATCGTAAGGGAAATAGTTAAATGGCTTCAAAATATTTCTTTCTTTTCGCTTTCGGAAAAATAGGAACTGGCGATTACAATAACCAAAAGTCAAGCATAGGAGCTCCTGTGGAAGAGTACATTCCTCTATAAATGGCTTCTTCGGTACGGCCTGTTTTGGACCGTGATTAATTCACAATTGTTTTCTTTTGGGGAGAATATACTAAGCGCAGGGGTGATTTGGACAAGTCCACTGTCGCATTAAGAGCGGGATGGGTAAATACTAGTATACCGAATTTCGAGCCTTTCTAGTTCATCTTGTTTTTCCTTTTGTCACTAAATATTACTCTAAGGGTAAAAGATCTTTTCGTCTTTCGTATGCTTTCTTTGTCTAATATAGTTAATTAAAAAGCTTTTTATCTTATTTCTACGAAACTTACACATCACATGTTTGTTTTCGATCCATCAATAATCTCAATGACCTTATCTACATATTAGCAGACATGTAATAGCCATCTTTCCATAAGTCGTTGTGTGTGACCTTGCATTGACCTCTGTTTACCCAATCTCTGGCTGGGGTTTATGACCCGTCAGCGGGTGGCAACTATCGGTCCGCCCGCTAGGAGCGCAAATAAGTTATCTTAAATGTAGCAATCCACGTCATTGCGCTAAGGTCGTGGAACACAGTATTTTCCAGCGACCCCAATGTCTATGACGTAGGGGTAAAAAGTAGTGCGGTCGAAATCTGGATGCGTCTGTAAACACTCTCACCTGTGAAAGGCATTAGGGGCATCAACTCATATAAAAGCATAATGTGTCGACTTTCAGATAGTATGTATAAGATGATAATGATTTGTCCATTCCGTGTATCAATACGCGTAACCTTTACAGCTAACTGCCTCGGCGAGTCGGCTGGCATTCCGCAGTGCCCGCATGACCCCACTTTAAAGATGGCGTAATCGTTTTTCAAACCGATATTTTTTGTCCAGTACGTCCAATTTAAAACCCTATCCAGACTGGGCTTTTTGGGCCTTCCCTGGCCTTAGGTGTGTGTGTGTGTGTGGGGGGGGGGGGGGGTGGCTCATTCGACCCCCCCTTCGTATTTTCAAAACGGCTTACTGTACGATCACCAAATTTGCAGGGGGGTTGTGATCATCGAGTTTTATAATTCCTGAATCTTTTATATTATTATGACGTAATATGACTTAATTATGACGTCATAAATTGATATTTTTGGCTAAAACGGGGAATTCCCATAATACCTAACTATCTCACTCAAAAAGTTACCAATAAAGGTTTATTATTAATATTTAAGTGTTATAAGACTTCTGTTGTCAAAAGCCGACGCAACGACGTCAAAATGACGTCATAGAATCTGTAATTTAGCTATCAGCCATCTTGGATTATGAACCTTAAATTTTTCAAGATACATTTTTTTCAACATATAACGCTAAAACCCCATGGAAATGGATTAAAAACGTTCACATGAATGTTTTCTGTAAGAAAAGACCACGTAGTGATGAAATCTGAGTGAAAATAAGCTTGTTATACTTTAAATCATGATATTGTCGGCCATCTTGGATTTTGACCAATTACGTCATCTCATTAGCATAATTTATGAATATTTAATTATAAATGTTTAACTTAGATGTGTTGGATATTAAATATATATGAAAAGAAGTTAAGTTTAGCAAGAAAATCTTAAAATCCCATTGTTTAAACCAAAATTAGTGATTTTTGTAAAATTTGCATTTCAGAAACCCGTTGCCATGGCAACACGAAAAATTATAAGGTTACCCATTTTTTTTCAAATTGTTGCCAACAATATTTTAGGAAAACTCACCAAGTTTGGTTGTTATAGCACAAGCCGTTTGGAAGCTATAGGAGGTCAAAGTCGGCGCGGGCACTTTTAGCCCCCCCCCCCCAGTCTGGATAGGGTTAAAAATGAATTATACTAATTTTTTTCTCGCCGATATCAGTCACCTTGTGGTCAGTAACAATCAAAATCCCATAGACCGAAAACTGTGTGCTGCTAGTGTAACGTTTACGTCAGTGCTTAACTTTGACACATGTCAAAAAGTCACGTGAAGGGACGGGTGGACCGGTTAGACAGCTTTCAAACACAGGCTGTGACTCTAAACGGCACTACAAGCTTGAAGATCTCTAACCTTGTCGACATTTTGTCTCACAGGTGGGCAAATATTTACTGTATGAATTCTATGTGAAGAAAGGAAGCTGTCTTTTTTCGCTGTGAAAAGGGATTGAAAAGTTACATAAAACGTTTTGACACCCATACGGAGAAAGTATTACTACTCTCTCCTAATGATATGTAAAACGACCAGGGCAGACAGAGTTCTGACAAGAGGCTTTTCTGACTGAAAAAAGTTACTAAAATGTTATCGGGGCAGTGTAATGGGTGGGGGATGCGAAAACGTTTTAAGACGAGGCATACATTAGTGGGCTAAGTCATAGCCACCGTATTCTAGCTATGCTGTAGTTTGTGTGAAAGTACGTGGCGATACTACAAAGTAGTACGTGAGCGAGTCAAAACATAATGCCAGTAGTTTAATAGCAAGCTCTTTTCTTACTGAATTTTAACTTATTTTATAAAAAAAGGACTTTGTTTTATACCCAATCACTTGAGTGTATGTATAAAACCATGATGTTTGCCCATTCTATGTATCAATCAATACGCATAACCTTAACAGCTGACTGTCTTGGTGAGTCGACTGCAATTCCGCAGGGCTCCGCATGGCCCCACTTTAAAGAGGTCTTTTTTTTCCAAAACGATATTGTTTTGTTATTTTTACTTATTTTGTAGGTTATACTCGATTTCAACATATTAGTTTGTCCAGATTGAAAACGGTACTCTACTATAGTTTTTTTGCGTCAATATCAGTGACCTTGTGGTCCTTAACTATCGAAATCCCAAAGGCAGAACACTGTTGACGTCAGTGGTTGTTACCTTTGACACTTGTCGCAGCGGTTAGACAGCTTTTACAGACAGGGTGGGACTCTGATCAGCACTACAGATTTGAATACCACTTACGTTGAAGACCTCTTACGTTGTCGCGAATTTTGTCTCACAGGTGGGGAAATATATTCTATATAGATTCTAGGTGAAGGAATGAAGTTGAGAACAGCGATTGAATAGTCACATAAAAGGTTTTTTTCACGCATATGTCAAAAGTAATACTACTGCCTCCTAGTTATATGTAAAGCCACCAGAAGGGACAGAGTTCTAATAGAAGCCGTCCCTGAATGAATTCTTCTAGTTTTAAAAAAATGCGAAATGTTCCAATTGAAAGTACAATGGGGGGGTGGGGTGGGGGCTGTGGTACGAAAACGTCTTAGAGATTGTAATCTAGCTATGCTGTAGTTTGTGTAAAAATACGTGACCATACTACAAAGTAGTACGTGAGTGAGGCAAAACATAATGCCAGTGGTATTATGACAAGCTATTTTCTCTCCGAATTTTAGCTTATTTCAAAAAGGAATGACCTTCCTATGAGACCAATTGCATTTAGCTTTTACGTCGACCTCGTAATTGAGCCAAGTCATGCTGTAACTGAAAATAAAACCATACTGCGACACGTAAGCAAGCTTCTCGCCAAACCTATGCCAAAGGTGAAACCTTGACATGCCAGTCGTTTGACTCACAATAGGCCTGAGGCAACGGACCGATTTGGCCTCATTCATGTAGAAGTGAGTCCACGGTGACTCAGCACCCTACTACCTCTAACATTTCTGTCTGATATTATAAGGCAGTATCAAACTCACCCCTGGGAATGACGGCTTTAAAAAATATACCCCCACGTGGACAATATTTTCAAGTAAATCTGGTTTCGTTAATAACCCTTTCGATATTGAGTTTGGAAAACAGTGGATTTTCTACATCATATTTATATTTCAGCCATACCATAGGTATGGTGAAATATATTGTATTCGTAATGTTTCTTTCTCCTGTCAAATCTTCAGAACACGGTATCTCCGTTGTTCCTGAACTGAATGACTTGAAATTTGGCACAAGGGTAGAGTGGGCCAATACCCTCGGGAGTTTTTTTCATTTTTTCCATATCTGTCTCTTAAATGATTTTATTAAGGTTTTTTGGTCATCTTAAGACCAAAACTGTATATTTGGGCCCCCTGTACCCTGGTATTATAACCGAATGAGCTGAAATTTGGCACAGATGTGCCTTGATAAGTCTCCCATATAGATTCAATATCAGTTTTGGTGTACAGTACAACAAAATGCTTATTTTTGCGATTTTTTGACCAATTTTTGACCAAAAAAGGACACTTTTGGCCCCTGTACCCTGGTATTACAACCAAATGAGCTGAAATTTGACAGAGATGTGCCTTGATAATGCCCCCATATAAATTTGATAACACTTTTGGTGTACAGTACAACAAAATGCTTATTTTTGCGATTTTTTGACCAATTTTTGACCAAAAAAGGACACTTTTGGCTCCTGTACCTTGGTATTGCAACCGAATGAGCTGAAATTTGACACAGATGTGCCTTGATAATCCCTTCATATAAATTCAATAACACTTTTGGTGTACAGTGCAACAAAATGCTTATTTTTGCGATTTTTGGCCAATTTTTGACCAAAAAAGGACACTTTTGGCTCCTGTACCCTGGTATTACAATTAAATGACCTGAAATTTGGTACAGATAGGCATTAGATACTTGGTAACAAGATTCAAGTAAAATTTTTGACATAAACAACTTTAAAATGATTAATTTTGGCACTTTTCTGAGGGGAATTTGTTTTCTTTTGGCCTCCTGACGTGACCTTCCGTGACCCCGCACAGAGCCACACCTGTGCGCGTCAGCCGGAGAGTTAATTGAATCAAAGACCTAGCCAATCAGCGAAGAGGAGGCCAAAGGCTAATTAATATTCATAAGCGGGGCCTCATGATCCCGTATATAGCAGTGTTCCCGCCAGGGGGAGCAAAGCCCGCCTAAGGCTCTCGCATTTTAGACTATTCAGAAGGCTTTATATTGTATCAGTTCTTAGGGGCATATCTATGATAATCGCAGCAGTCACTTAACTTCTCTTCAGGAGTTTAGCGTAACACTGTTTCAGGTCAAACCGTCAAAGGCAACTAAAAACAAACTTCAACGTTACTGAGTTCAACAGTACTTATAACTTGTTATCCGAAGTTGAAACGCTAGCGATGGTATTTTCGCTGCGCTGTTAGCTCCGTGCGACTGTTGTTGACGGTCTTATAACGGTATATTTTGCACCCCTGTACCCTGGTATGAGTAACATTTGGTATAGATAGGCATAATATAGTTGGTAAAATGATCCAAGTAAAATTTTTGGCATAAAGTACTGTAAAAGGCTTAATTACAGCACTTTTTTTAGGGGAAATTGGTTTTCTTTCGTTCTCCATGCCGTGACCTTTCGGACGTTCACCCCACAGAGCCGACATCTGCACCTGCGTCTAGCCGGCAGGAAGAGTTAATTCAATTAATGGTTCAGCCAATCAGCGAAGAGGAAAGCGAAGGCTAATTAATATTCATAAGCGGGACCACACAATACGTTAACTTGAAGACTCAGGCCGTACAGACTTCTCGCCAGGATTTTTTCAAAGCGTCGGACAGGGGTCCGGGGGCCGCCGAATGTCCCTGGCGGGGTCCAGGGGCAGGGCCACTGTGGGGGGGACCCAGGTGGGCGAAGCCCCCCCGGAAGCTCTTGCATTTTAGGCTATTGAGAAGGCTTCTTTTATCAGTTTTTTTAGGGCCATATCTACGATAATCGTAGCAGTCACTTACTTCTCTTCAGCAGTTTGACTTTAAAATATTTCGGGTCAAAGCTTCAAAGACAACTAAAACCTCATAAACAACAAACTTTACTTAGCTCAACAGTATACAAAAATATTGTACGGGTTGCCATCCTTAGTTGAAGCGCTTATTTATAGCGCTAGCATCTTCGCTGCGCCGTTAGCCGCCGTGCGACTTTTGTTGACGGTCTGATATCCCTACGTCGCCGCCTCGCTGATATTCCCACGGACATGTTTAAAAAAAAATACCCAGCAAAAAACGCTGTTCTGCGTCAAATTCTATTCTATAAAACTCAGTGTTACAGTCTAAATATTTTGTAGAAGCACCGCTGTAGGAAAGAAGGTCCAAGCAATGTAAAACATCACGTAGCATGAAGTTCGCTGTCAACTGGCACACAGCACATGACTGTTTGAAACTCTAAGTCTAATCAACAGCCGTGTTTGATTGATAGCCGGCGGTCCTATGATGAAGTCGGCGAAAGGTGCGTTAGTTAGAAAATCTGCGTTTAGTTTTGATACGTAATTATAAGTTAGACAGTGGCGAGAATGATTATTTTCTCATCAATATTTCTCTTCAGAATTATTTGAACTTAATTGTACATTGTACTTAATTGTACTAAACAATTGGCTTACCTGTGCAATGTTTATATGATTAATGATCAGTGTACTGAAATCATGTGTAACGTATGGCTCCTAGTCAATAGATCAGCATTTTCTCTATAGTGACCACCTGTCTATAGTGGCCACATTTCCTAGTGCTGTTGTTGTTTGGCATAAACTTTGAACATTTAAATTGTAAGTAACTTTAAACTGCCAGAGTTTCAGCCCAATAAAACTCTCTCAGCGCCAGGGTATGAACAGACTGACCAGACAGACGAAAATAAATCCTCGAACAAGGTTCAATCGTATCTTCCGGGTCTGGCAAGAAGTTGTTAAACTAAAATAAGAATAGGCTCGATGGTTGATTGCATACAAAGTAAAACAGTTTAACAGTTTTACAGCTTGAAGAAAACAAACGCTCCTACAGTACCTGCACCTGCTTGATAATTATTAAATCGTATGCCCTACTTGAATAAAAAAAGTTCATTGCAATAATAAATGTACCCACATCACAAGGAGCTTATACTTTTTTAAACTTACACCTAGTTATCGTACTGAAAATTGTTAATGACATTACATGAAGTCATTCAACAATTTTCAGTCATGATGAAAATTTTCTGAATGGAAGGTGTGATTATTGTCATTTTCTGAAAAATAGAAGCAAGCTCTGTTTTTACCTGGAGTCAATTCACAATACCAGTCCACTTTGGGGGATAACTTATAATACGGTACTGTTAAGAGGATGTTCCATTTTTGCGCAGGGGTGATTTGGAACAGTCCAATGTTGCGTGGGAAGGGGTATGGCTGAAATATGCTGTATTTGCTCTTAAGCAAATGTCGGCCTTTCTAGTTTTTTTTTTCAAATGTAAAACTTGTCCACATTCCAAGGCTAGTAATAAGTATAATTAGTGAATATGCTTTATGGTATTGCCATGACTTTAAAAGAAAAACAATAATTACAGAAGTGCATTCAACGAGAAAGAAAATCCGTATGTCAACTGTAATAATCTATTTTTTTTTCTAAATCAGGTTCGTCAGGCCTGATGTTACCATCATGAAGATAAAGAGCGGCCCATAGCGATAACTGTAGCAGCATCTCTTCTCCCTAAGTCAGAAACATCAAGCTTAGGCAAGCTTGACTTTACTGACTCAATAGGTGAAGCAGGGGTTACGAGGCTGCTCGGGAAAACTCCCTACCCCATTTTGGCCGGAATGATTTGATCCGCTCACATCGCACCATCGCACATGTGGCGGGTTCTTTTACGTGCCCGGGGTGTGGCTCTCCCCAGACACGGGACCTCCATTTAACGTCCTATCCGAGGGACGACTCATTTTCACTTGAGTAAAGTGAGGAAAGTCATGTAAAGTGCCTTTCCCGAGGGCACAAGACCGGTAGCACGGCAGGCGGATTCGATCCCGCAACCTCTCGGTCACGAGGCGAACAATATACCACTGCGCTACACGGTCCCACATTTTGTTCTGATACTCGACGAACTAATCTCCAACTGACATGTGACACGTAATGCAATTTGTTAACTCCAAATCTGTCTGAAGTGTAACATATCCACATTGCGACACATTGACCAGAAGGCAATAAAATAAAAACGTGAAGTATATAGTCACTGACGAAGACGGCAAATTTTGCCTAAAGGTATGGCCGTCTACAGTTGCTTAAGTAACTTTTATGTCGAGTTCATCTATACCTGGACGCCTAGCCATCGTTATGGACGTTTGGCTTATTTGTTTAATTGAAGAGTGTGAAAAGCCAATGCTAGGTATATATTGTCAACAATCGCTTGATGTGTTATTATCATATAGCCAGGCGCCGCGGACCAATCAGAAGGCCCATTCCATGTTGGTTATGAAGCCGTTACACATAGATTCCAGCCAGGCAGTTGTTAAACAAAATCAAAACCGGTGTTGATTCTGTTCACATCTATCGATAAGAAGAAGCGATAGACAGGAAAGTAGCCAATCAGAATAGCACATAGCATGGAGGAAAGATCAGACCCCGCAGGGAGGAATGATCATAAATACAGCAACGTAAGACTAAAAGTTTGAAAAGGCTTGAGATGCCAAGACTGCAATGTTGCCAAAATTTTCTGTGGAATTTTTTGATTCAAAATGCAACCTGTAATCTCCTTACAAATGTATGTGCCAAAGGACAAATGTGAATATTTAGAAATTTGACAAAGGAATTCACACGTACCAAGGTAGAGATACCGATATGTTTTACAGCAGTTTGCAAGTTTAGTAGGCTATATGATGATAAGGTCAATGACCCACATACTCGGGCGACTTAAGGTCTGTGACACGCGTGTAGCTATGTTAAAACGCTTAAATTCTCATAACTTTTTTGCTGCGTATTCATATCAAGATGAAACTTCACACAATGCTTGAACTGTTAAAAATGTAATAGATACTTGTGGAATTGTATGTGAAATGCTGGGATTTGGGGTTAGAAATACACATTTTGGTTAAAAACATCGTTCACTTCATATGTTCCAGCCTTGGCGATGACAGCACGTTTAGCCTTTATATTCATTAAGATAATAAGAGCTTACCTCTTTTAGATTAATTTTATCCGCGGCTATTTTGCCTAAAGAGAAGGAATCTTAACTTTTTTAATGCCAAAAAGAACAAAAAGCTTTTTTTTTATTTTACGACAAAAATGAGCTCCAGTGAAAATATTTAAAAAAAAAAACAAAATAGCCGCGGGCAGATTCAAGAAACAAGTGTTGATACTTCAAAATATAGTACATTTGTCAGCAATACTGCTGTTTTGACCGAGGCTGAAGCTCATGAATGAAACTATGCAAGATTTTTCGCCATTTCAAATCCCGGGGGTTCGGACGGTACCATTATGCGGCTTCCGCGAGGACCTCTCTTCTTAATCGCATCGAAAAGTGTCAATATTTGATAAATACTTCATCAATATCTAATACAGTTAGTATTTAGACGTCTTAACAAAAGTAATTAGTCTGCCCCATACATAGTGAGTATCTGTTTTCACAATGTGACATTACAATATGACATTGGGCCGTTCTGAAAACTTTGCGGTCCCGCGGGTCAGCTGAGGTCTCGAAATTCATGTTCGATTCCATCACCTGGTAACCTTGCGGGGCCGCGCCCTTTTTCACTACTCGGCGAGCTTCATTGAATCACAGACCTTAAGTTACGCGAGTGTTAAGTCATAAGGCATGGTCATTTGCTAGAACCACCAAATAAAACAACGCTTAATTAACACGCTTTGATATAAGTAAACTATAACTTTTTGCCTTGCATTAGGTGAAAGATGAAGGGAAACCTGAAGCTTCTTCTCCTGCTGATTGCCTTGGCGGCCATGATGCCGGATGGTGCTGATGCTGGAGTGATCATCCCCAAACAGGATGGTGACGACAACAACATCCGGGCCAATGTAGAGCGCAAGCCTCGTGACCTGGCACCACGTACGAGTATTATAACATACTAAATCTTGATTTGATTTGATTTATTCGGCTGTATAATCATGAGAAATACAGCCAGGGCTACCCAACTAGCCGGAGGCTATTATCAAGGGCTAGCCCTGGTAACATTACAATATACGTTATACCGTAGTATACAGTATACAACAGTATTAACGATACAGGTAACTTTGACTACAGAGGTGATCCGTGTTTACAGCTTGAATAGCAGCCGTACGATCTAGAATGTCAGTCTATGATACAAATGATATTACTCGGTTATCTATATAAGGCTAGTTAGTCAGCGATTAAAACGTTTGAACGCTATAATTTATACGTACTACAGTGCCGATCGATCGGTAGGAACAGTAGTTGTTGCCATCAATAGCCACTATCAGTAATACAATGACTATTAGGAAACTATGATATACTTTATCAAACGTATACAGAGTAAGTGAGCTAACTAAATCTTCATGGCTAAAAACCACACTTTCATTTTTATAGTTACAATTAGACGAAACAATATCACATAGAGATATACTCGATGTAAAACAACTTAAAAACATAATTTATACTTGTAAGTTTATTTTGAGCATTTCTATATTTGGTGTGAAGTTATCAATGATAAATGCTAAAAGTTGTTCATTCATAATATTTTGACGACGGCACTTTACTATCTAATATTGAAACAGTACTGTTCACCCCTGTAGGTTGCCTTTGCGCCCTGGACCCCCAATGTTGTTCTGGCTGAAGAATGGTGACAAATCATCATGAACAAGGCGTATGCTTCCTGACTTCCTTTACATTAAATCACTGTAGTCTGAGCCCCGAAGTTTTAAGCACATCTTACAAATTAAGATAAAGTTTCATGTCAATTTCATTCTGTACTTGCTTACATTGTACTAGCTTTTTCAAGGTTGCTGTATCCATTTTTGCGTCTTCAAGACTATTCTGTACAATCATTAATAAGGTTGTAGCATCTATGTTTTGTTTTTCTCTTGACAATTAAAATCCTTCTGGGGAATTATTTGATAAACAGCTAGATGGTTACAAATTTTGAAACGCATGTGCACAATTGGCACTTTAAGTTTTGGGTGTCAAATGTCAGAAAATGAGTAGACAGTTTTTTTTTTTTGCTTTCCCAACTTTCAGTACATCTTGAACTTTCAGAATAAACAAATGACTACTTTATAACACGTAATTACCCCAGTCGGCCTAAGAACAGCATATATACTTCACATAAATGCGTTTTTATTTAGTTATGGCATGACATATATGCCATTAGAAAACTGTTTTTTTTAAGTTTTCCCTAAAATTTAGAATTTTTCTGTTTAAATATACGTTGTAAAGATAACATCACTTTAATGCGATACGATCATCTAACAGTATATTTTAAAGAACAACGATTTGAAAGTAACTGTGAATGAATTGATTTGACATGAATTGTTGCCACCAAAGCGTATGGCCTTTACCTTTCGATGCGGTCTATAAGAACGTCATCAGAACAAGCGAAGAAGCTGACTTGTAGAAATGATATTATGAGAAACATGTAAAATTGACATTATCTGGATAGACGCATTTGCAGACTTTTTTTAGTTATTCCATTATCTGTACTCTTATTATTCAAGGTGGCAATAAATTACGGTTTAAGGACCAATTTCTTGTCGTTCTGGTGTCTTATATGGGACGTTTGCATAGTAATTATTGTATGAATTCAATTATCTGGTGTTTTATATCAAAACAATTTTAATCAGTATACTTTCCTCCAATAAAGTCAATTGAAAGTAACTGCCGAAAAATAAACTTTTGAGCACATTTGCGAAATTTGAACACAATTCACCGAGATGAATTTTTTTTCTTTCCGTAGCCCTGGTAACCTCCCAGTACGCCCTATTTACATTCATCTTCGACTTCGGTGAATGAATGCTTTATGCAAATACAAACCCGATTTTTTTAGCTTTTTAGGAATATCATTCTTTCAGCCTTAAACTGTGGGACTTCTAAGGACTCTGAGAGGGTATTAAAACGCTATAACAAAAAGTAGCTGGATGGTTTTAATTATTCGGCTATTCATAATAGTGTATTTGTGTGTTTGTGTTTGTCTGTGATTCTGTGTATGTGTGTGTGTGACTGTGTGTGTGTGTGCACGTTTGTGCGCATGTTTGTGTGTGTTTGTCTATCTGTTCGTGTGTGTGCATGTCTGTGATTTTGTGTAAGTGTGTGACTGTGTGTGTGCATGTATGTGTGTTTGTCTGTGTGTATGTATACTAAGTTCCTAAGGGAATAACATTGAGACAAATCTGCGTTTTGATCCAGTTACCTCTGGGGTCTGGGTCAAACACCTTACCGATAGCGCCACCTGATGTCACAATTATCTGCACTCTTGGTACACTATCTTGGCTGTCTGCTAAAGTATAGCGTTCCTCAAGAACTGAGTAAATGATAATGATACGTTCGAATGAATAACCTAATAAAAAGAACTGTTGCGTATATCTATCTTTCCGAACGTTGCGTAGTAAACGGTAATTGGTACTAGTAATATTAGATATACGCAGTTATTGATTTTGTTGTGTGTGTCTTTGGGGTAACGTTTATCTCCCCCTCCGAAATGTCAGATTGGTACAACCCTGCCAATGCCCACGGCAAAAAAGGGACTATTTGTCTCCTTCTGCCTGAATAGATGCGGTCACGAGTTGTTTTAGACCGTACCAGTTCCCAAAAGCCTCTACATGTTCACAATGGAGTGTTTATTATATACGTTTCACGCTTATTGAATAGCAGATTGCGTTTGAACTTTGAAACTATCGCATGTTCCTAGCTTATTAAAGTTAGTTGAACACAGGCATAGGCATACCCTGATATTTGAGGTCACTGAATCCTTAAGTGAACAAAGTGAAATTGCATACATGAAGCATATCTAGCGTCTTTTTTATATTGATAAATTCAGATTATGTGTATTAGTTGGAATAATCAGGGCAATGTATGAGTTTATTGCTTATCTCAAGTGAGTTGATACAAACTACCGCAGTCTCAAATTATGTAGTACAGGTAACAGGGAACTAAGGTTGAGGTGAAGCTTACATCACCTAACCAGTCACTAAGGCACAATTTTATTCAGAATTTCAACAACCTGTTCTCGTATGACCGGTGCGCATGTCCAGTAAGCATCACATCATCACCACAAATAAGCAAGAAGTTTATGTTTATGACTGACAATGGGATCTATTCAATATTATATACATGTCGCTAAAGATTAGGATTAAGTCAAACTACTCTAAGATTAGCAACATATACATTCAACCTGCCTGAACTTCAAAAGAGTGACGTTTTCCTAAACGTGACTCCAGCTGTCTTTTACGTACGTGAACACGTCCTTTTTTTACGATCGGTCAATTATCTAGTGGTGTTTAAAATGGAGGCTCACCTGTCTTGTGTCAAACTGACACAACTCCGTCAATCTTGGTAGGGATCTTTGGTATTAATCCAATCGTCTGGCTGGTGTGAACAATACAGCCACCTTTCGGTAAGCAACTTCATAATGACGTAGGTTATTTCTATTAACTTGTGCTTCTGAAGCACTATACTGTGTTTATAATCCTTTTGTTTGTAGTCATTGGCCCCTATTGTATTCATGTCACGTCTAAAACTATATACTTTAGTAATGGTAGCAAGCTTTGAGTTATCAAATGCCTTCATAAAATGCCGAACGTCCACTTTTTTGACAAAGTACGTTCTACACTCTAAATCTGTCAACACTTCGTAGATCTCGGAGGCCCTGACCTTAACTAAGAACCCGTGTTAAACCAGTTGGAAAATGTATGACCTCTCATAACCTTCACCAGAATGGCAAGGTTATGTTTTAAGTCGAGACATGATGTTGTGTCTCTATATGGGGGTCAACAGCATATAACTAGAGTATTTGGTATTTAAGTAGCGGTTACAGAGACGAAGATCCTGTTAGAAAGTGATTCGCCTGGCCCTTTCCGTCGGCGCTGCAGCGAAGGAAACGAGTGTGTTTGTGTGTGTGTTTGCGTACAAGATAACTCAAGACTTTGTGGATTGTTTTGCGTGTTTCGATAGTAATGAGGGAGTTGGTAAAATGAATAGAACTAATGCTAAATCTTTGTCGTTGCATTTAATACCAGACATGCTGAGGAAAGTCCATAAAAGTCTACGTATTTAGCTACCCTTCATGATAAAATCCTTCATGATAAAAATATATTTCTGGCTCCCCGTCTATTCAGGACTTAGCATATACTTCATAATTTCGTACTCTTGGTGTTTGTAAACTTTTTACAAAAGAGCTGCAAAAGGTCAACTGAGTTAAAAACACCGTCACAAACTAGACCCTCCAGTTTGTTAACAAGGCAGGCAGCGCCCCCCTCCCCCGTGGGTCATCGGTTTACCACACTCCAGACAGGCGGAATAGGAGAACGATCAAGATCTTCTTTGAAAACACCCGTCGACATATCTTATCGCTTTATAATACATCTAGTATATAATCATGAACCCAGACTATTTTGTAGGGTATCAACAAGCTGATGTTACTTTCCCTTCAAAACTGCAATAAATCTTATAAGAATCTGGTTTGCAGAAACTACGGTGAAACAACAGACCGGTGTACCGAAAGAGCAAAAAGGAACGAAAAGGAACGAAAAGGAGCGAAAAGGAACGAAAAGGAAAGTACCGAAAGTGCGAAAAGGAACGAAGTATGAAGCAAAGTGAAATAAAATCGATGGGAATATAAGGTAACGTTACTGCCTTCGGCAAGTGCATTTGAACAGGACTTTATTTTTGCATTTTGCGGCTTGTTCTACGAAATTCCTAGAGCTCCAATGGTTCAACGGCGAATAGGCGGGAAAGTGCACGCGTGGAAATAGCTAAATACAAATCAAAGGCGATGGGCGGAGTCACGAATCAGTGCGTCCCGGGTCCCCACGCGGGCTGTCACAGATGAAATAATAGCTTTATTGCACAACACTTGTACGGGGTACAAAGTATGGCATCTACATAACTACAGTTCTATAACTTAACGCTTATCTAACTAATACAGAAGTTGTAGTATGGGATAAGTTTCTTACAATCATTGGAGGCTGTTACAATCATTGGAGGAATTTCTAATGTCTAAACCTTCTTTGATATATTTTCCTATATCTGTCATGCAGGGATTGTCACATGTCATGATGTATTTAAATTTGCATTTTAGGTTCATTGAGATAAATCCTTGTGTATAAGATGACAACCTTGTGTACAGAGTATTTCTTATATCAGAATATTTGGGACATACAACCATAAAGTGATATTCGTCTTCAATTAGCTCTGGACAGAATGGACAAACCCTCTGGTCGATAGGGATTTTTTGGAATCTCCCGGTTTCTATATTCAATTTGTGACAGCCAATTCGGAGTTGTGTGATTGCCCTACGAATGTCAAGTCTCTGTATGGTTGAAATGTAATTTTCTTGCTTGTAGTGCTTGTTCAATATAGAAAGAGAGGACAGTTTGGAATTGTTCCGAATAGAGGAATGCCAATTTTGCACGTATATATCTTGTAAACGTTGTCGTAGCTGAGTGGTGATTGTATCTATGTGGTATGACCTCGGGTTCAGCCATATGTGTCCAAAGCCTTGATAATTATATTGCAATCCATACATAGTATGGGATTGCAATATATTGTCTTTCCTGTGTTTCTTCTTCTTCTCCTCCTGTCAAATCTACAAATGGGATTAATTTTTTCATTTTTTGACCAAATGAGCTGAGATTTGGCAGGGTGGTAGAAATAGCAAATAGCCCCAGACGTTTTTTTCACTTTCTTGATAGAGGCCTTAGAATTTATGATATTTAGGGTTTTTGGTCATTTTTAG
This sequence comes from Branchiostoma floridae x Branchiostoma belcheri, assembly GCA_019207045.1. Classification (NCBI taxonomy): domain Eukaryota; kingdom Metazoa; phylum Chordata; class Leptocardii; order Amphioxiformes; family Branchiostomatidae; genus Branchiostoma; species Branchiostoma floridae x Branchiostoma belcheri. The sequence continues at coordinate 21,216,741 of CM033033.1, read as the reverse complement.
ACAAAATATGTATATTTTGGGCCCCTGTGCCCTGGTATTACAAGCTAATGACCTGAAATTTGGTACAGAGGTGCATTGGACATATGAGCATAAAAAACCATCAACACTTTCTTCATAGATCACTTCAAAAATTAGTTATTTCAGTTTTTTTGGCCATTTTTAACTAAAAATGTATATTTTTGGCTCCTATGCCCTTGTATTAAAACCAAATGACCTGAAATTTGGTACATAGGTGCGTTTGACATATGACCACAGAACCCCATCAACGCTTTATTCATTGTTAACTCCAAAAATGAGTTATTTTAGGGTTTTTGGCAATTTTTTACTAAAAATGTATATTTATTGCTCCTATGCCCTTGTATAGAAACCAAATGACCTGAAATTTGGTACAGAGGTGCATTGAACATATGCTCACAGGACCCCAACAACACTTTCCTCATAGATCACTTCAGAAATTAGTTATTTTGGGGTTTTCAGTCATTTTTGACTAAAAATGTATATTTTTGGCTTCTATGCCCTTGTATGTAAACCAAATGACCTGAAATTTGGTACAAAGGTAAATTGGACATATGACAACAGGACCCCAACAACACTTTCTTCATAGAGCACTTATGAAATGAGTTATTTTGGGATTTTTAGCCATTTTTAACTAAAAAATGTATATTTTTGGCGCCTATGCCCTTATATTGAAACCAAATGACCTAAAATTCGGCATGAATGTGTGTAGGACAAGTGCCCACAGTACTTCCCTTTCTCTTTGAGCAAACATTACTTCAAGTTGTTGAATTTTGGGATTTTTTCAAGGATGAAGATGGATTGCAATATGCAGTATTTGCTCCTAAGCAAATGTCGGCCTTTCTAGTTGAGGATATTTTTCACGTGGACAATCCAATCATGTTCTCCGAGTAAAGCAGTATTGTATGCCTCACGAAGAAGAGCATCTTCTGGTAAATTAACTAAATGATGCCAATATTTTACAAGTTGTATTTCTGCATCAATCAGAGCTGGGAAGGTCCCTAATTCCCCCCTGACTCCATCGTTTGAGGCTTTGGCATGAATGGCTAACAGAAATTTTTGGAAGCGCATGTCAATTATATCAAATTCTGGAATTTGTTGATTTGAGTCTAGGTTTATAATTTGGAAGCCGTTCTCTTGTAAAATTTGGCTATTGGCATGACGCAATAGTGTTTCTTTATCTGTATCTCTTTCAAAACATATAACATAAGTACTATTTAATGCAGAAGATGTGGTTTTTCGAATGGTAGCTGGAAAGTTATCTTGAATATCAAGTTTTTGAAGTAAAGTAGATAAAACCTTTGAGGAAGATTCACAGATGTTCGTGTGTGTGTGTGTGGGGGGGGGGGGGGGGTTGCTGGTGGGGCATTGGTAAAAGCCGCTGAGTAACGCGCCTGAAAAACGTTTGACGGGTTGACATTCTGGTGTAGATTATTTTTCTGCGGTCCCACAAATGTCACAAAGTCGTCTTCTAGTGGTCCCGGCCTAAATTATAAGTGGCCCCGGGTGTGTGTGTGTGTGTGGGGGGGGGGGGGGGGTTGGGGGCACAAATTCCTCACGTTGGCACCTTTCTTCTCGCCAAAATGATAAATGCTTATGGTACAACAGGATGAAAGCTCATTGGTACACTTTATACATGTCTATCCTTTCACAGCTTTTCTTTAGTCGTGAACGAGCAAGGAGATATGTCTCCAGTCTCCAGAAAACCATGCTGTGGACCCTGTTGAAGGGAGCTGTCATGCTTGTGGGGCAGCAGTTTATTAGCAAATCATTCCAGACAGGACTTCTATTAGACGTAAACAATCGCAGGTCATATGCATGCGGCGCTCCCATCTTGGGAGAACAGAAGCCACCCAAATACAACTACAACCCTACAATCTTGCCTCATTTTGATAATGTATATTAATCGATATTTATCCATCACCCACAAGTAACTGAATTTTAGACCATACTTTCTTATCTCAGTTCTGTTTCCTTGTATTTCGCTGATCTTCAGAGAATAATTCAGCCACACAAACACAACAGCCTAAAACAGCGCCGTAAACATTTGATATTGCCAAATTCTGAATAAGATAGGCTTCTAACGCCCGCAGTACCGCTTCCTTATATTCCCATTGATTTTATTTTAATTTGCTTCATACTTCGTTCCTTTTCGTTCCTTTTCGCACTTTCGGTAGCGAAAGTGCGAAAAGGAACGAAAAGGAAAGTACCGAAAGTGCGAAAAGGAACGAAAAGGAACGTTTGTTTCTTTTCGTTCCTTTTCGTTCCTTTTCGCACTTTCATTACTTTCCTTTTCGTTCCTTTTCGTTCCTTTTCCCTCCTTTTCGTTCCTTTTCGTTCCTTTTCGCACTTTCGGTAGACCCCAACAAACCCCGCCGACATTTGCTTGGCGTCAGTCGCACAAGGCAATGGCTAGCTATATGTTGGGGCATCTCTCTGATGGAAGATTGCAGCTTTTAAACATGTTTGTATGATGCAACAAGTTTGCAACTTCTCAGTCCCTGAATATCGACATGCAATGCTACAGGGCTGTTTTAACTTACTAATATGTAAAACTGGAAGGGAATTTTACTTTCTGCATTATCGCAATTTTACATAGAGGACTTTTAATATGTAGCCTGAAAACTTACATTGCAAGCTTTACCAAAGCGACTGGGGCAGTTGAACAGTCGGAACGTGTCATTGATGCCCCTAGCGATTCTTATCGTTCTGGCAGCTATCATTGATTTTCCTGCAATATTGCCTTGAACTGCTAAGAGGCAGTACATACAGGAATCCTGATATTCTAAAACAGGGATTTTCGTCAAATACGTATGAACTCATTGTGATAGTGATTCAGTTGTCATCTTTTTGGTAGCTTAATTATAATTACTGTCCTCGATGTTATATGATTTGTTTGGAAAATAATAAGGTTTCGTTTCTTCAATTTTCTTGTGTGTGGTTTGATTTATCATTTTCAAGATTAAACACTAACATTGAAAGCTTAACCCTCAAACACCCGAGTGGGGTCCATTTGGACCCCAGGCGTACATTTTGAAGTACCATTTGAACATATCTGATCTGAAGAAAAATTCCTTCCGTGACTTTGTCAGTCAATATCTTCTATACCTTCTCCGAAGTTTTTACGAAGTTTGAGACTTACTCCTTAACTACTTATTGTATGACCACCAAACTTTCAGAGGATAATAAACATGTAAAACTAAATCCTCATTAAAACTTCTGTGACATTTCCATGTAATATGACGACATTATGACGTCATTTAGCTAATAATGGCGGCCATCTTGGATTTTGACTAATGACGTCATGAAATTAGCATAAATTATCAATTTTGAATCATTAAAATAACATTAAATTTCACAGAAAATTTCATTTGTTAGAAAATAAGGGTAGTTTACCAAAAAAACATTGTTTAAATCAAAATTGACAAATTTTGGCAAAAATATGGCTTTTAAAATTCCGTTGCCATGGCAACCCAAAAAATGATCAACTTACTTTTTTTGCTTAAAATGTTTGCTAACAATATTTTGTGATATATTACCAAGTTTCGTAGCTTTAGCGCTAGCCATTCATGAGTTATGCGGCATAAAAGTTGCTGAAGGCCTCAAAATTCCCCTCTCTGGTCAGAATAGGTTTAGTGCAAATGTGATCCTTCTGATCTTTTGCATAAATTATGATGGTGAGCTGGAATTGGCAACACTTTAAAATCTCAAAATATTCTTCTTACATTGACGAAGCAATGTATGCACAATGATCCCCTATAAGAATTGCAACTGAGATTTTATGAACAAAACATTTTGGGGTCCGTTTGGACCCCAATTACAGATACCCGTCTGTTCTTGATTGTGAAGGCTTTAATCCAAACTGTTCATGGAGATGGAGATGACAAATCATTTAGTTTTTTTGTAGTACTTGTATTTCAATCTTTCCCAATAAGTTGTTGACCTTCGGTATAACCAGAACAAAAGCTGTGCTAACCTTGACGTCATCAATGGTGATATATGGTTATATGACTATTCCTGCAATACGGAACCTTTATAAATTCACACTACACTAATCGTACATTATGTGCAGTTTCTTTGTTTGTCGGTATATTGTATGTGTGTTGCTAAGACGTTGCTTTGGCATAGCAGAAAGCTTTTAACACTTCTTACACGACGATTTGCCTAACTTAATCCAATTAACAAGTCTTCAGGGTGAGAGGACGACGGGCACAACCCGCCGTACGTGCAAATACGTGCTGTCTACATGCCAAAACGTGGGTAATATTTTGGGATCCGTAAGTGGTAAGTACCGCCTCCGGAGGAACTCGTATGGTATCCGACGGGTTTTGGAGCACGCAGACACGCCGTAGAACTTTACGTGTAACTTTGTGTGCCATCGGGCTGCGGATTCACCCGCCCTGTACAGCTTGAACATTTTCAGAAATACGTGGCAGACGTGGCCTCCCCAAAAAACCTACGGACAAATTGCGCGTACGGCGGGTTGTGCCCTTAGCTTAAGTCCTGAAGTAAGAGAGCTAATATGTGCGGGCCCTGGCAACATAATAGATACAGGTTTGTGTCACTGCGACTTCATTCACATGACGTTAGGAAAAACGAAGTCTCCTTACTTCTGACTGTTAGTCTGCAAAGGTGATCTAAGGGTTGCCTTTTGTTCTTATTTTGAGTTTATGTGGTCCCGTTATACTGTATGATACGGATAAAAAATTATCTTAACATGGAACACCAGATCATCGCTCATTTACGTCATAATATACTAAAAATCAGACTACCTATAGTTACAAGTAAAACCCCAAAACGACTTGCATGTGGTCCACAAACTGTAATTTATTTAACAAGAATACAAGAGTACTTATACGCTAAAGAAAAAAATTCAGAATATGCTTCAGAATATGTCAAGTTTGCATATCAGCTTCTTCGCTTGTTCCAATGATGGTCTTACAGATCGCATCGAAAGTTGTTGGCCATACGCATTGGTGAAAATTCACATTCATATAAATCCAGTCACAATTACCTTCATGTTGTCTACGCTATACTGTTAGATAATGCATGAATGTTATGTTATCTTTACTTACTACATTTCTATAGAAAGATCAATTATACTAAAAGACGAGAATAGACTTTTCTAATGTGATATTCGTCTTGCCAAAACTGTTCTAAGGTGGTCTTCGGTTATAACGTGTTATAAACTATGGCTAGTATATTCTTCTTGACTAATGATAATCTGTAGAATAGGATAAATGTTCTGAAAGATCCAAGTGTATTTGTTTTCTGACTTTTGACACCCTCTAAAAACGGCCTAACTTTTGCTACCCCTGAGCATATTGTCCTTATTAGAAGTTTGTTCCGATTTTGTACATATTTTTAAATTTGTAGCACTGGTTATATCTTATGTGAATTTTATTGTCCAGAACAAGCAAAAAAATGAATGCCATGACCTTAATAATAATGATTGTCCAGAATAAATGCTGTAGTTCTTTTCAAGCAAGTACAATGTAGGGACTAAAGAGTGGGATCCGTTTTTCCGTATAAAGAATGAAATTGACTTGGATATTTATCTTTGTCTCTTCTAACATTCAAATGAAAATTTTGGGCTGTATTCTTTTCGTTTATTCCATACAATTTTCCTTCAGCCAAGTATCACGATTTTACTTCCTACAGTGTAGAGCTCTACTACAGTTTGTTTTTGGACCATTTTCTCCCTCAACCCACCATATATTTTTTTGGTACCGACAACAGGTCATGACCTCTTTCTCTTCTTTCATCAGACTTCGATGTTGTGGCGTCTTATGAGAATCCATCGTGCAATGTTTTCCAAATAATATGATACTAGTAGCTTCAAATAGTTGGTTGTTGAAGGGGAAACGTCACTTCAATGATTTGGGACTGTTGTAATGTCAACCATTTTTCTCTTTCGACATTTATTTTTTCATACATTAAAAAGATTGAGATACCAGTAAGATAGTTAAAACTACATTACTGATATTTAAAAAAATTGTATGTGTTTTCTTTATCATTGCACCGCGAAACTCGATGAGGCTTGTACTTAACCCTGAAAACCTACTTCAAAACCTTAAACAGTTATATTTTTTAATCTAAACAAACGTTTTCTTTTGTAAGAAAAATCTTTCAAGCTCACTGCTTTCAACAGCACTAGCTAATTTATGAGCTATGCTTCAAAACAATGTCATTCATCTCATGCAATCTATTATCCAACCATGTTGTTAAGCCACTATAGTGTGCAGACAGATGGTACAAAATGTACCGCATCTATCTTAGGAAATCAGAAAAGGATGCCATATTCCATAAAGGAGGGACGAAAGTAGACAAATATTGGCTAAGTGTAGATATGATATAGGCCACAGGGACCTTGTTGCGATAGTTTTCATATGAAAAACATGTACTACAGAGAAGATGGTTACCGGGAAACAGTAAGCTAAACAGGTGAAAAGTAGGCAAGCAAATTAGATTTTAATACAACGGGTTCGTCCGTTCTTCACATCTCCAACCTGCAACACGGAGAAAAAACAAATATCAAGTCATTACAATCTGCTTATGTATACTACAAATTAGTACAACTAGACATAAGATCGTAATAGTACGGAATCGTAAATATGCCTTGTTTTTTACGAAATACTGAAAACTTCCACATCTGTAAATCATATTTTGCTAGATACATATCACTGCCAATAGCTATTTTGTATAGATAAGTCCTAAATGCTTAAAACAGCTACTTGACCATACATTCATAGTGCATTACCAATCATTCTCTATAGTCGTCCATCCAGTCTTCAATGCTTTCGTCAAGAAACCCACGAGCTGGAAAACAAAAGATATGTGTTTGTTAGTTTGCATATCTCACATAAAATCGCCCCATGGCGTAAGACGTTAGGTACGGACTAAACAGTACAGGTTGCACATTCGGACAGATTCATTATGCAATATTGCTCCGGCCTTCTTCTTAATATATGTAAGCAAGTTTTGAAATAACCAATAACTGCAAGAACTCTACATTACTATTATACTTACTTTTTTCTGGTAATGTTTCCTACATTATATATGCGATTAACACCAACAGTCATTGTTATTTATGGAAGTTTATATAGATTTGTAGCTAACGTTTGTTTACCGGATTCATCTTTCTCATCCGGCTCCGGACAGGTCCACAGTTCGTCTTGATCCTTGATGGGTGGCTGTTCTCCTTTCTCTCCACAGATCACCTTGTAGCACGACGCTTCGTTCTGGTCACAGATGCAGTTTTGTCCTTTCTCATCTGATACCCAGCTGTCTCCCTCCTGTGTAGACACATCTGTACGTTATATGTACCTATAAGCACCAATCATGGACAGACTAGAAGATAGCAACGATGGATTACAAAATTTGTATGAAAAGAATATTGCACTGACAAAAAACAAAACCGGATAGAAATTGCGCAAGAAAATGATGAAAGAAAACATGACTAACATTTTTGAAACAAGGGATTATGTAAACAGTACATTGATTATTCCTGTCTACTCCCTATTGAGTAATTCTAGTGAGTAGTAATTTGCTTCATTTACATGTATAAGTTATTAGGTATATACATTTAATGCCGTATAATTTTATACACTAACCTTATGGTCTCCACAGCCCTGGACTCCTGTACCTCGCACTTCGGATGTCCTCTTTCTGGTTGCAAAACCTGAAAAATAAAATTTCTTGCCTGTTTATCTATTTAGATCTCTTTGTCTCTCCCTCCCCCTCTCTGTCTCTCTCTCTCTCTCTATTTTTCTGTCCGTCTGTCTGTCTATCTCTCTGCATTTCTGTCTCTGTCTCTCTCTCTCTCTCCGTTTCAACCTTGGAAATATCCATAATGATTGAGAACTTTACGAAAACATACCTGGATAGACTTCGACTTCGCAGACAGTCAGCACACGGCCGTGTCCAGGCAGTCGGATTCCCACATATCGTCCTCTCTGTCCGTTGCAATCGATGACAGCCCTGTTCGTGCCAGCGGGGATGACGTGATGTCCGCCGCAGCGTGGGTTGTGGTCTACGCGTTCGTCGTCTCCAACGTGGACGGTGAAGCCGTTGAGTCGCTCTCCGCAACAGTCGGCGCGGTTGATGACGACCACCCACTTGGCTTGGCCCCGCACACCATTGATTTCCACCCGCAACCAAGGGTTTGTCTGTGCCGGAGTGTGAGTGCAGCACTGACTACCCCAGTTCGGGGCCCTGCAGCCGTCAGTTGCTCGGGAGGCATACCCGTTATATGCGACCCCTGACTGGACCGTTGGTTTTCCCAGCGCCGCGTTTTCAGCTTTAAGACAATAAAACAGGACAAAGTGGATCAAACAAAGCGGAAATAAACACGCTTAAACAAAATTCTGGTCAGTTTATAGAATCCAGTTAAACTTTTGGACAGTCTTGTGTTCTGAGCAATCGGGATTTCTAAAAGCTAGTAATAATCTAAAAGCTAGTAATAATCTAAAAGCTAGTGATAATTGTATCTGGTTACTCACTTTTATAAACCTCCACTTCGCACAGCGTCAGGATTCGATTCTTCCCCGGCAGTCTGATGCCCACGTACCGGCCATACAACAAGGGACAGTCGACAACACGTTCGGTATCAGTCGGGTGGAAGCGGTAATGCCTATATCCACACCTCGTGTTCCTCTCCATGTCAGTGTATTTCCCAACGTAGACCTCGAAGGGCGTGATCCGTTCAGAGCAGCAGTCACGGCGGTTGACGATGGCGACGTGGTGGACATAAACATCCCTTCCCAAATCGACATACCACCACGGGTCGTTTTCTGGCTTTGTAGCTGTGCAGGAACTGTGTCCCCAGAGGGGGCTTCTGTTTCCGTCGACAGCCCGAGCGGGGTTTCCTCCCCAGCCCACACTAGACTGAAACGCAGGTCTTCCTGATGCAATGTTTGGGCCAGTAGCGTCAGCTGTAAATAGCGTTTGTGGAAACGGTTTTATTTTGATATTAAGTGTCTGATATTTTGAGATACAGAGAGATCAGAGTTCACGAAAGAGAACGCAAAATGAAACATCATGACGAGCTTTCTAAACTAACGTAGTATGTCAATATATTGCAATATTTGGATGCTGGGGCCGGCTACTGAAGGACTCCAATCGTTTCGTGTGACACGTGGCATAGCCCCCAATTTCTCAGTGCCGGGAACGAGCTGTGCTGTTCAGCCTGTCATGCACCGGTAAGTAACATTGGACAGAATGAGTTCGGATACACTCAAATCCAGGCCGTTATTTTGGCGGTATCGGCAACCGCATTGACGTAGCAATGACGTCATATGTCTGCCATCTTGGGTCGGCTATATTGAGTTTTCTAAAGAAATACTTTCTTTCTACATTTCAGTACAGAATCCAACTAGAATGTACTAAAGACGTTCATATTAACATTTTCTTAGAATATAAAAGACATTGAATGAATTGAGGTGAAAATAAACTTAATATACCGTCGCTTATGATTTGGTTCGCCATCTTTTATGTTGACCAAAAGACGTCATAAAATAAGCATATATTATGAAAATTTAATGATAAATGTAACATGAAATTACATAATATAGTTTATAATATAGGAAGACAAGTGTTGTTAAAAAAAAAACATTGAAAACATCCAAAATTAGTTGATTTGGTGAAATATTTGTCCGAAACCGGTTTCCATGGCAACACAAAAAATTACAGACTTACTTTATCATTCCAGAATAGCTCCCAACTACATTTTATAAAGAGTTACAACGTTTGGTAGCCTTTGCACACGGCACTTACGATGCGCTACAAAAGCATTCCAGTGGTAAAATCTACTTATCAAAATTTTAAGATAAACATAGAGTTAACACTCACAGGTCCGTACATCATGTCGTTTTTCGGCTTCTTTGGTCATGTCATCCTCACCGCCATTGTTGTTGTCGTCAGCCATCACTTCTTTATCCACCAACCCTGTGAAATTATTGCCGAAAAGTGCAAAGTTAAACCATTTGAACAATTTTTGAGCGTAATCAAGCTATAAGCTAGGAATGCTTATTACTTGATTACACTTGTTTCTTGGTTATTTCTAACAATGCGCGAACATATTCATTTTACTCTATAACATTAACACGGTCAACTTAAGATGAAAAGTACATAATATACCATTTCTCACTTAACTGTGAGAGGGTGCATCACAATAAAAAAAAAACATCACAATCGCACGTTTCGTTCTGGAGATATAGTGCCTGAATTTCCACTTTACACTTTATCCAGCTTATACGCGCACGCAAGGAGGCCCCAAATCAAACATGACCGTCAAGACATATAGCGCCAGAAATGCCCCCCCACACAAAAGGCAACCTGCAGTGTCAAGTTCAAAGACCTGACTGTCAAGTTACCACCAACAAGGCATGTACCAAATATCATCGCGATCGCATGTTTTGTTCTGGAGATATAGCGCAAATAAAATACAGTTAAAATATCCATCAGTACAAAAGTGAGCAAATGCAATGACACAAATTAACATATCAACTTACACGCACCTTTCTCATTACACAACAGTATACCCCTAACAACTTGAACAATAAAAAATAACGCTCCCTTCATTTCTTCTTCTGTTTGGATAGTTCCACTTTCGTTTCCCCATGATTATCGTAAGCAGTTAACTTAGAGACCCTCACAAACTACAACACACCTCTGGAAGCACCGAGAAGATAACTGACAAAAACATGCCAGGCACCAGTGCATGTACAGAGGCGAGGTAACCTGATACATGGTAAATGACATACACTAGTGCACACAACACTGGACCCCTTATATTTGGCTAATTGCAAAAGTAAACAGACACGGCTAAACCACAAACAGACATGACAATTTCAAGCAGATGTGAAGAGACCCCCCAATTAACACAAAATTTAACATTCTGTACCAGGTTCAAAGTCAATTAGGCCCAAAATCAAACCTGACCGTCTGGCAAATACACTATACACAAATCTACCAAATACCATCGCAGTAGCACGCTGCGTACTCGAAATATAACAGCGGAAACGGACCAAAACACAAACAACACGAACCTAAAAACTATACCTGTATTTCATACAGGTAATAAACGAGTGAAACAAAGACAACTACATACATGTACATAACATGGCATGTTGGAACAGTAGTACATGAAGAAAGTAACCAGTGCCATCCGACCCTATCAAATGAATAAAAGTGGATGCTGCCTGAAAGTCTTCTAAACAATAAATGTTTAAATAGCCGTATGTATAGTCCATGCATTCGATGAAAAGATGAACCTGATATAATACTGGTAGTATCACTTGTTGACTCTTTTTAGTATAGATACCATATTCCTTGGACCAAAGGAAGACTAGTGATATGCTAGTTTTCAATTTTGTCTTTCCTACTTTACCTTTTCTTTCAAGTTTGCAATACGTTCTTTTATGATTTGAGATAATGGGCAGATTCCTTTAATATGGGATACCTGAGTATGCAATTGTGGAGGCCTGATCAACATCAGAAACTAAAGGAGAAAAACTCAAAACTCTACCTTCAAGCTCTTTGAGCAGACGTTTAGCTTCATCGATGTCAGATGGAGCATCTCCGGATCCATCAATTAGCTGTTGTTCCTTCCATTCGCTGTTGTCTTTGAATCAAAAATAAGTAAAGATCAGATCAAATGTCAAATCCAGACGGTAAATTCTCCCTTTCATTATTTCATTTGATATAAATAAATGTACACCTTTACCTGAATACACGGCTCCAACCAGAAGTGCCAGTGCCAAAACAAGCATGAAGTGAAGGGCCATCTTCAACCTTAGTCCTGTCCAGTACCTCTGTATTCAAGACAAAATTCAACGTTACATTCTGAGTTGTGTCTTCGCGACGCATACGTAACGCTACATATTCATGTAAGACGAAAAAAAAGCTCTGCGTATATTGCTAACTAGACAGATGACTATTGTGTGAAAAATGCAAATAACACAGATACCAGGATGACCGAAATAATCATTGTTTATGGACGAAATTGCAACAAGATCCAAAATACGATAAAGTAAGTATGTCGTTTGGTACTTTTTGTATAACCAACGTCGGAATAAAACAAAGCATAGTTTGATGCTATATAAAAGTACTAAAGTACATATTTAAATGTTTCAACATATCAAGTTCAACGAAGATTTTGTGAAAAAGACATTGGCCGTCGTTTGTCTCCAATTCAGACTTGAGTAAAAACCTAACATCAACCGATGGCTAGAAACAGGTTCAAATATTTGCGAGTGTAACGAACAACACGCCACCGTAGACCAAGGTGAGTACCAAAGTCATTGTGTTTCAGATATCACCAAAACATATTGAGAAACGTATGCCCGGCGTATTGCTCCAGAGGTACTTCTAAGATTGGATGCCTCTGTTTGCAAACCCCTGGGATATACTCCTTTACCTGAATGAAAATCGGCTTGCATGCCGATTTAAGCTTTCGTGAATAGACAAAGGTTCAAACAAACAAACAAACAAACAAACAAACATGACATCGAATTCAACGATCATCTGGACCGATCTACAATGGTGTTGAGCACTGTATGCCAGGGCCAAGGCCGTGGCCGCCCACTCTTTTAAATCAGAATCGTTCATTTTTGGTGCACTACTCTCAGGTGGTGCCGGTGCAATGGCCTAGTGGTTAGAGTGTTCGCCTTGCATTCGGTAGGTCGTGAGTTCGAACCCCGGCCGGGTCATACCAAAGACTTTAAAAATGGTACATGCTGCTTTCTCTGCTTAGCACTCAGCACTAAAGAGAAAGAGTATGGAAGTTAAACACACATCACTACCAGCGGACCAGCCCCCTGCTGTAGTGGCTTGCACATGTGTGGCCCAAGGGCTACTCGAAATGGAGATGGGCGCCACCCCAAAAGCATCTGCACAGATGTAAGGGTAACTTTAACTCTCAGGTGGATGGTGCACCCTGGCTACGCAGTTTTCGTACCAATTGAACTTATTTGATATAAATAAGATGAATCAATATTCATTTGATTTATGATTGGGAAAAGAATCGGGTCGAGTGGAATCTAAAACGACACCTGGCGTGTGCAATTAACCCTTGCAGTGCTGCGCCCAACATATGTTTGGAATCATATGTTGGTCCCCATGCTAAATGTACTGGCAGCTAACTGAAAAACCGATTATAGATCCTGGTACCAATTAGGCGAAAACAGCTCCAACGCAAATCGTAAACCGACCATGCAAATAAAATGTTACCCCGTTTAGAAGTAAGTCAAATAAAATCTTTATAGCGAAACAGGGTCTACACATCCTAAAGCCCCCTCTACAAATCAAGAATTTAGCTCGGCCGAGTTGTCAGCGAGCTCTACATTACAAGGAGGCATGACCCTGATGCTGAAGAAGAAACTCTGCCATTTGTTTGTAGGCAGCATGGTCATACCTCCTCGTAATTTAGAGCTCGCTGACAACTCGGCGGAGCTAAATTCTTGATTTGTAAAGCCGGCTTTAGGACAGCAAATGCCTAACTGAACACATTCTGACTGGACATCACCGAACAAAGACTGGCTTCGATGTGACCAACCGAACGAAGAATCGCCTGGCGGAGGAACGGCGTAAGGTGGCATATCTTTGGATTAAAAAGGGAATCCAAAATACATTATACGACAGCGCGTATCGAAATATTTTAGGTCCCTTTAAAGCTATGATTATATGTAGCAACACTCAAAAAAGGGTGAACGATTTTACTTTTCACCTACTAGAGCAGGAAGTAGCAGTAGCTTCGTCCAAAAGTCATGTAATCCTCAAAGTAGAATTTGGCAGAAGAATACGATCTTTTCAAGAGTTTACGCACCGTAGGCGAACACATGGACGGCCCAATCGTACATGGACCCCGACAGGTCCCCGCATCCCTGGCTGCGCTTGCCGGCGATTTCGTGATGTCTTGTACGAAACATTTGCCATATTTGTTTCTCTACCATCGAAGTAAACTCAAATAGCTGGGTCAAGACATCTCGCTAGAAGCCTTGAATAAAGAACCCCGATATTTTGAGATCAAGGAGCTGACATCGTTCGCCCAAAACATAGATATTCCTTAAACCTTTAAAAAGGGAAAACAGGGTAAATCTTTCTGCAAATAACTAAATCTAAACGTATAGACCTGTGCACTCAGGATATCCTGTGCATATTAAAGGAAGAATCCTGGGTGAATTAAATGATAGATTCACGCGCCAACAAACTAACAGATGTGGCATGGTAGATTACACCATCACAGCAGCTCGTAGTTCCACAATAAAAACTCAGTAGATATACAAATTTCTATCATTGTGAAGCAATGACTAAAGATAAGCGACCGCCCACTGCAAATTGAATTAAAGCTGGTAGATACATCAAGGCACCTCCCAACGGACAGAATATGTGCATTTTGTAAGGAAAAATATTTAGAAACTAAATATAATTTTGTTTTACAATTTTAAAAATTTAGAGTTTGGCTTCAAGATTATTGGAATTTCTACTGCTCACAAAAGATTAACATAAATATACAAAGGAGCATGAAACAGAATTTTTTTCTCTACAGAAAGTAAAGGGGCGACCGCTTTTCGGAGAGCAGATTCTACTGACAGGCATAAGGTTCTAAATGACCAGAGAAGCTTCTAGCTTACACGTGGCCTAGTCTAATGTTACCTGTATGACAATAATGTTCCCCTCAAAAAGCCTTAGACTACAAATATTTAAACTTAAATTTTAAAATTAAAAATCCAAAAAGCGGGAGAAAGTCCCAGCACCCCCCGCTCTGTCACTCTGCTCTTTAGAAAAAAAACATAACGATTACTAATGATATCTCACCTTTGTAGGTCAAAGAAAGACTTAGTTTTTGTGGCGTATTGACAGTGCAGCGGTGCCTTGATCTGAAGCCTCGAGAAGTAGTCTACCTTCAATGTTGGAATATCCCCGCTTTTAAAGGTTCAAAGTCGGCCCACCATAGATGCATCGCGTGCTACCAGCGTCACGCTTTCTTCAAAGAAGATTAACAAGACACAAATAGAATCCTAAGTAGGAGATATGCTCGAATAGAAGAATGCAGGCCAGAATTGCAAAAGCGGTAACTATTGACTCTGAACGCTTAAAATGTGGCTAAGAGCCAAGTTCATTTATTCCACGCATTGTGTACTATCTCTCATTTATACGAAATTAAGACGACATTACCATTTGTAAACTCCTATTACTATCATAAACGTAGCTATGTATGATAATATAGTATTGAAAGTCAATCAGAGGAAAATATTGTAGGAATGTGTCGGCCTCGAGTAGTGAAACTCGATACGCCACGGCCGCTAAGAGACTGACATGCTTATTAGATTCTTAACAAACAAGCTATTTGACCACTGCCCTCCTTACATTCCCCAAAGGGCGGTGCGTACGTTCTTACGGATACGTAAACATTTACAAGACACAAAAAGAAGCCAGGATAGGCTCTAATGGCGGTATGCAGTCTAAACTTGCACAAGCGTTTGGTTTAAATTAAAACATCGCTAAATGCCAAGTTCATTTTGTTTTACTCATTATATTTACCCTTTATTTCTAAGAAGTAAGAACTAAGAAGTTGATTTAAACACTAGTTTCTTTTTATGTATAAGAGAATCTTCATAAATGGAGTGCCTATTTCCATAAACACTTTCAATGTATAAGTAAACTCATGAATACCAAACAAAAAGTCACTTCTACACACTACACTGATGACTACCTCACTAGTGTCACTTGTACATCTACAGTCATGGCTACCTCATTAGTGTCACTTCTACAACTACACTCATGGCTACCTGACTAGTGTTTCTTCTACAACTACACTCATGAATACCTCACTAGTGTCACTTGTACAGCAACACTCATGGCTACCTGACTAGTGTCACTTCTACAACTACACTCATGGCTACCTGACTAGTGTCACTTGTACAGCTACACTCATGGCTACCTCACTAGTGTCACTTGTACAACTACACTCATGGCTACCTGACTGGTGTCACTTCTACAACTACACTCATGGCTACCTCACTAGTGTCACTTGTACAGCAACACTCATGGCTACCTGACTAGTGTCACTTCTACAACTACACTCATGGCTACCTCACTAGTGTCACTCAATGTACAGCTACACTCATGGCTACCTCACTAGTGTCACTTGTACAACTACACTCATGGCTACCTCACTAGTGTCACTTGTCCAGCTATACTCATGGCTACTTCACTTGTGCCACTTGTACAACTACACTCATGGCTACCTCAATAGTGTCACTTCTACAACTACACTCATGGCTACCTCACTAGTGACACTTGTACAGCTACACTCATGGCTACCTCACTAGTGTCACTTGTACAGCTACACTCATGGCTACCTCACTAGTGTCACTTGTACAACTACACTCATGGCTACTTCACTTGTGCCATTTCTACAACCACACTCATGGCTACCTGACTAGTGTCACTTCTAAAACTGCATTCACGGCTACCTCACTAGTGTCACTTGTACAGCTACACTCATGGCCACCTCGCTAGTATCACTTCTACAACTACACTCATGGCTACCTGACTAGTGTCACTTCTACAACTACACTCATGGCTACCTCACTAGTGTCACTCAATGTACAGCTACAGTCATGGCTACCTCACTAGTGTCACTCAATGTACAGCTACACTCATGGCTACCTCACTAGTGTCACTTGTACAACTACACTCATGGCTACATCACTAGTGTCACTTCTACAACTTCGCTCATGGCTACCTCACTAGTGTCACTTCTACTACTACACTCATGGCTACCTCACTAGTGTCACTCAATGTACAGCAACACTCATGGCTACCTGACTAGTGTCACTTGTACAACTACACCCATGTCTACCTCACTATTGTCTCTTGTACAGCCACACTGATGGCTACCTCACTAGTGTCACTTGTACAACTATACACTCATGGCTACCTCACTAGTGTCGCTTGTACAACTATACTCATGGCTAAATCACTTGTGTCACTTCTACAACCACACTCATGGCTACCTCACTCGTGTCACTTCTAAAACTGCATTAATGGCTACATCACTAGTGTCACTTCTACAACTACACTCATGGCTACCTCACAAGTGTCACTTGTACAGCTACACTCATGGCCACCTCACTAGTATCACTTCTACAACTACACTTATGACTACCTTACTAGTGTCACTTCTACAACTACAGCCAAGGCAACCACACTTATGTTATTTCTTCTGCTACATTCAAGGCTACCTCTCCAGTGTCACATTTACAACTACTCTCATGGCTACCTCACTATTGTCACTTCTGCAACTACACTCATGGCTACCTCACTAGTGTCAATTCTACAACTACAATCAAGGCTACCTCACTAGTGTCAATTCTACAACTACACTCATGTCTACCTCACTAGTGTCACTTCTACAACCACACTTATGGCTACGTCAATAGTGTCACTTTTACAACTACACTCATGGCTACCTCACTTGGGCCACTTCTACAACTACACTCATGGCTACCTGACTAGTGTCACTTCTACAAGCACACTTATGGCTACCTCACTAGTGTCGCTTGTACAACTACACTCATGGCTACCTCACTTGTGTCACTTCTACAACCACACTCATGGCTACCTCACTCGTGTCACTTCTAAAACTGCATTCATGGCTACCTCACTAGTGTCACTTGTACAGCTACACTCATGGCCACCTCACTAGTATCACTTCTACAACTACACTTATGACTACCTTACTAGTGTCACTTCTACAACTACAGCCAAGGCAACCAAACTTATGTTATTTCTTCTGCTACATTCAAGGCTACCTCTCCAGTGTCACATTCACAACTACACTCATGGCTACCTCACTATTGTCACTTCTGCAATTACACTCATGGCTACCTCACTAGTGTCAATTCCACAACCTTTCCAACACCCTAGGTACCACTTGACGTTTTCTCTTTCTTTTGTATAATCGGACATGCCTGCCATCGCCGGAGGTTAAAGTCAAAACAATATTGCATTTTTTTTTAATCGAGCAAAAATCCTTATTGCGTTTTACTGTTATAGTTGAAATGTAAATTTTGTCTTATTGGAAATCCCTGTCTGCGGGTCCGGAGTGACGACTGTTCGTCCTGGCATTTATCGTTTAAGACTCATGTAATCACTGGCCGGCTATGATATCATTAAATTTTACCCTAAACGATTCAGAAATAAGTTAATGACTACCTTAATTATGTCGTTGTTAATTACAACAAGTGGCTTGTCAAGCTTGAAGACTAATATCATGCGCGATAGGCAAAGGAATTCTAGTGTCGTGGGAACGAATATTTAGCCCATTGGTATGTCCTGAAGATGGATTACTCGGGACTAGCTTCAAAGTACTTGTGAAGTGAAGTGTGCCCTTCATATTGAACTTCATGTGTCATTTAAGCTACGACGAGATTATGTATGGAATGTCTTTTAAGCCACTAATCGCTATCTAATATGTGCTAACAGGGGAAATAATCCTTTTGTTGCTTTCTGACTCGCCCGTGACAGGCCTAACATTAGTTGTGAACATGTAATAGGAACAGGTTATGTCATGCTTACAAAAGCGTGGTGCCGATGCCATAGGTTATGTCATGCTTACAAAAGCGTGGTGCCGATGCCATAGGTTATGTCATGCTTACAAAAGCGTGGTGCCGATGCCATAGGTTATGTCATGCTTACAAAAGCGTGGTGCCGATGCCATAGGTTATGTCATGCTTACAAAAGCGTGGTGCCGGTGTCATGTTTTCTTTATAGAAGTGTAACAGCGGTATTGTTCTATCTGCTCTCCCTGTCATAACAATTTCTGTTGAGTGTGAAATTGTAAAGATTCACTTTGGCATGACATACAAGTTAAACAAGATTATTGTCAGCATCACAGCCAGGTGCGCCGGTTTCCCGTGTGAAAGTGCACCATAGGAATGACCCCCCCCCCATAATAGACATGGTTGCACCAAACCTGTTTCGTACAGCATTACAGCTCAATGTGCCCACTGGAAGTGTTTAAAGAAGATTCCATTCTCACACAGGGCTCACATTTTATAATTGTGTTTGGAACAGTCTATTTTGCATAGGGTAGGTGATGGTTAAATTGTGCTCCATACCCAAAAGTTACCTGCGTAGTTATATTTAAATTTTCGGTTGCTTCGTCGATAAGAAATCTTTTTAATTCTTGTGACCAAGAGGTTGCGGGTTCAAATCCAGCTGCTGTGTCACCGATCTTGTGCCCTTTGGAAAGGCACTTTACACGACTTTCCTCACTTAACTCAGGTGTAAATGAGTATCTAGCTGCGGCTAGTGACTTTGTGTGGCCTTGGTGGGGCTTTGTGGCCGAGACAGGCTTTAGGGGCATGTTCGGGCATGAGCGGCTCCCGCCATGGCACACGAGTCAGGGGTAGGAGGAACCCCTTACATCTATGGTTGGAAGTCCTCCTAGGAGACGGATACTCCAAACAACAAACCTGCATCTGCTGGAGCCGCCTCACACGTTGCAGACAGTTCTGCCCCTGTGAGACTTAGTGCTCCAGTAGACGAGAGGGTGGAGAAGGAATCGCACACCCCTCCTTCACCATAAAAAGTCACGTGCAGGTCAGGCAAGCAGGTAAAAAGCCTGTCTGCCTCCTCATCTGTCCAATCGACAGGAGAACAAAAAAAAATGATTGATGTTGACATGGAATATCACGAGCAATACTAAATAACCTTTGTCATCAGCTGAAACATCTTTTTTATGTGTATACCTTGCTAGTACTGCAATTATCCCAAAAGAATAAAGCTTCTGTCTCGTGGATTAAAGAGGTTATCTTGCAGTCATAACTGCACTTATGTACGACAATAAAAACAGACTTTATAAATCAAAAGAATATCTTGAAAATCCTCACTGGAAGTGCTATCATAGCAAAATGAAATCTTGATCTGGCAATGTGAACTAGAATTGCTGGTCAATAAATGTTTGATGAGGTATGTTTCTGTTTTTAATTTATGACATTGGAACTTCTTACCTAGTAGATGATTAAAATTCTATCAAATGATTGTTAGGATCTTCTCTCATTTATGAAAAAGGTTGGTCTTAGCTTGTTAGTTTATTACGTTCCCATAAATGATCGTTTATCTAGAAAATGGACTAAAAACTACATCTTTCAGATACACAAGCACAATACTCAAATTGGACACTTCGACTTCACCCCTTACGACAGAATCATAATTTACAGTAACTAAGTCAATAGAAAGAACTTTCTGATATTGTTAGCTTATGGTACTATCATGTCCTCATTTCGTGGTGTGTCAAAATCTACATTCAGTTTAAAAATTCTAGAGGAGTACTGAAATACATTCTATTGCACCCCAAACACCGTCCATCAAAATAACCAGTTCAGTCTATCGTCTGAATAGTATGAATCCAATTTAATTGTTGCTTTTGCCAAGTAGTTGTGAAATGTTTTGCAACCATATGCCTGAGGTAACCATGCTTTGTTAGGCAAGAGCAGTATTGGTGCACGTTGCTAGGTGACGCTTTTGATACATGAGAATTAAGCTTTGCTGGGCATGTCTTTAACAAAAAAAAAAAATTGCAGTTCACGTATGGTTTACCAGTCGGCGCTTATGACCATGAATAGATGCATAAAGGTTCCATTTTAGATTCTAGTAACATTGCTTGTCGACTACTTTGATCCATAGAGCAAAATGATGTAAATTGACACACAGCAGAAGCCACATGTAGAGATAACCTTTCATATAACATATGGTCTTCTCAAATACACGTTCATTCAACTATCTAGGATATATCTTTTTATAAATTTAATATTTCGTCAGATTTACTGATAAGAATTTCTCTTGTAGCCCCGAGTTGAAAGGTAATGTATGCAGGCAGCGTTGTCATTAAAGGAACAGATGGGGTGTTCTTCTGTATCTGTAGCTGTATCTATATAGCCGGTATAACCGCCGTTCGGCGTAACACATCAGCTTCGCAGGCACGCGGCGCGGCAGCAGCTGGCTATATTACACCGAACGACTCATTACACATAACTTTTGCACATCTATCTGCAAGCGTTCTTTAAAACTACCCAGAGAAGATGCTCCTACTGTACTTGGTGATAACAAATTCCACTCTACGATAGTTCTGGGAAAGTACGAATTTTTAAACACATCAATCCTAGGTTGGTAACTCTGGTATTTGAAGGCATGACTGTTTCTTGTTCTTTTTTGAGCTGGTATTAGATACATATCAGTCGGTACGTCCACCAGATTATTGGTCATTTTGTGCATCATGGAAAGTCTGGACAGTTTCCTTCTATCTTCAAGTGACATCCACTGCAAATCTGTTTTCATTTTGGTAACACTAGAATCCCTGTTATAGTTGTTTGTGCAGAATCGGGCAGCTTGGTTCTGTACCGTTTCAAGCTTGTCTTTGTATACGGGTTCCATACTGAAGTGGCATATTCAAGGTTGGGTCTTACTAGTGACGTGTATGCAAGTGATTTTACCCTGGTTGGGCATGCCCACAAGTTTCGTTTGATTACTCCCAATGTCTGTTTAGCCTTGGTTGTTATTTTGTTAACATGGACACCCCACTTCAGCCCAGTTGTTTATGTAACACCCAGGTATGGGTGGGTTTTTGTGGTTTCTAATGTCTGACCACAAAACTGGTAAGGGGACACATTTTGTGTTCGTTTGTTCGTTATGTGCATGATATAGCACTTATCAGGATTGAACTGCATAAGCCATTTCCTTTGCCATTATTCCAGGGTGTTCAGATCTTTCTGAAGAACTTGTGAATTATTTTGTGTGGATACCTCTATATATAACAGACAATCATCGGCGAATAACCTCACACTTGAATCGAGCTGGTCTGGTAAGTCGATTATGAGAGGAAGAGCAATGGTCCCAGCACAGTCCCTTGCGGAACTCCCGACGCTACTTTAACTGGAGCTGAGGCCTTCCCTTCCACCACTACCGTTTGCTCTCTATTTGTCAGGAAAGTCTTCAGCCAGTTAAGTGTAGTACCTTGAATTCCATAGAACTCCAGTTTTAATATGACTCTGCTGTGTGGGACTTTATCGAAGGCTTTAGTGAAATCGAGTATTGCTAGATCCACCTGTCTTTTATTGTTCAGTGCCCCAGCTATGTCGTGAACTGTTAAAATGAGCTGTGTTTCTGTGGATCGCTTTGCTCTGAAACCATGCTGGTAGTCCGTTAGTATATTGTGGCCTTCTAAGTGTTTCATGATATGGCTATGGATAATGTGTTCCAGTAGTTTACAGGAAATACTGGTGAGTGAAACAGGTCTGTAGTTACTGGGGATCGCTCTATCTACCTTTTTGAAAATGGCGCATATATTTGCATCTCACCAGTCTTTGGGAATTTTTCCTGTGTCAAGCGATTGTTGGAAAATGTTGGTTAAAAAAGGTGCGATTTCACTGGCTGTCTGCCTGACAGATTTGCAGACAGTCAGTGACGCAGACAGACAAAGATGAAGCCAGACAGGGAGGCAGACAGACAGAGAGGAGGACAGACGCTTGCAGACAGACATTGATGCAGACAGACAATTAGAAAGCCAGACAGGGTTGCAGACAGACAAAGAAAAAGCCAGACAGGGTTGCAGACAGACAAAAAAGAAGCCAGACAGGGAGGTAGACAGACAGAGAGAAAGAAAGACGGGCTTAAAAAACAGACAGAGAGAGAGAGAGAGGCATAGAGGCTTTCAGACAGACAGGGAGGCAGACAGACAAAGAGAACGCCAGACAGGCTTGCAGACAGACAGAGAGAGGGGCAGACAGGCTTGCAGACAGATAAAGAGGGAGACAGACAGGCTTGCAGACAGACAGAGAGGAAGACAGACAGGCTTGCAGACAGACAGAGAGGCAGACAGACAGGCTTGCAGACAGACAGAGAGGCAGACAGACAAAGAGAAAGCCAGACAAGGTTGCAGACAGACAGAGAGAGAGAGAGGCAGACAGGCTTGCAGACAGACAGAGAGGGAGACAGGCAGGCTTGCAGACAGCCAGGAGGTAGACAGACAAAGAGGAAGCCAGACAGATTTGCAGACAGTCAGAGAGAGAGGCAGACAGGCATGTAGACAGACAGAGAGGGAGACAGACAGACTTTCAAACAGACAGTGAGGCAGACAGACACAGAGAAAGCCAGACATGCTTGCAGACAGACAGAGAGGGAGACAGACAGTCTTGCAGACAGACAAAGAGGCAGACAGACAAAGAAGAAGCCAGACAGAGAGGCAGACAGACAGAGAGGCAGAATGACAAAGAAAAAGCCAGACAGGGTTGCAGACAGACAAAAAAGAAGAAGCCAGACAGGGTTGCAGACAGACAAAAAAGAAGCCAGACAGGGAGGAAGACAGACAGAGAGGAAGACAAACGCTTGCAGACAGACATTGGGGCAGACAGACAATGAGAAAGCCAGACAGGGTTGCAGACAGACAAAGAAAAAGCCAGACAGGGTTGCAGACAGACAAAAAAGAAGCCAGACAGGGAGGTAGACAGACAGAGAGAAACAGAGACGGGCTTGCAGACAGACAGAGAGAGAGAGAGAGACATAGAGGCTTTCAGACAGACAGGGAGGCAGACAGACAGAGAGGGAGACAGACAGTCTTGCAGATAGACAGAGAGAAGGGCAGACAGGCTTGCAGACAGACAGAGAGAGGAGCAGACAGGCTTGCAGACAGATATAGAGGTAGACAGACAGGCTTGCAGACAGACAGGCAGACAGACAGGCTTGCAGACAGACAGAGAGGCAGACAGACAAAGAGGCAGACAGACAAAGAGAAAGCCAGACAAGGTTGCAGACAGACAGACAGAGAGGGAGACAGGCAGGCTTGCAGACAGACAAAGAGGCAGACAGACAAAGAAGAAGCCAGACAGAGAGGCAGACAGACAGAGAGGCAGAATGACAAAGAAAAAGCCAGACAGGGTTGCAGACAGACAAAGAAGAAGCCAGACAGGGTTGCAGACAGACAGAGAGGCAGGCAGACAAAGAGAAAGCCAGACAGGGTTGCAGACTGACAAAGAAGATGCCAGACAGGGTTGCAGACAGACAAAAAATAAGCCAGACAGGGAGGTAGACAGACAGAGAGAATGAGAGACGGGCTTGTAGACAGACAGAGAGAGAGAGAGAGACATAGAGGCTTTCAGACAGACAGGGAGGCAGACAGACAAAGAGAACGCCAGACAGGGTTGCAGACAGACAGAGAGAGGGGCAGACAGGCTTGCAGAGAGATATAGAGGGAGACAGACAGGCTTGCAGACGGACAGAGAGGAAGACAGACAGGCTTGCAGACAGACAGAGAGGCAGACAGCCACAGACAGGCTTGCAGACGGACAGAGAGGAAGACAGACAGGCTTGCAGACAGACAGAGAGGCAGACAGCCAGGAGGAAGCCAGACAGATTTACAGACAGTCAGAGAGAGAGGCAGACAGGCATGTAGACAGACAGAGAGGGAGACAGACAGTCTTGCAGAAGACAAAGAGGCAGACAGACAAAGAATAAGCCAGACAGAGAGGCAGACAGACAGAGAGGCAGAATGACAAAGAATAAGCCAGACAGGGTTGCAGACAGACGAAGAAGAAGCCAGACAGGGTTGCAGACAGACAGAGAGGCAGGCAGACAAAGAGAAAGCCAGACAGGGTTGCAGACAGACAAAGAAAAAGCCAGACATCGTTGCAGACAGACAAAAAAGAAGCCAGACAGGGAGGTAGACAGACAGAGAGAAACAGAGACGGGCTTGCAGACAGACAGAGAGAGAGAGAGAGACATAGAGGCTTTCAGACAGACAGGGAGGCAGACAGACAGAGAGAGGGGCAGACAGGCTTGCAGACAGATATAGATGGAGACAGACAGGCTTGCAGACAGACAGAGAGGAAGACAGACAGGCTTGCAGACAGACAGAGAGGCAGACAGACAAAGAGAAAGCCAGACAAGGTTGCAGACAGACAGAGAGAGAGGCGGACAGGCTTGCAGACAGACAGAGAGGGAGACAGGCAGGCTTGCAGACAGCCAGGAGGTAGACAGACAAAGAGGAAGCCAGACAGATTTGCAGACAGTCAGAGAGAGAGACAGACAGGCATGTAGACAGACAGAGAGGGAGACAGACAGTGTTGCAGAAGACAAAGAGGCAGACAGACAAAGAAGAAACCAGACGGAGAGGCAGACAGACAGAGAGGCAGAATGACAAAGAAAAAGCTAGACAGGGTTGCAGACAGACAAAGAAGAAGCCAGACAGGGTTGCAGACAGACAGAGAGGCAGGCAGACAAAGAGAAAGCCAGACAGGGTTGCAGACTGACAGTACAAAGAAGATGCCAGACAGGGTTGCAGACAGACAAAAAATAAGCCAGACAGGGAGGTAGACAGACAGAGAGAATGAGAGACGGGCTTGTAGACAGACAGAGAGAGAGAGAGAGACATAGAGGCTTTCAGACAGACAGGGGGGCAGACAGACAAAGAGAACGCCAGACAGGGTTGCAGACAGACAGAGAGAGGGGCAGACAGGCTTGCAGAGAGATATAGAGGGAGACAGACAGGCTTGCAGACAGACAAAGAGGAAGACAGACAGGCTTGCAGACAGACAGAGAGGCAGACAGACAAAGAAAAAGCGAGACAAGGTTGCAGACAGACAGAGAGAGAGGCAGACAGGCTTGCAGACAGACAGAGAGGGAGACAGGCAGGCCTGCAGACAGCCAGGAGGTAGACAGACAAAGAGGAAGCCAGACAGATTTGTAGACAGTCAGAGAGAGAGGCAGACAGGCATGTAGACAGACAGAGAGGGAGACAGACAAAGAAGAAGCCAGACAGAGGCAGACAGACAAAGAGGCAGAGTGACAAAGAAAAAGCCAGACAGGGTTGCAGACAGACAAAGAAGAAGCCAGATAGGGTTGCAGACAGACAAAAAAGAAGCCAGACTGGGAGGTAGACAGACAGAGAGATAGAGAGACGGGCTTGCAGACAGACAGAGAGAGAGAGAGAGAGACATAGAGGTTTTCAGACAGACAGGGAGGCAGACAGACAAAGAGAACGCCAGACAGGGTTGCAGACAGACAGAGAGAGGGGCAGACAGGCCTGCAGACAGATATAGAGGGAGACAGACAGGCTTGCGGACAGACAGAGAGGAAGACAGACAGGCTTGCAGACAGACAGATTTGAAGACAGACAAAGAGGAAGCCAGACAGATTTGCAGACAGTCAGAGAGGGAGACAGACAGACTTTTAAACAGACAGTGAGGCAGACGGACATAGAGAAAGCCAGACATCCTTGCAGACAGATAGAGAGGGAGACAGACAGTCTTGCAGACAGACAAAGAGGCAGACAGACAAAGAAGAAGCCAGACAGAGTGGCAGACAGACAGAAAGGCAGAATGACAAAGACAAAGCCAGACAGGGTTGCAGACAGACAGAGAGGCAGGCAGACAAAGAGAAAGCCAGACAGGGTTGCAGACTGACAAAGAAGAAGCCAGACAGGGTTGCAGACAGACAAAGAAAAAGCCAGACAGGGTTGCAGACAGACAAAGAAGAAGCCAGACAGAGAGGCAGACAGACAGAGAGGCAGAATGACAAAGAAGAAGCCAGACAGGGTTGCAGACAGACAAAAAAGAAGAAGCCAGACAGGGTTGCAGACAGACAAAAAAGAAGCCAGACAGGAAAGGCACACAGACAGAGAGGAAGACAGACAGGCTTGCAGACAGACAGAGAGGCAGACAGACAAAGAGAAAGCCAGACAAGGTTGCAGACAGACAGAGAGAGAGGCGGACAGGCTTGCAGACAGACAGAGAGGGAGACAGGCAGGCTTGCAGACAGCCAGGAGGTAGACAGACAAAGAGGAAGCCAGACAGATTTGCAGACAGTCAGAGAGAGAGGCAGACAGGCATGTAGACAGACAGAGAGGGAGACAGACAGTCTTGCAGAAGACAAAGAGGCAGACAGACAAAGAAGAAGCCAGACAGAGAGGCAGAATGACGAAGAATAAGGCAGACAGGGTTGCAGACAGACGAAGAAGAAGCCAGACAGGGTTGCAGACAGACAGAGAGGCAGACAGACAAAGAGAAAGCCAGACAAGGTTGCAGACAGACAGAGAGAGAGGCAGACAGGCTTGCAGACAGACAAAGAGGCAGACAGACAAAGAAGAAGCCAGACAGAGAGGCAGACAGGCAGAGAGGCAGAATGACAAAGAAAAAGCCAGACAGGGTTGCAGACAGACAAAGAAGAAGCCAGACAGGGTTGCAGACAGACAAAAAAGAAGCCAGACAGTGAGACAGACAGACAGAGAGGAAGACAAACGCTTGCATACAGACATTGGGGCAGACAGACAATGAGAAAGCCAGACAGGGAGGCAGACAGACAAAGAAAAAGCCAGACAGGGTTGCAGACAGACAGAGAGAGGGGCAGACAGGCTTGCAGACAGATATAGAGGGAGACAGACAGGCTTGCAGACAGACAGAGAGGAAGAAAGACAGGCTTGCAGACAGACAGAGAGGAAGACAGACAAAGAGAAAGCCACACAAGGTTGCAGACAGACAGAGAGAGAGGCAGGCAGGCTTGCAGACAGACAGAGAGGGAGACAGGCAGGCTTGCAGACAGCCAGGAGGTAGACAGACAAAGAGGAAGCCAGACAGGGAGGCAGACAGACAGAGAGGAAGACAAACGCTTGCAGACAGACATTGGGGCAGACAGACAATGAGAAAGCCAGACAGGGTTGCAGACAGACAAAGAAAAAGCCAAACAGGGTTGCAGACAGACAAAAAAGAAGCCAGACAGAGAGGTAGACAGACAGAGAGAAACAGAGACGGGCTTGCAGACAGACAGAGAGAGAGAGAGAGACATAGAGGCTTTCAGACAGACAGGGAGGCAGACAGACAAAGAGAACGCCAGACAGTGTTGCAGACAGACAGAGAGAGGGGCAGGCAGGCTTGCAGACAGACAGAGAGAGGAGCAGACAGGCTTGCAGACAGATATAGAGTTAGACAGACAGGCTTGAAGACAGACAGAGACGAAGACAGACAGGCTTGCAGACAGACAGAGAGGCAGACAGACAAAGAGAAAGCCAGACAAGGTTGCAGACAGACAGAGAGAGAGGCGGACAGGCTTGCAGACAGAGAGGGAGACAGGCAGGCTTGCAGACAGCCAGGAGGTAGACAGACAAAGAGGAAGTCAGACAGATTTGCAGAGAGTCAGAGAGAGAGGCAGACAGGCATGTAGACAGACAGAGAGGGAGACAGACAGTCTTGCAGAAGACAGAGAGGCAGACAGACAAAGAAGAAGCCAGACAGAGAGGCAGTCAGACAGAGAGGCAGAATGACAAAGAATAAGCCAGACAGGGTTGCAGACAGACAAAGAAGAAGCCAGACAGGGTTGCAGACAGACAGAGAGGCAGGCAGACAAAGAGAACGCCAGACAGGGTTGCAGACAGACAAAGAAAAAGCCAGACAGGGTTGCAGACTGACAAAAAAGAAGCCAGACAGGGAGGCAGACAGACAGAGAGGAAGACAAACGCCTGCAGACAGACATTGGGGCAGACAGACAATGAGAAAGCCAGACAGGGTTGCAGACAGACAAAGAGAGGGGCAGACAGGCTTGCAGACAGATATAGAGGGAGACAGACAGGCTTGAAGACAGACAGAGAGGAAGACAGAAAGGCTTGCAGACAGACAGAGAGGAAGACAGACAAAGAGAAAGCCAGACAAGGTTGCAGACAGACAGAGAGAGAGGTAGACAGGCTTGCAGACAGACAGAGAGGGAGACAGGCAGGCTTGCAGACAGACAAAGAGGCAGACAGACAAAGAAGAAGCTAGACAGAGAGGCAGACAGACAGAGAGGCAGAATGACAAAGAAAAAGCCAGACAGGGTTGCAGACAGACAAAAAAGAAGCCAGACAGAGAGGTAGACAGACAGAGAGAAACAGAGACGGGCTTGCAGACAGACAGAGAGAGAGAGAGAGACATAGAGGCTTTCAGACAGACAGGGAGGCAGACAGACAAAGAGAACGCCAGACAGTGTTGCAGACAGACAGAGAGAGGGGCAGGCAGGCTTGCAGACAGACAGAGAGAGGAGCAGACAGGCTTGCAGACAGATATAGAGTTAGACAGACAGGCTTGAAGACAGACAGAGAGGAAGACAGACAGGCTTGCAGACAGACAGAGAGGCAGACAGACAAAGAGAAAGCCAGACAAGGTTGCAGACAGACAGAGAGAGAGGCGGACAGGCTTGCAGACAGAGAGGGAGACAGGCAGGCTTGCAGACAGCCAGGAGGTAGACAGACAAAGAGGAAGCCAGACAGATTTGCAGACAGTCAGAGAGAGAGGCAGACAGGCATGTACACAGACAGAGAGGGAGACAGACAGTCTTGCAGAAGACAGAGAGGCAGACAGACAAAGAAGAAGCCAGACAGAGAGGCAGACAGACAGAGAGGCAGAATGACAAAGAATAAGCCAGACAGGGTTGCAGACAGACAAAGAAGAAGCCAGACAGGGTTCCAGACAGACCGAGAGGCAGGCAGACAAAGAGAACGCCAGACAGGGTTGCAGACAGACAAAGAAAAAGCCAGACAGGGTTGCAGACTGACAAAAAAGAAGCCAGACAGGGAGGCAGACAGACAGAGAGGAAGAAAAACGCTTGCAGACAGACATTGGGGCAGACAGACAATGAGAAAGCGAGACAGGGTTGCAGACAGACAAAGAAAAAGCCAGACAGGGTTGCAGACAGACAAAGAAGAAGCCAGACAGAAAGGCAGACAGACAGAGAGGCAGAATGACAAAGAAAAAGCCAGACAGGGTTGCAGACAGACAAAGAAGAAGCCAGACAGGGTTGCAGACAGACAGAGAGGCAGACAGACAAAGAGCAAGCCAGACAGGGTTGCAGACTGACAAAGAAGAAGCCAGACAGGGTTGCAGACTGACAAAAAAAGAAGCCAGACAGGGAGGCAGACAGACAGAGAGGAAGACAAACGCCTGCAAACAGACATTGGGGCAGACAGACAATGAGAAAGCCAGACAGGGTTGCAGACAGACAAAGAGAGGGGCAGACAGGCTTGCAGACAGATATAGAGGGAGACAGACAGGCTTGAAGACAGACAGAGAGGAAGACAGACAGGCTTGCAGACAGACAGAGAGGAAGACAGACAAAGAGAAAGCCAGACAAGGTTGCAGACAGACAGAGAGAGAGGAAGACAGGCTTGCAGACAGACAGAGAGGGAGACAGGCAGGCTTGCAGACAGACAAAGAGGCAGACAGACAAAGAAGAAGCTAGACAGAGAGGCAGACAGACAGAGAGGCAGAATGACAAAGAAAAAGCCAGACAGGGTTGCAGACAGACAAAGAAGAAGCCAGACAGGGTTGCAGACAGACAAAAAAGAAGCCAGACAGTGAGACAGACAGACAGAGAGGAAGACAAAAGCTTGCATACAGACATTGGGGCAGACAGACAATGAGAAAGCCAGACAGGGAGGCAGACAGACAAAGAAAAAGCCAGACAGGGTTGCAGACAGACAGAGAGAGGGGCAGACAGGCTTGCAGACAGATATAGAGGGAGACAGACAGGCTTGCAGACAGACAGAGAGGCAGACAGACAAAGAGAAAGCCACACAAGGTTGCAGACAGACAGAGAGAGAGGCAGGCAGGCTTGCAGACAGTCAGAGAGGGAGACAGGCAGGCTTGCAGACAGCCAGGAGGGTAGACAGACAAAGAGGAAGCCAGACATATTTGCAGACAGTCAGAGAGAGAGGCAGACAGGCATGTAGACAGACAGAGAGGGAGACAGACAGACTTTCAAACAGACAGTGAGGCAGACAGACACAGAGAAAGCCAGACATGCTTGCAGACAGACAGAGATGGAGACAGACAGTCTTGCAGACAGACAAAGAGGCAGACAGACAAAGAAGAAGCCAGACAGAGAGGCAGACAGACAGAGAGGCAGAATAACAAAGAAAAAGCCAGACAGGGTTGCAGACAAACGAAAAAGAAGAAGCCAGACAGGGTTGCAGACAGACAAAAAAGAAGCCAGACAGGGAGGCAGACAGACAGAGAGGAAGACAAACGCTTGCAGACAGACATTGGGGCAGACAGACAATGAGAAAGCCAGACAGGGTTGCAGACAGACAGAGAAAAAGCCAGACAGGGAGGTAGACAGACAGAGAGAAAGAGAGACGGGCTTGTAGACAGACAGAGAGAGAGAGAGAGACATAGAGGCTTTCAGACAGACAGGGAGGCAGACAGACAAAGAGAACGCCAGACAGGGTTGCAGACAGACAGAGAGAGAGGCAGACAGGCTTGCAGAGGGATATAGAGGGAGACAGACAGGCTTGCAGACAGACAGAGAGGAAGACAGACAGGTTTGCAGACAGACAGAAAGGGAGACAGGCAGGCCTGCAGACAGCCAGGAGGTAGACAGACAAAGAGGAAGCCAGACAGATTTGTAGACAGTCAGAGAGAGAGGCAGGCAGGCTTGCAGACAGTCAGAGAGGGAGACAGGCAGGCTTGCAGACAGCCAGGAGGGTAGACAGACAAAGAGGAAGCCAGACATATTTGCAGACAGTCAGAGAGAGAGGCAGACAGGCATGTAGACAGACAGAGAGGGAGACAGACAGACTTTCAAACAGACAGTGAGGCAGACAGACACAGAGAAAGCCAGACATGCTTGCAGACAGACAGAGATGGAGACAGACAGTCTTGCAGACAGACAAAGAGGCAGACAGACAAAGAAGAAGCCAGACAGAGAGGCAGACAGACAGAGAGGCAGAATAACAAAGAAAAAGCCAGACAGGGTTGCAGACAAACGAAAAAGAAGAAGCCAGACAGGGTTGCAGACAGACAAAAAAGAAGCCAGACAGGGAGGCAGACAGACAGAGAGGAAGACAAACGCTTGCAGACAGACATTGGGGCAGACAGACAATGAGAAAGCCAGACAGGGTTGCAGACAGACAGAGAAAAAGCCAGACAGGGAGGTAGACAGACAGAGAGAAAGAGAGACGGGCTTGTAGACAGACAGAGAGAGAGAGAGAGACATAGAGGCTTTCAGACAGACAGGGAGGCAGACAGACAAAGAGAACGCCAGACAGGGTTGCAGACAGACAGAGAGAGAGGCAGACAGGCTTGCAGAGGGATACAGAGGGAGACAGACAGGCTTGCAGACAGACAGAGAGGAAGACAGACAGGCTTGCAGACAGACAGAAAGGGAGACAGGCAGGCCTGCAGACAGCCAGGAGGTAGACAGACAAAGAGGAAGCCAGACAGATTTGTAGACAGTCAGAGAGAGTGGCAGGCAGGCATGTAGACAGACAGAGAGGGAGGCAGACAAAGAAGAAGCCAGACAGAGGCAGACAGACAGAGAGGCAGAATGACAAAGAAAAAGCCAGACAGGGTTGCAGACAGACAAAGAAGAAGCCAGATAGGGTTGCAGACAGACAAAAAAGAAGCCAGACAGGGAGGTAGACAGACAGAGAGAAAGAGAGACGGGCTTGCAGACAGACAGAGAGAGAGAGAGACATAGAGGCTTTCAGACAGACAGGGAGGCAGACAGACAAAGAGAACGCCAGACAGGGTTGCAGACAGACAGAGAGAGGGGCAGACAGGCCTGCAGACAGATATAGAGGGAGGCAGACAGGCTTGCAGACAGACAGATTTGCAGACAGACAAAGAGGAAGCCAGACAGATTTGCAGACAGTCAGAGAGAGAGGCAGACAGGCATGTAGACAGACAGAGAGGGAGACAGACAGACTTTTAAACAGACAGTGAGGCAGACGGACATAGAGAAAGCCAGACATGCTTGCAGACAGATAGAGAGGGAGATAGATAGTCTTGCAGACAGAAAAAGAGGCAGACAGACAAAGAAGAAGCCAGACAGAGTGGCAGACAGACAGAGAGGCAGAATGACAAAGAAAAAGCCAGACAGGGTTGCAGACAGACAGAGAGGCAGGCAGACAAAGAGAAAGCCAGACAGGGTTGCAGACTGACAAAGAAGAAGCCAGACAGGGTTGCAGACAGACAAATAAAAAGCCAGACAGGGTTGCAGACAGACAAAGAAGAAGCCAGACAGAGAGGCAGACAGACAGAGAGGCAGAATGACAAAGAAGAAGCCAGACAGGGTTGCAGACAGACAAAAAAGAAGAAGCCAGACAGGGTTGCAGACAGACAAGAAAGAAGCCAGACAGGAAAGGCAGACAGACAGAGAGGAAGACAAACGCTTGCAGACAGACATTGGAGAAGACAGACAATGAGAAAGCCAGACAGGGTTGCAGATAGACAAAGAAAAAGCCAGACAGGGTTGCAGACAGACAAAAAAGAAGCCAGACAGGGAGGTAGACAGACAGAGAGAAACAGAGACGGGCTTGCAGACAGACAGAGAGAGAGAGAGAGACATAGAGGCTTTCAGACAGACAGACAGGGAGGCAGACAGACAAAGAGAATGCCAG
Source organism: Branchiostoma floridae x Branchiostoma belcheri (assembly GCA_019207045.1). Classification (NCBI taxonomy): domain Eukaryota; kingdom Metazoa; phylum Chordata; class Leptocardii; order Amphioxiformes; family Branchiostomatidae; genus Branchiostoma; species Branchiostoma floridae x Branchiostoma belcheri. The sequence goes on along the minus strand of CM033033.1, from coordinate 21,183,302 downwards.
ACAGGGTTGCAGACTGACAAAGAAGAAGCCAGACAGGGTAGCAGACAGACAAAAAAGAAGCCAGACAGGGAGGCAGACAGACAGAGAGGAAGACAAACGCCTGCAGACAGACATTGGGGCAGACAGACAATGAGAAAGCCAGACAGGGTTGCAGACAGACAGAGAGGCAGACAGAAAAAGAGAAAGCCAGACAAGGTTGCAGACAGACAGACAGAGAGGCAGACAGGCTTGCAGACAGACAGAGAGGGAGACAGGCAGGCTTGCAGACAGCCAGGAGGTAGACAGACAAAGAGGAAGCCAGACAGGGTTGCAGACAGACAAAAAAGAAGCCAGACAGGGAGGCAGACAGACAGAGACGAAGATAAACGCTTGCAGACAGACATTGGGGCAGACAGACAATGAGAAAGCCAGACAGGGTTGCAGACAGACAAAGAAAAAGCCAGACAGGGTTGCAGACAGACAAAAAAAGAAGCCAGACAGGGAGGTAGACAGACAGAGAGAAACAGAGACGGGCTTGCAGACAGACAGAGAGAGAGAGAGACATAGAGGCTTTCAGACAGACAGGGAGGCAGACAGACAAAGAGAACGCCAGACAGGGTTGCAGACAGACAGAGAGAGGGGCAGACAGGCTTGCAGACAGATATAGAGGGAGACAGACAGGCTTGCAGACAGACAGAGAGGAAGACAGACAGGCTTGCAGACAGACAGAGAGGCAGACAAAGACAACGCCAGACAAGGTTGCAGACAGACAGAGAGAGAGGCGGACAGGCTTGCAGACAGACAGAGAGGGAGACAGGCAGGCTTGCAGACAGCCAGGAGGTAGACAGACAACGAGGAAGCCAGACAGATTTGTAGACAGTCAGAGAGAGAGGCAGACAGGCATGTAGACAGACAGAGAGGGAGACAGACAGTCTTGCAGACAGACAAAGAGGCAGACAGACAAAGTAGAAGTCAGACAGAGGCAGACAGACAGAGAGGCAGTATGACAAAGAAAAAGCCAGACAGGGTTGCTGACAGACAAAGAAAAAGCCAGACAGGGTTGCAGACAGACAAAGAAGAAGCCAGACAGAGAGGCAGACAGACAGAGAGGCAGAATGACAAAGAAAAAGCCAGACAGTGTTGCAGACAGACAGAGAGGCAGGCAGACAAAGAGAAAGCCAGACAGGGTTGCAGACTGACAAAGAAGAAGCCAGACAGGGTTGCAGACAGACAGAGAGGGAGACAGAAAAAGAGAAAGCCAGACAAGGTTGCAGACAGGCAGAGAGAGAGAGGCAGACAGGCTTGCAGACAGACAGAGGGGGAGACAGGCAGGCTTGCAGACAGCCAGGAGGTAGACAGACAAAGAGGAAGCCAGACAGATTTGCAGACAGTCAGAGAGAGAGGCAGACAGGCATGTAGACAGACAGAGAGGGAGACAGACAGACTTTTTAACAGACAGTGAGGCAGACGGACATAGAGAAAGCCAGACATGCTTGCAGACAGACAGAGAGGGGGACAGACAGTCTTGCATACAGACAAAGAGGCAGACAGATAAAGAAGAAGCCAGACAGAGAGGCAGACAGACAGAGAGGCAGAATGACAAAGAAAAAGCCAGACGGGGTTGCAGACAGACAAAGAAGAAGCCAGACAGGGTTGCAGACAGACAGAGAGGCAGGCAGACAAAGAGAAAGCCAGACAGGGTTGCAGTGTGACAAAGAAGAAGCCAGACAGGGTTGCAGACAGACAAAAAAGAAGCCAGACAGGAAGTCAGATAGACAGAGACGAAGATAAACGCTTGCAGACAGACATTGGGGCAGACAGACAATGAGAAAGCCAGACAGGGTTGCAGACAGACAAAGAAAAAGCCAGACAGGGTTGCAGACAGACAAAAAAAGAAGCCAGACAGGGAGGTAGACAGACAGAGAGAAACAGAGACGGGCTTGCAGACAGACAGAGAGAGAGAGAAACATAGAGGCTTTCAGACAGACAGGGAGGCAGACAGACAAAGAGAACGCCAGACAGGGTTGCAGACAGACAGAGAGAGGGGCAGACAGGCTTGCAGACAGATATAGAGGGAGACAGACAGGCTTGCAGACAGACAGAGAGGAAGACAGACAGGCTTGCAGACAGACAGAGAGGCAGACAAAGACAACGCCAGACAAGGTTGCAGACAGACAGAGAGAGAGGCGGACAGGCTTGCAGACAGACAGAGAGGGAGACAGGCAGGCTTGCAGACAGCCAGGAGGTAGACAGACAACGAGGAAGCCAGACAGATTTGTAGACAGTCAGAGAGAGAGGCAGACAGGCATGTAGACAGACAGAGAGGGAGACAGACAGTCTTGCAGACAGACAAAGAGGCAGACAGACAAAGTAGAAGTCAGACAGAGGCAGACAGACAGAGAGGCAGTATGACAAAGAAAAAGCCAGACAGGGTTGCAGACAGACAAAGAAGAAGCCAGACAGGGTTGCAGACAGACAGAGAGGCAGGCAGACAAAGAGAAAGCCAGACAGGGTTGCAGACTGACAAAGAAGAAGCCAGACAGGGTTGCAGACAGACAAAAAAGAAGTCAGACAGGGAGGCAGACAGACAGAGAGGAAGACAAACGCTTGCAGACAGACATTGGGGCAGACAGACAATGAGAAAGCCAGACAGGGTTGCAGACAGACAAAGAAAAAGCCAGACAGGGTTAAAGGCAGACAAAGAAGAAGCCAGACAGAGAGGCAGACAGACAGAGAGGCGGAATGACAAAGAAAAAGCCAGACAGGGTTGCAGACAGACAAAGAAGAAGCCAGACAGGGTTGCAGACAGACAGAGAGGCAGACAGACAAAGAGAAAGCCAGACACGGTTGCAGACTGACAAAGAAGAAGCCAGACAGGGTTGTAGACTGACAAAAAAGAAGCCACACAGGGAGGCAGACAGACAGAGAGGAAGACAAACGCCTGCAGACAGACATTGGGGCAGACAGACAATGAGAAAGCCAGACAGGGTTGCAGACAGACAAAGAAAAAGCCAGACAGGGTTAAAGGCAGACAAAGAAGAAGCCAGACAGAGAGGCAGACAGACAGAGAGGCGGAATGACAAAGAAAAAGCCAGACAGGGTTGCAGACAGACAAAGAAGAAGCCAGACAGAGGCAGACAGACAGAGAGGCAGAATGACAAAGAAAAAGCCAGACAGGGTTGCAGACAGACAAAGAAGAAGCCAGACAGGGTTGCAGACAGACAGAGAGGCAGGCAGACAAAGAGAAAGCCAGACAGGGTTGCAGAGTGACAAAGAAGAAGCCTGACAGGGTTGCAGACAGACAAAAAAGAAGCCAGACAGGGAGGCAGACAAACAGAGAGGAAGACAAACGCATGCAGACAGACATTGGGGCAGACAGACAATGAGAAAGCCAGACAGGGTTGCAGACAGACAAAGAAAAAAGCCAGACAGGGTTGCAGACAGACAAAGAAGAAGCCAGACAGAGAGGCAGACAGACAGAGAGGCAGAATGACAAAGAAAAAGCCAGACAGGGTTGCAGACTGACAAAGAAAAAGCCAGACAGGGTTGCACACTGACAAAAAAGAAGCCAGACAGGGAGGCAGACAGACAGAGAGGAAGACAAACGCCTGCAGACAGACATTGGGGCAGACAGACAATGAGAAAGCATGACAGGGTTGCAGACAGAGAACGAAAAAGCCAGACAGGGTTGCAGACAGACAATAAAGAAGCCAGACAGGGAGGTAGACAGACAGAGAGAAAGAGAGACGGGCTTGCAGACAGACAGACAGAGAGAGAGAGAGAGACATAGAGGCTTTCAGACAGACAGGGAGGCAGAGAGACAAAGAGAACGCCAGACAGGGTTGCAGACAGACAGAGAGAGGGGCAGACAGGCCTGCAGACAGATATAGAGGGAGACAGACAGGCTTGCAGACAGACAGAGAGGAAGACAGACATGCTTGCAGACAGACAGAGAGGGAGACAGACAGTCTTGCAGACAGACAAGAGGCAGACAGACAGAGAAGAAGCCAGACAGAGAGGCAGACAGACAGAGAGCCAGAATGACAAAGAAAAAGCCAGACAGGGTTGCAGACAGACAGAGAGGCAGGCAGACAAAGAGAAAGCCAGACAGGGTTGCAGACTGACAAAGAAGAAGCCAGACAGGGTTGCTGACAGACAAAGAAAAAGCCAGACAGGGTTGCAGACAGACAAAGAAGAAGCCAGACAGAGAGGCAGACAGACAGAGAGGCAGAATGACAAAGAAAAGGCCAGACAGGGTTGCAGACAGACAGAGAGGCAGGCAGACAAAGAGAAAGCCAGACAGGGTTGCAGACTGACAAAGAAGAAGCCAGACAGGGTTGCAGACAGACAAAAAAGAAGCCAGACAGGGAGGCAGACAGACAGAGAGGAAGACAAACGCCTGCAGACAGACATTGGGGCAGGCAGACAATGAGAAAGCCAGACAGGGTTGCAGACAGATAGAGAGGTAGACAGAAAAAGAGAAAGCCAGACAAGAGTGCAGACAGACAGAGAGAGAGAGGCAGACAGGCTTGCAGACAGACAGAGAGGGAGACAGGCAGGCTTGCAGACATACAGGAGGCAGACAGACAAAGAAGAAGACAGACATGTTTGCAGACAGACAGTTAGGCAGGCAGACAAAGAGAAAGTCAGACAGGGTTGCAGACAGACAAAGAGGAAGAGAGACAGGCTTGCAGACAGACAGAGAGAGAGGGAGAGACATAGAGGCTTTCAGGCAGACAGGGAGGCAGAGAGACAAAGAGAACGCCAGACAGGTAGGCCTACAGACAGGAAGGCAGACAGACAAAGAAAAAGCCAGACAGGGTTGCAAACAGACAGTGAGAGGGGCAGACAGGCTTGCAGACAGATCGAGAGGGAGACAGACAATCTTCCAGACAGACAGAGAGGAAGACAGACAGGCTTGTAGAAAGACAGGGAGGCAGACAGACAAAGAAACAGCGAGACAGTGTTGCAGACTGACAGAGAGGCAGGCAGGCTTGCAGACAGACAGAGAGGGTGACAGGCAGGCTTGCAAACAGCCAGGAGGTAGACAGAGAAAGAGGAAGCAAGACAGATTTGCAGACAGTCAGTGAGGCAGACAGACAAAGATGAAGCCAGACGGCGAGGCAGACAGACAGAGAGGAAGACAGACGCTTGCAGACATTTGGGCAGACAGACAATGAGAAAGCAAGACAGTGTTGCAGACAGACAAAAAAAAGCCAGACAGGGTTGCAGACGGACAAAAAAAGAAGCCAGACAGGGAGGTAGACAGACAGAGAGGAAGACAAACGCCTGCAGACAGACATTGGGGCAGACAGACAATGAGAAAGGCAGGCTTCCAGACAGACAGAGAGGAAGACAGACAGGCTTGCAGACAGACGGGGAGGCAGACAGAGAAAGAGGAAGCCAGACAAGGTTGCAGACAGACAGTTAGGCAGGCAGACAAAGAGAAAGCCAGACAGGGTTGCAGACAGACAAAGAAGAAGCTAGACCGGTTTGCAGACAGGCAAAGAGGCAGGCAGACAGGCTTGCAGACAGAGAGGGAGACAGACAGGCTTGCATACAGACAGGAGGCAGACAGACAAAGAGGAAGCCAGAAAAGGTTGTAGACAGACAGTTAGGCAGGCAGACAAAGAGAAAGCCAGACAGGGTTGCAGACAGACAAAGAAGAAGCTAGACCGGGTTGCAGACAGACAGAGAGGCAGGCATACAGGCATGCAGACAGACAGACATGGAGACAGACAGACTTGCAGACAGACAGAGAGGGAGACAGACAGGCTTGCAGACAGACATTGGGGCAGACAGACAATGAGAAAGCCAGGCAGGGTTGCAGACAGACAAAGAAGAAGCCAGACATGGTTGCAGAGAGGCAGTTAGGCAGGCAGACAAAGAGAAAGTCAGACAGGGTTGCAGACAGACAAAGAGGAAGAGATACAGGCTTGCAGACAGACAGAGAGAGAGAGACATAGAGGCTTTCAGACAGACAGGGAGGCAGACAGACAAAGAGAACGTCAGACAGGGAGGCAGACAGAAAGGCAGACAGACAAAGAAAAAGCCAGACAGGGTTGCAGACAGACAGAGAGAGGGGCAGACAGTCTTGCAGACAGATAGAGAGGGAGACAGACAGGCTTCCAGACAGACAGAGAGGAAGACAGACAGGCTTGCAGACAGACAGGGAGGCAGACAGACAAAGAGAAAGCCAGACAGATTTGCAGACAGTCAGTGAGGCAGACAGACAAAGATAAAGCCAGACAGGGAGGCAGACGGACAGAGAGGAAGACAGACGCTTGCAGACAGACATTGGGGCAGACAGACAATGAGAAAGCCAGACAGGGTTGCAGACAGACAAAGAAAAAGCCAGACAGGGTTGCAGACAGACAAAAAAAAGAAGCCAGACAAGGAGGTAGACAGACAGAGAAGGAGACAGACAAGCTTGCAGACAGATGGGGAGGAAGACAGAGAAAGAGGAAGCCAGACAAAGTTGCAGACAGACAGTTAGGCAGGCAGACAAAGAGAAAGCCAGACAGGGTTGCAGACAGACAAAGAAGAAGCTAGACCGGGTTGCAGACAGGCAAAGAGGCAGGCAGACAGGCTTGCAGACAGAGAGAGAGACAGACAGGCTTGCAGACAGACAGGAGGCAGACAGACAAAGAGGAAGCCAGAAAAGGTTCCAGACAGACAGTGAGGTAGGCAGACAAAGAGAAAGGCAGACAGGGTTGCAGACAGACAAAGAAGAAGCTAGACCGGGTTGCAGACAGACAGAGAGGCAGGCAGACAGGCATGCAGACAGACAGACACGGAGACAGGCAGGCTTGCAGACAGACAGAGAGGGAGACAGACAGGCTTGCAGACAGACATTGGGGCAGACAGACAATGAGAAAGCCAGACAGGGTTGCAGACAGACATAGAAGAAGCCATACATGGTTGCAGACAGGCAGTTAGGCAGGCAAACAAAGAGAAAGTCAGACAGGGTTGCAGACAGACAAAGAGGAAGAGATACAGGCTTGCAGACAGACAGAGAGAGAGAGACATAGAGGCTTTCAGACAGACAGGGAGGCAGACAGACAAAGAGAACGTCAGACAGGGAGGCAGACAGAAAGGCAGACAGACAAAGAAAAAGCCAGACAGGGTTGCAGACAGACAGAGAGAGGGGCAGACAGTCTTGCAGACAGATAGAGAGGGAGACAGACAGGCTTCCAGACAGACAGAGAGGAAGACAGACAGGCTTGCAGACAGACATGGAGGCAGACAGACAAAGAGAAAGCCAGACAGATTTGCAGACAGTCAGTGAGGCAGACAGACAAAGATAAAGCCAGACAGGGAGGCAGACGGACAGAGAGGAAGACAGACGCTTGCAGACAGACATTGGGGCAGACAGACAATGAGAAAGCCAGAAAGGGTTGCAGACAGACAAAGAAAAAGCCAGACAGGGTTGCAGACAGACAAAAAAAAGAAGCCAGACAAGGAGGTAGACAGACAGAGAAGGAGACAGACAAGCTTGCAGACAGACTTTGGGGCAGATAGACAATGAGAAAGCCAGACAGGGTTGCAGACAGACAGAGAGAGAGGCAGACAGGCTTGCAGACAGAAAGGGAGACAGACAGGCTTGCAGACAGACAGGAGGCAGACAGACAAAGAGGCAGCCAGACAAGGTTGCAGACAGACAGTTAGGCAGGCAGACAAAGAGAAAGCCAGACAAGGTTGCAGACAGACAAAAAAGAAGCTAGACCGGGTTGCAGACAGACAGAGAGGCAGGCAGACAGGCATGTAGACAGACAGAGAGGGAGACAGACAGGCTTGCAGACAGACAGAGAGGGAGACAGACAGGCTTGCAGACATACAGGAGGCAGACAGACAAAGAAGAAGCCACACAGGGTTGCAGACAGACTAAGAGGCTGGACGGACAGTCTTTCAGACAGACAGGGAGGCAGGCAGACACATAGAAAGCAAGACAGGGTTGCACTCTGACAGAGACGAAGACAGACAGGCTTGCAGACAGATAGAGAGGGAGACAGTCAGTCTTGCAGACAGATAAAGAGGCAGGAGACAAAAAAGAAGCCAAATAGGGAGACAGATGGACAGAGAGGCAAACAGACAAAGAAAAAGCCAGACAGGGTTGCAGACAGATAAAGAAGAAGCCAGACAAGGTTGCAGACAGACAAAGAAAAAGCCAGAGAGGGAGGCAGACAGACAGAGAGGGAAGACAGACAAACTTGCAGACAGACATTGGGGCAGACAGACAATGAGAAAGCCAGACAGGGTTGCAGACAGACCAAGAAGATGCCAGACAGGGAGGCAGACAGACAGAGAGGGAGACAGACAAGCTTGCAGACAGACATTGGGGCAGACAGACAATGAGAAAGCCAGGCACGGTTGCAGACAGACAGAGAGAGAGGCAGACAGGGTTGCAGACAGACAGAGAGGGAGACAGACAGGCTTGCAGACAGACAGGAGGCACCCAGACAAAAAGGGAAGCCAGGCAGGTTTGCAGACAGACAGAGAGGAAGACACACAGGCTTGCAGACAGACAGGGAGGCAGACAGACAGAGATAAATCCAGACAGGGTTGCAAACAGACAGAGAGAGGCAGACAGGTTTGCAGACAGACAGATAGGGAGACAGACAGGCTTGCATACAGACAGGAGGCGGACAAAGTGGAAGCAAGACAGGGTTGAAGACAGACAGAAACGGAGACAGACAGGCTAGAAAACAGACAGGGAACCAGACAGACAAACAGAAAGCGAGACAGGGTTGTAGACAGACAGAGAGGGAGACAGACAGGCTTGCAGACAAACAGGGTTGTCGACAAAAAAAGAGGAAGCCCGATAGGGTTGAAGACAGACAGAGGGAGACAGACAGTCTTGCAGACAGACAGAGAGTCACAGAGATGAATAGGAAGCCCGAAACGGTTGCAGTTAGGAAGGCAGACAAACGGGAAGCCAGACAGGGTTAAACCGGTTGCAGACAGAGAGGCAGACAGACGAAGAGGAAGAGAGACAAGCTTGCAGACAGACAGAGAGGCAGACGACTAGTCTTTCTGACAAACAGAGATGCAGACGAACAGGCTTTCAGAGAGACAGAGATGGAGACACACAATGAGGAAGCCAGACAGGGTTGTAGACAAACAGAGAGGGTGAAAAACAGGCTTGCAGACAGACAGGGTTGCAGACAGGCAAAGAAGAAGCCAGACAGGGTTGCAGACAGACATAGAGGCAGGCAGACAAAGAGAAAGCCAGACAAGATTGCAGACAGACAAAGAGGGAAGGAGACATGTTTGCAGACAGACAGGGAGGTAGGTAGTTAAAGAAGAAGCCAGACAGGGTTGCTGACAGACAAAGACGAAGCCAGACAGGGTTCCAGACGGACAGAGACGGAAAAATGCAGGCTTGCAGACAGACACGGAGGCAGACAGAAAAAGAGGAAGCCATACAGGGTTCCAGACAGACAGAGAGGGATACAGACAGGCTTGCAGACAGACACGGACGCAGACAGAAAAAAGAGGAAGCCAGACAGGGTTGCAGACAGAAAGTGAGGCAGATAAACAAAGAGGAAGCCAGAAAGGGTTGCAGACAGACAGAGGCAGACAAACAAAGACGAAATCAAACAGGATTGCAATCAGACAGAGAGGCAGGTGGACAAAGAGAAAGCCAGAGAGGGTTGCAGACCAACAGAGATGTAGACAGAGAAAGAGGAAGCCAGACAGGGTTTCAATCAGACAGAGAGGCAGACAGACAATGAGGCAGAAAAACAGAGAGGCAGACAGAGAAAGAGGAAGCCAGACAGGGTTTCAGTCAGACTTAGAGGCAGGTAGACAAAGACAAGGCAATTCAGGGTTGCAAACAGACAAAGAGGAAGGCAGACAGGGCTGCAGACAGACAGAGAGGCAGACAGACAAAGACAAATCGAGACAGGGTTGCAGACAGACAGAGAGGGAGACAGACAGGCTTGCGGACAGGCAAGGAGGCAGGTAGTTAAAGAAGAAGCCAGACAGGGTTGCAGACGGACAAAAAGGAAGCCAGACAGGGTTGCAGACAGACAGACAGGGAAAAAGGCAGGCTTGCAGACAGACACGGAGGCAGACAGAAAAGAGGATGCCAGACAGGGTTGCAGACAGACAGTGAGGCAGATGAACAAAGACGAAGCCAGACAGGGTTGCAAACAGACAGAGATTGAGATAGACAGGCTTGCAGACAGACAGGGAGGCAGGCAGACAAAGAAAAAGCCAGACAGAGAGGCAGGTAGACAAAGAGAAAGCCAGAGAGGGTTGCAAACTAACAGAGAGGCAGACAGAGAAAGATGTAGTCAGATAGGGTTTCAGTCAGACAGAGGGGCTGCCATGACTCAGGCGAAAACTCTGATAATTGCTCCTCATAGGCTGAATCTTTTTGGTAAGCGCTATCATTGGGCTGCCAAGTAATATAAACCGGCTGGAGGCCTGGGACATCTGCGCTCTCTAAGGAACAGAAGGTAGGGTGGGATGTTTTCAGATCCTGACATATAAAATACTGTATGGTTGTACATAATATGTATGTATTTAAAATTATATATTCAAGGTAAAGAATGTTTAATTTGTTGTCATCAGAAGTGTTGTTGTCATGATGAGATGGCCTGAAGTGACAGGATATGGATATGGGTAATTTCTACAGTTAAGTTTCAACTCACACTCACTCACTCACTATGGGACAGGGATGAGTAGCAAGATGATGGGTGGGTGTGAAATTCCATAGAGTTTAAGTTCTTTTATTGGCAACAAGAAATTATCGTAATGATGAGCTTTACAACCTTGAATCATCAGCTTGTTTTTGCCCTGGAGTAAGCCAGAGGGCGTGGAGCTTGTCTTTTTTAGCGCTCATTTTTGGCTCAGGCTGTATTCTGCTGCCATTATCTATAGGTGTAGGTCTTTTGTTTTTGCTTGATTGTTTTGTAGGTGCACCTGTCACTAGTGTGAACTAACCTTTACCTTTTGCTTGATTTTTTGTAGGCGCACCTGTCACTAGTGCGCACTAACCTTTACCTTTTGCTTGATTTTTTTAGGTGCACCTGTCACTAGTGCGGACTAACCTTTACATTTTGCTTGATTTATTTAGGTGCACCTGTCACTAGTGTGGACTAACCTTTACATTTTGCTTGCTTTTTTTAGGTGCACCTGTCACTAGTGCGGACTAACCTTTACATTTTGCTTGATTTATTTAGGTGCACCTGTCACTAGTGTGGACTAACCTTTACCTTTTGCTTGATTTTTTGTAGGTGCACCTGTCACTAGTGCAGACTAACCTTTACCTTTTGCTTGATTTATTTAGGTGCACCTGTCACAAGTGCGGACTAGCCTTTACATTTTGCTTGATTTATTTAGGTGCACCTGTCACTAGTGCGGACTAACCTTTACCTTTTGCTTGATTTTTTGTAGGTGCACCTGTCACTAGTGCAGACTAACCTTTACCTTTTGCTTGATTTGTTTAGGTGCACCTTTCACTAGTGCGAACTAGCCTTTACATTTTGCTTGATTTATTTAGGTGCACCTGTCACTAGTGCGGACTAACCTTTACATTTTGCTTGATTTCTTTTTAGGTGCACCTGTCACTAGTGTGGACTAACATTTACCTTTTGCTTGATTTTTTGTAGGTGCACCTGTCACTAGTGCAGACTAACGTTTACCTTTTGCTTGATTTATTTAGGTGCACCTGTCACTAGTGCAGACTAACCTTTACCTTTTGCTTGATTTATTTAGGTGCACCTGTCACTAGTGCGGACTAACCTTTACATTTTGCTTGATTTTTTAGGTGCACCTGTCACTAGTGCGGACTAACCTTTACCTTTTGCTTGATTTTTTGTAGGTGCACCTGTCACTAGTGCAGACTAACCTTTACTTACTTTACTTTTCGCTTGATATTTTGTAGGAGCACCTGTTGCTAGTGCGGTCTAACTTTTACTTTTAAATTACCTTTTGTTTGATTTTTTTGTAGGTGCACCTGTTACTAGTGCCATCTGACCTTTACTTTTGAATTACCTTTTGTTTGATTTGTTGTAGGTGCACCTGTTACTAGTGTGGTCTAACCTTTACTTTTAAATTACCTTTCGCTTGACTTTGTGTAGGTGCACCTGTCACTAGTGCGGTCTAACCTTTACTAAATTTGCTTTTTGCGTGATTTTTTGCAGGCGCACCTGTCACTAGTGCAGCCTTAACTTACTTTAGTTTTTGCTTAATGTTTTTGTAGGCGCGCCTGTCACAAGTGCAGCCTAACCTTTACTTACTTTAGTTTTTACTTGATTTTTTTGTAGGTGCACCTGTCACTAGTGCGGTCTAACCTTTACTAAATTTGCTTTTTGCGTGATTTTTTGCAGGCGCACCTGTCACTAGTGCAGCCTTAACTTACTTTAGTTTTTGCTTAATGTTTTTGTAGGCGCGCCTGTCACAAGTGCAGCCTAACCTTTACTTACTTTAGTTTTTACTTGATTTTTTTGTAGGTGCACCTGTCACTAGTGCGGCCTAACCTTTACTTACTTTCCTTTTTGCGTGATTTTTTTGTAGGCGCGCCTGTCACAAGTGCAGCCTAACCTTTACTTACTTTAGTTTTTACTTGATTTTTTGTAGGCGCACCTGTCACTAGTGCAGCCTTAACTTACTTTTGTTTTTTCTTAATTTTTGTAGGCGCACCTTTCACAAGTTCAGCCTAACCTTTGCAGGCGCACCTGTCACTAGTGCGGCCTAAAATCCCAATCAATAATGGACAATTCTACAACAAAGGACAACTGCACTGTAAATGGATTTAAGTTAACGGAGATTTAATTTCTTGGTAGCGGAAAAATGGACTTTTCGCGGTGGTTTTAATTTCGCGGTAGCACCATGCACTATAGTCTCTTACTGCCAAGGAAAAATGTTCACGGTTAAATTTGCGGTGAAGCGGCCTCTGTGAAAACTGCAAACATTAAACCACCGCAAAAGTTTCTGCATTTACAGTATATCATCAGGTAGTCACATGACATTTTTTGAAATGTTGGTGCCAATGAGGCTGCCATTGAGGGGATAGAACTGTACATGTTTGCTAGTTTTTGTTAATACAGTAGAGGCAGTTAATTGCACAACAGAGTACTGCACACCTCTGTTAATTGCACAGAATCTCCAAATCCCAAACCAATGCGGTCCAGCTGGATAACTGCTTTGTTGCACCCGGATAATTGCACTGAACTATTAGCCTGGCAAATGGGGTGTGCTTAACCCTCATCCGACCGTATGGGGTCATTTTTGACCCCAGGCCTAGATTTTTATCTGTCATAGCAACATTTTTCATCGGAGAAAAATTTCCTTCCATGAATTTGTTTGTATACATGTCTTACAACATCTACCAATTTTTCACCGAGTTTTGTCCATTATTGTATAAGCTATACTTGAACGTTTGTGTCTTGTTCGGTGGGGTCAAAAATGACCCCAGCCAATTATGAATCATTAATTACATAAATATCAAGATATGTCAATGAAATAACAGGCATTCCTCATCATTGCTATTACAGCAATACGTTATAGTTGCTTAGATGATTAAACACCGAATATTTGGAAAGAAATTTAGTATTTTAGTGTAAAACACAGTTTAAAGACATTCTGCATAAATTATGATAATACGCACTAATTACCTTTGTTAATGAAAATGAAAATGTTTCTAATTAATCAAGAAACAATATATGGACAGAATGTGCAGAAGGAACCTATAAGAAAGATCTCTGGGAAAATAGACAAGAGTTATTGTATGTGTGTGTTTCGATGGCGGAATATGGTGCATAATTAAGTAATAAATTCAATTCGTTACTTTTCACAAATATTGTATTTTTTCTTGTTAAATAGCATCATTATGCTATGAGTATTATTGCAGCATCAAAACCTTTGTTTAGAAATCTATAATTCAAAACATTGTTTAAGTAGGTTGAGTATGGTAGATTTTCAGAGCAAATGTGGTTTCTCCTCATTTTCTGCATAAATTATGATAATGAGTAATAACTACTGACACCAAAACTTGTTAAAATATTTTTCATAGATTGGTGAAACAGTAAATACATAGAAATGACAAAATAAGCCAGCAGAAATATGTCTATGAGCAAAACAAAATGGGGTCAAAAATGACCCCATACGGTCAGATTCGTCGTAAAAATCTAACGGTCGGATGAGGGTTAATTGTCCCAGTCTAACAATTTTTTAAATGTTGTGCTGATAGAAGCTAGCCGCCATGAAGGAGGTACATAATATCAATTCTTAATGTTAGTAACAATTAATTTTTTTAATGCTGGTACCACTTAAGCAGGTTGCCTTTAAGAAGATGCATTGCTAGTTTTTGTAAATGAATATAGCTGTATGTCCACAGTTGAATTAAAAACTGTTAGATGCCATAAAAGAGAATTAAGGGTATGTATTGCTAATGTTAGTAGAAAGGGCTGCCAAGGCGTTGGCGCCTCTTTGTAAATAAATTAGCTGTGTGTCAACAGTTGAACAAAAAACTGTTAGATGCCCATAAAAGAGAATTAAGGCCGGATACATAATGTATTTCTAAGTTTTTGTTTGTAGAAAGGGCTGCCAAGCATTGGCGCCTCTTTGTCAATAAATTAGCTTTAATATGTCTGCAGTTGAACAAAAAACTGTTAGATGCCATAAAACAGAATTATGGGTATACATAATATATTGCTCCTTTTTTTGTAAGTAGAAAGGGCTGCCAAGCATTGGCGCCTCTTTGTCAATAAATTAGCTTTAATATGTCTGCAGTTGAACAAAAAACTGTTAGATGCCATAAAACAGAATTAAGGGTATACATAATGTATTGCTACTTTTTTTGTAAGTAGAAAGGGCTGCCAAGCATTGGCGCCTCTTTGTCAATAAATTAGCTTTGATATGTCTGCAGTTGAACAAAAAACTGTTAGATGCCATGAAACAGAATTAAGGGTATACATAAAGTATTGCTACTTTTTTTGTAAGTAGAAAGGGCTGCCAAGCATTGGCGCCTCTTTGTCAATAAATTAGCTTTGATATGTCTGCAGTTGAACAAAAAACTGTTAGATGCCATAAAACAGAATTAAGGGTATACATAATGTATTGCTAGTTTTTTGTAAGTAGAAAGGGCTCCCAGGCATTGTCGCCTCTTTGTAAATTAATTAGCTGTATGTCCACAGTTAAGGACAAAAACTGTTAGATGCCATAAAAGAGCATTTTCCTAGGCAAACATGTAATGTTAATAATGACAACTGAGACATTTAAATGGGCAGCTATAATAATTGAGATACTGCACTTCATCTTAATTTTTTTTATGTGTTTTGATTTGTACTGGTGAAGATTTTATGTGATCTGTTTATTTTGAAATAGTTGGCATCTCCAAAGTGCTGTGCTTAAAATGGTGTAAGAACAATTCTGTCCCCTTGTCCTGAGTCCATCTCATCATCAGACAACAATATAACTGATGACAACAGTACCATTATCACTTGGGCATCTATACATTTCAAATTATCTTGTAACTTTTAGTTTGGTTGACTGTTGTTCAAGGATGTCTACATATAGATTCTTTTATCCCTAAGTCTTGAATTTTGACCGGATAATTCACATTACATCATGATCAAAGAATCAGCAAAAAATGTTTTGATTTCCCTTCATCAGGGATTTGACCCAGGACAAGTGACTTGACATGACTGTGACATGTGACAATTATGATTTGAATTCGGGATCTGCAACTCCCACCCCATTCGTCCATCCATCGAAAGTACATATGGCCCACGGAACTGAGAAATCAGGATGTCCACCCCCCCCTCCCCCCCCCCCCCCCCCCTCCATCAGGAGTATATATTGTCAGTGAAAGTAAAAAAATCATGCCTGAGGATCTCGACCCCACCCCCTCCCTACCTCCCTCCATCAGGAGTATATATTATCTGTGAAAGTGAGAATCATGCCTGAGGATCTCCTACCCCACCCCCTCCCTCCCTCCCTCCCTCCAACGGGAGTATATATATTATTATCTGTGACAGTGAGAATCATGCCTGAGGATCTCTACCCCCACCCCCTCCCGCCCTCCTTCGGGAGTATATTATCTGTAAAAGTTACAAGTCATGCCTGAGGATCTCGACCCCCACCCCCTCCCGCTCTCCTTCGGGAGTATATATTGTCTGTAAAAGTGAGAATCATCCTGAGGATCTCGACCCCCACCCTCCCTCCATCGGGAGTATATGTTGTCTGTAAAAGTTAGAAGTCATGCCTGAGGATCTCGACCCCCACCCCCTCCCGCTTTCCTTCGGGAGTATATATTGTCTGTAAAAGTGAGAATCATGCCTGAGGATCTCGACCCCCACCCCCTCCCGCTTTCCTTCGGGAGTATATATTGTCTGTAAAAGTGAGAAGTCATGCCTGAGGATCTCTACCCCCACCCCCTCCCGCTCTCCTTCGGGAGTATATATTGTCTGTAAAAGTGAGAATCATGCCTGAGGATCTCGACCCCCACCCCCTCCCGCTCTCATTCGGGAGTATATATTGTCTGTAAAAGTGAGAATCATGCCTGAGGATCTCGACCCCCACCCCCCCCTCCCTCCCTCCATCAGGAGTATATATTGTCAGTGAAAGTAAAAAATCATGCCTGAGGATCCCTACCCCCACCCCCTCCCGCTCTCCTTCGGGAGTATATATTGTCTGTGAAAGTGAGAATCATGCCTGAGGATCCCCCCCCCCCCCAGAATGTTTGATTATGGGTCACATCTACAAGCGTCTGGTTACCTGAGCTGTCTCTGTGTCAGGGGTTTGGCCCAATTGACAATCATTTTGTATGACAGTGATCTTACAATCTTGTCAGTGGCAATTTAGAATAACCTTAAAAGTGGTGTTTGGACATCACCCTTTATTCTCATTGATTTCCTGGTAGTCTAACCTATTTCAGAGGCATTGCCTTCATTAAACTGTTTCCAGACTTTTCTACAATCAGGTTCAGGTGGATGGAGTGTTCGGATGTAGCACAGCTAGACCGTATAAGTATCAAACACAACCCCAGATTTATTATTGGCATTATTGGATTCAAATTCGCCTCCAGTTGTGACATATTGTAACTATAGATAATTTACAGTCTCTTGTTGTTTCATCACTGCTAGCAAAACGGATTTAATAAACCAATGGTAGCTTCCTCCAGGACTGAATCCTCTGCAACAATAATGCACCTGATGACCCCAATGGTACAGAATCTGTGTTTGGTCGGTTTCTGTAGTCTAAGATTATAAAACGAAAAAAAAATGAAATGAAAGATTGCGTGTACTGAACTTTGAGCAGTTGCCTAATGGAAAAGGCGGGGGATTTTTTCAAATATTTAAATTGTAGAGTCAAAACCTTTTGCTTCAATTTATCCAAACTAAACTGACTCTACAAAATGTAGTACCATGAAAATTATATTTAGCCATATCATGAGGTAGCAAGAATGTGACATTGATGAACGAAGAGAGAGTCCAAATTTGAAGATATTATTTTGCCCAAGAGAGGAATATTATTCTTGTAATATTTCTATAAAAAATGACTCCAGTTTGATATTTGATTTTTTTTAAATTAATAACTGATTCAAATTATTATGCTAATGTTTCATTTTTTGTATCTTCATTATTTTCATAGGGACCAGATACACCTGTATATGTTATAATCTTGTCTGTGACAATTTTTTTTTCTTCATGCATGTTTTTGTACCGTACATGCATATGAGGCACATGTGCACAGTCTATTGTCTCCGGGTTTGTCACCTAAAAGGAATTATAAAAAACTGCTCAATGTTTTTTTATTATTTTCACAACATATTCATATTTTTCACATATGCATATTTGTTTGTTCTTCTAAGTATTGTAGAAATTGTATGCAATACCACAAAATGAGAACCAAAAAGGTTATTAAAAGTAAACAGCTGTTTTTGCACTAGTCTTGTATAAGTTTAAAAAAAATGATTGTAGTAAATATCTGATAAAGCCCATCGTATAATATCATATCACATTTGTACCTACTTTGAATGGACGAAAATATATATACAGGTATATTTCTGTTACTAAAGTTTCCAGTTCATAACTTCAACACCTGTGTGGAAAGAAATGTTAGCTGATGCGAATAAGATATAGTTGAAAAAATGTGATACAAACTATATGATCATAGAGTGAATGCTGAATTACCATGTCTCAGTTAATATAACAATTATAGCTGCTAGTTGTATTTTGATGTTATATGACAATATTGCAGTCCATTCACATAGTAGATATCTATACTTTCTGTTGTCATATCCTTGGTGTAAAGATGGCATACATTGCCCATTTTTTGCTTTTGTGCATTTTTCCCAGCCCCCACAATCAGTATGATAAGGAAGAGTTGCTATAGTCAAGAACGATGACAATGATATGATAATTTATCTTACCTTTGCCACATAATGTGGGGTATGTGTTACACCTGGCCACATTGACAGAATTGCACACAACTATGTGGAGTGAAATATGCCAGCTAATGATATGATATGAACATTTATACTGAATTATATTTCAAGGGAATAAAGTCACTGGTACAGTGATAAAGTCACTTGGCTCTGTGATTCTCTTTTTTGTGTGCTTCATTATTTTGTTATCAATGATAAAGACAAGGGAGAAATAGGAGGCACCATTGAGCCAATACTGTATCATTCAGAAAGGCCACAGCAAGTAAATTTTCTGGATGACTTATGCGCGCTCATTAATTTCTTTTTTTCAGAAAAACAACCAAGAAATTTGATCTTATTTAGAGATGGTCAACATGACGAAAAGTTACCAAAATGGGCAAATGTGTTGTAGAATAATGATTGTACTAGAAGTGACACTAGCATGGTAGCATGGTAGCCATGACAGTCATTCTTGAAGTGAAACTAGTTGGATAGTTGTAAAAATGACATGCACCACTATGGAAGCCATGAGTGTAGTTACCAACTTTGTGATACCAGTCTACACATTAGTGTAACCAGTACGTGTCTTTAATACAGGAATGAACTTGTCTTGTTGGCTGTGATATCATGTTTTGTCGCTTAGATTCTTGTTACAACGTTTATGGTGTCTATTTTGAAAATGCAGCCATCTTGTTATTTTCGCCCTATCTCACTATTGTTACAGTGATTGTTATAAAAGGATTTCATCCATAAACGTTACTTGCTGTGACCTAAAGGAAACTTTGTGAACAATAGCAACAGTTCAAAAACCTCCATTAAATGTTCTTACTCGGTGTCTTGCTTTATTTCATATTTTTGAACGCAACTTAACTCGATGTATTTCCATTAAATGTCTCTGCCCAACTTATATCCTATCTTTCGCTAGATCAATATTTTCTTAGGACACGTTGATTTGATTGAAAGATGATATGATTAAAGATGATATACTCTGAGAACCCCAAAACGCATGCATGCGTGCGAAAAAGAAAAGTTTGGCAAAGAAAAATAATTCATTCAGGCCATACCAATTTAATTGATTGGTTCACGCATTTGCTCCTATTTTTTGGAAAATAAAAAAAAAATAGTTCAAAATAAATATCATTAACTTTGCCGGTTCTATTGCCATTCTATGACATTAGTATCTATCGAATATTCGAAACGGACAAAACTATTCTAGCTGGTGCAATAATGCGAAGTTATCTAGCTGGACCGCACCGGTTTTGGATTTTGGTACCCCGTGCAGTTAACAGAAGTGTGCGTTAATCCGATGTGCAATTAACTGGCTTTCACTGTACTCTCAAAGTGTGAATTTGAACGAAGGACACCTCTATTTTAGAGCATAGGGTTCACTGTATGGATCAAAATTGCCTCCTTGCAGTTTAAGACATTATTGCAGACAAATCACTTATAGCTGCAAAATGATAAGAATCACTAGGGGGCATCAATGACACATGTCGATTGTCTGCATGACCGTTGTAATTCTTACAACTTGAGTTTTCAGTCTTGTCTAATAGTATTCTATTAAAAATGAAACAGAATAAAGCAAAGGGAACAAAAGTAATACCGAAAACAATGACACGTTATTATTTTCAACATAGACAACACAGATGACTAAATGTTGCAATAAGGTTGCCTATTATATATATATATGCTAAATCCTTACCTATAATCACAGGGGTACCAAATTATCAATTTTACGGAACTGAAAAAAATATCCTTTATGAACGTGAAATTCTCAATTTACTTGAAATTGTATATATATATATTTAACGCAAACTCATGTAAATGCCGTAAAATTCGTATGTTTCTTATTGAGATGACATTTTGGAGAAGGGTTGTTTTATTACAGGAAAGGCAGATTGATGATGACGATAATGAAAGGCAGATTGGATGAGAAAGGAATTTTTCAGTTGTGGCATTTACTGTCGCACCAATATCCCTATTTCATTCACCTAAGTTCTGTAGAAAAATTCATATTCCTAATGCAACTAGACAAACCATCGATCATACAACATATCTGCTATTTTATCTCCTTTATAACAGAAAAGCGAGGAGAAGTTGAATTTATCCAGCAATAATCTCATTTTGTATCTGTTAACTGCAAAAATGTGCACCAAAGGTCTTCATTCATTCAATAATATCACAGAGTACAGAACAACCATTCCTGCTTATAATGTGTGAGTTAAGAAAGCTAACTAATACATTCTTAAATTCTAAGTCGTTGATCGCGTGGTCAACAATTAAGCTAACAATGTTTAAGTCATTCTCTCTTTTACGTTACGTCAAGTCAACGTATAGTGGATGTTTGAAAACGACAAAGCCGGGTTTCGAAGTTCTGGTCGCAATACGAAAGTGCTATATAGTGTCAATGCAGTTAAATTCGCGGCGATTTAACTTCGCGGTAGCGGGAAAAAGGACTTTCGCGGTGGTTTTGATTTCGCGGTAGCACCATGCACTGTAGTCTCCTACTGTTATGGAAAAATAGTCGCGGTGGTTTTAAATTCACGTTGAATCGGTCGCCGCGAAAAAGGCGAACATTAAACCACCGCGAAAGTTTCTGCATTTACAGTAAATCTAATGGATGTTTAAAACGGTAAAAAAGAAACAAATAAGAAAAAAGTCATTAGACTGGACTCTAACTCGGGTCTGCAGATTCCTGGATATTACCAACCCTTTGGGGAAAGTTTAGCGGGCTTGTGTTCCATATATCAATTTTATTTTTTAACTAGACCCCATACCTTCGTCAAATGGTTTTACCTTTGAAGCCGGTGTATCAATCATTGATTATGCATCTAAGTTACTTTATAGCTATTTATTTATTAGGATTCTCCGTATACGATGGCAATGGAGGTTATGGCGGAACAGGAGTCAAAGGACACCTTTTCAAAGCCACCAAACAGACATGTTCGCACATGTCACAGCGGGGTTATACCGCCCCTTACGGGGTGACATACCCTTTCGTGTGGCTGATACGGTATGGAGGTTCGTCAGTTGAAGTGAATCACCAACTCCAGACAGACAGATTGCTCCATCTCACACCGCACCATCGCACGTGTGGGGGTTCTTTAACGTGCCTGGGGTATGGCTCTCCCCAGACACAGGACCTCCATTTAACGTCCTATCCGAGGGACGGCCCTAGCCGACGCTAGGTACTCATTTTCTCTTGAGTATAGTGAGGAAAGTCGTGTAACGTGCCTCTCCCAAGGGCACAAGATCGGTGACACGCAGCTGGATTCGAACCCGTAACCTCTCGGTCACGGGCCGAACACAATACCACTGTGCTACGCGGTCCCACAACAGACATAACCAGACACACTATTGTAATTTTCGATCAAATGACATTGAACCTTTATCAGCAGTTTATGTTATTTACGGCCTTCAAAAACAGCTGTATGGTGGTATAGCTTGGATTAGATAACTAGCTAATGTTCATACAGTAAAACGCCAAATAGTGAGCTTAAACGTTATGTATCATTTCTTGTTAAGGGAAAGGATCTATCTCCTGGAAAAGTCTGTGGAATATACAGTTATTAAAGAACTTGAGCCCTGCTTGTTTGTTTTTTCGACGACGATTCTGTAGATAATTCTTATAAGCAATAGGTGCTATTCGTCAACAGAAAATATTTAAATGTATTGAAACGTGTTAATAGGCAATTCTAGATAATCATATAAAGCCCGTGTTAGCTCTGTTGAGGCTTGAGATATTCAAAATTGTCAGTTGGCAGAATAAAGCAAGTCAGATTGTGCTCCCAGTGAAAAGAGAAAAGTTTTGGAGATAATACCACCAGTTTAGTCGATTTATCTTAAACTAGAGTTCCACGACCCCATACATTTGCCAAAAGATCCTAACCTTTACAACTGCTGTATCATTTGTTTGTTATTGATTATGCAAATAAGATTCTCATTGTCATGATATCAGTTGATCATCTCCTCCACCAGACAACAGACGTACAGAATCTAAACTCGGCAAAAAAAGTTTCGCATATCAACTTGGGTATATCATATTTTCGTTATTTCTGCATAAATTGTAATGTATTATATATCAATAGAAAGCTAGTGTGATTTTCTTCCCTATGAAATTAAACTCATTATCATTCTTATCTCATGGAACACACATTAGGCCTGCTCACGTGAGTCAGTCACTAAAAAATGTGCCCAAATTTCCCTGCTTCTGTTCAATACTATCATCCAGTTGGTATTGGCGCGTGTGTCGGTGATTCAATCATTCCTCTTCTCACGTCACGTTTGGTATAGAGAACATACAAGTTTGTTTTAGCACATTTGAGCAGAGTATATCTCTGCCCTTTTGGCAGTTGGATGGCCAAATCAAAGCGTTAAGGCGGCAAGGAGAGCAACACGCTGACACGGCAAGAGTAACTGTCAGCGTTTGGCCGTGGAGGAAGAAAGAGTCATTGTGTGAGACGGTATAACCACCATAGGAAAAACAAGACTCGTCATCATTCCAGGCAACTCCAATGTGGTGAGAAATAGGTACACCTTCATCCATTCATTCGTAATATGCTACCTCTTCAATATTGGACCAAATGTCATTCTGCAAGATTACAACACCCGTCCACACAGGCAAGGACCATTACAGACTACCTCCAGGATGCGATGCTGGAGTACAGTCTTAGGATGAAATAGCCTTCCTACAGCTCATGGCTAGCACTCGATTGAACACCTCTCGGTTCAGATTGTTTGCTTGAATAAGGAGTAACAGTGGCTTTGATTGACATGTCCTGTTAATTCAACTTGCATTCATTCACAAGTCAATACGGACGGAAGAAAATGAGCTGAATGGAGTATTTGGCTTTAGTAGGGTAATTTCGGCACTTTATTTTTGTGACCCCCTGTACGAAAGCAGACCTTGTGCTCGTTCCATAAATTTACAATCATGAAATACTCTACTCACATAAAGTTGGATGTTCTGTATACCAAAAGTTACGTGAAGAAAGGATTGCTTGAATCATTGTCACCCGCGGCCATAACAACCAGACGATACAGTGTTCAACA
Organism: Branchiostoma floridae x Branchiostoma belcheri; assembly: GCA_019207045.1. Lineage (NCBI taxonomy): Eukaryota > Metazoa > Chordata > Leptocardii > Amphioxiformes > Branchiostomatidae > Branchiostoma > Branchiostoma floridae x Branchiostoma belcheri. Next base: position 21,159,892 of record CM033033.1, on the reverse strand, counting down.
GAAGCTGGAAATTTGGGCACTTTTTTTCGGTGACCCACTCATGTAAGCAGGCCTAGTGCGTGTTCCATGAGTTACGAATGATTAAGAGTTTGGTACCATAGGAAAGGGAATCACATTAGCCTTTTATTGATATATAATACATTAAAATTTATGTAGAAATAACGGAAATATGATATACCAAAGTTGATATGCGAAACTTTTTGTGCCGAGTTTATGTTAAGAAAGAAGGCTTTTATCGCATTTTCTGATAATTTATGCAAATGAGGATCTCATTTGCATAATTTATGTTCAGCGATGTTCACCAGTACATTACTTCCAAATGCTACAAGTAAGCATTTTCTCATTAATTATGCAAATTAGTTCTTTATTTTGCATAATGCATATCTATCAATATTCTGCTCCTTCTCAGTTACAAATGGTACATGTTGCAACGGTCCTATAATGCAACTGAGCGTATTTAAATAATTACCTAATCAATCATGCAAATTAGATACCAATTTGCATATTTAATATGTCATTATATGAAGCATCACTTAAGCTATCTACATGCCAAAAATCATAACAATCCGTTAACCCCTTCTCGAGCTATTCCCTTTCAAAGTCTGACACTAAACTTGCCCTGCAGTAACAAAACAGGCCGCTAGGGATCCCAAACACATATCTCTTACTCACGGCATCAAGGGCTGTCTACATTTCAAAAATCATAGCCACAGCATGTTCAGAACTCGATATATCAAACCAGGATGTTCCGCTGCAGTACCGTAACAGGCTGCTAGGGGGGCCAAAATCTAATCATTTCCAGGTCTTACCAAGACCTACCCACATACCAAATATCAATACAATATATTCTGGTCTTCTACATACATACAAACATACATACATACATACATACGCTACCCAGAACATAACCTTCTCTGCGAAGGTAATTATCAATGAAACACTGTAGAAATGCACTGCGGTATAGTGGTAGTACGAGGAATCGTCGAGGACAACTTTTGTTTGAGAAAAAAATCTAGCACCTAGACAAGCGACCTTGCAATTGGGTTACCGGCGGTGGTCGCGTCGTGCTTGCCTGAGGTCCTGCTGATTATCAATGATGAAACAGAAATGGTGACCCGTACGCAAGGGTACAGACAATGGTCTGTAGGTAATTAGATACTGTAAATGCCTATAAGTTCGCGGGAAAATGGAGTGATCGCCGTGGTTTTGAGTTCTTGGTAGCACCATCTACTGTAGTCACATACTGTCATGAAAAATATTCGCGGCGAATTGGCAAAACCGCGAACATAAAGCCATCGCGACGATTTCTGCATTTACAGTATTTGCGTCGTGCTAGCCCGGGCCTTCCTTCGATGTAATGAAGTGGTATAGGTCATTCACAGAGAATATTGCAAAATGTGGAAACATGTAAAGACGCCAGGATATTTAATCGTGTAAAGCTTGATTTAAAGGAGCATTCCACAACCTAAAATGGGTATAATTCGTCAGAGAAGAAATGGTTATACTTATTACTTCAATCAAGTTAGTGTTGGGTAAACATTTTGTAGGTATCGAGTTTTTGGATTCCCATGAGGACCATTTGAACTGTACACTTATGGGGAAGAACCTAGTTGACTAGGCCTCTTACAAGTAAGAGGAATAGGTACCGGTTGGTATTGGTATGAATTACGACACTATGATGTTTTGGGATTACTTTTTGAGTAGACAAAATGTGTTCATATATATATATATATATATATATATATATATATATATATTACACAAAAGTCATCAGAACTGCTAGCCAATTGTTACTTGTGTGCCATTCCGTAGTAATTTGTCTATGCATAAAGTCGTCTTTTTAGATAGTAGAATGTTGCTTGAAACTCACGTATGACTTTGGATTGGTGGCGGTGTTCGCGCCATGCTAGCCTGAGGCCCTGTGTTGATGGTCAATTAGATCATCAGAGCGAGAAAAGGTGGTACGAGGACAAAACGATTAAGGGACCGAGGCAGTATATACATGCCACTGCTGTCATGCAAACGTAAATAATTAACCTGTGCAGAATTTGCAGAAAAAAAGGGACAGAATGTTCAAAATATTTGGACATCTGAAACTTGCTAAGTCAATTTTATTGCCTCCATCCAATTGGAGAAGAAAGTCGACCATTGAGATTTCGAGAGATCGGTCATGGCCCTGTGCCCAGTTGCCATGTTAGTCGCACACCTTATTTTGTAGAAACTGAGATTTTTATAACTTTATAGGGTCATGGAATGTCCTAACTATAATCTGTACAAAAGTAAATATCTATCTGGCGTCGTGATATAGAATCATCTAAAGCCGTCTTGAAGAATAGCAGCTGTCTCATGAACACTTTAAACCTGTGCAGAAAGTTCAGAAAAAGGAAATGAATGATCGACATTAATCTTTGCTGTATCTTACACTTATATAACATAAGGCAATGACCAAATACCTGTTATGATTAGCTTCAAGTACGACATGCATGTTTTTAGCTAGTAAAACTTAACCAGTGTAACGCTGGAATTCCAACTCTTTCACCACCTTGTGTCGGAGGTATTTTGTACGCTTGGTGTCTGATACGCAAAGTTACAACAACAAGCAATAATCTGCAGGAACTTTTGGTGTCCTGGTGCTCTGGTAGCACGGGATGTACTTCCTCGCAAATTCGGAAGGCGGCAGTTCCCAAATGCACCTTATTCGAGGGACGGCCCTCATTTCCACCTGAGTGAAGAGGGAAAGCCATGTTAAGTGAATTCTCCAAGGGCAAAGGTTCTGTGACTTGACATGATTTAAACCTGGGACCACTTACTTCTGAGCAGAATACTCTGCCGTCACGCCACATGAACCCGTGTGCCCCATGATATGTTTTGAACTGCCCTTTTGAGAATTGCGCAACAACGCATTTCGACATATTCTTACCTTCCGATAGTGTTGTAGGTCACCAAGTTACTTCCCACCACGTGCTTTCACATATTTTTCCTTATTTTCTTTTTTAGTTAAATTTCTAATTGCACATCTATCCTGATAACTTTGCTCTGCGGTTTCTCTCCATTTTTTTTTGAGAGTAGTATTCCGTCCCTCTCCGAAATGTCGCAATGGTACAGTCCAGCTTTTATTGTTCTCTTTCTGCTTGAAAAGGCACGTGCGGGGTAATGAGCTAATTTTCAGACCGTACCACTAGGATCCCTAGTTTTTTTAAGACTCAACATGTTTGTAGCTACGGAGTATCTTTATCCAATGAGATAAATTTTTTTCTGTCAAACGTTTTGCACAACGACAATAGGGCATAATGCGTTTGATCCAGTAGACAATTGTATGTTTCTTATAAACCTCACTTTCACACAGCACTGAAAATGTACTCTCCAAGCAGAGGTCAAATCGCGCAGATATAGTAGTAGTCGAAAAAATTACACTCGCGCAGAGGTAGGAAGAGCGCGAGTGTAATTTTTTCGACTACTACTATATCTGCGCGATTCGACCTCTGCTTGGAGAGTACTGAAAATGTTCATGGCCCGACACTTGAGGTCATGGACTAATTTTTTATCGGGTGAGTTAAGCTAGCCTGTAACACATGACACCAACATTTTCGATACAGGTTGCCAAATCATTTTCGTAAGTTGTGAATTTTAGGAATGATTTTTCGTTCTGCGCATGTTCGTAACCTTGTGTTTTGTCCACACCATTCGACAAGTTTCGAGAGTTCACTAAAATCATTAACATCTAAATAAAGGTCCAAACAAAGAAACAAACAAACACAGCTTTGAAAGTTGACATAGTCGTCCGACCTGAGGTCAATGAACTTATTTTTGTTCTCATGTTAGTAAAGTCTACCTGCAGCATGTGGCACCCAAGTTTTGACTTATATGGAATTTCTTGCATTTTTGCGTTAACCACGTAAAATTAGGAATAATTCCTTCTGTGCATGTCCATGATATTTTGCTTCATCATCCAGGCTATTCGTGTAGTTTCGAGAGTTCATTGAACTAATTTGCATTCGTGAGGAATAATGGGTCCTTTCAACGTCGTCTTTCAAAATTCAAAAAGGTCACTTCCTTGTGACGTGGAACACTCTAAACGTTGAGCTCTGCACCACTTTAAAGGTGGGGGGGCGAAAGGATATTGGGAGAAATTACCGTTGACCAATCCATTTTATAGACGTAGATTTTGTTGTTTGTCATTAATGCATGCATAATGACAGCGTATGTTACATAAAACTTGATATTCCACCCCATATATTCGACTATTCTTAGATATACACAGCGATTTCGTTCTGCATCGTTACAGCAAAATATACCCCCCCCTCCAAAATGTCCGAATGATACAACCCTGTCAATGCCCAAGGCAACACGGGACCCACCTTTGTCTATTTTCTCCTTCTGCCTGAGCAGACACGGTAACGAACTGTTTTTCAGACCGTACCAACTTAGTCTAGGATCCCTAGTTTTAAAAGTACATGTTCGTGGCTATGCTGAACAGTGTTAATCTTATTCATGAAATAAGAAAGAACTAGAAAGGCCGACATTTGCTTGAGAGCAAATACAGCATATTTCAGCCATCTCCCTCCCCATGCAACAATAGACTATTTCAAAATCACCCATTTGAAAAATCACTTTTACTAATGGCGGTTTAACCCAAAAATGAATCTTACAAAATTCCCCCGTTCAACTTCAAGAATGGACTCCAGTGCACCCTATGTGAATTTGCACAATAGACCAGTCCAGAAATACTCCCACTGAAACCTTGGCCTTTTGAATAAGAAACCAAATCCAAAATTGAATTCAGCAAAAAAGGTCCCAGTGCATGAAAAGGTATAATAGACCAGTCTAAAAACACTTCCACTAAAAATTGAATTTTGAATCATCACCACCCGTCCAAACTGAATTTGAAAAAATCCCCCTTCCGTGTGCAAAAAATGGATTCTTCCATGTAAAGTAGAGCAGTCCAAAAATACATCCGCTAAAATAGGACTTTGACATAATCACTGAAGTCCCAAAAATGGATTTAAAAAAAAGCCAATAGATTTTTAAAAAATCCCCCCTCCATGCAAGAATGGACTCTTCCAGCACACCCATTTAAAATTGCAAATTAGACCAGTCCAAAATAACCCTGCTGAAAGACTTTGACAAACTAGAAGTCACCAAAGTCCAAAATATGAATTTAAAAAAATCCCCCCTCCGTGCGAGAATAGACTCTTCCAGCACACCTTCTGTAAAACTGCAAAATAGACCTGTCCAAAAATACACCCACTGAAAGACTTCACCAGTCCGAGGATGAATTTTAAAAAAAATGAACCCCTCCGTGTAAGAATGGACTCTTCCAGATAACACCGGACTCGCTGATTGGCTGTCACCCTCCCCCCCCCCCTCTTTAGGATATAGATTCAGGCTAAGTGATTGGTTACCTATCTAATTAGATTAAATAGACATATATGCCAGAAGGTGCAATCTGCAGCTGGGGTCAACGACCTTAAGGTCATTGACCCCTGTGGCTATTGGAAAAAAAATCCCCAAATCTATCATTTTGACGTAGTCTATGACAAAAATTATACATGTGTCATTTGAATGAATATCTGGTGCACCATTTTACCAAAATTTAGGTCATTTGGTTTTAAAACCAGAGCACAAGAGCCAAAAGTGTACTTTTTGGTCATAAAATGGCCAAATAATCGTAAAATTAAGCATTTTGTTGTACTGTATGCCTCAACTGTTAATGAATCCATGTGCGCATATGTCTAGGGCACTCCTATACTAAATTTCAGGTCATCCGGTTCTAAAACCAAGGTACAGGAGCCAAAAGTGTCCTTTTTTGGTCAAAAAATGACCAAAAAATCGCAAAAATAAGCATTTCGTTATACTGTACACCAAAAGTGGTATTGAATTTGTATGGGGGAATTAGCAAAGCACATCTGTGACAAATTTCAGCTCATTCGGTTATAATACCAGGGTACAGGGGGCCCAAATATACAGTTTTGGTCTTAAGATGACCAAAAAACCTTAATAAAATCATTTTAAAGGTAGATATGAAAAAAATGAAAAAAACGTCTGGGGATATTGACCCACTCTACCCTTGTGTCAAATTTCAAGTCAATCGGTTCAGGAACAACGGAGATACCGTGTTCCGAAGATTTGACAGGAGAAAGAAAGAAAGAAGAAAGAAAGAAACATTACGAATACAATATATTTCACCATACCTATGGTATGGCTGAAATATAATAACTTTTGCTAAACGTTTTCCACAGTGTAAATAGGACTTTTCTGAGCATTTGAAACGATCGGCAACTGCAAATTTATCAAGGTTACTTGCATGCAGTTATTAAAATAGGCATAGCCCAATATTTGAGGTCGATGAACATATTTTTGCTATCAAGTGTGTCAAGTCATATTGTAGCATCTCGAGTTTTGACATAAATGGGAATCCCTCCAAATTTTCGTGAACGAGGATAGTTTCGAGAGTTCATTGAACCTATTTGTATTCGCAAGGAACAATGGGTTCTTTCAACTTCGTCTATCAAAATCAAAAGGTCACTTCCTTGTGACGCGGTACGCTCTACACAATGGGCTACGTAGAGATATCTCTAGCAATTTTGAAATAGCGTTGAATATCCGCCTGTCCGAAATATCAAAATGGTACAGCACATTACAGCGAAACTTTCCATGACTTGTCAGGTTGATTTTGTAAACAATTGGTTTTAAGACATATCCTGATATCTTAGACGCATCAAATGTCACATATATACATGTGCCAGTGGCCCTGTCAGTAACAAATATGGCGTGGTTGAACTTTTTTCCCCTGAGTGAACAGACACAATAACAAGTTGTTTACATGGCAGGGCGGTTTAGATCGTAGCTTGACGTTTCTCCTCAAGTCAGTGTTAAGTGTCAACTAAGATATGTTTTATCTGCCTGACATAATAACAGCAGTAAAGTATCTCAATGTTGGAATGCTAGTGTCTTCAAAATCTCAGCAACCACTTACAGATTATGAACAGTGGAAGTTGTCTGGTCTTTGAGGTCACTGAACTTTAAAAAATAGCTTCAAGTCGCTTCATTTAATCGAATGGTCTAATTTACTACGTGATATATCGAGATATGAAAAATTAAGCGTCATTAACGTTACAAGGACAAACTGTAAAAATGATACAGAAAATACCCCTGTTTTCAACTTTGGGATCTTCAAGGAAACGGTTAATATAGGCACAGCTTGTCCCACACAATATTGTTTCCTTGCCAGGATAACGTACTTGAAGATCAAAATACAGCATAACCATAACTTAGAAAGCCAACACGATGAAGTTGGCTATTTCTTCTTTGTAAAGAACAAATTAAACTCCATACTTAATTAGCCATATAGTAAGCTTAGATATAGTTTAAAATGGTTAAATGACAGGATGATTTTAATTATGTCACCTAACAAGTACCTTGCTAATGTAAACAGATTGCTTCAGTCCCAGCAGTCGAAAAGTTTAGGGACTTTACCGAGCTCATTAGTATTCACATAGGACAATAGGATCCAGGTGACGTTACCTGTCTGTCTTCACAGATAACAAAGAAATAAGCACCGCCTACTCTTAAATTAGCGACGATTACATTCTACCTGCCTGAACATCAAAAGAGTCATGTGTTGCTCCACCTTTTTTCCCTGAAAACACACCCGTTTATGAAATTGGTCAATTATCAAACAGATCATAAGATCGAAGCCCAGCTCTCATTCCGGCACACCTCTGGACTGCGGCGGAGTAAAGTGTCGGCACGGCCCTGACGGAAACACTGAGCGCATGCACCGTGCCTGCACCCGAACAACGTTTTCAACATGAAGTAGGTTGTGATCTGATCTAACTTGTTCTTAATGAAAATTCCACCTACTGCATTCAACCCTGTGTTAAGTTCTAATAAGCATACTTGCGTCGAGTTTGTAAAGTAGCGCGAGAAGTCCAGTTGTTAGCGGCCCTGCCTTTGGAACTAGAAATCGTGAGTTCGATTTCGGTTGTGTCGCTCAACTGACATGCATGCTACTGGAAAGGATCGCAGTCCTAATACCCCTGTCACATTACGCGAAAATCGATCGGACGACGAGTCTGCGGCAATCGCCCGAGCCTCGCTTATAATAATAACTTTATTGCACAACAATTGTACAAGGTACAAAGTATGGCTTATATGTGACAGGGACGGTTTTCAGGTGAAAAATACGTGCAACCCTCTGTCGATCTTAAATATGGCCGCCCTTCCATACGACCTAAGATCGTGGATAATGTGACAGGGGTATTAAGACGGGACGTTTAGCCGTGGTCCACTGTTCTTAATCTTGTCGAAAGGAGCTAAGGGAATTTGTCTGGTACAATGAACCTGTAAATACTGTACATAGCTTCTGACTTTTATGTCAAAACCAGTGGAAGAATACCTCTTCATTGAAATAAACTGGCTCGAGATCATTTTCACTTTCACCTGTATTAGACCGTGTGTTTTTACGAAGCTACGTTTTGGTACGTCTTGCAAGGAAGACATTTGTGAGTTTCTTCGATGTGAGCTTGACATATGAAATGGTGTTATATTTTTTGTTGCAAAGGAAAAAGTCTAAGTACTTAATGTGACGATGATTTTTGAAGTATGGCACTTGGCGATATATCTTGTGTATACCGTAGTCCATACAGATAGGGTATATATATATCCACTGATTTCAAAAGACTGTCAACTGCTTATTTAGAACCTTCCCCTTTTCAACATGCTTCCAACATTAATAGCAATGTAAAAAAAAAAACTTAGAAAATTGTTGTCTCTAGTATCCGTCTTCTGTATGAACAGCGACAGTAACGTACGTGTTGTTTATCGGACCGTACCATTTCGAGCTTTGAACCTAGGGTTTTCTGCTAAACGAAATATATGTTCGTTGTCAAGAAGATCATGTTTTTTATTGTATTTCCTATGTGTAATTTTTTTATTCACTACGTTATTTATTTTGCCACGTAAGATGCAAAGCATTGTAGAGCATTGTAATACGGCACTCGCCATGGTACCTTCCAAATCAAAGCAGTTACTTGCGCACCATTGACTGTAGGCGTAGACTTGTTTTTGTGGCCTTTGAACTTTGTTCCCTTGAGCTGCAAGTGTCTGAGTGTCTTGAATGTCCTAAACTTTCTGTAGAACATGACGTTTCAAAAGACGTATAAAGTGCATATTCAACGTCAACGTATCAAAGGTTTCCTAAGATGTGTCGCTTTACTTGAAGTCTATCCTTCAAGGAAATGGTTACTGTTAGCACGGCCTGTGCACACGGGTTGGCTGTCTGCCAGCATGACGTACCTAAGAGTAGTTAATAGATGATAGAATGGTGATCACAGTAAAAAAAGAACTCTGTCCTCTCTTTCTCTCCATATATGTATATTTATACATGCTGATAAAAACATTCCTTGAAGAATTCTAACTAAAGGATTAAAAGTAAATTTACTACCTTTACTTAATTTTTTGAAGAAAAACATGCCCCTTTTTAGAATTGGTCAATTATCAAAGCCCCCCTCTTATGCTTGCAAACCTCCATTTTCCGGTGGGAGAAAGTTCCGACGATTGTGACATGCCCATTTGGCGCCTGCATTTGCCTTCACGCATACTTAATCATAAATAAGCTGTTTTTTCTTTTCTATTTAAAAAATGCGCCATGATACATTGAAATCTGTTTTTAGTATGTTTTAGATCAGCGCATCTATATCATTTCCTCATGCCAGAGGGACCTCTTTCTGTTAATGTTTGTGCTTGTTGTTCTGTTTGTGGAAAATATTATTGCAACTCTTAGTGTCTTCAAAATGGATGTGACACTGATTTGTCAAATATGGCACTATTCTGTGTGTGCTATATTGGTTGCGCCCTGGGTAAGTACCAATCATGTTGGAGAGACTTTGCACTGTTAATAATTGCCTTCACATGCTAAATTCCACTCCCTTGTGACGCGGTACGTTCTGACCTCTAGAAGAAAGTTATCATTGTATTTTTCATATCTCAGAAATCACTTGCGCACCATTCCGTCCTTTGTTGGAACTTTGTTCCCTAACGCCGGTAGTGGCTTATCTTGGATTTCCTAAACTTTCATAGCTTCGGTACAGTGTTACATTGGCATGCATAGTGAAACTAAGAAATTACACGAAATGTTCTCGCTTTACATATTTTCGTATGAATCCTGCATAGGAAACATTTCCTGTAAGCTGGTATTCTCAGGTGCGTCATGCTGGCAGACAGCCAAATCCGTGTACACAATTCGCGCCGACAGCAGCAATTTCCTTGAAGGATTCGAACTCGTGTATATGGTTTGGCTGGCTGTCAGCATGACGTCCCTGATGATAGTAAGGCCATGTTGATTTGATTATATGGATGACATCCTCTGGGGAACGGGTTTCGACAATTATGAGAAAATGGACACACTATGTCGGCAGGCGTTTGGGGTCTTACCTGGCCAAAGAGACAAGAGCAAAGTCGAGTAGAATTTATTGTCATTTGTACCAAGTTTCTACAGTCAAGGGTACAGAGACAGTTAGCCTTGATTACATGAAGATGGGATTTTAAAATGCCACTGGGAGTCGGATAATCCACCAAACAGATTCCTTTGTAGTAAAATTGACCAATTACCATTGTTTTGAGTATTGCCAATTCTCAAGTTTCAAGACAAACAGGTTCACGTCCGAAACTGGACCTGATCCTCTGGACCTGAATTTTCTGTACTGGTACCTACCCCTACCAACAATAGATTTTTTTTTCTTTCTGTCCTTTCACATCTTATTCTTTGACTTGAGATTTATTTTGGCATTCTATGGCATTACCGGTAGTTCTCTGTTTTCTGATACTTTTTTTCATCTACGGCATATGTATACATGTATGTGCTCATTTTACAGCTGCTTTGCACAATTTACTGTGTGGTCGAAAACTTTTTTTTTTGGAAACGACCAAAAATTGATGCGAGCGGGGATGTCATCCATATAATCAAATCAACATGGCCTAATGGATCATAGCGATGACGGTGTGGGTCTTCAGCCTGATCCCAAAGGTCCAGACATTAAATCCTCTATCATGCCAATGATGTTGTGCCACTTTGCTATGGGAAAGACTTTTAACACGACTTTCTTCACTCCACCAAGGCTTGCCTAAAGGTACCGCTCTGGTTGGGGGACAAACGGTTGTGATGTGTCAATTCAGCAGAATTTTAATTCCTTTAATAAATGGAAGCTGTGAGTACGATTTGTGTAAGCTGGTTTGGATGTCTGCCAACATGACACTATCGGAATATCAAGGATATAGCGAGGATAAAGAATGGTCAGAAGGGTCTAAAGACTTATCTGATAAATAGGCTTCTTACTCACTCACTGCTTCAGTTTGTAAGTTAACTCAAACTATAGCATTTCATCACCTATATAGTTCTATAGTGAACTATGATATTACCCTCACTCTTATAGAGAAAATGAATCCAAGATTGGGATACATGTGCAATGTAATAGTCTGACGATTGCGTTTGACATAACATTATGTTGCAACATCCAGACAAAATTCCGCCATATTACTGACCATCGGTTTTGTCACCATTTGTTTCTTCCAACTTCGGCCTATGAAAGTGGTCAGACTTTGTCAATGTAAAGGCATGCTCAAGCTCTGTCATTGTTTCAAGATCTAATTTCGGATAAAACAAAAAGGGTTGTTCCTTTTGTCGTTGTAAATGAGATTTATCCAATGAGACAATAATTCTTCAGACAATGCTTGTGGAAGAATCTGTGAACTACCCAAATTCGAGTAAGTTAGAAGTTGTTTTGCTTGTCTTTTCTTGATGCATCAAAAGGTTAACAGGAGCTTTATTTATCTGAATTAAAATTGTACCTGTGTTTTTCGGAAAATGTCTGACAGCAACGTAGTTCGAGTATAGTCTACTATGCCCATGCCGGAGCATATTTTTGCGATGTGCATATGGCATATTCTAGAACATGTAAATCAAAACATGCATTGGGTAAATTGGCAGCTAGCTTGAATCGTTATTATTCCTTTCTTTTTTCAGGTTTCTGCGCAGTGTGTTTTTACTCCTTCTGATATCTGCACTACTTCTGGAGTCGGACGCATGGTGGCGCCGCCGTCGCCGCCGTAGTGGTGAGTGCACGGGATACTGTGAACCTTTCTATGCTTTGCACAAATATCATTATCTTTCATCTTAAATGCTCAATCAAATGGCAATTGCCGGATGATTTACGTCGGATGGGATACGTCGTATTCAAACACCGCTGTCCATGGTCCATGGGCAGCTCGATAGTCCAGTGGTTAGCGGCCCTGCCTATAGCTAGGCCCCTGGAACTAGAAGACGTGAGTTCGATTCCGGCTGTGTTTTCTCACCGGACATGTACACTACCGGAAAGGGTTGCAGTCCTTTGGATGGGACGTTTAGCCGCGGTCCACTGTTTATTGTGCTTTTTGAAACGAGTTCGGGGAATCTGCTCGATACAATGAACCTGGTAAAATTTCGTTTATCCTTCTAGTCAGGTCTAGTCTAACCCGTAAATACTGCGCATAGAATCTCCGTCACGGCCAGTGGAAAAATAGCTCTTCAGTGAGCTAAACCGGGATGAGATCACTTCAGCTTTTTTCAGTCAGGAATCTTTTGAGGACATTGCATTTTTGGGCAATATAAATTCAAGACATACGTCATAAATTATAGCTCAGTGCTCATCACGTTCATTGATATTGTGAAACGAAAGGACATTTTTCCTTTCTGCGATAACTGATTCTGACAATCAATTCTTTCTATGCTGTTTTGTATTAGCTCCAACAGGCTGCTCTTCACCACCAACCCTGGCCTACACCTACCGGAGCGGCTGTTACTCTCCCTACACCAATGGGGAGAGGTGCACCTACCGGTGCCGTCCTGGGTACAGTCGGGTCTCCGGAGACTACACCAGGACCTGCTCTGGTGGCCGCTGGGTTGGAACAAACCTGGTCTGCAGGAGAGGTATGTATCTCATGTGATATCTGAAAGTGTGGTAGGGCCTAGAGCTACGGAACATTAAAAAAAACAAACTTAACCGAGCATATTATCAATTCCTTGATAGAAAGAATAAACTTGGTGTACAAGTTCAACCACTTAATAATGACCTGGAGGTACCCTTTTCTCTTTGAAACCACGTTAAAAACTGAATCTCAATATTCCCTATTTCGAATCTGCCTTTACACACACTCAGTGTCGACCTGCTCTTCACCACCAACCCTGGCCTACACCTACCGGAGCGGCTGTTACTCCCCCTACACCAATGGGGAGAGGTGTACCTACCGGTGCCGCCCTGGGTACACCCGGGTTTCCGGAGGCTACACTAAGACCTGCTCTGGTGGACGCTGGTATGGAACAAACCTGGTCTGCAGGAGTGGTATGTATCTCATGTGATATCTGAAATTGTTGTCGGGCCTAGAGCTACGGAACATTAACAAAAACGTAACCGAGCATATTGTCATTTCCTTGATAGAAAGAATGAATTTGGTCCAAAAGAATTAAAAAATCTAATAATCTCATAAGGAACTTACGCGCTGGGATAAGTAGATCATTAACAAAGAATTATCTAAAATTTGCGTATATTGCATTTCCCTGATAAAAGAAACGATGAACTACGTATCTATTAAGAACCCGGCCATTCTTTTTCAAAATTTAATGTTACAATTCCACAAAGTCCTTCAATACGTTTTCAGGATCGACCTGCTCTTCACCACCAACTCTGCCCTACACCTACCGGAGCGGCTGTTACCACCCGTACACACAGGGGGAGAGGTGTACCTACCGGTGCCGGTCTGGGTACACTCAAGTCTCCGGCAGTACCACCAGGACCTGCAATTACGGGACCTGGGCTGGGACCAACTTGGTCTGCAGGAGAGGTACGTATCGACATCAAGAGTAGAAAACGAGAGCTTACCAAGCATTAACTGAGCATGTTTCCATTTACCTTCCTACTAACAGAAAGAACGGATTGTGTTTCATTCAGACATTTCATATTTTTTCTCATTACCTCATTACGTAGCCATTTCCCTTTCATTAAACATTCAAAAGCCATTGTTTTGTAGTTATCCTCCTCATAAGCAAATACACACAAAATACAGGCCTTTAAAGTAGCAATAAACAGAAGTACCCCTATCGAAAAAAATGAGCTGAACTGAGCAAAACTCATAATTTATTGTTGAAGACAAGCTAAAAAACATCATTTTCTTTATTACCTTTCTAATATATCTATAAAGATGGAGACCTACAAACTCTATGAATTGATTGGTAAATTTACAAACGACTTTCTTATTAGCCAATCCGACTGCACATGAAATAATCCACCCAGAAATGAGAAAAGAGGGGTAGGCAACGTAAACTATTGATGGCATCAGAGAAAGGACAGGCCTGGCACAAGGGGCAGCATTGAGAAGAACAAAAAAATTAGAAGGGTGAAGACAACTGGTTGTAAGATCTGTGGTACCCCTGAGGCCAGCTAGTTAGACTAGTAAGGGATAGATGACACCAGATGAGTAATTGTATCTAAATCCATGTTATTTTCCAGGCGGAGGCGTGTGCCCTATTCCCAGTGGCCCTGGCATCTGTGTGAATCGCTGTTACGGTGATAATAACTGCAGGTTCGGACAGAAGTGTTGCTCCAACGGCTGTGGACGTGTCTGCATGAGTCCCACATATGGCTAGACCACATCTAACGCTTTGTGTATAACAGCAAGAAATCCCTCTGAAATACTGTAATTGCATTTAAGTTTGCGGGGATTTAATTTCGCGGTAGCGGGATAAAGGACTTTTCGCTGTGGTTTTAAGTTCGCGGTAAAACCATCGACTGCAGTCTAATACCATGTGAAGTGGTCACCGCGAAAATCGCGAACATTTATCCACCGCGAACATTTCTGCATTAACAGTACACGCCGAATTCTTGACTAATATTCATGTAAAACAATAAAAATCTAGTTCGAATTAGACGCGTTCCTCTTCATGGTGCTTCTTGAATAACCTATAGCTACAAATTTATTTACCTAAACTGGAGTTAAGACGAGCTCTATAAGGTATGATTTTGATTTTATTTTAAATCAAATTAAAAGTACCGAATGTTTGAATAATATTTCAATTCCTTACATATAAGTTACGTAACTTCAAGCAATGATGATTAGTTTCAATATTTGTAATCCAAGTAATCACACCTATACATGAACATTTAGTAACCGATAAAAATAGTAAGGCTATGATATCACTTTGCTCTCTGTTTTTCCATAGCACCGTCTACAAGACAAAAAATGTAAAAGACAATATATACTGCTCGAGATAGGAGTGGATAAAGGTGAAAGTCATAGTAAAGTAAATTCTTGCAATATAGAAAAATTGTCAGCAGGGCTCATTTTTCTCCATAAGCGAACTACTTTATTTGACAACAATTAAAGAAAGAAATTGCATGTGATGACTTCACTAAATCATAATAAACTGGACTGCGGGCACTTTTGGTTCTTCTGCGTTTTCTTTGCGATGTGTGAATACATGGAAATCTGATTTTGCTAATATACTACACTTCAATCGGTGACACTTTTAAAAGACATAAGCACATACCTCTAATGGTGTCACTGATTGAAGATTATTCTATTTACTGTACTTATATGTGATTGATGGTTTTCTTCAACGTAATATTTGATAGTCCTCTAAAGAGATTCTTTCAGGGATTCGTGTCAGGTTCTACACTCAAAACTTTGGCTTCGTGTTTCTTGGAAGGAAAATGAAGCTGACAAACTAGGTACAACTAGATAACCACTACAAACATATATGAAAAAAAAGTAAATAGTAATTAATAAAAGTAATAACTATAATAACGAAATGCAAATAATAATAGAAACAGTAATGATAAAAGTAATCAATGTAGGATCAACGAACTGAAGGTTAGCCAGAAGAAGATGTTCTGCGGATCAAATGTGTCATACATGAGAGAGTGGTAGCGATTGAGGATGAGATTTCTAAAGGTTTAGATAGATATATAAATAAATATATAAATAAATATATATATAAATACGTTTGGACATGTTTCAAAAGCTCTGGTGCTGACCGGTAGTGACTTTCATATGTGTACTATTTCTTGAAAGTAAGAGATTTTGAATGTTGTAGTGAGACACTTTCCTGGTTGAAGTTTTAATTGAGAGGTTGATCGTAAATATTCGGTTTCGTGCGGCCTCTTCTTGACTTCGCCTGTGTCGTCTGGCACCCCGGACCTACCAGAGATTTATCATTGGAAGTTGAACGCGTCTAAAGAGGGCTCTTCGGATTATTCTTGGACCAGAGTACGTCACGTACGAGAGTGCACCGGACACTTCGGGTCTTTGTCGGCTGGACTCTAGAAGGAACAATCTATGCCTACGGTTTGCACGAACTCTCGTCAACTCTGAAAAATTCAGTAATTGGCTTCCATCTAGACGGGGGGATACTCATAATAGGACGCTATGAAACAACCACACATTCTCGCACTTACGATGTAGAACTGCTCGTTTCGCTAACAGCGCATTATCGTACTGTGTAAAGCTCCTGAACCAGGACGGGTAATTTGTGTAGTGAATGTTTGTTTGTGTAATAATTAATCAATTATTGTAGACATTTGGATGTTATACCGATATCGTTACTCGGACTTTTTAAAAACTATGTTAAGTTAGTGGATCAAATGCTGACTGTGAAAACAACGACAATTCAGCCTTTTGTACATGTGCTGCAAGAGCTTTTAATGACAATAATATTCTGTCAATGTAAAAAAAAAACATTTCTCTGTAAAGATGCCTGAGGAGATTTGATGTACGAGGTAATGTCGAGATCGTAATATCTTATGAATTATTCTGATAAAAAAACATAGGTTAAGTATTTATCGTCGATATGAAGGCGGTGGCAGTGAGCAATGTATTAATCCCGTCCTGTAGTCTGTTCTGTAATCATTAAGAATATACTTTGAGGCACGTCTATGGACTGTTTTAATTGAAGACATGAGGTTGTGCGTGTACGGCGACCATACCACTGAACAGTATGCTTCTGACAAGGGTAAGATATAATAATTTCATTCTTTTATTATTGACAGGGGCATCATCAAAACCTACTGATCCTTTTGTATCAGATGACAACGTGTTGACGGATCGTCAAGATCTTTGGTATGTACATAGAATGAGTGATGACTTACATAATGGTGTACTAGTTGAGCAAATCAACAGCTAATTTACATAATATATGAGGAAAATTTATAAATCCATTGCATTCCATGATAGGACTTTCAAACTTGTCACATATGTAGCTGGGAAGGAGAGAAATGTCGATAGATATCAATTATGCAAATGATGACCTCATTTGCATAATTAATGAGAAAATATGAACATGTTGACGGATCATCTTGTTTTTGGTATGTTAGCGTAAGTGAAGACCTACATACTTTTTTAATGGGATACCAATTATGCAAATCAACAGCTTATTTGCATAATTAATGAGGATATTTTATAAATTCACTACATTCCATGATAGGAATTTATAACTTTTCACATATGTAGCTGAGAAAGAGAGAAATGTCAATACATATTTATCATGCAAATGATGATCTCATTTGCATAATTAATGAGAAAATATGAACGTGTTGACGGATCGTCATGATTTTTGGCATGTAGATAGCCTAAGTGAAGACTTATATAATGTGATACTTATTATGCAAATTAACAGCTAATTTTCATAATTTATTAGGAAAAGTTCATAAATCCACTGCATTCCATTATAGTTCTTTCATCAAAGTTATCACATATGTAACTGAGAAAGAGGGAAGAGAGTAAGAGGTGTATTTAAAGACTTTGAAAGAGAATAAGTCAAGAATGGATCAAAGGATCAACATAATTTTTGGTATTCTGATACCTTAAGTAATGCTTGATGCAACTTGATATCAATTAATTGTAACTTGGGATCTAATTTGAATAATCAATGCCGAAATTTTGTCAATCAACTCCAAGCATATAATAAGAAAGGAAATGAAATGAGTAACGCATTTGTCTACAGACATCATTCCACATAACAAACCTGGTTTATTTGGCAAAGGTATGTGTTCGTGGAACTCTGGTTTCAAATGAGTTGATCCAAATAACTGCAGTCCAAGGCATGCGTAGTACAGGTAAGAAAGTAATTTAATGTGTAAAATTCGTTCATCCCACATGTATAACACTATAGCCACCTCCCCCCGTGTATCATTCTGACACACATGTACGGGAAACATTTGGCATCGCTCCGATCTAGTGGCTTGTATACAGTACAGTCACCCTTCGGCGGGCAACTTCAACATGAAGTAGGTTATGTCCAATAGTATTTGTTGCTTAGTCCCTAGACTAGATTCAATCGTGTTTTTGGTGACATATATGTAGAGTCGTCGTGAATGGAGCATCCATGTTTGCAGTGAGAAAAATCTTAATCTTTTTGCCAACTTGTTTGTTGTATTTTCCTCAACTCTTAGTGTCTTTTAATACCCACTGTTTACAACGCGAAACCCATTCAACTTACCGCTTGCTGAAGAACAATAAGAGAAAGGACAACAATTTGGGAAAGACTTACGTTGTAAAATGCCTTTGTAAAATGCCAAACGTCCACTTCATGGTGACGCGGTACGCTCTACACTCTGAACCTGTCAACCTTTAATGGATCTTGGGGGCATCGACCTTAAATGGGATCCCATGTTAAACCAGCTGTATCGTACGACATTTTACTTCCTCTCATTTTGGATAGCTTAGATTCAAAGTGTTGACGTTTGGTTTTCTTTGTAGAATTACTACATAATACACGTGGCTCTTCAAACCTAAGAAATACCTTAGAACCGAAGGTGCCGATATATTCAGTCTGCAGGAAATGCCGATGTTACTTTACGAATTGACGTCCACAACACAGTGTGTGAAGTGTTTGTTTTGATATGTCTTTACTTCACGTTATATATGTAGCTTTTGCAACGGAGAGCAGAATTAATCGTATCACCATGTGCTAAAAGTTCACATCAAGTTGTATGTCAGAATTAGAATTGTAGTGAACAATTTTGGGACAATAGTTTCTTCCTAATCGCATCAATTAGGAAAGGCGTTGCCGTTTACTCGAGGTCACATTACGTTAAACATGATTATTTACCACGGATTCTCCTCTTAAATCGCCTAAATGTTCAGATTTAAAACAATAATTTCTATATTCAATTTCTCATCTTGAATCTTTGTCCTACCATGCCCATTTAAAGTTTGAAAGAAAATGGTTCATAAACACGGCTTGTGTAATCGCTTTCATTAGGAAAAACATGACGTAGGTGAGAATATAAACAGCTTATTCGTCTGCACAATGTATGGATTTATTGGTTATTTCAAGTGAGTTAGTCCAGATTACCGTAGTCTTAAACTAATTTGAATTTTTAGTAATGGTAAAAATAGAATTAATGCTGACGTAAGACCAAGGTAACAGTTTTCCAGTGTTTTAGATTAATTGGGGCAACATGTTACCTTCTAACTAGTGCGCATGCCCAGTATGTCATCATCGCCACAAATAACCTAGATGTTTTGGGGACTTTACCCGAGCTCATGTATATTTTCACGAGAGACAACTGCACAAATGCAACACGTCTGTCTATATAATTATAACAAGGAAACAAATATCACTTACTCTTATATTTAATAACAATTGCATTCTACATGCCTAAACTTCAAAAGAATGACGTGCTTATGAGCACGACGCAGACTGTCTTTCTACCAAAAACACGCCCTTTTTTTCAAATCGGTCTATCATCTTGAAGTGTTTAGATTAAAGCCGGCTTCCTCCTTGTATCATTCTGACACGAATCTGCGGAAAATATTCGGCACTACTCCGATTTACTGGCTGGTAAAGAGTACTAGTGTATCCACCCATCGGCGACTAACTTCAACATGAGGTAGGTTACTTCCAATAGGATTTGTTCCTTAGTCCCTGGACTAGATTGAAACGTGTCTTGGTATCCATACTTGCAGTCAGAAAAAGTCTTAGTTTCTTTCGCTTTTAACTTTTTTTTCTATATTCTGCAACTTTTCGTATCTTTATACAACAACGCGAAACCCCTTTAACTTCACCGCTTGCTAAAGGAACAACTAAAGAAAGGATAACAATTTTCGAAAGACTTTAAGTTGTCAAATGCCTTCGTAAAATGCTGAAAGTCCACTTCATTGTGACGCGGTACGTTCTACACTCTAAACCTGTCAACCTATATTGGATCTTGGGGGCATTGGCCTTAAAAGGTCTCGCGTTTAACTAGTTGCATCGTTCGGCATTTTGGTTGCGTTCATTTAGAACAGCTTTTATCATAGTCAAAGAATTGGCGTTTCGTGTTCTTTGTAGAATTACTACGTCATACACGTGGTTAATTAATTCTGAAAACCTTAGAAATACCTTAGAACTAAAGATGCCGATGTATTCAGTCAGCAGATAATGCCCATGCCACTTTACGAGTTGACTTTCCACCTCACAGAGTAGTTGTGACTGGATAAGTTTGCGTGAAGTATTCCTTTTCGATATTTCTGTAGAGCGAGCTGAACTCTTGTGCCAAAATACGCCCTCAGTCGTGTACGTCTGACCACTTCTTTGCTACTTGAACATGTAAAATGGGTATATCACTGTCATGGCGATTCTTTTCCTTATCTTTTGCGTGAGCAGACAAGACCACGGGTTGTTTTCCGGACCGTACCATCTCGAGTTGTAGGTAAAGAGATGTTAACTTTACGCTTTACTTTGCGTCATAGACTTAGCTTATTTCCTACGAAGAGCAGGTTTTTTTTGCATTTACAAATGTGCTTAAGATTCACAACAATCTTTGTGTCAGAATTAGAATTATAGAAAACAATTTTGGGACAATAGTTTCTTCCAAATCACAACCTACGCACCATTAAGGACCGGAGTTGCCGTTTACTTGAGGTCACTAAACGGTAGAGGTTAAACGCTTCTCTTAAATCAACTAAACGTACTGTTGAAATGCACCTATATGTATATATAATATTCCTTATCTTGACTTAAATATACAAAGTCCTTGTTTTAAAGAATAACGTCTGCATATTTCAGATGCAGGCGTGCAGGTAATATTGTTTTTGGATATAGGGTAATTCTTTTTACACAACCAGCAGGTACTTACATTGCTTACGTTTCCTTGTCTCTCAGACACCTTCATCAGTGACCTATGTGAAAATTCAAGCGTCTCAGATGGCGAAACGCCATTTGCGACCTCCGTCCAAGGCGTCTTAAATTATTGGGACGCTTTGGATGGTTACGGCGGCGGACGGCATGGGACGGGCTTTTGAACGCCCGACGAAACGTCCAAGACGGTCCGAACGGCATAACAAACGCTTGGACGCGTCTAGATTGGCACTTTAGACGCGTCCGGTCGGACGTTCGGGACGTCCGAGACGGCGTCTGAAAGCGGGCAGCCGGACGCTCCCGCGCTCCGTCGGGCGGGCCCCCCGCTGGGAACAGACGTCTCTGCGGACGGACCAGACGCCGATTGCGACGGACGTAAATGACGTAATCCAGGCTGCTGGGACGGATCGGACGCCGATTGCGACGGGCATAAATGGCGTAATCCAGTCCGCTGGTACGGGCGGTAGCCTCCACCACGCCTTCCCATGGGGGGTACAGATCGTAAAATTCGACAGAAAATGGAATGAAAGGCCAAGAGGCAGTCATCGCTATATTGTTAAAGGTTAATATCTGGGCCAAACTCCTAGCAAAATATTTTTTCTTCAAGACACAGTTTTAGTTAGACAGGCAGTACGGTAGAAACTCATAACGGGCCGGTGCATTTAATTTGGAACTTGCGTAGACGGCTGCCCGGACGCCGTTTCTGACGCCGTCCGGTCACGGCTATAATTTTATGGCCTGTTGGGACAAGCGTTGCCACATACCAAACAAACAAATATTCAGCCAGGCAGTGGAAGACCACCCACGACCGGGCCGTCAGGTTTAGTTAAAATCAAACGCAACTTGAACAAATTTCTTCGTAAATGTAGACATACTTCGCGGCGTTTGATAAACTTTGCTACATGTATGAAATTCAATCCGACCTTCAATCGTGTCCGCGGCTCTTTGTGCCGCCGTGCCGCCCGCACTGTCACACGTTACATCATAATGGACGAGTCCACATAACATCAAGGGTGAATACAGGACGTTTATATTTCTCTATCGTACATTTTAATCACAATAGTCTTAATTAAAGACTGGATACATTGTAAATGTGCAATACATTTTCTACAAAGCTCATATGTCATTTTTATTTCGCGGTAGCGAAACAAATTCGTCCGTTTCGTAAGTTCCCAACCCCTAGTAGTTGGGAGGGCCGATTTCATTGATTGCAAAATCGGTAGGTGCTATCTCATTATCTGTTGTCTAAATCTACATTTTAACAGCATTATCATTCTTAATCGAAACCACAGATATTTTTTACAAGTATTTTACAACGTGTTCATAAGTCTTTTTATTTTGTGGCATCAAAGTAAGATCCTAAATTTTATCATTCCTTTGCGTATGTGGGGAGGGCACCGAAACTTTGCAACCGTCGTCGGCAAACTTTTCAACAACATGTTGTACAAAAATAAGAATAAAATGAGTATTCACTTACCGGCGCCAGCAAAGTATCGACAGTCAGCTAACGGAAGGACGCTGCTTCTTTTGACGGCATCTGTGATTTCTCCTGTCCGTTACGTTTCACAGTTGCTTCAGGTAAGTAGTATGATTTATCCCCCTTGTCGGCGCACGACAAATAATTTTTGTACATTCTTTTTTAGTATAAATAACGAATAAAGTCATCGCCGTAAACCCAACCTCAGCACAATGTCGTAGAAACATCAACTGCTACTTCTAGACGTGATGTCCTTGGTCTAAAAGTAAGCAAAATTTTAACAAACAGACATAAAATTCACAGAAATAGTCACCTTCTGAACATATGTCCTGCAACCGCCGGTTGTTCAACGGTCTGAAATTCGAATTCACCCGCTGAAATTGGCGCATGTGCAGAAGTTAAAACGTCATGTTTCCCGTGGGGATAAGGACAGACGCAAGCCGTCTGAGGGCGTCGGTTTCCTAAGTATTTTATAGCCCCATCAGTGGCCGTCTCAGACGGCCGTCTCAGACGTCTTTCAGCCGTCCAACAAAAAAAACTGACAGAACGGCCCGGACGCTCACGATGTGTTCGCGGCCGTTTCTGACGGCAATGGACGCGTCCAGAGAGTTTGAAACGCGCTCAGACGCCTTTGGACGCTTGTAGACGCCGTCTTAGCAGTTTCGGACGCTTGAATTTTCACAGACAGACAGCGCTTATAACTGGAGTTCTGCTTCTCACCGCTATATCTAGCCGATGTAGGTGGCGCTTTTGTGGTGAGAAAATAATCCAAAAAGTTGCTAAACTTGTATCCCCCCTCGTCCCGGTTCATCACCACGGTTGACTTTCTTATCCAGATCGCCTCCCCAATCCACCGTGCCCGCCTGTTATCTTTCCTGTATTAGACAAGCAGTACCTGCTGGTTGTATAAAAAGAAATCTCCAATAGCTACCAACCCTAAAAAACTATTTTCGGAATAGTTTTTTTTTTTTCTCTTAAATCCAAAGAGTATTTGTTTTGACTAATTTAATTAATTTGATATTTATACGTCAATATATGACATGTAAATTTTGATGGTTATGATAAACGTCACACAAGTAATTGGATATAGGTTTAGAAAACGGTCAGACATTTTCAGAAAGTATGCACTACGAACGACTAACAAAATGTAGTAGTTGCTACCTGAAACGTCTGGCTGTTTTTTATTTATCCAGTTGGGTAAGTGTTGCCTTGCGCAACTTGATGTTAAGTTTGTGTCAGTTGTATGTTGCATCATACAGTGGTACAGGACCCAGACGTTCACTTCTATACTTCTTTCATGCATCTTTGCAGCAAACCAATAGGTGGTAACAGCCTAGACAGCAGCATCAGAATGTCCACAACTTTGTACGCGTACCGCTGAGAGGATAACAACAGTGAAGACCAACGGCTCCCCACATCCATGAATAAATCTAGGAATATCTATGCCTTAGTTATTAGACCATGTTTAAAATCACTCCGTTTTTACATATTATAAATCAAGGAGATGTTATTTTGTTGACAGAAACGTGCTACATTCGGGTGATATGTAATTACCTTCGCTATGTGTTTGGTAGTGTTTCCATGTGAGTGAGTTAGTGAGTTTGTGTGTGTCTATGCTTGTGTGGGTGAGAGAGAGAGTGTGTGTGTATGTGAGTGATTGTGTGTGTGTGTGAATGTAGTTGTGTGTGTGTGCATGTATTAGAGTTTGTGTGTGTGTGTGTGTGTGTGTGTGTGTGTGTGTGTGTGTGTGTGTGTGTGTGTGTGTGGACTGCATAACTCCTGAATGTCTCAGTGGATTGTCTTGATATCTGGTATGCGGGTAGATCTTTATGAAACCGATTAGATTTTGGGTCCCCCACTATTCTTACGTTGTTAGCGAGGAGGCTTCAATAGAGATGACGTCGACTTGGTCTTCATTTATTGTTCAATTGCTGCTAGATGAATCTAAAAACACCATTCTTTGTCTCTGCATTAATAATTGGGATAGCTGGAATAGCTAATTAGTGAACATCTTTTATTTAATTTTGGAATAAATGTTTATACGATACCATAGACTGACTTCTTGTCAGACGATTGCATTGTATTTAGTTTATCAATTCATAAAAGTGCACGCTATCTATTAAAAATGATAAGCAGTTTGCATAGCATCTGTGTATTTCTGAAGTGTGGCTTATGTACAACATAATGCATATTCAAGTAAAATTAAATGATTTGTTTGGAAAACAATTACGTCTTTACTTCAGCATTGAATATAGATATAAGATCTTGATGTATTTGTTTTGCTTTAGTTTGTTTTATTTCTTACGAACAAGCCTGTAAATCAAAATTTGGAGTTGTACAGATTCAACGAGTGTCATTGAGGCCACCTAGCGATTGGCATAAAGTTTGCAGCTACAAGTAATTTACATCTGCACTAGGGGTGGGTACCGGTACAGAAACTTCAGGTCCAGGTCCGGTTCAGGTCCAGAGGATCAGGTCCAGGTCCTGACCTGAACCTGATTTAGTCTGAATCATAATAATGGTCCATTTTACTACAAAGAAACCAGTTTGGTGGAGTATTAGACTCACACTGGCGTTTTAAAATCGAACAACGCTAACTGCACCTGTACAATTGACTGTAAAACTTGGTAGAAATGACTATAAACTCTAATCTGCTTCGCTCTTGTTAATTTCTTCCACCTGCAAGCGCCAAAACGTGTGAATGCCTGATCAAATAATCTGTTAATTTTCTAAAAGGTCCAACATCCGGCACATCTACTTTTTTCCACCTACTAGTGTTTTTGTATTCATAAGAATTATGCAGCATTATAGGTCTTGTACGGAATACTTTGCGTTTTATAGAACTATTACGATCTCCTAACATGAGAAAGATGAAATATGCGAGTTTTCTGACTTCGTAGGATTTTACCATATCGATTAAATGATAACTAAATGATATTATATAAATTCAGTATAAATTGGATGATTTTTCAGTGAACCGTATCAACTAAGCAAATTTGTACAAAATACGTAGGAACCCCTTTGATAGTTAACCCCTTGTCAATCAACCATGGCAAACACTAAAATGTATGCCATCTTTACATACACACTCGCCATTAACAAATGTAAGAAAAGTCAATTTAAAAAAAAAAAAACCTCCTACCATTTCACTATAACGTAAGACACGTATGTCAATGACCCATCATATGTGGCTAAACGGGTTTTCTCTGTTATTAGTCACCATTAGTGAACACACGCAGTGTGCGGGTCAAAGGTTCAGATTTCGCCTGGAGGTATTCAGAACAAGAATGGTATACATTCAAGGTCTCGCTGACACTCACCAGTAGACAGTACAAAATGTATGTTTAGTTTTTTTTCTCTCATAACATTGATTAACAACTAATATGTAATTATTAAGTGTTTTGTTTTTAGTTTTGTAAGGACGCCCCCTTCATAAGCAAGAATTTTTGGGTACTAATTCCTAGCAGGCCTTATTGTTGTAACCTTGTAGGGCGTAGGCTCATCGGGTGAAAAGAAGTAGTTACAGCCGGTGACGTCATTGGGCAGAACGTTAAAAAGTGACCCATTATTTAAGAAAAGCCTTACCATGATCACGTTAAAGAAGCATAGCGCAAGCACCGTACTTATTCAAATGAGTAGGGATTATTTACGATATAAGCTGGTTTAAACCATTACTGTTCAATGGCTGCACCCGGGGCAAACTATCGCATGGTGTCATACGAAAATTTGCCCCAGGTTCGATACCTTGTTACCTTGATAAACGAAATGTACCAGTTTTCTGTATATTACACTACACAAGCTTTAAAACAGTGCGATTTAGTCCTACCAAGGACGCTTTTAACGGGCGCAGTTCAAAAAATGATCGTAACGTGCTGGCTGTGAAGAGTCTTAGGTTGGAAAGCAGCCATACGAGTAGACAAACAAAGCCACCTACTCATATTTCGTCCAAAATATCTTTAAATTAATAAAATAACCATTTTTATTCATAGAAAAGGGCAAAACGAGTATAGTTAATAACATAACATCAAATGCATGTATTACTCTTGCTGACGTCACGATATTTATCTTAACGGGTTTTGACGTCATGACTATTAAATGTCCTTGACGTCACAAAGGTCATGACATTAAAACAGAAGGACACCAGACAGATGTCACTACCTGTAAGATAAGCTTAACAATGGTTTGTGAGGTTATTTTGTAAGAGGATATATTTTTCAAACTGGCTTCAACTACAGATGTTAATCACAATCAGGTTAGTAAAAAGTTACTTTATGCTTTTTGTGGTATTTACATAGAAGCAGGGTCAATTTGTCTTCAATTTGACATAACATGTACAGCTCAAATGCCATGGCTATACTGAATACATTCTGTCACTCTACAATATTTTTTTGTTTGTGTGTAACTGTGTTTCTTCAATTATTAAAATAACTGAAGAAACACAGTTACACACAAACAAAGTACACACAATTATGGTGTAAAAATAATACATTTTGCGAAAACATATCATCTTTCTTACAAACATTTTTCTTTTTGTTCCTATTTTCAGTTCAGTTCTAAAACTTCAGTATGCAGCTCACCAAATCAATTGCAGTCATGTGTCTCGTCTATTTGTCAGTGTCAGCATTGTACCAATTCTATCTCAAGGTATGTACATTTTAAATCCTCTTCTTCGATTGCACAACAATTGTTCTATTTTTCACTCGATTGAATAGAACTGCATATTGCGAAGACTATGACATATCAAGAAAAGTTGAATGTACTGTAGAATAGTAAGAGGTAATTGCGTACTAGACAACATGGGGAAGACACAAAAATCTAGAATATGCATCTGGATCTGTCCTTAAAATACAAGAAACATAAGGGTAACATTTCAAAATTTTACATTTTGCTGTCACTATTCATTTTTGTTAAAATGTACTCAAGAATGATTTGCTATATATTCTAAGGTATTAATAATGATTTTAAAAACTTCATATCTCCACCCGTTTAGATAAGTCTATCAAATATATTGCCGTTAACATTTTCTTTCTTCAAGGACAACGATTGGGTCACTTCGAGACCACGCCCTAAGCCTGGTGTGTTCCAAAGGACCATGACGATCACACAGAATATAAATGTAAAGAATAGCAAACAGGTATCGTGATTTTTTTTCTTCTGACTCAAATTTTATACGATGTTGCCTTAAGAGTACGGTGTAGACAACTTAACTTTGACTTTGACCCGACTAAAATCACGCTCGTAGCTAGCAGACGGTCATACCGTCCCGTAATTGTTTTTAATCGAAAACCAGTCATATGGACGTTCTTTTTTCATTGGCTTTTGCTGACGAAAATACCCATAACGTTTGAAAACTCAAGTTGGCGGGCCTGAACTACCAGACCCCCAACTGGTAGCTTGTATATGCATTAAGTCATTTTGTGACGTCTTTCTGACGTCATTGCTGTTGCCATTGACTACAAAAGTCATAACAGACATCATTATTCTATCTAAACTTACTGTGACATTGTCGTAAAGTATAATATAACTTGAAGTTTTCTGAATACCCTTTTTTCATTGTTCCTGCCAATATAATCACATAAACTAGATGACGTCATAATGACATCAAAGCTCATACAATTCTCATACTTTACTTTTATATCGTTTATTTTAACTTTTTCTCGTAGAATTTTAACAGCTCATCACAATGTATCGTCGTTTGTATTCTCTTTCTTCAAGCACATGGATTTGGTCATTTCAAGGCCACGACCTAAGCCTGGGGTATTCCAAAAAACCATGACGATTACCAAGAATTCTACCTTTAAAATCAATGTAAAGGTATCGTCATTTTTTTCTTCTTGTGACTTGAATGTTATACAAATGCTTCCCTTTGACATTGGGGTGGGGTTTATTCACATTGACTATAGCCTGGCTAACATCGCGCTCCTAGCGGCCGACCCTACAGTCTCAGGGGGTCATTTACCGCATCCAGTAGGAGATTATGTAAACACAGACCAACTTTGTCTTTATTTATACCCACTTTATAACCACCTCCGTTCGTCAGCATAAAATGGATACTCTGTGTTGTAAGAATACATTGCCAACTTGTACCCTTGAGCTTTGTCTGGACGCAAAGCACACACTTGAAAAAAAGTTTTAGCTGATCTCGCAGACTTTCATCAGGTGTATGATTTGCTGCGCGATGACGTCAGAAGTGAATCAAAGGTTTAGAAAAGAAGGACCTTCATCAAACAGATTATGAAAGACGGACTGGCATTGACCCAATATTTACAGTGTGTGTTTTCTTTGTGTTTTAACAAAGCTTAATTTGTACAACGTTTGTACAATTAATTTGTGAATACATTCCTATAGTTTTTTTGTAGCTTAACTTTGTAATAATGACCAGAAATGCAGAATAGAAATAGTAATTGTATATCCAGTAACTTAAAGGCTTCTAGATCCAAGTATGAGAATATGTTTTGCCCTTCACCCAGAATGTGTCGAATTCATTGGTTGTCGGGAAGCCTTCTTTAAAAAGTACTGATCAACGTGTTGGATCCAGCACCAACGTGTCTGAATCTATCAACAGGAACAAGTTATCAAGGTACCGTTATTGCATAACAGAGAGTCTACACTCTACTAATGCGCTACACTGAGTAAATCCGCCTTTATTTTCTTACTATCCCATCTATTTGACCACTGGTGTACCACTAAAGATACGGCATGCTACCAGTGCCTATCACTGGCAGTTACAAATTGCTTTTGTCAGTGAACAGTTTATTCACCATTAACCATTAAACTAATACAAACCGAAATCTTGAAATCCGTACATGTGTGTTCGAGTGATTTTGTTTGTCTGAATGACGTGGACATTATATGTGTGACTTTGGTTAAAGTGAAGTAATCATATCCTGACTGATAATATCCTACGTTTAGGATAGCCTTTCAGGGCTCGAACTTTATTTTGGAATTAGGTGCTTAAAAAAATTGGGTGTTTGGGTGCACCACTTAAATTCAAGTAGAATGTCAGAAAAACCTAATAACAAAAGATAGTTATATGCTATCAAATTCTTGAACAAGTACCATGACAGACATTTATATTATCTTTCTAACCCTTAGATGCCAAGAATGTGATGTATACTAGTACACTTTGATTTCTTTACATAAATAAACCAAAGAAAATATTTGGATGCACCCTGTGCACCCACAGAAAACAATTAGGTGCACAGCTCCAATTTTGGGTGCACCTGGGTGCATATGCACCAAGTACTTTGGGCCCTGCCTTTCGAGACATTGCAATCAATTTTACATCATTTTTAATTTCTTTTTTCCATAGCAAAGAAATCTGTTATCAGCCTCACACTAATGTAGCCTTCCTGAAGGTTCACAAATGCGGCTCTACTACAGTAGCGAACCTCATGTTTCGATTTGGTGACAAACACAACCTGATTGTTGCTCTGCCGCCGAAGAGGGACCGCCCCACTATAGGCAGGCTGGGAACAATAAAGTAAGTAACCGACTGCCAAGCACCTTTGACCCTTTGCTGACGTCACACATCCGGTCTGGATGTGTGAATTAGGCTCAGGATCATTTCTCTTGATAAGGATATGAGGACTTAACGAAAGCTTGTTGGTAAGCGCTTTATGTAAAGATATAAGGTTTCAAAATTGTAACATAACCAAGAATATCATAGGGTATGCTGATCCCATGATGCTAATAGGAACATATACAATCACAGTCTTTACTCAAGTAATCTTGTTACCTGCATGTATGCAGGTATGGTTTTGATGCTGGTGGGAACTTTTCGGTAGCCGGGGATGTAGGGCGCTGTATCTCGTGAACGGATGGTGCAAGCACGACGATTTTTGGTACGTGGGTTGGGGATGGTAGCCTGACACTCAGGTGTTATTTTGGGCCTCCTGGCGCTTGACCTTGACATTGAAGGTGGCATTTTTTGTGTTTTGGGGGCACTTTTGGCACTGTGTGTCCGGAACGATACTCGCGATTGCGACGATTTTTGGTGCATGGGTGAGGGGTTGTTGCCTGTTGCCTAGGATTGACTTTGGGCCTTGTCGCGTTTGAACTTGACCCGGCAGGTCGAATTTTGTGTCCGGGAGGGGTGTTTCCGGAGTTATATCTTCTGAACGGCTGGTGCTGGCGCAATGATATTTGGCACATGTGTCGGCGGTGGCTGAATAATGCTCAATTTTGATTTTGGCGCCCTTGGTGCTTGAACTTGACATTTTAGGTTACCTTTTGTGCGGGCACGGGGCGTGCACTGTATCTCCGGAACGCAAGGTGCCATTGTGTTGCCATTTGGTACGTGAGTTGTTTGTGGTGTCCTGGTGGTCAGGTTTGATTTTGGGCCTCCTAGTGCTTGAACTTGATACTGTATAGGTTGACCCTGTTTTAGTGTGGTTGGGGCATCCTCCCAATATCTGCTTGGTTTTAAAAACAGATTATGGTTGGGTGTAGAACCATCATCTGGCCTGGGCCACCTTCAATGTATCAGGTTACTTAGTGGCACTGACAGTTTGCCAGATGACGGGAGTGTACAAGATTATATATCTGTTGGTCAGGTATAATTGAAGTTTGCTTATTACTCTTTGTGGTGTTTCTAGAGCTGTATAGTACTGAGTTTTAAGTTCCGGTACAAGTTCCTTTACCCTGTTGGCAATCATGGTTGAACTTGAACTTAAACAGAAGAAGATGCAATTTTCTAATGTGGAGGAGAACTGTATAGAGTGTGGGCATATTAAGAGAAAGGTATGTGTATGATTTGTCCTGTGTTTCTTTTTGTTTCTTTGGTAATGCCATTTCCATACTGTATACATGTAATTTGTTGTTTTGGGCTAGTCATATTCGCTTGGTTTTTGGGCCTGCTTAATCTATGGTACAGGCAGGGTTAAGTGGTGGAGGCTTAGCTTTGTTCTGTTTTAAATTCAGCATCGTTTGTTGCATTTTGTCGCGGCAAATATATGATGAAATTCCCCTTCTAAGCAACTGCTCATTGGTTTGCGGGGATGTTTGCTGGGTGTTTGCTTTGACTACAACAGCTTCTGAACTTTTCAAAGCTTCCATTGCCAGCAGCTTGCCATCTATAAATGGGATTGACAAGGACATTTTTCATAGTAAATTATGCTGTTAAATTTGGCTTAGATACTACAGGAGATTTAGGTTTGGGTTGGATGGATTGAATGAAAATATCATACCACCCTGGGGACTAACTGTTGCTGCTGCATGGGGGCTACCACTATTCATGTTGTCTAATGTCTATGGAACTACAGATAAAAGTATCATTGGTCAAATTATGCGAGTAACATTCCGATGTCAAGTGAATAACACCCCAGAAATAAATCTTTAATGAATATCATTGGAAGAACACAAACCAAGGAGACTTAGCAGCTGCATTAGGTCAGTACATTGAAATAGGAAGATATTAGTATATCATGTGACAGAGTAACTACATGTGCATGGGCCATCTGAGACAAAAAAAGGTAGCGTCTCAACAACTTCAAAGTACTGTGGTTGGTTACATACTTAAGAAATCCAAAATAAGTAATGTTCATCCCTGTCCAAACTTACAAATTCAGAAAATGGAATTTCAGAGTCAGACTTTTGCATGGTGCACAACCAACACAGTAAAAAGCTCACCTTTCCAACCATGTACCACAGACAAAAAGGCAAAAATACACAATAGGTCTACAGAAACCCAATACATTTCATGCAGGCCTGAGGTCTACGAACTCTTGTTTTAAAATGTTTTTATACTCATGGCCCTCGTTTTGGTGCAAGCTCAATTGCTAGGGTATAAAGTGACTGCCGGTATCGGAATGTTGTCTGTGATACACTTTTCTGTCTGTTTTTTTTTGTGCTGTTTTTATTTTATATTTGTATATGCATCACCTGTATGCGAATCGTATTATTTTCTTCCCGAGTCGCAATGCTTTATTGTTAATACAGTCAAATGTTGAATACAATAAATTTACAGTATACTCTCATTTATACTGTTTACGTTTGTTTACTAAGACACACAAAAAAGAGATATGTTTTGTTATAGTTTAGCTAATATACATACAGAATAAATATCTAAATTTATTCGTGTCCAAACGTTGTTGTGTACAGATACAGTGACTATAAGCATCCACCTGGCGGAAAGCGGTGGAACATCTTCGCCCACCACGCTATGTACGATAGGACACGGTTTCACCAACTCATGGCTCCTGATACACGGTATGTGTGGTACAGGTTAAAAGCCACCAATGAAGTCTATACATAAAAACATGTAAGAAAAAATGGATGTCAAAAGTCACCTACTTGAAGTTTAGTCGGTGGTAAATTCACATTGGCAGAAAATTCTGACTTCTAAATTGTATGTCAAGAAAGTTTCGATCATCTCTATACGGTGTAAAGTTCAACACCGCAGCCAAACGAAC
The DNA here is from genome assembly GCA_019207045.1 of Branchiostoma floridae x Branchiostoma belcheri. Classification (NCBI taxonomy): domain Eukaryota; kingdom Metazoa; phylum Chordata; class Leptocardii; order Amphioxiformes; family Branchiostomatidae; genus Branchiostoma; species Branchiostoma floridae x Branchiostoma belcheri. The sequence goes on along the minus strand of CM033033.1, from coordinate 21,126,855 downwards.
TTTGGTGACCTTTTGACCTTCCAGAGTTGACATCAAAACATAGAAATTACACATATACTAGACTGTCCAGGACAAACCTTACATGGCTCAAAACCTACTTTTCTTGCAAAATCAAATAGCCAGAACTCATATAATTTCCAGCTCTAAAATGCCAACATTTCCCAAGATACAGGCTTTTTAGACTTACTTTTGCAAGTTATATCTTTGCCATTAAAATCCTCGTTCTGCACAAGTCTGTAATGGTAGCCTTTCACCTATGTCAGAAGACGTCCACGATGAAACACTTTGGTTGAGTGCCTAAACTTCCCAACCCTGTGTCTGAATTCTGACTTTTTGGGGTGAAAGGCAACCAACAAATTCAGTAATGATGCTCATGGTGCTACCACAAAATACGAGCTACCATTAGAAAAAACAATCTTTCAGATAATATAAATCATTGTGGTAGAAATTATGAAGCTAAAACAGCGGTAGAATGATCAAGGAAACTTTCGGCACTATTGTTTCCAGACCGTCTTACATATTAAGTACCCGATAGACTCCCACGGTGCTGTAATACACCGTATGACTATGGCTGACTGAATCTGACATACCGAATTTTATATCATTGTAATGGTCACTATATTGGATTTTTAGTAATGTATAATGCATTTATTAAGTATTCAGGGAGATATAATCAACTAAAATCAGAAACACAAACCATTTTTTAAGCATTTTATGCCAACATTTTCTTGACCTTTGTTTTCAAGGTATGTCACCATTCTACGAGAACCCTTAGGACGGCTCCAGTCTGCCTTCAAGTACTTTCATCTGCAAAGGCATTTTACAGGTCTTGAAAAAGAAACTCGGCGTGGAATACCTCCTGTTGTAACGTACCTTACCAGACCAGAGTACTGGGATCCACGATACCGGCCACCCAGAAGGTCAGAAAACAAGGAACATTTCTGCTTCAGGAACTGCATGGCTCGAGATTTGGGTCTCAAAGAGAAAGATTATGACAACAAGATTGCTGTACAAAAGTTCGTAAAAGACATAGAAAACGATTTCTTAACGGTGCTGATCTTAGAACATCTAGAAGAGTCTTTAGTTTTACTCAAACGTCGCATGTGTTGGACGTTTCACGACATTCTTTACACATATGGACGATCTTCGAGAAAGCAGCGCTACAATCGGAAGGTGACAATCACAGCCGCTATGAAAGATAGGTTTTACAAGCACAACAACGCCGATGTCATGTTGTACACTCGTTTTAACGACTTGCTCCAACAAGATATCAAGAGAGAAGGTGACGATTTTCTACGAGAGGTGAAATACTTCAAGCGCGTTAACAACGATGTGAAGCGCTATTGCCGTTCTAAGAAAAGGAAAGGGCAAGGAAAAATGGTCATTACTAGAAGCAGATGGAATGACGCTTTCTCTGTTGACAGCACATTTTGTGGACGTTATGGAAAGGGTAGAAAATATTGGCATCCAATTCTACAATCAGCGTATCATTAGAAATTAGTATATGAAATTAATATAAATTATACACACAATCAAGGGATGTGACTTATGTAGTAGGAAAAGATAAGGGGGCACACACCAGTTTATTTGGGGGTTCAAATGGAGGCGGCACACCCTCAAGTCTAGCGACCATCTCTTCCAGGGAATTATCCTGAAGGAAAATAACTGTATATGGGGTGAGAGGATATACCTTCAGCTACAAGACCAACTGAGTTTCGATCCTTCAACTTCTCTAATTTTGAAAAATTATAGGGAAAAAACATTATTTTCATATCAAAAATGATGCACAAAATCGGGCATTTTCGCATTGGATAAAACAGATGAAGAAGATTTTTCCGGCAAGCACGACTGATACTGCCAGAAAGAGGAAAATCTAAAGACTAATCCAGCCAATTATAAAGAAAATTCTAGTACTACAGTTTTTTTAATCATCCACGGCGCGCGGCATTGCAACTTTGCTTGACACAGCGCTTCAGAGGTAAATCTAGGTCACGGGCCTCTTTACATTCAGGCGTAGGGATATCGCGGAAGCAACGCCCGGACCAAAACACAATTTGCACCAAAAACACACCATTTCCTACGCTTTTCAGCCATGTAACCGTTTAATGTCATTTCGCAGGAAATAATGAGAAATGTCAACTCAAACATGGGCCCTCGGAAGCCTTTCGTCACTTTTTGGTCGCGGACTACCACGGACCCCGGTCGCGGAAGAACTGGGGTGTGCACCGATAAGTAATGTATTGAACCTCCACCAGGTCTACGTAGTTATAGATCATAAAATGGTCAGAAGGGGAATAATCGGATAGAGTCAGTCCTTATATCTTAAAGTTGGCTGGTCAAACCCTGCGGTTGCGAGATTCCCATTATTCTCCATACAACTAGCGTCAGGTAGGCAAAGGAATAATTGAGAGGGCAATGCCAGAGAATGGTCAGGTATAACAGTCACTGAAAAAACTTAGAAAGCAGAAAACCAACAAGATATTCTATGGCGCTCCAATTTTCAAATACTAAGGAAAACATGACATGAGGTAGCAAGTGCAGTTAGTCTGATAGAGAGAGCAATGCATCATTTAAGCTTTCCCAAGCTAAACATGCATAGCGTATAAAACGATAAAGTACAATGAACTTTTACATATACACATATGCATCTTATTACAACAATAAATAAAAAAGGTGTTGTTAAATCATACTGGATATGAGGTTATGATCCTATAGTGTTCTGTTTAAGTCTTGTAAAAATGACACAATTTCTACAGTGGTCGTGATCAGAGTTATTTAGACCAAGTTGCTAAATTTTCAGTTCCTCAATGTACTATTTTAATCGTTCAATTTCCATCCAATGATAAAGAAATGGTTTAAATAGCAACTTCTGCACTTCTTGCAATCTTTCTTCAACTTGGCCTCCTTTGTTTTAACCAGTTTAACACTAAGATGTCCACACCTTCTTACCTTCACCCCATGTTGTCCCAGCCAGCGCTAGAAGCGTCCCAATCACAGTCAACAGGTGGTTAAACATGCCATTTTCCCCACAGAGTTCGTCTTGTTTGTGGCTCAGGGAATAGAAAGTGATCCGGCTCGTCAGACGTCTGTTTGTCTTTCAACCGTTCCGGGTCAACAATTCAGTTCCAAACGTGCGTGTTATGTTGTATATTTTGTAGCGGTTACGTAACAATTAAAACGTCTGTCAAACGATAGTTCTACAAATAGTAAAGAAAGACGTGTATTTGCAATATCAACAAGACATATATTTTTGCTTTAAACCTAAATCATTGAAATTATAATAATAATTTTCGATGTTGTTTTGCTACTTTTAAAAAAGTACTTGTCATCAATAGCAAGCGTATTGCAAGGTGAGTGAAATATTATAAGAAATTTATAAGTGAGGTATATTGTGATCACATAGACGTACGATAATCTTAACCTTGTCCAGGTGAAAGATTTTTGCTTCAAGGTCAAAAACACTTCATTATTGACCTTTCAAAGTAGGTGCTAAAGTTTTGATTATGTGTTTTGATTGAGACCAACTGGCTAAAGAAAAATGAGATTATTATGTTTGTATGTACGGACTTCATTAAAAGCTTGGAATTCATTGGATTAAATTTTGGCAAGACATGACCATAGAGCTCATTAGTCACAATGTTATTAACTATTCTATCTGGAAAATGTAAAAGCAAGTAAAAGCACTTTTGTTTAGAAATAATGTAGAAAAATGAAGCATAAGATGGATAAGGTCACCACAATTTAGGCCTTTCCACAACCAAACGATTATGTAGAATGATATACACCCCCTTAACGCCTAACATGGAACTTCCCAAGTACATAGTACATGTTTGTCACCTTAGTCCCACTGGGTGCTGATACTTCGCTTTAGGTATGGCGTTTAGCACAATTAATTAAATGATCAAAGAATGTCTGTTCTGCAATGTCTATCAATCTATGAACAATCAACGAAACACATACCCCTCGTAAATATTACGAAATCCAAAAGAAACAGCAAGTTTACTTTAAGAAGCTTAGAAAACGGATTTTAAAATCCAAGCACACCCCCTGTTGCGTAAAAATGGGACGATCCAATGACGCAAGAAACCTGTTGTCCTCTCCAGTTCAGTTTCGGTGGTTTGCAAGTATGACGTCTAACGCTATCAGCGAAATAACCGAAGAATTTCTGGTCTGCCAGATCTGTTTGGAGGACTTCAGGCAGCCTAAGGTGCTGCCGTGTCTTCACACCTTCTGCCAGCCGTGTTTGGAGAGGCTCCTGGCCACAGAGCCGGTAGGGAAACTCTCCTGTCCGTCGTGCCGACAGGACGTGCCCCTCCCACAAAATGGCGTCCAGGGGCTGAAGTCCAATTTCCTCGTTGGCAAATTGCACGACATTTTGCGACAACAACCAAAAGGGAACGGAGAAACATCGGAACCACGGGCAGAGGGAGTCCCCTGTACGGCCTGTGAGAGAGGCAACCCTGCCGAGTTCTACTGTGTGGAGTGTACCGACTACTTGTGTCAGAGGTGTAACGAAACGCACCGTGGACTCCGAGTGAGTAGATTGCACAAAATTATGACAATTCAAGACATACAATCAGGCCGACTTATAGCTGAGCTTCGTGCAAGGGAGACCACCAAGTGTGAGGATCACAATGAACTGAACAAGTTCTACTGTGACACCTGTCACCGGGTCATCTGTCTGCACTGTGTGGTAACGGCACACAAAGATCACCAGTATGTGGAGATAGAGAAGGCGGCAGAGAGGGAGAGGGCAAAGATCAAGGCAAAACTGTCGTTAGTCAAAAACACAGCAGATCAGCATGAGAAGTGGATAGAAGAGTTACAGTCAGTAAAGAACGATTGGCCTTTACAGGTACAGCGTACAGAAGAACAGATAGAAAAACAGGCAGAGGCTATCATAGAGGCCGTTCGGATGGAGCAAACCGCGGACGAGAAAATCGCAATGAGGGCTGAACTGACCAACGGTTTCATGAACTTGACCTTTGACAGACCAGCTTGTGACCTACAACTGGACGTGTCAAACCTGATAGGTGGGATAAAAGAAACAAGAGTGTCATTTACAAGCACGCTGTCACCACTACAAATAAACGTGGAAATAGGAACCCGACTAGGAAGTCCTACACTGCTAAAAACTGTTGGTCAGCTGCAGAAAGGCAGTGAAGATGGACAGTTTAAATACCCTTCATCACTCGCTGTCACCAAAGATTGATACATGGTGGTGACTGATTGTGACAACAAACGTCTGCAGTTTCTTGACAAAGATGGCTCTTTCATGAAGAAAGTTGAAATGGAGTTTGAGCCATGGTGTGTGGCGGCACTGACAAACGGTGATCTGATGGTCACAGGAGACAGACACAGGATTCACGTACTTGACAAACAGAGGAGGGAGTCACGTGTCATCAAGGTGACAGGTGCGTCAAAAATATATGATACTACAAAAGGTATCGATGTTGACGGTTTAGGGCGGATCATTGTCACTATCGGGTACCAAGTGTTTGTACTCAGTCCCAGTGGTGACGTCATTCTGAAGTTCGGGGACAAAGGTCAAGGTCAGCAGCAGTTGGGTTCCAACCTTCGTCTGACCGTCAACAGCACCAACCAAATCATAATCAGTGACCATGACAACCACAACGTGAAGGTATATGACCCCATCGGTCGTCGTCTCTTCACGTGCGGGTCACTTGGCAGGGTACCTGGTCAGCTGAGCAAACCCTACTATGTCATCACGGACAGCGAGGACAACATCATCGTGGCTGATTTTGGCAACCATCGTGTTTCCTCATTCAGTCGGGACGGCACGTTTATCAGACACGTGCTGACACGGGAGGAACACGGACTGAAATGTCCAATGGGGCTAACGCTGACATCCGACGGGCATTTGGTTGTAACTGACTTTCATTCTATCAAGATATTCAAGATGTAACGGATAAAAAGCTAGTCATATTTTGCAAAGTTAAGAATTGATATAAAAAGTTTGTATTCATTTCTATATACATTTTAAAATATGTTTATACTTTCTCAATGTTCCTCCATTCTAAAAGAATATTCAAAATACAGTATTAATACTAATGACAGTGAGTGCAGTGTCCTCTTCTTCTTTTGAGTGCCAAAGCTCATTTTTCCAATACTGTACTTACCAAATGGCTACATCGCACTGACATTATCTGAAATGTCTATTATTTTTAGACCTTGAAAAATACCATATAAAGTAATACATTTTCACCATACATATGTAACTTATTCACAATCTGCTGTGAGTTAAATGTAGTTTATGACACCCCAAGACCCAAAATAGACGATAGCAGACGAAGGGCACTGACACGGTCTAAAGCATTTCGGTATAGCTTACAGTCACAACTAGAGTTCCACGAACACATACCTTTGCCAAATAAACCAGGTTTGCTATGTAGAATGGTGTCAGTAGACAAAAATGTGTTACTCATTACATTTTATTTCATATGCCTGGAGTTTGTTCATAAAAATTTGCGGAAACTCGACAAACTGGAGAATGGGCGAGTGGAGAAATACGGAGCGTGCAACAGTTTGTAACATAATGAATCGACTTTGTTCTTATTTTAAGCCTTGGAACAGAATTACATTTCACGTACAAGTTTTATGTTGTTCAAATTCACTGTTCAAATGTATGTACTGAATAAAAGATGTATGTTTTAGAAAAGAATTTGTCGCTCCTACTCAACTGGAAACTCTACTCTACTCTAATCTACTCTTAAATGGGTCAGTGTGGGTAGGCTATATGATAATAGGGTTAATGACCCACCTGTTCCTCGGTATATATGGTGTCATAACGCCTGGTCCTTTGCTTTAACCACCTCATAAAACCACCTCGTTCGCTTCGCTCACTCGGTGTTTTTATTCGGTGGTTATAGCAAAGGACCAGGCGTTATGACACCATGTACACCTCGGGGCGGGTCATTAACCCTTAATTATTCAATAGACATTAAAGAGGTCTACACTTGATACAAAGTTGATCCAGAAAAACTATTCACTTCAGCCTCTTTATCAGCTAAATAATGACCAAAATCCAAATTTAGGGAGAGGTTTAAAAATGACCTACTTTCAGGGACAGCTAAACGGCAAAAAGCAAGAATTGAGACCTTAAAACCATCCATTCAAAAGACAATACTTAGTTCTACACCTAAAAAAGTTGAGTCAGATAAAGTATTAATTTTGGTCTTTTCATTAGCTAAATGACAACCAAAAATCCATATAAAGAGATAGGTTTAAAAATGACCTACTTTCATGGACAGCTATACGGAAATAAAACAAGACCTATGACTTTAAAACCATTTATTCAATAGACAATACAAAGTTCTACACAAGCGATAGATTCAAAGCCAGAACCTTCAGATTATAAGTCCACAACTCTAACCACAATGTCAAGGCCACGATAATAGCCGAAAAAAAAGAAATATGCGAGTTTTCTGACTTCGTAGGATTTTACCAAATGATAACTAAATGATATTATATAAATTCAGTATAAATTGGATAATTTTTCAGTGAACCGTATCAACTAAGCAAATTTGTACAAAATACGTAGGAACCCCTTTGATAGTTAACCCCTTGTCAGTCAACCATGGCAAACACTAAAATGTATGCCATCTTTACATACACACTCGCCATTAACAAATGTAAGAAAAGTCAATTTAAAAAAAAAACTCCTACCATTTCACTCTAATGTAAGACACGTATGTCAATGACCCATCATATGTGGCTAAACGGGTTTTCTCTGTTATTAGTCACCATTAGTGAACACACGCAGTGTGCGGGTCAAAGGTTCAGGTTTCGCCTGGAGGTATTCAGAACAAGAATGGTATACATTCAAGGTCTCGCTGATCGTCACAAGTAGACAGTACAAAATGTTTGTATAATTTTTTTTTTCTCTCATAACATTGGTTAACAACTAATATGTAATCATTAAGTGTTTTGTTTTTAGTTTTGTAAGGACGCCCCCTTCATAAGCAAGAATTTGTGGGTACTAATTCCTAGCAGGCCTTATTGTTGTAACCTTGTAGGCTCATCGGGTGAAAAGAAGTAGTTACAGCTGGTGACGTCATTGGGCAGAACGTTAAAAAGCATAGAGCAAGCACCGTACTAATTCAAATGAGTAGGGATTATTTACGATATAAGCGGGTTTAAACCATTACTGTTTAATGGTTGCACCCGGGGCAAATTATCACATGGTGTCATACGACAATTTGCCCATGCTGGTGTCATACGACAATTTGATACCTTGTTACCTTGATAAACGAACTGTACCAGTTTTCTGTATATTACACTACACAAGCTTTAAAACAGTGTGATTTAGTCGCACCAAGGACGCTTTTAACGGGCGCAGTTCAAAAAATGATCGTAAAGTGCTGGCTGTGAAGAGTCTTAGGTTGGAAAGCAGCCAGACTAGTAGATAAACAAAGCCACCTACTCATATTTCGTCCAAAATATCTTTAAATTAATAAAATAACCATTTTCATTCATAGAAAAGGGCAAAACGAGTATAGTTAAGAGTCATTGCACGAGAAAACCAGGCAAAACCAGGCAGGGGCCGGAAGATGGGGGTCGGCCAAATCGGCTCATACTTTGTATGTGTGATAGGTATGTGGAACTATGAACAGCCATATAGTTAAAACCCTCCAGCTTTTTTTCGTTATGGCGTTCTGGGCCCCCCCTCATAGACCCTCGAAAATAACAAAAATTAAGGCAGAAAATTACTGAACTTGCGATGGCTACCCTGGTAAGTCTGATGAAGGTATGAATATACATTTTGTATTTTCATATAGCATGGGTTTTCTAGTTTTACAGAGCAAAAGTTGATGACGAAGCATTGAAGTTAAGAGGGTGTGCTAGGGGGTTACTAGAGCCACTGAAAGCACAATTTTCATCTCTGTGAATTTTAGTCATGTTTAAGGCGCAATAAAATCTATGCGCAGTGGGTCTGGTGAATGGTTTTAATGTTGCTGGAGAGAGGAACATCTACTCATTCAAAAACAATCGTCATTCATTTGGGCCATACATAACGCGAGCCGTGAGAGGGGGGTCTTTATGGGGATTTTTCAGTTTTTTACTGTAATAAATGCTGCAAACATGTGTCACTATGGGGTAAATTATGGCAATTTTTGCGTAGCATTGTCAAAAACATGCAAAACTATCATAAAAGTTTACAATAAGTTAAAGATATTATTTTGGGGCTCTGCATGGGGTATATAAGATTACTTGACAAAGGAATTATGCCGATTTAACAAATCTTTATTTTTGTTCTTTTATGTCATTAAGTAGGTACCTTGCCAAATCAATAAGTATATCTATTATGTCGTGAACAATGAACAAAGGCTCTACATGGGGTTTACCAGGATTCACAAATACGACATCGTTTAGTACACAGGTCACTTGGATGGAGAACCATCTCTTCTTACATATTGAAAATTCTAGAAACTATTACCATAACCAAATATCAATAATAAGGCTATTCTGAGATGAATACACTGTGTTCATTGTACTTTTCCTGGTCACTACAGGTACAGTATAGGTATACTGCTAAAGACAAACTGCAGCACACCAATGTTGTTTTAGTATGCCTGACAGTTAATTTATCACAAGCCATAACGCCAATCCATAAACAAAGTCTATGACAAAACTTTTATATTCAGAATCTTAGGAAGGGGCGTCAGTGTATCATACTATCTGCAAAGTACACCAACAAACAAGAAATATTATATTATAAAGCTAACACTGTCAAAACACATATTCATAAATGCATAAGTTCAGTTTTGTTGGACTAGCGATACAATAAGCTGAATCTGATGTAAAACTGTAACAGTAATTGGTAACAGATAATATCTGGTCAGGCATTAAACTTCACATGTTGTGTATAGAGTTTCTGAAAGTTTGTAAGAAAAATTACAAAAATCAACTTGCACATGTGCATGTGGATAGGATGGTCTCTAATGCCTGTATGAAAGAGACTTTCCTTGCCATGGAGCCTGTAATGTGTAGATGGAAATGATCTGAAATGCACTTTAGTTGCTTGAGCTTTAATGATTTGAGTCCTTTGGTTTTTGCCAGTTCGCACAAGTTTATGTCTTCAAACATGACAGGATGACTGTAGTCAATGTTAGTATATACTGACTCTCGCAGCGCCTGCCACTCACTTTCTTCTTCTATCGCTTCCACATCAGTGGCCACAGATTCTGTGCTTTCTTGCTGTCTTTGTGCAGCTGAAAGTCTAGCGAAATACCTCGTAATCTGCTTGGCTGTGCGCCACTCACTTGGCTGAAACAACAGCTTCCCACCTGCTCCCCTAACGTGCTGCATCTCCTGGGCCACTTGCACAGCATCAGCTTTCTGTCCAGACGTAGCCCCCCGATTGAAAATGTCTGTTAGGTAGGTCTTCATCTTGTCTGACATCCGTTGGCCGCCTTTCACAGTCCGGATTGCCCATCCCTCATTGACAACTCGGGAGGATCCCACGACGCCAACTCCGGATTCTTCTTCAAGTGACTGTGAGGCTAGGCCAGGTCCATGGGCTATTCCAGTCACTGCTTGAGCCCACTGTTTGCGTATTCTATCGTATGTGGACTCCCGCTCCAGTTCTTTATGGTGTTCTCCAACGTCCATGTGGTCTCCTAGCTTGTTGGCTGAGTTGAATGCTGCCACGCATCCTGGCTCAGGGCAACAGAACAAGGCTGACGACGTTGCCCCACCTGCTGATGTTGTGATATGACTTGCACGTGACTGTGGGGGACCAAACGGTGCTGAGATTGTCAGGGTTGGAAGGTCATGTATCTGTGGCACTGTGGCAAAGTTCACCACTTCTCCGAACCCAACACCAAAGGCTCTCCAGACTCGTATGTCTTCGTCAGTTTCAAACATGAAATTGTTCCATGATTTTACACCCTCCCATTTTTGCCTTGCAGGCTCTTTGTTTGCCTCATCTGTTTGCGCCACAGCAATTCTACATCCCTTTATGCCGCCATGGGACTCCAGCGCTTCTTTCATATCTTCAGCGGTTAAGACGTCATGTTTTTCATTGACATACCGTCTTATGTGAGTCTTCATTGATGCTATCTTGCGATCGCAAATGTCCTTGCCTGCCTGAGGGTCTGAGAAGTCGAAGCGCAGCACTGAAACGCCAGTTTTCTTTCCGATCGCTGGCAGAGACAAAATCAGCGGAGCACAGTGATAACACCCTGCATTGTCCGATCTCAAAAACATTTTTGTTAGTGACGGATTCTCGGACTTCACAGTCTGAAGTACACTTTGCAGAATAGCACAGACAGCTGACCAGTCCTGTCGGCAGTTGTTGAAAATGTGGACAAAACATTCCACATCAAACTTGCCTTCGTCTCCCTTCGTGATTACTGCCGACACGTGCCAGCTCCTTCCTCGCTTTCCAAAGAAGTCTGTCATCTGCTCCCTGTACTTCAGTGGCAGAAACTTCATGGCCCAGTCCATGACTATCAGGGCTGATTGCTTGTCTAACTGCTGCAAAGCAGACTGTTTGGCAAGATCCTGATTAACTGCTCGCAGTAAATGGGACTTCCAACTGTAAATTGCTGAAGATGACTGTTCAAAAGTGAAGCATAGTCGACTCTTGTGTTCCTCTGTGAGGAGGCCCTCTTTCTCAATCATCTTTTGCACTTCAGAAAGACTACTGTCTATCTCAACACATCGTTCACAGGTGATCTCATGGTTGTGGTTGCATTTGACTGCCAATGTTTCCTTCCCCTTTTCACTGAGGGCAAATGCAATGCAGTGGTCACCACACCTGTCTTCAAGCTTTACATGTGTCTTGTAGTCTGTTTTGAAGTAGCGTTTTCCTTCTTTCAGCTTGTGCGTGACAGTCTTTGCCCAGTCTGCGGACGCACCATTCTGGACAAGGGAATCTACAACACTGCATATTGCATCAAAGGCCTCGGCTCCCTCTGTAGAAATGTAGTCCAACCCCTGCAAGGACTTCTGTTGCCGTGCAGCACATACCTCTATAATCTTGAAGAGGGTTCTGTCGGGCAGAGGTTGGAAGTTGGCGCTGGTGCAGTATTGTGAGTACTGTTGGATGATTCGGGAAGGGATGATCGTACGGATAGCGGCAGGTATTGTTATCACTTCCCCCGAGTCCAGCTTCATGGTTTTAGTTCCATACGCAACATCCTGCAGGAGGTGGGGCTGCGTGAGGAAAGCCAGGAAATGGTCAGTCTTCACCGGGTTCAGTCTGGTCCGGTATATGGGTTGTTGCTGGACGGGTTTTCCTGGGCCTGACTCACTTGCATGCGCCCTGGCCTGATCAATGCGCCATTTGGAAAGTCCAGGTATGAGTTCCTGAAGCTCGTCCTTAGTATAATCGTCAGCAAACAGCGATAGGATTTGCTGTCTTGTCTGCCAAGTGTCTGCTTCCTGGTAGGCCTTCACCAAGGTTTGCACCATTTGCTGGTCCCACATCTTCTTTTTTGCAGCAGGTTCTTCTTCGTAAAACGGCGGTGCTTGAACAAGGCCCCGCCACAGATCTGATTCTTGGCCTGGAGCAATGACGCTCATTGTCGTAGCAATGACTTCTCTGGTTTTTTTGAGGTAGTAGTTTCGCTGCCTCTCAGTTACCTCTTCCCACGGAGTGTTGAGACTAGATCGCAGTGGACTTATTCTCCCCTCCGTGATGTGATCAACAGCTACGTTTAGGGCTTTCCTGTTCTGCTCTTGTTGATGTTGTTCGTCGACCCAAGTGCTAATGTTAGCTTCTCCTTCGCTTGTTGAGCTGCTCTGTGACTCAAAAGTGATCTCAGCGATAGGAGTCTCCGATATGATTGACGATGACTCACTGGAGCTAACTTGGGAGGTAGCCTTTGAAGTAGATGCAACACTCATTTGTACAGGTTGTGATGGTGGTCCCATGGTACTTTGTCCGGGCTGATCAGATGACAGAACTTCGGCACAAATGGGTCCTTCCACTTCACTTTCTGTATCTGTAGATTCTTGTTTCCTACAGGTGTTGCATATGGCGGATCCAACAGGTACCACCCTGTTGTAGGCTCTGTACAGCTGTGTAGACAGAGACATTGGCACACGCCTTGGTTGTTTTAGTGCACTTCTCTTGCCTACGTGTTCAGGGTGAGTACATGTGTTTCTCCTGCCCCCAATCCAGTGTGTTGTTAGGTCATACCGGTGCTTCGGGCAGACTGTGAAGTTGTTTTTTCTTCCTTAGATAACCCAAACTGCCCTGATCTATTCAGAATTAGGTCCTTCTCTCTCAGGTCTTTCTGACCGCGGCCAAGTCCACTGACACCTAGTGTAGCTAGGTAATTCGTTACATCCTTGTTACAAGCAGACAGTGGTATAATCGATATGTCCGCAGGGAAGTAACGTGAAGAGCCACACTCGGAGTCTGGGCTTTCAAATGAACAACTCATGTTTGTGCTGCAAGAACATAAAGCCACATACTTTCAAAATAGAAATTAGAATAAGATATTGTACATACGATGTCAACAAGGCATCAATGGTAAATAAAAGTCATCGATGGGATTTGCTTAATATAATCATGAAAGATCGCTAAAACCACTTTGTAATGCCACAATTGTATTAGCACCTTGATGCATTTCAGCTGTTTAGATCATCATGCAGAAATTCGTAAGTAAGATTAAAATTAAATGTAAGAAACGTACCCAGAGGGAGGCAACAGGCTCCAAAATTCATTGCAAGGCTGAGTGGCTCGCACTTTGTTAGAGGGCGTCTATGGGGGTTATACTCGGTTCATAAGTATGGTATAATTTTCTTCGGACATCATTTTAACCCGTGAAAATAAGATAAAATATGCATCCAACAATTTTATACAAATTGGGCACAACAACTTTTTCGGTGTTTGACACATTTTTCATTGTTACATCAGAGTTTAGTTTAATCATGTAGCTATGCCCAGAATCCCCTAAAGAAACCACATGGCAGCCAAAGAGAGCTTGTCAGATCCTTATCTTTAGCATGACCCCAATGTCTGCTAACCCAGACCAAAGAATAACATACACTGCACAGCCCCAGACAGGGGGAGTATCATCGGGAGGGTTCACATCACTATTTGCAATTTATCAAACTTGTGCGTGCTTTGTTGACAGCCCAAGAGTTCCTACCTTGACATATAAGAATGTACTCAAAAAGGCATAAACAAGCGGTTTGAATTGAGCATCACAAAAGGAATATGACACCAATAATCACACAAATGTAGTCAGTATACTACTAATAATAAGCAACCACTGGTGTACTGCATATTGTCTATAGCAGTATACCTATTAGTAAGTTAAAGTCCGCAGTGCTTCACATTGGCGGCACCCATCTACGTTGCTAAGCCCTCTCTGCACACAACTCTGTGCCAATTAATATAGTAGGGCCTATTCTGTTGTTGTTGGTAGTTAGTGAATGAGTGTGTATGCTTGCGTGTGTGTGTGTGTGTGTGTGTGTGTGTGAATGAGTGTGTGTGTGTGTGTGAAACCACAATACCCTTTCCTGAATACTGAGTGCTAAACAAAATGGCACCGTGTCCCATTTTTAACGTCTTTCGTATGATACAGTCAGGAATCGAACCCAAGCACTCTATAGGCCACCACATGCTAATTGTCAAGAGATGTACACAACGTAGTATTTTTGAAATCCACCGTAAGTTTGTTATAATCTTTTTAAATGAATTGTACCTGTGTATTGTAGTTCTGATAACCCCCATACACAGCCTTTTAAATTATTTACCTCGAAGTAGATAGTACACAATGATTTAGCAAGTTATTATACACGTCCAAATATAGAGGCAATGATAAAGGTGTAAAGTCTGGTAAGTGAAATTCTTTTTCATGTATCCTTTTATCCCCCATACAGAGCCCCATTAACATCTTTGACTTATTGTAACCTTTTATGATACTAGTTATGCATGTTCTTGACAAAGTTGCGCAAAAAGTTACCATAACTTACCCCATAGTGACACATTTTCGCAGGATTTATTACAGTAAAAAAACTGAAAAGTCCCCATAAAGACCCCCTCTCACGGCTCGCGTTATGTATGGCCCAAATGAATGACGATTGTTTTTGAATGAGTAGATGTTCCTCTCTCCAGCAACATTAAAACCATTCACCAGACCCACTGCGCATAGATTTTATTGCGCCTTAAACATGACTAAAATTCACAGAGATGAAAATTGTGCTTTCAGTGGTTCTAGTAACCCCCTAGCACACCCTCTTAACTTCAATGCTTCGTCATCAACTTTTGCTCTGTAAAACTAGAAAACCCATGCTATATGAAAATACAAAATGTATATTCATACCTTCATCAGACTTACCAGGGTAGCCATCGCAAGTTCAGTAATTTTCAGCCTTAATTTTTGTTATTTTCGAGGGTCTATGAGGGGGGGGGCCCAGAACGCCATAACGAAAAATAGCTGGAGGGTTTTAACTATATGGCTGTTCATAGTTCCACATACCTATCACACATACAAAGTATGAGCCGATATGGCCGACCCCCATCTTCCGACCTCTGCCTGGTTTTCTCGTGCAATGACTCTTAATAACAAACACGATCCAAATTTAAAGGGGAAAATCCAATTTATTCCCTTTTTTCGTCTCGAATTTTCAAACCTCAAGATACCCAAATGTTGAAAGTGAAGCTGCTGAGTATGCTATAATTAAGCGCCATCAGCGCGGCTAAAAGCCGCCGTAGGCCATCAGCGCGGCTAAAAGCCGCCGGTCACAGCACGGTTAAAAGCCGCCGGTGCCTTCAGCGAGGTTAAAAGCCGCCGGTCACAGCGCGGCTAAAAGCCGCCCGACACAGCGCGGTTAAAAGCCGCCGGTCATAGCGCGGTTAAAAGCCGCCGTTCACAGCGCGGTTAAAAGCCGTCAGTCACAGCGCGGCTAAAAGCCGCCAGTCACAGCGCGGCTAAAAGCCGCCCATTGCAGCGCGGTTAAAAGCCGCCCATTGCAGCGTGGTTAAAAGTAACTGGTCACAGCGCGGTTAAAAGCCGCCGGTTACAGCGCGGTTAAAAACCGCCCGTTGCAGCGCGGTTAAAAGCCGCCGGTCAGAGCGCGGCTAAAAGCCGACGGTCACAGCGCGGTTAAAAGCCGCCCGACACCGCGCGGTTAAAAGCAGCCGGACACAGCGCGGTTAAAAGCCCCCACAGCCTTGTACCTTCGGCGCGGCTAAAAGCCTCGTGTCACCAGAGCGGCTAAACGTTAATAACGGCGCTGTTCCTAGAAGCGATTCTCTGTAAAAGAATGGGAGTTAAATGGTGCAATACCTTGTTCCTATCATTTCACAATAATCAACGGCCCGATTAAAGTTTTTAGTTTTGTATTCAACTGATAGTCTACAATGAATGTCAACATTGACAATAGTACTATTACACTGCATTAATAGCATCATGGAAAGCGGTACACTACACTGAAGAAGTCACTGTTGTACTTTCTTGGACACTGGACACGCGTATTGGGTGTATGTAGAAAGTTATATTTCACGCAGGGAGATTAAGAAATCCAAATAGAAATGCAAATATAACTTTAGAAATCCTTCCTCCTGACAACTGGAGAAAACATGTAAGTCTTTCTTTCCTAATTGTCTTACCCACATTTTTCTAACACAGGTGTACATTAAAAGAGACATAGGAATATCATTATGACCACACACCATTAGTCTTGTTTCAGTCGTCAGGCAACCGAATTATTTTATGCTCCAATCACCAATCCAGGCAAGACGTTTCGTAGTAGAATAAGTAATGCATCATCTAATCAATTCAATCAAGCGTTCTAGGCCCTCTCTATCTCTGCCACTAGCCTCTACCAGGATCCGCGGATCGGTGGTCTAATTGTAGAAATTGGACAAATAGAGTCTATAGGACACAAGGGAAGTCAGCCGGCCAGTGGAGTATGTGTCTTATTTTGTGACAGATGTACAGCAACGATCTCCCCATACTTGACAGTGTATTCTTTGAGAGGCTTGTTCTCATACACCCCGTCGTTGTTCGGCACGTGCCGTTGGAGTTTCAGGTTCTGTTTGTCCGGGTAGGTGGTGATGACCTTCACAAACCAGGGTACCATCTCTTGAGCATCGTTGGAGTCTGCCGGGCGGGACGACCATGAAGTCGTTGGTCTTGTACAGGGGCTCCTGTGAACAAAGTTTTAAAGGGCTATTAGGAAGGTGGGATGACATTTGTGTCATATGTTGGGCGACAGTCTAATAAAACATACATAGGAAATTCATGTAATTGAAAAGAAATGTTGGTTGTATTTGGTCTCTTCAGGTGAATCAGCGTGTAGCAGATATGAATCACTATTCTCCAAACAAAGGTTCAGTCAATGAGTAGTGGCTTGAATTTTTACTTGTTGGCTCCCCATTAAAATCTCGGCCACTACAAATCCCTGCTACCCAACCTCTGCTTGGAGGATATACCACCTACTTTTTCGTGGAAGCGTGTCTGTTGTGTGGAAGTTGTGGTTGGTAATTAATTATTTTTTAATTAGCGTTCTAGGAATTGCCGACAGGGTTGGAAGGGGTCTTGAGTGAGTCACCTGATAGGTTGGAGAAAAAACAGCTAAGTTCTACTATATCAATACGTCCCCGAATGGTTGGTGCCTTTTCTCTGACATTCCAAGTTATAAAACGTTTTAAAGCTGATTTTACATTTTAGCACCTGATGCACGCAGTTTTAGTGCGTTAGTATGCTAAAGCTCAGTCACTACACTTACATCGGATCTGAGAACATGATAGTAGCGTTGCCTGAATCAATGTCAATCAACCAATCTCAAGCAGGGAACTCCAAGCAAAGAACATAGACGATGGGAAAACATGACACTGCCTACCCCAGTGGGTACTGACGGTGTTTTGTTTTTCGTTCATCGTTTGTTGCTATTGGCAACGGCCTATGCCATGTCACCGACCGGTCTAAGGCATATCCGTCTAACTTAAGAGTATTGTAATCTTAACTTTTTGTGGGCTGACAAGGCTTTTCTAATAGGCTTCAAATGTCTACCAGCATCTTGACATCGCACAGAAAGGGACATACGCCTGGGCGTGTGTAACGGCCATTAACAGCTGATTATCACCTAATTAAATCGATTGTGAAAAACTAGTATGTGTGGATTGTCGACATGTCTGGGATTAACATCCTGATGGCCGGTACTCTCCAAGCAGAGGTTGAGTCGCGTAGATATAGTAGTAGTCGGAAAAAATACACGTAAGAGAAGGGCCGGTGTATTTTTTCCGACTACTACTAATACTATATCTACGCGACTCAACCTCTGCATGGAGAGTAGATGGCCGGCCCTGTGCTCGTTGTGTGCGGTACTGTAAACTTAATCTCCAAGCAGATCCTACTATGGCATGAGATACTGTAAATGCATTTAAGTTCGCGGAGATTTAATTTCGCGGTAGTGGGAAAAGGGACTTTTCGCGGTGGATTTAAGTTCGCGGTAACACCATAGACTGCAGTCTAATACCATAATAGAAAAATGTTCGCGGTGGTTTTAGGTTCTCGGTACCGGTGCAGTGGTTCACCGCGAAAACCGCGAACATTAATCCACCGCGAACATTTCTGCATTTACAGTAGTATTAAACTGGCCAAGGAGCGTAGTCAGCCAAAGGATGTCCATTTGCCCCGGTAACAAAGCACACTCCTAAGCCGGCTTTACTCCTCTGGCAGCTTTTGATACTATCTTATGCTACCGTAGGATCTGCTTGAAAATTACTGTAAACCCTTCAAATGGGTCTGCTGTAGCTTATAAATCCAAGTACCACCATACTAGACACGGTTCTATGCCACTTTCTTGTGAACGATAGTCGGGATAAGATTTACCAAGCAGTTAAGTGACTATCACACACATAAGGAGATAAAAAAAAGTTTGAAGACTATCCCATCTTGAGTGACGTTGAAAGTAGGTCAAAGTAAAATGGCAGCGCCAAACCTGCTTGTATGACTGACATCCGCCACAATTTCTTGCTAACGGTGGAGTCTCAGCTAACGAAAGCAACCGAGTGACTATCAATCAGATATGAAGGAATGTACACAGAAAGTTTGAAGAGTAGAGACTCTTGGGATACAGAGATTTTAGCACATTTCAAGAGTAGAGTTCAAGGTTTAAGGAACGCTGCTATCTAGTAAGACTACTTTATACATGGACACATTACTACAGAATGACCTTCTGTCATGTATGGTTTTATTAATTATATGGCAATGGCATTCTGGAACTGGAGTGGTTGCCTGTGTGTGGGGAGACAGGACCTGTATAGCCTGATAGTGATATTGTGTTCAGAAACGTCAATATACGTGTTTTACCACAGCAGGGAACGCGTAAAACACGTACTTATCATTCCCAAAGTTAACGGTCCGTTACAACCGAAAAGGTTTCATATAGGGGTTGGTTGAACACCGTTAAGCCCTTGGATAATGACTTTGCCCCCATATACATGTATCTGCTTGGACATAACGAAAGCACAGGCGAGTACTTCCTGTGACACCGGCCCCCCGCTCCCGCTGGGATGTAGATATGCACCACTGCATTTGCCCTGATTTGCCCCGGGTTTGAGGATAGGGTCACATTACCGCTAGCCCTCGACCTAATTTCCGTTCTTTATATAAGTTTATAGAAGAACTGGGAATGAAAAAAAAAACACACACACTCATATCAAAGAAATACTTCTTACCTGGCCGGGCAAGTATTCGAACCTTTTGTTGTTACTCAGCTACGATTGTCCACCAAAAGAAAGTGGGAACAATGAAAAATGGGGAAAGCGGACTAAAATTAAAAAGAAAACGCTAGCCTGAGTTACTCTCCAAGCAGAGGTTTAGGCTCCGGCTGTTTTTTAACGTTTTTTTAGTCGTTATTATCGGGCTTTCTATTTTGTCATTTTTTTTTCGTTGTGTCCGGCCTAACACACAGGCCGGACACAACGAAAAAAAATGACAAAATAGAAAGCCCGATAAAAACGACTAAAAAAACGTTAAAAAACAGCCGGAGCCTAAACCTCTGCTTGGAGAGTAGCCTGAGTACCATCCTCCGTAGTGACCGCTGGCTCAATACTCTCGCCTGGCCAAGTAGTATTAGTGGACTTTGGTCAACAGGAATAAATAGGAATAGGTTCAATAGGAATAAAAGCCTAGTAGGAGTTAAGTGGCATATGAGTGTTGTCGGCTTGGCCAATATTCTGTTCTGCTGACTCTGAAGAGTCCAATTTCTACAAATAGACCACCGATCCGCGGAGCCTGGTCGAGGCTGAATGAATAGGGGGAGGGGAGCGAAAGAAATCGCTATATAATGTCAGGAGGTCAGTTACTATCTCTAAGGAGTGAAATCACTGGCGACTTCTTACCTACTTCACAGCCTTTCTAGGCCGTTATCTTTTATTGTTGAGGGGAGGCGGCGCTGATTTTCTATACACAGTACAGCATCTTGGCCAGGTCCCTGTGCCGGGAAGGTATTATGTCGAAAGATCGTGTTACCGCCATTAGAAACACGCCCATGGAAGTCCGTGAAGATAGATAGCCCTCGTCTTGGTAGGAACAAGGACGACTTGTGCTGTCTTTGCGTTCTGTCTCCGTGGCAGCCATGATGCTTATGGTCTCATATCTGTATTACTCCGAGTGTAAATGTACGCCAAAGAGCCCGTGCCCTAAAAATGACTGGGTGTTAAAAATTTGTGTTAAGGTGGTTTATATATCCCCGATCATCGCCTCCACTTGATATGTGAAGGATTTGAGATTAAAGCTTGTGTATTACTGCCATTTATACTATGTAGGGACGTTTCATTATGCGAGCGATGGTCGGACGTGTACATCTCTTTGTCCTAAGTGCTGCGGTCAGGCCTTTGGCCGCTCAAACTTGCGTCTAGTGTACATTGGGTACTTGCAGTTTGAAACTGTATATCTATCTAAAACACGCTCCAGCACCATCCGACAATCAACTCAAGGAGCATCTTCTCAGCCTCGGATTATGGAAACTACAATCCAGAGCCCGAAGGCAGGACGTGGTTTGGAGCGTAGTATTCCCTCCATTACAGGTAACAGAGCTTTATTATTCAAATGCGAGTCATGCTTTTTCGATTCGGGACATACTACTCTACACACATGCAAATTAGGCGCATTCTTTAAATTGGTTGAAAGCCGTGGTGATATGCTTACAGCAAAACCGATCACCCCGACTACTTCTTTCACACGTTCCTCTCAATCCATCACTGAAATGCATATTGACACTTCCTAGTCTCCTTCTAATGAACGTTAACTCACTTAGGTATAAGACCGATTAACTACACACAGTTTCTTGGTCAACGGAACCAGAATTGTTGCTGTGACAAAAAGATAGCGTGTCTGAATTATAGCATTACCGACTCCGTAGTGTCTTTACCAAGATATACAGTAACTGTAAACAGACGTGTCCGGACGTCCGGTTCGGGAGGAGGAATTGCAATGTACATTTATTTCCTAATGTACGAACGGTTATTCTTACTTTAAAAAAAATACCCTCTGTATCTGACCGTATTGTGTGTGTGTGTGTGTGTGCGTGTGTGTTTGTGTGTGTGTGTGTGTGTGTGTGCGTGTATCTCTGTGTGTGTGTGTGTGTGTGTGTGTGTGTGTGTGTGTCTGTGTGCGTATGCATGTCATTGCGTACAGAAACCAATTCTGATAAACATGTGTCGATGAACACAATGCTACTGTTTATCATTTAATTAGGCCCCCTTTCCTATAGACGGCGATCCCGCTGCGCTCTTACTGCGACCTAAATAGAATGTATGATACCTTCACTTACACACTGGGTATATTATACAAAACGTAAAATTGTGACTGAGAAGGTAACAAAACAAACGAAATGTAGAAAGATTCGTTTCTTTTCTATACAATTCGTTGAGCGATCTGTCGACTTTTAGGTCGCAGAGAGAGCGCGGCGAGAGTCCGTCCTAGTGGAAAAGAGGTCTTATATTATTGACTTGTTGATTGTCCAGTTACCAGGGCTAGCCCTTAATAATAGCCCCCGGCTAGTTGGGCAACATAGTCTGTATATCTACGATTTGTACGGAGACTGCTTATGAACAAAATGTACGCACCTCATACGGACTTAAAATATAGCGTTACACTCACGAACGGTTCTACACAATTGAAGATTATAAACCACTCACACAGGAACGTCCCTCGATAAGAAAATTGAGGTCCTGTGGTTGAGGTTAGCCAGGTCTCGGGCGAGTTGTATAACCACTTATCTGAAAGAGTCCTTCCCTGTGTGAGGTTTTCATAACCTTAAATTGTACATGTGTAGAACCGAGTGTGTATTTTAAGTCTGTGTGAGGTCAGTACATTTTATTCATAAGCCTTCTTTTGCACAAAACGTACCTCATAACTTTGTGTCAGTTTTAGGTACGCGGGCATGTGCACAGTACGGCCCATTACGTGAACAACAAGGACCTCCTACAGACATGTAATGCACGCAGGTGTAGTCATGTTTACAGTTGAATAGCCAAAACCGGGGCAACTTCTGTCGTTAGGCTAGCGTCACATTTCCACAACAGGGCAGTCTGGGCTGTTGGGGGGGAACGAAAAGTGCGATATAAAAAGACAACAAAAAACACAAAATAGATTTTTTTTAAATGATAACAGTCTGCCTTGTACATATTTATGACAATAACTTAAATTTTTCGTTCCCAAAAAAAAAGCCTGACCGAGGAACTGTTACGTAGGCCTTACTGAGGTTATTGAAGCGTGTTAACAGCCCCTCTGATTGTAAGCTTCTTGCAATCCGTACTCTGCATAGAGAGTAATCAGCCAATCCAAAAACAGATAGCAAACATTGTAGGAAATAACAAAGGTAAAAGAATCAATGAAAACATGGGTTAATGAATGTATATTTTTGTCTTACTTTTAGGTAAATTTTACGCGAAAGAAGCAAACATGTCAATACGAGTTGTTATACCCCCTTTCCACTAGCACGGCGCTCTCTCCGCGCTCTCTCTGCGACCTCAAGTTTGACGTATCTCTCAACGAATTGTATGGGAAAGAAAGGATTTTTCTACACTTTGTGTGTTTTGTCGTCATTTCAATCCCACGTTGACGTTTTGTATAATATATCATGTGTGAATGAGAATGATAAACATATCCTATTTAGGGCACAGTGGCTGAGTGAGAGCGCAGCGCGATCGCCGTGTAGTAGTGGGAAGGGGGCCTTGCGGATTTAAAGAGACAGGCACTCATGTGAGTGGACCTTTGCGCATTGTTCTGGACTGATGAGATACAACAGCTAGAACCCAAACTTAAGTTCTATACTCTAGATCTTCAGTTTGGGTTCTTGCTGTTGTATCTCAATGACGCTATCATTAATCCCCGGACTACACACGTTGTTTTTTTCCCACTAGACGGCGATCCCGATGCACCCTCACTGCGACCTAAATAGGATAGGTGTAATCTTTGATTTAATACTGGGTATATTATGCAGCATGTAAACGTGTGGCTGAGAAGACAGCAAAACACACAAATTGTAAACAGATTCGCTTCTTATTTATAGAATTCGTTGAGCCATGTGTCAAATGTAGGTAACATGCAGAGAGAGTGCGGTGAGGGCGCCATCTTAGTACAAAAGGGTGTATTACTGATCCTCCTATCGCCTTGGGATATAACAATGTAACACATATACAGGACACATCTATTGTTTTTTTGCCACCTTCATCCTTCTTGGAAAGTACGGGTTGTTGTTCAACCACTTCTGTCATACTCCTCAAAACTCTCTCTGATTGGTCTAACCACTAATTGGCATGCTCTCATTGGTTGAACTGATAATATTAATTGTGATGGATTGCCAGGGTCGGTCTTTTTCGCGCCGATATTTTCGTTGTACGGGTGTGCCACAATTTGCTCCTGAGTTGTTCATTTCTTTGAGACAACTGTCCGAGCCATTCATCTAAAAACGGTATGTTGATATCTTTCATAATTTTTTTGTTTTATTTTAAAGTTACACGATGTGTTAGATGAGGATAGATCAGGTTGAATTCAGCAACCGAAAGGTAAATAAACAGGAGGCTACGTTATTTGCCAGACATGCTTCAAGAGTTTTGCGCCATGTCGGCATCATTTTTCAAAATTCGAGCGTCAGTCATACCAAGCCTGATGCGTGCGCGACACTTAGATTTTTCGTCCTTTTCTGTGCCAGTAACGGTACTGTAAAAGGAGGCTGCATAAAGTTATTCTTGCTTAAAATCGCACGTAGCAAGGTACTCGAAGTTTGAAACCCTGTCCTGCATTTCCGAAAACAATGGCAACAAAAAGGTTGACCTACTTTATGGATATTTCGGGGGTAACTTTCTCTTGCCCTAGCCTGGGAACCATCCGGATAGTAGTTCGCTCCTATGTTCGCTTCTTTACGGAGAAGCAACTATGAAATTAGTGTATAATGAATGCCAGAGCTAGAAGCGACTGTATATAGTATATAATAAACGCCGGAGCGAACTCGTAACTCGTACTTTCCGGATGGTACGCAGGCTACTCTTGCCTACCACTAAAGAAAAATAATAGAACGTAAATTAGAACCTCGTTGTTTGTTATTTATTCCGTAACTAGTTTCCGACCTGTATCTCCGGATACATGTATAACAAAGGTAAGACGCGCTGGGCGCTGTTTTCACAAATAGTTTGACCTACATAAGGGACAAACTTAAAGAATATGTCCGTTTAAAACGGCAAGGTGTTGCTTCTAACTAAAGGATATGAAATCTATGTCATTCTGCATTTTCACTACACCTAGTAAAGGTTCTAGATTCTTTCATATCGTATCATATATTTCCAGACGTGATGGCGACGTTTTGTTTTCTAAAAGGGTTGACCTACTTAGACAATATACAAAAGTTGACTTTCTTTCGCCTACCAATATATTAGTCCGTTCATTTTTTCATTCGTTTTACGAAGAATAGAAATCCGTTACTAAAGGAAGTAACCCTGTACGTGATGGTTATTCATTTTCATATAACGCCGTTAACTATGATTTTACCATGTTGCGTAACTTCGGTGCCACAGGCCCAACGTCTAAAGAAATACCCACAACGTGCTACAGATTCAGCAGCAAACGCTTACAGGACGGTTGGCTCCTCTTTACATGTCATCTAGCAGTTCCATTGGGGACTATAGTATCGGATTGTTGTCAGTGTAGCATCTAAAACGCACCCCTAGTGACTATTTTTCCCACCTGTATCTCCGGATGCACTCTCACTGCGACCTTAATAGGACATGTGTAACATTCGCTTTCACACTGGGTATATCAAACAAAACGTAAAAGTGTGACTGAGAAAACAACAAAACACACAAAGTTTAAAAAGATTCGTTTCTTTTCTATAGAATTCATTTAACGATATGCCACATTTTAGGTAGCAGAGAGAGCGCGGTGAAAGCGTCGTCATAGTGGAAAGTGTGTATAACCAAGGTAAGGTGTGTTGGGTGCTGTGTACACAAATTGCTTGACCTAAATAAGGGACAAACTTAAAGGATTCGTTTGATACAGCCATGTCTTAATTCCCACCTAAGAAGGAGATAAAATCTAAGATGCCGGTCTTTATTTCTTCCAATTAAATATTACTTCGTGGACTTTGGTCCTAAATGATAAAAAGCGAACTACATGCAAGGTCGTATAGTCGAGTCCATTGTGTTTGGATGGTAACTAAGCATTATGCCCTTTGGTTTGGATGACGTCAGTAAGATAGTTTATAATTTTCTTTGAGATTCTTGCCGTCTGCGGTCTTCTTGGAAAGAACCCTTTTGACGTTCAACCACTTCTGCTTTACACATTAACTTATGATCTCATCTGCGCACCCATTTAATATCTTTATATGAAGATAGAAGGCTTTATTAAGTCGTTGTCATTCTTTATTGAAGATAGAAGGTTTTATTAAGTCGTTGTCATTCTTTATTGAAGATAGAAGGCTTTATTAAGTCGTTGTCATTCTTTATTTAGATCAAAATCTAGTACATGTACTAGCATTTTGAAACCCCTATACTGTATTTTCTAAGGTTGACCTACTTAGAGAATTTCTCAGGGGTAGCTTTCTCTCGCCCACCACTTAAAGAGATATGGAGTATTTGGCTGTTCCTTTTTTTCATTTTTTTCACGGTACTTTATTTCCTCGACTTCAGAAATAACACCCAGAAAATCGTTTAAAGCAGACAAAAATATTGTCCTGTTCATACTGTGACTCACACGGCCCCATTCGGCAACAGATGACATATATGTTTCTGTAGAATGACGTAAAAGAAGCTCATTTTTTGTTGCCCCGATGACGGTCTAGCTGACTAGTGTCAAACATATTATGACGAACGCTTTCGATAAAAAAGTCTTTATTGTGAAAGTGAGAAAAAACAGGTCTGACGTGTATTTTCTCGGTTTGCAACTTTATTTTCCAACGTATTCAAACTTTAAAGTTTTATTTGAAATCAGATCTTTTCTTTTTCCGTTTCTACTGAAAGGAAATTAATTTAGAAAACATTTCGCTCCATTTTTTGTGTGTCGTAGGTCCAGCAAATTCGATACCAACGGCGTACGACGCAATATACAGTCACTGTGGGTGAGCACGAAACAGGACGGGCTGTATGCTTTTCCTTCCCCTCGCGACGATCTGTAAAATGATTCTGTACTGCATCATTTTCGTATCCTAAACACATCATATTTAGTTGGGTGTATGTTATTATAAAAACAACTATGACCTACACATGTTACATACATGTATAAAATACTTATGAGGGTCATGTTGACATTTGCTTTTATACGGAGTCGTGCCGTATACTAAGTAATACGCCTCTCAGACAGATCTCGATCGTTTTGTGTCAGCTTTAGGTACGCAGGCATACGCGCAGTGCGGTTTTCATAAAACGTAGGCGTACATAAATCTGACACAAAACGATTTAAATGCGTATGAGACACGCTATGTGCGTACCACTACGTATTGATAATGTCAATACGAACCTTGTACGTACATACATGTAGTAGGCATGTTGTTTTGATATTATATATCGACAATACGACTAATTAATATAATGATTTTAAAAAAAGGCAAAAACAGTCAGTGTGTATTCCAGAGAGATACTGTATATCCCATTACCATCAGTTTGGGACAGGTTTTTGAAGCTCTAATTTCTGTTTCAAAATGGTATATTTTAGGAAGAAAACATAAACACATTCCATAAAGCTGCTCGAAAACTTAAGACATCTAGACGGTCATAATATAGACATTTCTTCTCCGATTTTTGTTCTTGCCGGCTGTTTAAGTTGGTATCCAGTATTCTAGATACAGAGACTTTGTCAGCAACCCATACAACCACTTCCGCTACTTTGTTAGGCCCGACCCGTGTAGGATACAGGTGTGTCAGATTGTACTCCCAGTAACGTTAGATAACGTCCTTAGGACCAATGTATTAGAATGGAGTCACCGTAGCTTTAAAAGTGCAGCCCAGTAAGTATTCCGCACCTGTATCTGCAGATACATTTAGAATGATAAGGGTGCTGATTCACAAATAGTGTTACCTATATAAGGGGACCAAATTAAAGCATAGGTTTGGGAAGAGGAGAAGGTTTTGTACGCTATTATATAAAGACGGTAATGGAGTTTAAAGCTCCGGTTTTCCGTTGATCCCACATCGTTTTTCTTTGCGATTATTTTCCTTCACAATCTATCAATTAAGATTGTCCTGTCCATTCTGTTTGTATTGTAACTAAGCACCAAGCCCTGTGGCATAGATGACGTCAGTAGGCTGACAGACTTGTTGTTCGTTTGTTTGTTTGTTTGCTTGTTTGTCGTAAACAACCTGCGAACAAAAAATTTGATCGCACCGTTCTGCTTTGCTACTTCAACAATCAAAGGTTTTGAAACTGGACCATTCTCCTGAATACCGACTTAGTAGTGTTTAATTTCTATAAAAAAAGATTCAATTTTTAAAGCAAGGATTTGTGAATTATCTTAAATTATGGCGTCATCAAATTGACTTAGATATTCCTGTAATGTTTGACGTCAATGAGAATTTTCAAGCTTTGACAGCTCAGTGTTTTTATGACGGGGCGTGTGCTCTCCTTGACTTTAGCCAGTTTAGCGCAATGAAGAACCAATTGTCCACTGGCCATTGTAATGTTTGCGGTACAAAATGTACATTATGCTAGGGACTTTTCCCTGGCTCTTTTCAACGAGTGCAATCAATAATGGACCACTTGTTGATGCCTCGGTAAAAAAACGGCGTCACAAATCAAGAACTGAGCTCGGCTGACGTTTCGGCAAACTCCAAATGGGCATTTGTAGCCAAAGTAAGGCCTGTTGATTACTATAGGCTTTGGGCGACTTTTAACAGCTCGTCCGTTGGATTTAAACCTCCGTGCGATGCCAGTTGTGCGCCATGAAAAAAAGCAGGAAAGACACTTTTTGAACTGTCCCGTTTGAGACACAGAGCAGATTTGTCATACCCCCTCACATTAGGCCAAAATCGATCGGACGACGAATCTGCGAGCTCTAATTTACGAGGAGGCTAATGAAAGGGGGGTATTAATAAAAAACACGGGCGAAACTCGAGCGATTTTGAAATTTAACGAGCTCCGATTGATCTACAAATAGGCGAACATTTGCTTGAACTGTGACACCGGGTATTTTAAAAGGGCAACGACCCCTTCCAGAATCGTTGTCGAGGGACAACAGTCAGGATTTTAATCCATGTACTCTAGATCCAGAGACACACTCTAGTCGCTTGGCAGTACAGACTGCACATACACACTGATAACGATCTACCAAACGCAATGGGGTAGAATAATTGGATAATGAGAGGACAGATCTTTTGTTTCTCTTGCCGCATGTAGGCTTCGCAGAAAGGCCCCTCTGACTGTTGCATTCGCCTCTTTTGTCTGAACCGGGTTTTTTTTCTTCACGAGATGATCAAATCGGACTGCGGGCCACCTTTCATCGAGGTCATGGGATAGAAGGAGTGGGCGAGATAAAATCTAACCTAACCACAAAAAATTACGAATGAATTCCTAATACGTGTATCTCCATGAACATATTTATTATGATTTAAACCGACTCGTACAGGTTATTCGTGTGTCGCATTTGATGCCGGAGATTTTAATTTCTTTGAGTTCGTTATAAGGTCAGCCCAGACTACATGTACAAGGGCGCAAAAACATTCTAATACACCGGTATTTTAGAAGAAGGCTTCAGTGGGTCGTTGTCATTCTCTATTCATATTAATCCTGCTAGCACTTTGAAACCCCGTCCTGTATTTCCAAATAAAATGGCGGCGCTGTGTTTTCTAAAAAGGTTGACCTACTTAGAGAATATCTCAGCAGTAACTTTCCCTCGCCCAACACTAAAGAAAATTTAAAAAATCTGTTCATTTTAGCCATTCTTCTCACGATACTTAACTTCGTTGATTTCCAAAATAAGACATAAAAAAGTTTCAAGCAGAAAAAAAAAAACATTCATGTTCATTTTGGGACTACCCATCTATCTCTTCGGCAACGGATTACATATATGTATATGTTTCTGTATAATTGCTTAAGAGAAGCTCGTTGCATATTACCTACCGCGATGACGGTCTAGCTGCGTAATTTAAAAATATTATGACGAACGCACTCGATACCAATAGTAAGTTTTGAAGTGTATTTCATTGGTTTGGAACTATATCTCTCAGGTCACTCAAACTTTAAAAATATCTTTGAAATCAGACCTATCCTTTTTTTCTACGGGAAAAGAATTACAGAAATTAAATTCAGAACCAATGGCGCACGACGCAATCTGCAGTGGATGAGTACGCAACAGGACGGATTGTACGCTCTTCCTTTCCCCTCTCGTCGATACTATACTACATCATTTTCGTATCCTATACTCATCATATCTAATTAGATGTATGTTAGTATAAAACAACAATGACCTATACATGTTACATATATACAATCCTTATGAGGTCCCTGTTGACATTTGCTTTCATACGGAGTCGTACCGTATAATACGCCTCTCATACGCATCTCAATAAGTTTGTGTCAGCTTTAGGTACGCAGGCATACACACATTGCGGTTTTCATCAAACAAAGGCCTACATAAATCTGACACAAAACAATTTAGATACGTATGAGGCATGCTATGTGCGTACCACTACGTGTTGACAATGTCAATACGGGCCTAATACGTACATAAATGTAGTAAGCCTGTTTTTTTAATATTATACATCGACAATTCGACTTACGATTCAATAAAAATGTCATAAACAGTCACTGTGTATTCCGGGACATATCTAAATACGAATACGATCAGTTTGGGAGAGGTTTTTGAAGCTCTCATTTCTTTTTTGAAATTGTACATTTTAGAGAGAAAACATAAATAAAACCACATATTATAAAGCTGCTCGAACACTTTAGACATTAAGACAGTCACAATATACACATGTCCCTTCTGATTTTTGTTCTTACCGGATGTCTAAGATGGTATCAAATATTCTAGATACAGAGACGTTGTCAGTAGCCCGTTCAACCAGTTCTGCTACTTTGTACTAATGCTTGGCGCCGACCCGTGTAGGATACAAGTGTGTCAGATTACTCCCAAGGACGTTATATGTAACGTGTAGGATACAGGTGTGTCATATTGTACTCCCAAGGACGTTATATATAACGTGTAGGATACAGGTGTGTCACATTGTACTCCCAATGACGTTATAAATGTATATACGAGGGGCGTTCAAGAAGTAATCCACCTGACCCACTTCCAGTTGTCTGATCTAGATGAAATTTTGCATATGTAATGATTCATATCTCTATGGGTTATGTTGCAAAAACAGCTCTGAACTAAGTTTGGTTTTTGATTTAAAGGTGTTTGAACTGAGTCAGGTGTGAAATGGACCAGGTGTGAAATGGAGCCAGTTGAGTGTCGCGCAATGATCCGGTTTTTGTATTTGAAAGGACGCATACCAAATGAGACTTTTGATGAAATAAAAGAAACTTATGGTGATGATTCCCCATCATATGACCTTGTAAAACGCTGGCATTGTGAATTCAAACATGGCCGTAAGTCTGTGGAAACAGCTCCCAGACCTGGTCGTCCCTCTTCTGCCATTGATGAGGCATCTGTTGCAGGACCAACCTGGGGCGTCCTACAAAAACGGTGTACAGAGCTACATCAAACGATGGTAGAAATGCATAACTCTGGGTGATTCCTATGAAGAGAAAGACTAATAACTGCACCAAGTTCCATTAATCTCCTCCTTTGGGAAATGGGTCAGGTGGATTACTTCTTGAACGCCCCTCGTACCGTCCTTGGGACCAATGTATAAGAATAGTTTTAGCGTAGCTTTAAAAGTGCAGCCCAGTAACTATTCCTCGCCTGTTTCTGCAGATACATTTAGAATGATAAGGGCGCTATTTCAAAAATAACGTTACCTATGTAAGTGGACAAAACTAAAGCATAGATTTAGGAATGAGAGAAGGTCCCGGATGCTATTAAAGACGGTAATGGAGTCTAAGGCTCCGGTTTTTCGTTGATCCCACAGCGTTTTTCTTTGAGATTTTTGTTCCTTCACAATCTGTCAATCAAAATGGTCGTGTCCATTATGTAGGGATTGTAACTAAGCATCAATCCCTGTGGCACAGATGACGTATGTAGGCTGACAGCCTTGTTGTTTTTTTGTTTGTTTGTTTGCTTGTTTGTCGTAAACAGCCAGCGAACAAAAATTTGATCGCACCGTTCTGCTTTGCTTCTTCAAGAATCAAGTTATTGGAATTTGACCATTCTGCTGAAAACCAGCTGGAGAGTGTTTAACTTCTATAGTAAAAGACACATTTTTAAAGCAAGTATTTGTGAATTATCTTAGATGTTCTGGCGTCATCAAATTGACTTAGATATTCCTATAATGTTTGACGTCAATGAGAATTTTCAAGCTTTGACAGCTCAGTCATTTTATGGCGGGGCGTGTGGTGTTCTTGACTTTAGCCAGTTTAGCGCAATGAAGAACTAGAAGCAATCGTCCACTGACCATGGTAATGTTGGCAGTACAAAATGTACATTATTCTAGGGACTTTTCCCTGGCTCTTTTCAACGAGTGCAATCAATCATGGACCACTCGTTGATGCCTCGTTAAAAAACCGGCGTCACAAATCAAGAACTGAGCTCGGCTGACGTTTCGGCAAACTCCAAATGGGCATTTGTAGCCAAAGTAAGGCCTGTTGATTATTATAGTCTTCGGGTGACTTTCAACAGCTCGTCCGTTGGGATTTAAACCTCCGTGCGATGCCAGTTGTGCGCCAGTAAAAAAAGCAGGAAAGACAATTTTTGAACTTTCCCGTTTGAGACACAGAACAGATTTGTCATACCCCCTCACATTAGGCCAAAATCGATCGGACGACGAATCTGCGAGCTCTAATTTACGAGGAGGCTAATGTAAGGGGGGTATTAATGAAAAACACGGGCGAAACTCGAGTGATTTTGAAATTTAACGAGCTCCGATTGATCTACAAATAGGCGAACATTTGCTTGAACTGTGACACCGGGTATTTTAAAAGGGCAACGACCCCTTCCAGAATCGTTGTCGAGGGACAACAGTCAGGATTTTAATCCATGTACTCTAGATCCAGAGACACACTCTAGTCGCTTGGCAGTACAGACTGCACATACACACTGATAACGATCTACCAAACGCAATGGGGTAGAATGATGGGATAATTAGAGGACAAATCTTTTGTTTCTCTTGTTGCGTGTAGGCTTCGCAGAAAGGACCCTCTGACTGCTACATTGGTCTGTTTTGTTTAAACCGGTTTTCCTTAATGGGGTGCTCAAATCGGACTGTGGACCACTTTTAATGGAGGTCGTGAGAAAGTAGGTTTGGGCCAGATAAAATATAACAAAAACACAAGTCATCTACGTGAATTACTAATAACTCGATAAACATATTCCTTATGATCTAAACCAACTCGTACAGGGTATTCATGTGTTGAAGCAAATTATGTGATTACTTTCGGACATAACAATTTAGCGGGGTGATGCGGGGTCGCTTGGTATATAAAAATACTCAGTACACCCTGTCCCTGTGTACGCGCATAACTTTTAAAGATGAACTACTAGTACCACAAAAAGTATTAATAGTATAAAGTATAAAATCCATATTAAATTTCGAGCCTAAAATTATTGGTATGGAAATCTAAAATGTTTACCACACAAAGACAAATATCCTAGCGTATGTACGGCCCGGGAATAGTAGCGACCGTGCGGGGGAGTGTTGCGTGTAAAAATCGTATCCTAAGAAGGAAAACACGCAGTTTGTTTACCGCCGTAATACCCCCTTCACATTAGGCGCGATTCGATCGGACGATGAGTCTGCGAGCTCTAAATTACGAGGAGGCATGACCCTGACGGGAAGGGGGAACTCAGCCATTTCTTCGTCGGCATCAGGGTCATGCCTCCTCGTAAATTAGAGCTCGCAGACTCGTCGTCTGATCGAATCGCGCCTAATGTGAAGGGGGTATAAGAGAACGTAGGATCCGTTGGGCGGGGGAGTTTATTTAAATGTCGAAATGCTGTCGCCTGAATTTACGCCTTGATATGGAGCAATTCATAGACAACATCACTGGTTCTTTCATTTTTCCACAACCCCTGTAATGTTTTACAAAAGATGCACAACAACATTCGTATTGGTTAATGGCTAAGAAGATCATTATAGCCACGGGTGGGATTTCACCCCCTAAAAATGGCTGTTGCCTGAGAAGAAACGAAGAATTCAAATAATCGTCAAAAATGTAACAATTCATTTCCCAGAATGATTGTTCGGTAGGTGAAACCAGCTGACTAGGCCTCTGACCGATCACGTCAGATCGCTCCTGTCACTAATCTTGGAGGCTGTGTGAGGTGGTTTTTGCCTGTCGCCAGATTCTGTAACAAACGTTACCACCATGAGTACGATGGATGCCACGGTTATATTATCCACGCATAAGACTACAAATGACCGTTTTTGTGACGCTGTAGAGTTTTTCTGGCTTTCTAAAGTAACAAGAAAGGGTTGTTGACTGTCATTTGTATCCCACCTTGCTTACCAAAATGTTGTACAGAAATGACTGTAACAAACGTTATCATTGTTCGATGCTGTCTAAGCTTTCTATTTGACCTGGTGTAAAAAAGCTGCCCACTTTTTAAATGTTCCTAGGGACGTCCATTGATACCTAAATGATGTAGTCAATAAGGTGAGTCCTTTCGAAGAAAACAGGGTTAAGTCTACTGTTGTAACAAACGTTACCGGTAACGTTTGTTACATGCCCTGTAATGCATTACCAATGGGACCGAAAACAATAAGTTGCCATTTTTTGGCTATGGTTAAAAGAGGAATTTTCCTAAACAACCACGTAGTTTTCACTGAAAATAAAGCCGATTTATTTTTCGACCAAAAAAATGCCATTTTCGACATTTCAATGAGATCGAGTGCTTAGCGCAAGGAATACACGTATGGTCTGTTGCGTCTATTATGTAATGTAATTCTTCACCTAGGGCACCCTCGGTAGACGTACGCTGAATCCAGCATGGCGCAGATGACGTCAAATGAAAAGCCTGTATAGCTCCCGGCGTCGTCTGATGATTTCACTGTGGAGGGACACTTGGGGAAGAAAGAGACACATTTGCCATGTAAGATTCAAAAATAGGGCTGTAATCAGCTACGGTGAATGATCGGAAGTGGAGTATATGGAAGATTCCTTCTAGGGTCTCGAGAACCCCCTATAGAGGCTCGAAAGAGCCCCGGAATGCCACCTATTCTAAAAATAGCGAAAAAAACTATTGTTATGAGCCGATGGTGAGGCTATTGATGAAATATAAAGAACTGGCCGCACGCTGGACATTTCGAAGAGCTACATGGTTTATATTGTGTCCTCCCTCCAGGATTCTAGCACCAGAATGAGGTCACGGGACTAGTTAACTTCTAAAATAGGGGGGTTTGAGTAGGACTGATCATATGGTTCACAGTGGGTTCATAACATTCCTCCCCTAACAGGAGAAGATTGACAAGTCAATCTGAATAATCATAAAAATATGAAACCACTGCGTAAAATAATTACATTACAGGTATTATAAGAAAGCTACAAAATGAAGAATGTTGGCACTTCTGTCCTTTGAACATGGAAACTATCGTGTAACAGTTGCACTAATTCAGTAGGCAAACCCTGGTTGAACATGAAGAGATCCAGCTGAATGTATGGCACACTGATCGTACAATCTGCTACATTTTCTTGAACTTGAACATTATATTGTCTTTAGTTTGCAAGTAAATGAGAACGGAAATTACTGTCGAGTGATATTCTCTGAGAAAATCTTATGGTAGAATAATCAAGAAATACTTTATTATGACAAATATGGATCAGTAGCCAGGTACATAATGATGACAGCAAAACTGACTGTTGTAATATTAAGCATACAAATGTGGAAATATGTAAACATAAAAAAATATGGAAACAGATCTGAATCGCATAGCAGGGAGTTGCACTTCAGAAACAAACCCTGGCTTACAGGAAAGAGAACCAGCTGAATGTTTGACACACTGAGGCACAAACTACATGCATACGTTGTTGACGACAGTATTTGGCTACAGCAAAAATTAAACCTGGGAACAGATATTGTATAGCAATGTATTGTACTTCAGAAACAAACCCTGGCTGACATAAGAGAAAACCAGCTGAATGCTTGGCACCTGATTCACTATCTACATGCATACATTGTTGAAAAATGTATAAGTTTGACAATTTTGTGCTGGGTCGGCAAAGTCTGACATAATTTGTGGTAAATAGAGAAGTTGTGAGGAATGTATTAACTGGGAATAGCTTACAGAAGTGTTTTTCTCTGGCCCTTTGTTTTCTTTGGGTGACCCACCCGGGGCTAGCTAATCCACCAGGTGTGCTGGAGCAAGACTGGGCTTGCCTGTGAGCACATGGAACGTGGATCAAAAGGGACTTCAGAATTGAGAAATGTGCAAATAAAGCAAAGATAGAAACAATAAAGATTAAAACTGGAGTGTTAATCTTACTGTAGAAATCAGTTAATGTTTGAAATGTCCCTACGACAGTTCGGTAAATCCTTTGTGTGGTCTTGCTGGCTGGATATGTGATGAATTTTTTCTGGGGAGTCTACAGCATGCACGATGAAAGATTCCAGAACGCTCCTTAGCTCCTGTCCTACCCGACGACTGGAAGCTTGCTTCACCGCTCCAGTAGAGCCTCAGACCGAACACGTGCCTGCATCTCTCGCCTCCCTAAGAATCACCAGCACGAGTTCATGACAGCTTCACTTTCTAATTCTTTTCTCTGGAGATGGGATTCACCTCTCGGTTCCACCCGGTAATTAGAAGCTCGCTTGTCCGCCCCACTCTGACAGTGAAGATGGAAGACCGGATACAGTGCCGTGTTAAAAGAAGCCTGGGTCTACAAGATGGAGTTCGGAGCTAACTTCTCAGCCGTTCTGTCAGTAGAATTTTCAGTTAGGATACAGTTCATTCCCTCCTCCTCGTTGTTAAACGCTGGCAACTCATAGTTGACTGCATCCAGTAAATGTAGGGTATAATTCTGCTGGAGGCTTGTCCTTGGAGTATAGTGACAGAGTAATCCAATCGATCTCGCCCTCCCACTGCGGCTTGGCACATGTCCACCTACCGAACAATCATTCTGGGAACTGAATTGTTACATTTGGGGCTACTATTTGAATTCTTCGTTTCTTCTCAGGCGACAGCCATTTTTAGGGGGTAAAATCCAACCCGTGGCTATAATGATCTTCTAAGCCATCAACCAATACGAATGATATTGTGCATCTTTTGTAAAACATTACAGGGGTTGTGGAAAAATGAAGGAACCAGTGATGTTGTCGGTAATTTGCTCCATATCAAGGCGTAAAGTCAGGCGACAGCATTTTGACATTTAAAATGAGAACGAGCCTGTAACGTTACACATTGTATCTGCGTGGGTCAAATTGTCTGAGACCCACTTCTAGTCAGACCATGGCCAGATATGCTTTATAATCTTTGTAAGCTGCATATGTGCAGCCATAATTCAATTCCTTATCTGTTCACATCTGCTGTGTTATGCATGTTTCAATCGAAACTGTTTTGAAGAGTAACTCCAATACTTACTAATTTGTATTAGCGTGCCTCCATTGATGTGTACACCATGGTGGTTGGGGCTAGACTGATGGCTAGTAGTTTATGTTAGCCGAATTCATTTGTGGTTTTATGGTAAAACCTTGGTCTTTAAGTTCATCAAAACTGGAGTTTAGGGCGACGAATGTGAAAACTAATTAGATTCCTTTGTGACTCATTTACATGTCATTGGGCATTGCATAATTGGCTACGTTGTCTATGTATATACTCTAAACACGGAGGGTGCTATCTGAAACGTCTGACTCTTAATCGAATTCAGTATATATAATATTATATCATGTAATGTTCCACAGGTTCGTATTTCTAACTTCGAATTTCGATAAAAGATCAGTGCTGTGCTAGTTGAACTGAAATATCATATTGGGCCAATCTAGGCGGTACAAAATTCATTCTATTACGTACATTTAGTGAGGTATTGTATACTTCATGTATCCAGAACGTTTTAATTGTTTTGACATCTTGCGTTGAATTGGTGTTGTATTTTTTCAGGTACGCTCTGTCGACAAGTGCCGCTCACGAACAGACTAGTTCCAGTTGACAAGATAGAGAAGATGAGGCCGACAAGGACATCCTCTCAAATCCTCCCCCGTATAGACGACTGTGAGTGCACCCCGAGTATTCAGCACCTCTCTCCTCTCCTACAGAGCCCCATGTACTACATAAGGTGGATATACGCAATCCTCTATTCTCTCTACCTCATGTTCGTCTTGCGAGATCCTACAGATACGGACATTGTTGGCTACATAGAGAATACGACCATGGCTATACTGGTTCGCCCTGCCACAGACGGCAAGTCGGGTGAATATGAAGTAACAGTTCGTGATTGCAAGCTGCGTGCTTCCGGAGGATATAAGCTGAAGAACATGTCACTGAGGTACAAGACAGGAAAGAATGGCGTCCATATTTTGCGCTTCATTCGCAACGGAGTAGAAGTCACCGACAGATCTCAAATCTTTTCAACCATCTACTTCTACCATATTCACTCCATGCACACCAAGTCACATCTGTTCTCCAATAGCTTGGTCCGAAACATCGTGAATAAAGACGTAAAGACTCTCCAAGAGTCGAGCTACACCTCCATTTTGTTACATTACCAGCTCCTCCATTCGTCGCTGAGTGTGCTGGAGTGGGACGGGAACATGTCCCGATATCTCGGCTACGGAGACGCCTGTATCCGAGAGAGTATAGTGGAGGAGAGCAGGAACATGAGTGCGCTGGAAGGGCATCAAGCCGTGCATCGCTGGAACTCACACGGGAAGGACAGCTTTGCCGGCAAACTATTCAGGTTAGTGCAAAAGTAGTTCAAGATTGTTGTGAGATAGAAGTAAGATTCTTCATACGATTGGGGCCTAAAGACGCTCTTTGTGAGCGTAGTTGGTAGTGCCTGCATGTTTTGGACTATGTATACTTTAAAACAGATTTGAATGTCTGTATATTTGATTTCCACTCACAAAACAGGTCAATATGATAATACATATACCAAATGAATAGTTGATGTATACACAATGTTTTTATACTACTTACAATGCGTAATATAAATAACTACATACATATGTTGACAATACGAAACATCATATAGCTCTACATACATGTACTTTCTGTAATGATTTGTTCATTTGTTGTGTTTTAAAATGAAGTAAATTCATAATATAACTGTTCCTCATAGCCAGTTTTTTTTAAAGATAATCTAACTTTCAATTCTGAAATATACGTAGAAAGTGTTAGATGCTGAGAGAAACTTAATTTTCTCCTCCACGTGACAGATCGAGACTGGCACTACAGGACGTCATGGAGCGCCACGGGATCGACCCAAAGATGCTGGACGCTCTGTTTAACCACACCATTGTGCACAGTGTGGACCATCATGGCATCAGTGAGCGGTCGTTTCTAAGGTGAGGTCCCCACAATTATCATCATAAGCCGTTTTTGCACATTAAATTGAATGATTAAATTGTTTAGATAATATAACGATTCAACATTCTTCAATCAATTTATATGCACTTTTTGTTCAATACAAGACGACCATGCGAAATAGATTTTGATACTGGACTTAACTTTCATTTTATTAAACATCTACATACGGATCGAAGCAGGCGTTACAGATTGGGACATTTCTAGTCGTGAAATATTACAGTTCTGTAGGACAGATTTCTCAGTTCGTTGATGCTTTGAGGAAAATATTGCCCTAGAACATTCATTACAGGGCTGACTCCAGCTCCGGATACCTTTTCTTCATCCCACTCATTGTTTGGGAGCCCATGTTGTTGATTTTCCTTATATAGACATGTCATTTTAAGCTCACGAAAATAGATTTGCAGCAGTTTCATGTCATTAAGTTCAGATTTTTGGGATGTATGGGGTAATTCTTTTTTCTGTCCCAATAAGCACAATTCCACCCTGGGACGGAGTGATGGATCCTGGTGACAGCGCTGATTCATTATAAGTTCGCCACAATGTTTGGGTCCCTTTTGGGCCTTTTAGTCATTAGTCACAAAGCTGTGAGAAATTTATCTTAAAATACTTTGACGTGATGGTTAAACAATATATATATACAAGCTATCCATAACAAAAATCAAATCATCTTCGCGATTATTTGTAAATATAATAATTTACAAATAATACATTATACAGTATACTTCAAATGTTCAACGTGACTTCCGTCTCTTTCCTCCTAGGTTCTCTCTCCACCCGTGGGACAAAGACTGCAGCACCTACCGGGCCTTCAACACCGGCGTGTTCCGTGTACTGATCACCCAGCCCAACTTGAACCCGCTCGCACCCAACACCCTCCGCTCCATCAACAAGCCGTTCTACCAGGACCTGTACCGGGAACTGAAGAACATCGACCCGCAAATGGCGGAGGTAGTGACCGCTAGCGTCATGTACTAAATGGGTCCTAGATGGTATATTGGTTCAGCATAGGCGTGTGCCAAATTGGTGTTTGTCATTTGTCTACCCCTGTTCTACCATAATGTGTACCTAGAAGTTAGAACACTCACAGGAAGTTAACAACACACGCATGATAATGTAAGTTTGATATAACGACGGGGTAATTCTTAAATTTTTGTTTGATATGTATAAACCTTTTATCACATTTATCACATTTTTAAGTGCTACTTTCTTACAGGTTGTGTGTGTTGGAAACATTTTGTAGTAATCTTGCGGTAGTTTCTAAATTTAGATATCATTGTATACAGCGGGCAAATATTTATGCTTTCAATATTTAAAAAAATAGGAGAAGCTGATTTTTACCTCCATGAAAAATGGAAGTGTAGTTTATGGTGTGTGTGTGTGTCTGTGTGTGTGCGCGTGTGTGTGTGTGTTTGTGTGTGTTTGTTTGTTTGTACATGTGTTTCCATATATTTGTGGTCAGCATAACTTTAGAGCCTCTGAATGGATTTTAATTATCGTAGGTATGTGGATAGGTGTTGGGAAGACAAAGATCAAGGTCAACTTTGGGGCCCCTGGTGTGTGATGTTCGTACTGCAGCAGAACTTCATTTTTTATATCTTTTGACCTGGATGTGCTATGGTCTTGGTTTTAAGGTGGTAGCTTGTGATTTAATGAAGACTTGGTGTAGATTTGGGTCCCCTAGCGGCTTGCTCTGAAACTTCAGGGGCAGTTTTGTAAAAATCTTCCAAGGAGCATAACGAAGTATAGAAATTATGGATATGCATGATATTTAGCATGCAGGTATCTTTTCAATTTAATGAGAAGTATGCAAATGCGGACTTAATCTGCATATTTAATGAGAAACATCTACATTTACAGTGTTTTCCATTATAGGACTCAAATACCTGTAACATATGTAGTTTGTGGTAGGAGGAAGATTAGCAGATATGTAAATAAGTCCCTGTTTTGCATAATGTTGCATAACATTAATGTGAAAGTGTGCTAATTCAAGTACATGTAGTAAATGATTGGATTGTCAACATTGTGACATGTGTAAGTTAGTTAAAGGTACACATAACCAAGCATAAATTATGCAGATGTGAATGCATTTGCATAATCAGAATATTTTATGGAGGTAAGAGGTCTCTTAACTCTTGTTAAATGTTTTCAGCCTTTGAACATATAGTATCTCGTAGCTTTTTAATGCATGTACATGTACTAGTCATTGCCTTTTGTACTTTGCATTGTCAAATGCCTCAATAAAGTACTAAACGTTCACTTTATTGTGACGCGGCACGTTCTACACTCTGAACCTGTCAACCTTTTAATGGATCTAGAGGGCATTGACCTAAACTGGGGTCACATGTTAAACCAGTTGCATCCTTCGGCATTTTGGTTCCTCTCATTTTGAACAGCTTTTATCATACTCAAAGAGTTGGCATTTAGTTTTCTTCGTACAATTGCTACATTGTACATGTGGTTCTTAACAAAATCGAAAAAAATACCTAAGCGAACTGAAGGTGCCGATATATTCAATCTTCATAAAATGCGTATGTCACTTTTAATGTTGACTTTCCTCCTTACAGAGTAGTTGTGACCTGATAAGTTTTTTTTGAAGTGTTCGTTTTCGATATTTCTGTCGAGCTAGCTGAACTCTTATGCCAAAATAAACTTCACGCTTTACTTCACGTCATAGATGGTGCTTTTACCAATAAGGGCAGAATTTATCGTATTCTCCATGTACGTATGGCGAAATTAGAATTGTAGCGAACAATATTGAAACAACAGTTTCTTTAAACCACGTACGCGCCATAAAGAATAGGCGTTGCCGATTACTCCAGATAATTAAACATGATCATTTCGTTATTTACTATAAATTTCTTTTCTTAAATCTCGTAAACGTTCTGCTGAAATGCAACTATATGTATATATCCACGTCTTCATCTTGAAGTATTGCCCTACCATACCCATTTAAAGTTTGGAAATTCTTCAAGGAAATGGTTCATAAGTACGGCCTCTGCACTCGTGTTTTGCTATAAAAAACATGACGTAGGTGAGGATATAGATAGATTTATAGCTATTAGTCAGCACGGTCAGATCAATGTATGTATATATTGATTATTTAAAGTGAGTTAATCCAAAATATTGTAGTCTCAGACTAATGTAGTACAGGTAAGAAAAAATTAATGATGACGTTAGACTAAAGTTACAGTTTTTCAGTGTTTTCTCGGTATTTGGGCAACATGTTACCTTCTTACTAGTGCGCATGCCCAGTATGTCATCATCGCCAGAAATAACTGAGAAGTTTTGGGGACTTTACCAGAGCTCATATATATTCATGAGAGATGATGAGATTAATGTCTGTCTCTGTGTACACCGAGGAAACAAGTACCGCCTACATTAACAATCACTGACTACCTGCCTGAACTTCAAAAGAGTGACGTTTTCGTCAGCACGACGCAGACAGATTTTCTGCGAAAACACACCCCTTTTTGAAATTGATCAATTATCAAGACATGTATAAGATTGAACCCCACATCTCCTTCTCATAATTTTGTCCACACCACGGCCACTCGTAGGCGGGAAATTTTCGGCACCACTTCGACTCGCTTGTATACAGAAAATTTACCAATTCTTGAGATCTTTCAACATGAAGTAGGTTATTTCCAATATTTTGTTGATTATAGACTTGATTTTGTCTT
Organism: Branchiostoma floridae x Branchiostoma belcheri; assembly: GCA_019207045.1. Taxonomy (NCBI): domain Eukaryota; kingdom Metazoa; phylum Chordata; class Leptocardii; order Amphioxiformes; family Branchiostomatidae; genus Branchiostoma; species Branchiostoma floridae x Branchiostoma belcheri. The sequence continues at coordinate 21,084,135 of CM033033.1, read as the reverse complement.
ATTTCGGTGACGTGTAGGTACATGTAGTGTCGTCGTATATCGAACATTCATGCCTCCAGTATTCTTTTTGATACCTCTACACGCTAAACCTGTCACAACTTACGGATATCGGAAGCCTGAACCTGAACTGGAGTCCGGTGTTAAGCCTGTCGGAAATTGCATCGTTCGACATTTTCGTTCACTTTGGACAGTCTTCATGAAGTTTTTAGTTAACGAAACAATAACGCTCGGTAATCTTTGTACAACTGTACACGTTGTTCTATAACAACAACAAAAATCGACACAAGGTACCTTGTGAAGATGCCCATTTATTCTGTCTGCAGCGTGTTAGTTGACTTTCCACCTCAAAAGGCTGTTGTCCTCAGTGACATTTTTGCCCAGCTGGCTGAACTCTTATGTCCACGTGTCCTCGAATTTGTTACGTCAGATAAATTTTCGCTACGAGAACATGTACAATGGATATAGCACTGGCAAGAAGACCCGTCTCCTTATCCAATTCTGCGTGAACAGACACGAAAAATACTTGTTTTTCCAGAATGTATCATTTCGAATCGTAGGAGACAAACTTTTAACAGAATTTAACTTCTACAATGTAAAATCAGGTCTTTTTTTTTGGAAAACAGGGTATCGATAGCATAAGAGGTAACAAGAATGGAACAATAGTATCTTCCAAATGTTAGTGTTTGCTTGCGCACCATTAACTGTAGGCGTTGCCTTGTATTGAAGGTCACCGAACACAGAATAATGGGTGACTGGTCAGTGATAGACTGACATGACAACGCATGCGTACTGCGTATGAGGCTCAAGCGTACTGTCACGGCCCTGCCTATGTTGTCATGGGGATTGCCCTACTTTAACCTTGTGCTCGATGGAGTTTCCATGTTTTCAAGCATAAAAACGGATCTTTGGCGCACTAGATTAAGACAACCCATTGAAAATTATTGATGTTTCGACCCAACTCGTTTTAGGCATTTAGTCTAGAAAAAACAGTAACTTTTATTCAAATATATTTTGATATAGCAATATCTAGAATTAGAGGTTCTTGCTGGCATGGGACGAAAACTCACATCGTTATATCAAAATTATATTTCAGAAGTTTGTATAAAGTTATTTTTTATTGCGGTAGGATTTCAGCTAAACTGCCCCTATTTTTCAGGTTTCTAAGGTGTGCGCTTCTACTTCTTCTGATATCTGCACTTGTTTTGGAGTCGGGTGCATGGTGGCGTCGTCGTCGTCGTAGTGGTAAGGAAATGGCCTGTTGTTTAAAAAAAACATTCCAATATTTTTCTCAATCAACTTTAGTGCGAGAAGTTGTGGATTATATCCTGTTATTTGTAATAAACGCTATATCTTACCACATAAATTCCGTTCCATGTGAAGCATTATGTTTTTGTCAAGTACGTAGTAGTACCTAGAGAAAATTTTTCGGGTTCATAAAATTAAGCCCCGGTAACATATATAACCGAACATGGCCTCCGACCTTCCGTCCACCCTGGTCGGGGGTGATTCGGGTGCTAGGTCGCCTGTGGTTGGCTGGCGTTCGGCTGCGCCAGCGAATGTTTTGAAATGCTTAAAACATTCGGTTGTAAACGGTATATATTTATTTATTTATTAGGATGTCTGAAATACTTTAGCTGAAGGTGGGCGTGGTCGACTGGTGTTCAGGAGTAAGTCTGGAATCATACGCAAATCTTAAGCTTGTTACAGGACCAAAGAAGAAGCAGATAAACATTGCAATTGGAATGTATTTCAATCCTCCTCTGGTTGACTAAAAAAATAATGTTTTCCATCAGTGTCCACGGCAGGATGCTCTTCACCACCAACCCTGGGCTACACCTGGAGGAGTGGCTGTAACTACCCCTACACCAATGGGGAGAGGTGTACCTACCGGTGCCGTACCGGGTACAGTCGGGTCTCCGGAGACTACACCAGGACCTGCTCTGGTGGCCACTGGGTCGGGACAAACCTGGTCTGTCGGAGGGGTATGCAACTTATTACCTCCATGAACATTTCATGGAGGTTATATTTTACCCTGCGTTTGTGTGTGTGTGTGTGTGTAAGTCTGTCTGTCAACAAGATAACTCAAGAACGGCTGAATGGATTGGTTTCATACTTGGTGTGTTGGTAGGGTGTGATGAAAGCTAGAAGTGATTAGATTTTGGGCCCCCTAGCGGCTATACTTGGTATTGCAGCGCAACTTCCGGTTTTGCTATCTCGTGTTCTGAACAAGCTATGGTCCCAATTTTTTGGTGTTAGATAGCTCTTGTGCTCAGGAATAAGTGACATAAGTTTGGGCCCCCTAGCGTCTAGTTTGGGGATAGCATTTTTATCAAAAACTTCTGAAGCAGATAACTCAAGAAGGGAACAACGGATTTTCACGATTTTTGGTGTGTGGGTACCTTAGACAATGTTGTACAAGATAAAATACTATTCATGCAAAATTAGAGTACATTTGCATAATTAATGAGAATATTCTATCATAGCAGTTTTTTCAATGTATCTCCTGTCCCGGAAATGATATGATCTTGACAATTGGGTGGTAGACAGCTTTCAGGGTCTTGACATCGTGGGTCAAGTTTCAGCCCCCTAACATCTAATGTTGGAACTGCAGGGGTATTTTTGTCAAGACATTGCAAAGAAGATAACTGCAGAGAGGAATGATGGATTTCCATCATTTTAGGCATGCATGTAGCTTAGGCAAATATGTTCATAATGACATACATGTTATGCAAATGAGGGCTTTATTTGGATAATTAATGGGGACATCTTTCCCAGCATGTGATGAGGCAAGAGATAATAAATTCACATAAATTATGCTAACAAGGGTCTTCTGTGTATATCTATCCCAATGTCATGAGGCAAAATTACTTGAGAAAGGTATCACTTATGCAACATAAACAGCCAGGGAGCTCCGGAAATAGATTTCTGCTCTGCGGTACAAGGTCACTGTAGAGTCATGGAATTCCAGAAGTCACTGAGGTCAAATCCCTCTGAAGCGCGCAGGTGGAATGCCTCACTGCCAACTCCAGAAAATAGCTTCCGGTCCCTGTGACACAGGAAGTTCACTGGCCATCTGCTCAGTGCTCCAGATGTCACAGAGGTGACGTTTCAGCCAAAGCAATATACACAGTGTTACTGTACGGGCAGAAAAGTTCTCTGGCTATAACAACGAGTTTTATGCCTGTTCTTGTTGGAATTTGTTGCTCTACATGGAGTCTTGGAATATCAAGGGAGTTTATTTGGACTGAAGAGAAGACCAACCGGTAAGTACAAAGTGTACTATGTACATGTCAACTCTCTAAGTCGAGCCTGGACTGTTAAAGCTGGATAGCATAAATTATGTTAATGTTAATTAATTGCATAAAATTTACAAAAGCCCTAAATTTTCATGGAGGTATGAGGTAGCCGAACTCTAGTTATTACTATCATATAATAAGAAAAGAAGAATAAGTGACAGCATGTAGTGAGGAATTTCATGCATACAAGAACCTCTAAATGCTTGAGCTATGTCCATTATCAGGGTGAAGTGGACGAAGTTAGGGTGTACAAAGTTGTATGAAGTTGTACGAAGTTACAATCGTTTCTTACTGGCTTTGATGCTATGTCGGGAGTCACAGATGACGTCAAATAATTTATTATGGTAGGGCTGCAAGTGTAGGAAGTTGTCCAAAGTTGTCCAAAGTTACGTGACGTCATCTAACTTTGTACAGTAGGTAGGGTAGAGTGGCATGTGTACGAAGTTGTGCAAAGTTACGTGACGTCATCTAACTTCGTACAGTAGGCAGGGTAGGGTGGAAAGTGTCCGAAGTTGTCTGAAGTTGTGCAATTGTGCAAAGTTATGTGACGTCATCTAACTTCGTACAGTTGGCAGGGTTGAAGTCCTGATAGAGCTTTAGCACTGGTTTTCCAGTGCTGAGGCGGGTTTGACCATTGAATCAGCACTGGAATACCAGTGCGGAAGGTGAAGCTTTCGTAGATTTGCGCTACTGTTTTCACATCTGCTGTCTGACCTTGGTAGGGTGTTTTCTTATAACACTGTGTACGTGACTAGCTTAGATCATGTCCTTGAAGCATGCAAATTAGTTGGTACTGTATACAATACAAACAGAACCGGACGGACAACTTCCTGTTGAGTAGGAGTCATTTAAAGGTCACCGGACGGTTGGTAGGTTAACATTTTTGTCTTTCTTTCCTTTTTCGTCTTTATTTGATTGGAATTTCCTTGTGGCGCATATAACAACGACGTTCATATCTTCAATACATCAATGATACCATTCTTCTTACATATCTGTTGGAAATTGATGGTCTGGAGAATGTGCTGAGTCATGAACGCTGTGACAAAGGCGCCTTTAATCATTATCTTAGATATTCAACATGTCCTGCCATCGTCTGTCCAGACAAGAACTCCAAACGTTTGTCGACACGCTTTGTTTGCACAGGGATCTGACAGTTGGACCCTCAGCTGCCAAGGTTAGTGAGAAGAAAAAACTTGCTACTACACCAGATTAAAGTCTGTGGCGTCGTGTGTGGCGTAACTGGTAGATCGTTCGGCTCAGACCTTCCTCACTTCACTGAAGTGTGAAAATGGGTATCTGGCTTCGGTTGGGGAGGTAAAAGAAAATACTACCTTTGTTGAGGAGGTAAAAGAAAATACTACCTTTGTTGAGGAGGTAAAAGAAAATACTACCTTTGTCACACACAGTCAATAATGGTTTTCCGACCTTCAGTAGGCGAAGCTTTGGATTTAAACTGATTATTCATTTATCTGAATATGTTTTAATTAACTAAAAGCAACTGGAGTCGAAACGCGTTTGGCAAACAAAAGGGAAAAGATTTATTCTCGTACTTTTCCACAGTAGCACGCCCATAACATCGATAAAGGTCAGTAGAACGGGCACTGAACATCATAACATATGATAACAAACTAATCATGAATACAACTCTACGTGACTGCAAATACTACAGTTTATCTATGGTAAGGATATTGGAGGAGATAAGGGGTTGGCGGTGGGTCGAAAACCGGGGAGCGAGTCTCCGTGCGCCTCGCTTCCCGCGGACGAAACACAGAATGAGAGCCCCGGTGTGGTGGGCGGAAGTGTGAATAGGCAGGGACGGACACGCGGTGACCACGTGTAAGGTCAGACAAAGACCGGGGACTGGGTTGTCGTAAATTAATAAAAATGACATCACTGACATTTTTCCACCAGGAGAATGGACATTATGTTGTAATGGGCGGTCTTTTAACATGGTAAAATGAGTGGTCCTTTGCAGGGTCACCCTTTCTGGATAATGATTACCATTATCTGGATAATGATTACCCCCAGATAACAGGGGTTGGGGTTAAAGGCTAGGGTGGGACTAAATGTGCCGGACCTTAACACCGGCAGGGCATTTAATTTTAGAACTGACCTTGGGAATAATGAATACTTAATCTCTCTGTGCGTATAGAAGGTGTGAAAACCAAGGGGTCAGGGTACACCGCTGGGCTTACTTGACTAATAAACTAGTGTTAATATCGAAGTGCCCGTTCACAAGCTTGTAAAGAGAGGTGGTTTGGGCCCACCTCTGGTCCTTTCAGGGACCAAAGATCTTTGTTAATTGGCGTTAAGCTGCCTGTGACCGAAAAGTCCAACATGTAGCATAAAAAGTCTTATTCTTCTTGAATGTTATCAGGGGCGAAAAAGAACTAGAAAAGTCTGAACTTCAGTCAACTCTGAACCCAGTGCCAAAAATGACAGGGTTGTGGTCTTTAATAAGGCCGTTTAAAGGTCAACGTCTTAAGTGTAAAAAACAGAGACCTAAGACTCACAACCTAAGTCGCACACCATAGATGTTGAATTTCTAAAATAACATATTGCCACAGATCTTCTACACCGCCAGAAACTACCTAGCCGGGAAGATCCCTGGTGAGTTGGTGTTTGCCGTGGACAAGTGGCCGGACTTCTCGGCTGTTATGTGCGCAGCGGGAGAGGGGACGTTACAGGTAAACGGACAGTTTGTTTGTTTGTTTGACAGTTTATTGCGAGTATATTTTTCAATGACATACCGTTGACAAGATTATAAACAGGAAAGTAAAGACAAATTGAAAATAAATAATTTGAAATCTGATGGATTATTGTAAACCATCATAGTTTGTAGAACTCTCATACAATAAATGATATCATATCACCTTTATTTTACGGCTACGTCCGGAACTTATTGATCACCGTCATAGAAATGTTCTTTATTCCATAAAGTATCTGCAGGATAACGAGTCGTATAATTCTACTGGGAGAATGAGGAAGGCCTTCTAAAACTCCTCCGTGATGGCAAGCTTATGGACTGGGGCAAGAACTTTACCATTGCCGGTAGGAAAGAACGAATCTTACTTCCTAAAATCATTGATCAAGTCATATACATACCAAAAACATTTTAACTATCACTGCCACTCCATGTCTATGAATAGGTGCATTTAATTATTTCACCTAATCACGGAATACTTTATCTTTCATATATAGCATTTTCAGAACAAGGTGTACCTGCTCTTCGTCAGGTGTGTCGGGAGATGGGAAAACAAGGGCCTTCATCTGATGATATGACGAAAGTGTACACCGCGTTCAAAACGGACACTATACATGGACACGACAGGTAGCAGCTAAACTATCTTTTTGCAATTTTTTTTTATGTAAAAAGAAATATTGTCGTTGAACAGCACGTTATCATCAACTTAAATAAATTGGAATGACAGTTGTCGCTCAAAACTCGACTCCATTTGGACCCCCAATTGGTGTAAGCTTTGAAGTGACATTTTAACATTTTTGATATGAAGAAAAAGTCCTTCGGTGACTTTGTCAATCAATATCTGCTATAACCCCACATAAGTTATTTTACGGATATTGGTACAATACTGTGGAAAATATACAGGAAAGTCTTTGTTCAGTCCGTCTAGGATCCAAATGGACCGAAGCAAAATGTGCAGCTTTATAAGCAAACTTTTGATACCTCGTATGACCACCTTATCTACAGAGAATAATGAACATGTAAAACTAAACGATCACAACAATTTGACATTGTGACGTCATTTTGTTTATAAGGCGGCTATCGCACAGTGCAGCATCCATATGTATACAAATAACAATTACATCAGACAATTATATTGCCCTGTATATGATAGTCCCTGTATATGTTGCCCTGTATATGGGGTCTACCAAAGGTGCGAAAAGGACAGAAAAGGAACGAAAAAGAACAAAAAGGAAAATCGCAAAAGTGCGAAAAGGAACGAAAAGTAAAATAACGAAAGTGCGAAAAGGAACGAAAATGAACTTTTTGTGCCTTTTCGCACTTTCGGTAGACCTTGTTTATGCTTGGAAAATTAACTGACACTAAGTTGAAGAGACATCTGAGCAGTAGTGATAAAATAAGCAATCAATTACAACTATGCTGGATCGCAGCAAAAAAGTGAGTTTTCGAGGAAATTAAGAGAATTGCTCTTTTCTTGAATCACTATACCCCTTATATAGTCAATCAAATGGAAGTTTGTAAACACAAACGTAAACCAGAAAACAGAGGTTGCCCAGGAGACTTTGACTGTACAGAATGTAGCGTTTGATGAATACTAATTGATATTTTCACCTCATCTAAAGCACTGATGGAGATTAGTTAATTCCCCAAATGATTATTGTACGATTATGTCCTTTTAATTCTTTTTTACCCGATCCAAACCTACTTCTCTATTTTATAGCCCTTCCGATCCGCCCGTGTCTATTGGTCGACTAGAACTGCAGCATGCAGAGCTGGTGAACATGAGCTGGCATTGGGGAGGGCCTCCCAAGGTGCTGGAGTACATCCAATACGTGCTGTCAACATTCCCCTCCAAATGTGTGTACAACAACCAGAAGGAGCCTGTAGCGTTCCTCATCGTGCAGCCTTGGGGAGAGCTGGGCATGATGTGGACGAAGATTCCTCGGGGGGGCGGGTACGGCTTCGCTGTCGTCAGGGGCCTGACTAACGAAACGCTGGAGGCAGGAGATATTCCGTATGGGTACGTGGAGTCTACTGACGAAATAATCAAGAAGTTTTGGGATCAAAAAGTAGGCGTTAAATGGGATCCTTGCGGTGCCTGCCACTGGATCTACTTGTAAAACATATATATAAAAGGGGGAACTCCCATTTGCTAAACGCGCTCAGTGGGTGTAATTTGTTTTCTGTAACTTGATTTTTTATTCTAATCTTAAAAACAGAGAATAAGCGTATAGAAAAAAATACCCCTAATATGTTACTATCATAAGCAGAATTTTTGGCAATTTTACAACAGCCATAGTCAATGTCCGAATATGTATACAATTTAGTAGGCTGATTAAAGATTATATAATTATAATCAGCATTGTATTCAGTTAGACATCAAATCTAGACATTGGTAAAAGTGCACACATTCTAGTGAGAATTAGAAGCAACTTGTATAGTATTTCTGCCTTTCTTTAGTTATGCTTGTGTACAAAATAATTCATATTCAAGTGAAATCAAATGATTTGTGTGAAAAAAACAATTACGTCACTATTTCCGCTTTAAATATGGTTTTAAAAATTCGTATGTGTTTGTTTTGTTTTGTTTTGTATTCTTTGATTCCTTCAGACGAGCCTGAAAATTGAAATTTGGAGTCGTAGACTCGGCGAGTGCCATTGACGCCACCTAGCGATTCACACAAAGCTAGCAGTTACACGTACCTTTGTCTGCACTGTCTTGAACTGCTATGTGGCAATTTTTATCTATACAGCTGACTCCGATAGCAGAACGAAGGAGTGCCTTTATATTCATAAGAATTGTGAGGCATCATAAGGCTTTAAGGGGAATACTTATGCGTTTATTTCAGAACTACTACGATCTCCTGATATGAGAAATTATAGAAGAGATATCCGAGTTGTCAGATTTCGTGAAATCAAATGATAAGTAAATGATCATATTGTATTAATTCAGTATAATTTGGATGTTTTAGTGGATCGCATCAATTCCAAAATAAGATTCATGAAATACTTAAGAACCCGTGATAGTTAGCAACTTGTCAGCACAACATAGGTGACCATAACAGCTAGTCTAGTCCTCGATGCGAATTGACTGCATTTATTAGATGGTGCATTATCGTAAACCCTATCCAGACTGTTTATCGATCCATTTATCTATCCATCTATCCATCTATCTATCTGTTTATTTATTTAATTATTTATTTATTTATCTCACGACAAGTGGGTGGCCCCTTCAACTTATTGGGAGATGGTTTCCAAGGGGGCCCAGTATGCAAGAACAACAAAACAAAACATTTTTTTGTAATGCGAAGTAATTATGCAGTGAGTATTTATTTCGTTGGCAAAACGGAGGAATTACCATAATACCTGAAGGTATTACACGAAAGTTAACAATGAAGGGTTTCATTTCAATATTTTAGTCTCCTAGAACGGATGACGTCAAAGGTCATCACCATGTCAAAATGACGTCATAAAATCACGTCAGGCGTATTTAAGCTTGTGTATGATGTAACATATTATTCAATCGTCAATCATTTTAAAACTTTTCATTTATTCACAGAATTCAAACGAAAGTTAACAATAGATCTACATGTATTCTGGTGCCTTTCTTATTGTAAACAGTTACCAAACAGAAATATAAAACAGTTTTAAACGTTTTCAAAATCATGGTAAACGCTAATATGTACATATATATATATACACAGTAATCGTAAGCAAATACGTGAAAACGTTTAAAAACACATTTCACCTTCCTAGCATCCCGCCGTAATACACCCTTTCCACTCACCGCGCTCTCTATGCTTTATAGATCATTTAAATAATTGTATAGAAAAACAAAGAATTTATTTATGTTTTGTGTGTTTTTCATGTACACTTTTAAATTCTATATGGTATACCCAGCATGAAATCAAAGGTTACACGTATCCGTTCTAGGTCGAAGTGAGAGAGCAGCGTGATCGCCGTCTAGTGGAAGAGGGGGGGGGGGGGTGCTAACGTACGAACATGTCAATCAACCATGGCAAACAGTGTCCTGTATACAATCAGTATATACACAATCGCCGTTAACAAATATAAGAAAACATTTTAAAAAACGTTCACCTTCTATCATTTCACCATAACGTAAGACACGTTTGTCAATGACCCAGCATATGTGACTAAACGGGTTTTCTCTGTTATTAGTCACCATTAGTGAACACACGCAGTGTGCGGGTCAAAGGTTCAGATTTCGCCTGGAGGTATTCAGAACAAGAATGGTATACATTCAAGGTCTCGCTGACACTCACCAATAGACAGTACAAAATGTATGTTTAATTTTTTTTTTCTCTCATAACATTGATTAACAAGTAATATGTAATCATTAAGTGTTTTGTTTTTAGTTTTGTAAGGACGCCCCCTTCATAAGCAAGAATTTTTGGGTAATAATTCCTAGCAGGCCTTATTGTTGTAACCTTGTAGGCTCATCGGGTGAAAAGAAGTAGTTACAGCTGGTGACGTCATTGGGCAGAACGTTAAAAAGTGACCCATTATTTAAGAAAAGCCTTACCATGATCACGTTAAAGAAGCATAGCGCAAGCACCGTACTTATTCAAATGAGTAGGGATTATTTACGATATAAGCGGGTTTAAAACATTACTGTTCAATGGCTGCACCCGGGGCAAATTATCCCATGGTGTCATACGAAAATTTGCCCCAGGTGCGATACCTTGTTACCTTGATAAACGAAATATACCAGTTTTCTGTATATTACACCACACAAACTTTAAAATACTGTGATTTAGTCCTACCAAGGACGCTTTTAACGGGCGCAGTTCAAAAAAATGATCGGCTGTGAAGAGTCTTAGGTTGGAAAGCAGCCATACGAGTAGACAAACAAAGCCACCTACTCATATTTCGTCCAAAATATCTTTTAAATTAATAAAATAACCATTTGTATTCATAAAAAAAGGCAAAACGAGTATGGTGAATAACATAACATCAAATGCATGTATTACTCTTGCTGACGTCACGATATTTATCTTATCGGGTTTTGACGTCATGACTATTAAATATCCTTGACGTCACAAAGGTCATGACAGTAACTCATGACATTTAAACACAAGGACACCAGACAAATGTCACTACCTGTAGGATAAGCTTAACAATTGTTTGTGACGTTATTTTGTAAGAGGATATTTTTTTCAAACTGGCTTCAACTACCGAATCACAATCAGGTTAGTAAAAAGTTACTTTATGCTTTTTGTAGTATTTACATACAAGCAGGGTCAATTTGTCTTCAATGTGACATAACATGTACAACTCAAATGCCATGGCTATACTGAATGCATTCTGTCACTCTACAATATTTCTTTGTTTGTGTGTAACTGTGTTTCTTCAATTATTAAAATAACTGAAGAAACACAGTTACAGACAAACAAAATACACACAATTATGGTGTAAAAATAATAAATTTTGCGAAAACATATCTTTCTTACAAACATTTTGTTCCTTTTTTTTTTGTTCCTATTTTCAGTTCAGTTCTAAAACTTCAGTATGCAGCTAACCAAATCAATTGCCGTCATGTGTCTCGTCTATTTGTCAGTGTCAGCATTGTACCAATTCTATCTCAAGGTATGTACATTCTAAATCCTCTTCTTCGATTGCACAATAATTGTTCTATTTTTCATTCGATTAAATAGGACTGCATATTCCGAAGACTATGACATATCAAGAAAAGTTGAATGTACTGTAGAACAGTAAGAGGTAATTGCGTACTAGACAACACGGGGAAGACACAAAAATCTAAAACATGTATCTGGATCTGTCCTTAAAATACAAGTAACATAAGGGTAACATTTCAAAATTTTACGTTTTGCTGTCATTATTTATTTTTGTTAAAATGTACTCAAGAATGATTTGCTATATATTCTAAGGTATTAATAATGATTTAAAAAACTTCATATCTCCACCCGTTTTGTTAAGTCTATCAAATATATCGCCGTTAACATTTTCTTTCTTCAAGGACAACGATTGGGTCACTTCGAGACCACGCCCTAAGCCTGGTGTGTTCCAAAGGACCATGACGATCACACAGAACATAGATGTAAAGCATAGCAAACAGGTATCGTGATTTTTTTCTTCTGACTCATATCTTATACGATGTTGCCTTATGACAACGGTGTAGACTAACTTAACTTTGACTTTGACCCGACTTAAATCACGCTCGTAGCTAGCAGACGGTCATACCGTCCCGTAATTGTTTTTAATCGAAAACCAGTCATATGGACGTTCTTTTTTCATTGGCTTTTGCTGGCGAAAATACCCATAACGTTTGAAAACTCAATTCGGCGGGCCTGAACTAGTGGACCTCCAACTGGTAGCTTGTATATGCATTAAGTCATTTTGTGACGTCTTTCTGACGTCATTGCTGTTGTCATTGACTACAAAAGTCATAACAGACATCATCATTCTATCTAAACTTACTGTGACATTGTCGTAAAGTATAATATAACTTGAAGTTTTCTGAATACCCTTTTTTCATTGTTCCTGCCAATACAATTACATAAACTAGATGACGTCATAATGACATCAAAGCTCATACAATTCTCATACTTTACTTGTATATCGTTAATTTTAACTTTTTCTCGTAGAATTTTAACAGCTCATCACAATGTATGTTTGTTTGTATTCTCTTTCTTCAAGCACATGGATTTGGTCATTCCAAGGCCACGACCTAAGCCTGGGGTATTCCAAAAAACCATGACGATTACCAAGAATTCTACCTTTAAAATCAATGTAAAGGTATCGTAATTTTTTTTTTCTTGTGACTTGAATGTTATACAAATGCTTCCCTATGACATTGGGGTGAGGTTTACTCACATTGACTATAGCCTGGCTAAAATCGCGCTCCTAGCGGCCGACCCTACAGTCTCAGGGGGTCATTTACCGCATCCAGTAGGAGATTATGTAAACACAGACCAACTTTGTCTTTATTTATACCCACTTTATAACCACCTCCGTTCGTAAGCATAAAATGGATACTCTGTGTTGTAAGAATGCGTTGCCAACTTGTAACCTTGAGCTTTGTCTGGACGCAAAGCACACACTCGAAAAAAAGTTTTAGCTGATCTCGCAGACTTTCATCAGGTGTATGATTTGCTGCACGATGACGTCAGAAGTGAATCAAGGGTTGTGAAAAGAAGGATCTTCATGAAACAGATTATGAAAGACGGACTGGCATTGACCGAATATTTACAGTGTGTGTTTTCTTTGTGTTTTAACAAAGCTCAATTTGTACAACGTTTGTACAATTTGTACAATTAATTTGTGAATACATTCCTATAGTTTTTTGTAGCTTAACTTTGTAATAATGACAAGAAATGCAGAATAGAAATAGTAATTGTATATCCAGTAAGGCTTCTAGATCCAAGTATGATAATATGTTTTGCCCTTCACCCAGAATGTGTCGAATTCATTGGTTGTCGGGAAGCCTTCTTTAAAAAGTACTGATCAACGTGTTGGATCCAGCACCAACGTGTCTGAATCTATCAACAGGAACAAGTTATCAAGGTACCGTTATTGCATAACAAAGAGTCTACACTCTACTAACGCGCTACACTGAGTAAATCCGCCTTTATTTTCTTACTATCCCATCTATTTGACCACTGGTATACCACCAAAGATACGGCATGCTACCAGTGCCTATCACTGACAGTTACAAAGTGTTATTGTCAGTGAACAGTTTCTTCATCATTGACCATTAAACTAATACTAACCGAAATCTTGAAATCCGTACATGTGTGTTGGTGTGATTTTGTTTGTCTGAATGACGTAGATATGCGACTTTGGTTAAAGCGAAGTGCTCATATCCTACATTTAGGATCTTTTTTAGAAACATTTCAATTCTACATCCTACTTGAATGTGAGTTAATCTGTGACTGTAGTCAACATTAAACTTGGCAGAACCTATGACCCGTTGCTGACATCACACTTCCGGTTTGGATGTTTGACTAAGGCTCTCGGTCATTTGAACTAGATAAGGATCAGAGGACTGATCAAAAGCTTGTTGGTAAGCGCTTTATTTTGTGTGCGAATGTAAGGATTCAAAATTGTAACACAATTCTATAACGTTAACCTCTTTAATTTCTTTTTTGCACAGCAAAGGAATCTGTGATGAGCCTCACACTAATGTAGCCTTCCTGAAGGTTCATAAATGCGGCTCTACTACAGTAGCGAACCTCATGTTTCGATTTGGTGACAAACACAACCTGATTGTTGCTCTGCCGCCGAAGAGGGACCGCCCCACTATAGGCAGGCTGGGAACAATAAAGTAAGTAACCGACTGCCAAGCACCTTTGACCCTTTGCTGACGTCACACATCCGGTCTTGATGTGTGGATTAGGCTCAGGATCATTTCTTTTGATAAGGATAAGAGGACTTATCGAAAGCTTGTTGGAAAGCGCTTTATTTGGTGTAAGGATATAAGGTTTCAAAATTGTAACATAACCAAGAATATCAAAGGGTATGCTGATCCCATGATGCTAATAGGAACATATACAATCACAGTCTTTTCTCAAGTAATCTTGTTTTAAAATGTTTTTATACTCATGGCCCTCGTTTTGGTGCAAGCTCAATTGCTAGGGTATAAAGTGACTACCGGTATCGGAATGTTGTCTGTGATACACTTTTCTGTCTATTTTTTGTGCTGTTTTTATATTTGTATATGCATCACCTGTATGCGTATCGATTAACATTTGAATATATTTTATTCCCTAGTCGCAATGCATTATTGTCAATACAGTCAAATGTTGAATACAATAAGTTTACAGTATACTCTCATTTATACTGTTTAAGTTTGTTTACTAAGACACACAAAAAAGAGTTTTGCTATAGTTTAGCTAATATACATACAGAATAAATATCGAAATGTATTCGTGTCCAAACGCTGTTGTGTACAGAGACAGTGACTATAAGCATCCACCTGGCGGAAAGCGGTGGAACATCTTCGCCCACCACGCTATGTACGATAGGACACGGTTTCACCAACTCATGGCTCCTGATACAAGGTATGTGTGGTACAGGTTAAAGGCCACCAATGAAGTCTCTCAATAGAATACATTCAAAACATGTAAGAAAAGGTCTGTCAAAATTCACCTACTTGAGGTTTAGTCGGTGCTAAACTCACATTGGCAGCAAAAGTCTAAATTGTATGTCTAGAAAGTTTTGATCATCTCCATACGGTGTAAAGTTCAACACCGCAGCCAAACGAACTTTGGTGACCTTTTGACCTTCCAGGGTAACATCAAAACATAGAAATTACACATATACTAAACTGTCCTGGACAAACCTTACATGGCTCAAAACCTACTTTTCTTGCAAAATCAAATAGCCAGAACTCATATAATTTCCAGCTCTAAAATGTCAACATTTCCCAAGATACAGGCTTTTTAGACTTACTTTTGCAAGTTATATCTTTGTCATTAAAATCCTCGTTCTGCACAAGCCTGTAATGGTAGCCTTTTACCTATGTAAGAAGACTTCCACGGTGAAACACTTTGGTTGAGTGCCTAAACTTCCCAACCCTGTGTCTGAATTCTGACTTTTTGGGGTGAAAGGCAACCAACAAATTTAGTAATGATGCTCATGGTGCTACCATAACAAACGAGCTACCATTAAAAAAAATCTTTCAGATAATATATTGTGGTAGAAATTATAAAGCTAAAACAGCGGTAGAATGATCAAGGAAACTTTCGACACTATTGTTTCCAGACCGTCTTACATATGAAATACCCGATAGATCCCCACGGTGCTGTAATACACCGTATGACTATGGCTGACTGAATCTGACATACCGAATTTTATATCATTGTAATGGTCACTATATAGGATTTTTAGTAATGTATAATACAATGCATTTGATTAAGTATTCAGGTAGATATAATCAACTTAAATCTTAGATACAGCATTACAAAACTGAGAATAAGTGCACATTGCTTAGAAATTGAAAAAGGTCGTCACCGTAACACACCAGCCACTCAGAGACTGTGTCCTACGTGTCATGAAAATATAGGAGATGAATTCCACTTTGTTATGAAATGTCCTACCTACAGTAAAGAGAGAGAAACATTGTTTAAGAATATTAGAACCAAAACACACATCTCTCTCGCTTGTGCAGAAAGCGATATTTTCCATGTATTGCTCTCATGTTCAACTCATATATCCGTCTACGTAGGCCAGTTTCTTTATAATGTATTCCAAATGCGAGATCAGATTAATCATACATAACTGTACTATTATCGATAATGTTTTGTTGTTGTTTTGTATGTAGCCTCTTAGTACTAGTACTACTGTCTGTATAGCTATTATTGTTATTAATTGCCATACATTGTACCCTCTGCGATTGTTGAGCAATAAATTCATTCATTCATTCACTTAAATCAGAAACACAAACCATTTTTTGAGCATTTTATGCCAACATTATGTTTTCAAGGTATGTCACCATTCTACGAGAACCCTTAGGACGGCTCCAGTCTGCCTTCAAGTACTTTCATCTGCAAAGGTATTTTCCAGGACTTGAAAAAGAAACTCCGCGTGGAATCCCTCCTGTTGTAACGTACCTAACCAGACCAGAGTACTGGGATCCACTATACCGGCCACCCAGAAGGTCAGAAAACAAGGAACATTTCTGCTTCAGGAACTGCATGGCTCGAGATTTGGGTCTCAAAGAGAAAGATTATGACAACAAGATTGCTGTACAAAAGTTCGTAAAAGACATAGAAAACGATTTCTCAACGGTGCTGATCTTGGAACATCTGGAAGAGTCTTTAGTTTTACTCAAACGGCGCATGTGTTGGACGTTTCACTACATTCTCTACACGTATGGGCGATCTTCGAGAAAGCAGCGCTACAATCGGAAGGTGCCTATCACAGCCGCTATGAAAGACAGGTTTTACAAGCACAACAACGCCGATGTCACGTTGTACACTCGTTTTAACGACTTGCTCCAACAAGATATCAAGAGAGAAGGTGACGATTTTCTACGAGAGGTGAAATACTTCAAGCGCGTTAACAACGATGTGAAGCGCTATTGCCGTTCTAAGAAAAGGAAAGGGCAAGGAAAAATGGTCATTACTAGAAGCAGATGGAATGACGCTTTCTCTGTTGACAGCACATTTTGTGGACGTTATGGAAAGGGTAGAAAATATTGGCATCCAATTCTACAATCAGCGTATCATTAGAAATTAGTATATGAAATTAATATAAATCATACACACAATCAAGGGATGTGACTTATGTAGTAGGAAAAGATAAGTAATGTATTGAACGTAGTTATAGATCATAAAATGGTCAGAAGGGAATAATCGGATAGAGTCAGTCCTTATATCTTAAAGTTGGCTGGTCAAACCATTATTCTCCATACAACTAGCGTCAGGTAGGCAAAAGAATAATTGAGAGGGCAATGCCAGAGAATGGTCAGGTATAACAGTCACTGAAAAAGTTAGAAAGCAGAAAACCAAGACGATATTCTATGGCGCTCCAATTTTCAAATACTAAGGAAAACATGACATGAGGTAGCAAGTGCAGTTAGTCTGATAGAGAGAGCAATGTATCATTTAAGCTTTCCCAAGCTAAACATGCATAGCGTATAAAACGATAAAGTACAATGAACTTTTACATATACACATATGCATCTTATTACAACAATAAATAAAAAAGGTGTTGTTAAATCATACTGGATATGAGGTTATGATCCTATAGTGTTCTGTTTGAGACTTGTAAAAATGACACAATTTCTACAGTGGTCGTGACCAGAGTTATTTAGACCAAGTTGCTAAATTTTCAGTTCCTCAATGTACTATTTTAATCGTTCAATTTCCATCCAATGATAAAGAAATGGTTTGGATAGCAACTTCTGCACTTCTTGCAATCTTTCTTCAACTTGGCCTCCTTTTTTTAACCAGTTTAACACAAAGAGGCCTATGCCTTCTTACCTTCACCCCATGTTGTCACAGCCAGCACCAGAAGTGTCCCAAACACAGTCAACAGGTGGTTAAAGCATGCCATTTTCCCCGCGGAGTTCGTCTTGTTTGTGGCTCAGGGTATAAAAAGTGATCCGGCTCGTCAGACGACTCTTTGGTGTCGTCTTTCAACCGTTCTGGGTCAACAGTTCAGTACTAAACGTAAATGTTTCGTTGTATATTTTGTAGGGGTTACGTCCGTGAAATGATATTTTTACAAATAGTAATAGTAGTTACGGAAGCTCCTGGAATGCTAAGAGCATGATTTGCACAGGGTACTCTAGTGGCGGAGCGAACGCGTGCCAGGAAGAAAGCTTTTTAAGCGGCAGTCCCTTGGTGACTTTCCCATCCGAAGGACCTCCTTACATAGTCGGGTTGATCAGCCGTGGTACGGGCTGTGCGCGTCCTGGAAAACCGGGGATGAGCACTCGGGTGTCTACATACCTGGACTGGATCCGCGACACCATAGACGAAGCTTAAAACTGCCCAACTGTTTTTCTGAATTTTTTTATGTGTGTGTGTTTCCTTCTTTGTATGAAATTGGAAATGTTTATCAGACGTATATAGGGAGTAAATACTGTAGCACAGAGTACTGTCTACGTGCGGGGAAAAGATTACCTGTACATAGCGCTATTCGGCCTGTGAAGAGAATTTTAAAACGTGGTACAGGTGGTATTTTAAGCCTGACCCGTAAGTAGAAATATAATCTAGCACTATCATATAATGGTACATTTTAACGTCTGGTTTGCGTGTACAGATTCATAATATATTGGTACATTTGAACGCCTGGTTTCCGTGTACAAATATCACATACCAGTATATCATTCTAAAGCACTATATGGTACTTTCCAATGCCTGGTCTGTGTTAGAAATATTACATAGCATTATAGTACATTGTATAATCCTGTAGGCGAGTAGAAATATCATTTACGGTATGTCGATGAAGGTTAGACATTCAGGTCATCATAAGATATACTAAAATAGCAATTAATCAACGACCTTCGTTTTAAAGATCATATCCAGTTGCTTGAGTATTTGTGTTTAGGGTCATTTATTGAATGAAACAAAAAAAAAGATTTTGGTTGCGTGAATAAAGGGCAAATAAAGGGTCCAGACAAAATTAGATCCCAAGAATCGGTCGAATCTACGGTTCGTAGTCGAACAAGGTTCAGGAATTTGTCTAGATTCTCTCAGAAACACACCATGTCTGCCATGATGCACAATTTTTCGATCAACTGAAATTGTCTAGAGGCCATTTCGTACAGTGCCCCCATCCCCACCTGACTACCATGACGTCAAAACTTGTCCGACAGGTTCAAGCGTCCTGACAAAGGCCCTTTACAATTTGTTTAACTTCATAACCTTCTTGACCTTTTCTTGAATTTTTTTTCTTCTACAAATGGTTGACCAGGTTGGTGTCTGGTGTCTGGATATGTAGGGTATAACGTTTGTTCAACCTTGTAAAGGATTAGAGACCTCCATGAGACCATATTACCACAGCCTTCTTCCGAACATGTCACTTCGATACGATAACTTTGCACCTGCTAAGCAATTAGTAGAGAAAAGAGACACATTGTACACTTCAAGTCAGATTTCTAATGTCTTGCAATACTGGGAATGAGGGAATGACCCATGAACAGGAAAAATGTGGTAAAATAAAGAATAAACAAACAAACAAACAATCGGAAGATACAGCAACTCCTGGGAGGACCCTTATTTCTTGACATTAGCCACGCCCCTCTCTTATTTTTGTTCTACAGTCAAAGTGTGAAGCCCATATCACTAATTACATGAATTCCAAATTGATATATTTGCAACTCAGAATTTAACCGTTAGCAAAGGACACGAACACATGGTGACCTTGCTGTTCTGATTCTTGATCCCGCAAGTGTGAACCCCAAAAAGGAGGAAATTTAGTAGTCACGTACCCCCCCCCCCCCCCTCATTTCTGCCAGTCCGATAAAGCAAGTTCTTACATGCCGACATCAGCACGTTTGTTTTTTGCAATCTCCAGTTTTCCTTTACAAACATCTCTTAGGGAGCTACGAGCACACCGCTCCACCTGTCTTTAGACATCGGTACTGCAGTACACTGTATAGAGATTCGTCGTGGTGTCAAGTCTTTTATTCAAAAAGTTTATTACTTTCATCAAGTACTTTTCTGCCTGAAAAAAAAAAGCCACATGTAAAAAAAATGCAATCCTACTGCAGAAAATAAGAACCACTGGACTCCTTTTAAATTCCACTTGATTGACATCACAATGCATTGTACATGTTTTATCATATCAGTATGCATGTCTTTGTTAGGTATAAAAATAAAAATTTACAAAAAAAGAATTAAAAAATAAGAAATATTTAATTGTCCTGATTTGTAATATAGTGATTCTATTATGGCAACACTTTTGAACTCCATCAAAAACAAAATTCGAAGCAATTCGAACATAGATAATTTCTTATAGCATTTACTAAATATAACAATGGTGAGACTGCGCAACATTCACTCTCTATGACCAAAAGAGAACTGAGGTTGATAATACCAGGTGACCCGAAAAGGTAGTCGTCGAACCAACCAGACTAATTCGTGGAACCAACCAGACTGATTAAAGAGAATGACTTGGCGAACATTCTTTCCTACATAAGGTTCAAGCATTACGTTAAGAATAATGTAACAAGCTACATGTGTCTGTTTTTTAATAAAAAGAATTTCAAAAATTAAGAAATAGTGCACTTTTATCATTTCTTCATTCCTTAATCAAGTGAAACCTCGCTGCACACGCTATGAAGTTTTCCGGTGACTGGTACTGCCTGTCATGCTGACGTCATGTTTGATATGTCTTACAAAGAAGTTTATTTGGAAGTTCGTGCCCGAGGGCTAATTGCAAGTACATGGTATACACATAGACACGAGAAGTGGCATGCCCTACCCTTATAGCGGCAAGACCTACTACAATACTACAATACTACAGGGCATTTTAGACCATCCGTATAATTTCACACCAGTCGAAACGATCAACCACAATATCTTCTACGGCTGAAAGCCCACGTCGTCCCTTACACTAGAAGTGGCATGTTCCGATACCCTTGTAGCGGCAAGACCTACTACAATACTACACTACTACAGGGTATTTCAGATCATATGTATAATGTAATACATCAGTAGAAACGGTCAACCTCAATATCTTTACGACATGAAAGACCAGGTCGTCCCGTACACGAGAAGTGTTATGCCCCGATACCCTTGTAGCGGCAAGACCTACTACAATACTACAATACTACAGGGCATTTTAGACCATCCGTATAATGTCACACTAGTCGAAACGGCCAACCACAATATCTTCTACGGCTGAAAGCCCAGGTCGTCCCGTAAACCAACAGTGGCGTGCCCTGCTACCCTCGTAGCGGCAAGACCTACTCCAATACTACAGGGCATTTTAGACCATCTGTTTAATGTAATACATCAGTAGGAACGGTCAACTTAATATCTTTTACGGCATGAAAGGCCAGGTAGTCCCGTACGTGAGCAGCGGTGCACCCCGCTAGCCTTACAGCGGCAAGAACTACTACAATACTACAGAACATTTTAGACCACCCGTATATTGTCACACCAGTCGAAATGATCAACCACAATATCTTCTACGGCTGAAAGCCCAGGTCGTCCCGTACGTGAGCAGCGGTGTACCCCGCTAGCCCTACACCGGCAAGACCTACTACAATACTACAATACTACAGGGCATTTTAGACCATCCGTATAATGTCGAACCAGTCGAAACAGTCAACCACAGTATCTTCTACGGCTGAAAGGCCAGGTAGTCCCGTACACGAGCAGTGGTATGCCCTGATACCCTTGTAGCGGCAAGACCTACTACAATAATACAGGGCATTTTAGACCATATATATAGTGTAATACGTACACCAGTAGGAACGGCCATGTACAATATATTTTACGCGATGATGCGCCTTTCACATGTAATGCGCGATCGGGCATCGACCTTGATAGGCCCCGCATCCCTGGCTGCGCTTGCCAACAATTTCGTGACGTTATCGACGCGTACATCGTGATGATGTAGCGTACACATGGACGGCGCGATCGGGCATGGAACCCTACAGACTCCCGCATGCCTGGCTGCGCTTGCCGGCGATTTCGTGATGTCTTACACGAAACATCTGCCGTAGATATACAAGGGACAATGGACAGTTATGAACAGTATTCTACTCCAATACTAGAGTGTTGGCTATTTCTATACAGGCTGGGTTCTTTATTTTTTAGAAGCAGAGGGAGACGAAAAGCCCCACATTTTCTAGAATTTGTGAGTTCTGCGATTTCAAGAGAAAAGTGATTTAATGTTCGACTGTCAATGTGGGGAAGTTGGGATTAGTCTTTGTGGCTTCTCTAAACAAAGTGATTATTTCTGTTTGGTTGAATGAACATTTGGAAATAAAATCTTTTCGTCTCCCACTGCTTTAGATGTACAATATTTAAAAATTGTTTCACACACTAGTAATCTTTTATATCTCCGTCTTTCTAGTTCAAGGCGATGAGCGTTTATTCTGACTTTGCTTATTGTGGAGCGCCGCTTGAAATCAACTAGTTCTAAAATGTACTTCTCTCTAGCGTATACAGAAGTTCTGTAGAACCTTAGCTTACCGGTTTCTATACTTATATTATTACACCTGTTGGTACACACCCTACATAATACAGTAGTTCAGGTGCAAAAGTGTACTTGCAAACAAGCTACAGTCTGCATGATATGAAGACTTTTTGGTATCAAACGATGTCTAAAATATCGTATTTACTATCAAGGTTTACCGGTACCTAGTACTGTCTGTCATGCTGACATCATGTTAGTGTGCCTTCCAGTGGTTGGTCCACACCCTGCAGAGTACAGTAGTTCAGGTGCAAAAGTGTATTGGAAAGAAGATCCAGTCTGCATCATATAAAGAATATTTGGTATCAACCCGTGTCCAAAATACTGTATTTATTATCAAGGTTTACCGGTAACTAGTACTGTCTGTCATGCTGACGTCATGTTTGATATAGTAATTTGTCCACACCCTGCAAAGAACAGTAGTTCAGGTGCAAAAGTGTACTTGGAAAGAAGATCCAGTTTGCATGATATAAAGAATATTTGGTATCAAACCGTGTCCAAAATATCGTATTTACTATCAAGGTTTACCGGTACCTGGTACTGTCTGTCATGCTGACGTCATGTTTAGTATGCCTTCCAGCTGTTGGTCCACATCCTGCAGAGTACAGTAGTTCAGGTGCAAAAGTGTATTTGCAAACAAGCTCCAGTCTGCATAACATAAAAACTTCTTGGTCTCAAACCATGTCTAAGATACCGCATTCACTTTATCCGATTTGATCATGAGCAAGGAAGAACCTCTAGAAAGACAACATGATACTAGATTAGCGTGCAATGTTCATGGTAGATATCCACTGAATCAGTAAATATCAGATTAATGTTTTCATATCAACGAGACAAGTCAAACGGAATTTCAACAAAAATCTTATATACAATTCAGTGTTGGCCTTTGGGGAAACTGAATATCAAGTTTTCGTTTGGTGTACAATATGGCGAGGTAAAATATAAATACTAAATTATTGATAGGGTTTCCTCACATTGCCACGTACCCTACGGGCTAGGTACCCGTCTGTGCGATCTCCAGTAATTCATAAAATCAGCTATGTGCAGAGTCCCGCACGAATACAACAGCACTAATTATTTTGGCATTGCACGTCACTATGGCAGGGTAGGCCAAATACGAGGCATTCTATCGTCATGACTGGCAGACAACGGCCCAAAATACTGACTAATTCATAACTTCAGATCCCGCTGTCACTCATCTGACGGGGAAAACATGCTAACTCCGCCTATTCGTAAAGCTGAGTATGCAGAGACGGTATACGCCAACGTCTAAATATTTTTGGACCGCACGCCATTGTCCTAATATAACATCGGTACGCGGAATGCTACTGTCATTCTTCACCCCAAAATCCAATCATGGCGACCGGCTTGCTTCTATTTGTATGCCTGCTGTCCATCGAGCATGCCTCCCTCACTCGTGCTGCCAACATAACCGTAGAGTGCCCGTCCTCTACCTTCGCATGCAAGACGACGGACGACTGCGTCGCCCTAAGCGAGCGGTGCGACGGGTTCCGGTCCCATTGTCCAGACGGTTCCGATGAAGAGTGCACGACTCCGGACTGTGTGTCCCCAGACGTTTTCAGCTGTGATATTGACGACCGCTGCTTCTCTCTCTCCCGAGTGTGTAACGGAGTAGAAAACTGTCCCGACGGCTCAGATGAGGTAGATTGCATGTTAAAAGAGTGTCCCTTACCAGGCTATTTCAAGTGTGTAGGTAGTGCCACTTGTTTCCCACCAGTGTCGCAATGTGACGGGTGGGATGATTGTGAAGACGGCTCAGATGAGAAAGATTGCACTAGCAAAGAGTGCTACAACGCCTACGATCTCAAGTGTGAAAGTAGTGGAGTATGTTTCTCTCCATTGAAGCAATGTGACGGTTTTGACGATTGTGCAGACGGTTCAGATGAGGAAAACTGCACCAGCATTGAGTGTCCCTCGCCCGAGGATTTTAAGTGTGAAAGTAGTGGTATTTGTGTCGCACCACATCGGCAATGTGATGGTGTGGCTGATTGTCTAGACGGTTCAGATGAGGAAAATTGTACCAGCATTGAATGTCCCTCTCCCGTGTATTTCAAGTGTGAAAGTAGTGGAGCATGTGTCCCACCAGAGTGGCAATGTGACGGTTTTGACGATTGTTCAGACGGTTCAGATGAGGAAAATTGCCCCAGCACTGGCACTGATTGTCCCTCGCCCGAGTATTTCAAGTGTGAAAGTACTGGAGCATGTGTCCCACCAGAGTGGCAATGTGACGGTTTTGACGATTGTTCAGACGGTTCAGATGAGGAAAACTGCGCCAGCATTGAATGTCCCTCGCCCGAGTATTTTAAGTGTGAAAGTAGTGGAGCATGTGTCCCACCAGAGTGGCAATGTGACGGTTTTGACGATTGTTCAGACGGTTCAGATGAGGAAAACTGCACCAGCATTGAGTGTCCCTCGCCCGAGGATTTTAAGTGTGAAAGTAGTGGTATTTGTGTCGCACCACATCGGCAATGTGACGGTAATGATGATTGTCTAGACGGTTCAGATGAGGAAAATTGTACCAGCATTGAATGTCCTTCTCCCGAGTATTTCAAGTGTGAAAGTAGTGGAGCATGTGTCCGACCAGAGTGGCAATGTGACGGTTTTGACGATTGTTTAGACGGTTCAGATGAGGAAAATTGCCCAAGCACTGGCACTGAGTGTCCCTCGCCCGAGGATTTTCAGTGTGAAAGCAGTAGTTATTGTGTCCCACCAGAGTGGCAATGTGACGGTGAAGATGATTGTGAAGGTGGTTCAGATGAGGAAAACTGCACCAGCATTGAGTGTCCTTCTCCCGAGTATTTCAAGTGTGAAAGTAGTGGTATTTGTGTCCGTCCATGGAAGCAATGTAACGGGGTAAATAATTGTATTGACGGTTCAGATGAGAAAAATTGTACAAGCAAAGAGTGCCCCTCTCCCGGGTATTTCAAGTGTGAAAGTAGTGGTATTTGTGTAGCACCACATTGGCAATGTGACGGTGAAGATGATTGTTCAGACGGTTCAGATGAGAAGAATTGCACTAGCAAAGAGTGTTGGAACCCCTACCATCTCAAGTGTAAAAGTAGTGGAGTTTGTTTCACTCCATGGGGGCAATGTGACGGAGATTATGATTGTGAAGATGGTTCAGATGAGGAAAATTGCACTAGCAAAGAGTGCTACAACCCCTACAATCTCAAATGTAAAAGTAGTGGAGTATGTTTCTCTTCGTGGAGGCAATGTAACGGGTTGGATGATTGTGAAGATGGTTCAGATGAGAAAAATTGCACTAGCAAAGAGTGCTACAACCCATACGATCTCAAATGTAAAAGTAGTGGAGTATGTTTCTCTTTATGGAGGCAATGTGACGGATACAATGATTGCGAAGACGGTTCAGATGAGGAAAGTTGCACAAACCAAGAGTCGTGTGCAGAGCAGGGACTGTGGCAGTGTGACGTGTACACCCGTACATGCATCAACCAAACCTCCGTATGTGACGGAAACGAGGACTGCCAGTTTGGGACAGACGAAGAGAACTGTGCCAGTAGGTTCCATTTTTTGTTAGCCTTGATTACTCCGCGAAAGAACTTTCCGTTGACCAAAGACATATCCGTTGAATCGACAGACTTGCGAAGTACTCGTTGTGTTGATATCCTTTTCTATGTAAGCATATGGCATTAGCAATGCCTGCGTTCATTTTATTGAGTTGGAATGTCCAAGTAAGTTTAAAAACATGTCTTTCCATTTGTTATTGTTTTTATAAATCCACAAGCATTGACAATGGACACTTCTAATTCTATTTCTTCTTTTATTAGTAATAGATAAAATCAGAAAGTGCCGTATATATATATATATATATATGTGTGTTTCAAGACCTAAAGGTGTTCTAAAAAAAGACCTACATGTCTTACAGCGTAATCGTAGTTATACTTGGATTACACAACTAAGAATTTTAAAGATGCGTAGAGTCCTAGTTGCTTCTAGCTATAGGGACTTACACTTACATGGTTTACATGTGTTGTGTGTTTCCATTTACAGGTGTGCCCAAAGACTGCTTTTTCACCTGCCGAGACAATGACACTTGTCTGCCAACACGTCAGCTGGGTGACGGGCAGGAGGACTGTACGGACGGGGAGGACGAAAGACCCGGTGACGGTAAGTGTTGAGGTTTGCAATTAATTGTTGGTGTTTGATGCATCATGCCAAATAGTTTTTTTTAAATCTTGTTTTGTGTTGTGTTTTGATGTATTGTACTTTGCTGTATTGCTAAATTGCAATAGGTTGTTCTGTATGATGCTGCTCCATTGTATGTCAAAGTCATAATTATTTGTAAGAGTATGCAATGTATGTCATTAGATCTCTCTCTCTCTCTCTCTCTCTTTCTGCATGAGTGTGTGTGTCTATATATTTGAGTCTTCTAAAGGCATAATGTAACAGCTCAAATGCCTTGCCTTCACCATTTATCGTTTTTAACGACGAATGTATCGATACATATCTGTTGCTACAGTTGAGCAGGCTCTGGCGGAGACTTGGGGCTCCTGCAGCTACAACTGTTCATCCGTCTACGGTAACGCGTCATGCGTCCCTGACGCGTTCAGCTGTGACGGTGACGCGGACTGTTTGGAGGAAGAAGACGAGCAGGGCTGTATCGAACATAGGGCTTCCTTGGACGGATATTCTTCTGGGGGAGCAGATGGCAGCGCGGGCGATATGTCCACCCAAACCAGCGCCACGCCAACCGCAGGAACTACGCAAAATTACGTAGAGACAGCGGAGTGTCCGACGTTCTACTGCGGCCTGTCCGGCTTTCCGGACCCGTCCTGTGTGCAAGATCACCTGATCTGTGACGGACAACCGGACTGTACATTGGGAGAGGACGAGCAGGGATGCGGCAACGCGGACGACACGTCCACCCAAGCCACCATCACTTCAACCGCAGGTACAACTATCCAAGATTCTGGAGAGACAGCCGAGTGTCCGACGTTCTCCTGCAGCCTATACAGCTCTATGGAACCGTCCTGTGTGGAAGAGCATCTGATCTGTGACGGACAACCGGACTGTGCATTGGGAGAGGACGAGCAGGGATGCGGCAACGCGGAAGACACGTCCACCCAAGCCACCACCACGTCAACCGCGGGCACAAGTACGCAAGATTCCGGAGAAGCAACCCACTGTCCAACGTTCTACTGTAGCCTGTCCGGCTTTCCGGACACGTCCTGTGTTCGAGATCATCTGATCTGTGACGGTCAACCGGACTGTGCATTAGGAGAGGACGAGCAGGGATGCGGCAACGCGGACGACACGTCCACCCAAGCCACCATCACTTCAACCGCAGGCGCAACTACGGAAGATTCCGGACAGGCAGCCGAGTGTCCGACGTTCTACTGTGGCCTGTCCGGCTCTGCGGAACCGTCTTGTGTGCAAGGTCATCTGGTCTGTGACGGTCAACCGGACTGTGAGTCAGGGGAGGACGAGCAGGGATGCGGCAACGCGGATGACACGCCAACCCAAGCCACCATCACGTCAACCGCAGGCGCAACTACACAAGATTCGGGAGAGACAGCTGAGTGCCCGACGTTCTATTGTGGACTGCCCGGGTCTATGGATCCGTCCTGTGTGCAAGATCACCTGATCTGTGACGGTCAACTGGACTGTGTATTGGGAGAGGACGAGCAGGGATGCGGCAACGCGGACGACACGTCCACCCAAACCAGCCCCACTCCGAGTAACGAGCCAGTGTCGTATGGAGAGCAGACAGGTACAAAACCTTTACTCATGATATACATCGCAAGAACTTTATAATCCACTCTATGTTTTAAGCACGTTGCTTAGTTACAACTTACAGTACAAAGTTCCCACTTTAACGGCTTTACCATTTAATTTGTACTCAGAACTCCAGCTTACAGGTACTTGTTTTCTGTATTTTTGTCCGCTACATCTTCCTCAATTTTTGTGTCTTCTGATGAATGTATCTCTTTTATTGTGCAGCAAATTTGAGAATAAATGAAGTTCAAAACGCCTGATTTCCTACAGTTGCAGTCAACTCCTGATTTTACGGATTCTCTACTCACTAACTAGGAAACAATGAAATATTCATACTGCTTACCCCTCGTAAAACAAGCAATCTCTCTAAAATATACTTTCAGGCTGGCACGTAGCATGTCATTTACAATTGTCGAATTGTCAGTGCTTGTTTTGGGGAACCTTCTTTGTTTTTACAGGGTTCTATGCAGGGAACCATGGATCCCAGAACCAGCCTGTGGTCTGGATGGCAGCTGCTGCACTGGGCGGTCTGATTTTCTATCGCCAGTATTTCTAATTTATACATTGTCCCCAAAGTATAGAAAATAGCATAAAAACATTTTGCAGATACTTACGCAACTTTGTCTTATATCGCTAAATATCACTTGGATATCAACTGGATATGGTTTTAAACAGTCAGACGTTCCAGATAACATCTGTTATCTTTTGTAATGGACATTGAAGTGATCTTGTTGGAGATCACGTTATACATCCCAACTATGAAATTACATGGAAATGAGCTGTGATTTTTATACTTTGGATGTAAAACCTGCTCTCCAACTACATTATATTATAGCATTATATAATAAAATGCTGATAATTAGATTTGTGGATTAGTTAGTATGTAATCCACTGTCTTTCTTATACATTGTCTTAACCAATGTTTTGTTGTATACAATGTTAACTATATTTCTTTAAAAGGTTTCGATACCATTTCTATTTTCAATATAGTTTCTATATATACATTATCAAGATGACATGATTTGCAGTTGATGTAACTAAGATGCTAGCATGCGAGCATTGTGATTTATAGTTTTCTTTCAAATAGAATAACTACACTAATATACATTAAGCTAGTTACTTATCAGTTTTTGATTACTACAGTACCAAAAATGATTTTTTTCTGATGTTTCTTACCCCATGGACAAGTCTTATGTGAAGAAAAATATTCTTACAGGAAGAAAATGTAGAATAAAATTCAAGCAAAACGAGAAACTACAAAAAATTTCTAGAGATTTAAGCAAATTAATTTTTTTCTTTTTTCTTTTAATGCAAGAAAAAAAAAATTGAAATTCTTGTTTCTTTACAACGAGGTTTAACTCTGAAGAAATGCAAGGATTTTTTTCAGGAAGATAAATTTTCTGTGAGGAAGCTAAACAAGATAAAAAAGAAAAAGCATTTTTGGTAATACAAGAAAACAAATCTCAAATCGTCTCAAAAACTTAACAAGCAAAAATTTGCTTGCTTAATGGACATGCACATTTTTCTAAGATTTCTTGGGGACAGAATGATATTCTTCCGGGAAGAAATAAATTATGTGAGGAAGGAAAACAAGATAAACAAGAAAAGCATTTTTGGCAGTATAACTAACGCCTTCCAGGCCAAATTTTCAGAAAATAACATTATTCTACTTGAGATTCCTGAAGCATTGCGAAGCACGTTTATATTCATGAAGTCGCTCTTTTGATTGATAAATAAATCATCGTATATTGTATATCTTGGATGATGGAAATAAAACTTAATGTATACATTTTATGTATCTTTCTTGTACTTACTATGTTAATTTACCTGTATATCATAAAATATATAAAGGTAGCTACAAAAAGTTTAAAAGAACAAAAAGAAACACCTTCATAGTGTATAACCCATACCCTGATTAGTATACTGTAAATGCATTTAAGTTCGCGGGGATTTAATTTGGCGGTATCACCATAGACTGCAGTCTAATACCAAAATAGAAGAATATTCGCGGTAGTTTTAAGTTCGCGGTGAAGTGGTCACCGCGAAAACCGCAAACATTAATCCACCGCGAACAATCCTGCATTTACAGTAGTTTATACCAAGTACATTGCTATAGTTTTCATGGCAAAGCAACAATTCCATTTCAAATACCCATTGTAAACTCCAGTGTAATTGTAAGATCCCGCCTTGTTTATAACAGATATAGTTTCTAAATTAGTAAACATCTAGGTTTAGTTTCAAGTCACAGAGAAAAGTCAATTTCAAATTCTACAAGAATTCTTTGTATTACTTGAAGTTGCTGTCCTTTTTTATTACAGATATATTTTCTACATCAGTAAATATCTAGGTCGAGTTTTAAGACACAGAAAGACGACGTCATTTCAAGTACAACAAAGGCATGTTGAGTTCCTGTCCTGTTTATGACAGATATATTAAGTCAGAGAAGACTACATTTCAAATGTAACAAGAATTCTTGTTCTCGCAATTTACTTCAGTGTATTTTAGATTTTGCCCCTGTTGAATTGAACTATAATATTTTTTTTTCATAGCAGAATCAAGTTACTCTCTAAATTATTAAGGTGTTTCTTTATTGACCTGTAGTGAGAGACATAAAACTTGGGTATGATTTTGTGACGAAGCTGTTCCCACAGCCGTTCCCACATCCACAACCATATGCATCCCTACATGGACAGCTCAGAAATATGTTAGATTTCCATGCAGTTGGATGTCAACATAAGGGGTAGGTCAGTTTGTTTGTAGCGATACGGACAAAGCAACAGATATAAATTTGTGGCGTCGGGCGTGGCGTAACTGGTAGAGCTTAAGGCTCGGAACCTAGAGGTTCTAAGTTCGATCCCCGCCGTGCCCCGCCCCGACGTTGTGCCCTTGGGAAAGGCACTTTACACGACCTTCCTCACTTCACCCAGGTGTAAAAATGGGTACCGTGTATGTGGCACTGTTAATATAAGTTACAAAAACTTGAGTGCAGTGCCACATTGTCCTCGTCTGTCCAAAAGCAAAATATATAGAAATGAAATAAAAAAAATAGACATAAATGACATCGTCTGCAGACTCCAAATTCAATGCGCAAGATCAATAAAAACAAAACGAACAAACTTTCAAAATAGACATCACGAATGTTATGAAAAAAAGCAGCTATGGCAGTGCGAAAACGAGCCAACAAGTCTTTTATTGCTGTATTGACGAAGAGCAAACCGTGAGGGACATGGTATCACACATCACTTTCATAATTACGCTCATGGCAACCACATCAATGCAATTTTTACAACTATCCAATTTCACATCTAGAAATACAGATAAGCCATTAGGCACTTCTGTGACACCTTTACACGTACAAATAAAGCTACAATACGACACGTTTTCCCTTTTTTGTATTTTCTCGTCATGTTGACTATCTCCCGAAGAGGAATTTATTCTGCTTATGTCTTCTGTCGCTGGTGTTATCCATAAAAATTACTAGTTGTGTCCTGGGTAGTAAATGATAGTGAAGTGGAACCATGGCTTACCTTAGCAAACTAGCAACTATCAAATGTATAGACTGCAACAATGCAATAACAAAAGGAAAACAGTGAAACTTAGCCGGATCATTTTGTTTATTTCCTAGCAGGCTTGTGTGCCGTTTGCTTGTAATTGCTATCAAGTAAATCAACAAGGAAGAACGTCCTATATAGAGTTTAATCCATCTTTGGCACAAACACAACTATTCCCATGATAACTGGTCCACCATTTCCTTTGTTGTCTGTCCAGTAGGGTTACTGGTTGACTCATCAATTTGGCTCTTTTATTAAAATAGTACTGACGCGAATTTCTAATTATAGTTGGCCGTAATGCTTACACAAAATCTTTTGATTTTACAAACCAAATGTTTTAATTAGTAGATCATGATCAGTAACTTCTTCAATATTTTCAACTCTTTGGTGGTTCATAAAGGACGAGCTGGGCGTGATCAATGAATGACGACCATATGTGGATGTCGTGAAATTCAGTGCTTTCACTTGTAAATTAGACAATCAGCAACATATAGCAGTCGCACGCGAAGGTATGGGGAAGTTTTTCACGCATTTTGTTTTGACTGAACGCCAGATAATGAATTTGACCAAGGCTTTGTATCGCTTACATCGTATATTTTGTAAGAATATTCCACAGATATTTAGCCCACAAAACGGAGAAGAACGACGTGGAATAAAAAACAGAGTGGAATGGAATGCCTCTTTAACGTTGAACATAAGTATTCGTCGGTCGTCTTGTTCCCTCGAGGCAAATGTTATCAAATAAAGGCTTTATACAAAAACGTTAGCACACTTACCTTTACATAGTCTGCCAAATCACATTACTTCATATCTTATATAAGTAATCACATTAGTTTCACATATAAAATAATGTGATATGCTGTCACATTTTTTCACATCTGGCAAGTTTGTGAACATCACATAAGATTCACATTTCTCAGCATGCCAGTTGTCATCACATTTTTTCACATTTCGTAGCTGGCCGCATTTCAGATAAGTTTAACATGAGGTCACATTTCATAGAATGTGATTCAATTGAACATTATTTCACATTTTCATCAAGAGCCCTTTTCACATAAAAATCACATAAGTATAGCCGGTCGAGACGTGTTAGTCTCTACCAGACTCCGGATCGCTGGAAAAATCGTAGAAATGAAACAAATAATGGAGTAAGCGGGCCAGAGGAATATAGCTGGGTAGGGTTCCCTCTAGCTATATCCCTCTGGCCGGCTTACTCCTATATTTGTTCCATTTCTACGATTTTTCCAGCGATCCGGAGTCTGGTAGAGACTAGAGACGTGTATCGACAGTCACATACTTTCACATAATGGCTGCCCAGCCAATGTCACATCAGGTAACATGTTTTCATATTTCAAAATGTGATCCTTCAAGAACGTTTAGGGGAAATGTGAAAAAAAATGTGATGTGAACTAATAACATTTTTTTTCATCAATTTCTGTGCCAGCCTTTGAAATTGTGACTTGAATGTTATTTTATGTGATTATTTGTCAACTTATGTGATAAAATGTGATGCAGTTGAACCTCAAAGTGCTTCACATTATATCACTTTACATCACATTTTCATGGATTTTTGCAGACAAATCACATAATTTTCACATTTATGCACCTTGTAGTGGTATAAACTCAATGTTCTAATCATAGTAAAGACAGTGTCGAATTCAAAACCATAATAGTTCTAACGACTTGAGTTTATTTGACACTGAAATATGCACTTAAAGTTAAATTTATTTGGTATTTTCTGACAGACGTTTTAATTGGTACTTTCTACGTGTACGTTCAGTACTGAACTGTTGACCCGGAACGGTGAAAAGACGACAAAAAAGTTGTCTGACGAGCCGCATCAATTTCTATACCCTAAGCCACAAACAAGATGAACTCTGCAGCGAAAATAACATTTTTTAACCACCTGTTTGTTGTGCTTTGGATACTTCTAGCGCTGGCTCGGACAACATGGGGTGAAGGTAAGAAGGTGTGGGCCTCTCAGTGTGAAACTGGTTAAAACAAAGGTGGCCGATTTGAAGAAAGATTACCAGAAGTGCAGAAGTCAACCACTAGTCTCTGGATTGTGTACATTTGTTACTGACTAAATGGATACGTTTTGCCATTAATACCATTGGTAGCAGCAAGAATTCACGCTAATACGCTAATTCTGCAGTGACTGTTCTATCGTTGAACTCAAGGAGACACATTCAGGGTAAACATGTCTGGGCGACGCCATTTTCCCATTGGTTATACTCTGAGCACAGTAATTACATCTGAATCTGTGCGACCAGAATGTCAACAAACTTGTCTACTAAAACCAAGAACAGAGAACATAATATAAACTCCCGTATTGACTTGCTAGGGACTCGCTACGTAATTCTCGTCTACGAAAAAGACGTTTGGTAGATACTGTAACGCACACAGGGTGTGATTTTGGTTAATGTATACGATTAACAGATGGCTTTGTTTCAGATATTTTATTCCATTCTTTTGTAGCCATTATACGTATTAGCAAGAAGCCACAGTTTTAAACAATGTATTTAGTCCATACAGTAACTGCTATAAAAACTCTAAAACCCGTATGATTAAAGGACTCAGACATCGGTTATCTGTATAATGTTGTACATGGTTACAGTGTAGATACAATAAAAGGGATAATATATTTATAGGTGTCACATTCCAAACTGGACTTAAAGAATGCATGCCTCCCGGTAAAACAACACATTAGTAACAACAACAAAGGACAGAAACGATTTTTACACCAGATATATCCTTGTGGATTTGTAGATTTATATAATGAATCGTAAGAAATGTAAACTGCAATGTCGTATGCAATCTTTACTGACTGCCAGACCGATATTTTCAGGCCGGTCACGACAGGCTGACTGAACCATTTTACGTGTGAGGGCTTTTCCTTACTGCGAAAAATCTAATTTCAATCAATGTAGTTATGTTTTTGATCACTAGAGTACCCATTCTGTGATTCTCAATCACCGTTTTGTAACAGATGAGCTTAATTACTCAAAAGAGACCCCATAGGTATCAAAGAGTCTATGGTCACAAGAGGCGGAAACTTTGGGCTTTCTCCTAACTGTAATAAACAAATTTTCAGTCAAATTTTTAAATGTTTTCACTAGAGCATCGGTTTTGTATTTTCCGATCATCAGTTCTTAACGAATGTTCTTGATTACTCTTAAGAGCCATATTGGCCACCACAGGTCATAAGTATCAGAGAGACCATGGTATCGAGAGGTCCAAACCTTTCTCCTAACTGGGAAAAACAATTTTCTGTCAATTTCTATAATATCTTTGTTACTAGAGCAACCATTCTGTGATTCTCAATCATCAGTTTTTAACAAATAAGCTTAATTTCTCTAAAGAGGCATCTCGTGGCCGTAGCCTTTCTAAACCTTAAAGATGTCTCTTTTGAGTAATTAAGTTTATCTGTTAAGAACAGCAGTTACAGCAGGGAATCTTTCCGGTGTGACTAGATATGCAGCTAGTAAGCACTTGATCGGTAAAAAAAGTCAAATTCAAACCAATAAAAGCAAAACAAAATATCAAATACATGACACATTTAAATAAACAGCCACCCAACCAAACCCCACCAGCCCACGATTAAGTACAAAACTAAATATAACGTTAGGTCTTTCCTCACTTAGCTATAAAAGGAACAAAACCAAATGTCTCTAAAACCAGCTTCACTCTAAGTTATTTTGTTCTTGGTTCTTTCTGTCTGCATTCTTTTAAATTGTATACGAATTTCCACTTCAAAAGCAGGGTTCGTCGCTATTTTTTCTTTCTTTCTGTCTGCATTTTTTTAAATTGTATACGAATTTCCACTTCAAAAGCAGGGTTCGTCGCTATTTTTTCTTTCTTTCTTTCTGTCGCTATTTTTTCTTTCTTTCTGTCTGCATTCTTTTAAATTGTGTACGAATTTCCACTTCAAAAGCAGGGTTCGTCGCTATTTTTTCTTTCTTTCTATTTTTAGGAAAATAGACTACAAAAAAATATTTTTCCAGCTAGTGGTCTATGAGATTCAACGTATTTGGGTTTCTTTTCATTTTCAAACACTAAAAAATTACTTGAATTTATGAAAGCACATTAAGGCTAATTACCAACCATGATTACAGATCTATGTCGTATCACGTCAAGCCATTTCCCCTAATGGGGTGTGCTATGATACTCTTTCTGGGCTCGTGGTAGTCTAATAAAAAAAGAGGTAAAAAATCACCCCAAAATCACTAAACACTATTCCGTGTTTTTAATGCGTACTGTCTTTGAAATTTATTTATTTCTGAAGTCTTGTATAATTAAATGTAATAATTGTTTATCGTCAGACTCCTTTGCTGACCCCAGCATCATTCGTCCCCCCGGGTTGGACAGTGTGGGGCTGAACGTTGTGGTCGGGGTGTCCGTGTGTTTGGGGCTTGTCGTCATCGGGGTGATGGCCGCCATCTTCTACCACCTGGTCACCAAATCACGCAGGTAAAATCTCTTCATGCACACTGAGTGTAAATGAAAAGAAATGAAAGTCTACGACCGTTTAAAGGCGGCATCTAGCGATAGCAGTAAGTTACGCAGAATTCTTTTTTTTAAGTTGATCACAACCAAACACAAATAGACATTCTTGTACTCACAACGCCGTTTGCGTCACACTGTTACAAATGTTATACATTTTGAACTTGTGACTGATTTATATATAATTCATGTTTTATTTCATATTTTTCCAGGAGTGAATTTCGTCTTCCTTAACCCTCAAACCACCGTATGGGGTCAAAACTGACCCCAGACGTATATCAATGTGTGCCATTATGACATTTCTGGTCGAAAACAAATTTAATTTCATGAGTTTGTTTGTATATATGTCCTATAACTTCTCATACGTTTTTACCGAGATTGGCTAATTTTTTATTAAGTTATCTTAGAAAGTTTATGCATGGTCCAGTGGGGTCAAAACTGACCCCAGCATTTTTTTAAACAAACTTTAGCAACCCACACCCGAACAACATATCGTATGATCACGAAATTTTCAGAGAATGATGTACATGTAAGCTAAAATTATAGTGACAACTTTTGTGCAATTATCATGTTATTTTACGACATTATGACGTCATCTAGCTAAAAATGGCCGCCATCTTGGATTTTGACTGATGACGTCATCATATTAGCATAAATTATGAATATTGAGTCATGAAATTTACGCTTAATTTCTTAAGATGTGATAAACAACTGTTGTTTGCCAAGAAAATCTTTAAAAATAAATGTTTAATACAAAATTAGAAAATTTCATAATAAATATATCTGTCAGAATTACGTTACCATGGCAACATGAAAAATGATGAACATACTTTGTTCACTGAAAATGTTTACTATCAACATTTTCTAAAAAGTTACCAAGTTTGGTGGCCTTAGCATAAGCCATTCAGGCGCTATGCGACATTGAAGTTGGTACAGGTATCAAAAACCTCCTACCCGGTCTGAATAGCGTTGGTGCAACATGTGGTTCTCATGATCTTTTGCATAAATTATGATAATGAGCTAGAAGTATTCTCACCTAATCATGTCAGACTATCCCACATAGATTAACGAAAATATACATATATACAAATCCCAAAAAGAGTCACGCAAAAAACTGCATTTGTACAAAACGTTATGGGGTCAGTTTTGACCCCATACGGTAATCTACGTCACAAAAAAGCTACGGTGGTTTGAGGGTTAAACACCAGAACAGTGCTCAGACATCGCAGAAGAAAGAAAACACTTCTTTCATTTATTCATCAACAGAGTACAATACAGGACAGAGAGGTGATACACTCTACCAGTACGCTAATATTCACATCACCTCTCAAAAAAAAGATAACAACTGACAAGAACAAATAAAATAACAATATCAAAACAAACAATTCATAGTTATTTACAAAAAAATTGGGTTACTAGTTGGTTGCAAAGCGTTTGGTGTATATATATGATGTATGTCTGGGTTAACCGTAAGATACTGCTGTTTGTATGATGTGACAGGAAATGTGAACCCCTTAATAGTAGATGGATACGGGCTAAATCGAATAAACTGTTGAAGTCAAGACTATTTCCTAGCATATTCTGTAGATTGCCGAAAAGATGAGTTCTATGTTGTTGATAGGTAGGGCAGTATAACAAAAATGTACAACACCTTCGCACTTCCTATCGACACCCACAGTTACAGGCTGGACTTGAGACTAAATTGCGGATAAATGAATAAACTATGATTCAGACTGCAAGTGCCGATGCGAAGACGTGTGAGGAGGGCGCAGGTGTATCGAGGACCGTGAGTAAAACGTGTATTGATGGAGGGGCGTACTAATTTGATTAAATGTTTTTATACAGTGAAAAGCTAAGTGAACGAACAACAATGTCAAGCCTATTCCAATGTTGCGTGACATAAGGAGAAAAAAGACTGTTGGTACCGACTTGTAGCACAAATCGGTACCCGTAGGTTGTGTTTGTTGCGAAGATTATGAGAAATAGAAGCAGAAACTGTGGGAGAGATCAAGTCCTTAAGATTCTGGCGAGTGCGGCCGTTAAAAATTTTGTAAGAAATAAAAAGTTCCTATTTGCTTATGAGATTTAACGGACTTAATGACACAGTTGTTGAGGAAAAGAGGTGGATGGTAAGGAGGAATCAGTTTCTTTAAAAAAGTATTTCTTCTGTCTTTAGGGGATTTAACGGGATAAGCAATCTTTCAGACCAAGATGATATCTTCATGAGATCACCATTAAGTCGATTGACTGTAGAGATGGGATTTTCCACAATATTCAACTGCCGTCCGCAAACAGAAAAGGACAAGTATCTGAACCATCCAGCATGTCGTTGATACATTACAGAGAACAAAAGAGGGCCTAATATCGAACCCTGAGGTACACCTGCGCCAACATAACTCAGTTTACCATTACAACATTGCTTTAACAACAGTTCTATGAATGGCAAAACGTTACATGTTTGTTGGTTAGTAAATTAAATGTACACAATGCCCTGTGTTTGACACCAGATTGCTAACACTTGAATTTTGGGCCCACTAGTACGCCAGATCATTCATATTTATTCCAACTCGACTGTAACAGTATATCGAAGACTTGTGTTATCCCTACTTATTATGCTAATTAGGATGTTAAGTCTTATACTATACACCGATTTTGTACTTTTTATATTAGTCGTTGCCATACATTGTACCATGTACAAATGTCACGCAATAAAGTTATCCTCATTTGAATTTTATAGTGAATCTTTATCCCCAATAGTTTTACCGATATCATGTGATAATTAAATAATAGTCATGTCCACAATCTTAGGCGAAAAGCCAGTTGAAGTTCTGATTTGTATTTTTTACACCTTGAATATCATGATAGAATCAAGGTAGGAAACAGTAAGATGTTGGTTGTCAGCGAGTGTTAGTCCTAATGGAAAGTACAGTTTCTTCCAATCTCTCCGTGCCAGCACGTGTCTGATAAACGTGCCGTCCCGACTGAACACGGAAACACGATGGTTGTCAAACTCAGCCACGATGATGTTGTCCTCGCTGTCCGTGATGACACAGTAGGGGAAGTACAGCTGGCCAGCTCCGGACCCACGTGACCCGCACGTGAAGAGATAATGGCCGTTGGGGTCGAATACCTTCAGGTCGTTGTTGCTATAGTCACTGATGATTATTTGGTTGTTGCTATTGATGGCCACATGAAGGGAAGAACTCAACTTCTGCTTACCTTGACCTTTGTCCCCAAACTTCAGAATGACGTCACCACTGGGACTGAGTACATACACTTGGTACCCGATAGTGACGATGATACGTCCCAAACTGTCAATCGCGATACCTTTCGTAGACTTCTTTTTCTCTACAGCATCCAACACGTCTATGACACGTGACTCCCTCCCCTGTTTGTCCAGTACGTGAATACTGTGGCCATCACCTGTTACCAATAGATCACCGTTTGACAGTGTCACCACACACTCTGGTTTGAACTTCAAGTTGATCTTCTTCTTAAAAGATCCAGTTTCTTGAAGAAATTGCAGACGTTTATTTTCACGATCAGTTACTACAATATCACCATCTGCGGTGACAGCGAGAGACGTGGGCCAACTAAACTGCCCATCTCCCCTTCCTTTTTCTCCAACTGTTTTAAGTAGTGTAGGGCTATCAGTGGGATGACCGATTTTAATATCCGTCCCTACTGGAGACAGTGTGTTTGCCGATAACCCTGTTGGTTGTTTAACGCCACCTAGCAGTTTTGCAACTTCTAGCTCCAATCGATCAGCCGGTGGCTCAAATGTTATATTCAAGAAACCCTTGGTCATTGCAGCCTTCTCGTTGACCTTTTCGTCCCCATTTTGCTGCATCCGTGCGGTCAGTACTCCGGCCACCGACATGACCTCCGCTGGACTCCCGTACTCCAACACATTGTCCGTGAACTGGACACAGCTCTTTGCCTCCATGGCCGCTTCCATCTGTTTCTCCCGAGCAGCATTCATGGCGCGAAGCTGACTGATTTTCTCACTTTTCACCTTCTGAACGGCCTCTATGATAGCCTCTGCCTGTTTCTCTATCTGTTCTTCTGTACGCTGTACCTGTAAAGGCCAATCGTTCTTTACTGACTGTAACTCTTCTATCCACTTCTCATGCAGATCTGCTGTGTTCTTGACTGTCGACAGTTTTGCCTTGATCTTTGCCCTCTCCCTCTCTGCCGCCTTCTCTATCTCCACATACTGGTGATCTTTGTGCGCCGTCACCACACAGTGCAGACAGATGACCCGGTGACAGGTGTCACAGTAGAACTTGTTCAGTTCATTGTGATCCTCACACTTGGAGGTCTCGCTTGCACGAAGCTCAGTCATAAGTTGGCCTGATTGCAGGTCTTGAATTGTCATAATTCTGTGCGATCTACTCATTCTGAGACCACGGTGCGTTTCGTTGCACCTTTGGCATAGGTAGTCGGTACACTCCACACAGTAGAACTCGGCAGGGTTGCCTCTCTCACAGGCCGTACAGGGGATTCCCTCCGCCCGTGGTTCCGATATTTTTACGTTCACTTTGGGTTGTTGTCGCATAATGTCGTGCAATTTACAAACGAGGAAGTTGGACTTCAGCCCCTGGACGCCATTTTCTGGGAGGGGCACGTCCTGTCGGCATGTCGGACAGTCCAGTTTCCCTACCGGCCCTGTGGCCATGAACCTCTCCAAACACGACTGGCAGAAGGTGTGAAGACACGGCAGCACCTTAGGCTGTCTGAAGTCTTCCAAACAGATCTGGCAGACGAGAAATTCCTCGGTTATTTCGCTTATAGCGTTGGAAGCCATACTTGCAACCCACCGAAACTGAACTGGAGAGTACAACAGCTTTCTTGCGTCATTAGGTTGTCCCACTTTTCGCAACAGGGGTTTGTCAGTACACTTGCTGTTGCTTCCTAAATTTCTTCATATCTACGAAGGCTATGGGATTTGTCGATTGTTGGTCCTTAATGTTTTTAGTGTCTACGATGGCTGTGGATTTTGTTCTTAAATGGGAAGATATGACATAAGAGACATTCCTTGGATAGTTTACTAAATGTGCTGGACTCTTTTTTGACACGGAAGTATCAGCACCCACTGAAACTATGATAAACATGTACTACGTCATTGGGAAGTTCCATGTACGGCGTTAAGGGGGTGCTTGTACGGATATGTCTTTCTTCAAAAACCAAAACAAGAGTGGGAAAAAGCCGTTATAAATAATTCAAACATAATCGTTTAATTGTGAAAAAGGCATAAATGATCGATATCATTAGTAATGTTATGGTCGGGCACAAGTTAAGTATGCTTACCTTTCAATATTACGCTGAATTTTCCAGTATTTTTTTTACATAATTAGAATTCTTGAGACTACAAACCGAGCTCTAATATTTAAAACTCATGCAATCAACGGCTTCTAAGCTACTAATGAAATTCGTAGCTACTAAGCTAATTATCTTTTTTGATCGAAAGTTGATCGAAATAAAATAGGTTATGAAATATTTCGCTACTGCTTTATAAAATCAATTATGAAATTTTTATCTTAAAACAATAACCCTTGACTAGACAGGTTAAACTACGTCTATTGTTTAACTAGATTCAGCGCTTACAATAAATTCTGTCTTATATTTCATTGGCCTCAAAAACGTACTATTGAAGATATAACCGCAATATTCTATATGTAGCAAAGACGACGAGGTCGAAGTCAACACCATAATAGTTCTAACGACTTGGGTTTGACACTAAAATATACACGTAAAGTTCACTTTATCATACTTCTGACAGACGTTTTAATTGGTCCTTTATCCTTACCAAATACACAGCAGTATGTGTACGTTTAGTACTGAACTGTTGACCCGGAACGGTGAAAAGACGACAAAAAGTTGTCTGACGAGCCGCATCACTTTCTATACCCTAAGCCACAAACAAGATGAACTCTGTAGCGAAAATTACATTTTTTTAACCACCTGTTTGCTGTGCTTTGGATGCTTCTAGCGCTGGCTCGGACAACATGGGGTGAAGGTAAGAAGGTGTTGGCCTCTCAGTGTGAAACTGGTTAAAACAAAGGTGGCCGGTTTGAAGAAAGATTACCAGAAGTGCAGAAGTCAACCACTAGTCTCTGGCGTTGTGTACATTTGTTACTGACTTAATGGATACGTTTTGACATTCATACCATTGGTACGCCAAAAATAGTTACTCAAGCAACTGGATATGGTTTTGAAACGGTCAGACGTTTCGGATAGAAGCCACTATCCTTCGTCAGTGACACTGAAGAGATCTGGAAGAAACAGGTCTTTTATACTCTAACTATGAATGAAGACAATTTCAGATGTCCAATAGGAAAGGTTGTAAGACAATTCAGACTGAAGACAATTTGGATTCCACAGAAAACAAAGCTAAGTCAAGGTCAAGCTGAAGACAATTTGGATTTCAAAGGATAGCAAGGTTAAGACACAGTTAATGCAAATAAGTCAATTAGCTCCTGTTGTTCCAGTTACAGGAGCTAAAAGTTATGTTGGCGGGGGGGGGGGGGGCTAGTGCGATGTCCCAAATACCATTGGTAGCAGCAAGAATTCACGCTAATACACTTATTCTGTTGTGACTGTTCTATCGTTGAACTTAAGGAGACAAATTCAGAGTAAACATGTTTTAGAGACGCCATTTTCCCATTGGTTTAATAATACTCTGAGCACAGTAATTACATCTGAATCTGTGCCACTAGAATGTCAACAAACTTGTCTACTAAAACCAAGAACAGAGAATATAATATAAACTCCCGTATTGACTTGCTAGGGACTCTCTACGCAATTCTCGTCTACGAACAAGACGTTTGGTAGATGCTGTGACACTCACAAGGTGTGATTTTGGTTAATGTATACGATTAACAGATGGCTTTGTTTCAGATATTTTATTTCATTCTTTTGTAGCCATACGTATTAGCAAGAAGCCACAGTTTTAAACAATGTATTTAGTCCATACAGTAACTGTTATAGAAACTAGAGCTCTAAAATCCACATGATTAAAGGCTCAGACATTGGTTATCTGTATAATGTTGTACACGGTTACATTGTAGATACAATAGAAGGGATAATATATTTATAGGTGTCACATTCCAAACTGGACTTAAAGAATGCATGCCTCCTGGAAAACTACACACTAGCAGAAAAACGACAACAAAGGACAGGGGCGATTTTTACACCAGATATATCCTTGTGGATTTGTAGATTTATATAAGCAAAGTATAGTATGAATCGTAAGAAATGTAAACTGCAATATCGTATGCAATCTTTACTGACTGCCAGACTGACATTTTCATCTGGGTAAGGCGCGCTCCCGGCGCCAGCCATTTTAGTCACCACAGGCCGGTCACGAGGGGCTGGTCACGACAGGCCGACTGTACCATTATACGTGTGGGGGCTTTTCCTAACTGGGAAAAATCTAATTTCAATCAATGTACTTATGTTTTCTATCACTAGAGTACCCATTCTGTGATTCTCAATCACCGTTTTGTAACAGATGAGCTTAATTACTCAAAAGAGACCCCATAAGTATCAAAGAAGCAATGGTTACAAGAGGCTGAAACTTTGGGCTTTCTCCGAACTGTGATAAACAAATTTTCAGTCATTTTTTTTTTATGTTTTCTATCACTAGAGCATCGGTTTTGTATTTTCCGATCATCAGTTCTTAACGAATGGGCTTGATTACTCTTAAGAGCCATATTGGTCACGACAGGCCATAAGATTCAGAGAGACCATTGTATCGAAAGGTCCAAACCTTTCTCCTAACTGGGAAAAAAATTTTTCCGTCAATTTCTATAATATCTTTGTTACTAGAGCAACCATTCTGTGATTCTAAATCACCAGTTCTTAAGAAATAAGCTTAATTACTATAAAGAGACCTCTCGTGACCGTAGCCTTTCTAAAACTTAAAGGTGTCTCTTTTGAGTAATTAAGTTTATCTGTTAAGAACAGCAGTTACAGCAGGGAATCTTTCCGGTGTGACTAGATATGCAGCTTGTAAGCACTTGATCGGTAAAAAAAGTCAAATACAAACCAATAAAAGCAAAAAAAATATCAAATACATGACATATTTAAATAAACAGCCACCCAACCAAACCCCACCAGCCCACGATTAAGTACAAAACTACATATAACGTTAGGTCTTTCCTCACTTAGCTATAAAATAAAAACCAAATGTCTCTAAAACCAGCTTCACTCTAAGTTATTTTGTTCTTT
The DNA here is from genome assembly GCA_019207045.1 of Branchiostoma floridae x Branchiostoma belcheri. Classification (NCBI taxonomy): domain Eukaryota; kingdom Metazoa; phylum Chordata; class Leptocardii; order Amphioxiformes; family Branchiostomatidae; genus Branchiostoma; species Branchiostoma floridae x Branchiostoma belcheri. The sequence goes on along the minus strand of CM033033.1, from coordinate 21,039,455 downwards.
CTGTCTGCAATCTTTTAAACTGTATACGAATTTCCACTTCAAAAGCAGGGTTCGTCGCTATTTTTAGGAAAGTAGACTACAAAAAATATTTTTCCAGCTAGTGGTCTATGAGGTTCAACGTATTTGGGTTTCTTTTCATTTTCAAACACTAAAAAATTACTTGAATTTATGAAAGCACATTAAGGCTAATTACCAACCATGATTACAGATCTATCACGTCAAGCCATTTCCCCTAATGGGGTGTGTTTTGATACTCTTTCTGGGCTCGTGGTAGTCTAATAAAAAAAGAGGTAAAAATCACACCAAAATCACTAAACACTATTCCGTGTTTTTAATGCGTACTGTCTTTGAAATTTATTTATTTCTGAAGTCTTGTATAATTAAATGTAATAATTGTTTATCGTCAGACTCCTTTGCTGACCCCAGCATCATTCGTCCCCCCGGGTTGGACAGTGTGGGGCTGAACGTTGTGGTCGGGTCGTCCGTGTGTTTGGGGGTCGTCGTCATCGGGGTGATGGCTGCCATCTTCTACCACCTGGTCACCAAATCACGCAGGTAAAATCTCTTCTCTTCAGTGTAAATGATAAGAGATGAAATTGTACGACCGTTTTAAGGCGGCATCTAGCGATAGCAGTAAGTTACGCAGAATTTTTTAAAACTGTTGATCACAACCAAACACAAATAGGAATTCTTGTACTCACAACGCCGTTTGCGTCACACTGTTACAAATGTTCTACATTTTGAACTTGTGACTGATTTATATATAATTCATGTTTATTTCATATTTTTCCAGGAGTGAATTTCGTCTTCCTTGAACACCAGAGCAGTGCTCAAACATCGCAGAGGAAAGAAAACACTTCTTTCATTTATTCATCAACAGAGTACAATACAGGACAGAGAGGTGATACACTCTACCATTACGCTAATATTCACATCACCTCTCAAAAAAAAAGATAACAACTGACAAGAACAAATAAAACTAGAGTTCCACGAACACATACCTTTGCCAAATAAACCAGGTTTGTTATGTAGACAGATGTCTGTAGACATAAAAATTTTATTTTATATGCTATGTTAAGTCACACGAACTCTTATCAACTAGAGTTTGGTGACCTAATAACTCCATGAAATATTGAGTTTACGATGTTTTCGCCGTCATTACCGCTAGTTACCTGCACAATGTTTTTCGTCATTTCTCAACGCAAATTTCTCGATCTTTGGAAGGTTTTAGATGATCTACACGTATACTGCAACATAAAAGAGAATATATACAAGTTCTATTTTTCCAAGTCCAAGAAGCGTTTCCTGCCGTTCCGGTTTTAACCGGACTTGAACTGAAACTTTTTACAAGTTTAGTGCCGGGTTCGGCGCAGCCTACCGTACGCAACACTTATCAAAACTTCCTTGTAGTTGTTTTTGTTTTTTCTTGCACCAATTAAATTTAATTTCGCAGTTTTACAAGTAAATTTAATTTTCGCGGTTTTACAATTAAATTTAATTTTCGTGGTTTTATAATTGAATTTAATTTTCGCGGCACTCCTTTCCCAAGTGGAAGGCCTCTCAGCTGAGGTCTGGCGGAAACACTGCTTAGCAAGCCGCTAGAGGGCCCATTATCGAATTTGTTTTCCTGATCCCGACCGACCCACCAAATATCATCAGTATCCATCGAAGTCTTCTCGAGATATGCTGTCCACAGGACATTGGGACAAACATCCACACAAACCAAAAACAATTACCTTCGCCATTCTGGCAAAGGTAAACGTTACCTTAGGCTATAGGCTTAGCCATTCTGGCAAAGGTAAAAAACACAAACACGCAGGCACACCCAAAACTATATCTCCATTTATTTATTTGTCATGGAAATAACTATCAACAAAACCGCAGAAGTTCAAAACACATGAAATCAGTCTATGCTCCCTAATTTTCCTTCAAATTAAGCCTGCTCTAGTTGGTAAGAGTGTTTGGCACCCAGGGGGCAGGGGTCAAGGCTGGGTCAGCCTGCTAGCTTGATCTACTTGCATGGCACCTGCAGCTGTCAATAAAACACGTCCAAGCAGATTATCCAAATTAGCTGTTAATTTGCTTAATTAGCATCTCATTATGAAAGTCTTCACTAAGTCTATCCACATATCAAAAATCATGACCATCCGGCAACACGTTCATATTTCCCATTATTTATGCAAATAAAGTCACCATTTGCATAATTGATATCTATCGATATTTCTCTCCTTCCCAGCCACACATGTCACAAGTTTGAAAGTCCTATCATGGACTAAGGGGGGTTATAAACTTTCCTACGTTAATTACGCAAATCAGCTGCCGATTTGCATAATAAGCATTTCATTATGCAGGTCATCACTCATTCCATCTGCATACCAAAAATCATGGCGATCCGTCAACATGTTCTCCAGTTATTCTCGCCCGATGTTTGAAAAGAAACTGCCGCCTGCAGTTCGTATAAAGCCGCAAGGAGGCCCAAACTCGCAGCAATCACTCTCTGCCCTAAGGGCTCTCTACCGCTAAAAAATCACGACCACAGCATGTCCAGAACGCGAGATATCCGCTGCAGTACCTTAGCAAGCCGCTAGGGGGCCCATTATCGAACTCCTCTTACGTTTTCCAGACCCCCAACCACCCACCAAATATTAGCTGCATCCGTCGCAGTATTCTCGAGTTATGCTGTTCACAAACTGGGGGAAAACACACAACCGGAACGAAAATATAACCTTAGCTATTCTGGCAAAGGTAAAAACTCAAAAGGTAATCATTATGAGTACCCCCTCCCCTTTTAATAGATATACGGAACATGTTATATTTTTCTGATACAGATTCACCATTACAATTTGAATGAAAATGTTTGGAACGATTCACGAATGGAGTTTGTCTTACACATATAGTCTTTTCAGTAAGAAAACAAGTATATTTAGAAGTTATTGACTAAGCAAATATATTGTCATCATAATCATGTCTTCATTTAATCAATACATTAGAAATATTATTTTCACAGTTCATCACACATTATGCCTTGAGATTAACCCTATTCAGACCGGGCTTTTTTGGTCATCCCTGGACCGGGGGGGGGGGCTTTTGAGGCCCTCCACTTCTAAGTCCTCTAACTCTCGAACGACGTGCCGTAAGCCCTCCAAATTTTCAGGACACTATATCGACATAATATCTGACAAGTATTTGACGTTTGACGTTACGTTGACGTAAGATGACGTATTTATGACGTCATCAATGATTATATTGGCCGGACCCATGAAAAAAGGGTATTCTCAGAAAACTTCAAGTTATACTACAAAAATGTAACAATAAGTGCAGATAACAGAATAATAATGTTTATTACGACTTGTATTGCCAATAGCAACATCGATGACGTCATAATGACGTCATAAAATGACGTCATGCACATCTAAAATACGAGATAGGCTCCGCCATATTATATCCACCACCTTGAATTTTCAAAACTTCTTTTTTTGCAACAAATAATCACAAAGGGCAATGGAAATAGACTAAATTCATTCATTTAGATGGTTTTTGATGAAAAAGTACCAGGTAGTTACAAATTTTAAGGGAAAATAAGCTTGTTATTCTTGATCTGGCCATACGGTCCGCCATCTTGGATTTTGGGCTGATGACGTCATCAAATTAGCATAATTTATGCATATATAATTATGAAAGATATGCTAAATAATATAAGATTTTATTTATGTAACAAAATAGCAGTAATATAGCAAATAAATGCGAAAAATACATTGTTAGAACCAAAAATAGTGATTTTTGGCAAAACTGCCTGTCAGCAAACGGTTGCCATGGCAACACGAAAAAATGGAAAATTTGTCAAACTTCGCAAAATTGTTGCCAACATTATTTTAGGAAAACTCACCAAATTTGGTGGCTTTAGCGTAAGGCGTTCTGGCGTTATAGGACATCGAAGTTAGCGCGGGCCTCAAAAGCCCCCCCCCCCGGTCTGAATAGGGTTAAGAATGCACTGTGTATGATGTCAGCTGAATAAATAGAATTGGCTGATATATCAAAAGATCTGGGTAATATGGCTTATTTGAACGCTAAATGTCCTGTAGGCCCTGAAGCGGGGCTTCTGATAGACTTATTTTGTACTTTTTCCTCCTATAATATACAGATGGTACAGTGTAAGAAATTTAGAAGATTTGACTAGCCTTTTCATTACACCTTGAATATCTTGATAGAATGACAGTCAGAAACAAATAAATGTCCGTCTTGAGTCAGCGTTAGTCCCTTTGGATAGCACAGTCCGTGTTCCTCCGGTGTCAGCACGTGGCTGATAAACGTGCCTTCAGAACTAAACATGGAAACACGATGGTTCAAAAAGTCAGCCACGATGATGTTGTCCTCGCTGTCGGTGATGACACAGTAGGGTCCGCTCAGCTGTCCAGGTCCCGAGCCACGTGACCCGCACGTAAAGAGATGACGACCGGTGGGGTCAAACACCTTCAAACTATCGTCTCCAAAGTCACTGATGATGATTTTGTTGCTGCTGTTGACGGTCAGACGAAGGTTGGAACTTAACTGCTGCCGACCTTTACCTTTGTCCCCGAACTTCAGAATGACGTCACCCATTGGACTGAGTACAAACACTTGGTACCCGATAGTGACGATGATACGCCCTAAACCGTCAACAGCGATACCGAGTGTAGTTATATCTTTCTCTGCAACCCCTGTCACTTGGATGACACGTGACTCCCTCCCCTGTTTGTCCAGTACGTGAATCTTGTGTCCGTCTCCTGTCACCAATAGATCACCGTTTGTCACAACCGCCACAGATCTAGGCTTAAACTCCAATTCAACTTTCCTCTTGAAGGAGCCATCATTGTCGAAAAACTGCAGACGTCTGTTGTGATAATCAGCCACTACAATGTCTCCATCTGCAGTGACAGCGAGTGATGAAGGGTAGTAAAACTGTCCAACAGTTTTTAGCAGTGTAGGACTTCCGCGTCGGTTACCTATTTCCACGTCTATAGGAAATGGTGACATTTTCGTAAATGACACTCTTGTTTCTTTTATCCCGCCTATCAATTTTGACACGTCCCGTTCTAGGTCACAAGCAGGTAGGTCAAAGGTCAAGTCCATGAAACCATTGGTCAGATCAGCCCTCTTTGCGATTTCCGTGTCAGCGGTTTGCTCTAACCGTGCGGTCAGTTCTCTGGCCACAGACATGACCTCCGCTGGACTCCCGTACTCCAACACATTGTCCGTGAACTGGACACAGCTCTTGGCTGAGGCCAGGTCCATCTCAGCTGCCTCCATGGCGGCTTCCATCTGTTTCTCCCGAGCAGCATTCATGGCGCAAAGCTGACTGATTTTCTCAATTTTCACCTTCTGAACGGCCTCTATGATAGCCTCTGCCTGTTCTTCTATCTGTTCTTCTGTACGCTGTACCTGTAAAGGCCAATCGTTCTTTACTGACTGTAACTCTTCTATCCACTTCTCATGCAGATCTGCTGTGTTCTTGACTGTTGTCAGTTTTGCCTTGATCTTTGCCCTCTCCCTCTCTGCCGCCTTCTCTATCTCCACATACTGGTGATCTTTGTGCGCCGTTACCACACAGTGCAGACAGATGACCCGGTGACAGGTGTCACAGTAGAACTTGTTCAGTTCATTGTGATCCTCACACTTGGATGATTCTCTTGCCCGAATCTCATTGGCGAGTCGCCCTGATTGTAGGTCTTGAATCGTTAGAACTTTGTGGGACCTGGTCCCCTTGAGCCCACGGTGCGTGTCGTTACATACGTGACACAGATAGTCGGTACACTCCACACAGTAGAACTCGGCAGGGATGCCTCTCTCACAGGTCATACAGGGGACTCCGACTGTCCCCGGATCCGATTTTTCTCCGTTCCCTTTTGGTTGTTGTCGCAGAATGTCGTGCAGTTTACCAACGAGGAAGTTGGACTTCAGCCCCTGGACGCCATTTTCTGGGAGGGGCACGTCCTGTCGGCACGTCGGACAGGAGAGTTTTTCGACCCGTTGTGACGCAAGAAGCCTCTCCAAACACGGCTGGCAGAAGGTGTGAAGACACGGCAGCATCTTAGGATGCCTGAAGTCTTCCAAACAGATCTGGCAGACGAGAAATTCCTCGGTTATTTCGCTGAAAGCGTTGGACGCCATACTTGCCACCCACCGAAACTGAACTGGAGAGGACAACAGGTTTCTTGCGTCATTAGGTTGTCCCACTTTTCGCAACAGGGGTTTGTCAGATACTCCAAGCACACTTGCTGTTGCTTCCTAAATTTCTTTATATCTACGAAGGCTATGGGATTTGTTGATTGTTGGTCCTTAATGTTTTTAGTGTCTACGATGGCTGTGGATTTTGTTCTTAAATGGGAAGATATGACATAAGAGACATTCCTTGGATAGTTTACTAAATGTGCTGGACTCCTTTTTGACACGGAAGTATCAGCACCCACTGAAACTATGATAAACATGTACTACGTCATTGGGAAGTTCCATATACGGCGTTAAGGGGGTGCTTGTACAAATATTTCTTTCTTGAGAAAACAAAACAAGAGTGGGAAAAAGGCGTTATAAATAATTCAAACATTATCGTTCGATTGTGAATAAGGCATAAATGATCGATATTATTAGTAATGTTATGGTCGGGCACAAGTTAAGTATGGCGACCTTACGCTGCATTTTTTCAGTATTTCTTTACATGAAAACTATGAATTAGAATTATTGGGACTACAAACCGAGCTCTAATTTTTAAAACTCTTGCAATCAACGGCTTCTAAGCTACTAATGAAATTCGTAGCTACTAAGCTAATTATCTTTTTTTCAGCCAGTTGATCGAATTAAGATCAATGATGACGTTTCCATATTAAAACACTAACCCTTGACCTATACAGGTTAAACTACGTTTATAGTTTAACTAGATTCAGCGCTTACAATAGATTCCGTCCTATATTTCATTGGACCCACCATACGCGTGGTATTGAAGAAATAACCTCAGCGTCCTAAATGTAGCAAAGACGACGAGGTCACGCGAAGACAAAAACATGTAATTAGTTCTACCAACTTGGGTTGGACACTAAAATATACACTTAAAGTTCACTTTATTATACTTCTGACAGACGTTTTAATTGGTACTTTACCCTTACCAAATATTCAGCAGTACGTGTACGTTTAGTACTGAACCGCTGACCCGGAACGGTTGAAAGACGACACCAAAAAGTCGCCTGACGAGCTGGATCACTTTATATACCCTGAGCCACAAACAAGACGAACTCCGCGGGGAAAATGGCATGTTTTAACCACCTGTTGACTGTGTTTGGGACGCTTCTTGTGCTGGCTGTGACAACATGGGGTGAAGGTAAGAAGGTGTGGGCCTCTCAGTGTTAAACTGGTTAAAACAAAGGAGGCCAAGTTGAAGAAAGATTACCACAAGTGCAGACGTCAACCACTAGTCTCTGGCATTGTGTACGTACATTTGTATCTAACTAAGTAGAAACGTTTTGATATTTTCACCATTGGTGTTAACGTTGAGACGGTAGGAGTAAGAATTCACGCTTATACGGAAAAGCCTGTTGTAACTGTCCAATCGTTGAACTTAAGGAGACAAATTCAGCGTAAACATGTTTGAGCGACGCCATTTTCCCTGTGGCTATTCTCACACCACAGTACTAGTAATTAGATCTGAATCTGAGCCAAGCACTCCACTAGAATGTCAACAAACTTGTCTACTAAAACCAAGACCAGAGAATGTACTTCTGTCTGAACTTGCTATAGACTCGCTTTGTTTACCATAATCCTTCTGTGAACAAGAAGTTTCGTGTGTTTTTAACACACACAGGGTGTGTTTGTAGTTAACGTACACGAATAACGATTTTTTTCAGACGTTTTTAATTCTCTCTTTTGTATCCTAATTATTAGCAAGAAGCCCCAGTTTGAAAGAAATTTATTCAGTCAAGACATGTAAAGTAACTGCGATAAAATCTAAAGCTCTAACATACACACAATAAAAGGACTAAGATTAAATGTACAACGTTGTACAGAGGTACAATGAAGGGGTTAGGATATCTATAGGTGTCAAGTACCAACTAAAAGAATGCCGTCCCGGTAAAACAACACACCGGTAGAAAAACGACAACAAACGACCGATTTCAACGCTAGATAAATCCTTATGGACGTGTTCAATAAAAGTATTGTATATAATGTAAATTGTAATATCGTATACATTCTTTTTGACTACTAGAATGATATGCAAGGTGTGTACGTGAACGAATGAATGGGTGTTGTTGTTGCATGGCGAACTTGGTCAACAGACTCAAGTTCCGCTTGGGTTAGCTTCCAAATAACAGGCCTGAAAAGAAACGTGGTTTGGTTTTCTCAGTGACACTCCTACTAGTGTTAACTCAACAGTAAATAAAATGAGCTAGGCTTGTTTTGAACTCCTCAAATTGAGTAATAACTTTAAGGTTGGTTTATGAGCGGAAGGCATTTGCAACTGTAGGGTACTAAACAATATGAGTCGTTAATTTATTCATGCGTCCCTGATATCTAAACTCTTCTGTAATCTACCTTACAGAACCATGTTTGTAGACCTACCTACCTACCCACCTAGTCCCTTGACCTCCAGGTCCTTGGGGGGACAAGTTAGACACCGAGTGTTATTACATCTTCCACCTTTGTCGAGTTCACGGGGTTAAATCTGCTCTTGACGTGCCCCCCTCCCACCCCTAAAGCATTATTCTACGTGATGACAAATCCTATGAGGGAAACATTAATCATCGAGAGGAGAGACAAACCTCGGGCACGTTAAAGAACCCAGTACACCTATTGAGAAGAGAAGGAGTCCTACCCAGTGTGACTGGATCAAATAAATCTGTGCAGATATACAGCTTGTACTGTTCAGTACAAACCTCTTGTGTTACGTCCATAGGATGGTTTACTGAGTATGCAATACAGTTATACAAGCCAAATAAATCATCATAATTACTGAAATATGTGACAAACATCATTCAGACTAGGCCTACATGCCACCATCAAATACAAACCTAGTGCGTATAGCGTAAGGTCTTTCCTCACATAGTTATAAAAGAAAGAAAAAAAGCCAAATGTCTCTAAAATCTGTCTCATTCTAAGTTATTTTGTTCTTTTTTTGTTGTTGCGTGCAATCTCATATAACCCATACCAAGTATTGCATAAAACAGGGTTAATTGCTTTAATTAGGAAACTGAAATACAAACAAAAACTCTCTTGGTCTATGTGTTATCATAAAACAGAAGCATAAATTATATAAGTTTTCCATTCAATTTTGAATACAAAACATTTAGTAACATTTATGAAAGCACATTTAGGCCATAAGATACCATGAACACCCAAGGGTGGCTAGTTAATGGTTAAGCAATTATCCTCAAACGGGGTGAATCCTAATACTCTTTCTGAGCTCGTGGTAGTTTGTTTGTTTCATCCTTTGCTTATTCATAAAAGCTCAATTGTTGTATACTTGAATGTAATATTTCTTTATCTTCAGACTCATTTGCTGACCCCGGCATCATGCGTCCGGCCGGGTTGGACAGTGTGGGGCTGAACGTTGTGGTCGGGGTGTCCGCGTGTGTGGGGCTCTTCGTCATCGGGGTGATGGCCGCCATCTTCTACCATCTGGTCACAAAATCACGCAGGTAAAATCACACAATAGACACTGAGTGTTGCTAATAAGGGATGAAGGTCTACGACCGTTCTACAGCGGCATCTAGCGATAGCAGTGAGTACTGCAGCGTGATTGTTAAACTGATGATAACAACCAAACGCTAATGGATATTGTTCTACCCACAATGGCGCTTGCACTGCAAAGTCATGATAATGAAAAGAAACATTTTGAATTTGTGGCTGATGTATATCATTCTAGTTTTCTTTAAGATGTTTTCTTGTTTCCAGGAGTGAATTTCGTCTTCCTAAAACCCCAGAACATGGCTGACTCCGGACATCGCAGAGGAACGTGATACAACACAATGAAGACAAGATATGACCGCCATTTTGTGGACTGAAAATCTTGAGCTGCGTCAACGATGGAAAATAGCTCTACACGCATAGAACTTTAACAATTGCAAGGCTTTTCACTTGTGTAATCCTTAGGTACATTTCGGTTAAAATATCAGCATCTATTAACGTTAAATGCATTATGAAAAAAACAGTTTTGACATATCTCATGTCAACCGCAGATACACTTTGGGTCTCATGGGCATTAAAAGCATGATTGCAACTTTGAAAATACACTACTTATTCGCTGTACAGTACTAAGACACTATACGGTTTGTCATCACAATATAGGTAAACAGAATATGCTTTTTAATATAAGGTCAGGAACCTACAAATGTACCAGTGCAAGTACAACTTTTTTTATATTTCACAAAAGCATGAATATCTAAAATGTAATTTGTTGCGGAATTGGTTCTTTTACTCCTTTAAATGCACTGCTTTGTGTGTGTGTGTGTGTGTGTGTTTTGTCGAAAACACCGCTTGTCTTTAAAAAACAACTTTATGTGAGTTTTATTTCCAATTTGGGTACTATCTATGGTCATTTAATGTAACAGTTGTTTTTTTGCTTATATTATTCCAACAAACTCTTATAATGTGTCGATCAAATTCGGAAATCAATCTATACATAAAGAGCAATGCACTGTAATGTTATTGCAGACAAAAAACCCACAATAGTCTCCGGCTTGTCAATATATCATTACGTCCGTTAAGAAGAGGTACAGTTTTCATTGTGTCGTTTTATTGCATAAGTGTCCGTCGTAGTTATTTGAATTTTATGAAGCTTAAGAAGCAGGATGTGAGTGAATGGAGACTAGCCGGATAACGAGTTGTTAGTAGGCACACTAAGGAAACTAACAGCTCCGAAAAAGGGAACAATTACAACAGAAACTCACTTAAAATTATGTTCAGATCTCAATTTTCTAATATTTTGTTGTAAATGCTAACCATGACAGGCTAGCCTCCGTTGCAGTCTTCGGAACGGAGCTGTTGTGTGTGTGTGTGTGTGTTGGGAGGGGGGTGGGTGGTTCGCGATATTCGTCCGCCGGATGGTGCAAAGACTCGCTATCACGGCAAACTCCCTTTTACAGCAAAATCCCTTCCTCAGCAAAATACCTTTCCAGGCACAAGAGAACATAGCCAATGTTGAAAATCGCGAACCAGTGACCCCCCCCCCCCCCCCCCCCCCGCAAAAAAAGAGCCCCGTTCCGAATACTGTGGAGGGCTAATGGCAGGCCCTGTTTAAATGTTTGGTCAGCTACTTACGTGGACTCAACCTTTGACCCTAACAAACGGAATGGTTACTTCAAACAAGTCAAACAACCTGTCTCGAGCGACAAGTGGTGGTTGACAACAGGCCGCGGGTACAAAATGTTCGCGTTACAGTATGTGCTAGCAGTGTTTTGGACGATTCTGGCATGGTGTGGTGAATCTTTGAGTCAAGGTAAGTCTGAAGGAGTATCTAGCTTGTATCTATACTTCTTAGATAAACAACCCGTTGTATTGCCTGTTATTATATGCTTAATTTGTATGTTAAGTGCTTTCAAGGGGAGTGGCACTGGCAAAAGATTGGTCGGTCAACGATAGTACAACACTGTGTTTTCTGAAAGTATAATGATTAAAAGTATACCTCTTCAAAAGTGTAAATTCAATCGTTGCAATGTGGTGTCGAGTAGCTCTATAGTCTAGGGTGTCTGACCCAAAACCCCTATTTTAGGTCATTGGGTCAAAGCACAAGGTATGCTTACACGTTATGCCGTTGGAAAATTTACCTTTCAAGTTCTTAGTTTCAAATAAGGGTGCCCGTTTGATGATATGTTAACTGGAGACCCAGTGTTTGAAGAGGGCCATATCTCGAGCTCGTAAAAGAAAAGAACTCGCCACATGAAAATAGTTCCTCTACACACGATAAGGGGTCCTTTTAGCATTGAGTGGATCAACTAAACCTCAGCGGATATGCAGCTTGTACTTTTCAGTACAAACCTGGTCTGTTACTCCATGAGATGGTTGAAATGCAAACAAGATTAGAAACATTCCCTCCCAATACACTTGAAAAGTCCGACCAGGCCGCATATGTTAAGACAAGGTACACACGTAATTATAATAGATTTGTTAATGATTAACAAAGCAGAACAAAGCAGATTAAGAGATATAAGTGACTGACAAAATGGCGCCTTGGGGGACCATGCATAGATGAGATTTACGTTTTTTTTTTGGGGGGGGTTCTTGCGTGCTGTGATTATAACATTTAAGGATTTTCCCTAACAAATCAACATAGAATGAAAAATCTGCTGAAATTTCACGTAGCTTCATTATGAACGCGAATTATAACATAGAAGTCTATGGGAAGAAAAGACTCCAGAGAGAGAGAGGACATTCCCAACTGAGCTAATTTTCACCAAACTGAAATTATCAAATTCGCGTGACTTTTCTATCGCAAAAGCACAAAGTCGGACACCCCTCAATTACGATACGACGTCGCCAAAACATCTTATGGCCACTAAACCAGAATTATTGGCTAGAAAACTAGAGTGTTGACAGGTAGTGAACTAGTTCCGTTTCTAGTATGGATTTTGAAATATTGGTGTTCATTATAGGTTTTGCCGATCCATCCATCGTGCGCCCTCCCGGACTCGACCGAGTGGGAGTGAACGTTGTTGCCGGTGTGGCAATCGTGACTGGTGGCTACATAGTGATCGTAGCAGGGGGCGTCTTGTTCAGTAAATGGCGTGCCAGAAATAGGTAACGACTGAATTATTTACTTTCATAAAGATTTGATCTAGTACAATGCATTGTTTTATTTTGGCGACGCCACAGAGGCGAAGGTTTCTATATCTTTCTGGGATTTCAGTAATTGACAGAATCACTACAGACCTCGACATTTTACTATTAATTATCTTCGCTAATTGACTGAATAATTCCTTAGTTTCTTCATTCCTAATTTTTTTTCCTCCCTCCCTTCCTTCCTTTCGTTCCTTCTTCCTTCGTTCGTTCGTTCGTTCGTTCGTTCGTTCGTTCGTTCCTTCCTTCCTTCCTTCCTTCCTTCATCTTAGCAATGCCATTTTTTTCATTATAGGTAATGAACTTATTTTCAATCCACAGGAGAGGTAAAACTAGCGAAGATGAAGAAGAAGTGACTACATGATGTCATAAAGATCACCAACCCTGTGGAACCGAGAACAACAGAGGTCGATCAAAAACAGTTTAAGATATGCTTCTGATCATACATACTCAATGAGTATGGATGTTTTAGTCCACTAAAAGCTTTGCTTTGCTGAGCGCACTATTGTACAGTTTTATTGTACGTTGCCTATAGGTTGAATATATCTGCAAATGGGAATATGTTTTCTATTGGTATTCCGTATCAATTGATAAATGAATGAAATAAACAAATTTCAATGGACTATGCAGATTTTGATACTCGTATGTATGTAGATTGGAATAGGAAATAATTTACGCTCATATTAGTTATTTCACTAACGAAGTGCAAAGTTATTAAACCAGTTTAAAGTGTATGCATGCCAGTGCCACCTTAAACGACAAAACAGTTAGATATTAACCCCTAGCAGCTTGCTTTGTAACTGCTGCTACAACTACAGATGCCCAGGTGGATACAAATTTATTGTGTATTAGAATTGTGCATGTAAACAATTACAATAGCGTTGAAAATGATTATTTTCTATAGACCATATGTTCATTAATGTTAATGAAACATGGAACAGTGTTTATCGCGTTTTAATATTTTTGTTTATTATTTCTTTATGATATCATGTAGGCTAAGCTTATAAAGTATCGCAAAATGGTTACTGATGTCATGCAAATGCCAAAGTAAATTCTAGAAGTCAAAGAAGACTGTCATATCAAACAAAAATAAATAATTTTCTGTTCAGTTAATACCCTGTGTCTTTTATTTTTAATTTGATCTACCTTTCTAACCACTTAGATTTCATAAAGAATTTCTAGTAACGCTTTCAATCAAACGCTCACATCTGTTTTAGGCCTCATGTGGGTAGGAGTTATCGAATCACCATTGCCTTGTATCACAACAACACATACTACACCCTAACAAACATTAATTCTATCTCTCCACATCCCTACAAAAACGCAAAATGGAACAGCCCTAATTCAAGGATGACATATTAAATAGGCTATGATCACAAAACGCCCCTTACATTGTTCAATTACTAAGTAACAACAAAGAGGTCCTGTTAACACTAGATAACTGTTTAACCCAAAACAAACATCTAGCCAAACGCTCAGTATTATATAGTGGGGCACTCTTTTAAGTTCTCATAGATTCTCATAGAGTTAGAGGCAAAACTTTAGGCAATATTAACGTATAATAAATGTTCTTTAAAGGAAACGTATTTTTTTAATTACAAACTTGTACACAGAATGACAAAGCTGTTTTTTGGCAAAAATATGCATGTTGGTCTAACTACCTCGTTCTTTGTGTAACAATGACGCCATATATGTACTCCGCCCATTTGCTCATGACTAATATGTCCCCAACATAGCCTCGTATACAGGTTTTGAAAAGGGGCCTCTACAAAACGCCTTTCTCTGTCATTCACATAAACCCCTGTAGTTTGCAGCCATGGCCTAAAAAGGACCACAATAGAATCAATCTTTTTGATATTCGTCTATTTTTTAGGCAATAAAACAGTATTTTCTGATGTAGCGTTGTCTGCGCAACCCCATAGCAACGCCTGTGCATTTAGGCTACATTCTACTCAAACAGACACAAGAGGTGAAGAAAGTCAGAGAGTGAAAACCCGAGAGAAGAAGCTAAGACACAACTTGATCCTATCAACTTTAACATTGTAAGACCAAGATCGTCTTCTCCGTCAAGATGTTTTCTGTACAGGGGTTAATCACCAAACGGGTTCTGATTGTGCTTGTGTTTGGAATGATGTGGACACTTTCAACACAACAAGGTGAGAGGGAAAAAGTTGCGTCAGAAAAGAGAGAAGTAGTTTGGTTTCCTTCATGTACTAGTATTACAACAGAATTGCTTTAAATCGCAGTGTTCGTCAGTTTAACAGCTTCCAAAACTTCACCGAGGGCGCTTGTTTTTATTGTGTTTTGATTAGAAATACGGATAATGTGGATTAAAAACCATTTTATGGGTTGTTTTGTTATGTTTACTTCAGGTAAGCACAGCTAACTCCATTACCTTCCGAATAATTTGTTAAGAAATTGAACCAAAAATTAAGATTCAAAGACAGTTCGCCTAATGTCATCCTCGTAAATTCGGCTTTTCTTTGATATTTTGATTGTGATATGTGTATACTGTTGTAAACAAAGATTCGAAAGAAGATTGGCTCCGCTGAAGCTAAAAAATGTTGAACTCAAATATATTGTGATAAACACAGGTGTCAAACAGAAAATGTTATATGTTCAATCATTTTGTTTAGAACTTCATGAATTTTTTATTACTTTTCCAATTTTTGTGTGTAGTTTTACTTAGTTGCTGTGCGCCACGCCACATGTAAACAAACCGACACAAGGAGATATTTAGAATGTCTAGGGGACTGTTTATTCAGCACAAAAATATAACACTTATTACAGAAATTTGTGTCTTTATCATGACAGAAGTTGATAGGGAACAAGGCCCTCTCGGACTGAAGAGAACGGAGTTTAACGTGGTTGTCGGCTCGGCGGCTGTCATAGGCGTCGTCCTCCTAGCGGTCATCGTCGTCACCTGCAGGAGCGTATACGTCAAGAACAAAAATGGCGGCGACCGGTAAGGGGGAGGGGGGCAACATTTGCCTGAGTAGTGTACTTTGTTCTTTGTGTTATAAACCGTTTTGGGGGATTTAAAATCGTTTCTTGATATAAATCTTCACACTATGAATGACTTGTATGAATTCTGAACAAAAATACGGGAAAAATAGGATATAGAATAATAGAATGTTCGTGGCAAAAAGTAAGTAAGAGAGGATATTATGCACTTATATATTTCAACTGATCCGAATGATAAAACTGGTTAACAATGGGTTATGGATTGAAATACATGTAATACTATTGTTTAGAGACAAAAAACGTCACAATCTATTAATTGCTCGCCCAAAATGGCATTTTGGGGCTTAGAAATGTCTTGTGTACTTTTCATGACCTCATTGTATTGTTTTTGTTTACCCTGTCCACAATGACTGTACACCCAATCCTAATCCCAGTACTTTTCCATCGTTCTAGGGAGGCATCCACACATCTTTGAAGGGATTAGAGACACTAAAAGATTTCAAGACGCAGAAAATTGAAGATCCTCAATGAATTGTTCTAATCTTGAAGGAAGATTAACAATTTATATCTAAAAGTTTCCACTACAATCCTCTAGATAATGATAAAGTCTTCGTTTTCTTAAGCGAAAAGTAGCAGAACTTTATTAGTAAAGGCTAATTGCAAGGGTACATACAGTAGAAATTTACAAGTTCCTATGTTATACATATGTTTGATTTTATACTAGCAAGCATTCAGGTACTTATATGTAAAACGAATATACTAGATTGCTAAAGATAACAATGACAATGCAGTTTATTGCATATTCATAAGATAGCTGAAATGACAAATCTTATAGCCACTCTACACAGGTAAACAACATGCATATGTTACACAATGTATAGAAGAGTATATCAACTATCTTATAGTATTTAATGTGTTTTATTGGGTATGCTATAGTACCCTGGAGCTGTTCATATAGTACTTTCAACTTGGTAGGAACACGTAGTAATACGTAATGTCAGTATAAAGCACTAATGTAATATTACATAATGTCTACTTCTATGTCCACCACTTATATGTGTTTTGTAATCTGGATACATCTAGCCAAATGATTTGTAATGTTTTCTAACCAATATCTGAATCACCGTATCTAGCCAAGTATTACAAATAATGCAAAATAATTATACTACAACGGGATGTTAAGTCAATAAACATCAGCTAAATAGATATGATTCTGATATTTTATTTATGACTGAAAATGAAGTACATATGAATGCCAAATCTATAATGAATTTTGCAATATAGAGTGAAACGTAATTTATATGCACTATAAACTATGTTCGTTAGCAGGAAATAGACTGTCATTAGATTCTTTTCTGAATAAATTTCAAACTATTGTCTGTGAATATTTTATATCGTGACCAAAGTGCAAAGCAGCGAGTCTGTGCCTTCAATCGGTTACCGATATCACTACAATAACAAACAACGGCTAATGGGAGACCATCACGGCCAGATCACCCCCAGGCAGCTTCGCCAGCTCGCTGCCGATAGGCGGAACTGGAGAGGGCTTGCAGTCGCCTGCTCTGCAGCCGAACGATGATGATGTTGATGATGACAATAACAAATTCTGTTACCGATGTTTAAAACGAACATTGCTCAAAATCATTTATTCTTCTTTGAACACTGCACTGCACGATTCGATGTTAGACGTGAAAGCACATTGACTTAACGATATAGTTAGAAGTGACGTTACAAATAAGCTAAACGTAGCAAAGCCTTTCATGAAATGATTGAAACAAGATCCAATTTTCACGAAATTATCACTGCGGTGTATTATTTGTTTTCACCGTGCCATGAACCTAGCTATGATATATACACACCATACCACTATCGCCAAGAAAGTTTTTTTTTGATAATTCACGTTTTATAACCATCTGTACTGGCCTTTTTTCATTTTTGCTGGACTTAGATTAGAAGCACATTTATTGTGATGAAAAACATAGCGATTTTACAAGTAAATCTGTTTTATAGCGATTAGATTTGCATTGTCGTCGATCTGATGCAAATCAAATGTTAGGATCCCGCGATTCTGACTGTCACAATTAAACGTTCGACCATACGTACCAATTAAACGTACTAAAGAGAGAGTAGCTGCAGGTCCGTCACACATTTCTACGTTCTGACGGAGGTGGGCGTGGCAATGGGATTGGTCTAATTGTTGATTGATTTAAGAGCCTTTACGTCATTTCCTAGATACACCCACAGTTTGCTAATTATGTGATGACCTTAGGAAAGGGTATCAAAGCACGTAAGGTTTAGCAAAGTTCAACCAAACGGTAGAGGTGGTCTAGTACTACAAATAAAGCTACGTACAGCGCGTTGCGTACATTTGACAAGAATTTGAACGTTTTTGTAGTATTGGCTAAAGTAAAGGAATAATGGAACTTGGTTACGTACTGCTTTCAAACTAAAAGAAGTAAATTATCATATCAAACAATTTAAAGAAATGTAAAAGTCGTTGTGATTCTATACGTAGCTTGTGTGATACATTTATAAATTGCCTTAATTGGGCAAACAACTATTCAAAGAACTCAACACAGCTACCCAATATTATTCTACAACGTATGATAACAACGTATTACTACTAAGTGAGTGACAATTGAAGGTAGCAAGTATGACATATACACAAATGTACAATATTAATACAGGCTGTATGGATGAAAACTCTCAAATTTTTAAACTAGCAATGTCATTAGTTAGGTCAATAAACCACAATATAGGTGGACTCTCACTGCACTTTGGGCACCGTTGTGACTTCGTAGATGACTCAACGACTTCAGAGATAAAAAATTTTCTGTTTTGTGTATTTTGTTGTTTTCTAAGTCATACATTTATGTATTACGCAATATCTAGATTATTTAAAAAATCGAAAACATAACAAAACAGTGCCGCAGTAAACGAATCTCGAAGGGCCACAACGGTGCCCAAAGTGCAGTGAGAGTTCACCTTTACGTAGTACGGAGCGTGCGCTATCGGGATTTTCGTTACCGGGCTACGAGATAATGTCCGTGTTTGTTCTGAACCATATCCGCTGTGTGTAAAGGTGTGGTTTTTGGGGGTGGGGTGACTTAAGGATTACTCCTAGGTCTAAAGGTCTTTAACTGAATGAATGGTAACCTCGATTCGAGGACATCTGCTCAGGCTTTTGTTATGTTGTTCTAAGATATGGCGAAAAATAGCCACGAAATCCAGGCACTAACATTTTAGTTTTGACCATCTCTACAAGAAGATAAAATTCATTGTCACAAGTTTCATTGTATAGCCTACTTACCAGGCAATTGGTTAGGGCTCATAAATGCATAGCTACCGAAGAATTTTGGGCTTAGGTTGAAGCAGAGAAGCCTGGAGAGCAAGACTTTAGTGGCGTGATCTTAAAAAGTCAACAAAAAGGGCGGGTTTACTTGTATATATGAGTTGCATTGCGATAAAGTCACTTGAAGTAGATACAACCAAGACGTGGATGCGTTTCTCAATGGTGGTTTGAACTATTTTGTGAAGTAAAGAATATAACAAATTGGATTTACAAAGATGTGTTGGACTGTATTCTTGAGGAATGTGAACTATTTGATGCTGGGACTGGTGTTTGCCCATCTATGGACCTTATCTATGCAGCAAGGTAAGATCAATCGCTTAACAATAGATAAATCGAATAAGACTTTAGTACTAAAACATTCGGTTTGAAACAAAACGAAAAAGGTTTTAACTTTATCTTTACCACAAAAATTTTAGACACGAATTTTTATGCTTTTTTTTTAAACCGTCGGGGTCATATTAAGATATTAAAATGTAAATACTGTATCTTTGTCGATATACAAAAAGCTTTCGACATATATAGAATCACAACCGTTACCAATTGAAGAGGTGAAGAAAGTTTCATTATTGTATTGTCAGGATTGGATTTAGGATCATAGACATACAATTATAGCCCGACAAATTTTACACTGAATGATTCTGTCTAATACTACAAAGTTGCGGATGTCAATTTCCCCTAGGCCATGTTTGTAAACAGAGACGGTAATTACAATTGGATTGACTGCAATTACTACAAGATTAGTATTTTTCTGGACAAAATCCTCAACGTTTTTATTGATGTTTTATGACAATTTATGACTTTTACGAGGCTAAGCTGACATAAACATGAGATATGAACAAAAATTGAACTTTTTACAAATGAGGTATATTTGACATCCCTGAAAACTTTCAATATACTGAAATCGCTATATGAAACATGTAGGTTCTACATAAAATTACACTAACCCTATATACAATGTTATATAGTTGCAATATAACGACTTCGCTATCTCGTTCCGTTCCCGCCTTTTTTGTGTCAACTTCGACGTCACCTTCAATGAATGTTTAACTCAAAGGATAACGTCACATTTCCAAACAGGGCAGGCTGTTTGTTGAAACGATGAATAGAAATGTACACGTACAAATATACACAAAAATATTTTTCTTTACGTCTTGTTTAGTTCGGTGTCTTTTATATCATACTTTTTAAACCCAAAAGCTGCCCGGCTGGGCCCCGGTTTGGAAATGTGACGTAACTTTAAGACGTTTTTGTTTGTACTACAGGGGACTGCGACTTCGACACAAGTCTGTGCGGTTACCAACAAGACAACACAGATGACTTTGACTGGACACGTCAGCAGGGTCCAACCGGGACGGATGACACTGGACCTTCTTCTGACCACACCACTGGCAATGGTATGTAATAATCAAATGTTCTTTATTCGAAGACAAAAGCTTTTGATTCCACAATATTTACCAGTACCCAAATCAGTACATCACAAAATGACAGATACCCATTCAAGCAATTGGACATATTTTGAAAAGATTTCCAAAAGCTAATAACAGTTGTTTGGGTAACTGTTGCCTTGTGTATCTGATTTTCCAAGTGCATAACCTTCATCGACGGTATATTATACAATGTCACAGTATGTTTACGATGATTATTTCTTTGACTCTATGATAAAATAGAATAAAAACTTTATCATTCGAGTTGATCCCTTCTTATAGCCGGGTAGATCCGGTCTTAGGTTTTCTACTATTTCCTTATTCTATTACTGATTTATATAGTATCTACTTAGGATGTAGGGCTTTCAATGATTTGTCATGAAACTATGAAGTTTTATCCCCCTTAGGCTATTGATAATTTTTCATTATCATAACCAAACACAATTTTAGAATTCACATCTCAATATGTTTATATAATAGATTTTAGATTCGTTCACCTAATGCTGGGCTTTGTCTTCTGGGCATTGGGCTTCGACTGATATAACATAAGTAGCCAAGTGGCATATAATAAATCATTTATGATGAAGTCGAATGAAGTCAAACTCTACATAATAGCTTACAAAAGATTTTCTGTGACATCATTGTCGTCATGGATTCCAGGATACTACATGTTCATTGAGACGTCCAGTCCACAGTTGCCAGGACACACCGCTCGACTGACCAGCCCCAATTTGTCTAACGACATCAAATGTCTGGAGTTCTGGTACCACATGTACGGCGATAGTACAGAGGAACTCAACGTCTACGTACGGACGACTGGAAGCTTTCAACGACCGGGCATTCTCACATGGTCTAAGTCAGGGGACAAAGGTGACGTCTGGCGACGGGCTCGAGTTCATCTTGAACAAGGGAGTGACTTCAACGTGAGTACATGCATTGCCCTAATCTATCAGAATATGAAAGCATGTTTTATGTTTTGAATAGAGCCTGTTCAGGGGGTACTTGAAAAGAGATGTGTGCTGTGTACATGTAGTTATCTCATCGAAATGCAGGCTAATTACAGAATGTTGGGTCAAAAGTGAGAGAACATGGCAAAAGATGTTGCAGATAAAAGTAACAGAGGGCCCATGGAAGAGGCTTGTAATTGACTGGAAGGTGGGGTGTATTTAGTTGTATTTGCAGTTACAGATTTTCAATATATCAGTTGTAAATTCAATTTAAATTTGTGGTTTGACGAGGTGGCCATACCCCTCTTCTCCCTTAGGTTGTCTTTGAAGGCGTGAGAGGAAACAGTTACCGGGGGGACATCGCCATAGATGACGTCAGTTTCAGAACAGAATCCTGTGGAGGTACGTATATTATGTTATCTGCGACCAGTATTAATTGTGCACATAAATTTTGTTAGGTAGTACTTAGTCCTATTCACACTTATTCTTGTTGACCTATTATTCATCCCATCCATCAACCGACGTTGTAGACGTGTTTTTATTTAATTCTAATTTTCATTTCGTGCTATACATATCTCAAAAATTCTTTAGGCTATTTGTTTTCATTAAATATTCCTTGTTTTGTATTGCAGGACAATGTGATTTTGATAACAGTCTGTGCGGTTACCAACAAGACAACACGGGTGACTTTGACTGGACACGTCAGCAGGGTACAACGGGGACTACAGACACTGGACCTTCATCGGATCACACCACTGGCTTAGGTAAAATAATATTTTCCATCCGTTTATTTTGCTGTTAACATATTAAAAGCTTGAGACCAATGGTACACGTTGCCGATAATAATTTTGATATTGATTTTATTTTATTCACATTCATTATTCGAACATTAGACAAAATGCACTTTTGCTTAATATGTATCTTCTGCTCATAAGTAGAGGGGACTAAAGATTACAACAGTAACTTATAACTCAGGTTAACATCAAAGTAAACTATTAGAAATTCAACATCATAACATTATGATACTAATGCTTTGCACCTTGTTATTTGATTTGGCTGATCACATGTATGTAGACATTGATTGCATTAGCATTACTATCAACATTGATTCCAGGATACTACATGTACATCGAGACGTCCAATCCCCGGGCACCAGGAGACATCGCACGACTGGTCAGCCCTGTACTGTCCAGCGACACCAGATGTCTGGAGTTCTGGTATCACATGTACGGCGATGGTACAGGCGAACTCAGAGTCTACCAAACTTCGACTGGCAGCTCTCAGCTTGGAACTCCGAAGTGGTCTCTAACAGGGGATCAGGGAAATGCGTGGCGCAATGCTACAGTGGGACTTAAAGCAGGCAGCAACTTCCATGTACGTACATGCTCTCATAAAAATATGACAATTAAGGAATTTTACAGCCTTTTAACGATTGAAGGTATTGTTATGTTTTGTTACTGAAATGGGGTATCTTGGTGGATATTCATGAGAAAATTATTAACATGTAATGAAGAAAAAGAATTGTCTTCATGCAAAATTGATAAAAATTGTGCCCTAGATCGTGTTTGAAGGTGTGCGAGGATCCAATCACCGTGGAGACATAGCCATAGATGATGTCACTGTACGAGCAACATCGTGTGGTGGTGAGTTCTTTAATTTTCTTTGATAAACAGGAACGCTGTTGGTACGAATGTGATGTGGCACATGTATTGTTAAGTTACCTGTACTTCATCTGATATGTTTTTTTTTTACACTGAACAGACCGTTTCCACCATTACCAACTAAAAGTGAGAAAAAGCCGAACTTATATATTGCTAGATACTTACCTTACCTTACCTTATCCCATCCTAGATACTATTACATGTATATTTTACCTTAGCTTGATTTGACACAAATGTACAACGCATGTCTTCATCCATGCAGAATGACAACTACCTTTGTAATGCGTTTTATGGTGTTATAGTGTACAAAGTCATAGATTTAACTAAAGATGAGTTTGTATTTTTTCTCCAACAGCATGATGACGTTAACACGCTGTGCCGTACTTACAGAATGTTACAAAACGAAAATAGTTAGTACGTTTATCTCCGTATCAGTTAATATCAGGTGCACTGTGTTTCTATTTTTTGACAGGCGTAACTGTGAGTACCACAGCAACAACTGTTACAACACCATATCCAACGACAGCTGCAGTTGACACAACGGCAACCCTACAGGTTACAACACCTGTGCCAACTACACAACGTGAAACAACAGAGGTAGTCACGACTCCAGGTGCTACAACAACAGGGGCTGTCCCGTCTGATAGTAAGCAAAAAAAGTAGTATTTTATTTGTATCTATAAATATAACATGTAATGCTCTCCACACAGATGTTGGTGGGGAGACTCTTATCACATGCCTAATATTCTTTTTGAGATGGAGCTTGCGAAAAGAAACGATGACAAAGCCATGACCTTCCCACAACTAACCTTTGCATACACCTGATGTCATTAGAGAGAAAGAGAGAGACTGATGACAGAGAGACAGAGAGATTTATGTATTTTGTTTTTTAGGGGACTGTAACTTCAACACAAATCTGTGTGATTACCAGCAAGACAACACGGATGACTTTAACTGGAAACGCCAGTACGGTACCACCCCGACTTTAAACACTGGTCCATCATCAGACCACACTGGAAATGGTAAGATAATATTACTACCCAATCCATAAATCAATGATAGCACATGAAGTCTATTACAATTGTCTTCGCATTTTGCTAAAATGTGCAGTAGTGCTGAAATGTGTTTATTCCACAGATCTATAATTTCGTTACCAGATGGCGTAAACAGTATTAGCCCTTTGCATAGTCAATTTAACTATTCATTCTCAAACAATTCCTACAGCTAAATTTTTGAGGGCGCCTATGTACAAGGATTACTATGTTCCTAGTACTAATGAACAGTTTTGACTTGCTTTTTAAACACGACGCTGTCCGTGCCTGGAATACGACATTCATTAATGTTGCATTCTTTACTTGTAGCATCAATATCAACATATACAATGCTATAAAATGCTACATGATTGAGATTTTGAGATAATGGACGTAAGTATGTGTATGTAACTGAAGTCGGGATACGAATTTTGGATACATTTATGGCAACTTTCAAAAGACTGGAAAAAGAAAGTTTAGAAACAAAGATAGAATTAACATAATCAACAATGAAATGCTGTCAGAAAAGTAACTTGGTATGAAAAAAATAATTCAATAATCACGATGTATGTATCAATCTTTGGCAACTTGTCGTTGATAAAACGTAATTATTGTGATTTGTATTCGTTCTCCCGTTGTCTCGTAGAAAATGCAATTTCATCCTTCAACGTTGTATATTTATTCAAGGGAACTACATGTTCATCGAGACGTCCAGTCCACAGACACCAGGAGACATTGCACGCCTTATGACCCCTGTCCTGCCTACCAACACCAAATGTCTGGAGTTCTGGTACCACATGTACGGCGGTACCATAGGACAACTCAACATCTACCAGACACCCACAGACAGCTCTCAGCTAGGAACACCTATATGGTCTCTATCAGGGGACCAAGGAAATGTTTGGGACCAGGCTAGGCTGGATATTGTGGCTGACAAAAACTTCCGAGTAAGTACAGTTCCTTTTTCAAATTATGAAAACATAATAGAAACTAATTATAGCTCAGTTTGTATTGTTCAAGCTAGCATAGGACAAACTTGAGCTTCAGTTGGTGATGTGTTGCTATCTACATGTTTCAATAAGTTTCACTCTATAGATCACTGTAGTTTACAAAACTTTTTTTATTCCACCTACTCTGAACTAGATCGTGTTTGAAGGCATCAGGGGATCTGGTAACCAAGGTGACATCGCGATAGATGACGTCAGCTTCAGATCAACATGGTGTGGGGACGGTAGGTAGTTTATTGGTTATTTAAACATGTCGTTATTGTACAGAAGATCCATTTTGAATAGTAAGGCGACGTTCGTGTGCACGGGATCGGAAGTTATTCTCGAAAACTTGCTGATTTCATTTCCAATTCTAAAAACAATACATTGCGATGTATACTCTGTACCGCCATTTGTTATGCATTGCTTGTTGTAAGGCGTACTTTGACAACTTTGCATGTAGAAAATTCCAAGCAATCGTTTATTTTTGTTTAGGAAGCTGTGATTTCGACATCCACGATTCCTTTTGTGGCTACCAACAAGACAGCACAGATGACTTTAACTGGAAACGTCAGCAGGGAAGCACAGCTACTATTAACACCGGACCTTCATCGGACCACACCACTGGCTCTGGTAAGGACTTACAGCCTATTCTTTTCATTCTTTTGTCACAGGTCACAAACATAGGCATGCAGGCACAAAAAGATAGATACAAACACAAATACATACAAATGCACACATTAAGAGTGCTGCATGCGAAGTAAATGCATGTACTGTTTTGCAGGATTTTCATGGCGCGCATTGTAAGAACATTTAGTTGACATTCATTCGTTATTGAAGTACCGGCAACAACAAAGATTTTATTTAATTTGTATCTCACTTTTTGTTCATTGATCGCGCTATATAGTTTTTCAGCTACGATACCCGATCAAAATTTGGTTGTCTTGGGAGCTGTAGGTACTCTCTTGAACTGCATTGTATTAACATGGGGCGTCTTTAAATGCATGGTTATAGAAGATTTCATATGCAATGTTATGAAAACTTAAGTCTCTCAAGTTAACATTTCATTTGGGGTTCAAAGCCCGCATTCTAAAAGGAACGCATGCTAGTGTAACCCACTGTCCTAATCATGTATTACAGGATTCTACATGTACATTGAGACGTCCAGTCCCCAGCAGACAGGAGACGTCGCGCGACTGATCAGTCCCAGTCTGTCTAATGACATCAAATGTCTAGAGTTCTGGTACCACATGTACGGTGACTCTACAGAAGAACTAAGAGTCTACCAGAGATCCACAGGCAGCGCCGAGCTGGGAACTCCAATATGGTCACAGACAGGGGACCAGGGAGATGTCTGGCTACAGGCTACAGTGGATCTGGTGGCAGACAGAAACTTCTATGTACGTACTTTAAAAAAAAAGTTATTTCTTACATTTAAGGTGGCATTACACTTTCAATTGCACATATGCTGTTTATTCTAAAACAATATATAACTTTACATTTAACTTTACTTTGCACGGTTAAGTCTATGACAAGATAGTTTGTTCATCATCTTTCCTCTAGGTCGTTTTTGAAGGCGTACGAGGAACCAGTTTCCGGGGTGACATCGCCATAGATGACATCAGCTTTAGAACAACATCTTGCGTTGGTAAGTTTTCAATCGGTTTATCATACGTCAGTCTTGGTGCCCCCATTCAGATGGCTATCTTTTAAATGTGTCAACATGTGTACTTAGAGTATGAGCTCTCACGCCTGTTTTATTGCGTATCTGTTGCATATTAGTAACAACTGTGGCGACTACAACAACGACGGTAGCTACAACAACTCCTGGCACAACAACAGACATGGCAACCACAACTCCTTTGACAACAGAAGCTGCAACCACGACTCCTCTACAAACAACAACATACGAGCCATCCACGAAAACTACAACTACACAGGAGCCTTCAACCACCTACATTGAAACGACAACATCTGCTAAAACATCTCCAAGTGTAACAACAGACATTGAAACTACAACTCCTATGACAACAGAAGCTACAACCACGACACCTCTACAGACAACAACATACGAGCCATCTACGGAAGATACAACGACCTCATTTGAACCCTCAACAACCTACATGACAACTACAACGCCTGCTACAGCATCGCCAAGTTTAACAACAGACATGGTAACTACAGATACTGTAACGACGTCAGCTACAGCTACGACGCCTCTTCAGACAACAACATATGAGCCATCCACGGAAGGTACAGCATCTACACTGGAGCCTTCAACTACCTACTTGAAAACGACAACATCGATTACAACACAGGAGACAACGCAAGATGCCACCACAGAAGCTGCTACAACGCCAGAGTATGCAACAATAAGGCCTACAACTACAACAACAGACGCTATCACTAGTAGTACGCAGGAAAGGTTTACAACAACGGAACCTACAGCAGCCCCTGTTGTAACAACTGACGTAACAACACTGGAACGTACAACAGAATCTAAATCAACTTCGACTGTACCAACAACGATCGCTACAACTCAACAACCGTCTTCTCCAGATCCAACTTCAACATTAGAAGAAACGACAGAAGACTCGTCTACATTTTCTCCAACTACAGTTGAAACCAATACGCCGATAAAAAGCACTACATATGCTGCAACTACAACGATCACTACAGAAGAGGACACAACCCACGTTACAACAACCGCCCCGCCAATAGTCATCTCATCAGTCACAACAATTTCGCAGTCAACAGTCGCGAAACAGACTACAACCGCATCTCATGTACCGTCTACAGCAAGCACAGACGTTCGCACTACACAACCACCAGTTACAACGTCATTGTCTACAACAAAGCAGCCCCAAATTCACACAACCAAACCTGAAGCGTCCACAGCAACCCAACCTACAGCAAAACCTGGACAAACAAAGCCGTCAACGGGAAAGCTGACCACGGGAAAGGCGCCCCCATGCGGAAAAGACTGTACAACAGTACCTGATTACAAAGTGACAGGGAAATCGGAGGCGCAGGGGGGTCTGTCTATAGGGATCATCGTTGGGACAGGAGCTGGCGGTGCGGTAGTGGTTATACTGGTCGTTGTCATCATCATTGTCGCTGTCAAGTGTAGGAGAAGGTTAGTAGAGAGTACCTTATATCAGATTTTATATTTTACAACTCAACAGTATTGATAACAACATATGCAATTTTGAATTGAAAGTTTTAAAATTTTGTTTATCGCGATTCACTTCACACAACCTAGTGTTTAATTGTATCGACAATACAAAGGTAATTATGATTGGTTCGTATTATACTGCAGCATAGG
Organism: Branchiostoma floridae x Branchiostoma belcheri; assembly: GCA_019207045.1. Taxonomy (NCBI): domain Eukaryota; kingdom Metazoa; phylum Chordata; class Leptocardii; order Amphioxiformes; family Branchiostomatidae; genus Branchiostoma; species Branchiostoma floridae x Branchiostoma belcheri. The sequence continues at coordinate 21,010,970 of CM033033.1, read as the reverse complement.
TGTCGCTGCTTACAGATGTGGTCCCAGACGTATAGTATTTACATACATATATATTCACATAAAATAATGCCTAGATATTGTTAAGAACGCATAGGCAATGTGTGTACAGATGTAAATAACGTTTAGGACTTCATCTAAAAATATTGACACCTATAACTGCAGTGCAATGTGAACTAGTCAAAATTTCCTTGAGGATGGTAACTTTTGATTGTAATATATATATGTTTACTTGCCAACCTGGTCAAATTATTCAAGAGCAGACGGTTTTTGTTTATTGTTTGTTTATTGTTTATTGTTCATTGATAGTACTGTTCATTAAGAATATTGTTCATTAATGATATTGTTCCTTAATAACATCTTTATGATTCATGTAAATAATATGATTCATGTGTTAACTTTCATAGTAGATTTTAAGAACTACTGCTTCATTGTATCATGTCTGCCTATCGTATGGTTAAGTTCACAATGTATCTAATGATAATTTGAATCACAACTGGCTGATACAAGTATCAGCCAGTTGAAGAGGTATGAATATTGATATAGAGATATATATTTTTCAGTAACACTAACAGACGGAAGAACTCAGATTGGGAAGTGGCCAATCCAATGTACGATGTAGCCATGGGGCCCACGAAAAATGGAAACAACAACAACACAAATGGGTAAGTTCAGATTCTCGTCAATGTAAATATGGTTGATGGGACTGTAGTATTTCATAAATCATAAATATTATTTAGCGGAGCATCATGAAATCATTAGCACTTCTTTTAACAAATTTTAAATGTTTGAGAACTTTATATGATGCCGATAATACTTTTTGGCATTTTTTTTACTGTCTACCTCAGTTACATTTATATCTGTGTGAACCAAGTGAAGTGAGGAAATCCATGTTAAATGCATTTCTCAAGGGCAAACGTTGGGGAATATCAAGGGACGCAAAACCAGGACCTCTGGGCTTTGAGCCTAACACATTTACGTTAGGTTGACGCCACATATTGCTTAAATGGTGTTAAAATATTGTTTTCTTCTTTTTTTCAGAGGGAAGAGGGACGACGATTTTTACACATTCAAGTAAGAAAAGTCTTATACTTCCATCTGTTTTTACATTCCATATATATTCATAATAAAATTTTTGTCTACAACTTGCCTTCAACTTTCTATGTATGTACCCCCCCCCCCCCCCCATTCCATTTGTATTGTCTTTGTCAAGTCGTATAAGGCAAATGCTAGTTGGGCATGACTGGCTGTGATACCGGGACATACAAACAAATAAAACAATGACGGAAACTAATTAGATAAATATATCAAAATGTATTTTACATTATATGGACAGTGTGATTTCTAAAAGATATTCAATAGACGTATTCGGTCGTCACGTTATGTTTGCGGTCTATTTTGTTACACTGATGACACAAGTCTTCTGAGTAATGTTTAACAAATATTTTCTTTGCGTTTCTTTGCTTCCGTTACAGTATGAACACGAGCAATGTATAGACCACGACGCAGCTTATCCGAGCATCACTTCAACTCTCTCAAGATCACATCAAGAACACAATTATAAACTTCATCCAGAAAGTAACTTTTCAAGTAGTTTACCTCTAACGTCAATCTCAGTTAGATAGTCCAGTACAAATCATATCATTACTTAAATCGACCTTAAACTGACAAGTAAGACTAAAAAAATTGCTTGACAGTGTGTTTTTATGCTGCCTGTTCGTAACATATTAACGGATATTAGCTTTTCATATTGCCACATAAGTTGACGTTAAAATGACAAGTTAAACTAAACAAAACTTGCTTCACAATGACAATGCGTTTTTATGCTTGTATATAACATGTTGTACACAACAATATAGCTAGTCGTTTTGTTATGCACTGAACTATATACAATATTGCAAAAGCCTCTATAAACTTATTACTTAGATCATGGTTTTATATGCCCCTATACATGGCTATTATCTAAACACATTTTCTATGTATATACTTATATTCTGTATTAATACTTTGAGCTTCCAGCTACTTAACGTTGAAGCCACATCAAGCCTTTATGGGTATTTGTAAATAGCACTGTTTTTTTAATGCATTTGCACATGTTTTATTAAAATGTTTTTAACAGTTTGTATCTCTGACTAATTCATTTGTTGTGACTAACGATTGTCCTTGAGACGGCAGATAGGTTAGTTACGTGGAAGTTAATGATCAACCTAACGTGAGTTAACTGTTTGCCTCCACCAGATAACTTATATGTTAGGTCAGCAAGAGGTAGCCAGTGTGTATATATGTATAGTATATGTGACATTAGGGTGGGTTATGTGTACATTCTGTCAAATATTATCAAGCATGGTAAACTTCCTCTGCAAACAAAATTCCCCGGTTAGACCCTAACAAGCTGTATGGCAAACATTATCAATTTTATAACGTAAGAATTAGACTGGACGGAATGAAGTTATGTTTTTCTATATAATAATGTGACATAATGTTCAACACAATCATGATAAACTTTCATGTTTTTGCGCACGTATTCATTTTGATTAAATGACATATTTCAATCCATTATCCATAATTATCTGCATGGTATCAAGATTCAACATATGCACATCTAATGAATTGTGTTAATAATTCAAATATGGTTATAGGTTTTACCACAAGAACGAAGTTTGTTTCAAGATGAATAGCAGTGTAAATCCCTGTGTAGAAAGTCTCTATGTTTCCCTTGGGAAAATGCTACTAGTATTCGTTTTGCTGTTGTGCCCTTCTTTTTTATTTTGTCTTCTACTTATTTTGTCTTAAAGGTTCAATAGAAGCAACTATGCAATACTTGTCTACGTTTCATTTTTCACGTTCAAATTTCCTCAAAACTATTCAGACCGGGCTTTTTTGGTCAATCCTGGAAGATACCCCATCTTTAAGGCCCGCCCCTTCTAACTCCTAGAACTATCTAACGACTTACTATGCGACCACCAAATTTTCAAAAAATTAAGTAGACACAATATATCAAAACTTGTAAAACATGTAACGCTAATAAAACGAAATATGACGTATTTGACTTTTTTCACTTTTTTAAAGATAGCATTGTTAATATGATTGAGCAGTAGCTTGTAGTTCAAAGCGTTTTGTTTGTCATACCATTAACTCCTGTGTGCGCTAAGTATGTACCAAAGTCCAGAGGTCTGACCAAATCTAGAAATCAGTGTTTTCTTCTGTACTTCCCTTGCTCTCTACTTTGTAAGATATTTTAACTCGAAGATGATAACATTAAAAAGTATTACTAGAACTCACAAACATGGCCTTTTGATATCTCATGCGCAGTGTAGAGTGCATTTTGATAGCTTGGCTATAGAATTCCTGAACAAACTTTTGACGATTTCTCTTTGATACAGATCAATCAAAAGCAAGGGTGTTTGATGTATCCAAGAGAAAGATGATAACATATCTAAATGGCGTATTTACAGGTTGGGTTCGTGTACTATGATGGCGTATCTACAGGTTAGGTTCGTGTACTAAGTGCATTGTATACACGTGTATTTAGGGCATACCTCTATGCGTAGCTCTAAATATTAATCGTGGTTAGTTCGATAGTGGAGCAGCGAGGATTGCAAACGGCTGAGATGGGTCGGGTATATTTTCTGAGAAATTTGAGTTGGGCACTGTTAGGACTGACGTTTGCCGTGCAATGGACGTCATCACTACAGCAAGGTAAGGTGAACTGTTTAAAACCGAGAGATGTAACGGCATTCGGTCGATTGAAATAGAGAAAGAAAGAGAAAAAGCCATAAGCGTGCGTGCTTGTGTGTGTGTATTTGACCCTTTTTTTATTTTTTTTATCTCGACTACTTGAAGTTCACCCCAAAACAAGGCTCATGGAGCCACTTATACCTTTGGGTTACAGTTCCTGATTCTAAGTGTTTGTTTACCCTTGTCTTAAAAAATTAAGATTGTTCCCCACAGGCGTTGTTGTACGTGTGTATGTGTGTGTGTCTGTGTGTGACTGTGTGTACAGGTGTGTGTCTGTGTATGTGTGTGTGTGTGTGTGTGTGTACATGTTCTGGCGTGTATGTGTGTGTGTTTACATGTGTGTGTGTGTGTGTAAATGTGTGTGTGTGCATGTGTGTGTTTGTGTGCAAGTGTTTGTGTATGTGTGTGTGTGTGTGTTTGTGTGTGCGCGCGCGTTTCTTTTTCTTTTGTGTGTGTTTGTGCGTGTGTGTGTGTGTTTGCGATCTTCAATATTTTCCGTATTCCAGGAGGCTGTGATTTCGACACGACTCTGTGCGGTTTCCAACAAGACAACATGGATGACTTTGACTGGACACGTCAGCAGAGGAGCACGGGGACCACAGATACCGGACCTTCATCAGACCATACCACTGGCTCAGGTGAGATTATAAATATTCTTCATTTGTCATTTCACTGACCACTTAACGATATATTGCTTTTCTGCATTTGAAAATCTAAGATGGTGTCCTTGCCGTCTCCGTTTTCATCAAAACCACCATGTGTTGCCTCCTAATAGATCGATTTGGCAACATTTAACGCTGATAATCATTATCATTATTTAAGGGCGGATGCATACTTTCTACAGTATAATGATCGATTAGATTTGGTTTGACTTTGGTTTAAATGCTTTTATAAATGGCTACCATGCCATGGAAATTGCATAATATACAATAAATGGACATGAACTGCGTGAATGGATTATAAGATAGTTGGAAGATATTACTAGATAGTATGTTGTTTGATCAGAACATCATAAAACTGTTACAAATCCTTTTAGGATACTACATGTACATTGAGACGTCCAGTCCCCAGCTAACAGGAGACGTTGCACGACTGATAAGCCGCAGTTTGTCTAGCAACATCAAATGTCTGGAGTTCTGGTACCACATGTATGGCAGTAATACAGAGGAACTCAGAGTCTCTCTCTCTCTCTCTCTCTCTCTCTCTCTCTCTCTCTCTCTCTCTATATATATATATATATATATATATATATATATATATACATACTGACATACTGGACGGGAGACCTGGCGCATCCCCGTCTTGTAATTAGCCTACGAAAGGGTATGTCACCCCGTAAGGGGCGGTATAACCCCGTCGTGTGTAGACATGTGCGAACATGTCTACATTTGATCACGTCGACCGATGATGATGATGATGATGACTGACATACTGACTTTGAGCTTGATTGTTGCCTTAATTGTGAACATCAGTACAATATAGTTAAACATATTTGTACCATTACTTCAAGGTTTTTACATGTACATTGAGGCGTCCAGTCCAAGAATACCAGGAGACACTGCTCGTCTCATCAGTCCCAGCCTGCCCAACGACACCAGATGTCTGGAGTTCTGGTACCACATGTACGGCAGTACCACTGGGTGGCTCAATGTCTATCGTAGACCTGCAGGCAGCAGCCAACTGGGAACTCCGATATGGTCTCTAGTTGGGGACCAGGGAAACGTCTGGGACCAGGCTAGACTGGATCTGGTGACAGTCAGCAGCTTCAATGTACGTTCGGTAGCCAATGCACACTTCTAGATCGGCTACTCTTCTTTGCCAATCTCTTTATACTAACCTATGCTACCGTGCGATCTGCTTGAAAGTCATCAAGTCATCACAGTCATTACAAGTCATCAACAATAAAACTACGCAAGTAGAAGGGAGAATAGTTTTCAGTTTTTTGTAACGTATAATCGATCAAGTCCACATTAATACCGTGTCCCTGTTATATATTTAGTTTTATTTTTCAAGTTGTAACACAGGCCCACGACCCCTCTCTCTTAGATCATGTTTGAAGGCGCAAGAGGATCTGGTATCTACGGTGACATCGCAATAGATGACATTAGTTTCAGATCAACACCATGTGGAAATGGTTCGTGTGTTTAATATCATTAGCTTATTAGAAAGCAATTGATGGTGTAACTTTTAGTACCCAAATTGCAAATTACAATGATATTTGTCACGAGTGCGAATTCTAAATCCATCCTTCAAATGTATTTCAGGTTTTATACAATGTTTCCAATTGGCCATTTATATTTGAATATCTATTTTAGGAGGCTGTGATTTCGACACGACTCTGTGTGGTTACCAACAAGACAACACAGATGACTTTGACTGGACACGTCAGCGGGGGAGCACAGCAACTGATAACACTGGACCATCGTCGGACCACACTTCAGGCTTTGGTAATGACATTTTTCACTCATCCTTTAGATGCAACCCACAGCCCCTATGTTTTTTTTTTATTATCTTTGACATGACTTCCAGTGTCTTCACGATAAGTATATAATCATTTGCACATTGAATTTGCATCACAATGCATGTGTTAAGATATTCGGCTATTAGCTACAAGCTTATTTGATAGCGAAAGCGCCGTCTATAGAATACAACTACCTGAATAAGTATTTTAGCTATAGCGCTATGCTAACATAAAGGTATGTTTAAATTTTGTAGTATATCTATCAAACTTGTATAATCCAACATTAATTGAATGATAGCCATTATCATGTACTCATATTCTTTCGGGCTAAGTACATGAGTATGAATATTGATTAAGTACATGTTGTTACAAGACTTATGATACTAATCTAAAATGTCAAAGTTCTGAATCTATAGCTACTCATACATAGGTACGTCTTTATTACTTTTTCAGGATACTACATGTACATTGAGACGTCAAGTCCACAGCAGCCAGGAAACACTGCACGACTGACCAGCCCGAGTTTGTCTAACAACGTCAAATGTCTAGAGTTTTGGTACCACATGTACGGTGACTCCACAGAAGAACTAAGAGTCTACCTAAGATCCACAGGCAGCGCCGATCTGGGAACTCCGATATGGTCACAGACAGGTGACCAGGGAGATGTCTGGCTACAGGCTACAGTGGATCTGGTGGCAGCAAGGAACTTCTACGTATAGTATACAAACTTGAACTGTGAATTTCTAATATGACCAATCAACTGATGAATATTTCACGGAATGTGTTTGTCAAATCTCGAAACGTCGCACATCCAGTTTAGCGAATTGAAATTAGACATTTGTTATTCTCCATTAGATCGTGTTTGAAGGTGTGCGAGGTGCCAGTTACCATGGTGATATCGCCATAGATGACGTCAGTTTCAAGACAACACCATGTGGAGGTACGTGCGCTTTTGTTTGATTAATGAAAGAAAGACGTACTGATTTGGAAGAAACTATTGCATATAAATTTGGAGCATGTAGTTTATTGAGAAATGTCCTTAAAAACACTGAACTGCAAAAGGTCTTAGACTTAGTCAAGTTTCATTTGGAAATTAAGCTAACAAGACTGCGTCACTAATGTATCCCTTGTCAATGCTTTGTAACTAATGTTAAGTGTCAATGCTCTATAATTTATGTAAAGAAAACAAATATATAAATCAAGACTATTTTACGACATTCTCTTCCTATTGTTCACTGTTCTTTAGGTTAAAGCAAGGTAGCTCCTTTTTCGGTTCGGAATAACACATAATGGTTCATTTCAATTAAATATGACTTGAATGCGTAGACATATATATTTACCTTAGTACCAAATCTATCTTGCAATTGACAGATGGTGCGTCAACGGCTGAGGCTACAACGAACCCAACGCCAACTACACCGGAACCAACAACGCAAGACAGCACCACAGATGTTATTACAACGCCCGAGGCAACAACGAACTCAGCGCCAACTACACCGGAACCAACAACGCAAGACAGCACCACAGATGTTATTACAACGCCTGAGGCTACAACGGACTCAGCGCCAACTACACCGGAACCAACAACGCAAGACAGCACTACAGAGGTTGCCTCAACATCCGAGGCTTCAACAACCACATTCGTTCTCGATCTAACAACTGTGCCAACGAAGACACAACCACCCGTCGCCCCAACAGCCATCATGGTAACAGCAGCTCAATCAGCAACAAAAGGTAGGTACTTTACACGTAATCAAATGTTTGAGAAATAGGCTGTTAACTGACCGCATGTATTTCCAAATTTTCATAATATTTCGCAAGTACAAACGTTATTTTGTTCTACTGTATATTTTTTTTTTGTTCCCAACATATATTATGTTTGCTTTTCCTTTCTCGTGCCATCTGTTTCTCATATTCCTGTCCTCTTTTATAACCTTTTTTAATACAGAAATACAACTTTCCTTCTTATTCTTCTTATGATCCCTCGTGATATATATATTATGCGTGCACGCGAGCGCTGAGTGTATTTTCATTAAAAAAATCATTGATATTGTGCGAATTAAGGATTGCCAAACTAAAGATTCATATCATGCATCATAAAGCAGATTCATATACTAGACGTTTTAAAGAAGAAACATTTCATAGTTATTAGCAACATTATGCAATACTCTGAACCAGCCACATGTGAAGCCCCTCGGATGGGTGAGTACTATTTCATACTTTTTTTACCTCTTAACTTATTATCGTATGGTATATGAAACGAAGTGTTAAATGTAGATCAAATAGAACAAAATACTAGCAATCCAAGGTGAAAAAATCGGTGGTTAAGCATCAGAATCTCTGGTTAAGCTTTACATATTGTGTCAAGTATTCTAATACATGAATGTTATATCATTCATATTATCCCCATCCTCATATAAAACTGTGATTTATATTAGTTAAGTCGGTAAGAATAATTTTCTGTACACAAACAATTCAAACGACGTTCGGCCGGCCGTCTAACAACTTTCTCATGACAACTTTGACTAGTTCACATTGTCCTGTCGCATTACGTCTGGGATGGCATTTCGAGCAGCGATACCTATGCTGCAGTACCTGTCAGAATTGCCCTGAGAAAGGTGACAGACATATACCGAAACATTGATTGAATAACACAATTGGTAGTATACAAACAGTCTGGTTATTTAGTCATTCATAGATGCCATGAAAGTAATTAATTAGTTCACCTTTATCCGTGGGGTAACCTAGATTCGTTGTTTTAAAAAAAATGGGTATTTAGAAATTAGAGATTTCAGGTCAACGACATGGGTTTCAAATCTCAACATTCGAAATATTGCAATTTGAAAATTAGTACTTTCGATCGACATAACGATCCCCAAATACTGTCAATGCAGAAATGTTCCCGGTGGATTAATGTTCGCGGTTTTCGCGGTGACCACTTTACCGCGAACTTAAAACCACTGCGAACATTTTTCTATTATATAGACTGCAGTCTACGGTGTTAACGCGAAATTAAAGCCACCGCGAAAACCATCTTTTCCCGTTACCGCGAAATTAAATCCCCGCGAACGTAAATGCATTTACAGTACCCCATTTTTATATACAACGGATAACGTTATAACGTTAGGTTTGCGGATATAGTTCAACTACATGTATGCTTGCCAAGGTTATCTAGAAAGAGATTTCTAACAAGTTAACCAAGATTGGTCAAACAAGATCTTGTAAACTTTTTTTAAAAAGATTTTATTTTTCTAACTTTTTTATCGGAGATCTTCAGTTTCTCCGAAGAATCAGGTTTGTTTGGGGTCATCGCAAGGTCAGGTATCCCAGCATTCTCACTCAAAACAAAGATGGCGGCTTCCGCTGAAGAAAATTCCGCGGACCTACAAACTTGGCCGAAATTCGTGCTGTTTGGGGATTCTATAACCCAGGTAAGGGATGCTAAGATAGCAAAACATCTTAGAATACCATCTGATTAACTGTCATCGACATTCCAACCTCAATTTGCCGGTATTTAAGGCCCGATTCCAATGCACTAGTGATGGGGAGGGGGGCATTTGTTTTGATTCAACGTCTACGTGTTGTGTGCAGAAAAATGAAAATTATAGTCATGTTACAGAACAGTTTGAAATGGTACAGCGTTGGAAAAAGCAAAGTTCTAATTAGGAAAATATGTAGCAAAAAGCGAACCCTAAATCTGTAAGAGAAGAGAAAACCAAACAACTAGCAGCCACATGCAGAAAGCCAACACGAGTTTGAAGAAGAAATGCAGCACATGGGGGTCAAGAACGACTCAGATCTCTATAAACCAACTCGTGACACCCAGACTAAAGCATACAAAGCCTTAAAAGCAATTAGCAAAGTAACCAATGCTAAGAAAAATCCCAACCAGGAGGCTCACCTCCAGCTGTACAGAGCAATGATCAGACCTATTCTCGAATACGGAACAGAATGTACACTCAGAGCAGGACAGAAGCACGATGTTGCGTACGCCCCCATACAGAGAAAAGCTCTCTTGGCTGCAACCGGCTGCAAGATCAGAACGAGTACAGACGCACTGGAAGTGCTGACTGGCATTATGCCTATTGACATACATTTAACATGCCGGCAAGCACAAGCCTACTTGAGAATGGCAACTAAACACACGGGGAACCCCATATATGATAAAATTGCACAAGAAAGATCCGAAGAGAAGAACGGCACAACCCTACATCTTCTCGAGACAAGGTTTAAAGAATTGAAGGGGGATATAGAAGTCAGCACAGTAGACAAGGAATGCTACTACGACTCCAGGCTACCCCCTTTCTCAGTGGGCAGAATAACAGGATCTTTCCTTCCCACCACAACAAACCCTGCCAACAAGGAAGAAGCCAAAGAGAAAGTAAAGCAAATACTCCACGAGATGAAGAAAACACCAACCACGGTAGTTTTCACAGATGGTTCGTCCTTAGGAAACCCCGGCCCAACTGGGTGTGCTGCGGTCATTTACGAGCAGTGGGGAGTAACTGAACCTTACACAGTTAGAAAACCAGTAGCTGCAAAGTCCAACAACTACGAAGGAGAGTTGCAGGGGATCTACCTAGCACTGAACACCCTACACAGAAGTCAAAACAAAAACAGAAGAATCCTCATACTCTGCGATTGTAAAGCGGCCCTGGAGAACGTCAGCTCGTTACAACAAGCAGAAGCTTACAACGATCTAGTGAATGCAGCAAGACAGAGGCTCTTTGAAATCCAGCAGAAAGGACACAACATACAAATTGAATGGTGCCCAGGCCACATGGGGGTTGAAGGAAACGAGCTAGCAGACATGCAAGCTAAGCTAGCAGCAGAAGAAGCTAAACACACAGAGATCAACACGACATGGACTAAGCAACAAGCAATGAAGCACATAGAAGAACAAGCAGCAAAAAGATGGCAAAGAAGAAGAGAAAACCAAACAACTAGCAGCCACATGCAGAAAGCCAACACGAGTTTGAAGAAGAAATGCAGCACATGGGGGTCAAGAACGACTCAGATCTCTATAAACCAACTCGTGAGTGGACACACGGAGTTAAACGCCTACAAAAACTGGATTGACCCCACGGAAACACCAAACTGTAGCACATGCGGTACAAGGGAAAATATAGACCATTACATGTATGAATGCCCAAAATATGAGAACACCAGACAACATCTAATGAAAGAAATTGACAACATATATGAAGACTACGGAATCCCTCAACAAGAAAGAACGATGGATGTTGTATCCCTAGCAGGAATGCGAAGCGACCTGACGAATGAAGCAAACAAAAGGATGTATTTGGCGTTCAGCAAATACATTGAAGACACGAGAAGGTTCGCCGAGCAGGTCTAGAACACCCCAAGCACGCATACGCAAAGCACCAGAGTACAAGCACCAGCGAGGTCAACAAATCTAAGAGCACCCAGCAGAAAAAGCACCAAGAGACCATGTCTAGCGGAGAAGTAGACGTTAAACAAGGACAACAACAACAACAACAACAACGTAATGTAGTTTATTTGCGACGTATTCAATATATGTAGTGTAGTAGGAAAAAAAAAAAGGTGAAAATGAAGGTTTATTTACATTCACCAAGGAGCTTATATTGAGATTCACTCACTCAGTGAGTCCGGTTTATGATGTTTTGTTTCCCGTTCCACAAAATGATATTTCTACATAGAAATTTCCGTTTGGAGGATATTAGGATTTTAAAATGTTAGTTCTTCATTTATTATTTTTCATAAAGATAAGATAAAAATGATGCACATTATATTTTACCACCATATGTTTTAGTTTTTATCATTAATTTTTCGTTTTTTGTTAATTTTGCAGTTAGCATTTTGTGATGGGGGTTGGGGAGCAGCATTACAGCATGTTCTGCAAAGGTTGGCACTTTTAAGTTTATTTGATTATACGGTTACGTTTAAGTTTTTTAGTTCTTTTGTGAAAAAGTTTAACGGCTATTTCAAGACTAAATAGTACCCTTTGGATATTTCACCACTATGTTTCTTATTTTTCAAGATTCAGTGTTGGAAGTGTTAGCATTTTTCAATAATGTATTTTACCAACACAGATGAACTTTATGCTAAACCAAAATCTCCCTTTTGACCTACACTACTACAGGAAGTGCGATGTGGTATGTCGGGGATTGTCGGGTTACACCACGGCGTGGGGGAAGCTGGTTCTACCCCAAGTCATCAACAAACGCAACGCCAAGGACGTCGTGCTGGTCACGATATTCTTTGGCGCCAATGATGCCTCGCTTAAAGGTAAGACAATTCATTGCCTTGCTTAAAAGTAACACAGCTTTTAGGGGCTGAAAAAGAAACTATACTCAGTTGCATCCTTCTACGTATACACAGGGACATCCAACAGCCAAACTGCCTGTCTAGATGTGCCCTGCTCTTTCAATCGTCACTCTTATAGTTCCTGTGGACGTCCCCCCCAAAGCAGCTGCCAGCCAATCAGAGAATAGGCTTTCCGTTTTCAAAAGCTGTCTCGCATGTACATGTTTGTATAAGGGTAAGCTCATTACTATTTGTAAGTAGGGCGGTCAGGAACTTAGAGACGGTTGAAACAGCAGGGCACATCCAGACAGGCAGTTTGGCTGTTGGATGTCCCTACATAGGAAAATTTTTGTTTCCCTAGCAAGGCCCCAGATTTGCCTTTGGTGTGGTTTGTTGTGTTGAATTTGATGCATGTCTGTCTTTGATTTGTAATTCTCGTCGATGGTGCGACAATCCAAAGGGGTACGAGAGCATCCTCTACCAAGAAAAATTTCATATCTAGTCCCTCTTAAATGATCTTTCCTTTATTTTGAGGGGCAAATGTTGTGGGTAGACATTTTTTTTTTCTAAGTTTGTCACTTTATAATCATAATCTTACAGAAATGAGTCCTAAGCACGTCCCACTTGATAACTACAAAACCAACCTGAAGGACATGCTGGAGTACCTACAGCAGTTAGGGCTGGGTCCAGACCAGGTCATCCTCATCACACCTCCAGCACTGGACGAACAGGCCTGGCAGAAACACTGTCAGGGGATGGGTAGGTACTGTTGCTATGGCAACCACGTCACAAAAACTGATATTTAAGCACGTTTAAACCTATGTAAAGGACACTGCATGTAAGTGCCTTTTACGTTAGGTTTAAGCATGCTTAAATAAAAGGCCTTGAATGAGCTATTGCCATGGTAATTGGAAGGCTGAAAACCTTGGCAACTGGAATTGTGAAAATAACACAAAATCCAGATTAGAACAGGCCTAAGACAAAAATGTTGTGTTCTATCCTAGAAAAACCTGCTGACCCTAGCCTTTTTTTTTGGGGGGGGGGGGGTGTAATGGAGTCATATAGCTGCCATTTAAAACGTCTATTCAGCCTGCTTCCTATTGAAATAAAAACACTGATATAATGAAGAATAAAATTGTACATTATGCACTAAATCAAACTTTCAAGTTTGACATTGGTTTGAATTCATATCACCAGAGTTTTGGCCATCCTAAAAAGATTACAAGTTAAGTAAAGGATAATTCGTGCCTACACTAACCCTAAATATTTTAGCTGCTGTGACTAAAACAGTGGCATTTTTTTAAGGCCTAAAATAAATGCACCCTTTGAAAAAAATGTGCATTGACCTAAGTGGGTAGAGTGTTCGCCTTGCATTCGGTTGGTCGTGAGTTTGATTCCCGGCCGAGTCAGACTTGAAAAATGGTACATGCTGCTTTCTCTGCTTAGCACTCAGCATTCGGGAAAGAGTATGGAAGTTGAACACACACCACTACCAGTGGACTAGTCCCCTGCTGTAGTGATTACGTTGTGTGGCCCAGGGCTAAGGAGATGGGCGCCGCCCTATGTGCCATCAGGCGCGGGAAGGGTTTAAATCATCAAATCTTACAAATCATACTTCTAATTATCGATTCCTGACGCCCGGTAATCAAGTTGATTTCCACCCATGTTGTCATAGTGAACATAGCAGCCAATTGCGGTGCCAAGTGCCAAATCACCTGCTATGTTTACTATGACACTAAATTTGTATTTACCAGGATATCCACTTGATTACTTGGTGGCACGAATCAAGAAATGGAAGTATGGTAAGTAAGATTCTATGTACAATAAGGTTTACATTTTAAGAAGGATGTGCATTTTGTTTAATTGTCTATTTTCATTGAATAATATGTTGATGCTTGTAATAGTTTTTTTTATTGCAGTGCATATGATAAGCATTTTAAAACAGATACTATTATTGCTTGAAGACTACTATGATGTGCTAATTGTTCAGGCCTCATAATACTTTTTCCTGTCTTCCTGCACTGATGCAGGTAACTTTTGACATTACCTGCACCAGAGAAATGATACTGTCACCATTCAAATACACCCCAAAAGTGGATAAAATGACCTATTAGACATACTTTGTACACTTTTTACTATCATTAGTATTAAACAGAGTAGCTAAGGGAAAGCTGCCTTGCATAGAAACTAAATAAAAAATGTGGATGTACAAACAATCAGTGATCATTATCACTGTCCTCATCATGATACATCATTTCTCATGTATAGGAATAACAAGGACGAGTCTCAAAAGTCGGGTGCAGGTCAGGTGCAGGTAGACACCAGAAATACTGCACAGCAAAACTTTTACCTGCACTCGCCTGCATATATGCAGGTGGTATTTCAAGCCTTGTTTATATTATGTTTATTTGACTCAATAAAGCATACACAAAGGGCATATTGACTGTTACTGCTTTGCAGTTCTGTTGTGATTTATCAGTTTTCATAAACACAGTTTTCATTAACTATGAATTTTAAAGCAAAAACACATTTAAAACTTTAATTTTGTAATTTTTGTGTGTATGTTGTAGGCTCCAGTATTAACAGGTTGAATGAAGTGACCGGTCAGTATGCCAAGGCCTGCTGGGAGGTGGCCGCAGAGAGGAAAGTGACCTGCGTTGACCTCTGGACAGCCATGCAGAAGGAAAAGGTATGACATAAAATTTTTCGATTCAATAATTTTATTAAATTTTCTTTTCCTATTTAATGATTTTTCTAGATAATGATTTCATTATGAGAGCTGTTTTTGCTTACTAATTCCCTGCTTTGCATTGCTTGTAGTATAATCTAGCATGTAAAAACCTAGTACATGTACATAAAAACAAACTATATGTGTCTGTAAATACAGACCATCATCTATTATACAAAATATATTGTTTATTGTTAAATAATTGTTGTTAATTGTCCATTTACTAGGGTTAGCCATTAATAAAACTTGTGTCTCTCACTCTTTGGGTAGCCTTGGTTGTATTTCTTGTTATACAGCTGACTAAATCATATCAAATCAGCATACAGAAATAAGACTGCAGTACTGCCCTTTTCTGCTATGAGGCACTGCTGCATGGTACTGCAGGTTGGATGCAATGTTCAAGAATTACTGTAAATGTATTTAGTTTCGCGGTAGCGGGAAAAAGAACTGTTTGCGATGGTTTTAAGTTCGCGGTAGCACCATGCACTGTAGTCTCCTACTGCCATGGAAAAATGTTTGCGGTGTTTTAAGTTCACTGTGAAGCGGCCACCACAAGAACCCTGAACATTAAACCATAGCAAAAGTTTCTGCATTTACAGTAACGTCTGTAGCTCAATTCTGTATCAAAACTTTTGACAACCCTGGAAGCAGGAATACTTTTTTTTTCCATTCTAAGAAATTGTTTTCACCCCTATTTTCAGATGTAATATGTAGTTTTTATCTACAGGGTTGGCAGAGGTTTCTGGAGGATGGCTTGCACCTGTCCAGGGAGGGTAACCAGTTCCTGGCACAGCACCTCGTCCCCCTTGCTCAGGAAGGCACCAACCATCTACCAATCATCTTTCCCCTCTCAGAAGATGTGGATCCCTACCAACCAGAGGAGGCCTTACTTAATACGACCAAAGCCAAAGATGACTAAGTCTAGAAGTACATTTTAGTGAGTGATTGAACAATGAGTGAGTGATGTTTTGTTTTAATGCTTCAATTTTTTTTGTTGCATATATTTTGTGTTAAATCTGTACCTGTTAATGATAAAAGGAGAACATAACTCCAGATAGCTCTGAAAGATAATGATTTTACTAAGGAAAAAATGAATATTACTCAGTATATTATATGGTATATAGTATTGCCTCAAGCATATCAAAAGCATTCAGTACTCTACTTATCTTCATTTATAAAGGTTAGACATCCATGTTAACAATATTCAAATACAATTTAATCCCTACAACTGGATAAAAAAAACGGAGATTTACTTCCGGACGTTTCGAGTGACATCCATCACTCTTCTTCAGCGTCACTAGAATGAACTGGCAGAAATGAACTATGGAATAGCAAGTATATAATAATAGATTGAATTGTATTTGAATGTCTACTTATCTTTCTTTTCTTGAATCCCTTGCCTACTTAATCACTCACCCTATTGCTGAATACAATGTGGCGGACAAGGCCTGACAAAAGTTAGGTTCCAAAAATATTTTAGGGGCCATAAGCTATTGTCTTGTAACATATATATCAAATTTGTTCTTCCTTTGTGTGTTGATATCACCCCTCATTTATAATTGAAATATTCAGGCTAAAGGAAGTATCTATATGTATTATAAGTGAGAAAAAGATGTGTTGCATAGTTCAACACAAGTGGAATTCTTAAAAAAAGGCCAATTATATATTCATTGAAACATAATGAATACTGTAAATGCTTTTAAGTTCACGGGGATTTAATTTTATGGTAGCCAGGAAAAGTTTTTTCGTAGTTATTAAATTTTGGGGTAGCATTATGCACTGTAGTCTCTTACTCTTATGGAAAAATGTTTGCAGTGGTTTTAAGTTTGCGGTGAAGCGTCCACCGCAATAACCCTCAAAGTTTTGGCATTAAAAGTATACAGAACACCCTATTCAGGAGTTAGGGAATGCTTTAAGCTTAAGATTGGGTGTTTGGTATTGGTGCCAAAACGTTACATGTTACCTGAAATATATTCTAGGAAAGATATATATACATATATATTTTATCTTATAGTTATGTCATGTATATGACATTGTATGTCAAGTAACTATTTAGTATAGTGTACTTCAAATACATTGTTTAACAACTTCCCTTCCCAGATTTGAACTGAACCCAACACAAAAGCAGGGAATAAACTAAGGCACGATCTACACACAGTTTTTCCCGATATTGGCGAGCCTACAACCTCTCGCGACAGCTTTTTTTCATCGTCTAGATGGAACTACTATATCGCCATTACGATATCGGGAAAGTTTCTCCCGAAAGGTCCGGACCATTCGTACGAATACTACGATACCTTACCGGTAGCTTAGCAGGGGTCCCCGACAGCTTTGCGCGCGTGTAGATGCTTCCCGACTTCGGGAAGGCTCATTGGCATATAACGGCATGTGGAAAATCGGGCTATATGTTTATGACTGCAAGCGCCATGGGTGTCCGGCACCCTACGTTCTAGATCCCTCCCGTCATCTCCACAGATGTCAGTAAAAACTGTGTGTAGATTGGGCCTAAGATAAACCCTTGTCTGGAAGAAGGTTTGGTCTTTCTATTAGGATTCAATGGGGTATTCCGATCGCCCAAGTTATGACCCAACTGGTGGTAGCATTGCAAAGTGCCTTTGAATTATTCTCAGGCAGCTCGTGTGATAATAGTTCTGTACAACCCCTTGTTGTAACCCATGTTATCTCTCTGTCTGGGGCACCCGCACCAGATCATAATGTTACAGGTATTATGTCAAACAAAATATGTCTTTTAGCATATATGATATGGTAAGACAACAATTTAAAATGATTTTGAAATAAGGACTTGCTTCTTTTAACGTCTGTGTGTGTATTTTTTCCTCAGGAAAAAATAGTGTTGTTAGTTACTTATTAAATAAGTTACTTTTTTTTTTCTTCTACAACCGTCTATGCTCCAATATGGTTGATAAGGACTATGTTTAAAAATTACCAAAGAATAGCATATAAAAGTGTGTTAAAATCTAGAAGTGGCCTTATCATATTAATAGGTGCTTATAATACAGCACCTTTACTGTATACTATAATCTCGAATATGATTTTAAGAAAGATTTGATTTTCAGTTAATTAAGAAAAGTATTGTGTACAAAGCTCTGTCTTCATTGAATAAAACTTATCATCAAGAAATGTTGTATTTTAGTGTCATTAGTGACATGCGCTCTTTAGAATTAACACATTCAATTGTTAGGTTGATATATTATGTATTCTCGTGTGCATTTTTTAATTCATATTTGATAAGATCTGCATGATTATACATCATTTTCTGACCTGAAATCGTGTCAAATAGCTTTTATCCAGCAAATTTGGATAATATCAGAATATGTTTTGACATAGGAATTTATTTAGATTATGTCATGTTGAAACAAGCAACGGTGCTTTCTTGACCATACAATAAGTTGTTGATTTGATTGCATAGATAACATTTACGCATCATTTTATCGTACAAAGCAGCATCAAAATAAGGAAATATATTCCGTGGATTGCGAAAATTTATACATCAGAAAGCATATACTACTGTTATACAACATTATATGGTCAAAGAAGATATGAAAGAATATTAAGAATCTATAGTTTGGTATACTAACGTTATATTCTGTATTTTCAGTCATATGTTAAGCCTTCCTGACCACTTCAATTTCACAATTAACAACAACATTAACAAGGAACAACAACCTGTTAATGTCAAACCACGCCCCCTAGCAGTGGCGGATATAAATGCCCCGAGGCTAGATTGCACACTCAACTGGTTTTCAAACTCAGACAACGACGTCATGACAACAATACTGGCTGTCCTTACTCAACCGGAAAGGTCAAGTTGCAGGGTTCGTTATTAACCTTTAACTTAGTATGGTTATTTAACCTGGCTTTTGAATGAAATAACAGCGATTTAGAAGAAAAAAAAATAAGGAAATATTGTATGATCTGACAAACTATCGGCAACTAGAGATCCACGACCCCATAAGAACACAAACATACTGAATTACTTGCAAAAAAAAAGGATGTGAAAAACTGTTGGATGTCAAACATATAATGGACTCAGAATTGCCTTACTTGAAATTTACAGGTTTTCACATCGCAGTAACTATAAATATGCGTATGTAGTTCTAATCCATCATGGTGGTCATACGATATTACTTGTAAGATTGAATACTTAGATTAAAATCGTGACATTTGAGTAGGATAAGGAACAGGCGGAAGAATAAGATACGCTGACAAGAAGAAAGCGTGATTTGTCTTATGAAATAATAAGGGACCAACCGTAAAGTATTAAAAAGAAACTACATGTATATATATATGACTAGCAGGGTATTTAAGTCAAGTTCTTGTAGCCCGGTAGCGTAACTACTACTAAACTTTGCTAAGCAATGTTTTCACTGCCGGTCATATGTACGTAGTGATAAACAGATTGTTGTCTGGTCAATTTCCATTACAACGGACCTGAAAAGTCTATACTTAGATTACGAGAGATCCCAAAGCAAACTAGAAGAAGCAAATTTGTGGCGCTCTTTAAACGGTTTATGTTGTCCCTAAAATACCTATTCTGTTAGAAAACAACAGATAGCAACTTTGTTTTTTTTAACTCATGTTGTGCATTGGGGAGTAAAGATCGTTTTTACGATAAGTTGCTTTTGCATTTATATAGATCATTGGGAGGCTTATACATTTTATAGGCGTCAAACTGCGATCTTTCCTCCCTCTACCTAAAGGTAAAATCGCTTTGGAGTGGCGAAATTTCGGTACAAACCTGGTGTGTTGCGCCATAAGCCTTTTTACCGGGTATACAAAACAAACAAATAAACAAACAAAAAATAACAGATCTAGAAGAGTGGCAACAAACCATGTCTTAACACAGAGCGTGGGACCGGAAGTAAGGTATTCTTTTCCATGTTATCTTGTCTATTTTGTGAACACCAAAGCTAAGTGGTAACTTTGTAAACTACGCAAGTGGAGAGGTATGATAATTACATAGGGGAGACACAACGTGCCGTGGTATTGAATTACCGCTAGGGGGCGGGCCAGGAAGGAAATGGGAGGAGGTTGGTGGTGCGAAAATGTAGGTAATTTTTTTCCATGGTCAACATATTTTGCATGCAGAACTTCGAAGAAACCAGATGTAATCTTGATAAATAAAATCTTAATAAATAAAACACGCTCTTTTATACTTGGTTGTTCCTTTGTATTACCTGGATATTCTCATGATAACAATAAACGGATGCCTCTGTGTCATTTAAGAAAGATAACGTATGTAATCTGAAACGTCTGACCGTTTCCAAAATTACATTCACTTGCTTGAGTAATTGCTATTTGGCGTATCTTATTACCTGGATGTCTAACCTTTATCTAAATAATACATGGATTTTGTAAGCACTTCTATGTTAGGTTCAAAGTATATTTCAAGCGTGTTACATTGAGAATTGTCTATTTGGTATATTCTTATTACAAAGATTTCTAACCTTCATCTAAATAATACATGGGTTTTAAAAAGACTTCTATGTTAGGTTCAAGGCATATTTCAAGCGTGTTATATTGATGGGATTATCTTCGAAACAAAAAAAAAACGTCTGTGAAAAGCTAGATTATGTTTGCAACCACAGGGTTGCGGGTTCGAATCCGTCTAAATCTTTTTATACCTGTGTATTCGATGCTTAGCTTCTCCCTAGGTCACGGAATTAATGCATAAAAAGGCCCAGTAAATGGTTAAAAGCGTGCGACAGGGTCTTCGGATTAGCAAGTCTAAGCCGTGATGATTCTAGAAAGAGCGGAACTTCAAAAGACGACGGTAATTCGATATCCTGTAAAGTCACCTGTAACATCCTGCATACTAATAACTGGTATCTGGTGGTGTCCTTGAAACAACGGGCGAGTCCATTGTGGCCACAACACGGGGGCGTTTCCTTCCTTCTTTTATCAAGCATTGTAAATGACGGCCACTACACGGAAGCTTTTTCCTAGCCATTTTCTTTTATCTAACCTAATTTTACCGTTCATGTGGCCCTCTCAAAGAATGTGGAACAAAGTGTATAACACAAAGTCCCGGTGCAGTTAAAAAGGAGCCGCTAGGGAGACCAAACGTACAGAAAAATACACCCTGCCTCAAGAGCTATACACCACTTGAAGACCAGACCAGCACGAGATATCGAAACCTGATGTTCCACTGCAGTGCCGTACAAAGACGCTAGAAGACACAGATTCGAACTCGAACTCTTTGTCTAACAACACTTACCAAATACCATGAAGATCCATACAGAGCTTCTAGAAGTTACGCTGTTTACTTTATAAACAATCCAACCAAACAGCCAGCCAACAAACCAACCATTTCAACTACCAACCAACCACAAACAACGAAACCTTCTCTCTGAAGGTATCCAATGACGTGACAGCACAGCACAACATTAAGATTGTTTTTAGATTATCAAAATCTATTCTAAAATTGTTGACGTGAAACAATTCATTATTCATTGTTGCCCGTGCGTGCGATATCGTTCGCTCTCCCCAGTCGTTGTTTTGCCCCGCCGCACTCCATGCATGTTCAAATCACATTACCGCCCATTTCGAGATTCATCAGGCCGTGTACTATTCACTGTTCACCGCCCGCCCTCGGGCATTGTTCGCATCGGGGTGTGTACTAGAGTGTTATCTTTTGTACCGACTTGCGGTAACCAAACGTGCTAGACAAAATCCTTGACAAAATCCAGCTGCACTGTCGGTCATAATACCAGAGTTTGGCGGTGAATCAGTGATGAGAGAGGGTCGGACCCTCCACCCTTCACCTACGGACGTGGTGTCGTCATTCGGAGCTGTCAATCACTTAGCTCAGTCGGTGGTTATTGGTCCAGACATCCGTCCGGTTTGATCGAGTTAAGTCACCTGGCGGCGAATTCTACCGTACGGTGTAGAGGGATCTTGGTTGCTTTCTTCAACTTTCTTGACGTGTGGTGCTCTCAAGAAAGGACATTCCTAAGAAACAGGTTGTCTTGGAGGATACAACGGGGACAAGAAACGAGTTGACAACGACGGTTATTCACAAGCGGAGTTTCAAAAAGGACGGATCGGGCGCTTTTATACTAAAGCAGGTAGGTGGAACGTGGTGTATGGGCGGTATGCATAATACTGTTACACACTTGCTAAGACTTTCACGGACATGCACTTTTGGCCTTTCGGTATACGTAGTTTACACACAAATACTACCAGCGTAACCGGTCGGAAACAGCATAACAATTCTTCTAACAATTTTTTCGAGCATTTTTCTTACTAGGTAGTGCATATTACGTAGTCTAGCTGCGTTTTGGACGAAAGGATCTTGAAATATTGAACAACAAAACATAAGAAAAGGTACTACACTTAACCGAATGCGGTCACGTTTTTGCTCTTATAGATTTGTTTTGTGGTTGCGTAAAAAATCAATAAGAAAGTGATTGAGTTAAGGATATCTCAATTACAGAGCGCAAATACTTTCCCATGGGTTCGACTTAGCTCTTGGCCTTTCTTATTTCAACCTAGGACTTACTCAAAACGTACCCCCACCCCCTATTGTCACCCCACCCCCTGAAATTTCAGCCCTACCCTAAAGTACATTCTATCACGTACCTATCAGCGCCCCTCCCTCGAAACAAAAAAAAAAACAACGACAGAAGAATAACAAAGCGCTAACAGTAAGCAGTTCGTTAACTCAATTACTACCTTCCCGAATAGATTTCTTTTCCCTCAAGACATTCACGTTGGCGTTATTTATTGATAATTGAGGTATAAGGATTGTGTTTGGAAACACAGGGCCACAAATTACACATACAGTCAGCGCGAGACATTTAAAGTTCTTTTAATTGAGGGACGATCGGTCGAGACCTAGACTATTAAGCATTGTGACGTTTTTATGTTACTCATTCAGTGAGGTATGTGTACGTACCTAGCTAACAGATTATATCTATGAATGGAATTATACTGCATAGTTACAGGAAAACAAAGTCGTTCTCAAACTGTTGCAGTATACTTACAAAAACTGTATAAAGGGCTTTTTGTAGCTTTGTTAGTCTAGTCTTTAGGCTTCGCGGAGGGTGAGTTTTATACTATGGCTTTATCAAACGACAAGAAACTACTATGTAGGTTTAGCACACGTGAGCCCACACACACAAAATGAAAATACACAATCAGACATACACGCATACACACACACACACACATACACACACAAAACCACACACATACGA
This sequence comes from Branchiostoma floridae x Branchiostoma belcheri, assembly GCA_019207045.1. Classification (NCBI taxonomy): domain Eukaryota; kingdom Metazoa; phylum Chordata; class Leptocardii; order Amphioxiformes; family Branchiostomatidae; genus Branchiostoma; species Branchiostoma floridae x Branchiostoma belcheri. The sequence goes on along the minus strand of CM033033.1, from coordinate 20,987,539 downwards.
ACACAAACACACGCACACATACACTAACACACGCAAAAATACAAAGAGAGAGAGTGCTAAACAGACAGACAGACACACAAACACATAGACACGCACAGAAAGGGACAGATAAACAGACACACATACAGGGAGAAAGAGACAGACAGACAAACAGATAGATAAAAAGATGGACACACATATATGCACCAACACACAGGAAACACAAACACACACACGTATGATAACACACACACACGCACACAAACATGCACATACAATTATATACAAACATACACACAAACACACACACACAAACACAGACATACAAACAGAGAGAGAAAGAGAGAGAGAGAGAGAGAGAGATGTACAGATAGACACAGATAGACAGAAAGATTGACGGACTGGCACATACAGAGAGAGAAACACACACATATATGCGCAGAAACCCAGGAAAACACACACAAACACAGACACACACACACACACACACAGACAAAACTAGAACACTAACTGAGAAAAACTCAGTCCTCACAAGACAAAATACATGTCATGTCATAAGTCACTAACGGGGCGCAAGCGATGACATAGGTGTGTCGGTATGTGACTAGATAAGACCAGACCACACCTGACGAGACATCTGGGACAAAAACAATGATCCAGACAACACCTGGGACATCCTGTCTGTCCGCCATTGTTGTTGTTGTCGTCATTGTTTGAAAGTAAATCTTCATTATATGGGGCAGATCTCTGACCATTCTATAGACCCTCTGTGTATTGTGCTGCCCTGCTTACCGCAAAAAGACATGTATTCTATAAAGGCTGAAGAGAAAGATTTAAAAAATGTCCACTAAAAGAATAGATTCTGATTATTTGAAACGGTCCTAGAGTTACGACATGTTCTCAAAAATCTGTAACAGTCAGTAAGGTAGAATGGAATTACAAGTTTGGCTATCCTCTATCTTTTTTTCGACTTGTTTAACTCTATAAATATTCATGAAAAAATTCTAGAGGGCTATCCAGATGGTACAATAATAGCACAGTGGGGGAGACAACGTGCTCATGCATGGACCTAGTTAAAGGGATTGTGATCTTAGAAAAGATTTTTCTTTTTCTACGTGTGTGGTTCTAGTTAGGAATTTCAAACGTAACAAAACTTCTATCTAGTCTTCTGTTTAAACTATAGTCTATTCCAGGCTTCTTGAGGTCGCTAAAAAAACTCGCTATAAAACTTAGAATAGCCGTTACCCAAGCTTTTGAGTTGCTAGGCTACATTCACTATCATTCAAATTATCTCCAAGCAGATATCGTGTGGAAAGATTTTTTTCTGATTTCTCCGCTTTTTTTCCGTTTACACTACCTTTGCAAGGATTCTACTTTTGACCCTTTGATGACTTAAAGATCATAGGGGCTGTGGTAAATGATAATGGGCCAATTTCAAGTCTGTGACTTCAGGGTGTCTAATTAAATGTCTGACTCACTTTGGGCGGCACCAAAACGGAAAGACTGGGCTGTAACACGTCATTTAAAACGTAAAGTCAGATTAAGGGATCGAGGCATGTCCCCACCTTAGACTTAGTTTGAACACACTTGTATTCCGTGAACAAGTTTTGAAATGCGATAATAGTGTTTGGTAAATAAATAGATAAATGGATAGATAAATATACGGTATCAGTCGTTGAGTTTTGCTCTGAAGTAACCAAAAGTCTTTAGAATGATATTTTCGTCCGTCCTTCTGTCAAGTTGTGTTGTGTTAATGTTATGCCGTTGTTTGGTTGTGTTTTGTCGTGGTCGTGTCTTATATCGTATTTTGACGCAAAGTGGATGTATCTCGTCGTGCTGTATTGCCATGTATCGTACACATGTCGCGTTGCGTTTGTTCATACTCTTGTAATGTTATATGGCGATCGTGCATGTGTAATATGTTGCGTTTTTATCGTGTTGCGTTATATGTTGTATATGGACGCGATGCGTTCGGGTTGAGTTGCACTGTGTTGTATCACTATCGTGCACGTGTCGTGTTACGTTTGTGTCACGTCGTGTCGCATTCCGTCGTATACTGTAATTGTAAAGTTCGCAGGAATTTAATTACGCGGTAGTTTTAAGTTCGCGGTAGCACCATGCACTGTAGTCTCGTATTTCCGTGGAAAAAATGTTTGCGGTGGTTTTAAGTTCGGGGTAAAGCAGCCACCGCGAAAACAGCGAACACTAATTAACCGCCGCGAACGTTTCTGCATTTACAGTATATATCATACACGTGTTGAGTCGCGCTGTGTCTTTGACGTGTTTTGTTGCAGTGCGATTGTGCACATCTCGTTATGCATTAGACCAAAGTTACTGAATTTTATGGATGATATCCGCGCGCATTGACTTTCGCTTGTTCTCCAAAACAAAAACTGTAGCTATATGTCACCCAATGCCATCCCTGGTCAATCAGAATTTTATGCTTGCCAGAAAATCTGCTCTACAATGTTCAGGATATGTGGCCACAGCGAACAAGACTCACATTAGGAATATAATTGAAATGGCCTTAAAGTCTTTAATACTGGAGGTGAACATACGACAAGGTTTTAATGACTGAAGAAACTGACTGAATGTTTAGTCCAATGGTTTAGCAGCATTTTTGATGGTCTTTCATTAGATAGGAATCTATAGAATTAAGTCAGTGTCGCCCTAAGTTGTATTGCACATTATATATTATATATTATGTTTTTTTTCCCTGTGTTTCGTTTTCTAGCAAGAAACAACACACTGTCTACAGAAGCCTTTATTCGTTAGGTGCGGCGGTAACACCCGTAACAAAAATGCTAATTGGACAGAAGAGAGTTCGGACTCGGTTCACAAGTCTTTAATCATGTGATGCTAACAAGACGCTAGTTGGGTACGGTTGATAGTGTTTTATGTTAGATTAAAAAGATTGATAGAATCCTTTGATACGGTCAATACACAACTATATTGAAGAATATAATAGGAAGAAAACGTAATAAAGCATGATGAAAATTAAGAAAAAATACTTGGATACTTGTTTAAACCACTAAATCAAGTTTATAATGTGCGTTTGCATATATACAAGTGGTTGAACTTTTTAATTTGAACGAGAGAACAACGAGAAAATGTTCAAATGACATGCATTAAGCATGCTGATTGTAAAAAGTATTTTTAAAGCGATTTGATACTGATGTTTAAGTAAATATTTTGCATAATACAAGTAAAACAAGTCAAGATTTTTTTTCTACAAGACATATAACTATAAGCTTGCCTACCTAACTTTTTGGCAGTCACTAGTTTGGTATTTAATGATGTGCAAAGGAACTTAATTTTACACGTTTGTGGTTTTCAAGTGTTTTGCTTGAGACCACATAATTTGATGCGATTGGTGATTTTTATTTCCATTATAACTATGCGTTTTCCCGACTTTGCTTGACACATTATATTGACATTTCAAAAATATCTTTCGAACTCGGAAGCTTTTTAAGAGATTAAAAGATTCAAGCAGAAACGTAAGCGAAAAACCTTTTTAAAAAATGCAATGCGCCAATATGTTAAAATTTGATGCGCTCTCACCAATTGAAAAAGAGTATTCGAGTGTAAAAAATATCTTAGCAACCCTTGCTACGTGCTCTTGCATTAATAACAGACCTGTCCCCCCTGGGATATTAATGGTTGAGTCGGTAGATCGAAGGTTGATGGGTGCTTAGAGGGGGGTATTCATTCCCTAATCGGTAATCCCCCATGCAGGGAAATGCTCTTTATCTTGATTGTCTGTCAAAGAGCTGTTTAGCTGGATAATGGAGGACTTTTCTTTGACAAAGATCTCAGAAAATCCGATGGAAGGCGTTGAAAGATACGGAAATTAAAAGTCTATTGTAACAAGAGAGAAATTTCGAGAAGAAGGTGCTTGGCCTATTTTCTGAACTGTGTAGTCATTAAGCTTATCTAGCGCAGTACGTTTAGTAAAGTATCCCGTCAAACGCTGTAAGTTTAAGTGTTGTGGTATGACGTTCTCGTCGTATATATCACGAGAGCAAACTTCAAGTCGTCAATTCCATTGCTGCCTTTTTAAATACCATGATACAACAGAATAAGACTTGATTTGTTGCTCTAGAATTCCCATATTGTCACCCCATTCAAAACCAGGTATAATTTGGGAGAAGGGGCATTTTGATATACACACTTACTGGTTTTCAGTGAAATTGTTATATACTGTTTTCTGCATGACTGACTAAGGAATGAAAACACACATTTCCATTCAGCTATAGAGCAGTGAGAACTCTCATTTTGTTTTTGTTTTTACTGCGTAAGAGATTTAAGGTAAGTGTTCAAGTAGGTGTTCAAATTATTAAACACACAGCAAACTTTAAAGTCAAATGATTCACCCATAGTGAACAATAGATATTTTGCTCTAACTTTCACATCTTCTTTGACTTTGGCACTCTACTTCATTAGTATAAGTTTCCATTTTTTTAACTAACACATATATTTACTCATTCTGTAGCTGTTGTGTAAGATTTTAAATATGTATAAATTGTCGATTTTTTTACGGACAAAACTTTACGCACGCTTGGGTGTCATCCATAGATTTGAACTAATATGGCCAAATCCGGTGTGCTAAGCATAATGCCGCTTTGCCCTAAAACAGTTAAAATACTTCAACACCTGTACTATGGAAATGTGCAAAGACTGATAAGAATCCCCATTACTAGTCTGTGACGTGTTTGTCAACACTCTAAGTGACATGAAATACGTTTGTAACAGAAACCGCGATGTAAGATTAGACTTTGAGCGACAGAGAAAAATCACAGGACCATGAAACGGGTCAAAAATGGCAAACTCCTGTTTTTCGTCAACAGACGGGTAGAATTTCTCAACGATTCTGTATAGGGATGTAAGACCATATTTCTTTCTTATTGGACCGGTCCAGAAAAACCGGACCTGAAAAAAAATTGGTGGACCGAATGTTGGACCGATTGGAAAATGAACAGATTATATGATCAGGCATCCAAACGTTTTGGGGCTTACCGGAAGTCCAATACTGTACTAAACAGATTTCTTTGATGCAAAATGGACCATTATTTCTGTGTCGTCTATGATAATCTATTCACAAGTTTCCACACACTACCTGGACCTAATCCTCTGGACCTGAACCAGACCTGGACCTGAATTTATTTGTACCGGTACTCACCCCTAATTCTGTACCATTCAAACAAATTTCTCAAAAATCTAAAAACACGAATAACCAAAAGTTGAATAAAATTGCGAATTAAGTGTGTGCATGACCATAACCGACCAAAAATACACTATGAAGAAATGCTAAGAAGAACAAATTTAAAAAGGAATTGGAAAATGTTATCTTGAGCTTTTTATAATTGCAAGTCTATTAGAAGTAGAATAAATATTACATATGTATATTTGTCACCTAGTTTTATATGCTCTATTTGTCTTCATACTAAAATAAAGTAATAAAGATAAAGAATAAAGAAACATCGTAACTTACTTGCTTTCATGCAACGATGTCCACGTATTCATTTCGCATAGCCTATTATTCCCCTAGCACTTTGAGCAAAATGTGTCACGGATTTCTTTTCTAAAAAAATCAATATGTGCAAGTTACTTCAATGATGTATGTACCCATTAAGCGCACCTCTCGCGCTATATTCGCACTTTCGTAGCCTCGTGTTTCGTTGAATTCATATTCCATTGGGAGGAAATGTACCCCCTTCTTGTGTAGAATTTGAGTATAAAAGGATTCTATAATGTGTAAGGTGGCGTAGAGAGAATTTGGTGTTAAGGTCAAAGCAAGTAAAGTTTATGGATGACATCCTTACGCTCATTTATTTTCACCTGATTTCAGAAAAAAAACTCAGTAACGCAGTAAATAAACCCCGCAGTGCCGCCCCGGTACCCCAAGTGCAGTGAGATACCACCTTATCCGTCTAATCTTACAGCTAGGGTTCTGTTACAAACGTATCTGATATCACTTAGCATGTTGACAAATACGTCACAGACTAGGAATGAGGAATTCTTATAAGTCTTTTAAACACTTGTCGGCTGTGGGTATTGAAGTACTGTAAATGCATTTGACTGAGTTCGCGGGGATTTAATTTCGCGGTTGCGGGAAAAAGGACTTTTCGCGGTGGTTTGAATTTCGCGGTAACACGTTAGACTGCAGTCTAATACCATAATAGAAAAATGTTCGCGGTGGTTTTAAGTTCGCGGTAATGATCACCGCGAAAACCGCGAACATTAATCCACCGCGTAAATTTCTGCATTTACAGTATTCTGACCGTTTTGGTTTGTTCCACATAATAGGAAAACCACGCGTACGTGCACCATTAAGCGTTATGCACCACTTTTGTACGGTAAGACCATGCTTATTCATTTGTATGGATGGCATCCAAGCGTGCATACATTTTTTTGTCCATTCAAAAAACTAATATCAAAAAAGGATTTTATCCATGCTGTAAATACTGCAGATATATGTAGAATATTGGAAAACGTATACTAATGTCATAGAAGACATTTCCAAGTAAAAAAAAAGAAGATGTGACAAAGAACAAAAAAAGAGGAATCAACTGTTCGGTATACCATACCCTTCGTGTTAAGTCATTTCTTCGACCTGCCTGCCTACAAAGAATCCATAATAAAGGCAAAAAATTTATTGCCACTTTGTTCGCACGCTCTCATCAGTTGTAGGGTTCTCAGAGGACGTCATCCATATGATCGAATCAACATGGCCTTAGTGTAGGTAACGGAGAAATGGGGGGGGGGGTGAATTCCGATGAGTTGAGATTTTGCGGAGGGGGGGGGGACGTAGCAATAAGCTCTTGCGATCCTTTCCATTAACCCACCAAGAAAAGTAGTATACATTCAATTGCTAAGCTTTAGGAGCAGAATTTTTCTAAAGCTACCAGTTAATTAGCTTCTTATTATGGATATCAATGACGTACGCACAACAACAGTAATACTTGCAACTCATATGGCAATAATCTTATTTTTCGGTGAACCTTTTTACACAAAGCCACATAAAAGAAGTACTGAAAGAACCAAAAGAACGCGTAAATTGCCTGGGGTTTATACGATTCTCTCTGGACCCTTCGTAAAGTACTAGTGATGCAGAGGAACTTTATTGACATCGATAAAAGAACAGAGAGACTTTTAAATGCTGTACAACCGGAGAGCCGTCCTATAACAACATTTACTACATACGAGGTCCCTATAGGGTTTCTTGTGTATAATCAATGTGGACCATTGCTCTCTTTGACCCCCTTTGCTGAGGGTATCGAACTTCACGAGTTGTCCTTGATGGGTCTCAACTAGTGAGAGCGTCATCATCGGTCGACGTGATCAAATGTAAACATGTTCGCACATGTTTACACACGACGGGGTAATACCGCCCCTTACGGGGTGACATACCCTTTCGTATAGCTAATTACAAGACGGGGATGCATCAGGTCTCCCGTCCGGGTGAATGATGTAATTCACCATGTGGCTGATACGAGACAGAGGTTCGCCAGGCCTCCATCCGGGTGATTTGAAGTGAATCACCAACTCCCGACAGAAGGACTTGCACCAACGCACACCGCACCATCGCACGTGTGGGGGTTCTTTAACGTGCATGAGGTGTGGCTCTCCCCAGACACGGGACCTCCATTTAACGTCCTATCCGAGGGACGACTCATTTTTCACTTGAGTAAAGTGAGGAAAGTCGTGTAAAGTGCCTTTCCCAAGGGCACAAGACCGGCAACACGGCAGGCGGATTCGAACCGGCGACCTCTCGGTCACGGGCCGAATACACTACCACTGTGCTACGCGGCCCCTTGTAGCAGTCTTGGTAGCAGGCTTCTTGGGAGGTCTTTGGCTTTGTTGATAAACGTAGTCACCACAAAAACTTCTGGAGGCTATGTACTGGACGTCCGCTGTGTTGTTGAAAGTGTATCTAGCCATGGTTACCGGTTAAATGTTGCCAATTGTACCGGTGAACGTAAGGGGGTTTCGTTTCGGGTGTGTCAGTCTCTCTCTCTCTCTCTGTGCCGTTGTCTTTTTCTGTCTCCCCCTCTCTGTCTTTTTCTGTCCCCCCCTCTCTCTCTCTTTCTTTGTCTCCCTCTCTCTGTCTTTCCGTCTCTCTGTCTGTCTGTCTGTCTGTCTCTCTTTCTTCATCTCTCTTTCTCTCTCTCCCTCTCTTTCTCTCTCTCTCTCTCCCTCTCTCCCTCTCTCCCTCCTCTCTCTATCTAAATAATTAGATACGGACTTTCTAAATAGCCAAATCCTAAGTTAGAGACGAATGTTGTCTTCTCAGTCATTCGTTTAAGCTTATAATTACGCCTTATATTACAAACTCTTATATTTTATTGAGAAAATACCTTGCTCAAATTCCAGTCCCTACAACTCGTTGTCTTGACTGCAACCAATAAATCTGCAACGAGATATAGTTAGGCCAAACGTACTTCAATATATGGATGTCACCCGCAGGCAACAAGTTATGTCCGTTTCTGAAAAAAAGAAGCATTTTCAGCTATACTGCACATCGTAGATAACCCAAAAATAAGCAAACGTATGGTATGAATTAAAAGTTGATTCTTGAGTTAAGGAAGATGTTAAACAACATAAGGGAAATTTGTTGTTAGGTATACCATAATCTGTGTGTTCAGTCATATTTTCAATGTTCCTAAAATCAAACTTTATCTTTGTCCAACTTTTTGTTTCTTTGAACGCTCGCTTGTTCTGTGGTGCCCAGACAATGTCATCCATATAGTCAAACTAGCACGGCCTTAAAGTTCAATTTGTGCTAAAATTACGACTCATTTGTTACCGTATAGAACAATTAGATAACGAATACGCGCTGTTACAGTTCAGACGCGGGGGTGGTCCTTCGGGTGTCGTCTAACCCTTGATCCCTCTTTTGTGATATTTATCTTCATCTGCGAGTGATATCAAACCCATATCGTGTTCTCATGGCTCGTTAGAGCTGATCAGACAATTTTTCGAGCGGTGGTTTGATAGATGAACTAGAGACAAATGATTAAAGCTTATAAATTCATATAAATGTACCCAATATTTGAAATGTAACCCTATAGCTATAGGTTTAAAAAGCCGTAAAAAGATGTCGGTTTCAAATTATTGCATTTTTTTGTTTTTATGATAGCTATCTTCATCTACCAGTCATATTAAACCCATATCGTGTTCTCATGACTCGTTAGAGCTGGTTTTAGCCGATTTTTCGAGCGGCGGTTTGAAGCAGTGACAAATGATTAAAGCTTGAGTAAAGAGAAATTGTTATAGATGTTCCCAATATTCGAACTATAACCGTATATAGCTTCAGATTTAAGGGTGAGAAAACGCTAGAAAAAGATATCGGTTTCAAATTATTGCATTTTTTGTTGTTTAAATACGCAAATGACATATCTTTATATTAGTTTTGTCAAAGGTTATTCATATACATATAATGTGTTAATTGATAGTTTATCGTCAAACGTGTCAAATATGTTTCTTAAAGGCATCAGAACGTTTCATTATATGCGAATGATACATAAAAACATTTTCTGGTTAATATGTTATGGAAAAGAAATGTATTTCCGTCCTCACATTTTAGAATCTCATCCCTGTAATCTAAATGAATTTTCTGTAATACAATAATAATAAGAAAATGTACATGATTCTACAGAGGATTTAGTTCACAAGGAGTAGCTATAAGATAAACATCACTGTAATCTAATTAAATTTTCTTTAATACATTTTTATGATAAGCAATTTGCATGATTTGAAAGAGCTTTTCTTCACAAGGAGTAACTGATAGAAAAACATTCAAACTATATACAGCGCTTTGGGAGAAATATTGTAACTAGTAATTCATACGGGCATATGTGGAGCATTGGAAATCGGTTCGCAAGTGTTGCCAACTCAGATGATATAGGGTCAGAGAGGTTGCGGTCAATCGGAGGTGGCCGAAGGACAATTTTCTCGGCAGATGGTCAAATATTGGTAAGAATGAATCAGATAACCAAGTGACCGATATTCGGGACGTTTGGACACCGGAAAAATCGACGAACAGTGGCTATACTATTGTTTGTTACTAACGATATTCAACCATCAGATATAGCCTCTATTGAACTTCCCGCACACATTAACTATTAACAGGCAATGGTTTTATACGACGAACTTACTCCCAAAAGACAATGCATTTATTTATCAATGATGATGAGGTGGATATTGATAACGAAGGCTATGTACCTTTTTTTTCTATTTGGACAGACGAGGACAATGTGGCACTGCACTCAAGTTGGTAACTTCTATTGACAGTGCCACATACAAAGTACACACAGAAGGTAAAGGTAGTATTTTATTTTTTCTCTCCGACCGAAGTCAGGTACCCATTTTTACACCTGGGTGAAGTGAGGAAGGTCATGTAAAGTGCCTTTCCCAAGGGCACAACGTCGGGTATCGAACTCGGGACCTATAGATTTAGAGCTGAACGCTCTACCAGTTACGCCGCACACGACGCCACATGCTACTAGTATTCAACCACCACATATCCTTTATTCTTACTAGGCATTATAATTCCCGAACACACACACACACACACACACACACACATAAAGACAATGAACAGAAATTGATGTTATACGATGAGCTCATCTTACTCCCAAGGGACACTACATTAATTCATTAATGATGATGTGGTGAATTTTTATACCGAAGGCTATATATACGACTTTAGAAACGGCTCCCTTGTAGCTGTTCATGTTTCTTTGCACGAATGGACTATATATCTTTATGATGCACATTACTCTATCGCAGTGCGATGTTTATCTATTCACGGAATGTAGATACCACTACGTTTTAGCTTGGAGCTTGGAGCATTCGTAGGACTGCCCTAAGACTGTCGTAAATTAATCGGAATACATTAAAGTTAGGCCTATGAAAAAATTGTCGTGTTTCCTGTTTCAGTCCTGAAAAAATTAAGGTCGGTAGGTAGGATCATCTTTTTATTTTTCTTGTAACTTTTTTCAGGCTAGCCAAAACTGTAGTGTGAAACACTACAATATAGTTGAGCAGAGTTAACTGAAATGCATGAAGACACTTGTATTTCAATGTCAAACTTTAATTTTGTGCATAATAAATGCATTTATTCTTTATTAGACAAGACAAGCAGGGTTTTACTTCAATGAGAAGCAGATGCTATGTGACTCCAATGTCTACCCAAAAAAGTCTAGGGTCGGCAGGTTTTTCTAGGGTAGGTAGGGAAACAGGAAAAACACAACATTTTTTCCTAAGCCTTACGGTTAACTATAACGTTATAGTGTCAACAGATGTACGGTACGGTTCTTTTAAAATCGTAAATGACTTTCTGCAGACAAACGTTAGCAAGAAATTCATTTACGAATAGTACAAAGTTATTTGAATTACACTGAAATATGTGTGATTCTAAGCACAATGGAAGGTTACTGTTTGCATATTAATCAATAATGTATGATTTTTTTTAAAAATTGTATCAACAAGTAAAAGAATAGTAAAAAAGGAATATATGTATAGGGGGATTTCTTTTTGGACAAACACAGTGAAGAACTGGGAATGCCATTAAATTACAAAGCCTTTAACCATAAGCAACTTGACGGATGTGTTGCGTTCAGGTAGAATGCCAATTTCATTTTGAAAAAATTCAATATGATACAAATGAATCAGGTTCATTGCTCGATTCAGACACTGTCAATCATTTTGACAGTTTTACGACGATTACGACATGTTCTCTTATTTTGCGGTAATTTGACCAAGGACTTTATGGGATATAAAGTTACAGGTATGCATTTAAGTATATATACTGTCATGTATTGTTGTCAATGTCCTTCTATAGATGTTTTTTTTTTAAGTTTACTATTTTTTTTTGGTTGCTAAATCTGTGAGGTGAACTCAATAAATAGTTTAGCTGCTCTTTCACTTGGCTTGACAGTGAAAACAAACATTATGGTATTATCAGGTTCATTGTACGGGAGAATTTCTCCAGCGGGTACAATGAACAGTAGACCAAGATTTATAGCAAGTGTTGCGTTTCCGGGACTGCAACCGTTTCCAGTTGAGCAAAAACAGCTGGGATTCGAACTCAGAACTTTTTGGTCTAGAGGCAGGGACACCAAACACTTGACCACACACGCTAAACTATACTACTGCATGCTGGCATGGTCTGCAGCAAATAAACTTTCTTAAGAACAAAACACGGTGCTTTGACGCAATCCCTGACTTTGCCTTCTGACTAAATGCTCTAAGACAGGTAGGATGATAAGATGATAACGGTTGTGCGGTGTGTTTGAGACAAGCTAAGCGTGCGTAACGGATGAGTCTCCCACTGTAAACACTATACCAGTTCTGGCATGGTTCGCAGCAAACTGACTTTCTTAAGAACAAAACATGGGGCTTTGACGTGATCCCTGACTTTGCCATCTGACTGAACACTCTAAGACAGGCAGGATGATAAGATACCGTTACGGTTACGCGGTTTGCTTGAGACAAGCTAAGTACGCGTAACGGATAAGTCTCCCACTGTAAACACTGTACTACCGCTGGCATGGTCTGCAGCAAACTAACTTTCTTAAGAACAAAACATGGTGCTTTGACGTGATCCCTGACTTTGCCATCTGATTGAATGCTCTAAGACAGGTAGGATGATAAGATACCGTTACGGTTACGCGGTATGTTTGAGACGAGGTAAGCACGCGTAACGGATAAGTCTCCCACTGTAAACACGTCGCCTACTTTGTACTCTACAGGGCAGACACCACTGTTTGACCTGCCAATAGAAAAAAAAAATTATAATAAACTGAAATAAGGCTTGATAAAAGTACTAAACCTTATTCTAATCTCAGAAATTTTTTTACTGATATAAGGCCACAAGCCAATAAAAGTGATACTGTCATGAATATGTTCGTCATATATAACTGTTGTACGTGAAATAACAATCAGGAGAGTACTTGTCTGTCCGACTGACCTTAAAATCAGAACGTCGTAAAATATAAGGAACTCTTATTACTTTTATGACTACGTGGTACATTAAAACATAGTTGCCCCGCTACGCCAATAAAACAGAGCATAATTGGATTGTTGCTTGCTCTCCATTTTATATCAAACATATTAATTTGCCATATTCTGCTATCATAAAATGATGATAAAAACATTTGCTACTTTTTTTTATTTGCCTCTTCAAAAAAATCGATCTACAAACTCATGTTTTTTAAAGATTGACAGAACAGGTAAAGGTGGTATCGGATGTGAAATTCTATACATTATGCATTGGGACATGGCTACCGAACCCCATTATCGTCTTCTGAACCCCATTTATTTCCTTGCGAACCCCTATCATTTTGTTGCGAGACACAGTCACGCAAAGTTTAATGCGATTCGCCCAAGGCCACAGTAACCCCTCACACGATAAGAGAAAATCGTTAAAATTCTGAAAATAAAATTGATCCGAGATTTTCAATATATTTATACATAGCGTTTTGTGTTTAAGCCGATGTTATACATAGACTACAATGGCCTTCCAGCGTCTTAAGATCATGGTTGTGTGGCCTATCAGTTTTTTTTTTTTTTTTTGCGAAACACAGTCACGAAAAGTTGAATACGGTTCGTCCAAGTCCCAAGTAACCCCGCAAACTATGGGAGGAAATCGAGAAAATTCTGAAAATAAAACAGCGCTGAGATTTTGTAATGCATATATATATAGCTTTTCGTGTTGAAGCCTTTTTTATACATAGCCTTCCATGGCCTTATGACGTCTTTAGACTATGGCTGTGTGCCTTATCATTTCTTTGAGCAAAAAAGTCACGCAGAGTTTAATGTGGTTCGTCCAAGGCCACAGTAACCCCTCACACTATAAGAGAAAATCGTTAAAATTCTGAAAATAAAATCGGATCTGAGATTTTGCAATACATATATCATATACATAGCGTTTCGTGTTCAAGCCTCTGTAAGCCTACCATGGCCTTCCAACGTCTTTAGACCATAGTTGTGTGACCTATCATTTCTTTGTGCCACACATTCACGCAGAGTTTAATGTGGTTCGTCCAAGGTCTAAGCAACCCCTCACACTATAAAGACAAAATCGATAAAATTTTGAAAATGAAAACAGATCTAAAAATTTCCAATGCATACATACATAGCGTTTTGTGTTCAAGCCTTTTTATGCATAACCTACCATGGCCTTCCGACGTGTTCAGTCCACAGTTGGAAGTTAATCGTGAGGAAGGTCATCTGTGGTTGGGAGTTGGTCGGCGAGGTTGCCTACTAGTCTTCAAAAGTTGTGTACGCTAGCTGAATACTGCATTTTGACCAAAAAAATTAAGGAATTCAAGTCATATTCTTTTTGGATAAGATCATACAAGCGAATTCGTGCTAGAATATCGTGGCATCGCGTGGCGCAATCGGTATGGTGTTTGACCCAGGCCCCAGAGCTAACGGGTTTGAAACCGCTGATGTGTCACCGATGTTGTGCTCTTGGGAAAGACACTTAACACGACTTTCCTCACTTCAATCAGGTATAAAATGAGTACCTAGCTTTTCTTAGGACCGTCCCTCGGATAGGACGTTAAATGGAGGTCCCGTGTTTGAGAAGAACCACACCTGGGGCAATTGCTGTCGTATTGAGGTCACCTGAGTGGCGCCGAACGGCAGCTCGCTCCAGACTCTTGCGATTTAGCCCCGCCTATTGTGAGCTCCTTGCAATTCAGCCCTGGCTACAAAGATAAAGTAGTCGGCCCACCCAATAACAGTAACCAATAACAAATATAGAGGATATACTCTCAATAATACCCACCTTTGTTTGGTTGGGAGCAAAGTGAATGGTGGGCGGGGTCTTTCAAATTCTATTTCTATTTTACTGCAGGTTGCTAATGACCATTTATTTGACATATACAAAGTATAACAGTTACAAGCAAGCTACGTACAGTAAAGAAAACAATTTTCATGGATTATAAATGTCGAGAAATGTCGACATCGTGAACCATTTATAGGTTCAGAGAGGGCCAAGTACAATTCGAACCAAATAACGGTTGACGACACAATTAAATACGCATTATAAACTCCATAAACATATATTGGACTAGCTAGCAACGTTGATCGCGTTTGCACGGCCGTATGGCTCAAGTACTATAGAAAAAGATAGTCGCCACCGTATACACAATGTATATGGTGTGAGGAGGACTTAGATTTTTCAACTTTTTGTATAAGATATTTTCATGACAGTTCTATCGTTTCAACTGTAAAATAAATAGAGGAAACAAGAGTTTAAAAATCTCCAGACTTTAGTTTTAGTGCATTATTTGCCATTTGTTGGTTCTGGTTCCTTAGTTATAATTTGTTAAACCCTCAAACCACCGTAGCTTTTTTGTAACGTAGTTTACCGTATGGGGTCAAAACTGACCCCAAAACGTTTTGTACAAATACAGTTTTTTGTGTGAATCTTTTTGTGATTTGTATATATGTATAGTTTTATTAATCTATGTGGGACAGTCTGACATGATTAGGTAAGAATACTTCTAGCTCATTATCATAATTTATGCAAAAGATCATGAGGACCACATTTGGCACCTTCGCTATTCAGACCGGGAAGGAGGTTTTTGATGCCTGTACCAGCTTCAATGCCATATAGCGCCTGAATGGCTTATGCTAGGGCCATCAAACTTGGTAACTTTTTAGAAAATGTTGATAGCAAACATTTTCAGTGAACAAAGTATGTTCATCATTTTTATGTTGCCATGGCAACGGAATTCTGACAGATATTATTTTTACGAAATTTTCTAATTTTGTATTAAACATTTAAGTTTTAAGGTTTTCTTGGCAAATAACACTTGTTATCACATCTTATAAAATTCAACATAAATTTCAGGACTCAATATTCATAATTTATGCTAATTTGATGACGTCATCAGTCAAGATCCAAGATGGCGGCCGTTATTACCTAGATGACGTCATAATGTCATGATATGACATGTTAATAGCACAAAAGTTGTTACAATAATGTTGGCTTACATGTACATCATTCTCTGAAAATTTCGTGATCCTACGGTAAGCAGTTTAGGTGTGGGTCGCAAAAGTTTGTTTAAAAAAATGCTGGGGTCAGTTTTGACCCCACTGGACCATGCATAAACTTTTGAGGATAACTTAATCAACAATGAGTCAATCTCGTTAAAAACGTATGAGAAGTTATAAGACATATATACAAACAAACTCCTAGAAGGAAATTTGTTTTCGACCAGAAATGACATAATGGCACACATTGATATACGCCTGGGGTCAGTTTTGACCCCATACGGTGGTTTGAGGGTTAAGAATTACAATATGACCGATTCCTGCCAGTCAACGCTGAACATAACCTAGTACCTAGAAAATATGTCACTCCGAACAACACATTCATCCAGACAAACACACACCGGAAAAAACGCATAACCTTGAATAAGTTGCCAGATATAGATGATTTTTATCTGATGGTTCCTGTCACAGTCTCAAACCATCGTCTCTTTCACTTCCTACAACTCTACAGGCCATATATTCAAATAACAACACAAAAAACACCAAAATATAACACAGTAAACAGACAGACCCCCTAAAAAAAGACACACACACACGGAGTCAATAATATGACATTCATTCAGTATTGGCATCACAGTAGGGGCATCTTCTCTGTTCTAAAGAACGCTTGCAGATAGATGTGCAGAAGTTAGGTGTGACGGATCGTTCAGTGTAATATAACCAGCTGATGCCGCGCCGCGTACCTGCGAAGCTGGTGTGTTACACCGAAGGGTGGTTATACCGGCTAAATAGATACAGATACAGATATTTGTGAACATGACTGTGGTCTATAATGTGATACATACATTTACATGTAGCTCTGCACAGCTGCGAGATATGTCAATACAAATCTCATCATGACTAACGTTTGTGCTTTAGTCGATTCGACTTCAAGTAACTCCGTAATCTACTTTGCGGGTGACTTTCATGGTCAGTCGAGCACAGGAAGGAATAAGATTTGGAGAGACTCTTTCTTAACTTGGCCCAAAGGCGTCTTTTGCCATGCTGCATCGCGTAGATATTGAGTTAGAATCCCCAGATAAGTCCCCGTATTAACGTTACTCAGACGTAGTGGCGTCGGAAGAGCTCCTTAAACCAATGTCTTAAGATGCTGAACATTTAGTCAATATGTATCATTTTTCTTACCACCGTTGACCTTTATGACGTGTTTTGAATTAAACAGAGCACTAAGTACTGTAAATGCAAAAATGTTCACGGTGGTTTTATGTTCGAGGTTTTCGTGGTGGCCACTACTGCAAACTTAAAACCACCGCGAACGTTTTTCCGTTATAGTTTTTGTCTACAGTCTATGGCGCTACCACTAACACACCATTTTCCCGCTACCGCGAAAGTAAATCCTCGCGAATTTAAATGCATTTACAGTATAACGGAATGACGCATGATGGGATCGTTTGTTGAAAGAAAAAAAAAAAAGATTGCGGACAAACACATTTCCAAAGCGGGCGTTAGCATTTTTGTTTTCAGGTCAAATACTACCGTAACATTTACTGTTTATCTATTTGTTATATTTTGTGAAATGATTTTAGCACACAAATTTGCATCTGCATGGTAGTTTCTAGATCTATGAGCGTTAATGTAATATAGGGCTAGGTGTAGAGCACGACACTTGGGAATCTATGTATGTACGTCATTTGACGTCATTTCCGCCATATCGGACGGTATTGCTTGATCCAATTACCAGCCAAAATAGCCCCTAGGGGATTTGAATTATACTCATTTGGACGTTCTGTTGACGCACGCATATTGTACAATAATAACTCCATTTTTAACAGCCACTTTAAATGTATTGAGCTAGCATCTCAATACCTTATTTTGTCACTTCTCCCAGTACCAAGTTCTCCATTGTGTCCGTCACTTTAACCCCGAGCGCACGTTTTGGTACTCAGAAATTTTACATCATTTTTTGAAAAGCAAAGCTGACTCTGTTGGAGTAAAATTGTGAGCACGACATTTTCGTCTACCAAGTGAGCAAAAGTACAGTGCACCCATATGGCACTGCTTTATCGCAGTTCTGAAGATAATGGTTTTCAGGTAGCGACGTTTCATGTTATGACTAAAAGACGAATGCTGAAATCATTTTGGAGGCTACTTAGAGTGAACTTGAAGATATTCTAGGACCACCAGCGCTTGTCGATAGTGCATCTGTCATTAAAGACCTTTGCCTGGTGAGCAAAATGATGGTGCACCCATATAGCAAGCACTGCTTTGTCGCAGTTCTAAAGATAATGGTTTTCAGGTAGCGACGTTTCATGGTTGACTAAAAGACAAATGCTGAAATCATTTTGGAGGCTACTTAGAGTGAACTTTAACATTTTCTAGGACCACCAGCGCTTGTCGATAGTGCATCTGTCATTAAAGACCTTTGCCTGGTGAGCAAAATGATGGTGCACCCATATAGCAAGAACTGTTTTGTCGCAGTTCTGAAGATAATGGTTTTCAGGTAGCGACGTTTCATGTTATTACTAAAAGATGAATGCTAAAATCATTTTGGAGGCTACGTAGAGTTAACTTTAACATTTTCAAGGACCACCAGCGCCTTTTGATAGAGTACCTGTCACCAAAGACTTTTCCCAGCATTGCTCCCGACTAACCTCTTGAAAA
Organism: Branchiostoma floridae x Branchiostoma belcheri; assembly: GCA_019207045.1. NCBI lineage: Eukaryota > Metazoa > Chordata > Leptocardii > Amphioxiformes > Branchiostomatidae > Branchiostoma > Branchiostoma floridae x Branchiostoma belcheri. The sequence continues at coordinate 20,968,888 of CM033033.1, read as the reverse complement.
AGGTCGGCGCTTGGTTAGAAGTAGGCTGGAATCAATTCTATTCTATCCTCAGTTCTCTTAGCCAATTGCATATTTGCCGAGTTTGATTTCTCAAACGTAGCCTGGATTCAACGCTATTCTAACTTCTGTTCTCTCATCTGATCGCATTTAAGAAGAATATTTACTTTACTGAATTTAAATTCTTAAAGGAAGCCTAGATTCAACCCTATTCCAACTACAGTCCTCTTAGACGATTGTATTAAAGAAGAACATGGCTTTCCCTTGTTTGATTTCTCGAAAGTGATATCCGACTGGAACAGGCGACTTAGAATAGTATCTTAAAACCTCACCGGCCAACTCCCAGCCTCATAAGAATCTGCTTACGAGCCATCGTCTTAAGAAAATAAGAAGGCAAAGTTTAGCTATGTAGTCAAGGGCTTAATTAAGATTTTGAGCTTGGAGTTTTTAAGGTTCTTAGTGGCAAATGTTCGCACATACAAGTAAACATTGGCACAGTACGTCCGTGTGTTTTGGGGACACTATTGGCAGAGACTTAAGCGTCACTCCGCCGTCAGGGAAATTTGTGTAAGTGTCGATTCCGATGGCACAACGCCAGGGACATAGCCGATATTTAATCCGGACCCTCTAGATTCGAACTCTACCAGTTACGCCACAGACGACTGGAAAGTTGTTTAAGCTAAGGGCACAACACGTCGTATACATATGTGCAAATACGTGCTGTCTAGGTGCCAAAACCTGGGCAATCTTTTGGGATCCGTAAGTGGTAAGTACCGCCTTCGTATGAATTCGTAGGGAATCTGACAGATTTTGGAACACGCAGACAAGCCGTAGAACTTTACGTGCAGGCAAAACTGCGTGCCATCGGGCTGCGAATTCGTTCCCCATACGTGCCCGTACGAACAACGCGCGTGCCCTGCACAGCCTTGGCGTGGCCTCCCCAATAACGTACGGAAATATTACACGCACGGTGGGTTGTGCCCTTAGCTTTAAGGAAGGTTAGGGAAGTTTGGGAGATCGGCGTGTCTCTTAATATTGTACTGACCGGCATCGGACATGTATGACCGGCATCGGACAAGAATCTGGTCGATATTTATGGTAATAGCGCAGTGGTGGCCAGCATCTTGATATGGGTTTGCCAGAAGTCAAATGTCGGCCGATATAGTCCCGTATCATGCATGGTTTTATTGACATCCAACCCATGAAGGGTGGCGGCTGGAAAATAGGATGTGACGAGAAATATCCCCCTCGAGATGGAGGATCGTTTTCGGGTCAGCGGAAGAGTCATGGCCACCAGATTTTCTACCATATAGTATGGGTGGTTATTAACTGTAGGATGGTAGTTCTCTGTGAGTTGGAAATATGGATGGAAATGCTGTCGACACATCAGCGTTTTCGGTGTAATAAAGGTTGTACATGTATGTAACTCTCTCAAGTCGTGGCCATCAGATTTTCTACCCTATAGCATGGGTGGATATTAACTGTTGAATGGTAGTACTCTGTGAGTTGGAAATGTGGATGGAAGAAGCTGTCGGCACATCAGCGTTTTCGGTGTAGTAAAAGTTATACATGTACGAGGGGCGTGCAATTAGTAATGGTCCTGACCCATTTCCCACAGCAGGAGATTAATGAAACTTGGCACAGTTATTAGTCTTTCTCTTCATAGGAATCACCCAGAGTTATGCATTTCTCCCATCGTTTGATGCAGCTCTGGACACCGATTTTGTAGGACACCCCAGGTTGGTCCTCCAACTGATGCCTCATCAAGAGGGACGACCAGGTCTGGGAGCTGTTTCCACAGACTTCCAGCCACGTTTGAATTCAGGATGCCAGCGTTTTACAAGGTCATATGATGGGGCATCATCACCATAAGTTTCATTTATTTCATCAAAAGTCTTCTTTGGTGTGCGTCCTTTCAAATACAAAAACCGGATCACTGCGCGACACTCAACTGGTTCCATTTCACACCTGGTCCATTTCGCACCTGACTAAGTTCAAACACCAGTAAATCAGAAACCACAATTAGTTCAGAGCTGTCTTTTGCAACATAACCCATAGAGATATGAATTATTACACATACAAAATTTCATTTAGATCAGACAACTGGAAGTGGGTCAGGACCATTACTTATTGCACGCCCCTCGTATGTTCCTCTCTCATCATACCCTATAGCATGGGTAGTTATTGACTGTCGTATGGTAGTTCTCTGTGAGTGGAAATTATGGATGGAAGAAGCTGTGACACAGCATTTTCGATGTAATAAACGTTGTGCATGTATGTACCTGTCTTATCATACCCTATAGCATGGGTGGTTATTAACTGTAGGATGGTAGAACTCTGTGAGTTGGAAATATGGATGGAAGAAGCTACGGGCACTTTGAAGCGTTTTCGGCGTAATAAACGCTGTGCATGTATATAACTCTCTCATTATTACATGCAGAGGAACTTCGATGGGCTTTTGCAGATGCAATTGTATTGCTTGTCAGCAATTTTATGGTAGTTGACCATTGCTATAGTTGTAGGTACCAGCTATAAACTGTGTAATGTCACTGTAAGTTAGATATAGTACATATGCATATATCGACACATCAGCGTTTCCAATGGTCTGAAAAAAAATATATTCTTTCATTGGCACGCCAAACAGAGCTTCTATGAAGCTTTTGCGGCTGAAATTTCTTGTCAGCATCAATAGTACTCTCCAAGCAGAAGTTGAGTCTCGTAGATATAGTAGTATTCGGAAAAGTTACTTAAGAGGAGCGCCGGTGTAGAGGAGCGCCGGTGTAGAGGAGCGCCGGTGTAATTTTTCCGAGTACCACTATATCTACGCGACTCAACCTCTGCTTGAAGGGTACATTAATAGGGCAGTTGGTCTGAGTTTACAGGCCCCTGCTATAAGTTGTCAGGCGGCAGTGTGAGTTGTACATGTGATTATGTCTTGAAAATTAACCAACACATTAATGATTTCATCGTAATAAAAACAGTATGTAATTTTACATTATGACGACGAAAGCTTCGGTAGAGCTTATGCGGCTGCAATTGTTTGTCGGCTGTTATCGATACAAGCTATCGGTACAATTTACTGTCCTTAAGTTAGGAACAAGCGTGACATGTCTGCAATTCTTTTGTGTTTTAAATGGTGGTTATACCGGCTGAGCAATTCAACTTCAGACAAGACCCTTTATTATTTCGTGGTCAAAGGCCTTTGTTGGAGGTCTTGTCTAGCTGTATGTCAAAAGTAAGTAAAGGTGAAGAGCCTGTAGATATGCCAAAAAGCAGTTACTCAAGCAAGTGGAAAAGATATAGTAAGGTCATACGTTTCGGATAGCATCCACTTTCCAGTTGCTTGAGTAACTGCTTTTTTGGCATATCTTATTACCTGGATATCTAATATTTATCGACGAATAGAGTCTGCAGACTTATTTAATATCGTCGATGAAGGTTAGACATCCAGGTAATAAGATATGCCAAAAAAGTAGTTACTCAAGCAACTGGATATGGTTTTGAAACGGTCAGACGTTTCGGATAGAATCCACTATCCTTCGTCAGTGACACTTTAAAACGTCTGACCGTTTCAAAACCATATCCAATTGCTTGAGTAACTACTTTTTGGCGTTATTTAGTATCGCCTTGGCATAAGAAATTACCGTGAAAGTCAACGCATGGCCATCTTTTATATGACTACAATTTTATTTTGGATGGAAGTCTTAATCTTCTTACCGTCAAAGTTCATGGGTTGGACTCAATCTAGTTAAGACGATTATATGGCTGGGATGTAAAACGCTGCTGGCGCAAATGTCAATGTACGAAGCGATAGGGTCATTGGCATCACTGGGAAAACGTACGGACATGGGCAGTATAATACTATGTTTTATTGTTTATTGTTTTATGAAAAAAAAAAACTTTAGCTGTTGCAGTTACATGCAACAGTTTTATTTTTTCCAGGAGTCACAAAAATACACAGAAAACATAGACACTGGGCATAACATACACAACATATGACAACATCCTACGGTTACAAGAACTTACAATCGTTGTACAAAATATCATAAAACGCATTACAACGTTTATCTCCCTATGCAAACTAAGCATAATCACTTTTTAGGCTCTTGTTTTTTTTTATGTTTACAATAGAATTGTGTAAGGAAGATAAGTGACATAGATTAGTTGAGTAAATGTTAATGATACATTTGTACCTCGAAATAATTAGACTTTGTATCTCAAGGTGGTTTGTTGATGATTTAAAATTCATCTTCCTAATATGCAGAGAAAAAAAATAATCTCTCGTTGGGTTCTTGTTTTTCTTTATGTTTACTATAGATTCATGCAAAGAAGATAAACCAAGATGACACTTCACAACATCAATATTTGGTAGTTGAGTAAATATTAATGAGACCTCGAAATGATTAGATTTTGTGTCCCAAAGCGAATCGTTGATAATTCTATGTTTATCTTCCTAGTATGCGGAGGAAACAAGATCAATCTTTTTTTTCTAAATGCACATTTTATGAGACCTCGAAATGATTAGATTTTGTATCCCAATGCGTCTTGTTGATGATTGCGTTACTTGTATTTCATAAAACATTTACTTACAACATCAATAATGAATATACATCAATAATCGTTAACCTCAATTTTACCCTACGCGGTCTCTGTAATTAGATTCTGCTTTTTCGTAGACCACATAGGTGAACTATATTTTAATTTAGTAGTTAGCGATGATTTTAACAACAAATTGAATCGGAGGACGGTAATATAACGTTCGAATGGCGAAGCTGACGTGTTACACAGAATGACCGTTATACCGGTTGGCCAATTCAAATTCAAATACCAGTTTTTATCTATAATCAAGGTTCTTTGTTGCAGGTTTGTGTTGTAGACTTTCTTTAATTGTATGTCTAAACTAGATATGTACATGTAGGTAGGAGGGCACTTAATGGATTTGCCTTGGCATTGAAAGTTGCTGTTAAATTCACATGGTAACTTGCTGCATGCAATATGTAGAACCAGCTCTGTCGACTAATAATGTGTACTTGTCAGTCGACAGATACCCCCTGCAAGTAATTCTAAAGGGCCCGTGCTAGGTAGAAATCCCTTGTTATGTGAAGTCTTGCTGGAGCCGAAACATTGATGTTAAGATTACTTGCTTGGTGTGATATCTATTCTCTGGTCGTAAAACGGTCCAAGTATATCATCTTTTAGGCCACAGCAAGTAAATCTTATGGATTATGCACGTAAATCTTATGGATTATGCACATAATTATTTCAGTGTCCTATGCACAGTGAAATAATAATGAAAAAAAACGAGATGGCTAAATTTTTTGCAATAAACACTAGAAACGTCGTAACATGATACTTACTATAGTGCCAAAACGTGGCATCACAACTGTCAAAGCATTCATTCCTGTATTGAAGAAGTGAACTAGTCTAAGAGTATTAAAAGTGATATTAGTGTGATATACTGGTATCACTTGCCAAGCTGGCAACTACATTCATGGCTTCCATATTGATGGCACTTTAACAACTATCCAACTAGTTTCATTTCAGCAGCTGCTATAGTCAAGGCTACCTCCCTACTGTCACTTCTACAAGTATCATTATTAGACTACAACACAACATGTTTGTCTATTTTGGTCTATCTGACCATCCCCGAAGAGGAATTTTTTTCTGAAATCAGGCGAAAATTAATGAGCGCGCTTATGTCATCCATAAAATTTCCTTGTTGTGGCTTTACACAATAGTAAAATGTACGCCCGTATCTCTGATTATTTGTATGTCGCATAAAACACGTTTGTCACTTTGATCTTTTTAATTCTAAAAGTGCTTGAAGCTAGTGCGTTATCACTTTTTGACAACATTTATAGATGAATATCATGTTTGGATATCTTTTTGATGCTTATAAATTATAGCTTTTCGGTGCCTGAAATATTGATATTTTTTGGTGACGAAATACGAAATACTTTAACCTCACCCATAATCTAAAGGTGTGTAAAGCAATGATAATTTAAGCGTAGGCTTAACCCAGACAGGATTCTGGTGGTTAAAAGATTATATGCAAAACTTCAAAGATTACTTAAAGGCGCCAGAACTGCTAAGATATTGATGCACTAGCTGAACGCTGACAGGATTTGGGTCGTTAAAAATTTAAATTCAAATCTAAGCCTTAGAAACTGTTGAGGATAAGTTACTTGAGCTAAACGCTTACAAGACGTAGGTGATTGAAAATAAGATTGAAATTGAACGTGGGATCCCTTGACGTTCACTGTATCAAGAAAAAAGTCGAACCCAAGAAGTTACAGTTTAGAGCTAATTCTAGACTTAAGTAGAAATATTCTCTACTATTCTACAATATTTGCTTGTTTGTCCCATGTTAACTGCAATTAGTTAGCTGTATCTTCTTCAGCACTATAAAGAAAAGAACTCAAACCCTACAAGTCACAGTTAAGAGTTAACATTAAGAATAGAGTAGACATATTCTAAACTGTTCTACACTATCTGTTTGATAATTTGTTTATGTGCCCTTTCGTGTTACCTGCAATTAAAATTTGAAAAAAAATATTACTGATAATGTTTAAAACCACTAATAACGTTTAATTACCACCAATACTACTACTACTACTTAAGTCGTAATCTTAAAGCGTGGGAAATACTAAAGATTTAATGCATGAACTCAACACTGACAAGTCTATCGTTAAATATCATACACTCAGGTCGTTATCTTTTATAGCCTGGGGAATGATTTACTTTGACAATCATTTTATTACCGAAGGATTTCAGGAACTCATTTCATGGAGGTACGCTAGCAATTATGTGTATCTAACGAGTTTATGCGTGCGCGATTGCAGCGTATGTGTAGTATTACATCAAGTTAAGATACGGCTGTCGGATGAAGCGCCAGTTCACCTTTATCCGAGGGTTAACCTTTATTCGCTATATTTAAAAGCAGCATATTCTTGGATATCAAGTCGATGGACGGTAGTTGTAAATTGCAATATATCCAAAATGGTGCTATTTAAAACCACCGTCCTTTGTCTTAATAGATATTGATAATGAATACATTCATAAATATCATTTTGAAAAACGGATATAGGTTACCCTGCGGATAAAACTGAACTAGCGTTAACGACAGAGGGCATCTGGGAATGAAGACTATAGAGAATTCTATATGAATCAAACAGCGAATAATTTAGAAATTTCATATTCAAACTAGAAAAGTTTATTTTTTAAACTCTTAAATTGATCTAGAAAAGTTAATTTTCTAAACTCTTAAATTGATCTGTTACTTTTATCAAACATTTTGGTCTTTTTTCTGTGGCTTTTTGTTCTAGTTTTGGAATACTGCTAATGCTAATGTCACGACCCTTTTCCAAAAAATCTGGCTATTATATGGTGCAATATTTCAAGAAATGGCAAAGTTTGTACCCCCCCCCCCAAAAAAAAAATGCTTCAGCTTCTTGTACCTTAGATAACTTATTTCCAATAATCTTACCATTACATGATGCAATCTTACAAGTGGCAAAGTTTGTTATACCAACAAACATTCCTTCACCTATCTTGAAATAGTTAAACTGTGATATCCCTCACGAAAATTGGACTCCCCCGAACTTTCGACTGCACAGCATCAGTCTTTGTCAAAGAGAAAACCACCAATCCACTGCTGTTGTGACGTCACGTTATGCAGATAGAACACGTGACTCAGTGAGCAGTGGATCATATGTCGCAGGAAGTCTATGGCGCCCACCTTCTCTATTCAGGGATGGTTGTAAAGCTATTGGTGGATGGTTGTCTAAGCGTGTTCTATCTGCATAACGTGACGTCACGACAGCAATCCATTTTTTTTGTGTTGGGAAATACTGTTCAACTATTTCACCAACACAGATTAACTTTCAAGTTAATTCATTCACCTACGTGTACTTTAGATAACTTATTTGGTACAGAGCCGAAGCGAAGTTACTGGGCCGCAAACATCGATTTCTTCGCCGCCTATATTTCCACTTCATTGGATCCAACTAAGTTGTAACTTGGAAGCAAATGAGGTTGCGAACTTTTTAGTAAGCTGGCAAAGTACATTTCGCTTCCTGATATTGCTCGGTCGTTAAACTACCCACCGTTTTATTGGAATCTTAGACCTTGTCGATTCCCCCATTATATGTACCGTTTGCGACAAGAAAACCTATTCAATGCGACGTGACTTGAATTGTAACATCTAGAACATGTTGTGAAAATAGATGTATTGTATGGCGTTTACAATATAGAAAATAAACGGAGTCAAATGTACGCTTTTACACATTGTCAAAAAAAAAGAAGAAAGTAAAGAAAGAATAAAAAAGGAAGTAAGAAACGAGTGAAAAAGGAGGAAGAATGAATGAAAGAAAGAAAATTGCAAAAAAAGAAGGAAACGAAGAAAAAATAGACAGAAATAGGAAATACAGAAGAAAGAACAAACGAAAGAAAAAGAAAGAAAAGATGAAAGAATGAAAAAGAGAAAAAAAAGGAATAAATCTACCAAATGAAAGAGAAAAAGATAGTAAGAAAGAAAGAAAAAAGAAAAAAGCATCTACAAGTTATAGTAGACGTACTTATTACTTTTCTATTTCTGCTTGAGGAAACTCAATCTCGCTTTGCCATGACCTCGGAGACCCTGCGCAATACAGTTAACTGACTTGATTGGCCATCGTCGCAAACCGTTATCCATGTAATAACAAATCGTAAACAAGCTCCTCTACCCTCCCACGAAAGTATTAACGTCTAGTCCTGTCATGCACGGAGACTTTGTTTGAGGTATCGCACGACAATTTGCGAACTAATCTTCGTGCCATTTTTATGGACTTACGAGGGATTTCACACGCCGAGACGTCGCCTCGATCAAAGCTCCTTAAGTGCTTTTCCTATTGAGGTGCTGTCGTCTGAAAGTCCTCTACGTCTTATCCGGAATTGGGTTATTGATAAGTGTGTGAGATAAGAAAGATGAGTCGGACTAACCTAAATCGCATCGCTCTTGAGCACACGTGTAAAGCTATGTACATGACAGCAGTCTACAACATATGAATATATTCTAGGGACGAAAAACACACGACAATACAAGCTTATAATGTACTACTGCCTTTTTTTAATGTAAATATTCAAATTTATTAAGTATCCATGTTCGATGGCTGACTTGGATGTCATCTGAATTGCCTAGTTGCAATTTTCATATTGAATAGTAGCGTTAACTTTATAGTAGAGTGCGTGTATTTCCATTTTCTTCCATGTCCACCATCTTGGATTTTCTCAATCTTGGAAACTTCAAAGCATGCCGGGATACTTTATTATGATACTTTGGGACTATCTAGTATTGTTTTTTGGGGGGGGGGTTGTTTCTTCGATTAATTGGCAAGTTTTTTACGAGATTCTTTAGTAGGTACCTCTTATACAAACGCATAGCAAATATCAACGCACAAGTTGGGTAATAAGCGACATATGTAAACTTTACAATTAAAACTGTTATTGTTGTTTCCTACAAACATGCACGCACACAAAAAAACACATGCAGGCACAAAAAGCACAAATGTATACATCATATAGAAGCACATAAACACAAGCACGCATACGCATGCACATGCAAAAAATGAATGCAAATACATGGGCTTCGAAAAACACGACATCAAGTAATATACTTTGGCAGCAGTTTGACAAAGCGTGTTTTAATAAACCTGTAGCTATCCGTACATATTAACTGTCAAACGTAGCCGGGGAACAATAAATAATTTTTCTATGCGTTTGTGAAATGTCTCGAAGTTGTTGATTTATTGTATTATTTTCTATAACAATATTGTGCTCACCTTCTATCTTTTGTATTTTCTACTAACAGGCATTCTGCAGGAAATGAAAAAAAATGTGATGCCCTTTTCTAGAACCTTTGATCTAACTTCCTGTCAGTGTCTCCAAATGACCAGCCTGTCGGGGGGAGGGGGGTATTTAACCTCCACTTTGATCTTCACTTTCTGCTACTCTACACAAACAGACATGCCGAAAACAATAAATGTCCAATGAACTTCAAGTACACATGAATGTTGCAACTGTAACAAGAGTTTTATGTGATGATGTCTATTCACGAATTACAATGTGTAACGTTACGTGTCGAACATGTTGTTATCGCTAACATGTGTGTGCTTTACAAATTGTCTTCTTAGCACCGAATCCTTTCTAGCCATATGTACTTCTCTCTGATTGACGTTTTTCTTTATTGTCTTTGTCGCTTTTGCCTCTCTCATGACGTAAGGACTGCCCTTGAAAACAAAAAGGTCACTCATTTTCCTCTCGTCCCCAGGCTCTAACAGACTGTCCCGGAAGATCCTGAGAACAAGATGACGAATCGCGCTGCCCTTTCCGTAGCTGTGTTCCTGGCCTCTGTCTGCATTATCGGCGCCATTAGAGGTACTGTGTTCATTCTGTCTGTCTCTTGTACGTCCTTAGGTGTCCATTAGAGTGGGAAAATTGTTGCTATTTACGGACAAGAATAGAAGCAAAGACTTAAATTGTCAGGAGTTATTGCAAAGAGAAAGGAAAGAAATATTCTCTAGGTCTTCCACCCCTGCAACTAACTTTTTTCAAAGCAGAGGTTAAGTACATATTGACGTAAATTTGATAAGTATAATTTGAATTTTGATGAAGCATTCATATATTTCTAGTTTATTTATGATATGAAAATTGTGTTTTAGTGTCAAATGCCTGTATTGTGACGTCATTGTGCTTTCTATCGATATCTTAAAGTTTGTTTTAGTCTCATGCTTATGCTTAATTTTTCTAACTTATTCATATGCTACTTACGTCGATTTATCAAATTTGATAAAGGATGGCCAACTTTTAGGCTTATCTTCATTCTTGTCTTGTGCAGTTGTGCTATCATTTCTACTTTTCTACTTATAATAATGATTTGTGCAAACTCGAATAAACAAAAAAATCAACAAGAACGACTTGCAAAACCAAAATTTGATTATCAGAATTTTGCACGTGGCTGTAACGGACAGCAATGCTTGATGACAACACGTGTACATGTATGCAGCATTCTATGGTGGGGACTTCTTGAGCGCTACCCCCCTCCCATGTTCATGTTTCAAGAATGACAATTGATAGCTAGAGCTAATATCCATTAAACAGGAGGTTGGCGGTCAAATTGCCTGTGTAGAATAATGGTCTTATCGTCCCATGCATATTCCTCGTGCTCCTACGGTACTGCACTTAATATCAATATCATGAAGGTCAAGCAAAGGACGCTCGCATTTGCCTTATACTGGCGTCAAGCTACGTTTTTCTACAGGTTTGAGATTTCAGCTTCGTCTTTCATCGTAAATAGATTTATGTAGCTTTTCCCAAACTAAAGCAAATTAAAGTACTGATACGGTAATGGTCTGAAACGATATTGCATTAGCATTAGGGACCAATAAGGGAATAGAGCGTAAGATATAGCTTTAGAAAAATGGCTCTTCGAAGAGGACCAAGGAAAAATTTTATCGTAATGTCAGCTAGTCATCACTATCAACTTAGGGGCAGTATAATTATGAAGGTAATTCATAGTTCAGTATTTTGTTGAGATACGATACAGATTATGTAAAGGAGTCAAAAGATATGGTAGTAGCAGAAGAGTATTTTTTGATGGAAGTAAGGTAGTAAGGAATATGATGACTGCTAGACATCAGTACCAACTGGATTGTCCGTTGCACTTTTCGATGATTAGACTATCTAGTACGTAAGTCGTACTATTACTCTTAGGATACCAATAAGGTAATGGGGGCATAATATATGACTTTAGAAAAAAATAGCATTTTCGACGTGGGCTAAAGTAAAAATAATTCTATTCTTAATACCAGATAGCCATTTACTAACAACTTATGGAAATATGATTATAAATGCAAATCATAGTTTAAAACCTGTTCTAAGGTTGGGACCAAAGAAAGATTTTTATTAATGCCATCATTACCTACAACTGTGCTGTAAAATTACATTATAAACCCAAGTCTTTTTCAATAAAACTATTAGGATAAATGCTACGAAATAGGGTCAAAGATATGGCATTACGGATAGTGGCTTTCTAGTTGGGACCAGATTCCATCATTTGGTTTTTTCATCGTAGAAAATGAAAATTTATCAGATTATGAACGTAAAACATGTTTCAGTATCTCTATTAGAATAAAGACCAGGTAATTGTAATAGAAATATATGATATTAGGAAAAGTGACTTCCTTGTTGAAGTCAACGTACAAAAATGTAATACTGGCTTACGATTTGCCGTCCACTTTTAAGCTGTAAGATTGTGTACGTAAATATTTTTTTTGATATTACTGTTTGTATCAACTTACGGATTTCCTCAATGTAGGAAGCAAGTCAATATCGTTCCAATTCACCCTCTCTGGTATTGCAGTTGGACCTGCACTTTAGTTTGGTCTATTAAGAATTCTCTTTCTTAAGGCACAATGTCTTTCACTGTGGGGTGTAAGATTGTGAACGTAATGTTTTTTTTAATTATTATTGTTTGTATCAATTTACGGATTTTCTCACTGTAGGAAGGAAGCCAATATCATTCCAATTCACCCTCTCTGGTATTGCAGTTGGACCTGCTCTTCAGTTTGGTGTATTTAAAATTCTCTTTCTTCAGGCACAATATCTTTCATTTGAACCTATTTGACCGCATGGGTTCCTTCAAGCTATAGCAGCGTTTACAGCTATTTAAACCCTCTGGAAACCAAAGAAAACGTTTTACATTACCACCAAGGTTATTGATGGCACACTCACAGCGTAATTGCCAAAGATTGAGCATTTTCCTTCAAGTCTTCTTCTTAAAAGGTTCTCTTTTAAGTTAATACACGCATGAAATATTGAAGGACACGCTCGTAGAATTTTCTTAGCTTGACCTTGGAATTTAGCTTGTTAAACGAGGGTAAACTGTGGTAAATGTTCGAAGACCAATTCTTGGCAATGCCCTTTGGTCAGAAATTGGCATGCATTGAAATCACCTCCGTTACCTATATGTGTAGGGTTAGTAAAATCCTCAAGACGTGTTTTCACATACATATTTGGTTTAAGTCGCGTACAAGAATATCTATGGAATTTTTCTATACACGTCAAAGGTTTGTGGTACGCTGTTCGAATCGCAAAGTGCAGAAAATCACTGTTTTTGTATGATGCATAAAAAAGAGTTTCCATGTATTTGTTTACTATTTTTGTTTTATTTATTGTCAATTTCAGTACACATTTGGTATATACAAATCGACTGATTGTCGAAAGTCAATAATACAATACTAAAAAAATCAAACAATGGCAAATATTAGCAAATGCTAATTTCTGATAAATTTACCTGATAATCTAGGGAAACGCATGATGCAAACAAACTTATGTTTTTATCCTTAAATACAATTTTACATGAATGAATGATTTGCATACTTCAATTTAGTTACCAGTTATTGTTAAAAGTTCTTCAGGAATCTTTTTTGCTAATATAGAACTCCATCCGATTTTGAATTCTTGCCTATTTCTTTTGTAACCTTTTGGAAAGCTTAAAGTAAATTCCCAATAACTGATGTACTGTACAAAAGCTAAAAGACAAGGAAAATGAATCACCATGTCGGTCAGTATCGAAGTAGCACCTACAAATAGATACATCCGGTCGTTAGGGGTCAAAAACGACACCATTAGTCCATTCCCTGCCCTTTAAGAGAGTTGTGTTTTGGCCTTTTCTTCATTTTCTCGTCTGAGAAGTCAATTTGTTTTTGTCAAATCCAATGGCTGTTGTAGAATCATGACATTTAATGTAGAGAGTCTATATATATTTACAAAATGATAACCACATGCTCATGACCACCTCATTGGTTCAACATTTTAAAGGTGGTATGATCTCACTGCACTTGCGTCACGCTCGCGTCACTGTGGGGTTCGAAAGATACTCAACGAATTTCAGAGATAAAGAACGATTTTTTTTTTTACTTTTTGTGTATTTCCTCGTCTTCTAAGCCATACCTATTACGCAACATCTGAATTATAAAAGATTGTCCAAAATTACAAAACAGTGACGCAGTGAGCGAACTCCGCAGTGACGCAAGCTTGACGCACGTGCAGTGAGATACCACCTGTACACTAAAGATGAACTGTTTTATCGATGTCTGAACTTGGCATGTCGCAACTTTTCTGATTTTAGAGTTGATAGATAACGTTGCCAGGCATATCAGATGACGAAATCAATGTTGCGAATCGGTAAAACGTAAAGCAGTGTCGTTTTTATAGATATCATCACGTACAAAGAAATGAAAAATGTCTTCGTCTTCAATTTTTCATAAAGCCGGTTTTCTTATATTCTTATGACAAATTTCAAAACAGGAAATAAATATAAAACGGGAAACACTAGTACTAGTACTGCTGCTATACTTCAGCTCTATAATTACCAACAAGGTAAATCTATCTGACACGCAGTATTTTCCCATTTCTTTGTTCTTTTATGTATAACTGATATTCTACTGTTACTCTATATCTTTGTCTTTGTTAAATCAATAGTTTTTTTTTTGTCACATATCTAGTGCAAACTCCATGGTAATAATTCACGAAAGACAAAAAAACATGAAGTAAAAAATGGAAAGAAAAATACCGGTCTTGGTACTGACTGTAACGTTACCTTTATTTTGGCACAATTCAGACGTACAGATTTGCAAAAGAAGTTCGGACGACAGCCGTCATTATATGTCGTTTCAAGTTTCTTTCCCAAGAACAGAGTGTCTAAGTATGGCGAGTATATCAAACCCAGGACCTATAGGTGCTAAGCCTAATGCATTGACTGTTACGCCACACCGACGCCAATATGGAAAGAAAGAGAACAACATACTTCTCCTATATACCTCTCCTATACAAAATGATGCATTTTATTCATAGTCACGTTTCCCATAGATACATATTCCTCTCTCGTTTTTCCAAACTTATTACTGTTAACAAGGGACCCTCACGTCCCTACACGTACGTCCAGACAGTCTGAACACCAGATCACTGATGAGGATTTAATGCTGATCTGGCGGGGAGTCCGACGTATCGATTGGGTTTAACGGTCCCGTCTGGCCTGGCCGAATAAATGCCCCTCTAGTTTGAGAGGGATTGATGGATATGGGATGATCACTACGGGCGTTTGGGCAGCAGGCCCATTTCTATACGTCTTCTTTGGGAATTTCAGATGAAAAGGCTTGGGTTGTACCGGGGTTAAAGAAGGGGGAGGGGGGCAAGAAGGAGGGTGATCGTTTTGATGAGGCAAAACAGTACCTGTTTGAAAATGTCAATCATTCATAAAAATATGAGGTCTTAGTCCTAGATAATATGGTCGACAAACGAAAGTCTACGATGTTCCCGGGCTGAGGAATGGAGAGAGGGCAGGAGGGAGGGCCATCGTTTTTGGTGACTTAGCAAAAGCGTTTGATGCCACAGTTTTGTATGATTTTGCTTATTTGATTGCATTGAGATAGCACATGTACATCTGTATCGGAATAAAGTAAGAGATAGGGAAAGAGGGAGGGCATTCGTTTTGGTTGAGCAAATCCGTACTTTTTTGTTGAATTTTTTTTTTCAAAAGCGTATGATATCACGGACACTGTACTGTAGAATATTAAGTTGCTTACACAATATATGCTTGTATACTTTGGCTATAGTAATGAAACAGTTTGGTGTGCACCATGGTTAAGAAAGGCAAGGCTTGCAAGAGTGAGGACAATCGTATTTGTGGAGGCAAATCGGTACTTGTTCAAAAATGTAGATTTTTCAAAAGCATTTGATGTGACATTCCTGATAATTTTGCCGACACATGTGCTTATCTGATATTCATTTGAGAACAAAACCTCTCAAATTGAACGCCAACTATTCTAACGCAAAGTAAAAGTACCTTTAATCAATTCAAGCATTTACCCACTAATTGTGGGACTAATTGTGTGGACGGTTGAATTAATGGATTCGCCGTCAAATTCTTCTATTGTACTAAGAACAGCCGATATGAATATCTTACTCATGCATATAGAATGTATAAAATATTGTAAAAGTCTGTAAATAATGCTGAAAACAAAATCCTTTATGCTTAAACTTCCAAAATCATCTTGTCTCCGTACGCAAATGGATATGTGATTTACTGTCAATTAACCGATCACGAGGGAGACAAAGTAGTGCAATTACACTACAAAATACTGCGGTAGCAAAGTAATATGGCCTTGGGGGTGGATAGAAAATTGAATTATATTCGCTAACTTCGTGGGCAATCGTCCAAACAACCAGAGCGGTCAACCATGGTGGTCGTTAAAACTAAGTTGTGTAACTTTGTCGTCGGCAATTTCCGGAGAGATTTGAATGTTCCCATAATCCCTTTGGAATAACGGTAGCTTTTGTGTGATAGAGCTAGCGGTGTGCACAACTGTCAAATAACGTAAGAACCAATCGCAAATTACATTACAGCAGGAGAAATATCGTTACAGAAGACTTGCATAGAATAAATGATGTGTTAGTGCAAGGTGAACGTTAATATTTTGCTGTTTACTATTTTTAGAAATACGTCATCAGTTAACGTTTTTTTATTCATCAAATAAGTCGAACTTTGTTCAACATAAGTATGTATCTTGCTCTTTCTTTTCCGCATTTTTCGTATCTCAACATCAATTTAGATACTCTATATTTTCTTTACAGTTGGGGCACTACAGAAGGTCTGAGAACAATCTTTTTGTAGGTTTTCTGTTTTTCTCAGTGTTTTACCTTTACCGCCGCCAATCCATTTTTATTCGTCCCTGGATGGTTCCTTGTATGAAATGACATGTATGTTTGATCTCCTTACTAACAGCTCATTAAGAAAGTCGAAGCTGGTAAGGTGTTGCGCATTGATATGTGTTTTCTTCTTGTACCCAGGTCTCCCAGCGTGCCGTGCGACAGACGAATGTGTGCAGGGGATGAGGTGCAAATACCACAGTACCTGTGGCTACTCCTTCTGTATGGTAAGTGTTACAGCGTAACGGATGTCTTAACAGGTGAACATGGTATTTCAGTACTGCTGTTGTCATAGGCTAGCACAAGGTGGCGCTGCAGCAACAATATAATGCTGCCCATCACGTGACTAACTCTGTATCACCCCGCATCCCTGTTCCTGACTGGGAAAGACTTAGCCCCATTAGCAGACCTTGTAGGAGCACCAAAATTATTTTTTTGTTATTTTTTTGTCCAATCTTAAACTTGGACAAGGCTTTTTAATGCCAGAGAAGGCGCCAGAAGACACTTAGAAAATTATAACATCTTGTATCTTGCCATTCTTGAAAAAAGAAATAGACTCAGCGCTGCTAGAAGATCTGCGAATGAGACAATTTTTTTAGACATTGATGCAGGGGATGAAACAGTCAGTCACGTGTAGGGTAATATTCCTAATTCAGAGCCAAAGGGTCAGTCAAGGAGGCAAATATTCCAGATTTCCTTAGTCACACTTGACAAACGGATGTTTCAGTCGCAAAGAAATGCCATGAAGCAGTGAAATCGAAAGAAATACCTATCAGCAAATGTTGTGACGCGGAAAATTGCAACGTTTTCTCACTCCTACAAATGTTAAAATCTTCCACCTCAACATCTGCTTGGCGGTGAAAGAACTACAAAATAACCTAGCTCATCAGGCGACTCTGTGTTTAATTCATAAATTGTTACTGAATGCCATGCTTCTTGGAAAGGTCTGGAGGTTGCCCTACTATGCAAGACTAATTCTACAAGGCCTTAGATTTTCTAGCATTACTCTGATACCCTGTATGCGACACGGGTCCTGATTTCATGCAGGCTTGTCTCATCCCTCATTGGAAAGGAAATCCGGCTAAATCTCAGTTCCTCCCTTTAGTTGGCCCTGTAAGTAATTGCGGATATCTATTCGACATTCGGAAATATCAGCGCACAAGGTGTAAGCCCCTAATTCCATACCCGTATTTCTCTCCAAGGATTTCGGTAATTTTGCAGGTGATCGCTGGGTTAGTACTGTAAAACCCAGAATTGTAGCATAGGGTAAAAAGCCATAATATTGCATTGGAAAAAGTGGCGTTGAGGAGACCAACGGTAGAGTCTTTAGGTCAACGCTCAGATTTTCTGATTTCGAGTCCACTGATATTTGCTCCGACATTGTTCCCTAGACAAAAATTACTACTTTTCAAGCTCTTTACTCAAGTAATTTTGAGTGCCTAGCTTTGGTTAGGACCTTCCGTCGGATAGGACGTTAAATGGAGGTCCCGTGTTTGAGGAGAGTCACACATTTAGCACGTTAAAGCCCCATCACACTTATTAAAAAGTGTAGGAGTCCTTCCTGTGTGAATGGATAAGAAAATCTATCAAGATATGCAAGTTGTACTGTTTAGTACAAATTTGGTGCGTTACACCATGAGATAACGGGTATGCAAAACAAGCAAAAAATAGTAGTGTATGCATTTAAGTTCGCGGTAACACCATGCAGTGTAATCTACTACTGCCATGGGACATGTTCGCGGTAAAGCGGCCACCGTGAAACCGCGAACATTAAACCACCGCGAAAGTTTCTGCATTTATATCCAAAAATTTTATCACAATAATGTTTATCATTGTTCATTGTAACTTGTATATCTCCTATGTTTATACCATGTACTCGCAATTACATTCCGGGCATGAGATTGCAAATAAACTCCATGTAGCAATCAAAGCTAATATGGAGGATTTACCACCAACATTTCATGTTTTGCCGGTCTTTAATATCAATATTACCCGGGCCCATATAGGAGCTTATGTGGTATTTCCATAGCCTGTATCGCAACTGTTTTTTTACGTGTAAGTAAATATAATCAAATCAAAGTGAACGATCATATCTAATATGAAGGATTTACCACCAATTTTTCCTGTTTTGCCGGTCTTTAATATCAATATTACCCGGGTCCATACAGGAGATTATGTGATATTTCCGTAGCCCGTATCCCAGCTGTTGTTTTTGACGTGTAAATAAATACTATCAAATACTATCAAAATCAACGATCATGGCAAATATACAAATATAAATGATTTACGGCCAGTTTGTCATGTTTGTGGTATATCCGTAACCCTTATACGTAACGCAGTTTTTTTTATGCACGTGTAAATAAAAATAATCAAATCAAAATGAACGATTATAGCTAATATGTAGGATTCACCACCAATATTTCATTTATTATCGGTCTTTAATATCAACATTACCCGAGCTCATACTGGAGATTATGTGGTATTTCCGTAGCCCGTATCGCAGCTGTTTTTTCACGTGTAAATAAATATAACCAAATCAAATCAACGATTCAAGCTAATATGAAGGATTTGCTTCCAATTTTTTTATGTTTTGCCGGTCTTTAATATCAATATTACCCGGGCCCATATAGGAGATTATGTGGTATTTCCGTAGCCCGTATCGCAGCTGTTTTTTCACGTGTAAATAAATATAACCAAATCAAATCAACGATTCAAGCTAATATGAAGGATTTGCTTCCAATTTTTTTATGTTTTGCCGGTCTTTAATATCAATATTACCCGGGCCCATATAGGACATTATGTGGTATTTCCGTAGCCCGTATCGCAGCTGTTTTTCTTACGTGTAAATAAATATAACCAAATCAAATCAACGATCCAAGCTAATATGAAGGATTTGCTTCCAATTTTTCGTATTTTGACGGTCTTTAATATCAATATTACCCGGGCCCATATAGGAGATTATGTGATATTTCCGTAGCCCGTATCGCAGCTGTCTTTTAGGGACCACTGGGCGCCATGTCACATCTATTACAATCAAACCTGACGTGGGATTTATAAGTTTTAAGCACACGGAGACAGATATAATTTGTCACCAGATGAAACTATCGCGGTTTGACTACTTTATCTGCATTCCAGATGGCGTTTGTACACATTGTGACGTCGTTTTCAGTCGTTTGTTCTAATCGTTTTATCTTATGGTTTCTCGCGAAGTAATATTTGCTCCCAGATAAGAGCAAATGTTTGTAACGCCGTTTTTATGCTTTTGAACCGGATAAATCTTTATGAATGGTTTGTGTTCATTACACGTGTGAGACTTAACTTTTGATGTTGCATCGGTGTAACGTTTTGGTAGGGTGTGTGGCCCAGACCCTAGCGTTTCTGGGTACGAATCCTCCGATATGCCCATTAACGTTGTGCTTATTAAAAAGCGCTTTACACAACTTTCCTCACATTACTAGAGAGAAAATGCGTGTTTAACTTCGGCTAGGGACGTCACTCAGAGATGACGTGTTTGAAGAGAGCCACACATCGAGCACTTGAAAGAACAACAAATTTATCAAAAAAGATAAGAAGTCCCTACAAGTGTGAATGGTCTGGATAAAGTGAATCTGTCTGGATATGCAGCTTGTACTGTTCATCACAGACCTGGCGTGCTACTCCACGCGGCGGTTTACCGGGAATGCAATAGAGAAAAATGCAGATGTATGGAAATTATTGGCTGCTTTCTACCAGCCTGACGTGATGCATTCCGACATTACTGTCCTTTCAATAGGGGGAGGGAGGTGTTGCCTGGAATGTTTGTATTGATGGATCAAAAAGGAAATTTCAAAAAATATATTTGCATGATGTATAATCGCTTTTACTTAGCTTTTTGTGTGCTTTTTGCATATTAAGCCCAATTCTAAAAATTACTTTCGCCTAGCTGCTATGGTTCAAGGTACTTAAATGAAGTGACAACGGTGTAAATGATGAGATAAAGGTATATAAAGGTAGTCCCACAACTAAGGCCATGTACTTTGTGCTGTTGGTTATCATCTATTGTGTCAAGCGCATGGAAGACAACTCGCCTCCTTCCACCGCTTTTTACCTCCCGACCGATTTTAGGTACACATTTCCACACTTAAGTGGAGTGAGGAAAACCGTGTAAAGTGCCTTTCCCAAGAGCACAAAATCGGTAGTATGATTAGATTTAAATCGACGAACACTGACATTTTCTTTTGGACAATGTGGCACTGCACTCAAATTAGTAACTTAGCATACACGACACAGACAGGAGGTAAATGTGGCCTTTTTCTCTCCGACCGAAGTCAGGTACCCATTTTTACACCTGGATAAAGCGAGGAAAGTCGTGTTGAGTGCCTTTCCCAGGAGCACAACGTCGGGGGCACGGCGGGTATCGAACTCGGGACCTCTAGATTCCGAACGCTCCGTTTCACCACACATGGTGCCTCTGACTTCTTTGCCAATCCCACTGCAGTCACGACACACGACTTCACACAACTCGACTTAAATGGCCGAAATTGATACCGAATTAAAAGGCTATAAGATATTTACGCAAAAGACTTGAACCGTATCATGATGGAAAACTTGGTAAAGAAACTTGTCGGTTTAGTCATTACGTATGCCCGCTAGGGAACGGGTTGAGTGACGTTGACGAAGCGTTCAATTTCGAACCCGCTATCAGTTAGTCTACAGCTTTCCGATAAAGCACATTGCTTACATATTCAATGAGTTTTTGCGCACTTGGCAGTTCTTCAACTATGGTGTGATGTAAAGATATAACGTGTAGAATAATCTTTTCCGCTTGGTATGATTCTAAACTTTGAGATTCGATGACAGACAATGGCGACAACAGATCCTATGGATTTCGTCAGGTACACTGACCTATTATGACCTTATGATCACGTGACTCTCGTTCATGGTAACAGGTACATTTTGGGTTGATATGCGTTCAAGATTCGTCTTTACCCAGAGATATCGTAGAGTGGGATATGTTATCAATTTGTATATATAGGAGCATTTTCGTTTTAGTTTCAATGAACACGTGCAGATAGATGTGCAAAAGCTGGGTGTGGTGGGTGGTTAAGTGTAATATAAACCAGCTGCTGCCGCGCATCGTGCCTGCGAAGCTGGTGTTTTACGCAGAATGGCCTGTATTTCTCAGTACGATATGTATTGAAAAATTCACATTGAAAAGTTTATCCCCAAGGGAACAACATCATGCACTCAGTGGCGTGTCAGAGGTTCAAACTCAGGACCTCTGGGTCCTAGACCAAACACCCTAACCATTACGCCAATGGAACGCCAAAAAATAATTCTGTTTTTTTTTTAAATCTTCTTACGATATGTTTAAGAATATAAACACTAAAAATGATTAATTTTCTTTTTCTGCAGGACACCAGTTGGTGTGAGTATGACTACCAGTGTAGCGGTTGCATGCGGTGCCTGTCTAACAAACTCTGAGAATGCATTTGTTTTTGTTTTTTCTGCAGGACACCAGTTGGTGTGAGTAATATTGACTACAAGTGTAGCGGTTGCATGCGGTGACTGTCTAACAAACTCTGAGAATGCATTTGTTTTTGTTTTTTCTGCAGGACACTAGTTGGTGTGAGTATGACAACCAGTGTAGCGGTTGCATGCGGTGCCTGTCTAACAAACTCTGAAAATGCATTTACTTTTTCTGCGGGACACCAGTTGGTGCGAGTATGACTACCAGTGTAGCGGTTGTATGCGGTGCCTGTGTAACAAACTCTGAAAATGCATTTCCTTTTCCTGTAGGAGACCAGTTGGTGCGAGTATGACAACCAGTGTAGCGGTTGCATGCGGTGCCTGTCTAACAAACTATGAGAATGCATTTGTTTTTGTTTTTTTTCTGCAGGACACCAGTTGGTGTGAATATGACTACCAGTGTAGCGGTTGCATGCGGCTCCTGTGTAACAAACTCTGAAAATGCATTCCTTTTTTTTCTGCAGGACACCAGCTGGTGTGAGTATGACTACCAGTGTAGCGGTTGCATGCGGTGCCTGTGTAACCAATGCGTGCAGCCGACATCCTGTAGGTCGGACCGAGACTGTGACAGGCCTGACCAGTGTATCTATCACATGGAGGGTGGCTACTATTGCGATAGACTTGTAAGTATGATAAAAGAATTTCATGATAAGTAAATCATACAGTTTCATGTTAAGTTTTGATTTTGAGTCGCATATTTAAAATTCACAAAGCACCACCACGTAACTCGCAATGATGATCAAGATGGTGGGTGTTCGAAGACAAGACACAAGCGTTTAGTGACAGTATCAAATGGTGCCCTTAGACCTCATCCTTTTTAAGCCTTTCCGTATTAACATTAGTCTACTAGATTATTCGACAAAAAGCACATTTAACTTTAATTGTATCATTACACTATAACGTTACTTTCTTTTCCAAATAACGGTATCCATTTCAAAGAAATCAAACCGCATTGACCAGCAACATTGGCGACGGCTATACTAAAACCTATGACTTGTAACGTTAACTTTAATTGCCTAATACGGTTCTCACACAGAAGGAAATTAACACCATCGATATGACGCCGGTCAAGCCGCACGAACAGCCGGTCGGGCCGGCCCCGGTCGTACGCAGTGCAGTGAGCTGGCGGGAACAGATGTTCCGTCCGCCGCCCTGTCTTAGTACGGACGACTGCCCCACAGGACAGAAGTGTGTTTACCACAGCGACTACAAATTCTCCTTCTGTAGGGTAGGTATTTTGGGCAACGCCTCAGGAGCGAAGCTTTAAGTTTTTCTTTAAAACGTTGAAGAGATTCACCAGTCACGTGTGGATACAGTAACTACAACAGTGACAGTTTTAAAAGGCAAGATACATACCTTCAAATTTTTATGTCTGACAGCAAATCTTGTTCACGGAGAGTGACCTAGTCTCGATCTCGCGAGAGAGCACGAGACTAGGACAGGCTTGCGTAGATCATCTGCCCCCCGTACTTTCTTTAAAACATTCTAAATAGAAATTTATCTAGCAAAAAAGCTTAGATTATTTATTAATACTTTCAAAGAAAAAAATGAACACAAAAGTTGCCTTACAAATGGTTCCCTTAGACGTAAATATGTGTTTGCTGATTTTGTTTGTTTGTTTGTGTTGTTGATTGTTTTAGGGTCCGCTGTACTGCCAACGTGACAACGACTGCGACAGGGGGAGACTGTGCTTGTACCACGACTGTAGAAAACCGCCCCCTTGCTACGGCGACAATTACTGCATCCCTCCACTCAGATGCTTGTATCACCAGGACGCCGGGTACTACTGTGACGTCAGCGTAAGTAACAATTTCTGAGACATGTCATGAGTAGGGTCGAGGTTGATAAGCCTGAAGAGAATACCAAGAGGCCTTGTTGAATGGGAAGTTGTAGCTTTTGTAACTTGTTTTATGCTTTTTGCACAGTATGCAGTGTTGTAGCCCCTTTAAACTGCATGCAGTTTGTTACCTTTATGATATTAACGTAATTTACATGCTTTCTGAATTGTTTCTATGTCTTCATTTGTTTTAAAGTGCATCCTTTTTTAATTCATACGTTCGACTAACTGTTTAACTATATACTACACAGGTATAGTGATGCATTAATCATTTCATTATGCCTTGTACATACATTATATTTCCTTAATTGTTTTGTGTTTCTATTTTCCAGATATCGGGAAATAGTTAACCAGACATCGGTGTACGCATGACCAAGCAGAGATCGTCCAGAAGATACACATTTCGTCCGAAATAACCTTGAAGACGTTCAAGAAAATTTCCTTTTTAGGAGTCAAATTTCTACAAAAATAAAATTGCTTAACATCCAAAAACGAAGTTCTTTCTTCAATGTGATCATTACTAGAATGGTTAATGTTAAGTGTGTCTAATGATAGAATTGAGTTCATAGCTAAAAATGACCAATTTCTACCGTGAGCTAGCCGTTAAGTTAGAAATTGGAGAAACTAAAATATAAGTTGATTAAAAAATAGATTGAGCTGAGATCATATCCCTCGGCAATGTTGTATACACCCTTACCGATTGTAAATAGATATAGATTTTTTTCTGTCCATGGGGTTGAAAACTATATTATATTCTAAAGCATTATACATGTGGGTACTTTCCTTGGTTTGGAATGAGGCATAATTTGGGTTTCAACAAAGCTTCTTATATAGGTGATGAAGACTTTCGAATGAAACCAATAAATCTTACTGTACGGTATATGACTGTAACACTGAAGTTACTAATTACCGCAAAAAAATCATGACTTAAAACTTCTAGTATGTATAGAAACATGTTTAACAATGCAATTTATAACACAAGAGAGATGTATTGACATTCTTGGGTTGTATCAGGTGGGCAAGTCGATGGATACAAAAACAAGCAAGTGGTTTATTTGATAGACGTTTTGATGGCTGCCTTTAACCTTCCTCAGAGCAATTTTGACTTGTTCACATTGCACTGCAGTATAGGTATACTAGTAGCTTCTTGCAGATGCGGTCCAAAAACGTAAATAATATACATGCTTCGCACACGTTTATGTATATGATACATTCATTTACGTTTGGGACCGCATTGTTAACACTACTAGTATATCTATTACATAATGTGTAAATAGTTTACGTTTGGGACCGCATCTGCAAAAAGCGACACCTATGCTGAAGTTCAATGTGAGCTAGTCAGAATTACCCTGAAGAAGGTGACAGACGGTCATTGATACGTCTGTGAAATGATTTAAAAGCACTTGGTTGCGTACAAAGAACATTTTTCTCCTGTGTATGAACGATGATTTTAAACGACTGGTGTACTAATAAGAGATATAATCATGCAATTAATAATATCTTACAACAAAATATATATGCGTAAAGAATATGTATGATGTATAACGCGATGTATAACATAGTATTACTAAACATAATGTGTTGTGTGAATCTTTATACGTGAATTTTTTGTATACGTAGCTACAATGTTAGATGTCTATGGGAAATATACATGTCATGTTTCATATCAATATATATGTATGTCGATGCACATGTCATGTTTGCATGAGATTGTATGTGCAACAAGTAGCACACGTTTTTAGAGGACTGGTATAATAATATGACAAATATAGCAAAAAAAACATAAATTTTCTGGCAACATTGTACATTGTATGTACATTTCTATAGGTGTTTGTACGATTCTAAAAAAATGTATGTAAGAAGCACATCAATTAATGTTACATGTACGACTACAATTGTGTTAAGTCATAATTTCTTTGGGGGTAAAATTGTCAGTGTGGCTGTAGTATTTGAGATGTTATTAAAACTCATAACGCCCATTGCCAATTGTTCTCTTGCTAACGTATTGATATCTCCAAGTCCATGTTCATAGAAAAATATTCGAAGTTCGCGCGTCTCCGGCATAGCAGATTGCTTCTTCACCTGCAGTTCATAGATTAATCAACAGGAGGCGATGTAACACGGTAACTCTCTTAGTTATGTCTGCAAACATCTCTGTTCATGTTACAATTTTGCAGGTGCTTACTTCGTATCTATCTGTCTTTTTGACACATGTGGAATTAATAAAAACACGTTTATGTGTGGTTTACAATTTCCATGCCATGTTTTGTGAAGAATTATGAATTCATTTTATAAAGATTGCAAACAATGATTTGTAGATAACTGTATGAATACTTGTATGATTGTATGAATAATACAAACAAACAACTTAAGCTTAACATTAAAAAGAAGACACAAACAGGGAAACAGATTCGTGCAATCATCCCCCAAACCAAGAATGGGACATCCCAGTGACTCGTAAAGAATCCTTGACCTCCAAATTCCAGCGGGTGCACTTCCGGGAACGGGCAACGATGGCGTCTAGTGCATTTAGCGAAATAACCGAAGAATTTCTCGTCTGCCAGATCTGTTTAGACGACTTTAAGGAACCTAAGATGCTGCCGTGTCTTCACACCTTCTGCCAGCCGTGTTTGGAGAGGCTTCTTGCGTCACAACGGGTAGCACATCTCTCCTGTCCGACGTGCCGACAGGACGTGCCCCTCCCAGAAAATGGCGTCCAGGGCCTGAAGGCCAACTTCCTCGTTGGTAAACTGCACGACATTCTTCAACAAAAACGGAAAGGAACAGGGCTAACATCAAAGCCAGGGGCGGATGGAGTCCCCTGTACGGCCTGTGAGAGAGGCAACCCTGCCGAGTACTACTGTGTGGAGTGTACCGACTACCTGTGTCACGTATATAACGACACGCACCGTGGGCTCAGAGTGAGTAGGTCCCACAAAGTTGTACCAATCGAAGACCTGCTATCAGGCAAATTTTCCACCGAGCTCCCATCAAAAGAGACCACAAAATGTGAGGATCACAATGAAGTAGTCAAGTTCTACTGTGACACATGTCACCGGGTCATCTGTCTGCACTGTGTGGTAACGGCGCACAAAGATCACCAGTATGTGGAGATAGAGAAGGCGGCAGAGAGGGAGAGGGCAAAGATCAAGGCAAAACTGTCGTCAGTCAAGAACACGGCAGATCTGCATGAGAAGTGGATGGAAGAGTTACAGTCAGTAAAGAACGATTGGCCTTTACAGGTACAGCGTACAGAAGAACAGATAGAAAAACAGGCAGAGGCTATCATAGAGGCCGTTCAGAAGGTGAAAAGTGAGAAAATCAGTCAGCTTCGCGCCATGAATGATGCTCGGGAGAAACAGATGGAAGCCGCCATGGAGGCAGCTGAGATGGACCTGGCCTCAGCCAAGAGCTGTGTTCATTTCACGGACAATGTGTTGGAGTACGGGAGTCCAGCTGAGGTCATGTCGGTGGCCGGAGAACTGACCGCACGGATGCAGGAAACGACAGACATAAAGACCACTGAGAGGGCTGAACTGACCAACGGTTTCGTGAACTTGACCTTTGACCTTCCAGCATGTGCATTGGAACACGATGTTTCGAACTTGATCGGATGGTTGAAACAAACTACAGTGACATTAACAAACACACAGTCACCAGTTCGAAGGGACGTTGTGAAAAAGACTACTTGCAATTGGATTCCAAAACTGCTAAAAACCGTTGGACAGAAAGGCAAAGGACATGGTCAATTTAAGTGTCCTACATCACTTGCTGTCACCGCAGATGGGGACATTGTAGTGGCTGACCGTGATAACAAACGCCTTCAAATTCTCGACAAAGATGGCGCCTACAAGGGGAAAGTCAGTTTAAAGTTTAAGCCATTATGTGTGGCGGTAACGGCAAACAGTGAGATTTTAGTGACAGGAGACGGACACAAGATTCACGTACTGGACAAACAGGGGAGGGGGGCTCGTGTCATCCAAATGCTAACGGGCGTTGTAGAGAGAGATAAAACTACACAAGGCATCGCCGTTGACGGTTTAGGGCGTATCATCGTCACTATCGGGTATCAAGTCTTTGTACTCAGTC
This sequence comes from Branchiostoma floridae x Branchiostoma belcheri, assembly GCA_019207045.1. Classification (NCBI taxonomy): domain Eukaryota; kingdom Metazoa; phylum Chordata; class Leptocardii; order Amphioxiformes; family Branchiostomatidae; genus Branchiostoma; species Branchiostoma floridae x Branchiostoma belcheri. The sequence goes on along the minus strand of CM033033.1, from coordinate 20,940,711 downwards.
CCAGTGGTGACGTCATTCTGAAGTTTGGGGACAAAGGTCAAGGTCAACAGAAGCTGGGTTCCTCCCTTCGTTTGACCGTCAATAGTAGCAACCAAATCATCATCAGTGATTTTGGAAACGACAGCCTGAAGATATTTGACCCCACCGGTCGTCATCTCTTCACGTGTGGGTCACGTGGCTCAGGACCTGGACAGCTGAGCGGACCCTACTGTGTCATCACGGACAGCGAGGACAACATCATCGTGGCTGACTGGAACAGCCAACGCGTTTGCATGTTTAGTTCTGAAGGCACATTTATCCGGCACGTGCTGACACGGGAGGAACACGGACTGGTGTTTCCAAAGGGACTAACGCTGACTCAAGACGGGCATTTGGTCGTTTGTGATGAACATAACATCAAGGTATTCAAAATATAACAGTCAGGAGTTCCATTGAATATTCACTACAATGGCCGACAGGATTAAAACCAAGATTATTTTTACCTCTCGAAATACTTTTTACACGGAAGTTTCGGTGGAAAGCTGTCCCCTTTTTCAAGGCAATACTGACTGGTTCACATTAAACTGCAGTATAGGTGTCGCTGCTTACAGAAGCGGGTTCAAACGTAAAGTATTACAATATTACATGGATATTATGACTAATATCTTATTATGGTCAGACCACGGCAGAATTAGTGGACTTTCAATGTTAGAAAAAATTTGTAACAGTCTATCCAAAATTGCCAAATCAACTTCGCTTTTACGGGCATAAGTATTAAACATTTTTCAATTAAATATGAGACTGAAATTTACTGGAATATCAATGCAATGATAACAGAATCGTTGCAGACTCCGCAAATATACCAAGATTCACTAAACTAATGACACTACTAAAATAAAGTCATTTTGTATTGTATCACTGTTGTATCAGGTGATTATTGTAATTTTCAATAATCACAGAATCACGTTGGCGTCGCGTCACGTGGCGATAGGGTCCTTGGCCCAAGGTCCACGGGTCCTCGGTTTGAATCCAATGATATATTTCTAAGATATACTTGAAAATACACTATTCGCGCATTTCTTCACTTCTTTCCGGTAAAAATAAGTACCTAACTGTAGTTACACTTATGGTCACCGCTCGGATATAGGACTATAAATGGAGGTCAAGTGTTTGAAAAGAGCCACAACTCGAGGACTTACAAAATCTACCTCACTTATGAAAAAGTAAAGGTACTTTAAAGTGTACATGGACTTTGAAGAATTTTGAAATATGTTAGGAAATGCAGCTTATACCCTTCATTGCACAACTAGTGTATTACTCTATTCTCCAAGCAGAAGTTATCACGGAGGTATAGTAGAATTCGTGAAATTTACTGGCGCCCTCCCCTCCTGGTAATTTTCGACTACTACCATAACTCCGCCACTCCTTTTGTGGGGCCGCGTAGCACGGTGGTAGTGTATTCGGCCCGTGACCGAGAGGTCGCCGGTTTGAATCCGCCTGCCGTGTTGCCGGTCTTGTGCCCTTGGGAAAGGCACTTTACACGACTTTCCTCACTCTACTCAAGTGAAAAATGAGTCGTCCCTCGGATAGGACGTTAAATGGAGGTCCCGTGTATGGGGAGAGCCATACCCTATGCACGTTAAAGAACCCGCCACATGTGCGAACATCCACCCGAGCGGATCAAACCATTCCGGCCAAAATAGGGGTAGGGACTCTCCCGAGCAGCCCTCGTAACCCCTGCTTCGCCTATTGGGTCAGTTAGTCCTCACTCATAGTGAGAAATTGGGCTGTTACAGTTCCAATCATGTAACCCGTAACCTTGAAGTGGCCTTCAGGCCTTGTTACGTGGTGACCATTGAGTAAAAAAAAAAAAAAAAAACACCTCTGCTTGGAGAATAGTGTAACACCATAAGAGGACTCAATGTAGCATGCTTCCTCGGCTGCAGCAAAGACCCAGTATAAATATATACCATCGGCAAATTGTGTATGATAAGCCCAGATAAAACCCACAGAGAGGCTGTATCATTAGGCAATTCACCGGGAATGAAATACAAACTAATCAGCGAGGGTGTGAATTAATAACAAACCCAGTTCTGAGCTATCAAAGTAATTAATTATTAAAATAAACAATGTTCGTAATCATGGAGATTAAGACTATTACAAAATGTATATGATACGCCTCATGACAATGTTGCAAAGTAAGCATTTTCAAAGACAGAAATGTAAAAATTGACGTAATAGAGTAAACGATTTTCAGTCAAATGTCGGGGTTATCTATAGAATGTCTAACACATACTATTGATCACCGATGACGTTGTTGATGGTAAACAGATGCAATTGTTTGCAACACGTAAGCGCTAAATCTACAAAAATAAAACCGACAACACTAGAATAAAACAATCGAAATATAAATACAGACTATGCGCACTACTCATCAACCAAAAATGAATTGTAAGGTATCATTTGGTATAGGAAATTCGTGAAACTTATCGATGAATGATATGTTCGGAGGTCAACAGTTCATGCTATCTTGACATTGTTTGGAGAACCTTTTACCAAGTTTTGGTGCCACGATTTCGAGCTAGAGATTTTGTGCTCAAAGGAAATTTAAAACTGAGCCAAATGATCATTGACATATTTGGCGAGTGCACAAAGCCTTGAATAAGAGAAAGAATTACAACTTGTTTTTTTCCCTTTAACACCAATAGCTGGCTTGTTGATTTTGCACAGCAGGTTTTGTATCCTTTGTGTATATTTTTCAGAGGTTCTGTTTAAATTTGTTTTGTTTTCTTTTTATATTTACACTTACAAACAATTACAACGGACTGTATCCTTGTTATTTTTGGAAGATTAGACTTTAATTTATAGAATCACCGGGTGTGAATCGCGATTATCACAACGGAAGCTGCAACTTAAACAATTCTGCGGATGTTTGTTTTCTGTAAACAGTTTGAAATAGCGGTTGATTTCCGGACACGTAAAAACAATTTTTCACTAGTCACCGGTCCACTGGATGTGACGGCTGCTACATTTAACCTGCATCACTGAACCTACGACAAAAAGCACCCAGGTAAGACTGTCACAATTCTTGATTTTTAGTTACGTATTACAAAAAGAAAAGCGATGTTTAAGTATGCCCCTTCCTTTTATTGATTAGTTCGATTTAGATGTTTGCTTAATGCTAATAATAGCAGGTAAAGCTAAGGGCACAACCCGCCGTACTTTGTCCGTACGTTTTTTTGTTTTTTTTTGGAGGCCACGTCCGCCACGTATTTCTGAAAACGTTCAGGCTGTACAGGGCAGGCGCGTTGCTCGTACTGGCGAATCTGCAGCCCGATGACACACACAGTTTCTCCCGCATGTAAAGTTCTACGGCGTGTTTGCGTGCTCCAAAATTCGTCGGATTCCCTACGAGTTCGTACGGAGGCAGTACTTACCACTTTCGGATCCAAAAAGATTGCCCATGTTTTGGCACGTAGACAGCACGTATTTGCACGTACGGCGGATTATGCCCTAAGCTTAAACGTAGCAACTCGTGTGTATGATGTTCCTTTCTAAACCTATTTCTGAGACACTCGTGTATATAATGATCTGGTATTGACCACACGTGTTGTTAGTTTTAAAGGAAGAGGCAAGTCTTTACTAAATTTATTTGTCTGATGTCGTTTAACTTTTTGGCATTGTTGCTTTTCTTTCTGACATAATAGAATGATTATTTTTTTACCTTTGATATTAAAATACAGTATTTTACATATCATCAGAAATGAGGAGAATTAAACGTACATTTCACTTACCAGACCATAGTCCTCGTAACATCTTGACAACGTACACATATGTATCTTTTTGCAACCTGAACGTTAGGTCGTGTCTCACTGCACTTGGTGCACCGGTGCGGCACTGCGGGGTTCGAATTCGTTCTCTACGGTACTTCTGTGTTATTTTCGCCTGGCGCATCCCCGTCTCATATTCAGCCGGACGAAAAGGGTGTGCCACCCCGTAAGGGGCGGTATAAAACCAACGGTGCTGTAATACACCGTATGACTTTTTCCCAAAATTTAAATATTAGAAGACAATAAACTACACAAAAAGCAGGAAAATTCGTTCTTCCTCTCTGAATTTCGTTCAGTAATCTTTCGAACCACGCAGTGCCGCACCGGTGCCTCAAATGCACTGAGATATCACCTTTTCTCAGCGGCCAAGTTTTCATATGTATTTTTTCTTTTTCTTTCAGCTCCACCATGATACTATCTGCAACCTTCCTAGCCCTATCTGTGAGTCTTAGCGCTATGACTAGCGTTGAGGCTTTGAAGATTGGAGCCTTCAACATACAGATTTTTGGCACCAACAAGATGGAGAACGGAGATGTAGCAGACATGCTCGTCAAGGTAAGTGACAAATATAGTGGTGGGTACCGGTAACATTAGTTCACCTTAATCCTTGGGGTAACCTAGATTTGTTGCTGTCAAATAAAAACTGGGTATTTAGAGATTTCACGTCAACGACGTGGAATTCAAATGTCAACATTTTAAAAATATTGCAGCGTGAAACATCCTTCCATCTACATAATGATCCCCAAATACCCTATTTTTAGATCCAACGGATATAGGTCACCCTACGGATAAAGCCGAACTAACGTTACAGAAAATTCAGGTGCAGGTGAGTTCATCAAGTCCAGATTATCAGGTCCGGGTCCAAATCTGAACGTAATTGTCCCTAAGTCCACCCGACCTTCTTCTATAAACTTACAAATAATAAGACACAAAAAAATTAAACAAACCTGCCCAAGGACGCACTTGGGGGAAGTTACCACTTCAAATATCAAGCCATCTTTGCACGCACTGGCACATACAAATACTCGTGTTTCCGGATCCTTACAAATATTCCGGAGTGGAATTCCCTCCCTTGCACGGAAGTAATTTCTCCCACCGCTGAGTGCTTCCGTGCCAGGCAGGAGGACTGCCCGCCCTAACCCGGGAACTTTACCCCCCACCCCTCCTCCAAATGTTGGCCCTTGTAGTGCTATTTGGGGGTACCAAAGGAGAAGAACAACAAAAAGTTGTGAATGGCACATACTCAAAATAATGGTCCATTTAGCTAAAAATCCGTTTTTCGTATTTCTAGTGCACTCTAACTATTGATAATTTTACTCTTTCGAAGACACTTTGTGGTTCTTAACTATAGAAATCCCCAGAGTAAATCGAACACTTGCATTCAGTAGGTCGTGCGTTCGATCCCCGGTCGAGTCATACCAAAGACTTTAAAAATGGTACATGCTGCTTTCTCTGCTTAGCACTCAGCATTCGGGAAAGAGTATGGAAGTTGAACACACACCCTACTGTAGGGATTGCGTTGTGTGGCCCAGGGCTAAGGAAACAGAGATCGGCGCCGCCCTATGCGCCATCAGGCGCGGAAGGGTTTAACTTTAACTTTGTACTGTTGCCTTATAGCAAATAGTGGGTTTGCATTTACGTGACTTTGATGTCTGTTAGCCATATTGATGGATCAAATGCGCCTGTGAACTGTAACATGTAACGGTTACAAACATCGTTACTATTGTTTACTCAAATTGTATCATGTTTTTGGCTATATAGTCAAAATCACCAGTCTACTAAATCTATGTTTAGTTTTAATGACTGGCGGCCATTTTGGATCCAACCATTAACCGTCACAGAGGCAGTTATCTAAATGTTATTACAAGTTATGACGTCTCTTTACAAATACACTGCACAACGGCCTATCAAGTCGTCAATACCTGGGTCGTTGATACAATGTATATCCTTAGGTGATACTAGGTCGTACCGCCATATGTTGCTTTCTCACCCTGATGATGACGTTTTAACGTTATAACATTATTCCGACCCATTTGTTTTGTACCTAGTTAGACGAACTCTGTACCTACAGAATGGAAATGTCCAGACTTTGCATGATGTACAAAATGACCAATAAACTGGTGGACGTACCGACTGATAAGTATCTGACACCAGCTCAAAAGTGAACTAGAAACAGTCATGCCTTCAAATACTAGAGTTACCAACCTAGGATTGATGCGTTCAAAAATTCGTACTTTTCCATAACAATCGTAGAGTATATTATCACCAAACACAGTAGGTACATCTCCTCAGGATAGTTTTAAAGAACGCTTGCAAATAGATGTCGAAAGTCCAAAAGTTAGGTTCGACGGGTCGTTATATAACAGTATAATATAACCAGCTGCTGCCGCGCCGAGTGCCTGCGAAGTTGGTGTGTTAGGCCGAAGGGCGGTTATACCGGCGATATATGGATACAGATTGGTCATTTACATGTTCATTAAGCTACTATACCATAGAATTATTCCATTTTTTTTTGCCTTTGTGACACTTTGATATGCATCCCTATATACGGATATTGAGACTTTTCAAAAATATATTTACACAGATATGTATGCGGTACGACATTCTTTTGATCCAAGAGATACGTGACAACGAAGGGACCGCCATTTTGGATTTGCTAGACAGGGTCAACAGGTGAAGCTAATGTTTATGTTTCTTTGTTTGTTTTGCACTAATTCTCATAGACCAAAGCAAGAAACTTTTACGCGACATACATGCGCTTATATGACAAAAAATATGTTTTGTCGTGAAGAAGTGACACTTGCTTTTTTGCATTTTGCGACTTGCAGTCGCAAAATGCCTTCTGGCCAGTGTAGTCGCCGTTGTGATGTTGTGATGTTGTGATGTTGAGATGAACGGACCTGTTCAATCCATGCCAAACATTTGTATACCTGTTAAAACAGGCATTTCTTCAACATTTTCGTACTAGCGCAGTGGTAAAGTTTACGCATTCTAAACCAATGAAAAAAACGTTCACACACGCAAACATTGGCAAAATGCCAGCTTTTTTAAAAGCACTTGTTTCCTTTAATTCTTGTTACAACTTTTATACTGTCTTGATTGTTGTATCTATCATATTTACACTATCTCACTTTTTTGCAGTCTGCATCCCTAAACGTTGCCTGTTGTGGCCGTAGATGTCGGCAAATAAAAGAATCTTGGCTTGTGTGTGGAGTCTAATCTTCAATTGATAATGAAAGAAGAAAATATAGCATACGATTTCTAAAACAACATTACGATCTATTTAAATGCAATGACACGAATAAAAAGATGAAGTACTCTGTGAAATTTATTCATTTAAGTATTGGGAACTTACAAATAGTAAATTTAAAGAATACTGATACTGGTATATCTTCGCGGAGTACTAGTATATATCTTTATCTTGTACTACTGGGCCTGGCATTCTATTACGTAGCGGTGTCGAATATTAACAATTACTGTAGATTCAGCCCCTTTTGTAGTTTAACTAAACACACCCAAGCCCCCCCCCCCGCCTCCATCGACACACAATTAACCCATTCATATGATAACTCTATTGCACAACAATTGTACGAGGTACAAAGTATGGCATCTACATAACTACAGTTCTATAGCTTAACTAACTAATACAGGAGTTGTAGTATGGGATAAGCCTCTTACAATCATTGGAAGCTTTTACAATCAGTTGACGAGTTTCTAATATCCAAACCTTCTTTGATATATTTTCCTATATCTGCCATGCAGGGATTGTCACATGTCATGATGTATGGTATATACATATTAAGGCCTTTGTTTTTGTTGGATTGCACAAATGAATCATTGGTGGTTGTTCTTTTTAATAGTCGTTTTCTTTTTTCGAACGGTTTCTGATCCAGAGCTGGCCCTGCTGACTACGCCATGGTGATAAGTGACCGACTCGGCAGGACAAATAGCAAGGAACAGTACGCTTTCTTCTACAGGTAAAGTGTGATTCAGTTATCCTGTTTCTAGATTTTGGTACACAGCATACATAAAAAAAACCTCTTGATGGATTACGATATCTACATTAATTTTGTAGTATTTTTTTAGGCCGGTGCGTAGCACCGACTATGAGACGGGAGAAGCGGTTGCATGGATGCATGGATCGGTCACTTTAAACAAATAGCCCTTCTATACGTGCTATTGCGTAATCGAGCCAGCGTGGCCGAGCGGTCTACAGCACGGTACCTATCTCCCGTAGATCGTAGGTTCGGACCCCACTTGCTAATTTTTTTTTCTTTGTTAGATAAATCTCATGTAATGTTTTTTTTTTAATTGAAGAAAGACCAATTCAGTAACTCGATGTTTAAGAACTCTTTTTTTCGTGTGATTTTGTTTAACATCCAGGCTTTTTCCAAAATACGCACCGGCCAGCTTTTTTCAGAAGCTTTCTTGTTTATTATAGGACTCAAATATGTGTAACATTTCTAGTTTATGGCAGGTAAAACATTAGAAAATACAAATTAAGCGTGTAAAAATTCTTTTCTAAGAACATATAATATATTATTTGATTGTAAATTTTGAGGTGTTCAAAGGTGTACATAACCAAGCATAGATTTCTTGACTTCTTCAAACGCCGTGCAAGGAAATATTTCTACCGAGGTCTCTAAAAAAGAATTGCGTTGTAGGAATCCGTTCCTGCCAAAATGAGATTTTGTTCCATGAAAATACCACAAAGCAGACAAAATGCACATACCTCTACTACATGTCACTGTGCGACGGTGCTTTACAAGCAATAGGCGACACCTATCGGTTTCTGTTAGTACTACCATATGCTACCCCAGTCATGTGTTTGATTTCAACCCCTACAGGACAGACGTTGGACTGACGCTGACCAACTCGTATCACTATGACGACGGGGACGAATCAACGGGCAACGACACATTCCAGAGGGAACCGTTTATCGTCAGATTCTCCTCAAATCGAACTGGTGAGGGTAACGTTAGAATCTCTACTAAGATACTGAGAACAGATTCGTCAATTGAACATGGTATTCTTTGTTACACAACCTCCATGATTCCTCTGCATACGTTTCAACGATTTGTCTGTCGACTTCATCAGTGTTTAATGATAGCCTCTTTTGCAAACTTTGAGCGGGACTGTCTTTTATTTACCGGGAAAGAGTGTGTCTAAGATGGACATTTCTATAGAAAAGTAGTTTACCGTGGACGAGACTTTTGCCCCGCTTCTTTTTATAGGCAAATCCCGATGCTATCGATGCTAAGTTTACATGTCAGTGTTAGTCGGACTTGACCTATTGTGACTTAATAACTTGACAACAAAACGTAACAAACGTAGTAAATTACTTATTCTACCACCCATTTTGACGAAAAGACAAGAGTGCGGTCCCATAGGCGATTGTCTATACCCCTCTCCTCGTCTCTATTCATAATTGTTGTAGACCTTAGATTATAAAAATGCTTCATTTTTCTTAGCTACAATTTCAATAATGTGCTCTGTTTTCTTCAAATCTCTAGTTGTTGACGACTTTGTCCTCGTGGCCATCCATACCGACCCACAAGAAGCAGTCTCAGAGTTGAAGGAGCTTGACTCTGTCCGAGAGAACATCGTCTCCAAATGGCGCATCACGGTATGTTTACCCGACAAAACCTTAAACAACTTCAGGCAACTTCTTCTTTGCTTGCTATTGTATACGTGTCCCGGTGGTGCAAGAGGTAACTTAGCCCCACTGGTCCATATGGATGGAATTTCGTGTATCCGTGGGTCTCGATTCTACGGTCGGCCATCGAAAATGTTGAAAGGGTTCTATTCGAATGATTCAATATTTCAAATTAAGGTAGCAGAACACAGTATTTATCCACGAACCCCAGGGTCTATGACGTGGGTACAAAAAGTAGTACGGATAAACTTGTTGAAGGAGAGGTGAAAAGCCTTATTTGAGTGGCAGCCAGATATAACCTGTGCTGCGTGGTCACAGAAGGTGCCGACTCTTAGACTGTATGGTTTGAATTGTGAAACTTTTCTATTTCATGTATAAATGCGCCCCATTGCGCAACTGCTCTTCTAGTGTGACCCGGCTGCAGTTATGTGACCTCCGCAGAGCGGCGTTTCAAAGTGGGCGTGAAAGGGCAATGCACCAACAGGATTTTGTTGTTTTTCAATATTTTGTGGCTTGTACCCTTAACTGGAACATTTCCATTTTTGGTATTCCTAAAGTGAACCCTATTATACTTTTTTCCACGTCGAAACCTGTCACCTTGAGGACCTTAACTATAGAAATCCCCATAGGTCGAAAACTGTGTTCTGCTACCTTGATTACGCAAAGCGTATTTCAGATAATGAAGCGAAGTATTAGAAAACGTAAGGCGTAAGCTTCAATGCCGAACCTCTGAACGTAAAATGATAACAAAATGACGTAGCGAGCTGGGGCTGCATTTACTTTCTTTAAAAAAAAAACGTCATGCTTTGGCTAGTCATCTATAACCATCTATTTACTATTTACGAATGCAATACCTACGTAAATCGCTAGGTGGCGTACCTTCCTGGTCCTGTTCCTTACTGATGATAGCTATGCTACGCATGTGTGTGTGTGTTTGTGTGTGTGTGTGTGTGTGTGTGTGTGTGCGTGTGTGTGTGTGTGTGCGTGTGTGTGTGTGTGTGTGTGTCTATGTGTATACTATATATTCCCAGACGATCATACAATTAACGCTGCTTGAAGAGGAATAAGAGAAATGTCACTAATATTCATCTACAAACAATCGCTACTTTCTCACAGAATATCATGATCCTGGGAGATTTCAACGCCGACTGTGATTTCGTCCGTCCCATCCATTGGGACACCATCCCCCTCTGGACCAGATACCGGACCTACGATTGGCTGATTGGTGATGACGTCGACACCACTACAACCTCGACCGACTGTGCCTACGATAGGTTTGTGTGGATCTGTAAACCATTCAGTGATCAATTGATAATTAACAACTTGTTATGGATGGTTTGCGCTTCTTTGCGTTTGGGACCGCATTGTGAATATTTTGCATAAAGCTGCTGTTTGCACATATGGAAATACTTTGCGTTTTGTGACCGCATCTGAACTGTGAGCAGCGACACCTGTCCTGCAGTACAATGTGAACCAGTCAGATTTGCCCTGAAGAAGGTGACAGATGGTCATCGAAACGTTGGTGAAAATAAAGCAATGGTTGTGTAAAAAGAGTCTCTTTATTCAGTGACTTACCAATCTGATGAAGCTATTCAAAGACCATATGGAATAACTTCAGTTGACCAGCAAAAGATTTGAATCAAAACCTCGCCAGTGATGTCTAAATCAGCGATTTTTACATGTCTTGTTTTAGGATTGTGGTGTCCGGACCAAGTCTGAGGGGAGGTATAGTCCTGAACAGTGCTGGTGTCTACGATTTTCCGAATGACTTAAACCTGCTTTGTGCCTGTGAGGTAACTTGAATATGGAGTCATGTTTTGATAAAGATTTTTTTTGTGGATCGATGTCATAGTTTATGAATTGTTTTTGCGCACCTATGTTACTCTTGACATAAAGAATGTTCCTCTTTGTTGCTCTATTTATGTCCCGAAACTTTTATTATTATTAGTCTGCGATTTGTTCCCAAAACATGTTATTTCTAAGCTAATGCTACTAGACAAGTACTAGTATGCTATCTATATATAGAGTTTCTAATCTGTTACTTACTACTTAGTTACTTGTAGTTAGACTCGACCTCTGAGCCCGAAGTTTCAAACATATACACCAAGTTTTACTTATGTTCTATAAAAGAAGGTTTGTCCTGTGACGGTAGGTGCAACTATACAATATGTTGTATCATCTTGACATTTTGTCTGGACTTGATTTCAGGCCCTAGCGGTCAGCGATCACTACCCGGTAGAAGTGGACCTGATAGAACCTGGTAAATATGTCTATTTTTATTTGGGTCATAGACGTCTAGATATCCGTATCCATAGACTTTGCCATTGTGTTGATTTTCGCCTTACGATGCACCGTGCACAACTGTCGAGCAATGAATTTTATTTGTTCATTTATTTACAAATTAAATAAATCATCTCATGTATACGTATTTCATCGGTGACAAGAAGCAATCATAGCCTCTTTTCAATAAACTCTCGCGGGATTTTAACGGCGCGAGAACACCGCTGAATTTTAACTGAAAATGGCACATTTTAAAGAACATCTGTGTCTGACGCGTTAAAGAAATATCTAATCATAAGCTACATCCACAATGGTTTGTTTGAATAAGTGTATTTTTGCGTTTTCCGTTTTGGACCTAAAAAAACTAAAGAAATAACTTTCTACGTTCTATTTGCTTCAGGTGCACCTTTGGTAACAGATGTGACAGCTGCAGCTGATCCACGCCCCGACAGCTACCTGGCAGATGTATCTGTACCCCTCGGTGAGCTCGACTTCAGTCGGGCCATCTCGACACTTCGCTACGCTGCAGAGCAAGTGAAATACGCTAGGGGGGACAGGAAGTTGTGGCTGGAAACGTTCAGGCAGGCTGCTGCTCTGGTGGAGGAAGATCTCATGCAAGACAACCTGTAGTGGTACCACTATGTGGTAACATTATGAAGGAAAATAAACGTCATGTTACGAACGAGCTTCTGTTGATTGTTCGTTTATCATTACGAATGACATGATTTTGTTATTATGCTCAGGCTTGAAATTAAATTAAGCAACAGGCCAGACATTTTTTTTAAAATCCTATCTCGTAGAATATATTGTATTCTTCATTATTGTTTTTTCTAGTTTTGTTAGATTTTTTTTTTGTTTTCTGTTAGCTCTCATAAAGTAGCAAGCATGCTTATTGTAGAACAGACAGGAAATTAGACGACCTATTCTGGGACCTTTGACCTAACTTCCTGTCACTGCCTGTCACTACCGGAAGTGGTATATATTGTGTAATCAAATCACCCTGGTGCGTCTCACGAAAACACAAGCAAAAGACACCGAAAACTAGACCGCAACGCATAAAAGTAATTGACAACTCTACTAATACATTTGATAAACAAACAGATAAAGCGAGGGAAAAAGAAGGACTGCGAAGTGTTTATCAGTCTTTTATTTGTATCCACGTAAAGAAAGAAATAGGATCAACATACTAAGAAACGCACACAAGAACAAACAATAAATATTTAGCATTCAGTATCCTTAATTTCAAATGCAATTGATAAATGCTCATTCGTAACATTAATAATAGTCATCATTAAAGAAACAACAGATATATATTTGATTATACCACTTAAGTACAGTAGTCGCCTATATTTAAAGGAAAATGACACATGAATGTTAAGCTTATTGAATAAGAGAAAGGTAATAGTCCCTGGCATAAACACTTACTATTTGGGAATAATACGACCAAGGTAGATTCAATTACATCTAATTGAAATCACAGTAACTATATAACACCATAATTCGTGACCAGTTGGGACCGTGCTTATTTAGGTCATCCGATCTGGGGCACATTTATAGGTCACAAAGGCGACTTAAAAACACTTAACGTTTGCAATGCCATAACTCTTACGTGTAAAGAAGGTACGTGTGTATATAGCGCAATTCATTCAGGGATTAGAAACGTTATGAGGTCACGTCATAGGGGGCACATAGATGTTCGTTTCTGATGGAGACAATACATTGAGGAATTTTCTGACAATTTGGCCGGGAAGAGCAAAATACGGGATAATGGAATAATACTCGGTTGTATAAAGAAAGTAAAAAATATTTTGTTTTTGTTTTTTTCGTGTGTTTTTTTGTGAAATGCAGCGTTCGTATTCATGTGGTTAAGGTGGTATCTCACTGCACCCGGGGCACCAGTGTGGCACTGCGGGTTTCATTTACTGCGGCGTTGTTGTCTTATTTTTTGTAATTTAGATATTGCGTTCTCCGTAAAAGTATGACTTAGAAGACATCAACATACACAAAACGTAAGAAAATTCGTTCTTTATTTCTGAAACTCGTGGAGTAGATTACCGAAAAGGCAGTGAGACACCACCTTTAGCGGCCAAACCTCTGGACAAAGAAGTCGTGAGTTCAGATCCCAACCTTGTTACTACTCTTGAAATTGTCCTTATATCATAGTTTAAAATAGTGACGGATGTCCTCCGTGTATCAATTTTCGTCCGTTACAAAAAAAAGGTTTTCTATTGAACTATACATCGTTAGAAGTAGCTCAAAAATGAGCATACCTATACCGTAAATTACAAAAGATATCCCAAAAATGGATACTAATATGCTAAAAAAAATACACTTCAAACTAAAAAATGAAACATGTGAAGATGTGAAAGAACAAAAATGAAGGTATAACATACTCCACTTTTCAATAAAGGAAGTTTTCTTTGCGAAATTTATTTCTACTCGCCCTATCGCATAATTGTTTTTGGGTCTCATAAGATGTCGTCCATATGATCAAATGGATATGGTCTTAAGCCAAAAAAGAAAAGATAACTCATTTCTTAACGTTAACATGTTATAGCCATCCCTCATATGGGAATATACTGTATGTGCCACAGTTGACATTAACTGTGTACCAATGGGTCCCATATTGCTGTATGAACGACCAAATGAGCAGTCAGTGACTCAAACCTTTTAACCGAAATATCACTTTACCCAGAATCGAAATTGGGTTACTGGGGGTTGAAGATGATAAATAGAAGAGCGAATAAACCATTATTCATTCTTTTGCGTACATGCACAGAATCATATGCAAAGACAGTGTTTATATGCCGAATGATAAAGATTTGGGCATATTCCATGCAATTGTTTTATATTGACTTCCTGTCGTGAAATTGTTTGTGTGTGTTTTTGTATATTTGTGTTTGTTTTTGTATGTGAGTGTGTGTGCCTGAATGTATGCGTGTGTCGTGCAGTGTGCGACTATGTTTGTGTATATGTGTGACTGTGTATATACCTGTGCGTGTTTGTGTGTGTGTGTGCGTATGTGTGTGTGTGTTTCTGCCTGAGCATGTGTGTGTGTATGTGTGTGTGTGTGTGTGTGTGTGTGTGTGTGTGTGTGTGTGTGTGTAGGTATATATGTGTGTGTGTGTGTGTGCGTGCTACAAATAAATATAAAAAAACGGTTTATATAGTTTTCAGATACAAACATAGATATTTAACTTATAAAGATATGCAATATTGCTTATGTAATACGTCATCTTCCTTCAATGAAAGAAAGCGGACCTTAAAATCATTCTTAAACTCCCCTCATATCTTAAAGTCGTGATCTTTCACAAGTTATCACCTTTGAAGACCCCGTAAACTCCTTTAAACTTTAAATAACCCCAACACAACTTTCTTCACCAAAGGTCCTTCTTATCTTCGGGATATAATCATACCCCACCAAAGCAGTCGTAGCAAGAAGACATGTGAGGTCGAATGTGATAAATAACGTCGGAGTGATACACTATTTGATCGATGAAGAGTTGTTGGACAATTTGGTGGCCTCAGCCAAAGGTCGACCTGGTCGATCTGGGCACAACCGCTGATTAAAGTAGTTCCCTTCGGCCACAGCAAGTAAATTCTATGGATGACATCTTATGCAGAGTGCAAATTTAACAAGATAGCACGAAAAAAAAACAAGATTGGGTAAAAAACAGCAAAATGGCTAAATGTTCAAGTTCAAAATATAGACACTATAAACTTCATACGCTTTGGAGTGACACAATATGGCATCACAACTAACAAGGTATTCATTCCTGTATTGTAGAAGTGAATTATTGTAGTAAAAGAGACACTAGTGCGGTACACGGGCATCACTTGCCAAGCTGGCAACTACATTCATGGCTTCTATATTGTTGGCACGTTTACTATTCAACAAGTTTTACTTCTGCAACTATAGTCATGGTTACCTCCCTAGTGTCACTTCTACAAGTATGGTTATTAACTAAGCTATACAACACAGATTTGTCTATATTTTGGTCTATCTTATCATTCCGAAGAGGAAAGGGAAGTTTTTTGCATTGCCGCGCCAGCGGCAATGCCTTATGCCCACTATTTACATGGTTGGATGGTTGGATGGTTGGATGGATCAATGGTTCAAGCAATGTTAACCCAGCCCTTCCAAAGCCCCTTCCAAAGGCCCTTCTTTCCTTGCCGAGTTTCATGGCTTAGTTAGACAATGGTACATTCCAGGCGAGTATTAAAACGCTCTTCTAGACGCATGTTACTGTATGTGGTCTAGCGTAATAAATCTACGCTTTAACTCACCATGTTTATATAAAGATATATCACAAATTGCATCAGAAGGAACTTATTTTGTAATGAAAAATAATGCATATTCATTGTGGGTCAAAAAGTTTTACAAAACCTGTTTAATGTGCCAATAATTCATGTGACATAAATTATGATAATGAGGTAAATTTCCAATATCCCCTTTTGCTGCATTTCCTACTGAAGAAGCTAGGTGTCGCTCTCAGCAGTTCAGTCATAAAATACGCGGCAATGCACAGCTTTTCTTGAAAGATTTCTTGTTTGTTCTGAAATCGTGGGAAAATCAATGAGCGCGCTGATGTTATCCATAAAATGTATTTGCGATGGCCTCAGCCAGTTTCTGATCAATAGAGCGTGGAAACAAACACTAACGTCTGACATTATCGGAGCTGAAAGAAAAGAAAATGAAATATTGACCGGTTGGGAAGTTAACACGCGTACGCTGTAGGTACAGTGGTAGAACAATTAGGGTTAGCTGATCTAATAGTTAGTCGCAAGTATTTTAGCTCGTAATCAATGTCTTAATTCATGGAACTCAAACTTGTTTCCTTTGGTTTTGTTCAACAGTTTATTTTCAGTGTAATAAGGCCACGCTTGATTACACAGATGATATCCACACGCCCATTAAAGTTCTTTTCTTAAAAAAAACATGCTGTAAAGTTTTAAGCATTTTTTCAACCTTTTCATAATTATAAGGATTTCCCACGCTATTATTTTTCTTCTTCTTCTTCTAAGTGCCAAAACTCATTTGCTTGAGGGCTCAGACACTTGATTGAGGGAATTATTTTCTAGATATACAGGTGGTTTGTGGCTGGCTGGTTGGTGGCTGGTGTTTTCTTTAACACCCTTGACTTCCAGTGAATGCCTACCGTATAGTCAAGTAAGCATAGCGTATCTCTATCCTTGTTCTAAAGAGTGTGTATGCTACCTTCCTGCAGTATGATTTGTTAACGTTTTACTATACTACAACATTGCATATAAAGTGATATGCTGAAACATGCCAACTTGGCCTCTACCCAACTTGTGCGCTGACCAAGTCAATTGGGTGTCCATGACGCAAACTTGAGAGCACTGAAAGGATCAGTCATTGATAACGCTAGAGAATGTCAAGACAGAATTTGCTGTACATGTACATGTGTATGATATTACCATTCTTTGAATAACATTTGCTCCTTTCTTCCCTCCTTGTCTTTTTTTATTTTCTAAATTATTTTTCCCCATTTCCCATTTCCTTACGATTTATATCTCCCAATTTCTCTATTTTAATTTTATTACATTATTCTTCAATATCATTTCTTTTCGTTCTTATTTCCTTTCGCTGTCTCGTTCTCTCTCTCTCTCTCTCTCTCTCTCTCTCTCACTTCTCTCTAATTTCTCTGACTCCCTACGACTTTTCTTTCTTTCATGTTTGCCACTCTTGCCCTCTTTGATTTTGTTGATTTTATCTGTCATGTTTAAGCTCTCTTTCCCCATCCCTTTATTCTTTCGTCTTCCTTTCTACTCTTTTCCAACTTGTCAGTTGCGTTTCATTTCCATCTTGATTAATTCACTAGCCCCTGGTGTGTGGCTGCTGTTGACTCTGCTCTCTATAGTTCTTTTTCTTTTATTTCCAGTGTCATGTTACCGCCCTTCTTTCTTCATTCCATTCCTCTTTTTCCCTCTACTTATTTTCTAATCTGTCAGTTGTGTTTCCTTTTCATGGTGAGTGATCTACTAGTCCTTGGTGTGTACCTACCGCTGTCTCTGCTCTCTATATTTCTTTTTCTTGTATTTCTAGTGTTCTATTTTCGCCCTTCTTTCTTCATTTCCTTATTCTATTTCCCTCTCTTTCTATTTTAGGAACTGCCAGTTGCGTTTCTTTTCTATCTTGAGTAATGTACTATCCCGTGGTGTGTGGATGCCGTTGTCTCTGCTCTCTATAGTTCTTTTTCTTGCATTTCTAGTGTCCTATTTTCGCCCTTCTTTCTTCATTCCCTTCTTCTTTTTCCCTTTACGTTTTTTCTGTCAGTTGCGTTTCTTTTCTATCTTGAGTAATGTACTAGCCCGTGGTGTGTGGATGCCGTTGTCTCTGCTCTCTATAGTTCTTTTCCTTGCATTTCTAGTGCCCTGTTTTTCGCCCTTCTTTCTTTATTCCCTTCCTCATTTTCGCTCTACTTTTGTGTCCAAGCTGTCAGTTGCGTTTCCTTTCCATCTTGAGTAATGTACACGCCCGTGGTGTGTGCCTGCACCTGTCTCTGCACCCCATTACCATCCCTGCCCGCGCCGGGCCAATTTCCCGGTCCAGTGACCACGTGTATTGCCTTCTCTGGCCTACGGACTCTCCAAACCCTATTCCAAGTTCCTAATAGCTTTAAGAAAGGCCCTCCGGCATGTCTTCTTTTTCTTTTCTGACGTTTGCTGCAGGAGAACCCAAAAGTTATAAATCGATTGACACTTTTCCTAATACCAAATCTGACGTTCTTTTTGAACCCTATAATCTACCGACTCTCAAAACCCTATTCCAAGTTCCTAATAACTTTAAGAAAGGCCCTCCGGCATGTTTTTCTTTTTCACTGACGTTTGCTGGAGGTCAGCACAACTGTCAAGACGTTATAAATCGATTGCAACTTTTTTCCTAATACAAAATTTGATTTTCTTTTCGAATCCCATTTCAAAGTCGCAATAGCCTTAAGAACGTGTACTCACCCTGGCGTTCTATGAAAACAAAGGACGTGACTCATTTTTCAAACAAATCTGTTCTAATCTCTTTTTGAATTTATATTGACATTTTCATCCGGAAGGAAAATTTTAGTAGTACAATAGCGAAAACACGAAAAAAATAAGAAACCATAACTATATTATGAAGTTCTGATATCTTTAAGAAAAAAAAGCTTTCTGCAATCTAAGTCAACTTGATTTATTTCAATACCTGTCTAGCATCCGTCCTAATACATTCCTTGTCTCAGTCGACAGAGACTCGAATCAGAATCCCCTATCTCATCTTTCTCTTAGTCAGACAATTTGACTGTGAAGATTTGACAACAAGTCTTCTCCACCTTTTCTGTTCTATTTTTTTTTTTTTAAAAGAGATTGAGAGAGACAGATAGAAAGAAGAGATAGAGAGTAAATTGCATTAGTTTCGCCTGTTTCATAGATGTGACTGTATCAGTATACTTTGCAATTACGAAACTTAATGCTCCTCCAGCTCTCAGTGTGTTCTGCAAAGTTTTGAAAACTCTCAATCCTACGGTTGAATAAACGGTCAAACCAACAATGTTAATCGGGGTCTCAGCTATTCCTGCCCGGTGCACAATCCTCCCTTTGGGCATCACCGGTCTAAAATCATCCCACGAAGCGATAACCAGCTTCATTCGGAGCTTGATTCGTGCCGCCTCGCCGATAGAAACAATTTGCCCTCGCCACAGCACCCCTAATTTACTCCAGGAAAAAGCTGATATTACCAAGGAAATTGTAGACATCTCCGATTTCCAATCCTTCCCTCACACCACTTAAGACCGTAGCACTGACTGTACAAAACGCTTTCCAATTGCCTTTGAACTTTGGTAATGGAAATTGGCCCGGAGCGTAAACTTGACTGACTTTTGTATTGATTTCTTGTCCTGAGAGTTATTAGTAAATGTCGAAAATGAATAGGTGGGCTTAAGTGTATGGAGGGAGGATAGAGATAGCCTTGTTGTTGGCTGACTTTCTGTAGGGGAACATTTTAACGGTTTCGTGAGGTTAGATATGGATCTTATTCTCATAAGGAGTCAGGTAAGGACGTGTACTGAGGTGTGCCAACTTGCGTCATACCGAAGAGAGTGGTGAAAAAAGTTGAGTCTTGGGCAAGTCAACTTTTATAGTCACTTCTATTTCAGGTTTAAGGCGTCCCTTAGCCCTTCTATCAGTGTGTATGTTAGCTACTACTTAATATCACCAACTGTTAGAACTCCTCTGGATGCAATTATATCACAAAATGAAAAAAAAAATGCATGAACCTGGAGTAATTTATGTGATGTATCAATGTAGCATTAGTAATAGTGAATACACATCATATATTCAGAGAAAGACTCAGGTGTTCAGGACAATCTTTAGAAGGCATCTATTACAGCGTGTTTATTTTTCATATCGCGATAATATGGCACCCGATGGAATTATGAGTATTAATTCTAAGTCTATCTAGTCTTTCATTCTGTGCAATTTAGACTAACTTGATCTTCAAGGTCCAAAGTCTATTGCTAGATATGGTGCTAGTTACAATAGAGTAACAATATCCTTTAACAGCGACGGAACGGTTCAAAGACTGCGAACGGATGAAATGTGACCAAATATATTCCAACAGTTGGAAACAACCAGAGACTGCTGAAGACTGCACATTGGTCACTGGTCATCACAAGCAGGAATATACTGTACATCCATCATTGTTTATAGATGTCAAAACTAGCGCATTTCTTAACTGGTTGATGTTATGACTGAGAAGTACAAAAGGCGCACCTCTTCTCGTATATTTACGTTAAAAATCATGTTACCTTGTCTTGTAAAGATAACAAAAAAAAAACGAACATGTTAGCAAGACATCGTATACCTCTTTGCAATGCCGTGTCATTTTATCCTTTTCTTTCGTTTATTGTTTATTGTTCGTTGACTCCTTTACTTGTTGACAATCACATATCATTGTAACAACTACTCTTCCAGGAGTAATACACATGATACTTAGACACATACAGTTTGTTACATACACAACATATAACATGTCAATAAAAAATTATCAAACAAACGCATGTGCTTTATCAAAAATTATCATGTCCGTTATGTGTCATTATCTAAGTTTCGCATGTGTTTTACTAGCTGCTGTCTGAAGTTCTTGGATATGCTCACAGTTTGTAACTCATGTGATAGTTTGTTCCATTCGGATGTTGCTCTATATGTGAAGGAAATCGCCCTGGTCCATTTGTTTTAGTTACAAATTCCGTTCTGGTGGACTTTGCTGTATTTGATTGATTTCTAACCAACTTGAACGACTTGCGATGAAGTTTTTTTACCTCCATTGATTTCTGCATGGCTGTTGCAAATCAGTATCCATGGGAGGATGCAGGTTTATTCTACAGGTAGATTACCGACGCTGAAAAACTTAAAGAATTGTTGTGGGTTGCTAAAAGATTTCCATCGAACTTTAATTCAGGATACGAGTATGTTTTGTGGCAGATTTGTCTAGCATGTCATGTGTAGGGATCATTGTTATTATGGTCAGCTTTATTTTTGTATCACAAGGAAAAGAATAATACAGTACGTCAATATAACTCATTTTATCAAACAGAACTATTCATTTTATGAATTAGATAGCACTAATAACTTTTATATTGTGAAATGAACGTACATAGATGTTTTTTGTCAACAGCGGTCTCCAACAATTTACCAGTATCTTAAGTTTTAAAACACTCCTTATGTATCCGTACATGCTTCTTCTGACAATTCAATAAACATGGAACAACGTTATTTCGTTCCTTTACATTATCTTTGTTCTTATTAATGGATATCAGTGTATGTTTATCATATCTTGTTTATCTTGTAAAATATCCTTACAACACATTTCCGTACCTAAAAGTATTTTAATTTATTAGTTTCAAATGACGAAAGTTTATCCTTCTTGATTCAAGAAATAACTTTAGAATTTAAGTTATTTCTTTTGTTTACATTTTTGTGTCATTGCCGATGACTGGATTTTATTGCTTTTATTAAGATACCCTTTACCTCCCAAATACCGGTGGTTAATCATGCCATCTAACTCCTTGTGTTACAACATGTTATCTACATTCAACATGCTAAACATTATCATTACATTCAATCCATGACTTCCTACACCCTATCCTAATGATCATGTACCAACCCAAGATCCTTGATAACACCAATCGCTATACCGCAGCTATAAAAGTAACCAAGAAGATAATAGATAGCAAAGACGTCACGACATCGTCCTGTTGCTAAACTCCTTTGTCCTTGATTTGTAGTTGAAGCCTTCACAATTAGAAATCGATGCGCTGATAGACTCCACTAAAGCCCCTTCAGCGCCAAAGAGTTGATTGCATCGACCTTACTCATCTACTTGGACTTAATAATGGGGATGGTGGGACGGAGGTAACATGCAAGAGTAGGTGTGAGCTACATCACACTACTACTAATGAATGAAAACGATCGGCGGTATAACAAAGAGGATTGCAGGGAAAAGTTTTGACAGTTTAGTCGACTTTTTGAGTTCTTGAGACTGTGTTTGCCTAAATGGGGTCAACTCTTTGGTCACGTTCATCCGGACGATGATAACTGAGAGGTGTTCAAAATTACACGAGCTTTCATTTATAATTTAGATATGATGATATGCGATATAAATGTAAGACAAAAACTTCACATGATATGTTCTTATATAATAAATTCATTGAACATACTGTTCATGGATCGGTCTCTCAGGTTACAAAATGGGTGTTAATTCAAAAGCATCTTTCATTCTAGGCTTCATAAACATTTATCATATTGTCTAATAGATTTGGAAGTGTAGGAAAATACAGACTGCAACATATCTACATTTTGTAGAAAAATAAGTAATGCAGCTATTTCTATCATCACATTACAACAATCAACAGATCAAAACTATTTGCAAATATGCATAGCGTACTGTCTTTCCTTACCTTTTGAAACTAAATTCACGAATCCCGTGCCTAAATCCAATACTTAGGTAGGTAACCTGGGTTGAAAAACAACAGGTAAGGAATTAAATCTGTAGGCAAATGTTGCATCGACAATTTGTTTTTACTCAAATGAATATCGAAAATGACACAATCAAGCTCAACACGAAAGCACCCAAAGGTACAATTCAAACATGGTAATTATACCGATATGACCTCAGGTCTCGGATAGTAGGATCGTCGGGTCGACCGTTGTTGGAGGCCAATAATTGTTTATCTGACGTGAAGTAATGACCTGAAGTTGACTACTGAGGACGAGAGTTCAGGCCAGGTCACCTCTAACCAATTGCTAGTTCTCAGATACTTGCCCAGCTATAGAATATGTAATATTTATGTTTTCTTTAGCCCTCTTAGCAGACTATACGCGTGTAGTGTTTTTTTTTTATAGAATATCAGTTCATAAAGGGACATAATGTAAAAAAAATAAAGCCACTGTTTTCGGTCATTTTTCTACATAATGAGTTGAGTCTACCTTATTACACTGCACAGCAATATTTACAACGTATGGATACGACTTTGTTGAGCCGTGAGGATGTCTTGAAATATGTGCACTTCCCTCCGCCGCTTGAGTTGTCCGCCATTTTATTCAACTCTCCGACGAACCAAAGTGCGCTTTAGAACGCGTTCGGTGGTTCGCTCGAATCGTTACTAAAGTTTGTTGAAAGTCCCCGCGAAGTTCCGATGATCTGCGACCGCAACGGTCGATTCGAAAATCTACGGCCGGCTTACTTCCGGTAGGCTACCCGGAAGTAAGTGAATTTGGTCGCGGCTTACTTTGGCGTTATTGATTATCGCTAGAAATGTGAAAAATGACGGAAATACGTTACAAATGTCAATCTGACGGATTCGACCAAGTTTCTAAAGGTATTTTGATATTTACAAATATATAACAATTTTGGTTTTCCATGTAAAAAAAGTTCTCAAAGTCATAGTCTTCTTGTTCAAAATGGTTCGTCGGGCGGCGCCCATCTCTGTTTCTGCATCCCTGGGCCATACTGGGCAATGACTACCACAGGTGAAAGAGAGAGGAGAGAGAGAGAGAGAGAGAGAGAGAGAGAGAGAGAGAGAGAGAGAGAGAGAGAGAGAAAGAGAAAGAAAGAAAGAGACAGTATCAGTATAAGTCTTCAGTATAACTCGCCCGGGGATCGAACTCAAACCCAACCGAATACAATTCAAACATTCTACCCACTCGGCCATTGCGCTTTTAGAATATATCGCTAGTTGCTATGGGTAAAGTAGAATAAGGTCGATTTCCATAAAGTATCTTTTTGGGAAAGTTTTCATTTTTAGCAAGTTCCCAAAGGAGCCGGGCCACCTTAAGTTTACTCCTTCTTCTTGATGCATGTAAGATGGATATCCATGCTCTTAAGGGGTCCCCTGTAGCTCGAAGTGCAAAACTGCTCTCTTAGCAGAATTTAGTATTAACACATCTCGAGGGACAGAGAAACTTTGCGCAACGTTTCGGGGGCGATCGTCATTGTAGATAACCTTGGGGGAACTATTTTGTTTATGACGCCGTGTGAATTGGTTTTTTATCCTGCGGGAACTATAAAATAATCCTTTCAATCTCTAAGAGACATGGAATCATGGCTTGCGCTCATTGGCTCTTAGGTCCGGTACACTGTTATCATCATGGAGTGTAAAACTTCAAAGATTTTGTATAACCCTCTGGCTTGTAAAGACGACCGGGGCGGTAAACGATAGCATCGGAATGAATCATAAACGAGAAAGATCGCGATAAAACGTACACACGTACACACAGGAAGGAATGACAAATGGGATGCTTGGTAACATTAGTAGGTAGGGGGTAGCCCCAGGTCCAATCAGTTATCTTCTTACAAACGGCAGGTGTTGACCTCCTTGAGGCAGATTCTTGTTGAGTGGAGTTTTGGGTGGTATGAAAAATGCAGCATCGCCAAGGGGTCAACTTAAAGGCATTATTTGTCTCAGTGTGAAAGCTATCTGTGTGGGAGTGGCTAGCTTTTTGGCAAGTTGAACTTTTTTCAGACACACAAAAAGAGCCGGAACTTACTGCCACAGTAAAAATAACGAGAGGTGTTGAACTGCTCAAGGTATATTCCTGATGAGTTGATGATGAGGTTTTGTGTCGTATTATGAATGATAAATCGACAAGGGACCAACTTATCAGCATTGTCTTGGTGTGAAAGTTATCTGTGTGGAGGTGGCTAACTTGGTGGCAAGAGGAACAAACGCACAAAAAAGAGCCGGGGCTTACTGCACCAGTACATGCAACGACAGGTCAAGGCTGATTCCTGATGAGTTTATCATGAGGATTTGTGTCATATTATGAATGATAAATTGACAAAGGGCAAAGTTAGCAGCATTATCTATCTCAGTGTAAAAGTTATCTGTGTGGGAGTGGCTAACTCTGTGGCAAGCTGGCCTTTTTGCCAACACAAAAAGAGCCGGAACTTACTGCCGCAGTAGAAGTAACGAGAGGTATTAAAATGCATAAGGCAGATTCCTGTTGAGTTGATCGTGAGGTTTTGTGTCGTATTATGAATGATAAATTACTAAAGGACCAAGTTAGCGGCATTATCCATCTCAGTGTGAAAGTTATCTCTATGGGCGGCTAACTCCGTGGTAAGTAGAGCTTTGTTCAAGCGGCCGGAACCTAGTATTCCATAAATATAACAAGCGTTGACCAATCAAAGCAGATTCTTGATGAGTTGAGGTTTTTTTTCGCATGATGAATGATACATCGCACAGGGACCACCTTAACGGAATCAATTGTCTTAGTGCTAAAGTTATCTGTGGGGGGGTGTAACATTTGTTTCAAGTTGGGCTTTTGTTTCAACGCACAGGCTTAGTGTTCCATTATATGTAACGAGAGGTGTTGACCTACTTAAAGCAGATTCTTGAGGAGTTGATTTCTTGTGTCATATGATAAATGATGCATCGCAAAGGGACAAACGTAACAGAATTAATTGTCTCAGCGTGAAAGTTATCTGTGGGTGTGTGGCTAACGTTGTTGCAAGTTAAGCTTTTTTTCAACATAGCCAAATCTAAGTGTTCCATTATATATGACTAGAGATGATGACCTACTCAAAACAGATTCCTGAGGTTGATGTTTTGTGTCGTATGAAGAATCAGACATCGACATTGGACCAACTTAATAGTATCAATTGTCTCTGTGTGATAGCTATTGAAATTTGAATGACTAACTTTGTTGCAAGTTGAGCTTTTCTTCAACACAGCCAAAGCTTAGTGTTCCATTATATGTAACGAGAGGTGTTGACCTACTCAATTCAGATTCTTGATGACTTATGCTCTGTGTTGTATGATGAATGATACATCGCAAAGGGACCGACTTAGCAGCATTTTCTCAGTGTGAAAGTTATCTGTGGGTGGGTGGCTAACTTTAGTGCAAATTGAGCTTTTGTTTCACCAAAGCCGAGGCTTAGTATTCCATTATGTGTAACGAGAGGTGTTGACCTACTGAAAACAGGGTTTTGATAAGCTAGTGGGGGTTTGGTGTCATAAGTATATAAGAATGATACAGCACAAGGGGACAAACTTAATGACATTGTTTGTCTCAGCGTGAAAGATATCTGTGCGTGGGTGGCCAATTCTGTGGCAAGTCAAACTTTCTTTCCAACACACAAAAATAGCAACAACTTTCCGTCTTAGTATAACATATGAATGAAGAATTTCTTTTTACAAATATATGCTCCTCTAAATAATGAAATTGAAGCACAATCACAGTGACTAATGTGGCATGTTACTAGATTTACAATGAATATGTACATTTTCATACGTTATTATTAATGTATTATGTAGGAACGAAACCATATTCTATATATAGCAATCCGTAAAATTACATGTAAAGACAAAATGTATAAATACCCTTCTAATGGTGAGGATGAAATAATTGAGCATAGTACCGTGCAGCTAACAAGTTGTCAAATGGTGTCTTGACTTTTTCGTTGATAAAACTTCCGATTTTGTCTAAAACATTATTTCATGAATCTCTAGAATGTAAATGAGAGTCACATGAATCCTTAGTATAGTCTCAAAGTGTTAAAATACAACGCTTGACTTCAAACTCTTGTCAGTTAACAACACTGTCATGTTGAAAAGCGTTTTTTTTTCATTCGTTACCTTGTTATCATCAATGCTCATAGATTTGAAAGAAATCTAGAAATACTACTGTTTTGTTCCTGATTCGTTATCAGAAACAGCTCAGTATTTCCCTAGATTCCCTCCGTTTTGGATTTCCAATTTTGTAAGAAGGAAATTAAGAGGAAATAGTCCCTCTAAGTTATTGATAGCTTTTGTCGAGTCAGTGCAATTGATCTATGACCAATAGTCACAATTGCGCATGCATGACCTGACTGGGGCTATCGAGACTTATTGTGCCTTAGACCAGCGTTGGAGTAATACCATCGATTACCATTGGTGTAAACTGACCCATGCTTCCGTCACAGGCTTAAATGTTGGACACTGAAGAAAAAGACAATTTGCATTCATTTCCTCAGTTCACGCAGGTACCTATAAGTAGCTAGTTTCGGTTAAAGTCGTCGTATAGGAAGGTAGGTACAGGCTGAAGTTCTGTGACTAAGGAAAACCATTAGGTTGAGGACATGTAACAAATTCAGTAAAATGGATAAAGGCAATTCTTGCTGTGAGCGACTGAAACCTTATAATCAAAATGTGAAATTGAAGGATTATTTCCATCCTTTCATAAATTTTGCAAATACAAAAGTGAGTAGAAGAAAAACGTACGCACCAGGGCTCCAAATCGAACTGTGAAATAAAATAGAACCCCCTCCCATTTAAAAAAGGACAAAAAACTAGTAAGCTTCTTATCTTATCAAGCCGTCGGCAAATATGAATGTTGAGCAAATATGATATATTCACGTAGGGCGCAATCACATAGGTCGTGCGATCGTCATACCATTTTGGTGTCATGGGAATTTCAAGCAGGCCTTGACAGAACAAACCCCCTGAATTAAAGAAAAACATTATGTGTTCCAGGGCTGTTTTGCAAGAGACGTACATTTTTACCTTCCAACTTGCCCGAAGTTAGCGATCGTACGACGATCGCACGACTTATGTGACCGCGCCTTTATCAAGTATTATGCAGTTCCATCACAGAACGTCGTATCCGGAGTTCTCCTCAATTAATATGAAGAACAGTTTGAAATTAATAATGGTGTACTTCCAGCAGAGTTATTATTGACTAGCCGTCATCCAGCGAAACGCTTAAGTGCTTGTAAAATAGTTATCGACATCTGAAATTAACTTCACGTTTGAGAACTCACACTGTTGTACTGACGTCCGATTCATCTTACGTTCAATACTTTTGTCCTCCAGGTCTAAAAATGCAGTCATGCTTGACCATTTAAAGGAGATACGTCCCTCAGGAGTCGGACTTAAGTTTCCAAGTGGTGAAAGTATTGGGATTTATCTGCCAATGGCGCCCGGGTGTCTTGTCAGAAGTTATTCTTGGTAATGGAGTTCCTGTCTGGTGGAAAAGGAGGACAGGAATATAGGTATGCCTGGAGGACTTGTTGGTATGCTTGACGCACCCGTCAGGCATACCAACAAGTTCACCGCAACGAATTTGATACTGGCATGAACCTTTATTTTGCGGACTTTATGATAAGGATAGCTCGTAAAAAAACATCTGAAACTACCCTTCGGCAACGTTTCAATGTAAAAACGTACATTCAGGGTAAAACGAAACGAGCTATGTATATCAAAGTTGTATGACTCGCTCTATGACCAGGAACAACATTTCAACTCCTCGATCTATAGCATCAAAGATCAAATCTTGATAATTGTAGAACATGCTTAAATTGCTAAAAAAAAATTACTGAATATATGACAAGCACTATATGCACTATTTTATATATATGCGGCACTATATATATATATATATAGAGAGAGAGAGAGAGAGAGAGAAAGAAAGAGAATCCTCGGGGATTCAAAAGCTGGCTTTCTGACTACACTTTGTGTCCCTGGGAAAGGCACTTAACACGATTTTTCCCAGTCTACCCAGGTGTAAAAACGGGCGAGAGGATTGGACAGATAAAGGCTGTAGAAGTAGAGGGTCGAGCTCTGTCTTCCAATGCCTCATAGACACGGTGGATTACACCAACTCATGGCACCAATAGCTAGAGGACTATCTTAACCATTGCCTTTTCTTCAGGTAATGCTGTCCTACGGTGTAACGTCCCCAGAGTTATATATTGCGATTAAGTTGATGCTGGAGTATTTATATTAAGTCTATCTGGCGTCACCGAAACTATTAAACGCAACCGCACATTCAATAGTGTGTCACACATCCCCACTATACTACAGCACCGCTTAAAGCAGTAATACGCACTGGCAATAACACTGACACAAATTACAGGCCCAGCCTAAATTACAACAGTTCCAATAAGCCACGGAAAGCATATATCCATGTATATAACTGGTATTAATGACAGCAATCACACACGGCACGTCCAAGGCTATAGAACAGTATTACCGTCACGTATAAGAGTGGTGATTCTAGGCCCCCTAGTTGACCTCCAGACGTGAGGTCTTTGTGGGGCAAGGACGCTTTAGCAAATGATCGATGCGCCATTTTAGCTGTAGAATGGGTCCATCAATGCCGAATCTTCGGGGATATATTAGAACTACTGCAGATGCAAAAAGGTAGGAAGTTATATTGCAACTACTCGTTGGACATGTATTAACAAATTTTTATGATTATGATTTATGACTATCTAAGTTAGAATGTTAAACTGTAGAATTTTGGGTCTTCAGTTCTTTTTAGGTGATTTTCCACGATGTAAAATCATGGAATATTTCTTTGCAAAAATTCACAGTGATTCAAGTAGCTGTGTGTTATATAATACTTTGCTAACTTCACCAAATGGTGTATGTTCAGTTTTGCTCTTGTTAGGTGGATGTGGATACATATATGTTTGATGTAATACGCTAATCTCCAAGCAGATCTTGCTGTGGCAAATGGGAAGTGGCCAATAACTCCTCTGCCGGCTAAACTCCTTCCCATTTGCCACAGCAAGATCTGCTTGGAGATTAGTAATAAGCATAGATTGAAAAGCCTGGGATGGATGTAAATGATGTTTTGTGGGTTGGTAATGGTAGGCGTTGGGAATACAACAATTAAGTTCGTCAGTAGGCCTGTTGGTGGTCCCCTTCAGTACTGCAATGAAACTGTGTAAGTATGTGTATATGGATGTAGACAGCATAACTCCAGAGCCTGTAGAAGACATTTTATGACATTTGAAATCTATATAGGAGTCTGGAAACAAAAGTAAATTATGGTAATAGGCCTCCGAGCGGATTCCCACAATATTGCAGAAGGATGTCAAATTTTGAGGCCACGTTTTCTGGAATGGCAACAGTGATAGCTTCTCTAACCGTACAGTGATATTTTTCAAAGGAAAATGCTTTTGAAATTTCATATCTTAGATGCTCTTCTACAGTGGTCAGGGAGGCGTTTTAATACACACGGTGTGAATATCTGACAAATTGTTTTACGATGTCTTATAGCTCTGCCGCAATAAGAACTCCTCTCTTGAGTCCTCTTGGCGTATGTACAGTGGTTTATAGCCACTCCTGGTATAACCCTAGCCAAGTAGACCAATATGAGGTACTTGAATTGCATGAGTGATGGTAGGTCTTTATATACCAGTTATAAAATAATACACAGAACGTCATTCGATTAGATTTACAAAAGACGTCATAATAAAACGTCAAGTGCCTTGCAGGCTATTGTCAACAATTGTTATTATTAATCCGGCTGACGTGTTACGTAAGTTGTAACGTCATCTAGCGGCAGGAATCAAGATCTAAAAGAATAAAATGAAGAAATATTCGATTTTCAATAACATCAGAATGTCAATAATCCTTAATAATATTATGGCTTAAAGTAATAAATACATGCTAAGTTTGGGTGATATAAGCACTTTTAGGAGACCTCGGTTTCAATGTTGGCCATGTAGATGTCCACAGTTTGTTTGTTTGTTTTTATTTCACCAGGGTTACATATCGCCAATTTAGGCATTTTTCAAAGCTCCCTGGGGGGCAACCCCGTACAAACATGCAACATAAAAGCAATCGATACGATGCCAAATAGCATAAATGGTAACATAGCGAGAACTATCAAAAACTTAAACAACTTAGCTTACAAATGGTAAAGTAAAACAAATCAGTTATACAACGTAAGCATAATATAACTCGAACTCATAATCAAAATGAGATAAATGGAAATAAATGGAGATCAGTTGCCCGCACATATTGGCCAAAACATTTTTCGAAAGAGTACCTACCTCGAGTAACCATTTAAGGTAGGCTATCAAACATGAAACAGAAAGTGTAGAATGATAATGTCTGCTTCGACTTATGTTGCCAATAGCATCATTAATGACGTAAACATGACGTCAGAAAATGACGTCATACATGTTTTAGCTATTAGTCGGGTCCGCCATCTTGGGTCCATCAACTTGTCTTTTCAAAAATGCGTTTTTTTTAGCAAACAATCACAAACGACATCATAAATAGACTTAAACATTCATAGGAACATTTTTTATGAAAAAAATAACAGTTAGTTACGTATTTTAAGAAATAATGTCGCAACTGTGAATCCCTCGTTGATGATAGATAGTTACATCAATCGTCTAACTTCTTTAACGTTATGGAACGCGCTCTTGCAGTGGTAGCGAGCATGCATACCATGTCCATAATTCAGAAGAATGACGTCGTTCTACGTCATCAATAATCACATCCAAATGTGAATAAGTAAATACTAAAACGGATAAGCAGCGAAAGCAGGAAAATCGTTTATCAACTTGTTTCTATCAATTCATAGATATAGGTTACTTTTGTAGGAATATAATATATATTCAATTCTTGAAGTGAATACCCTACTTTCCTTGACCTTAAACCTACTTTGACCAAGGACGTTACATAACTTGCTTTAACACTGATAGAATGAAATAAGGTGATGCCGACACCAACATGACTTTAATTCATGTGTTTTCCACTTAATAATACAAGTTAAGATTAGAATAAACGACCTACAATTTATCAAAAAAAATTACCTTCCCGTTGCCCACGAAGATTTGGCATCCACGGAAATTACATGCATTAAATGATCTAAGAACTTCAAGCAAGACTTCAGAATGCCATTTATTTTAGAGCCGCTCCATTTCAACTTTGTACAGTCATTCCTATATCCATTCAGATCTCCTGCAAGCAAACCTTTTACATTGATTAATGCAATCGCCCCACACTTCTCATCCTTTGGTCAATAAGTCGTATATATGAAAGTAAAGGCAAGGAGACGGGTTATCCATTATGGCTCCCATTAAGGAAATAAGTAACTGTTTTGGGCCCTCTCTGTTCGAATAAAATGCACTTGGATTTATGCCTCGTTGGAGAGAGTTCAAGAGCAAGGTCGTGTGAGGAATGTTAAGTGTCTATGTAATCGATACGTTAGAAACCATTTCCACTAGACGACAATCGCGCTGCGCTCTCAATGCGACCTGAATAGGATATGTGTATCCTTCGCTTTCACACTGGGTATTTCATACAAAACGTAAAAGTGTGACTGAGAAGACAACAAAACACACAAAGTGTAAAAAGATTTTGGTTCTCTATATGATTCGTTGAGGGATACGCCAAATTTAAGGTCGCAGAGACCGCGCGGTGAGAGCGCTGCCCAAGTGGAAATGTGGTATAAGACGACCATAGAATGGGCAGTGCAAAAATCTACGGCTCTGAAATGTTTGGGGTTTGCGTAATGTCTACATCAATAATGGTAAATTTTAGCCGTGTGATCTGAGAATGGGACCTTTTGGCGGCGGTTGATCGTCTAGGTGCGCCTGAGATTCTAATCTTCTCGTGTAGACTGGGTCGTTCGTCGTGGAAAGGTGTAAGGCCACAGCAGGTAAATTTTATGGATGACATCAGCGCGATCATTGATTTCGACTGATGTCAGAAAAAAATCATACTTGTGTACATATAGAAGTGACACTAGGGAGATAGCCATGACTATAGTTGCAGAAGTGAAACTTGTTGGATAGTTGTAAATTTGCCATCAATATGGAAGCCATGACTGTAGTTGCCAGCTAGGCAAATGATACCAGTATACCACACTAGTATCACTATACCACACACTACACTATAGCTAATTCACTTCTTTATGATCAATACAAGAATGAGGTTAGTTATGATACGTTTTGATGCCACGTTTTGTCACTTCAAATCTTATTGTGTTTACGTTTATGGTTTCTATTTTGAAAATTCAGCCATCTTGTTTAATTTTCGCATTTTTTTCGCGCTATCTCATTATCTCTGCACTGTGCATAGGATGCCAACCATAAAATTTACTTGCTGTGGCCTAAGGAAATATTGCAAGGTCTTTGACTGCGGCAAAAATCCGTTACAACAGTGAGGGAGAATAAGAGCAAGATCGGACTCTAGCTTCCTTGCCATCAGCTGAGTATCAGCTGAGTGCATACAGACTGTTCAAGTCCACCTACAACGAAGAAGAGTACCTTAGAATTCCGAACGAACGACAAAGAACTACAATCACCAAACTGCGACTCAGCTGCCACAAACTCCGTGTTGAAACAGGGAGGCACAACGAAAGACTCTGTCGGTTTTGTAACATGAACAAGGTCGAAGATGAAGCCCGCTTTTTATTAGATTGTAGTTTATATAGTAATGATAGAAGTATTCTTTTTAGCTTTATTATAGGAAAGTTCCCTCCCAAGAATCTTTGTCTAGTGTTGAAAAATGCATTTTTCTTATGAGGTTTGATCAAATGACATTATACAAACACATCTCAAGCTACATATTCAACATTACTAAGAAACGAGAAGAAGCCGAACAAACGTATTAGACTAGTTTTAGAATCCATGTTTTAGAAACCATGTGTACTGCATTACTACCTTTTGTATCTATATGCCTGTACTTAGCCCGATAGGGCATGAATGTGCAATAAAGGCTATTATCATTAAAAACAAGGCTCTTGCTGGCAAAAAGTGTATATGTTGGCATATTTTGGCATCCGGTCCATATGTGTTACTAGTGTTTTCTTTGGGGGATGTGGGGCGCTTTTGACAAATTAGCGAAAGAAGCTTGGTGGTCGTCATTCCAACGTCCTGATGGGTATGTCGTGTAAAGTGCCTTTCCCAACGGCACAAAGTTAAGTTATGGCGACTATTGAACATGGGTTTTAGCGGTTCAGAGCCCAACAAAACATTTTAACAGTGAAGCAAACAAAGAAACATAACTATGTGCTTTCAACGGATTCATTTTGCAAGTGACCTAACAATATATTAATATTTAGCAAAAAAATGGTCATACAAATATATCATATTAATGGAAAGCTACCTTTAAGATAGTGCAACCTCCTTATCATGAAAAGGCATGTCACTTGGTGTCTGAAAAAAAACTGTGGTATTTTGAAAATGACAGCTACGTTGTAACACATGTTAGAAACTGCACTTTCTATATAGAAACATGTACCCGTCAGAAGTCCAGTGGCTTGCCAGAGCTATAAGCCTTTAGTTCGATTCGAGCTGCGTCGCTCACCCGACATGCTATTGTATTGGAAAGGGTTGCAGTCTTTTGGACGGGACGTTAAGCCGTCGTCCACAAGTCCTGTTCATTGTGCAAGTCAAAAGAACTAGGGGGGTGGCGTCACTACAATGAACCTGTACAAACTATACATAGTGTCTTTCTAGCGTCACGACCAGTGGTAGGTAGAATAGCTTCGTAATGAGTTCGAGATCACTTTTTCCTTCAAACTTTTCGCAATTGCTGGAAGCAAACCTATGTCGTCTATTTTACTTTCACATATCTGTTCAAGAAAGATATTTTGCAGCCCCTTTAAGTTTTATTTCCACAGCATTTGATGATTTCGTCTGCGAATGAAAGTTAAGAACAGTTATTGTTTATAAACTCGACATACATACTTACACCCCATGCGTCCATTTTATGCATATTGCTAATATCTAATGCCATTTTGTGTTAAATCCAGCAAATATACAAAAGAAATTTATCTATGTCACTAGAAGACAAAGATACTCACCACATAGTCATGGATAGTGCAGGACTATTTTGTGTTATTAAAACTTTTATTGGGGACCCCAGGGGCGCCCATCTGAACCCCTTATGGCCTACGGAACAGAGACATCCATCACTTAACAGTTATAGTTGCTAGAAGTGATTCCCCAAATGGAGCGTGTTTCCTAAAAGGATACACAGAAAATTTGACGACCGTGCCATTAGTGAACAACCGTGTTGGTGGGTGGTCCCTAACGATGGCGTTTGCTAGAACCCCCCAGAGAGAGAAAACGCACGGAGAAGAACATTAGTTACAGTTTGACATACAACTATGATCACAACTGCTAGTTATGTTTTTATTTCTTTTATCATGGGATGATAATGTGATCAATTTTGATTTTGAAGAATGAGGAACCGTAAAAAAGTACATATTAGCTTGTAGAATCACATATAAAGTTTTGTAGTCATTAGACCTTACAACAAATTATATAAGCGTATTACAATTTCTGTAGAAGAAGTGAAGTTTAAGTTTTGAGACATGATTTCCTTCCTAGTGTAAGCTCACACAATTTCACCTTAAGAATATTGTGTTTACAGATTTGTTTTAAGATCTAAGGGTCTTTCTTAAGCACTTTTTGTATTGCGATGCCGTTTGCCAGTTCAGCTTTTGAAATGCGACAATGACAATGCACAATTTGCATTCAAAGAAATGTACTCTCTCTAAACTGCAGTCCAATATCAAAATTACAAAGATGTAAGGATAGTAGGGCTGTGTAAAGGGTACGGTATTGTAGGACACTTTTTTTTTACTTTGGGATAGACGACGACAATGTGACACTGCAGTCAAGTTAGTAACTTATTCTAACAGTGCCACATAAAAAGTACAGGCAGAAAATAAAGGTAGCAGACTAAAGTCATGTACCTTTTTTACACCTGGGTGAAGTGAGGAAGGTCGTGTAAACTCCTTTTCCCAAGGGCACAACGTCGAGAGCGCGGCGGGGATCGAACTTAGGACCTATGGATTTTGAGCCCAACAGTCTACCAGTTACGCCATACACGGCGCCAAAATTTTAATTCATCTTTATTACTTGAATATTATTGAATGAAGAAGAAAAGTCACGTAAACTTGTGTCTTTGGTATCCATTGGTATTGTCTTCAATGTTCCAAACCTGGCAGATAGCCAATATAGTGCCGCGAGGGAAAGTTTGTCAAACTTAAGTACGGTGAATCGAACGTCGGCATGAAACTCCCGGCGGTAGATCACTCACCCTTCCCCGCTAGGCTCAGACAATTAAGCAGCACCTCTTTGGTTAAATGGCAGATCTCCAACAACGATCAACACTGTCTTCCGGGAATCCAAATTCCCGGAGGAATGCAGGAAAACTTGATAGTCTTCCATCATAGTTTGTAAAATGTCCAATGGGATATCGGTAAAATCCCTATGTATATGGTAGGCGTTGGACATTACTTTATTGCACACCCCTTAAGACAAATGATGTTTTGAGTGTAGAATATTCATCAAGCTCTATTGCGTAAGTCTCAAGGGGACCAAATTGGTGTTAGCCTAGTGAACAATCATTTTTTAGCCTAAGATAACAGTGCCAAAGACATTGAAGATGTCGTTATTAGACTTTGCACTCTTGCGTAAGGAAACTAGGTAAAATTATACCCGTGTACAGGACGTAAAACTATCGGGGATCGGGTAGATATCTAGCTATGTTGTTACATCTTTTGGAGTTATGATTCATTTTTAAACGTACAAACCAAAAAAGAAAAAGAAAAAACAAATACACTTTAAGAAACACATTGCTTTATTTCCGAAGGGTTACATAAAATAGTAGATGATGAAATAAGAAAAGGTTGAAACATATTAGTCCTATACCCACCAAAGAATTGTGTATAGATATCCAAAATGTATTTGTTTCTTAACCATGACATAAAAAAAAGATTATACCAATGTAGCATAGAGAATGTATTGCTACAAACATGAAATTTGCCCATGACAAATGCAACATTCTATGCCCTTTTCTACAGCAACCTTTCTTAAACTAATTGAATCGATTTGACCACACGACCCCCTAGGTTATAAATTAACGGCCAGGACATTTTGGCGTGACCTTTTGGGTTGATTGACGACTGCAATATGCGTCGTGTGCACAGAAGACTTAGATTTATTCATGTTTATTTTTTCTACGAGCTGTAAGGTCTCGATCATGTTCAACGGTTTAGAAATGACAGTGAGAAGGCTGCCCTATAGGCCAAAGGTCACTATACTGGCTGGCTTGAAATCTACGCTGTATTCTAAGTGTAATGAGTATCTTTTCTGGTTCTCTCTCATATCATAATCTACGTTTTAATAACTTTTGCTTGACATGTATCTTTGGTTACGCTTGTTTAATGGTAGCACTTGATATGTGATAAAAACGCCAAAAGTATTTTTCGAAACCAATTTTAATTATTAAGTAATTGTTTATTATTGTCATGTACGTGCTCCGTAGAGCTGGGAGTTTGAATTTGTCTGAATGAATTTTAACAATAATAAAATCGAATTTTCTATACCTCTGTGAAACATTTTGAGATTTTGTGCTTTATCTATTCATACAATACTACCTACCACATAAGTCTTGCATGCCACAGGACACCAATACGCAATTTATAGCCATATTCATGTTGTAATAGACTTTAGACGAGACGAGTGTCATTGCATAGTTGATTTATCATTGAGTTGTTGCCTTTCATCATGCCATGTGCAGATGTCATGAAGTTCATTCTTCCCATAATCATTCTGTTGTTCTCACTGACACGCTGGCTCCCAAAGGGCGCATGGTTACATAAAATCCAAAACTGTAGAAGCATATTAAAAAAACAAACTTTGATGAGCCATACATGGACCTTTGACCTAACTTCCTGTCAGTGTCCTAGCATGTGAAAATAATTGCGAGAACACAAAAGTAGACACACCAAAACAAATATTTATGGGTAAAAAATGTATAAGTGTATGGTCAATGGTTTTAACGGCCAGTGGCAACCCATTCCCGTACGAACGTTAGGACTGCAATAATTTGCTAACAGATGCACATTCTTTAACAGTGGTGGGCAATGACCATAATGGACGCAGGCACAGAAGGCCCAAAACGAGTCCATACAGTATTTTAGCCTATTTTTGACTTTTAGCAGGAAAATGTAAGTAACATTTCATATTGGTGAGACAGTGTAGGTTGCATATGTTTAGATTCGGCCCAATTAAAAACTAGGTTTTGGTCCATCTTTTCGGCCTGTGCTGACCCCTAATTTGAAGTGCTGAGTCCCAAAAATGACGTCATGAAAAAGCAAGATGGCGGCAGGTTTGACCGCTGGAATAGTTGCACTGGTCAGAAAGTTTAAAGATTAGACTTTTGGACACTTGAGATAGCAGGATGAGAATATGACACCCTGAACTTGCTAACTTTTACATTATCGCCTATGCAGATTTGTATTTAGTGATAACTGCTCTGGTGTAAGCTTCAGAAGTTCATTGTCTGTGCAGCAGAAGGAAGGCTGTAAATAAGTTCTAGTTCTCAAAGAAGGCCTAGGAGAGCGAAGGCTTAGGATTGTTGCAAACCAGTTTACACAGTCAGAATGTTAAGTTGAAGGAGCTCGTGCCTTGACTTACGAGCCAAGCAATGCTTTTGCAAAATTTGCCAGAAATTGAATGACTGACTGACTGAAATCCTTTATGTTCTCGCTAGTCTTGAAATGGTTCTGATTCGGCAATATACCCGGTGCCGTTGCGAACATCACATTAAAAGAACACATAAATAAATCGTTAACCTTACAAGAAAGTCTATCGATGCGTATACATCTTGTACGTACCGAGTCTGAAGAATCTCTAACGAAAACAATGTAGAAGAAACTATCTCCTTTGGGATATGAAGCAATCTATCACATCAAAGTCTCGGTTGGAAGAACAAATAGATAAACCAAGGACATCATTCTATATCAAATACGATATACTGTCCATAGGCAGTTTCTTAGACAATATATATAGTAACTTATACATTCTTGTGTAATGCTGGAAGCCGAGCGTGAACATTTTGTTGTTGTCATTTAATTTTATCTCCAATACTTAGCGGCACCTTTGGGACATTGATGCATTTAATTTTTATGTATCTTAACCTCATTTGTCCATTTTTTTGGTATTTTGTATGTTGTTAATGAGCCTTATGAAAATCAGCTGCAAGAGCTTTTATATGATGACATGTCGATATTTTCATCTTTTTAGCACATTCATTCACCTTTGGGTATGATTATGTAGACCATGTAAATTTGTAAGAATACAAAGCCTTTTGGGTCTTTTTTTCTCTTTACATCATTCTCCATTAGCCACCACCACCCTCGGCAGATCAATGCATCCATCTACCAGGTAATAACATACAAACTGATTTGACAAGGGCATGTCCACGAAGATAAACGAAATCCAGGAAGACGTGGCTATATTGAGGCCGACGGCTCGCCTTTAACGACATCAACGTGACTATGAATCTATTTTCCCGTGCTGATCTGGTATTTGAATCGCAATTTCGCTGAGAAGATTGGCCTGGAGTCAGTAGGGATTGCCTGGACAATTACGACCCCGATAGGTGTAAAGATTCGTGCGTGGCATTGGTAAGAAAGATGCCACGATTACCTTGAAACAAGTGCAGCTTGTGTCCCACAGGGCATGTTCTTTGGACCACTATCAGGTGGAACGTTATCGCACCAAGACCTTCCGGTGATGACTTTTCAAGGAAGCTGTATAGTAAGTCGCCATCATCTATTGACCAACCAAAACAGGACCCGAGACGTGTAAAGATTCGTGCGTGGCATTGGTAAGAAAGATACCACGATTGCCTTGAAACAAGTGCAAGTTGTGTCCCACAGGGCATGTTCTTTGGACCACTATCAGGTGGAACGTTATCACCCCAAGACCTTCCGGTGATGGCTTTTGAAGGAAGCTGTATAGTAAGTCGCCATCATCTATTGACCAACCAAAACAGGACCCGAGAAGTGTAAAGATTCATGCGTGGCATTGGTAAGAAAGATGCCACGATTGCCTTGAAACAAGTGTAGGTTGTGTCCCACAGGGCATGATCATCGTACCACTATCATGTGAAACGTTATCACCCCAACACCTTCCAGTGGTGGCTTTTAAAGTAGCTGTATAGTGAGTCGCTATCGTATATTGATCAACCAATACAGGACCACAATGCAGTCTTGTAGCTGAAGTTTGTGTCCCGCAGGGTATGATCATCGGACCACTATCATGTGCAACGTTATCACCCCGACACCTTCCAGTGGTGGCTTTTAAAGGAGCTGTATAGTGAGTCGCCATTGTCTTTTGATCAACCAACACAGGACCACCATGCAGCCATGCGGCTGAAGAAGCTGAATGGTAATTGGTCAGCTTGGAGAGGGCACGAGTCATAAACTCTTATTTGGACCTTTGACCTAACTTGCTGTCGTGCCATGTAGAAATACATTTTTAAACACTGAAGCAGAAACATAAGAAACAATGTAACACAATGTCTTACTTGCTAAACTGTATTTTATTAGTATTATCATGTAGATGGCGACTATACAACGTTTGAAAGGACACGAAATGTAAACTCTTGTAATCTTTCTACAAAGTCTCTCTGTTTGATTTCTTTGAACCGTTATTGTTTCAATATTATAGGATCATGAGCATCCACCAACAAGAAGTTACCCAAGCAATTGGATATGTCTTTGAAAATGGTCAAACGTTTCAGACAGCCATTCGATGCCTTTCACCAGTGGCACTGAATAATGACCATCGACGGATCATGAACATCGTTAAGTATACAGTCGTATTTTAGATTTATAGTTCTATCACACATTTCTTTAACCCTCGGTTGTTGCTCTTGTATTTTTGTCAGCAGCCTGCATTTGCTATAAATTCAACCCAACCTTCGCCAAGGGTATACTTATTGATGTTAGAAAGGCCTCTATTTCAGTAGATAGCTGACACGCTGCGACGTTAAGGCCACACCAATTTAATTTCTTGGTTCACGGATTTTTTCATAACAATTATGGAGCGAGAGGGCGAAATAAAAATAAAAATTGTAAAATGGTTGGGGTAAAGGTAACGGCTAATCCAAAACATAAAGAAAAAGGTTTTCAGCTTGAAAAAAGTCCAAAAACACTATCATTGTACAGTAACAGCACCTGTACCCACACTTTAAGGAGCTTATAATATAAAGGCCAATTTGCTACACCAGAAAGTTGGTGAATGGTTTCATTAATGGTGAAAAATTTTTATTTTTATTTTTTTTCCAAAAAATAGGAGCGAGCGAATCCGTGAACCAAGAAATTTAATTGGTGTGGCCTAAGAGGACGTGTGTAACCCAATTGGAATATCATGCTAAATGTTTAATACAAATGAAATTGCAACAAAACACACAAAATTTATAAAGAATCCGTTTCATCTTTGAAATTTGTTACAAATTGTGCACTGCCAAATCTCTCGGTTTGCAACAATAGTAGGATAGGTGTGACAATATCACAAATTCATAATTACATAATTCCGCTTGACTAATTATGATTCGACAGGGAAACAATATCACAATAACATGAATACTGATATCCCTTGGTACTCATGCATTTTCCAATGTTTTGAACTAAACTAGCTTAACCACGAAACAAAGTATCAAAAGCAACTTCCCCATTGTCCTTCAACGTTCAAGCAGACGCGTGCGTGCACTTGATAATTTGATGAAAATCACAATGGATGACTATTGTTCCTCTGGGTCCCGTATAACGTGAAGCCTGCATACAGAAAACTGATCGGATCAATAACACGGTCTAGCTTTCTTCTCACGAAACAGAAACCAAAATGAGCCCACCATCTGTTATTCGAGAACTCCGTATTATCCCGCACGGTGGTGCAATTTGTCACGTTATCTGTATTGCTTGTTAAATTCTAGCCTGTGCTCGCAAAGCTGATACTAAAACATGCTCTTGTATAGTTCTGTTATATTCACTCGTAAACTTGAAGCCTTTGATTGACATTGATCTAGGATAAGAAGCTTGCAAAAATACAGATGGCTGCTGTTTTTTTCTCATTGTACTATCATGATAGTTGGTCCTATGGTGTTTTTCGACAATGTTGCCTATTAAATTCTAGCCGGGGCTTTCAAAGCTAATACTGAAAAATGCTTTGTCAGGGCTCTACTAGATTCAATCCTCAATTTGAAACCACCAAATGGCCACAAAACATTCCTAAGAAAGTACAGTTACTGCTGTGTTGTCCTCAATGTACTATCATAATGATAGTTGGTCCTGTGGTGCTTTTCGAAAATATTGCCTATCAAATTCTAGTCTGTGCTTTCAAAGCTGATACTGAAAAATGCTTTGTTACGCGTACAGTTCTTTTATATTCACCCATAAATTTGAAACCTCTACGTAGCCATAAATCAAGCAAAAGTTGCTGGAGAAAGAATCGGGTTTTTGTGTTCTCCCCGTTGTTTGTGAATATAACCCAATCACACAATAACAACGCAAGGACAACAATTATGTTCTTTAAAAATGCTGCTTATTGGACTCTAGATAGGGTTGATACTAAAAAAATACCCCGTTAGCGATCTTATATTTAAAGCATACGAATTATGCTGTAGATATACATAAATTGAGCAAAAGGAACTAGGAGAGAAAATAGACTGCTATATACTGCTATATATCTATTGTAACATAACAATAAACGCACTAGACAAATGTTTCAAAATAGATATTTTTTTAATCCTCGATTTGATTTAGTTTTCAAATTCTAAAAGATTTATATATAATTGTTAATTGTTTTTTTAATCTATTGTTGTTGCTTTTTTGTTTATGCTTGTACCCACTGGCCCGGGTCCAAATTTGTTCTTGGGGTGACTGGCAGGATGTAAATGTTGACCTTGTCCCGGCCCCCGTTCAAATGCCTTTGGCAAGCTGCCGAGTGGCAGGAAGTAAACATTGGCAAAAATGCCCGAGATTTGACATTTTTCATGTGTGACATTTGTTACATGGTTGTGGTTTAATTTGTGAAAAATAATTGACCTTTAATATTTGCGTAGGCAGCATCGTTTTTTTAAATGATTTCCACTGTACTTTTCAAACTACCGCAGCAGTTTGTGCTGACTGTTACACACAGTATATCCCTAGAGCTAATAATACAAGCTGTTCTGTGCCTACAGCTAACTAACAGTCGAAGCAGAAGGTTCGACATCTGTTCACACTATGACAGCTTTAATGGCATCTGGCTTTTATCTTAGACTATAAACACATGAAATATGTTTATTGGCCTCTACGGGCTTAATACCTATCACTGTAACAACAATGAATTGAGGATTTACAACCTAAAACATTCATAAAATACCGCTACTACTATTACAGCATTAAGGTACTTGTATATGGGGGTCAAAAGTTAGAAAGGAGCAATTAGTTCATTGGTGCAGCAGTTAACCCGATCAAACACATAAACCTACGTTAAATTATAAACTTAGGCAACATTGACTGGATTATATGGATGCCATCCTCGCGTGCATTATTTTTGTACGTTTTTGACCATTCTGTAAATCGTACAAATCGGGAAAATGAGCAAATATATGTCATTATTTTTAACATGGATAATAATTCAGAGGCCAATTCCAAAGTAAAAAATAGCTGTGAAATACCAAAGATTAAGAAGCTTCTGCTGAGTATACCATACTCTGTGTGTTATTTGTTCATCGTTTCTGAACATTCCATAATGAAGGTGAGATTTAATGATAAAGGTGATTTTACCATTTTTTTTTTCATTATTCGCACGCCTGCATCAGTTTTGAGGTTCCAGAAGATGTCAACCATGCAATTAAATCAACATGGTCTAATACCATAAAACTATCAATAAAACAAGAAACGTGACTGCAGCTGACAGTTTACACGCTGTAAAGATACCCTTTGACAGCACTCTACTCTACTCAAATATTTGACGTATGTGAAACCATAAAATGTCTTTATGAATTTATCATAATGACACTGCATTTTATGCATAGCATTTGAGGGGCGTAAATCATATTGTTTTATTCCTCAAGCACCCGACCTTTTTTGCGACTAAAATGACCGAGTGGGGTCCAAACGGACCCCAAAATGTTTTGTTCATAAAATCTCAGTACCATTTCTTATCGGCGATCATTGTTTATGCATTGCTTCGTCAATGTAAGAGGAAGATTTTGAGATGTTAAGGTGTTGCTAATTCTAACTCATTATCATAATTTATGCAAAAGTTCAG
Organism: Branchiostoma floridae x Branchiostoma belcheri; assembly: GCA_019207045.1. Classification (NCBI taxonomy): domain Eukaryota; kingdom Metazoa; phylum Chordata; class Leptocardii; order Amphioxiformes; family Branchiostomatidae; genus Branchiostoma; species Branchiostoma floridae x Branchiostoma belcheri. The sequence goes on along the minus strand of CM033033.1, from coordinate 20,896,622 downwards.
AAGGACTACGTTTTGCACTAAACCTATTCCGACCAGATAGGGGAATTTTGAGGCCCTCAGCAACATTTATGTCGCATAACTCATGAACGGCTAGAGCTAAAGCTACGAAACTTGGTTATTCATCACAAAATATTGTTTGCAAAAGTTTTTTGGCAATAAAGTAAGTTTATCATTTTTGGGGGTTGCCATGGCAACCATATTCTAACAGGCATATTTTTGCCAAAATTTGACAATTTCAATATAAACAAGGTTTTCTTGGTAAACAACACCTGTTTTCTGACAACAATAGAATTCTATGAAATTCAATGTAATTTTCATGACTTAAGATTTATAATTTATGCTAATTTCATGACGTCATTGGTCAAAATCCAAGATGGCCGCCCTGATTAGGCAAATGACGTCATAATGTCGTCACATTACATGTTGATGACACATGAATTTTTTGATGATTTAGGTTTACATTCTTATTATTGTCTGAAAGTTTGGTAGTCATACTGTAAGTGGTTAAGGAGTTAGCCTCCAAAGTTTGTTTTAAAAACTGCACATTTTTGCTGGGGTCCGTTTGGACCCCAGAGGGAGTGAACACAAACTTTCTTTATAATTTCCACAATATTGTACCAATCTTTGCGAAAACTTAGGAGAAGGTATAAGACATATTGACTGAAAAAGTCACGGAAGGGTTTTTTCTTCAGATCAAAAATGTTCAAATGGCACTTCAAAATGTACGCCTGGGGTCCAAATGGACCCCACTCGGGTGTTTGAAGGTTAAAAGACGTTAACGTTTGTGCTATATATTCTAAGCGTGTATTTTATTGCTATTTGCCTAGTTGAACGTTTAAGGTGAACACAGTTTGTTTTGATTGATCACTTTTATTCCGCAATAAGGCCATGTTGATTTGATTATATGGATGACATCCGCGCTCGCACCAATTTTCAGCCATTTCCAAAAAAAAAAAGAAGTTTTTTACCACATAAAATTGTGCAAAGCAGCTGTAAAATGAGCACATATATGCCATAGATTGGAAAAAAGGGGATCAGAAAACAGATTGGTCAATTTTGCTACAAATGAATCTGTTTGGTGGATTATCTGACTCCCACTGGCGTTTTAAAATCCCATCCCCAAGTAATCAAGTTTCTGTACCTTTGACTGTACAAACTTGGTGCAAATGACTAAAACTCTACTCGACTTCGCTCTGACTTGTTGTCTTCTTAGCCCGGTAAGACCCAAAACGCTTGCTGATATAGTGTGTCCATTTTCTAATTGGCGAAACCGGTTCCACTGATTTTTTTTTCAGGTCTTTTTTTTCGGATTGGTCCAAGAAGAAGCAATGTCGCAATGTGTTATAGACACAGACTGAAAGGTGTTTAGCATAGCCCACGTGCGGCGCTATATCACACAACTTCCCAGCTCTTTCCAACGCCTTTACCAGTTAAATCGTGTTTGCACATCAATACATTCCTACTTTGTTGGCATTCCCAGGATGCGACTACCATAATAGCACCATAAAAAACCAAAGATACGATCACAGATGTTCACAATCACCAAGACAAATACTGTAACGGACGTCCCTTGCTAAGCACCACTCTCGCCCACCCGTTAGTAGTAATCCATAGCACTTTACACGCACCCGTCCTTCTGCGTCAACGGCTAAATTTTTACCCTTTTGAATCCGAGTTTTTTTACATTCCAATTAGACCGTGCCTGTTAGGCGTTTGCATTCGTTTCCTACCACAGCGTGGTCTCTGAAAACAAATGCGAGTGGGGTCACCTCGCTTGACCTCTTCGTTTGATCAGCAGCTGTGCCACGGCAAATTACAGATGTAGAATTTGCCTTCGTTTTCCTCATTATTTTTCACAGCGCAGTTGCGATAGCAAATATCTTTCTGCACTGAAGTTTAAGGCCACCTTTCCACTTGATGCGCTCTCAATGCGACCTAAATAGGATATGTGTAACCTTTGATTTCTACTGGGTATATCATGCAGCATGTAAAAGTGTGATTGAGAGGACAACAAAACACACAAATTGTAAACAAAAATTTGTTTCTTTTCTATACAGTTCGTTCTATACAGGTTGAGTGATCTGTCAAATTGTAGGTCAAAGAGAGCGCGCGGCGAGAGCGAGGTTCTAGTGGAAAGAAGGTCTAGAATCTGCCTTCGTTTTCCTCATTATTTTTCACAACGCAGTTGCGATAGCAAATATCATTCTAAACTGCTACAAGTTTGTTTAACTGCCTTTCTTTGTGAAGCTCACTTTTAGTCTTATCTGGCTGTTGCAGTTTGAATAAATCTCTTCCAGCGTTTACAGTACGTATGGCATATTTACCATTGGGAGTAATTAGCACAGTGACATAGTTTCGACATCAAATGAATAAACTATAGTTGCAAATCAGCCAAAGACTTCTTTATACTGTTCAAGAAAAAAACCTTTATTCTGTTGGTTATTGAAGCTTAGGTCTCGTACTGAGTGATGAGTTTCCATTATTGGTATATCATTCTCTTCCAGATAGTCCGTTTTGATGCAAAGTTACAGACCATTGGGAGCAATTAACACAGTGCCATAGTTTCGACATCACAGGCATACTTGAGTTGCAAAGCAGTCAAAACTTTCATTTTTATGTTGGTTCTTGGAGCTTAGGTCTAGTACTGAGTGATGAGTTTCCATTATTGGTATATCATTCTCTTTCAGATAGTCCGTTTTGATGCAAATTTACAGACCATTGGGAGCAATTAACACTGGCAGTGCCATAGTTTCGACATCATAGGCATACTTGAGTTGCAAAGCAGTCAAAACTTTCATTTTTCTGTTGGTTCTTGGAGCTTAAGGCTCGTACTGAGTGATGATTTTCCATTATTGGTTTATCATTCTCTTTCAGACATTCCGTTTTGGTGCAAAGTCACAGACCATTGCTTCCGTCCCATTCTAGTAGATTAAGGATATCCCTACATGTAAGTCATTATACGAACCCTCGAGGCAATTTCCACTTAGGATTCATGCATCATTTCTTAATCCAGACACTCTCGTCTTATCAGACGTTCCAGTTCCTTTCTTTATGTAGCAATAATTAGGAAGTAGGTTTCTTGGGGAATTCTTGATACTTCATCTTTTATTGCAAGAGCAATTGGCAAGGCGCTCCCCTTGTTAGTTCTTGTGTTTTAATGATCGCAGCAAGAGACACTTCAAGAGACTATAATCTGACGAAGACTAATGGTTATATGGATACTAATGGCTTGTGTAGACAGTGCTGTAATCCCTGGTGTATAAAATCCCAGACTGTTTTAATAGCCTGTGACTTATTTGGTCGTCTCTGGATTGTACACATGCTGAGTAGGTAAAATGACATTTGCATAAAACTTTGGAATTTTTTGGTAAAAGTTGAACTGTTTTGCAACTAAACAAAATCCACGAGACTATCGAGTACTCTTATGCTCTACGTCTGGATCGCTCTGGACACGAGACTTTTCTCATGTATGACGTCATTAATGGGTCAAAGGTTGTTGGAAGTTGATATCACCCCCTCCCGGTTGAAAGAAGGTTGAATCTTTAATTGAATCACAGAGCCTTCTTTCCAGCTGCCATGGACACAAAACTTGTCGCACTCGTGACGTCATCAACGGGTCAAAGGTTGTTGGAAGTCGACATTGACCCCCGTTACCGTTGTTATAGTTTCAATAGAAAATGAACAAAGATAAGTTTTGGTTCCTTGATGACCTCCGTTACTCCTCTAACGTGTTCGGTATCCACACTCCATTGAAATTTTAGATATTGGTATATGTATGGTAAGCCCGATGTGGGGTGAAAATCAACAACAGGCGTCTTTTTAATTATGGAAAAACACTCTAATTCTGGACTCGGGTCCATAACTCCGAAATGCTTTACCCGATCAACTTTATATTTCTATTGAGTACATATCGAAGGGTAATGAATATGCGGAAAGCGTCAATGGGTCTCTAGGGATTAGTCCAATTATACTATAATTATACATAATTATATATAATTTTGGGGCATTATACATAATTATATATAACCCATTTCACCATTATACATAATTATATATAACCCATTACACCTTTATACATAATTATATATAACCCATTTCACCATTATATATAACCCATTTCACCATTATACATAATTATATATAACCCATTTCACCATTATACATAATTATATATAACCCATTTCACCATTACACATAATTATATATAATCCTGATGACCATTATACATAATTATAAATAACACTTGTAATCATTATGCATTGTTATATGCACAATTTATGACAATTATACATAATCATACATAGTCCCTATAACCATTATACATAATTATATATAATTATAGATAATCTTTAATGGTTTAAGTGCAAAAAAACTTTTTAAAGTTAATATTTACACCAAATATTGCTTTCTGATAAAGTTGAGGGAAATCTTATGTCTATTGCACGGAGTGAATTTACGCTTTAATTCATTTTGCCATGCCTGCATTCATTTAAAAAGAATACTATATGATACATTATGACAATATATAATTCACTGTAAATACTCAAGGTTGATAAGTGTATAACGGTTCCTCAGTGTTGTGTGTTTTTTACTCGGACCTTCACAGTCCGACAATTACCGTTAAACGGCCAATCAAACATTATGTCTTCTCTGCAACATGCACTCATTTTTTTGCCAGCTTTTGATTGGCCGCAAGTCTACATTTATCAAGGATATGTCACAGGTTAACCTATGAGAGCCAAGCACTCACATCATTCACTACTGCGTCCATCCTAAATCTATAGGTGCCAGCTTACATAATTATATATAATTATCTATAATTATCTATGATTATATATAATTATATATAATTATAGATATTTATAGATAATCCTTAATGGTTTAAGTGTAAAAAACTTTTTTTCTTAATATTTACACCAAATATTGCTTTCTGATAGAGTTGAGGGAAATTGTCTATTGCACTATTTTGAAGCTAAATGTCAGAAGCAAACACAAACATAGTTGCCAAGGAAAATACGTATGCGCCCATAAAGAATACAAGAACACAGTAATTATTCTTGGGGTGTTGGGAGAGAGGCAAACTTTAAACAAGTAGGTTATATAAAGCATATTTGTGCTCAGTTCACTCTGCAAGGTTAAAGAATGTTTCACGTCAAGATGTATTAGTATGGCAAAATATGTATAGACAAATTGAATCAAATATCACTGCAGATTGGACATCCTGGCCAAATCCTCCAGCGGTGCGGGTAGACGTAAAGTTCAACATTGTTTGGTCAAAGATTTAAATAAGTAAAACTAGGAAAGTCCACATTTTTGATGAAAATGCAGGATGTTTCCGAAGGGGAGTAAAAAAAGAAAATCATCATAAAAGGGAAAAAAAATTGTCAAATGTGCAATGCCCAGTGCTTGCAAGATGAAAGCGTTGTATATATTAACTATTTGTCTAAAAAGGAAAAATAAAATAAAAAACAGATTAAAAAAACGGACCGGCTCGGGACGCATGACGTCATGGCTCGGCGCATTGGATTTTTTTGTGCCATTATACTCTTGAGGGGAACGTCACTTTAGAGGTGTACCAGCAGAAACAACATATCACGGGGGGAACTAGCGGGTCTGAACAATGGCATGCAGCGGGGTTTTCATCCTGTCCTACATGTATTTCCTTCTCTATGGAACCTCCTTGATTGAACCAGTTAGTTTTCTGGCTGTTTTCTTTGAGTGTAAATGCTGGCATAGTCATTTTATTACTTAGTGTGATTATATCACCTCTCCTTCCCTTTCCCCTTTTGCAGGTGCTATCCAGCAAACAGAAGCAAAACAAGCAAGCACTAAATAAATTTGTAATTTATGTCACTATGGAAGTGAAAAGTTTTTGCAACTGGGTGACAAGTAGTTTATGATCTGAAAATATGCCTTCCAGAAGTGCCAGACTACCCAGTAGTTTTTACAAACTGGGCTTCAACAAATATGTTCCCTTCTGTGGTTAATGCATATTTAATTTTTCAGTAGAAGTACAGAAGCTGGGGCAGTGTCAATTTTTCCATTAAATTTTTTAGTTTTAGTTTTGACCGTACATTTACTTCAATCAAAGGTGGTCCTGGGTCAACTTACCCTTTCCTTAATCCCTTCCATCTTTAAAGAAGCCATGATCTATCTTTTTTGTATCTAGATGCTAACTAGCAACCACAATGCATGCACTAATTGGTGATTAGTGTCATTAGAAGAGAAGAATACGAGGGGCGTTCAAGAGGTAATCCACCTGACCCATTTTCCAAAGGAGGAGATTAATGAAACTTGGTGCAGTTATTAGTCTTTCTCTTCATAGGAATCACCCAGAGTTATGCATTTCTACCATCGTTTGATGCAGCTCTGTACATCGGTTTTGTAGGACGCCCCAGGTTGGTCCTGCAACAGATGCCTCATCAATGGCAGAAGAGGGACGACCAGGTCTGGGAGCTGTTTCCACAGACTTCCGGCCATGTTTGAATTCACAATGCCAGCGTTTTACAAGGTCATATGATGGGGAATCATCACCATAAGTTTCTTTTATTTCATCAAAAGTCTCATTTGGTATGCGTCCTTTCAAATACAAAAACCGGATCACTGCGCGACACTCAACTGGCTCCATTTCACACCTGGCCCATTTCACACCTGACTCAGTTCAAACACCTTTAAATCAAAAACCAAAATTAGTTCAGAGCTGTTTTTTGCAACATAACCCATAGAGATATGAATCATTACATATGCAAAATTTCATCTAGATCAGACAACTGGAAGTGGGTCAGGTGGATTACTTCTTGAATGCCCCTCGTAGTTGCAATTGGGTGAGAAGTAGTTTATGATCTTATGTAATCCCTTACAGAAAACCAAGGAGTTTTTAAACAAGACACCTTGATACCATAAGCATTCAATTTCTGAGCGGACCGACCTAGCCTAAACATTGCAGCAACCATAGGATACATATTTTTTTGATTAGCATGAAAGTTTATTGGAGTTGGTAAATTGCATACTACTTAACTACTACTGTCAGTGAATAAGTTACTTAATGACCAACTCTGGTAAGTTAACTTTCTTGAGTTGGAGAACACGTTATTTGTTTCTCATGATAAACTTTAATCTTTACTATATTTAGTAATACATGTAGTTTTTACTCTAGGACCTTCCTTTTCTAATGGGCTACCCTAGGCCTGTCGCAATTGCTAACAGGAGGGGTAGTCCCAAGAAAAAAATACTATATATAGAAGTGGTGTAAAAACTTTAAACAGAAAAGGTCGCAAAAAAACAACGAAAAAACCATGGCCGATTCAACAGCTTAAAAATGACTCCAAAAACTAAAAACTAAGTGTAAGTAGGTATATTTACTTGATACATGATAGCCTATTCTTGGCCTGTTTTGTGCATAATTCAGCCGCTACTGGGCTAAACAGTTTTCACACATTGGTGTAAAATTTCACACATTGGTGTAAAACTAAAAACATTGTACATGCATCTGTTTTGTTTGCTCTGAGTCCATTGCCTTTCGTGTACTAATTTCCTGGTTTGCTGTTCTCTTCAAGCTGAGGTTTATATGGAGGGTTTATCAAATGTAACCAAGGACGTCCTTGATTTAACCAAGAAAGTCATCAACCTATAACCTTCTCGATATAGCAACCTCCAGCTTGTCCTGGCTTTGTAAATTATCAGGTTCTGTTTTTGTCTGCCAGCAAGTTAAATCGTGGGTGGTGAGCATACCTGAATGTTTAAATTAAACTTCCTGAATATGTAATGTCTTTTTCAAAGTTCTTGAATGCACTTATTCAGAATCTATCAAGCAGATGAAATGTAATACCTTCATGCATTAAAATCTTGAAAGTACCTGCTGATCAATAGTATCAAAAAAACTTTTACAGGACTGGAATTGCTAAAAAAGTTTTTAATGTTTTTGCCAGTACTTTACAAAATCCGTGTCACAGTTTGCCCTGTCATATGCAGGTAACGTCATTGACTTGCTTCCAAGAAAATTTGATCTGATGTAACAGTGGGGTTCAAGCGCTGCCAAACTGAACACGCCAACATCTCTGGGCTTTTGGCATTGTGGTTTGCACGTTGGATTTGTGATCACTGTGCCGGCCCATGTTTGATCCTGGTGTCGGCATGTTGTTTCTTCTGTTTCTTACTCCTTTGATTTGAAATTTTGACCATCATAAGATAAAGACTTGAGTTGCAATGTGATGAAAAAGGCCATGAAGCTGTTATGTTTAATATGAAAGGAAACATCAGACAAAAGTTTGTTCCAGAGAATATTTCCAGGTTCCAAATCCTGTTAATAAAAATAGGGCCAATACAAGCAAGGAGTATCCTCTTTTAGACCAATCCTGTAATTATGCGCTACTGTAATGCAGGGTCAAACTAGGTCAGCTATTGTCTTTAAAATGTGCAAAGTAATTGTAGCTGAACCAACTGTCCCACAGGGAATATCTTGAGACCCGGCTACCCCACTGCTCAGAGATTAGCTGTAAAGCTGAGGTCCTTGGGTCCACTATTACTGTTAAGAAATTTCAGAGGAATTACAGAAGCCTGAAAATTCACCGGGATGGATTACATGATTCAAAATGGTGAAACCAAATGGGTACAATATTATCAACGTTGCATCCAACCCTGAGATAAACATTTCTTTGAGAAGTTGGATAACTTGGAAGTTGAAAAAAAAATTAATTCAATTCAATTTTAACTTGACAATCATTACTTTGACCCCCATGTACAGCCAAACCTTCATCTGTTGTCCTCACAATGATTGAATGAATGAAAGACCTTTATTGTACACATTCATGCCTCAACAGGCTAGGTACAGGTCACTGATAACAGACATGACAGACATATGCATAGACAACAAGATACAATTTAACTATTTGAAAGTGCTAAACTAACAGGATGGTTGACATCTTCTCCCTTCTTTGTACAGGTGTAGATATAAGAACATATAATGTTTGATATACAGGGTTTATCTAGGCGCATCAAAAATAGAAATGTATCCGTTGCATTAAGATGTTCAAAACATGGGAACTCTTTTCTGATATATTCATAAAGCACAATTCGTTCCTTATGGCAAAATTTACAGTGTACGATAAAATGCTGTTCATCTTCTACCTGTTGTAGATCACAAAATTGGCAGACTCTATGCTGCAGAATAGTGCGGTTGTGCCTTCCAGTTTCAATATGTAACTTGTGACAACTAATCAGGAATTTAGTTACAGCCACTCTGTGTTGTATGTATATTGAAGCGACCAAGGTTGTACTATAAAATCACCCAATAAATTCAGCTAAGGCCACAGCAAGTAAATTTTATGGATGACATCCTCTGCAGACTGCAGAAATAGTGCGATAGGGCGAAAAAAAACAAGATGGGTGAAAAAAAAACAAGATGGCAACATAATAGGCACCATAAAGTTGTGATGACTGTTGTAAAAAGAATTAAAGGGACAAAACATTGTATCAGAGCCAACAATGCATTCATTCCTGTATTTAAAACATGTACTGGTGTGGTAGAAGTGACACTAGTGTGGTAGACTGCCATCACCAACAAAGTTGGTAACCACACTCAAAGCTTCCATATTGGTGTCACTTTTACAACTATCCAATAAGTTTCGTTTCTACAACTACAGTCTTGGGTACCTCGCAAGTGTCACTTCTACAAGTACAATTATTAGGCCACAACACAATATATTTGCTCATAGTGGTACTGTATCATAATGTTGACCATCCCTGCAGAAGAAAAAAAATCTTGTTTTTTTTCTGAAATCAGGCGAAAATTAATGCGCGCGCAGATGTCATCCATAAAATTTACCTTCTGTGGCCTAACGTAAACTACCAGCCCTCAGTCTGGTCCCAACCACCGTGGTGTTCACATCAGTGGAGGCAGGCTAATACAGATTAGCAAGTATTGGATCGCGGAGTTACTCTTCAGTTTTGAAATGTACATAAGCCAGTAGTCTTGAACAGATAAGGATGGCGACACACAATTCAGTGTAGCTTTACAAGTCAGCTTACAAACAATATAAAGCATAGCTGGCCATGGTCTGCCTGGAAGTGTGTCTCAATCTGACCCAGATACAACTTGTTGTACAGTCCAAGCAGAGGTTGGTGGGAAAAAACGTGACCTATTCCTATCATATTTTTTTTTTTTTCGACGAAAAAAAAATGATAGGAATAGGTCACGTTTTTTCCCACCAACCTCTGCTTGGAGAGTAGTACAGTCCTACAGAGCCCCAGTCTACACTGGTCTCTTTTGGACTACCAACTATAAATATCACCATACTTGAAGCCAATTATTACCACTACTAGGTATCAAAGCTAGTTGAGATGTGGGGAAGACAGTTACAAGTTGCAAAATATAAGTAGTTCAAACTTGACAGGGGCTGGTCCTTACTGAGAGACAGTTCAAACAAGGCCTTCATACAACATAATGCCCTATAGATAGCTCTTGTGTGAAAACAAAATGTCTTCCTGTCGTCCGCTGTAATATTACCAATCCTTTGTTCTTGGTACCCAGACGGGTAGAGATCTCCCACTGGGTCTAAGCCATTTATGATGTTGGGAGTATGCGATGAGTCAATTTAGCAACTGGCATCCTGGTAGGAGATAGTCTTTTATGGTCGATTTCCCTGGGAGTAGCTGTTTGGACCTTTGAAGCCTGTAGACCCAAGGACATTTATGTCCTAGTAAGACCCCACAAGTCAGAATGCCCTTGTTTACACCAAGGAATATTGAAGCCTAGTCAGATTAGAATTTATCAGCATGATTGCTCAAGCTCAGATTCAAATGGCCTATTAATCTTTTGTGACCGCTTTTCAGGGTGATTTTGTGCAGAGGTGACTCAAAGTTGAAGCCTTTAGTGCATCCTCAAGATTGTTTAATTCAAGTTGATTTTGAGAGTGATTCAAATAAAGCTTAATTGTTTAAATGTTTTAAAACATTGTTGAAGGAAACCCAAAATTTGTACATGGCCCTCCCTCAAGCCAAAAAATTTTCTCCTTGGACCAAGGAGGGGCACAGTGGCCACTAGTTTTATGGCATGAAAGTTTCTTTTTGATGTGCACAGCTCTCCTTCCTTTGCCAGTATACTGCAGACTCGGGAAGAACAACTTATAAACTGCAAGGTTCCTTTCATTGAAACAAGGAGGTTTTATCAATGATTTCTCAATGATTAAACCTCCTTGATTCAAATACATCCAAAGTCAGCGATTTTTTTCTTGGATTACAACCCTACTGTTGATACAAATCAGTCTTTTAAAAAGAATTTTCACATTTAAAAAAAACGGACCTTCAAGCGCGTGGTGTAGTTCGTCAGAACCCCCAACCCCCTACTCTTCAAGCAAAGGTTAGGATTTGGCGGTTTTTCAATGTTTTTTTAGCCGTTTTCATCAGACTTTCTATTTTGTATTTTATCTTTATCTTTACTAGTATGGCCGTCACCCAATAAATTCAGCTAACGTAAACTACCAGCCCTCAGTCTGGTCCCAACCACCGTGGTGTTCACATCAGTGGAGGCAGGCTAATACAGATTAGCAAGTACTCGTATTGGATCGCGGAGTTACTCTTCAGTTTTGAAATGCACATAAGCCAGTAGTCTTGGAATAAGGAATTGAAGTATGGCGACACACAATTCAGTGTAGCTTTACAAGTCAGCTTACAAACAATATAAAGCATAGCTGGCCATGGTCTGCCTGGAAGTGTGTCTCAATCTGACCCAGATACAACTTGTTGTACAGTCCTACAGAGCCCCAGTCTACACTGGCAAGTTGCAAAATATAAGTAGTTCAAACTTGGCTGGTCCTTACTGAGAGACAGTTCAAACAAGGCCTTCATACAACATAATGCCCTAGCTCTTGTGTGAAAACAAAATGTCTTCCTGTCGTCCGCTGTAATATTACCAATCCTTTGTTCTTGGTACCCAGACGGGTAGAGATCTCCCACTGGGTCTAAGCCATTTATGATGTTGGGAGTATGCGATGAGTCAATTTAGCAACTGGCATCCTGGTAGGAGATAGTCTTTTATGGTCGATTGCCCTAGGATGAGCTGTTTGGACTCCTCAAGCCTGTAGACTTACTTAGACTTAGGGGCTCCCGTGTCGTCCGACACATGAGGCAGTCAGGTTGGCCCAGCAAGCTCTGTAGACCCAAGGACAATTATGTCCCCACAAGTCAGAATGCCCTTGTTTACTACTCTCCAAGCAGAGGTTAGGCTCCGGTTGTGTTTTTAACGTTTTTTTAGTCGTTTTTATCGGGCTTTCTATTTTTCTTATTATATCTTGCTGTGTCAAAACGGGACACAACAACAAAAAAATGACAAAATAGAAAGCCCGATAAAAACGACTAAAAAAACGTTTAAAAAACAGCCGGAGCCTAACCTCTGCTTGGAGAGTACTTGTTTACACCAAGGTGTCCCTTTTTACCAGGCATATTGAAGCCTAGTCATATTAGAATTTATGAGCATGATTGCTCAAGCTCAGATTCAAATGGCCTATTAATCTTTTGTGACCGCTTTTCAGGGTGATTTTGTGCAGAGGTAACTCAAAGTTGAAGCCTTTAGTGCATCCTCAAGATTCGTCGTGTATGACATGCGTATACCTAATCTCCAAGCAGATTCCTCCGGTGGTGGCAATAAAAACCGCGGTGGCAAATTTTACCCCTCTGCCGGCTGAAGTCCTTCCCCAGCTTTTGTTACTGTTTTATGCCACTGGAGGAATCTGCTTGGAGATTACGTATACCCAGGCCAAACCCTAGCGTCCTTTACATACTATCGAAGCAGAGGTTGGTGGAGAAAATTGTGACCTTTTCCTTATATGCCATCTTTCCTTGATCAGCATACCCACAAAAATTATTATCTATCATCAACTTCTGCTGAATTTCTGGAGATCTTTGCAAAATTCCACATTATTTTAAATATCTATTAGCTTTGAGTTTGTCCATCAAAACTAGCGCTATGCACCCTGTCAGAACATGGAGCTTTTATCGGTCAGAAACAAGTTGATTTTGAGAGTGATTCAAATAAAGCTTAATTGTTTAAATGTTTTAAAACATTGTTGAAAGAAACCCAAAATTTGTAAATGACCCTCCCTCAAGCCAAAAGTTTTCTCCTTGGACCAAGGAGGAACACAGTGGCCTCTAGTTTTATGGCAAGTTTCTTTTTGATGTTGATGTCTAGCATCAACAATGTACATTAGTATCATATGTGTAACTGAAACCTGGCTAAGCAGTGACATTTCAGATAGTGACATGGAACTTGAAGGCTATAATTTGTACCGCAGAGATAGGAACAGGCACGGAGGTGGTGTATTAATCTATGTAAATGACCAGTTGTATGCTAGAAGGCGTAGTGACTTAGAAAACGATGGCACCGAATCCATATGGTGTGAAGTAACCAAGTCTAACGTAACTATATTAATCAATTGTACTTACCGACCACCGTCATCAGACGATACATTTTTCGATATATATGAATCGCAAGTACAGAAAGCAACGAGCAACCCACGGACTGTAAAACTAGTACTAGGAGACTTCAACTCCAAGAACAGGGACTGGTTACACAGCAATGCAACTGATAACGCCGGGCGCCTATTGAACAATATCTTCCTAAACCACGGACTTGAACAGATGCTCCATGAGCCAACCCGCGGTTCAAACCTGTTAGACTTGATCGCTATGTCACATCCGTCAATGTGCTATCAAAGTGGCACCCTGGCCCCTCTAGGAGACTCCGACCACTTGACAACCATAACAACCCTCAACCTCCAAACCACCCGGCTCTCTGGAAAGAAGCTCGTGTGGCTCTACAAGAAGGCAAACCTTGACGCCCTGTGTAACGACCTCAGCCAAGCCCCCTGGGACACCAACTTCATCTTTGACACTATGGACGATATCTGGAACTCTTGGTACACCATGTTTATGGACATATGCCGACAGCACATTCCACACAAACTAATCTCTGTCAACAGAACAGCCAAACCATGGATCCATCAAAACAAAGAGATCAAAGCGGCCATCCGACGAAAGCACCGGCTCCACTCCAGAGCCAAAAGCAAAAACACTCCTGAAGCCTGGTCTGCCTACAGGAAACAACGAAACCTGGTCACCACCCTCACCAGAAACGCAGAGGCGGCATACATCCAAGAAGTGACGGAAGATGTAGAAGCTGGAAACACAAGACGCTTCTTCTCCTTTGCCAAATCTGCTTTAGGAAAGGCGTCAACCGGCGTCCCAGCACTCAAAGATGGGACAGATATTATTGAAAGACCCGAAGACAAGGCAAATGCCCTCAACAACTTTTTCATACAACAGACTGACCTAAATGACAGGAACGACTCCCCTCCCACCTTCCAACCAACGACAATCCCTGAAACAACACTAAGCAATCTTCAACTGACTGTAGACGAAGTGCGACAGCAACTGAAAACGCTAAAGGTGGGCAAGTCCTGCGGCCCAGACAACATCACTCCAAACCTTCTCCGACAGGTAGCTGACACCATATGTGCACCCCTCACCCGGCTATTCAACACATCACTCAGCCTTGGTCAAGTTCCTTCTGGTTGGAAAAAGGCCAATGTAACCCCCATCCACAAATCCGGCAGTCGTCATCTCACCAACAACTACAGGCCGATTTCCCTGCTCAACATCGTTCCGAAAGTGCTAGAGTCACTAGTCAACAAACATCTAATTAAACAAATCAATCCAGTATTGTCCCACCACCAGAGCGGATTCAGAGCCCACGACAACACCACACTCCAACTAGCCCGGCTTGTAGAGGAATGGACCCGAGCTATGGACAGAGGGGAAGTTGTTGGTTGCGTGTTTCTGGACCTGCGTAAAGCATTCGACAAAGTGTGGCACCAAGGGCTCTTGACCAAAATCCGAGCACATGGAATACGTGGATCCATGCTGAACTGGTTCCACAGCTACTTATCGAACAGACGTCAAAGAGTAGTCATCCAGGGCGGAACATCCGAATGGAAATCTCCTCTCGCGGGTGTCCCACAAGGTTCCGTACTAGGTCCCACCCTCTTCATCCTCTACATCAACGATCTACCCACCTGCTGCACACAGTCTGACGCAAACCTGTTCGCCGATGACACATCACTCTCAACCAGCAACCGATCCGTCCAACATGTAGTCAACTCACTCAACACGGACCTACGGTCCGTATCCAACTGGCTAACAAACTGGAAGCTAGAAGCCAATGAGGACAAATGCAAGGTGATGTTCATCACAACCCGCACTCTCCCTAGACCCCCTGCTCCAGTCATACTAGGCGGTTGTACACTACAAGTTGTTACTAGCTACAAGCATCTTGGTGTCACCCTAACAAACACACTTTCCTGGTCCAAACACATTGAAACAACCTCCACTAAGTCAAGAAGATCTGCTGGCCTACTGTGTGCACTGAGAAAGAAGGTACCAAAGGATATCCTGCTCAGACTGTACAAAACCATCACCAGACCTGGTCTGGAGTACGCCGACGTCGTTTGGGCTGGACTCACCAAGCGCGACGAAACAAAACTGGAATCAATTCAATACCAAACTGCCAGACTGATCAGCGGACAACATGGACTCCCGTACCCGTCATACCAATCTCTGTATACCCAGCTATCCCTTCCATCACTGCAGTTCCGACGACAATTCCACACCGCTGTCACCCTGTACAAGCTCCTCAACGGTCACTGCCCTCCACACCTTCAAACCCTGATACCCAGAACCCGTGCGTCTGCTACTGAGTCACGTTACTCCCTCAGGAACAGCGACCACCTGACATCTGAACTCACTAAATCCACCAGAGGCCAGAGAACATTCATCTACAGAGCAACAGCACTCTGGAACACTCTCCCTACTGCTACTCGCACAGCCACCTCTACTGCTTCCTTCAAAAGAAAACTGTGGGAATGCCTAGGCGACCCTTACGCATAGCCATACACGTGTATTTACAGACCCTGACCTCTCATTGCAAATATTGTTGTCGATGATATGATGTTGTATATTCCATCTTAGATGAAATGTAAGTTATCCTACATTAAATTTGTATTGTTTATGTGTTTGTCAGCAGGGCTAGCCCTTTGTAATAGCCATAGGCTAGTTGGGCAGCCCTGGCTGTGTGTTCGGTGCAGCCAAACCAATAAATAAATAAATAAAAATGTGCCGCTCTCCTTCCTTACCAGTATACTGCAAACTCGGGAAGAACAACTTTACAAACTGCAAGGTTCCTTCCATTGAAACAAGGAGGTTTTATCAATGATTTATCAATGATTAAACCTCCTTGATTCAAATACATTCAAAGTCAGCGATTTTTTTCTAGGATTATAACCCTACTGTTGATACAAATCAGTCTTTTAGATAGAATTTTTACATTAAAAAAAAACGGACCTTCAAGCGCGTGGTGTAGTTCGTCAGAACCCCCAACCCCCTACTCTTCAAGTAGAGGTTAGGATTCGGCGGTTTTTCAACGTTTTTTTTTTAGTCGTTTTCATCAGACTTTCTATTTCGTATTTTATCTTTATCTAAGTTTATGGCCGTGATAGCAAGTTTATGACCCGTCCGAGACGGGGGAAACTCACTATCACGGCCAACCCCCTTCCACAGCAAACTCACTTCCTCGGCAAACTCCTTTCCCGGCACAAGAGAACATAGCCAACGTTGCAAATCGCAGACCAACGCCCCCCCCCCCCCAAAAAAAAACCAGCCCTGTTCCGAAGACTAGGGGACAAATATGTGACAATGTGTGATTTTTTTTCGTGATTTTTTAAATGAATGACATTTTAATTGTTGGGCTTTTGCTAATTTTTTCAAAGACTAAAAAGTAAATCTATCCTTTTGCTGCAAGCTCAGAACCTGAAGGCTTGTGGTTTCAAGTAAACACTCCTTGTTGGTCTAGAAGGTTTATATGAGATCAAATATTTGGGCATCACTCTAGACCCATCGCTCCAGTGGTCAGCTCACATAACAAATATCACGAAAAAAATATTCAGTGGCCTCAGTGCAATGAGACGTGCAAAACCCTACGTAACAAAAGAAATATTACATACTATGTGTCAAACTTTGTTGTTGTCGCACTTGGACTACTGTGGCGCGGCGTGGTTGCCAAGCCTTGTACAGGGCAAGAAAACACAAATGCTGCAACTCGACAGGCTGCTGTTTAGAGCTGCAAGGATGATTACAGGCTACACACTCCGGGATCATGTCCCAGTTGGTAAACTGTTAGCGGAGGCGGGGTTGGTGTCGGTGAGAAATCGGGCGGAAAAAATCAGTCTGGCCACAGTTTTCAATGCTGTACGAGGAAAAGCCCCTTTGTACATATCTGAAATGTTCAGGTGGAAGTCACCACCAACTATAAGAGCTCGCACCCGCACGGCTGTTAAAATGTTCGCTGACTGGGACCCTCACCAGTTGAACTGTCCCGTAGCAAGCCTGAAGTGCTACGAGGGAAGCTTAAAATCTTTTGGCCCCCAACTGTGGAACAAACTGTCACTGAAGCACCGCAAGACTCTGGGACTGGTTAAGTTTATCAAGGAACTGTGAGGTCTAGATGGAAATGACAAGTGAAATTGTGAGTTTTGATATGTCGTTTTGTGGTTATGCACTATTGTATGTGTTATTGTAATATTGCAAAGTTTTAAATTGTATTTTTGTTTACCCAGCATTGCCTGAAAAACAGGTTGTTATGTACCTGAGTGTTACTGCTGGTAAAATAAATAAACTGAAAAATTGAAACTGAAACTGAGATCATAAACTATTTCTCACCCGGTTGCAACTGTATTTCACTTCTCTATAGTGTCTGTATTACAAATTAGTGCATGCATTGTGGTTGTTGGATAACATCAAGGAACAAAGAGATAATCATTAAAAGATAAATGGGGAGGTAATTATCACACTTGGGTGATAAAAAGAGAAGTGGCCTCCAAAGACCAAGGGAACAATGAAGGAAAGGGCCTGGCATACAACGACGAAGGTGTACAACGAAGTCATATGTTTGCAGTCATGTATTATTTCTCTGCATGCAAAAGATATACAACAGATCATAGTTAGTAAGGTCACATACAACATAACAGATCCAGGATAGACATACTCCTGCATGCACAGTAGTAAGTCTGCAATACTCCTAGCTTAATTCTTCACCCCTGCTAGGTACACACTAAGAATGTTTATTTAGGGCCAGGAGGGGCGCGATCACTAGCGTTTTCGCCCCCCTTTAGCGTTTTCGCCCCCCCCCCCCCAATACCCGCCAGTGTTTTCGTCCCCCCTAAGAACATTGCTACTCGGAGAGTTCTCAAGAGCAACTGGTTACTACATACATTTGTATTAGGCTCGCTATCTGGTACTATACTGCACCTGGAGAGTAAAGTATATGGTGTGTTACCTGGTACCTATATGCCACCTTATGACCTGAAGTTGTTATACCTCGAAAGTCGATATCATACATCTATGAAACGGAACACGTCACTTATATGTTTTCAATTTGTCACAGTATTTTCTCTCTTGTGCAAGAAACATTTCCAAAGCACTAACAAAAACACAAGTGAATAATAGTTTCTCATTATAAACACTATCTACGCGCAAATTCATATACATTGTACCTGTTGCGAAATGCTACAAAGTACCAGTCCTAAGAAACACGGGTAAACGCACCAGTTCCCAAATACTAGAAAAACAGTCATAATGGAGGTGCATATAACAAAATGTGCGATATTCTAATGAATACCTTATCTTCATAACTAATAAAGACATTTCATACTTCTTTTGTGGTCATTGTAGAGGCTTCATATTGGAGATATATTGGTTGCTTGAGGACAGGGGAATACAATCTTATGTCGAGACTCAAGTATAATATTGCAATAATGGGAATACAAGGGACCCAACTCTCCTTGTCCGAAAAAAACTTCAACTGTCTTAAATATCAACATGTAATGACGTTAATATTAATACTATGGATGGAGTTAGGTATCAGACTCGTGTACTTATATCATTCTGAAACTGCGTTTTGTGATTTATACCAATCAACTTCTAAAATGTTAGGTAAACCCGTTTTTTTTTGGGGGGGGGAGGGGGCGAAATCGCTAAAGGGGGGGGGGGCGAGATAGGGGGGCGAGAGCACTAGCTGGGGAGGGCGAGATCGCTAGTGATTTCGCCCCAGGGAGGGCGAGATCATGGGGCGTGGGGGCGGGGGCGAGATCGCTGTGACACCAGTTCATATGAGGAAGATTTCTGGTCCTGGCCATGGCAATGACAGTCTGTCCTGTTCACACACGCGGACCCTGGACTCCATCAACTAGCTGTTATTTCCTCATATGCCTCCTTCTTTCTCACTGCCTCCATTTTACTTATGTTAGTATCTGATCAGAGTATCATTCCATATCAGCAGTAAACTTGACCAGCGACAAAACTCAAATGTACGATCAGGTTGTGGAATGGCAATAGGAGGATGCAATATGGAAGCTCGCAGAAAGATGGAGGCATTCAGGCTGATCGCTGAAGGTGTGTAGCAGGAAGGCTACAACAGGACCAGCAGCTGGTACAGAAAAATATCTCGAAGTCACCAGGGTTCACAACAATGCCACTGACACGCAGCAGCGACTTGCAGTTGGTTTGTGTAAAAAAAAAACTGTCCTAAGCAACTTTCCTACGACAATCATCATAATACAAAGTGCTTTGAGAAAATCATGCCTCAGACTCAACCTCTGACTGTTTAATGCTGTAACATTTAAGGCTGTGCATTAAGCAGACAATACAAGTGGTTTTGAGCAGGTCAGAACATCATGACCAGCATTTAGCTTCAAAGTGGTGCAATAGACATAAAATGCTTCTCAACATTATTTCTTTTAGTCAGAAAGCAATATATGGTGTAAACATTAAGCAAAACAAGTCTTTTTACACTTTATCCATTAATGCTTATCTATAATTATGTATAATTATATATAATTATCTATAATTATGTATAATTATATATCATTATGTATAATGGTTATGGGGGCTAGGCATGATTATGAATAATTGTCATAAATGGTGCATATAACTATGAATAATGATCACAGGATTTATATATAATTATGTATAATGGTCATCAGCATTATATATAATCATGTATAATGGTGAAATGGGTTATATATAATTATGTATAATGGTGAAATGGTTATATATAATGGTGAAATGGGTTATATATAATTATATATAATGGTGAAATAGGTTATATATAATTATGTATAATGGTGATATGGGTTATATATAATTATATATAATGCCCCAAGGGACTCATTGACGCTTTCCGCATATTCATCACACTTTGGTATGTACTCAATAAAAATATAAAGTTGATCGGGTAAAGCATTTTGGAGTTATGGACTTGAGTCCAGAATTAGAGTGTTTTTCCATAATTAAAAAGACGCCTGTAACATAACTGAATCAATGTGGCGGCTTGAAAATGGATCCCAACATGAAAGGGAAGTATTGAAGCAATTATTTATGAGAGCACAGTAGGGTGAGACCTTGTTGAGTCTGGTTGAGGATGGGGTAGACGAAATTGCCAGCAACAGACGAGGGACAATCAAATATCATGATGACGATCGGTCTTGGTCTTTAATGATGATGAACGCAAAGTTTTGAACACAAACAGCCGGCACGCCATGACCTAAATCGAACAGTTTTCGAACAGGTTTTCTATGCAGTTCGAATCGCTCCGCGGTCCTTAGCAACACGTTGCTAAGGAAACGCTTCTTATGCGTCAGGTGGATGGAATTTCATCCGAGTTTTACAGCTGCTTTAGACCTGATTGCCGGCCTTTCTACCAAGATTGCGTTATATGTGTCATAGAGGAATATCATGTAATCTCGATATGATCCATTTTTGTGGGATTTTATAACTATTATGTCTCGTTTTCTGATCATATTTGTTACACAGTGAAATTGGCAAAATGGTGGTGCCATTATGAGCTAAATTTTCGACGAATTTGAATATCGGGGCAAATGTATTACGCCTTCGATTCTTTTGTCAATGACTAGTGCGCCAGAATTGTTGAATCTTCTACTATACCTCTTCTGAAAATCTTGTTGCTTTGAAATATGGGAAGGTTTGTAATTCCATGTTTACTGAGGTCACCTTTTCGACTGTTTTAAATCCAAATGTTGCAAGTTGTTGGTTTGGTTGATTCGAATGCAATCGACTTTTAACACAAGTATCGGCACCAATTTATCTCTCCAGTGTTTTCAAAGGATGCCTAAAGAAAAACTGTACGTGAAGACGGAGTAAATTAGCAAATGGAGTCATAGTTTTACGGTAACTAGTACGTAAATACAATGGTGTGGGTCCAGCGTGCGCTCTGTGGAACGGGCGCTGATGCCAGCGCTGAAGCGTTCCTTTTCGGACGCCTCTAATGAGGTGGCCTCGCGCGGTTCAAATTTAAGCCTTTTTCGCCCTCGAAATTGATAATATGCCATATACCACCTGAAAGAAGAGACTTCGGTGCATTTTACGCACTAGATTTCCTTTCGTTCTGAAATCTGCTGTGAGGTAAAACGCAGCGGGGAACTTGCGTTAAAATAAACTGATTTTAGATCATATCATCAAACGGGTGCAGGTAAAAGTCGGTTTAAAAAGTACGTAGGAGTAAAATAGAAACCTTAAATATTGTAAAGGTGATGAAATATTGATTGTACATAGTTGTAAACTCGAGCGACAAGCTTTTTGGTAGGTAGTCCCGACGCCCGGGGTTCATGGAACGTACAACTGTCTGAAAACGGCGCGCTGTTCGCTACGGCAGTCAGTTACAAATTTTGAAGTTAGATTTAGATCACTTCGGGTTGGTATATTGACCTGAAACTCGGATTTCATAAACTAGGGACCACCGTAAACAAAATTCCGGTCATAAACTTTAAGATTTACGGAGAGAGGATCTGTCCCGGTTCAATAATTGCTAAATCGTCAAACCCGGTGCGTTCTATTCTGGAATCAAAATTATGACATGACTTCACTGAATATCGGGGCAAATGCATTACGTCCAAATAATCTGTAATAGATCTTATACTTTCAGAAACTAGAAGGTTTGCTCTTTCTTCTTTCTTAGGCAGGAGATTTCCTGTTGGTTTGACATCTACAACAGGTTCAAAACAACAGGGAAATTTACGCGAAAGTCACCTAATTTGGGGTCGTATTTGTGACAGGTAAACGGTACACAATCGGTTCAAAAATCAATATGAGCTAAAAAGGAAGCAAAAATATTGTGAATGACAAGAAATTAAGAAGATACGTAGCTGTATACTCCAGCGACAAGCTTTCTTGTGAGGGGTGTTGACACCCGGAGTCATGGAACGGACTACTTTCTCTCGTGGAAGGAAAAGAAAACTGCATAGAACTCTCGGCATGGCGTGGCGGCTGCAAAGTCATGCCAACTTATTCAGAGACAACTGGCTTCCGTTATTCCACCAAGTAACTTGAAGTGTATTTACGCATTTTCTTCACGTAGGCCCCCTTTCGACTAGACGGCAATCGCGTTGCGCTCTCACTGCGACCTGGATAATAAAAAGGATATGTGCAACCTTCGATTTCATACTAAGTATATTATATAGCATGTAAAAGTGTGACGTGACTGAGAGGACAAAAAAACACACAAAGTGTAAAAGAAATTCTTTCTTTATTTCTTTATTTCTTTATTTGAATTTACCACATGCAAAAACAAGTGGAAGGGAGGACAAAACAGGTGTATCAACACCTTTACAAGTTGTCCTCCCAAACCTGAAATGATAATAGAAAACAATACGAAACCAAAATCAAACAATAAACATTAGACATCAAAAGTCAGTAGACATAAATATACAATTCGGTGACAATTATACACAGAATTGATTATATACAAAATTATCAAATATCATTATATACAGAGTAAAATGCTAATTACAATACTAATGTAGCCTTAAAGCAGTGCAAGAGGCACACCCACAAGATGTGGACCAAGAGCAGGGGACGTCGATATTGAACTGGGTGCCAAATCTCACAAACGTGGCTCTCACAAGCGATCGCTTGAATGTCAAGATGTTAGACTTTTCAGTGGCTTGAACCCCAATATTACGGAGGACAGGACTCAGCTGATTCCAGATGGTGACCAGCCTTGGTATATAAGAAGAGCTGAAGGCTGATGTCCTTACTCTAATGGGGTAAGCATGTCCTAAAAATTTGGTGGCCCTACGGCACGTCGTTCAAGAGTTAAAAATTCGTTTCTTTTCGAAACAATTCGTTGAGCGACCTGTTAAACTGTAACTCGCAGAGAGAGCGCGGCCAGAGCGCCGTCCTAGTGGAAAGAGGGTATTTTTTATTGATCATGTAAAACGCTGTTCCCTCATCTTATTTTATTACCCTTGTCAATAGCATAGCATTTTAGAATTATACAAAAGAACATGAAGTTTCTTTTTGAACTAAACAACCGAGGCCCTAAGTATGCCACGGAGTTTATGTTCAAAATAGCCTGTTTGGTGTCCACAGTAAACGTAGCGTGTGATTGGGGCTAAGCGGGCGGTGTGATTAGAGGTTACCGCGGCAGTTGATGGTCGACACCGCCGCGGGGGATTTGGCGAGACGGTGGATTTCAAGGATTAGCTGGTACAGCATTCCTGCTACAATAAACGGACATAGATTGCAAGAACAAAGTAGATAAAGCTAAAAGTCAGTGTCCTCAGTGACTGATCATGATCATTCGTACGTCGAAGTCCCAAAGCATAGAAGAACTTTATTGCGCAACGATTGTACACGGTACAATGCATGGCAAAAGAAAGAAGAAAACGACTTATCATCCTAATTACCAAAGCAAGTATTAACCCTATTCAGACCGGGCTTTTTTGGTCATCCCTGGACCGGGGGGGGGGGGGGCTTTTGAGGCCCTCCACTTCTAAGTCCTATAACTCTTGAACGACGTGCCGTAGGGCCACCAAATTTTTAGGACATGATATCGACGTAATACTAGTATCTGACGAGTATTTGACGTTTGACGTTACGTTGTCGTAAGATGACGTAATTATGACGTCATCAATTTGATTATATTGGCCAGACCCATGAAAAAAGGGTATTCTCAGAAAACTTCAAGTTATACTACAAAAATGTAACAACAAGTGCAGATAACAGAATAATAATGTTTATTACGGCTTGTATTGCCAATAGCAACATCGATGACGTCATAAAATGACGTCATGCACATCTAAGATGCGAGTTGGGCTCCGCCATATTATATCCACCACCTTGAATTTTTAAAACTACTTTTTTTGCAACAAATAATCACAAGGGGCAATAGAAATAGACTAAATTCATTCATTTAGATGGTTTTTGATGAAAAAATACCAGGTAGTTACAAATTTTATGGGATAATTAGCTTGTTATTCTTGATCTATCCATACGGTCCGCCATCTTGGATTTTGGACTGATGACGTCATCAAATTAGCATAATTTATGCACATATAATTATGAAAGATATGCTAAATAATATAAGTTTTTTATTTATATAACAAAATAGCAGTAATATAGCAAATAAATGTGAAAAATACATTGTTAGAACCAAAAATAGTGATTTTTGGCAAAACTGCCTGTCAACAAACGGTTGGGGTTAAACATAGTACATATGCAGATTATGAATATAGAATGAAATTTGACATCCTTATTTCTAAAACAATGAGAGCTAGCCTAAAACATTGTACTACAATCGAGTGGGGCTAATTATCAGTTTCGGCATTTTTTCTTATGACACAGCAATCTTTTATAAATTTACCTATTAGCATTGTGGGAGTTGTCACATCTGAATCTGAATCATGCTTCTTGTCACCAATGCAGTACTATGTAAAATGACAAATACGCAATATATACAGAATCTATTTTGCTTGATTCTACTCATGAATCTATAACGTTATACTTATTTTATTTTTTTCTTTTCTCCAGGAAGGAATAGCGACGGTGTTAGAGCGATCGTCCTTAATTCAAGTAAGGCATGATTTTTGAAGTACCTAGTAGTATGTTGATTTTCTATAGCTCACGTTTTCTATTAAACACACAGTGTTGCCACTAGTCTTTTTGATAAATATGATGGCTTCTTTTGAAGCTCATGCAAGAATCTTCCTCATGCATGGATTCATCGCCTTTGTGTCACCATCCGAAATGACAACGAGTTGCTACGGACCATTTAAAAGAATCCACGAATTTGATCGATATGATAGCGGGTTTGCGCTACCGCTTACGCCATGGAGACCACATTGCTTAAAATAAATTCAAATTGGTAGCTAATTTTTTCCTTATTGTTTAATTTTTCCCTTAGTCATTTTCGGCAAGCGCAAGGCATCTATTGCACACTTCTAAATCTGTCTTGAGATTTTTAGTCACTGAATAGCCAAATACTGTCTAAGTTTTAGATAACACGCCGCCACTATCATTTAGGCCATCTCAACGAAGTACAAATGACCAGCTTACTGTGGCTAATTTCGTTGGCTTTACTGAATACTAGATACCGTCAACAGAGGCATCTTAGATAAGGAAAAACCTTTTTGTTGATATTATCTTGATTTTCATTCATAAACGTACTGGTAAAGGTTCAAACACATATGTATTAAGCTGTAGTACGGCAGACCGTTAGCGATAATGCTAATTGCTTGGGGTGCCTATCTATGCACTAGATCCATGACCAAGGAATGGTAACGTCCGTCGTTGCAGATTTTATCGTCTATGGTGACTTTTATGATCTGTAACCCCAGGACCTGCCAAAACATACCAATAACGTTTATGGGATCTGCCCCTTTCACTGGAATATCATGTCTGAACCTTTTGAAGTTCACACATGGTGCAACAATAGTGGTTAAATTTTTCATTTGCAACAGATGAGGAGTTCAATTCTTTTCACAATGATCTATTATTGCATCTTGGTTACCCATCACCTGGTTGACCGTAACAGAGCATGTTGCACCAGTAACAAACTAGGTCTGCAACGATCCGTTTCGACGTCTCGACGTATTTTCCACAACTTTTACGACGACGCGGACGTTTTTACGACGGTGGGTCGTGCGAAGAGGATACTTTATGACGTAGCCGTTCCAATTCGGACGTCTGCCACTTTCAATAAAACGGGTAATAAAAGAGGTCGTATTTGCTTTCATTGTAACAAAATGTAATAAGCGATTGTGCAACACCTGGGGCCGTGGTAGCAGCATTTATCGACCAAGTCGTATACCTGGCCTCAGTGGACTGTTGTACCTTGTTCACCTTTGTAAAAATTTTATCCCCATGACCGTCGTCTCGACGTCTTTATACATACAAAATAGTCGATAACTTTGCGTTTCGATTTCGAAAGAAAATGAATTTTTCTGGATCTTTTTCTCTTCTTTGACAGCCATTTTGATCTGGAATTTTATATATTTTACCTACTAATGTCAGCACAGCCGAGCCATATCCTCATTTTAAAGTAGAATTCTATTTTCATCCTGTGGAGGCATTGATCATTACTTTTAGAAATATGAAATATGATTTATTACTTGCTGCAAAAAGAGGATGCTACGAACATGATACTATAAAGTTGTTTTCGTCGCCTTTCAGCGAAATGACCGTACAGAGACTGAAGTTAACGTTGTATTTGTGTGACTCTGATTCCATGATTTGAATATGATGCAAGATATAAAAGTATGATTTTTAAGCACAACAAAATACTTAGAAATGTTAATTCTTTATTTTCACAAAATTATCAAACCTTTACTGTGGTATCTTACTGCACTAGGGGCACCTGTGCTGCATTTCGGGGTTCAAAAGACTCCTCAACGAATTTCAGAAATAAAGAACGAGTCTTGTGTATCTTGTTGTCTTTTAAGTCATACTTTTATGTATAACACAATATCTAATTTATAAAAAAACATCAGCAAAAATAACACAACAGTGCCGCACCTTAGCCGCAAGTGCAGTGAGATACCATCTTTATATAGTCGCGCAGCGCAGTCACTGATTCAAGTAAAAAGGGTGTGTTTGTCTTTGCCGTTTGCCTCTATGATAGCCTGTGGGCAGTAGGACATCCCTGACTGGCTGTTACGCTGCACCCGAACTAATAAAACAAAGAATGAGATAAACTCTTCCACCCCTCATATAATCGTTTCATCCCCCAATATTAGTGTACCTGATATATCACCGCCATGTGCAAGTTTTATCAAATTTATTATACCGCAACTCATACATATAACGCATCATTTTACTGTACTCTTATCAACGATGCTTATAAATTCTCAATACCTGTAAGCATTCATTTGATTTAGGATGTAAAACGTTTATTCCAACTGAAGTTTTATGTTCCTTGTACAAAGCATTAAAACTTATGAGGCCCGACAATAAAGTAGACTTGGATGGATTACTGTTGATCTCATCTTTGACAGTGTTCAAAACTGACACGGGGGAGATAACGGAAAGACAAATTAGATCATAGAATAAACATAAGGATAAGGTCATTGACGTTTTCTATTCGTATACGTGGACCGTCACTGCACTTGCGGCACCGGTGCGGCACTGCGGGGTTGGTAAATGACTCAACGAATTTCAGAGATAAAGAACGAATTTTCTTCCGTTTTGTGCATTTTGTTGCATTCCAAGTCATACTTTTTACGTATAATGCAATACCTTAATTATCAAGAAAAAAAAGCGCAGCAGTGAACAAACCCCGCAGTGCCGCACCGGTGCCCGAAGTGCAGTAAGAGTACACCTTAACCGTGCAGTGCCAGTGTCCATATCTGTCTTAAAGTCAGAATTAGATGATTCGAAAGGCGTCGTGTAGAAGTCGCAAGACCTTCTTACGACCGTTCGGATGAACTTCCTCATCGCCTAACGGTCGCAAAGATCTTGTGTCCTCGTTGTAAAAGAAGAAAAGAAGACCAAAACCTAGTGAAGGATATAACTGTCAGATGACTTGGCGTCCGTTGACCTCTCCTGGTCATCAGCACAAACTATGACACAGGACAGACAAAGGTAGAAGAATAGAGCCACGTCTCTCCAGATACGAAGAGAACATGTGAGTAAATAATGTAATCGTCATCAAGGGGTCGAGCGTGCATCTTTCGCCTAAATTTACCCACATTGAATATAGCGAGATTGGATGTTGTGTGAACATCGTCCCATCCATACAATTGCCGAGAGATCGACCGGACACCTGCCGAGTCCCTGCCGAAACTATACTTTAGAGATCTCAGACTAGTTGGGCGAGATATTTTCCTCTTGTACGTGTGAATTCAGCTTGTATATATATATATATATATATATATATATATATATATATATATATATATATATGTATATATATATAACACCGGTAAATCTTCATGGACGACAGAAAAGTATAACATAAAGAAGAATTATAAGAAAAATATATAATTCCAAAAACTTAACCATGATTGGCAAAACACTGTTTACTACGCTTTATGCTTCCCTGTAGAACGCCTATGCCAGCCATCCTAATCTCTTTAGCAGCCTTAAAATACTTGAAGCGTTAAAAGAACCTTTAACAAATTTCCAAGAATTCCACCTATTTTATGGCACTCTTTAGCAGCCTTAAAAGCCATAAAGCGTTTAAAACGTCTTTACCTAGTACCTTTAACAAATTTCCAGGAAATTCACCTCACTTATGGCGCTCTTTAGCAGCATCAAAAGCCATAAAGCGTTTAAAACGTCTTTACCTAGTACCTTCAACAAATTTCCAAGAATTCCACCTAACTTATGGTAAACTTGCATAAGATGTGCATCATTAAGACACTGTGCAGGTGCTTCTTATTTATTGCTTCTAATAATACACGCAATAAGACTAGATTTACATTCATGAGTATTCATCCATGATGATAGCTAAGCCGAACCAAAGCCGCAGGGTGGTTTCTTCCGCTTATATAAATGAGAATTGCCCTCCCTTGTTCCATTACACCGAAGAGCAACCATAGCCCATCGTGATGTCATGGATTGATCGATGTTGTATGCTAATATGCACTTTGTCCTCGCATTGGGTGGCGTGTATCAGGGCTCGAAATGGGTACCAGGGGCATCTTTTTCTGCATACCTGCAATGGTGCAGGTAACATTGAAAATCCTCTGCACTAAACAAGTTTTACCTGCACCATATAATAAGGTTCTTTGTTACACAACTAAATTTGTACTCACTTCCAACTTTTCGATGTCTGTCAGACACCATCATCAGGGTTAGAATGATGACTAGGTTTGGTTCTTGCTGCTACTTATAGCCGATGTAGGTGGCGCTGCAGCAGCAAGAATGCAGTCCCAAACGTGGCTCATCTTGTATCCCCTCCCCCCGTTTACCTGCACCACTCTGAATGTAGGAAGTATTGATAATACTGTACTAAATTTATATAGTTGTTCAGGAACCATTGTTATTTCTTTTGATTTATACTTTATAAGTAGTAGCAGTCAATGCATCTTATAATAATCCATATACACCTACATCATAAGGGAATGCGTGTATAAAACCCAATACATGGACCGGAAATACCTGCACAGCTCCACTTTTACCTGCACTGACCTGCATATGCAGGAAGTATTTCGAGCCCTGTGCATATATATTTGACAAGGAAGAATGTTCGGCGGCAGTAGGTCTTATCAAAAAGCGATGAGTCGTCATCATTGGCGGTAACACTCACTACGGCGATAGAAAGAACCTTGGGGACAACCGTTCCACTTAAACCTCCCAACAGAGTTGCCCCCGGGGGCACAAAAGATCGCATAGTGAATTCCCAGTGTAAAAGCCCATCTGAAAACCGCCTCGAAGGTACATTTTCCAAATGATAGGCGAGGAAGTCGCGGGGCTTGGATGACTAATGTCCGTAAAAATGGGACTACAACAGGGGCAGATCGGATATTAGGAGGAAAGCGGCGGTAGGAAATTGCACTGGAAGGAGAGTTAAGTGTTCCAACAGTTTGAAAGCTACGACAATGGTTAAGGTCATTGGCCTTTTGAGTATAGGGATGTCTCTGTAGCGCAACTGGTAGCAGCCTCACAGTTGAGCTCCTGGTTGCAATACGTTGGTAGGTGGGAGGACCTTAACGATCTTGTGCCCTTGGGAAAGGCACTTTACACGACTTTCCTCACTTTGCTCAAGTGAAAATGAGTCGTTCCTCGGATAGGACGTTGAATGGAGGTCCCGTGTCTGGGGAGAGCCATACCCCGGGCACGTTAAAAGAACCCGCCACATGTGCGAAGGTGCGGTGTGAGCGGTTCAAAACCTACAGTACCTTGGCCACACCAGTGGCAATTACTGTCGTATTGAGGTCACCTGAGTGGCGCCGAATGGCAGCTCGCTCCAAACACTTGCGACAGTCGTATTGAGGTCACCTGAGTGGCGCCGAATGGCAGCTCGCTCCAGACCCTTGCGATTTAGCCCCGCCTATTGTAAGCTCCTCGCAATTCAGCCCCTGGCTACAATGAGTGAGTAGTCGGCCCACCCAATAACATAATTAAAACATAACATAACCTTTTAAGAGTCCGGGGTAAGGACACCCCAGTCGGTACTGCATTTCTCTTTCGGAAAGGAATTAAAAAAAAATATGTGTATTGTGTTCAAGGAGGTGGCAAGTGCAGGAAAAATTTCTAACAAATTTCTCCCTTGTAAAAACTATACTTTTCTACTGTAACAGAAATTTAACTTTCTATGCTCTACAAAGTGAACAACAGTCACTTGGAATTGAATACTGTAGATGCAGAAATGTTCGCGGTGGATTAATGTTCGCGGTTAAGTGGTCACCGCGAACTTAAAACCACCGCGAATATTTTTCTATAATGGTATTAGACTGCAATCTATGGTTTTACTGCGAAATTAAAACCACCGCGAAAAGTCATTTTTCCCGCTACCGCGAAATTAAATCCCCGCGAACTTGGATGCATTTACAGTATACTCTACTATAACGCCCAAAGTTATGGTTAGAAACATGTAGGTAAATTATGTAACTGTTGATTAAGCAAAGTGTAGATTTAAACACGAACCACATCAAATCATTTATAATCTAAAAAAATTGGCCGTAGCATAATACATTGAGCACATCATAATTCATTGGAGCAATACATTTTTGATACATTTTTGACAGATGAGAAAAATATGAAATATTTCTGCAGAAGTGCTAACCTTTGACTAATGATAATGGCTGAAAGGAAAATGTAATCGAGTCGGGTTACTATATTCCCATGGGAAATAAACTGATTCAATTCAGTTGGTATTAGTAGTTTTTAATGGATGATCCAGGAATTGGAAAGTAATGAGGCGGTAGTCAAGCCAATCAAATTACTTTTGAGCTTACTTAACAGCAAAGTACATGCATTTCGTCGACGATGGCCGCCAAGTGAATCTTATTTTTATCTGATTTCGACAAAACATTTAGTTCGCTTTATGGCGATTATAAGAAAATATCGAAAATTTTAAGAAAAAAATATAGAAACTCTAGATATGGCTATATCTATTCTAGAAGTGAGGTTATAATCATTAGTTATAGTTATAGAATGGGGACTACTTTAATCGGTAGATATAGAAGTAATGTCACTATATTGTAGTAGCCTTCAGTATACTTGTAGGCTACCAACTAGCGTAACGTTTTGCACTATTTGAAAAAGAGACTTAACACTAGATTTGGCCATAGACTGTTTTTTTTCGCTTCGATTCATGTTGTACATCATTCTAAAGGTATTTCAAAATCATTAGTTAAACATATCTGTTTTCATTTTGTTTCGCGCTATTGTATTGACATGTAATAGATTTGGAGCCTGCAAATTATACCTTTCATATTTTGCGTATTTGCTTCAAGGCAGACAATGGCAACTTGCAGTGACACAGCCCTCGTCTTAAAAGCTTATTCTAACAGTGTCATATACAAAGGACGGACAGGAAGTAAAGTAGTCCAATAACCTGAAGCCGTAAGGGTAGTGGGTTCCACTGTGTCTAGGGCACGATTGTGAAAGGTGGACTTCACCCTTTTCCATGCGTCTTTTTTACCTCCTCATCAACCGAAATCAGGTACTGTAAATGCATTATTAAGTTCGCGCGGATTTACTTTCGCGCTAGTGGGGAATCGAGTGTTCGCGGTGGTTTTAAGATGGCGGTAGCGTCATAGAATGTAGGCACATACTACAAGGAATAAATGTTGGTGAAGTGGCCACTGCGAACGTTTCTGCAATTACAGTATCCTTTGCAATTGTTACACCTGGCTTGAGTGAGCAAAGTCGTTTAAGTCCTGCTTGCAGCTGCGGATGCCGATGCAAAAGCATTCCTCATTATCTGCTTCACTGTCCTAATTATGTTCAACAACGTACACTCCTCTTAGACAGACTTGAAAACCTGAATATTCCTATGTTAGATTTAAATTCGTTATCTGATAGTTCTTTTGTTTATCTGCTACTTAAAGGGTCGGCTTTACTGACATCTGATGCAAATTCCCAAATTCTCTCCATAACTCAATCATATTTATCCGAAGCAAAACGATTTTAAAACTGCTTTTTGACTATTCTTATCATTTACTATTGGTAACATAAATTTATCCGTCCGTTTCTTTTTAGAATTAGGCGTTCCCGTACCCGTTTCATCTTTTTTGTCCTATGTTGTGTTGTTATTTTGTCTAGTGGTGTCTTTGATATAAGCCTGTGTGCTTGAGTGGGGGCACCACTATATTTTGTACTGTATTAATGTTGCAATAAAAAAATAAAAAAAAAATAAAAAAAGTAGTTTTTAAACTACTTTTTTTTATTTTTTTATTTTTTTTTTAAAAAGTGCTTTTCCCACGGGCACAAGTTCGTTAGCAGGGCAGGATTCAAAACCATGGGACCGCTAGGTTCTCCCAAAATGCTGTGCATTTTCAACAATATGCATATGGCACCCTATCCACAGGATTTTGTTGCTGTGGCCTGAGGCTAAGAAAACGCAGCAAACTGGGACTTGCTGTCGAGGGATCCGCCCTTGGATCCAGCTGAACCAGATGGTACATTCCCACCAACCCCATCTGTCTCTTACAATATGTTGTTGTTCCTTGGGAGTAGCATTTACCCGCGAGTAAAACGTCGAAGATTATACCACCTGTGTACCAGACGCGTCTGGGTGGTAACATATTTGTGCTTAGAGAGTATTTTCATTGACGCGCTTGAAATGCAGCCAAAATAACTTTCTAAAAGTATCACAGGGCTAAGGAGCAGACGTCATAGTTGAGTTGCGCTGTGAAAGGCTTAAATCATAGTGCTACCTAAATTCCATGAAAATCCTTCTTTTCTTAAAACATCGTTGCCCATAGCTAGTGACTTTTGGGTTAGAAAAAATAGGTGGGGTGTAAGGTCCTAGGTTTTCCGTTATTTCCGTTAAACTTTGTTCAGTTCAGCAGTTTAAATTTGGCGTAGGAATAGATTTCAATTATCCGTTCCTGCGGTCATGAGGGACAAGGTGATCAAAGGTGAGTTTTCGTTCATTGAGCAAACTTTTCACAAAGACCATTTTGTCATATACCATACAGCGGTCGTGGACTCAATCACGGTTGTGGCGGTTGTCTTAAAGTAAGGTCATCAAGATGACCATTCGTAAACACTGAAGCAACGTCTAATATTCCTTCTGAACAGAATTGTAACTCATGAAGTATCGTGCAAGGCAGGGTTCATTGAAAGAAAGCGCTAGCTAGGCAGTTGTCTGAATTCCAACTTTATGGTACGGAATCACCACATGCCACTTTCAAAGGATGAGCTCTAAAGACTTCATTAACAGGTCCTCTCGATTGTCATAGTTGGCAAGTTGTCACAGCATCTAGACCGTCCCAAGTACTTGTTTCCAATTCTAAAACTCGTAAATTGAAATGGCTTTAACGCAATCAACAACCCACGTGTTGTTCCTTAATGTTTGACTGAGTGAAGAGATTTTTCAGTGGGAATAATGTGATTACACTCAACATTGCCCACGCATTACGAATCCCTATGCAATGCACATATCTGTTCATGAAGGCATTGAGTTAACAGAGGCTATATATCATAGGATGTGCCATCCCACCCTTAGAGGAAAAGGACGCCCAAGTATGGAACTTTACGGCACTTACGATTTATCTCTCCCATCCCCGCAATAGACCGTTAACGAGAGAAGAGAGAATATGCATGTAAACTGTAGTATATGTATAGCTTTCCTATTATAGCTTTTCCTATGTACCAAACTGACTGCATTTAGCCCCAATGGGGCATGAATATGCAATGAATTTCGTTGCCATTGTCATTGCCATCGTAAACTTAAGCCCCTAAAACTCAAACAACAGTGACTCATTTGCATCAACTTCGTCTTGACTTTGTATTATATTTACATCCCATTTGGCAATCCCAAATTATCATAGGTTCTTTGCATATCAATTCACACCTATTGTATAAAACCTGTTTCTACCAGATCTCTTCAGTATTACTGGTCAAAAATAAGGGATGGTTTTTGAAAGGTCTGAACGTTCCATAATTATATCCAGTTGGTTGAGTAACTGCGTTCTTGTGTATCTTATTATCTGAGTGTCTAACCTTCATCGACGGAAGTGAGTTAACAGCATTCAAAAGTATGTAACGCTAGTTCGCCTTTATCCATGGTTTGACCTTTATTCGTTGTCTTTAAAAACAATACATTTAGGAGTGTGGTTTCAAATTTGCAATGTTTTCAAAATGTTCCGATTGGAAACCACCGTAGACGCATCCGTCGACTTCATATCCCTAAATACGTTTTTCTTACAAGCAACGAATATAGGTTACCCTCGGATAAAGGTGAACCAGCGTTACTAAACCGACCAACGCCTAGAGGCCTCGTAAGTGCTCCCATGAGTAAGTCACCGCAAACTCTCCCTCGAATTTTTGCTGAAGCAAGGTTTTTCCATCAATCTTTGTGTCACTGGTAACCTGTGGCTACAGAAAATAGGCCAGTGGGACAGCGTATGTCACCATAAAACTGCTGACATGCCAGTTTAGGAACTCCTATAGCTAGCGACACCAGCCGGTTCAGATAACGAGAGAAAGACTCACCGATGATTAACCACCGACCAGGCAATTTACTGACTGATTACCTCTGTGTGTGGAGGTTTTGATGCCGGTGTGTCTGTTAGCATGCTTTGCCTGTGCGTACAATGCAATCACAATAAAGTGGAAGGAAGTAAACTAAGACTTTTGCGATTGAAAATGGTGTAAACGAAGACTGACAGGAGGTAGAGATTGACTTTGAAGTCAAATTGCCCCCCCCCCGGTCCGCTGGCTTTGTTCTGAATCATCGCACTTCGGGGACACAGACAGGAAGGTAGGTGAAAGGTCCCAGACCAGGTTATCTAATTTCCGGTACTTAATTTCCTTCTTTATTCATGATTTTCTATTGATAACCAATGAACGAAATCATTGGTGAGAAATTAACATAAAGTAGATTTAGAAAATCAAAAACTTATTTAATTTCTTTTTTATTTTTTGAATGAATCCTTACTTCTTTTTTGGGCAATTTTGAGAACGACGTTTATATTCTGCGAAAACGTATTCATTTCATCTTAATCATTCTTTATGAGTCAGTCAGCGCATTGGTGATTTCTTCTTTCATACACGCAAATCATGTCTTGAGATTTTGATAAAATTAGCCGAATAAACAAGTAGAAGTAAGTATCACTAATAAAAGTAAACTAAACTTTAAAACTTCACATAAACGAAGTTCACTCAAACTACAGTGACCTTGGTAAAAGCAATGTAAAGTTAAACACATTGCAACAAAAGTCATTAGACTTAACACCTGACCCCACATTTCCTCAAGGATGACAACATTTCATGAAAAAAGGTTTTCCTAAGAGATCTCTTTACCTGAGCGCTGAAATCCCTTCATTTCCGCATAACGTAAACTGCAAATAGCAGCTTGATTGCTGCCGCGCCACATGTGCCAAATACGTGTTCCATCAAGTCTGGAATCTGCTGTGCAGGTCTGGCCGACTCGTTGACCCCTCAGCACATCGCTACGTGCGGCAAACTGAGACTGATGTGGACCTATCCACGTCGCATCCGTAATGACCTGTGCAAAATACGGTCGCCATTTTGGTGCGGCCAGGTCACTGAACCCTAGCTGGATCAATCCGCAGGTGACTACGGTCGTCTGCAGCATTTGGGGTGTCGTGACTTTTTGATGTTCGCAACGCGCTATTACCTCAAGAACTTGACGTCATATTGCCCTTCAAATTGAGAGAGTATACTGCATTTTCGTTACATGATCCGCTCGTTTGCTTGTGTGTGTGTGTGTGTGTGTGTGTGTGTGTCTGTGCTTGTGTGTGTGTACCTGTGCGCGCGCTTGTGTGCGTGTGAGCGTGTTTGTGTGTGTGTGTTCGTGTGTATTTATGTTTCGCTATGTTTTTGCATGTTTTGTATGTGTCCGTGTCTGTCTGTGTGTGCGCAAGCTTCTTTCTCTGCAAGGGCGAATTTGTCTGTGTGTATTTATGTATATGTGTCTGTTTATGTGTCTGTCTTTGTGCAAATGAGGTATTTTCAAGAATTGCAAATTTGCAAATGTATTACATTTTAAAATTGCGATGAGTTACTAAGTTTTGAAGTATCTGCCTTATCAATTAAAAAGACAGTGAAGCTGCATACCCAACACTGTCTTCTTACGTAGGATTACAAAGGGACAATACAGTTATATTCAAGCGAAAGCCTACTTGATATTATGCTGTGTACCACCGTAGCCTTTCATCCGAGATCCCGCACGTACAAAACACCCACAACTTATCACACCAAGCTGTTAAGACGGCTCCATTATGAAATTGAAGGGCCAAGGTGAAGACTTTTATTATCTTTATAGTGCAAAAATAGTTGGTGAAGGCTGCCAAGTCACATATCTCCGCCCACCCCGAGAACACCGCGCCGATGGGGCATATCGATTTTGGTACGCACGAATTCTCCCTTTCTCCTACCAGCACTGGCAAATCAATTGCCCGGGGTGTACACTTTTATTTCAAAATGTCCTGCTCTTCCCAACGATAGAAACACGGTTTAGAGGCCTTTAAAGCTTTGTTATCTGTTTTCCTTCTGTTAGCATTCACGCTACATATGGATGTACTTGCAGATTGAAATAGTGCACCGTTATGTAGCCGCAAATGGGCAATTGTGCAGTATTGATGTGGTTTCGGTGTGTCTACCACACTTATTTCGTTACATGTGCTTGTAGATTATGTACATGTAGCTTACAACAAGTCGTTGACGTATTTAGAATACGAAAGCGAATGCAAGTCTTGGCATAATGTTTTCTTGGTCGTTTGTATGACAATGGGATGAAAACCTCAGCTAGAATAATTTTTGCTGCATTACCAAGGACACAAGCCATGGTGCCACAATTCGACCTTGACCTTCGTTTTACCGACATCTACCCACTTGCAAAATATTATTACCATCCATCAAATGGTTATAGAGTTATGTTTAGCACGAATATCCGGAAACGCACACAGCCACACTAAAAACAACATAACAAACACTTGAATTCCGGAAAACGAAAAGATGAATTAGTACTTTGAAGGTTTGATATATTGAAGGATAATGAATGTGTTGGTTGCAATTAGATGTCTCGACGATCATGAGGTTGGCAGAATTTTGGCTTAGGATCCCAGAATTCTTCCGCTCAGTTTCCTAGAATTCTGGCTAACTGCTAGCAGATTTCTGGCAGAATCCCCAGAATTCTGCAAAATTGGCTTTGCTTGTAGAGACATCTAATTGCAACATGCATATTCATTATCCTTTGAAATATCATTTGTAAAAAAAACACATAACTCTGGGACAAAAAGGAAGCAACATACGTTTGGATATAGCTTTCGACTTAGCAACACACACGAACCTAGCTAACACGTTCCGTGAGAGGTGCCCCCCCCCCCCCCCCGTACACAAAAAACTACATCTCAATATTTCATAGGGGTTAACATTTTCGTAAAACGCTTAACGCGTATAACGCCGGGACAAAAAGGAAGCAACGAACACTTGGATAGAGCTTTCGAGCTCTTGTATGGGCAACGCACACGAACCTAACACGTTGCGTAGGAAGTGGTCCCCCCGTACATCGTCTCTTATGTGACAAAATCCCTCCCTCTCGCACTATTGGGCAGAGGCTGTCGGCTCACGTAGGCTCTGGCCCAATTTGGTCTGGGAGGTTCCAACACTTGTCCATAACATCAAGACAGCTCCCTCAAGACAACGCCTCTTTACAAGGTGAGATTTTTTCAAATATCTTTCCATTTGCAGTCGTTAATTTGTTGCTGATCAATTAGTTTGATGTTTTATAACTTGTACTTTACGGTGCAGACTTGCTTTTGGGATTGGGGGTAGATATAGTGGATTTTGGTGCGCAACAAATGCTGGACAACAGTTCGTTCCATTTTTATCAATTAAAACTAACCTTCTTCCTGTTATCTAATTCTCCGCTCTTTAACTTTAAAAAAGAATGGTTAATTTGATTAAAAACATAAAAACACCACGCTAAGACAACAGTCAGTTTACGTCATGTGGAATTGACGTCAACTTTCAATTCTTTGTTTGCGCTTTTTTTTCATTATCCTCATAGAGCACATAATTACGCGACTGTATAAAGGCACATATGAGTAATAAGTCCTAGCAAAAATGGCATGTTTCTTGCTACGGTCCTGAAAAAAGTCAGTAGCTAGCTTATTTCGATTTATTTTCATTTTTAGATCTCGGTCGAAGTTATCCACCAAATATTAGGCACTGAAATTTTTTTTGCATTCATACTATTTAACATATTTTTGTTTATTTATCAAGATTCTCCAAATAGAATGGCATGTATGACGGAACAGTTGTTTCTTGTCAGAAGACGCCCTTTCAGGGCCGCTATTTCGCCATACATTGTATTGTAATTATACAGATATACATGTCTATAATACTAGCACAAGTATAATGATAAACTAAACAAATATTAGAATTTCCAATACATACATACATATTCTTATATCAACAATTTAAATCACTAATCTGTTAGAAGAGGTTTGATTTGAATGTCGTTACCTTGAATTTTTAGATTAAAAAATTGCCAGCAGTGTTTGACCAGGGTCAGTCAAATTACTAAAAACACAACAATTCATTTCCAGGAATAACTAGTAACCCTCATGAGATATCAGTTACTTCCGATATTAGATTGCATTGTAATAACATCGTTGCACTCAGTCGTTATACATAAACTGCTTTGTCTAGGAAAAAGACACTCAATAGTGTCTAACGGCCATCACAACAGTTATGTGGTACCTTTGTGGTATGGATACTTGGCTGGAAGTCAAGTTGGAGTTCATGCAATGCACTTTCGTGTAATTGCTTCCAAGAGAACCGTAGGACCAGTTCAGAGCAAATGGTATACTTGCACTACAAATGCAGATGAGCTGCACCATGTTGTTATACATAAACTGCTTGATCTAAGAAATAGACACTCACATGAAATAGACAGTCTACCGGCCGTCACTATACAATGATGTGGTGCCTTTGTGGTATGGATACTTGGCTGGAAGTCAAGTTGGAGTTCATGCAATGCACTTCCGTGTAATTGCTTCCAAGAGAACCGTAGCACCAGTTCAGAGCAAATGGTAAACTTGCGCTGCAAATGCAGATGAGCTGCACTATGTCGTTATACATAAACTGTTTGAACTAGGAAATAGACACTCACATGAAATAGACAGTCTACCGGCTGTCCCAACAGTGATGTGGTACCTTTGTGGTATTGATACTTGGCTGGAAGTCAAGTTGGAGTTAATTCAATGCACTTCCGTGTAATTGTTTCCAAGAGAACCGTAGCACCAGTTCAGAGCAAATGGTATACTTGCGCTGCAAATGCAGATGAGCTGCACTATGTCGTTAAAGTACATAAACTGCTTTGTCTATGGAAGAGACACTTGCCGGCCTACGGTGTCTACTAGCAGTCACAACAATGATGTGGTGCCTTTGTGGTATGGAGACTTGGCTGGAAGTCAAGTTGTAGTTCATGCAATGCACTTCCGTGTAATTGCTTCCAAGAGAACCGTAGGACCAGTTCAGAGCAAATGGTATACTTGCGCTGCAAATGCAGATGAGCTGCACTATGTCGTTATACATAAACTGCTTGATCTAAGAAATAGACACTCACATGAAATAGACAGTCTACCGGCCGTCACAACAATGATGTGGTACCTTTGTGGTATGGATACTTGGCTGGAAGTCAAGTTGGAGTTAATTCAATGCACTTCCGTGTAATTGTTTCCAAGAGAACCGTAGGACCAGTTCAGAGCAAATGGTATACTTGCGCTGCAAATGCAGATGAGCTGCACTATGTCGTTATACATAAACTGTTTGAACTAGAAAAAAGACACTCACATGAAATAGACAGTCTATCGGCCGTCATAACAGTGACGTAGTACCTTTGTGGTATGGATACTTGGCTGGAACTGAAGTTGGAGTTAATTCAATGCACTTCCGTGTAATTGCTTCCACGAGAACGGTAGGACCAGACCAGAGCAAATGGTATACTTCCGCTGTAAATGCAGATGATAACAATTGTGTTGTCACCAGGAAACTGCAAATAATGGTAGATACTGGCAGAACTAGATAGTCTTACCATTAACTGTATGATTGCTTTCTGTATTATTTTACTGTATGGTTGTTTTCTGTTTTTTAGCGTGACTTGACTGGCTGTTCTTTTTATTTTTACAAAGGCCACCCATGATAGATTTCGAATCTCATATACATATGTTTTTTCTCACCTTTCTTTAACGGCAAGATAACGTCTTGAATCTTCTCATCAATGGTGGCTGTTGAAGGCGGCTGCTAGATGTTATTTCATCAATTAGTACAGCCTTAAACAATAAGCTATACACTAATTTCAAGGATGATATACAACATTCTACAGGAAATAACTCAACTTTGTAAAAATAAACCAAACCTATGATGAATCTTTTTACGAACAGATTGTTGGTGATTGTTGACATTGTGTAACGTTGTATTATTGTATTTGATCACTCAGAGCAAGCATAAGAAATTAAGAAAGCAATATACAGTATGGTTTGGTAGTTTGCTCAGTTTTGTTGTCCACATCGGAGCATAACTGCAAAACGCTGGAAAAATCCACTATACATATTCTCGTAAACAATGATTGCTGACTGTGGAGAGTGTTGAGTTTATCACTAAAGGCAACCGTTATTTCAAATTATGATCAGTGGTATCATGTAGCGGTATTTTCCTTCCACATAAAAATTTGTGAAAAACAAAAACAAGAGGCCACCTTGGATCTTCTCATAAACAGTGATTGTTGGCTGTGGGTAGTGTTGAGTTATTGTACTTTT
Organism: Branchiostoma floridae x Branchiostoma belcheri; assembly: GCA_019207045.1. Classification (NCBI taxonomy): domain Eukaryota; kingdom Metazoa; phylum Chordata; class Leptocardii; order Amphioxiformes; family Branchiostomatidae; genus Branchiostoma; species Branchiostoma floridae x Branchiostoma belcheri. The sequence goes on along the minus strand of CM033033.1, from coordinate 20,855,322 downwards.
ATCACTAAGGGCAACCGTTAATTCAAATTACTATCAACGGTATCATGCAACTGTATTTTTCTTCCACATTGTGGTATAACAGGACGTGTCAAAAAAGCAACAACAAAAAGACACCGTAGATCCTCTCATAAACAGTGATTGCTGACTGTGGCTCGTGTTGAGTTATTGTCCTTTTATCACTGAGGAGGGCCGTTAATTCAAATTATAATAAGCAGAATCATATCATGCAGCGGTATTTTCCTTCAACATCGTGGCATATCATAATAGAACAGCGTGGAAAAAAACAAGAGGCCACCGTGATTCATCTCATAAACAGTGATTGCTGACTGTAGGTAATGTTGAGTTATTGTACTTTTATCACTGGGGGCAGCCATAAATTCAAATTATGATCAACGGTATCATGCAACGGTATTTTTCTTTCACATCAACACATAACAGGACAGTGTAAAAAAAAACAATAGAAATGCACCGTAGATCCTCTATTTAATAGTGATTGTTGACTGTTGGTTTAATTATTGTACTTTTATAACTTTTAAGGGCAGTCGTAAATTCTTAATATTAACGGTATCATGCAACGAAACTTTCCTTTTATATCAAGACCTTCTTGGACAGCGTAAAAAAACAAGAGGCCATCGTGCATCCTCTCATAAACAGTGATTGCTGACTGTGGGTAGTGTTGAGTTATTGTACTTTTATCACTAAGTGCACTCGTTAATTCAAATTATGATGAACGGTACGCGTATCATGCAACGAAATTTTCCTTCTATATTAAGACCTTGTTGGACAGCGTGAAAAACAAAAACAAGAGGCCACCGTGGATCTTCTCATAAACAGTGATTGCTGACTGTGGGTAGTGTTGAGTTATTGTACTTTTATCACTGAGGGCAGCCGTAAACGGTTGGACATGGATTAAAGTAGACATTAAAGGTACGGTCCGATGCCACTTTTGCCGTTTTACTGCCATTACGTGTATGATGCATTACCAATCAAAGTATGCATCACCGTTTCAGTCGCTGTTTCAACTAATTTCTCTTGGGAGGTATTGCCCGATTTAATCTAGTCCTTATCGTAGTGATGTTGTAGATACGATATTTGCAATGAAAAGAGGTCATGCTCTTTACCCACACAGAATCATAGAGCCATTGTAGATATAGCCTTTTATATGTCACATAAACAAATGTATTTGTTAAAAGTTTAACATCATAAAATAAGGTAATGCCATAACATAAGGTAATTTTATGTGCATTAGATATCTCAGAAATACACAAGACTGTTTAAAATCTTACAGTGATAAAGTAAACTTTACGGTTAAAATTGAAGCCTGCTATTCATTGCAAAAACATATATACTTTTAATTACTATATCTTTTAAGGTTTAGAATAAAGATACTTCCGTGTTACTAGTTCATAGTTATAGCATTTTAGATATCACATCAATGTACTTTTAATAGCTAGATCTTTGATATCGTATACGAACATGAAATGAATTTACGTGTATTTCATACTATACCATTATAGCATAAAGGATACCAGATACAAATGTACTTTAAATATTGCTAAATGTTAAGCATCGTTAAGCTTACTTATTAGTGGTTTAACATTGTGGTCTATGAATATTTTAAAAAGAAAATATATTTCCAATTCCAAAACATTTGATATTTTGAAATAAAATGACGTTTACATTTGGGCTTCCATTGCTGCCTTTTATGTACTACTCAACCAAATGTACTTTCAATTACTAGATATAAAGTACCACGTATTTTAAAGTTTACCATTGTGGCAGATCAAATACCACATAAAAATGCGCTTTTCATTACCAAGGCTTTAATATCGTAACATAACATAACAAAGTAAAATTTACTTTGCAGATTTTAAAGAGGTCAAGCTCCTGCTACACACCAAATCATTGAGCCATCACCGTCTTTTATATGCCTCATAGATGAATGTACTTTGAATTGCGTTTAATATCGTAAAAACGACAAAGCAACGTTTAAAGTCTATAATTTGCGGTAGTACAATGTATTCTAGGGAATGCAAGTACGCACTATTTATAATGTATTCAACAGGAATAACTCTTGATCTCAACTTCTAATAAGTGTACAGCTGCAACTGTTCATAATTTTTATCATCATTATTTCTCTCTGGTAAAAATTGTCATTATATCAAAGTATATTTTCAGCTCAAGCTAAGTCATTTGGATTATATGGACGGCATCCTTTAGGAACTAACAAAATAAGTTCGAAAAAAATGCTTTTATATACAGTGATATTTGTGGAATAATAATAATATGCATTTTTCTCTAGTTATGATAAAAATAATCCATTCTAAAATATCCCATATCATTCTAATTGTGGTAAACAATATCAATGTCATTAGATATTATTAAACGGTCAGGCACTTCTTTCTCTACTTTAAACATTTGTAGGAAGTCGATTCACAAGTCTGCTGTCGTACACCATGTTTTCCCGACATAATTGACATATACAATTTAATCACCTGCGACAAAATTTTCTAGTCTGAAGAATAATCTCTTAATAGCGTTTTAAGTGGTTTATATTTTTTCATACATTTGGAGTAAACTTTTATGAATCATACTTTACTTGTTACACTTAATAAGAAAACGTTGTATCTTTGTGTCATAAACTCTTTAATCTGTGCTCTCTTCTGATGCACCCTATAGAGTTGAAACAACTTGAACATTGATACAGCCTCTGCCTTGCTTCAACCTTGTAGTTTATCAAAAGCTTCTCTGTCGCCTGAAGGGATTTACCTTTATAGAACTTAAAGATGGAGCTACACGATAAGAGCATCTTCTAGAATGTTGAGGTCCCAAGCCTCCTTGAAAAATAAAAGTGATCCATCTTTTGCTTCTGTGGGGAAGAATAAATATTGATCATATCTAGTAGTAAGGATCAAAATGAAGCAAGTACATGTATGTACTCGCGAGAGATATTGTGTGTGAATATTTTTGTGTTTGTGTGTGTGTCGGGTGTGTATGTTTGTGTATGTGTGTGTGTGATGTGTGTAAGTGTGCATGTATTTGCACTAATGTGTGTGTATGTCTTTATGTGTGCTTGGGTGCTGTGTGCTACATCTTTTTCTTATAGAGAATCTCATTGATGACAGCAATTAAAACACGTAAAAAGCTTGATTAATATCTATCATATAATGTCTATCTATCTATCATATAAGTATCGCATAATACTTCCAAAAACATGGATATTTGCAATCAAAGTGCATTGCAAAGTAATGCAAAATCGGAATTAATTGCTTGAACATGAATAGCTTGATAAGAAAACTACAAGTATATTTTGCATGATTTTTCTATCGCTCTTCTAACAAGATATTTTTCAATGATATCGTTGCTTAATGGTATATGTTAACATTTCGCTTTTAGCTAAATGTCTTTTCAAACTATCTAGCCATCTAAAGCATTGATGTCAAACATTTTGCATTCGCACATTGCTGCAACCTTTTAAGTGCATAATGGCACATGAATCAGAAACGTTCTTTATTGTTTCAATGCAGGGGTATTCTTTACATGGAGGGGTTGCTAGTCTTTTTAGATTAAAAGTGCCTAAGGCACCTCTTCATACTTCTTATTCTCTTGATGTTAAGGAATGACTCTAGAAGCCACCGAGGTCTTCCTTCCTCTAGCATATCCAAAATGTCTTTAGTCCAATACAGTCAAACCTGTCTATAGTGGCCACTCAAGGGACCGGACAAATGTGGCCACGATAGACAGGTGGTCTCTGTATAGAGGTGGCAACTTGTAGATAAAATACCCAAGGGACCGACAAAAAGTTGCCACTATGGACAGGTGCCCCCTCTGTAGGGGTGGCCCCTAATACAGGTTTGACTGTAGTTGTAAGAACTCTTATCTTTAGTTTGGTTGCGGTTACTTTACTTATTAGTACGTAGATAGACTGTCCTGATTACACATGCAGGACCAAATTTACGCCTGTGCAGTCCAAACCGAAATGTCCTGATCCTAGGACCTCAACCAATGAACAACTGATCTGAACCAGGAATTTAGCTATGAGAGCCGCAACCAGTTGAGCTACAGGGACATTTGTGATCTACATATGCTATTCACGTATTAACTGACCTGCATTTCCGACTCTCGCCTTGAGCAATGAAAGAAAGATCTCAATCCTCGCCCCCTTTGACACACTGTCAAGGACGACATGACAAGTAACAGCAATTCATAAACCTTATCAAAAAATCTGTAAGCTATAACGGATCATTTTTGACCTGTGAAACTGTGATCCTCGACAAAGACAATAATATTTCTGATCGAATCGAACAAGCATTTGTATTTATGTATTTCTTATTGGTGTGTTTATGTTTAACGTCCAACAAAACTTGAGATTCTCGATATTTTTTTGGTTGTTCCAAAACTGATACAGTTAACCCTCAAACCACCGTAGCTTTTTTGTGACGTAGATTACCGTATGGGGTCAAAACTGACCCCAAAACGTTTTGTGCAAATACAGTTTTTCGTGTGACTCTTTTTGTGATTTGTATATATGTATAGTTTCATTAATCTATGTGGGACAGTCTGACATGATTAGGTGACAATACTTCTAGCTCATTATCATTATTTATGCAAAAGATAATGAGGACCAGATTTTGCACCAACGCTATTCAGACCGGGAAGGAGGTTTTTGATACCTGTACCAACTTCAATGCCGTATAGCGTCTGAATGGCTTATGCTAGGGCCACCAAACTTGGTCATATTTTAGAAAATGTTGATAGCAAACATTTTCAGTGAACAAAGTATGTTCATTATTTTTCATGTTGCCATGGCAACGGAATTCTGACAGACATATTTATTACGAAATTTTCTAATTTTGCATTAAACATTTAAGTTTTAAGCTTTTCTTAGCAAATAACAGTTGTTTATCACATCTTATAAAATTCAACGTTAATTTCGTCACGCCATATTCATAATTTATGCTAATTTGATGACGTCATCAGTCAAAATCCAAGATGGCGGCCGATATTACCTAGATGACGTCATAATGTCGTCATATGACATGATATTGGCACAAAAGTTCTCACAATAATTTTGGCTTACATGTAAAATATTCTCTAAAAATTTCGTGAACCTACGATAAGTAGTTTAGGTGTGGGTCGCAAAAGTTTGTTTAAAAAAATGCTGGGGTCAGTTTTGACCCCACTGGACCATGCATTAACTTTCTAGGATAACTTAATCAACAATGAGCCAATCTCGGTAAAAACGTATAAGAAGTTATAGGACATATATACAAACAAACTCCTGGAAGGAAATTTGTTTTCGACCTGAAATGACATAATGGCACACATTGATACACGCCTGGGGTCAGTTTTGACCCCATACGGTGGTTTGAGGGTTAAATAAAAGTAAAATCATGTAAAATTAAAATGCATCAGGGCACATATATATTTAACATCACATTTTAATGTTACTGTTTACGGTGCATGAATAGCAAAGTTTCTGATGCAGCAAAAAAAATAACACGTTCGAAGGCGGATGTACAACGTAATTATCACTCAGACGCAAGGTCGAAACTTGTCCTTTTCAGTGCCCCCCTCCCCACTTTTTTTTACTTCGTTGTAGGCATGTGCGATCTTAGACGGCGAATAAAAATATTAACGTACAATTTTTTGTAATGTTAAATTTTAGTTGCTGGCCGTCTGACGGGTATACCCATATCGTTAACTACCATCTGATTAATCCATTCCTGTTCTTTGGCATTTTCAGGGCAACACGCCCAGTTGAGATTTTGATTTATTACCGGTCCTGACATCCATGACCAGCCTTCAAATACCTTTGGCACCAAGAAACTCTCTCGGGGTAGCAACCAGGAACCTTAGACAGTCAAAGTGATGTGTTTCGGCAAAGGTTTGGGACCACTTAGTCCGAGTATCGGGTCAGGAAGTTTCGATTTAGACTGAACGCGTATTTGTCCGTGCCATTAGCTTATGGGAGAACTGTCAACCATTTTGATAACTTTTTTTAAAAAAGGGCTGCGTTATTTTTTACATCTTACTAATCATTGGCCTGTTCACTTTAGAGCCAAATGAAAGATTAACGTTAGATTTTAGTTTTGTTTGTCAACAAACCATGTATACCAATTACACAAAACATATTCTTTAGGCACACGGAAAGCATTCGTTAACCATGCGTAAAGCATTACAACACATGTTTGCGCATGTTTTCTTTCATGCGCATACAAAAATTAAATCCTTTGTCTAAGGCTGCCTACACTATAATAACATGCAACAGACGGTGGCTAGGCCTGTATATGCGAAAGGCGCCGGGTATTTGTATTGGCGAAATACAATCATTGTTAAAACACGTATGCCAGAAGCAGGTAAAGCCAGTGTTTCCATATTTCTATGTCTTCTGATTCCAACCCTAGCATATAGGTAGTAACTAGATGGTATATCGGCAACAAGTGTTGAAAGTCTACAAATAACAAATCATCAGCAAAGCTTGTCAATTTAGTCACTAAAATTGTAAATGTCGAAAAACAATCTATTAATGGTTTACTTAGAATGTAGTTATTATTAAGGAAAATCTTTGCCTTCGTTTTGTTTGTAGTCCGTCTATACATATTATCAACCAACTAGGTACTTTGTAAATAACCAATCGACGATTCAGTGACCGTCTGTCACCCTCTTCAGTGTTTTACCTACCTGATGGAACTATTCACGAACGAGGTATGAGGTATAGCTTTGTCACACATTCGTTCAACAATCTAGGTGATCCTTCTCCTCTCCTTTGTCGCGCCTGGTCACGTATTTCATTTCAGCGGATTGATTTATTTATGAATAATGTGTTTCTCCCATCTATATTTCCAATTGCTTGGACAAGCGTAAGCCGGTGTGAAAAACGGTCTATCGGATTGATGCAAGTAGAGCGCGAAAGGTTGAGAGATTGTTTTGCAACTAGTGTAAATCATAGGGCAACCACGAAACAAAAGCTTTTTCAAAGTTTTAGAAGCCAAAATATTTTAAACCTTTACTTTAATCAAAAGTTAATGCTTGCTACGTACAAAAATCTGCTTTATTGGCTTCGTGTTGTCGCACTGGCTAGGGTGTTTGGCCTAAAACCCAGATGTCCTGATTTTTTTTTTTATTATACACTTGCAGTTCAGCACAAAACAATGCTCATGGAGTCAACTATCGTACGTTTTGGTTTACAGTACTTGATTCCTAGGACAGAAGTTTGTTTACCCTTGTCTTACAAATGTTTAGATTGTACCCCAAAGAGAAGCAATTCCGTGGATGCTTGTTCCATTACGTGAAACTTCTTTTTTAGAGGTGGATTACGTAGGGGGAAAAATGATCATTTTCCTTCTGTGGAAGTGGCAAAACGAGTTCTTGCAGAGAAAGTTCGTTGTAGAGAAACAAAAGAGTGAAGTTCTGCTGAGCATTTTCCATGGAAGTATCAATAGAATAACGCTAGACTTGCTAATGATTGGATCTAAACACATGCTGCAGATTTGCACGACTTTTCTCATTCAAATCAGGTGTAAAAAATGTTTACCTTACTTCGGATGGAGAGGGGACTCCAAGGTAAAAGGCTTTAGAAGGAGAGGGATGGGCTCCGCCTCCCAAAACCATGCCCTAGACACACTGAATAACAGCCCACTACCCTACAGCCTCAAAAAGGCCATTGAACTACCTTTAATTCTTCTTACAAACATCTTTTAAGCACTTTTATCAGGAGGCAGCATTAAAAGAAGGGGTCAAAACGACAAGAATCTCACGGGGCTCCACGTCTAGCCGACATGTCCACCGGCCAGCCAAAAGTCAATACAAAACAGCGCTAAGTGATTTATAAATGGGGCCTGTCAATTACCATTGAACAATTTATGGTAAGTTGCACTTTGAATTTTCTCGGGATCAAAAGTCGATATATTCGTTTCCGGGCAGAATACAGAAGTTTGAACGGGACTAGAATTGTTAACTGCCTGTGCTAATGCTAGTTAACCTTTATCCGCGTGGTAACCTATATTCGTTGTTTGAAAAAAAAAAACAGGGTATCTAGGGATATCAAGTCGAAGGAAGGTGGTATCAAACTTTGTTATTTTGAAAAAAAAATTAAAATCACTGTCCTTCGACTTGATATCCTTATATGCCGTTTTTTTAATACAACGGATATAGGTTACCCAATGAATAAAGGTGAACTACCGTTGCTCTTTTGTGTATTGGTTTTTTCTCATCTAGTACTATTATACAGTCATTGCTGAAGTTTGACTCCTTCTAATACAATACTTTTTTTTTTAAACACCTTTGGAGGTTTCTGAATATGTGTGTATGTTAATTGCAATATTTTTGCTGTACGTATATATTTTTAATGTCGTAATGCTATTTCTTTTTACTATATACTTATGTCTAATAGAGTTTGGAAATATGATGCAGTTATTTAGAAACAAGTTTAGAATAAATATGCACACGCGCACGGGTCCTTGAAATATTTCTCTTCACCGCAAGCCTCTGCATACGTAAAGGTGGTATCTCACTGAATTTGGGGCACCGGTGCGGCACTGCGAGGTTCGTTTACTACGTCACTGTTGTGTTACTTTCGCCAATTTCTTTGATAATGTAGATATCGTGTAATACGTAGAAGTATGACTTAGATAACCATAAAATACACAAAACTAAATAAAGTTCTTTAGCCATAAAATTCACTGAGTAATTTTCGAACCCCGCAGTGCCGCAACGGAGCGCAAAATGCAGTGATATACCACCTTTACACTCACAATACCATCATACAATTCATATGCGCTATGCACAACTAACCAATCAATCGTTCAACGATGCAAAACATTAAGATATTTCCACGGTAGAAAGTAATGCTTGCTCGAGGCAAAATCTATAATTTTCATCTCATGCAAATATTTAGATTAATGTGATGGCTTAAATATTGGAGTCAAAAACTAATTGAAGTCATGCTTTAGTGCCAGAAAATAATAACTTCATTCTTAAGAGCTGTACCCATGTTTTCGGTACTCGAAGATAGTTTGCAACCATAATTTTTTGCCTGAATTCTATAAATGAAAATGTACCTACAGAATTTTTTCTGTCTTAAGTTTGCAACGGCTACCCTAAAATATTATTCCTACATTTTTTCTGTTTAACTCTCTCATGTTATATTATATATGCATGTAAATTTAACTTACACTTTACAAGCACAGAACATTGTGTACTGTTTTTCTGCCTAACGATAAGAATGTTACTACCTAGTACCTAAAATATCTTTGCTTATAAATATAAGTTACAGTTCACAACCTGAAATATCTACAGTTTTGTTATCTTTCTGTTATACATAAGAAATCGCCTATTTAAAACATTTACATTGATAGCTTTGCTTCTAATTTTTAATCATTAATGTTAACACCCCTAAAATATGTAAAGTGTCGTTCGCCTGCTAAAGATACTACTTGCAGTCTTATCTCCGCTTTTCACTCTAAATTACTGTTTACAACCTTAACCATTTGGTCTGCTATCTTTGCCCTTCTGTCGATTTGTTCGGCTGACTTGTCAGTGCTTGTTTCTCAACTCTTAGGCCCTCTTTCCACTAGACAGCGATCGCGCTGCGCACTCACTGCGACTTAAATAGGATATGCGTAACCTTAACTTTCATACTAGGCATACCATGCAAAACGCAAAAATACCACGTGACGTATTGGAAGACAATAGAATACAGAAACTGAATAAAGATTCGTTTCTTTTTTATACAATTCGTTGTGGGATATGTCAAATTTTAGGTCGCAGAGAGAGCGCGGCAAGAGCGCTGTCCTAGTGGAATGGGGGTATACCCTTCGCTTTCACAATGGGTTGATCATGCAAAACGTAAAAGAGAAAACTAAAAACTGAAACGACAACAAAATATTTAGAAAATGTAAAAACGATTCGTTTCTTTTCTATAAGATCTGTTGAGGGATATGCCAAATTTTAGGTCGCAGAGAGAGCTAGACGAGAGCGCCGTCCTAGTGGAAAGGGGGTATTAGGATGCACACCCACAGTCAACATGACGCCTGTTGCACGATGTTCCGATGGTGAAGCAAGATAACGATACCCGTTGCATGCTAAACAGTGTGAGAGACTTGTTGTAACGCTATAAGCCGCCTGTTGCTGCATGCAGTGATGCTTTTTTGCATGGTAGGGTTTTGGGCAATCTTCCAGATCCATGCTTAGGTAAATGTGTGTTCTTGCGGAACCGTTAACTGCCTAGCTGTTCGGAGCGAAACGCAATGATACGCCTAGAGGGCTGACGTCACAGTTGAGTTGCGTGGTAGGGAGCAAAAAATGGAAAGACGATTATAGTTCCTACTTAAAACAATTAAAAATCCTTCTTTTCTTTGGAAATTTTTGCCCAAACTTGAGTTTTTTTTGCTAGAAGTGATAACTAGGGTCTTATCTTTCATATTTTGGTCAAAATTTTTTCAGTTGACCAGTTTTGATGGCGTAGTGATAGATCTGAGTTGTTGGGTCCAGCGGATGGCTACAGGAGTGAAACTGGGTCAAAGGTGAGGTTTGTTTACTTGAATCAGCTGTGCCGAGAGTTTGAGGTGGTTGACCCTCTGTTTTCTTTCCATGTTTAGCTAGTATACCCTTGTGACTTTCTGGTGGAGAAGAATTTTTGAGATTGAAATAAAGGTAAGTACTTTTACAATGTCTTGTTTCAGGGCTTCTTATGCTGTGTGCCAATGGGGAGAATCAACTGTCATGTCAGCCCTAGAGCCCGGTTGACAGAGAAGAGAGAGAGGGGATGAAATATTGCAATTGAGGCGATAACCACCCAAGGGTTATACACTACCGAAAATCCGATCTTTAAGCATACCTTTAAGCATTTGTAAAAGTTTTTTTTTTTCTTTCAGCAATGAAACTTAAAGCATGATTTAAGGTGTGCTTGAATTTCAAATTTTGTGCTGTGAAATTACTGATGAAGATGGAAATGCTCCTGAAAGTCTGCAGTGCAACAGATCTCAAATGGAGTACCGACACACACCATTAGAACAGAACCAAACAGTAGTTACTGAAGAAATTGCGTAGGTCCCAGGTGCCTGTACTAAATTTCTATACTTAGGCCTCCTTAAAAAATTTTGGAATTCTTCAGATATAGACAGTGTTTGCTGGCTTATAAAGTATCATTAGCGGAGAGTGTTTCAGTTATATAATTTACCAACTAGCAAAGGACTTGTAAGTAGAATGTTATCCATATATTCGGTAAGTTGATAAGTAGCTATAGTTTCGGTCCCATCCGCACCGATGACTTCAAAACTAGTGCATATGCATGTTGTTTTCTCTGTTTAGCACTCAGCAAAGAGAATTACAATAGAATAATACACAAAACCTTACCAGTCTGCAAGCCGCCTAGTGTAGTGATTAAGGCACACAACGGAAGTTGGGCTACAGAAAATGTGGTACGTCCTGTAGCTTGTAAAGGACTTTAGGAAGATGCCAATTGCTCAATTGAAAGTATTTATTTATTTGTTTATTGGTTCAGCTGTTTACAAACAGCCAGGGCTGCCCAACTAGCCGTAGGCAATTGCCAAGGGCTAACCCTGTACATGTTTACACACGACGGGTTAAACCACCCCTTGCGGGGTGACACACCCGTCCGGGTGAATGATGTAGACGATGTGGCTGATACGAGACAGAGGTTCAACAGGCCTCCATCCGGGTGATTTGAAGTAAATCACCAACTCCCGACAGAAGGATTTGCACCAACGCACACCGCACCATCGCACGTGTGGGAGCTCTTTAACGTGCATGGGGACAAAAGGCAGGTCTTTGAGGCACACAAAAGCCATCCACTGCTATAAACTATATTCATTAGAGGTATAGAGGGTACATACAAATGTGCTAGATGACAGATGAAATGTAGACAGCTTTTATAACGAAACTATCAGAATCTGTGGTGATGAGTTATCTATCTACGGGGAATCTGCATAGTCATGCAAACGTTCGATAAGATACCCTTCTCTACAACGAATTCGAGATTATTAAGTTCATGACAACGTTTTCCAGTTACGTTGACAAAAACTGTCAAGTACTGACCCTGATGCTTTTTGGGAATCGTCAGACTGTCTGACTGTTGACATTGACGAATTGTGGCATTCGAAAGGTCAAAAGGTTGTAAGCAAAGGCCTTTCTAAATTACTTGGGGATAGCTAACACAATAAAGCAGTTAGTCTCGAGACTTTTGAATAGCCTAGCCTTTGTCTGCTTACGAAAGGGATGTTATTTTGCTGCTTGATGACCTTATGATCTATGCCCTACTAGGTGACTGTTAGCTCAAAGGAATAATATTGTTGTGACATTGAATGGTATTTGATATTGCATTTCAATTGACTTCTTCAATCGTTTTGTTGGCGTTTTTTGCGTTACAGGGATTTTTTTTACATTTTGCAAACTTAGTAGAGAACAACGTTCTGTGTCAATTGCACAGAAAAATCCCTGGCAAATGTCTTTTAGAGAGTCCTCGAGATTCCTCTTGAATACTTGAATAATGACCTAACGTTATGATATATGCATGCCTTTAAGGTATCAGTCAGCTAAAAGACACTGTAGATATGAAAGAAATTTGAACTGCCTTTTTACCATTGGCTTTGATTGCACCTAACATCTTCAATCAGAACCTTTTTACTTTGCGCATCGGGGAACTTCGAGGTTCTCTTTCTTTTGCAGTCTCCGTAGAGAACTGTTCTTTCCGTCTATTTCACAGACAGGCACACATAAAGCCATGATAATATTCACAAAAGGATGCCCTCTGCTGCTTGAATAATAACCTTACTTTATGATTTATGTTCTACCAATTGATATGATCGTCATCTTCAAGAACGGTATCGCCGCGAAAATGAAAGACATTTGCGATTGCCATTTCACTATTGATTCTCCTTGAACTCTCGGACTTGAAATCTTCAATCGGAATATTTTCATTTTGCGTATCAGGGAAAGGCTCTCTTCTTCCCAAGCTCGGACGATAGCTTCGTTTTCCGTCTATTTTACTGACAAACATACAAATTAAACAGTAACATTAGGATATGATGTCAGTTGATCCTAATCTCAAAAGAATGATATGGTCAACAAATTTATAAATTGAGATTGCCTTTTCACCATTGACTTCAATCGAAGTCTTTGGCCTGAAATTGCGTACTTACTTACTTTGCGTATCAGGAAACTGTACTTTTAAAATGATTCGTAGTATTCGACAAGGATGATTTCAAAGTGATCTCAGGCCAGTTTAGCTCACCGACGAGCTATTCTTCCACTGGTCTTGACATACAAGACGGACACTATTAACTAGTTAATTATGCCGCGGAAGCCCCCATTTAAGCTCTTGTCGACAAGCACAATGAGAAATGGATTGAACCCAGCCTTAACGCTTATGCAGTCCTTTCCGGTAGCGTGCATGTCAGATAAACGACAAGAGCCCAAATCGAAGGCAAAGAATCTACTTCCAGAGTCAGGGTCACAGTGGACTACGCACGTTACCATACTGAAATTCTGAAAGAGATATATATCTTGAGTAGCTTGCCGTAGAGATTGCCTATCTTGAACAGATACTAGTTCACTGATAAGTCTGTAGAAAAAAATATGAATGGCTTTGAAAAGCGTATTATGAGGGACTCGTGTCAGAATTAACGATACAGCAGTTGCTCTTGAATATTCCACTATTGAATTTATTTGACCTTGGGTGGGAAGCAATATCGTAAAAGTGATCTTAATAACAGTGAAATGTTGCCCATTCAATAGCACTCAATAGCTTCCAGTCAAATACATCTTTGAATACAAATTTTCTGATCATGACAAAAGATTGTAAAAGTTTGAGCATATTAAAGATGACCTTGAACGAGCTGAGGGACACAAATGCCATTCTTCGTCTCGAAAAACGGTCGCTGCCTTTCTGAATGGTCGTTGACATGTTGATGTTTACTATATCCGTGCGTTTCATAACATTTTGGAGGGATGACAAGCATAAAAACGCATGTAAAGAGGCATTCTAAATACAGAGATATAACAGTATCTTGATAAATAAATAAATGGTAGAAAATCTAACAAAAAAGCACCACTTTTGGCGTGAACCTTTGTCAGTTTAAACCCTACTCCTCAATCTACTACGCCAGGACACAATGCAATTCGAAAACGGTGCTTGGCTTTAACAGATAATCGTCGGAAGATTAGGACATGTAAATTAATAAATACATTAATCCTTACAGATAATTATCATGATTTTATTCTTAACGGACGTACTAGAAAAGAAATCATAAAAGCTACTGGGATTACTTGTAATTACAAGTAGGCAAATATATCCACGGATGCTTATGCAGTAGAACTAATAGTTTAAATAACATGCTAGACCCAATATGTTGACTTAGGCCCCATTCCACTTGACGGCGCTCTCATCGCGCTCTCACGGCGCTCTCACGGCGATCATTGTTGCATCGCCATCCTCGGCGCTCTCACGGCGATGGTATGGCAGGGCTCCATACCATCGCCGTGGTGACGGCGCTCTCGCCGCGATGACACTCCCGCCGCGCTCTCACGGCGCTCTCACCGCGCTCCCATGGCGACCTTGGCGATCCCACCGCGCTCTCACCGCGATGGTCAAATTTGCCATCGCCGTGAGAGCGCCGCGAGAGCGCCGTCCTAGTGGAATGGGGTATTACGCATACATATAGATATCCATATATGTCTGTTTAGTTGTACAGTTAGTAGTTGGTATACATGTAGACCTAACGAAAGCCGATGAAATTTTGTCGTGTCAATAAAGATTTCTGAATTTTTGCTTGATTTCTTATACAATTTTGCACTAGATGAAAAATTAGCTTAAATTCTGAGCTTATTATCGTCTTCTTGTATATTGTTTATTATGAATGTTAAAGCTGCCAATCTGATGTATTGATCAGCAATGTGATATTGTGCTTAATAAAAATAATTTCAAGAATAATTCCATAACCGATACTAGATTATAACAACAAGCATTGCTTTTCATCCCAACATAAAAATGTCAATTTGGAAAACTGTCAAAGAAGCAAAGTTTTCAACCAATCCTGTGGTAATCTACCAATGTCCCCCAGCACTCACGCGAAAGAAAGTTACATTGGGTTCCTGTGTAGAAGGTAAAACTTTTCCGACCATAAATCAAAGGAAACGTGCGACCGACACGTATTACCGAATACAAATCACCTCCTTCCTCCATCCACTTTCGGAAATCGATGTCTGCTATAGCCTGTACGTGCACGTGCGTGAGCCACCGCTAAACCTGAGTGAACCATAGGGCAATCCATACGCAGTCCAGGAAA
The DNA here is from genome assembly GCA_019207045.1 of Branchiostoma floridae x Branchiostoma belcheri. Lineage (NCBI taxonomy): Eukaryota > Metazoa > Chordata > Leptocardii > Amphioxiformes > Branchiostomatidae > Branchiostoma > Branchiostoma floridae x Branchiostoma belcheri. The sequence goes on along the minus strand of CM033033.1, from coordinate 20,840,014 downwards.
TATTGAATGCGACTCTAAGGCTATAGCAAAGGCCAAGTGCACTCTTACACTATTCTGATGTTCTCATGTTGTCTTAATGTACTTTCCACGAAGTTACAGACTGATAGTCGTAACTTTTGTGAAGTTATTGCATCTGACGACCTCTAAATGTTCGAAGGTCAAGGATAACGGCCGCCCGTCGTGAATTGGGACGACTTTATTGACGTCATCAGGCAGATGAAATGCCCCCAGATGTATTAACCAATCGATAATGGTGCTGGTGTCACGTGACCTCCAGTTTGTGTAGCCATGGTGATCCATCTTGTCGCCTGTCCCTGAGGGAGGGGGGCAAAGTGTCCCGTGACAGGAGAAGTGAAAGATGGCGACAATTTGCACAAAGAAAATGGAGTAAAACGCTCATTTTATGGCTGGGATGGCAGAGGGCTAAATGCGCACATCAATGCAAGCCATGTTAATGATCAAACCTACTGTTTGGTGCCTTCCTTATCACATATTCTCTCTCAAAGTGACGTAAATCATTGTTTGCACAAATCACATTTAACTTATACCACTACTCTTTCTTGTATCATCATCATCATCATCTTTGAAAAACAAAAGATATTGACGGAATTTGAGTAAAATATGCACTGCTTTTATTATAATTGTAAATTGAACTGAACCAACCGTTTATATCTATTAGATAAATCAACTGTCACTGTTACTGATACTGTCAGCAACAACGATATCTAAATTCTATCTGTTATAAGCGAACATTTTCATATTCATGTTCAAAGATACGTCATGCTGATGGCAATAACACAAAATTATATACCATTAGGCAGACGTCGTGGGCGTAATATCCCGCAGAGCTTGACGTACTGGAACTTGACGTCATCTTTAGTCTTAAAGGAATATTAATGTACCGCCTTTCAAACGCTTGCTGAAGTGGGGGTGGCTTGGCTATGTCATAGTCTGCTTTGTCAAAGGTAATTGGAGCATTGGCGAAGCCAAATGGCATTTCAAGGTGCACTCTCACCGCACTTGCGTCAAGAATGCCTCACTGCGGGGTTCATTCACTGCGTCACTGTTTTGTTATTTTTTCCGAGTTCATCATGATTTAGACATTGCGTAATACGTCAAAGTATGACTTAGAAGATAACAAAATACAAAAAAAAATCGAAAATTCGTTCTTTGTGTCTAAAATTCATTGAATATCTTTCGAACCCCGCAGTGACGCAAGCGTGTCTCAAGTGCAATGAGAGTGCACTTTTAGTGATTGAAAGGGAAAATTCTATGGTATTTCAAAGTCTATTCAAACAGTATGATATGGTTCAACTACATAATAGAACGTTGCAAAGAATATTCTTCAGGGTTTTTCTGCACCTAATTCGTTTCACATTGCAAGTGGGTTATCCAAATGGACGATGTTTCAGATATCGCCAAGGGAATATGCTGTGGCACAAAACGATTTCTTCCCTACATGTTTTTCGGATTTTACATAATCCCCCGATGGTACGACCTCCATTAACCGGATTACCTATGTGGAACTAGGATAAGATCTCGACTGACGACGACATGACATTTTAGCAACTGCTTTACATCTCGAAAGCAGAATGGATGCATCACAAGTGACTGTCTAGACTAGGAAAATTGATCGTTTTTTCTACATTTTTTTTTTTGCAATTCATCATTGACTTTGTAGTTTATTTTCTCTTTATTCTTGAGTAAAGCAGGAATTCGGTTGAAATTGTTGCTACTTAAGTCCATCAGTTTTGCATATAGATGATGTAAAAATATCATTTTAGCTCCATACATGTTGTCAGTAGATGAACATTCAGATCAAAGAGCGGAAAGAGGCAATGCATTGAACAGATGGTTTAGGAAGTAGACTTTAAAATGATGCAGCATTCAGCCCGTAGTGAATTTACATTGGGATTTTTGTATTTTTAGTAGGATATCATACAACTATATTTTCTATGTATTGCTGTGACTCTGCTTCTTCTCGAGAAAAGACGAGATAGGACTTATTCTAACAATCTTAAGAAATACAAATCTAATATATCTTTCTATATACGAACTATAAAATAAAACAAGCACCAGTGACATAGCGATATAGTTTCAACGCATGTAACCAGTACCATAAAAATAGTTACTTCTATCTTCTTTTAGATTCTTTAAAGTGGAGAATAGGGTAAAGTTCACTACATAAAACCTAATATCTGAGTACACTTCAAACAATTATAAATGATGGGCAGAGATGAATTTCATTAAGTAATCTTTATGCAGGTGCTTAAAGTTTGTATGCCCAGCAGTGGCCATTGCGTTCGTCAATGAGTTTGACAAAACGACAAGGAAGTGAGCTCTAAATTGCCATGGCGTATTCAGCCCGTAGCGATTTTACATGAGATGGGTGCTATTTGTATAAATATACGATAAAACGCTTATCATCTGAGTACTATATCATAACCTGACATCGTTGAAGCATTCGCCGTAAGGTACCATGTCCTCAAAATAGGTTACGTTTTACTGTCATGTCAGGACAAAATGTAAATTTTCCATTTGTACTAGATGCAAAACTACATTTGTTTGTCTGCAAAGAGCTAGGGTACTATCAATTTTAGATATCAACATATTCAGTCTTACAATGAATTGCCTATTTCTTGTATAATGTAATTGATTTTCTGTAAGACCATTTTGAAATTAGAAAAAAACACTGAGCAGTATAATGTTTGAAGAAACTTCCTCATAATCTTGAGCAGACTGTCAGAGTAAGATTGGCCAGTGGTTTAGGGTAATGTTGTAGTGTTTGTGTTTCAATATTAAGCCTTTAAACAAACAATTTGGAATAAGAATATGAGTGTTGCCTCAAGTTATATTCATGTAACAGTGCTCTGAATATCATTGCAGTTTTACAAGTTTGCAAATGTCCAACAAAATAAATAGCCACCATTCTAGAAAATGGTCGGTCGTTTAAAAGCTCGCGGAAGATTTAAATCAGTGGGTCTTAATGGTTCTCTAAGATGGAGCACTATCTGCTCTTCTTTGAAACTCAGCTTCCAAAGAATCCACCCTCTTTAAACCCCCTGGCTATGGTCTTCTCAAACTTGATCTATAGAGCCTAACATGCATTAGTAAAAATGATGAAATCTATCTTGGAATTCCGAAAGCACAGTCCTCTCAGGCCCTCTTTTCACTAGACGGCGATCACGCCGCGCTCTCTCTGCGACCTAAATACGACATGTGTAACCTTCGCTTTCATACTGGGTATATCATACAAAACGTAATGAAATCTATATTGGAACTACCATCCTCTCAGGCCCCCTTTTTACTAGACGGCGATCGCGCCGCGCTATCTCTGCGACCTAAATAGGACATGTGTAACCTTCGCTTTCACAAAACATAAAAGTGTGACTGAGAAGACAGCAAAACGAATAAAGTGTTAGAAGATTCTTTTCTTTTCTAAAGTATAGAATTCTTTGAACGATATGCCAAATTTTAGGTCGCAGAGAGATCGCGGCGAGAGCGCCGTCCTACTGGGAAGGGGGTATTATGGAGGTAAAATGCATTGTGCTGATTTGAACTGCACAGTCCTCTTGGATACATTTTCGTGCCAATGGCTGAAAGTTCAAGAATGTAACTCGAATGAATGAGTGGTGGTACGAAAACAATCGGGCAAACACAAGTTCACTGTCTCTTCTCGAGAAAATATATGATATAACATAATCTAAGAATATAAATCAATACGAATAATCTAATATTTGTCTCTGAGTACAATTTGCTATCGAAGATGAACTCGACCAAGCACAAATGACTCTGCCATTCTATTACTATCAGGTCAGCACAGTTATAGGGCCCAGGAAAATGTTGTATTTCATAACGACCCTGGGGAAAACCTTAGCTTTCTATTATCCACGGCTAAGGCCTACGTCACATTTCCTACCCGGGGCCCGGCCGGGCTGTTTGCGGAAACCAAAAATTAGATTTTATAGCAATGAATATCACTGCATGAAAACCGCTCTTTAAGCTCTCTTAAAGTGTGCTTAAGGGTGCCGTATTGGCATTCTTTAAGTTACTTTACGCAATGCTTACGCATTCGTAAATATTATGTTTAAGCCATAATTACATGCGTCCGTAAACGGCACGTAGTGGCACACATTTAAGCAACATTTAAGTTTCGTAAAGCATACTTAATTCCAAATGATTACGCTACCTTTAAGCTCTGTAAAGTTCCGTAAAAGATGTGATTTAAGTTGTCTTAAAGTTTTCTTAAAGAGTAATTTATGGCACTCATTTAAGATCTGTAAATCAGTTGTAAATATCGATATTTAAGCTTGATATAAGCTTCTTTATTTCAATGATTTTGCATACTACGATCATGTGTCAGTGAATGTATCTTTTATGTAATGTGGTGTAATGTTATGTAATTCAGGTATCCTTTCTTGTTTGTTTTTTATGGCCAGCCGTTGTTGTGTTCCAATCTTTGTACATGCACGCAATCAAATATGCCATGTTTAGCTCCACCCTCTATGTCTCGGCGTGATGCATTCACTCCTGGGCCAGTAGAACATCTTGCTTTCTGCATTCTTCATCCAGTTCCGTCCATTCAGATGTCTCAGGCCTCCAGGTAATCTGGAAACGATCTTGAACTACGTAGACTTTCGTTTAGGGTTGAAGGAGATACATGCCCCATAAATCGACTAGCCGGCGCGGCGGCGTAACTCCCCGGGCTTGATACGGGGCATGTTGCTAGGGGCCCGGGGAGTTACACCGCTGCGCTCCCTTGCCTACTCTAGGAAACCAAACTGGGTAACGAGAATACCGATTCCCGCCTGCCCAACGCGCGCCCGCACTACCAGTTGGCCCCACTTACGTCGGCCCCCGACTATCGCTTGCTTCTCCGAGAGGCAAAGCGATAGTTGCTAGCTGGATCGGCAGACGGGTGGGTGTTTTGGTCCCGGGGCGCGGGGATTGGTAAACCTTTGCGCGCTGGCTCTTAGGAGTTCTGGCTTCACAGGGTATCCATTGGCCGGCTAGCGCTTTCCTCCAATAAGCAGGGTGATCCAATTCTTGTCCAGGGCAGTAATAGTCGACCGACCGGCCAGGCTCACGGCTTTGTTGTTCTTGGTGACCGTACGGTGTTTGTGTCCTGGAACCATTATATTCTGCGTCCCCTGGGCTGAGTTATACGTTAGAGCTGTACTGTAGCAGGTCCACACCCAAGCAAGCTACGATCACCAAATGGTGACAGACTAGATTTGAATTAGGAGCGCGAGTGCTGATTGGTCCAAATCGCGAGTTGTTTAAATTGAAACAATGATTTGCATAGTCAGCAGACATGATGGTCTATGTTATGTGTATTGCTATTGTTATTCATAGACAGGCTTGCTGACCATTTCACAATTGAACAATAGAGTCTAAGTCAACAGCCCAAGAAGGGTGTAAAATGTATTCCAGTCTAAATACATGCTAAAAAGCCTGCCCATGCAGAAATCACGTCTAGAAATTGTACATTTTACCACCGCATAGAAAAAAATGAATAAGTTCAGTCAAATACAAACATGATAAGGTCCATTAAAGCCAGCAGGAAAAGTCAAATCATGAAAGTGAGCTCAGATGAGCCTGGCGGAAATCAAAGACATTAAAAAACGTAATATAGAATGTCCTTGCAGAAATGAATTCTTATTGTGCCGAGGAAATTCACCCCCCAGGCTGGGAGAGGCTGCTGCAGCGCGTTATATCTAATAATGAAAGTTATGAAAACATGAACTTTATGTGATCCAGTATGAACGACTTTCTGTGGTGTCTACGGTACAATTTGGTACTTGATTGTGTTTTAAAGCTTAGAAATGGATTGAAACAAAGATGGCGTGGGCTGAGTCAGTGGATATGTAAACAAAGAAAAAATCCCGCTCGGAACTTGAATTTGTTTTTATGGCCTAGATACACTTGCTGGCTCTCATTAAACCCGCTAATTCACAATTTGTGTTCTGCAATTCATATTGGTCGATCTTTTGATACTGTGCAAGTATTAACAAGGCTGAAAATGTGCATAATTCGAGAAAATCAGTTACCACATCGATCGGTAAACCAAATATTTGTATGATGCTTTGTTTTGTTTTGTTTTAGTTTGCGTAGACTGCACAGGCCGTCTCCTACGCGACGCCTTCGAATCTAAAACAATTAGGCATTGCATGCTATAGCTTTAGGATCTAAGTCCTGTTACATTTTATGTCTTTATATCTGAAACTCTATCACATATATCAGTAAACTGTACTACATATTTTTTGGCAGTATTATGACAATGCAGAGTTGGTGTTGTCCGCTTCTGCAGGACTTTTGCCTCCTCACTGTAATTATAAAAGGCGTGTGCGCAGAAGCTTTTGAATAAACTCAAAATCCATTAATTGAAGAAAAAATTAGACTGATGACAGACGCTGCTACCACCAACTTTAAGCAGCTTAAATAAAGCTTAAATAAACGACTTTAAACTCTCCTAATGGGCGTTTAAAAGTATCGTAATGAAATAATTAAAAATGAAGAGTAAAAGCGATGATTATTTTAGTCAATACATATAAACTTTGTTGGCAAAACTGCGCAAATTAATGTCATATCTTTAAGGCAAAGTTAAGTGTACCTTAACTAATATGTAAAGTTATTTACATGTTTAAGTGGACTTAACGTTTTTCTTAAATGTGTCTTAAATATCGATTTTTAGTTGTGGCATTTACGACTTCTTAAATGTAGCTTAATAATAGCTTAATCATATTCAAATGTTTAAGCTTCATTTACGAATCCCATTAAGCATGCTTAAATATCCAATTTGGTGCAGTGTATGCGCAAGGCATGCCGTTGAATTGTTTTTGGTCCATTTTGTGTTTTTGTTGTCTTTTGTATCATATTTATCGTTCCGGAAAGCTGTCCGGCCGGGCCACTTTGTGGAAATGTAACCTTAGCCTAACAAGGGATATACAATTTTCGTTCTGATATACAACAAATATTTAGAGAATCATTAAATCATTGTTTTCCAAATGTTTTCATATTTCTTTTACAACAGATAGTAGTACTACTAGTAATACTAACAAGCAGGCTAGTATCCCTATTAATTTTTTTGCTCAGCTTTCAAGAAACAGCCAGGGCTGACCATTTAGCCGTAAACCATTGCCAAGGGCTAATCCTGGGAGAGAATGATACATGTTACAAATAAAATCACTAGCATTAACTTAGAAGCAACAAAGGTTATGAATTTACATCATATATTGCAATCTGTACACGTTGGAAAATCACATTGCATGAGGTAGTACATTTAATGACATTAGTTAACAGAGAATGGATCTCCGAGGTACAGCATAGTAGTATCAATTAAGATATGATTATCATTATGAAAATGCCAATGTCAGAAAAAGAGAAAGAGAATCACTACCTACCATTCAGGACCATATTCGGTAACACAACATCTTCCTATATGCCAAAAAAAGGAAGCTGAGTATCATCTAGTGATTGTTTCGGTAGCAAACAGTTGCTAGCCTAGGGGTAGGTACCGGTACAGTGTACCGGTACAAAACCAGTTTTTCTTATTGTACCGGTTCAGAAAAACCGGACCTGAAAAGAATCGATGTTGGACCTATTAGAAAATAAACGGATTATTTGATCAGGTTTTCACGCGATTTGGGGCGTACCTGTCGAACAAAATAACGAGCGCGAAGCAGGCAGAGTTTGTAGTCATTTCTACAAAGTTTTCCAGTCAATCGCACAGAGACAGTTAGTCTTGCAGGGTTTAAGAACGCAAATGGGAGTAAAATACTGCAAAAAAACAGACTTTTTGTAGCGAAATGGACCATTGTTGAGTATCGTCCAGTCACATGCTTTTACTGAATCAGGTTCAGGTCCGGACCAGGACCTGATTCTTTGGACCTGAAGCGGACCTGGATCTGTATTTTCTGTACCGGTACCCAGCCCTTGTTGCTACTGTTCTGCAAATCGCAGTCAAACTGCATTTACAGCCAGCATCAGAAGCTCAAACTATGGTCTAACCTCATGAACTCTTTCACAGCGGCAATCTCTGAAATGACCTGCCGGAGCATATTACAGTTGATGGCTCTGTTGCATCGTTACTGGTCCGTTCTGTTATGTAATTTGATGGTCTATTTCGGACACCATAATCTACCGCGCGCAGAATATTCTTACATGCCATATAGAGCTATCCGGTTAGATAACGTTTATTTAAGGGAAATCACACGAACTAACCTTGATAAGATGAGCAAATATAAACAGGCATGTCCATCTATAACAAAGGAACGTTTTCGTATTGGCCTGTCCCTGTAAATCTGGTATCTCACTGCACTTGGGGCACTTGTGTGGCACTACGGGGTTCGTTCACTGTGGCACTGTTTTGTTATTTTTGCCGATTTGTTATAATTTAGATATTGCGTAATATGTAAAAGTATGACTTAGAAGACAACAAAAACATACAAGCGTAATGAAATTATTTCTTTATCTACGAAACCCGTAGTGCCGCACCAGTGCCCCAAGTGCAGTGAGATACTACCCTAGATTAGGCCACCATTTGGGTTTATTTGAAAGGCAATAATAGATAGAAGCACAAGAATCATAGCTCAAATGTATCATTTTTGTGACGTCTTCTTTAGTTCTCAATAGATGTTGATAATTTGGTTTCTCTTCTGGGATTTATGGAAATCATTAAAAATGATGTCCTAGAAAATGCAGACAACGAAATATAAAATATACCGAATGGAAGACAAAGGATGTCTGTCTGCATTACACAAGCAAGTATCCTTCGTAATAGGTACCACTGGAAAAGGCTATGAGATACGGAAAGTACATTTGAAATTGCTAGCATAAAAATAACGTAATCTTAAAACCCAACAATGAAGCTTGTTTTAAACATTGACATCGCTGAGAACTTAAGCAATAATTCTTGCTACATACATGCTTTCCCCCCAACATGTAATTTTCTTCGGCGCATCTTAACTCAATAGACAAATATCGATCGAAAAGGCCAGAAGGTGATTTCTTCACGCCCTAGGCGGTGTTACATAGCACTGAGTACGGCCATTTCATCAGGTGTTTTAGAGACCGAGGGTCAGGTAAAACACAAGGCGGTCTACATGGCACAATATCGGACCTCCATCACTTAATCCTTGCAAGTGTAACTACTCTTGTATAAACATTGGCATGAAGCAGATGTGTTAACCTTATGTTTAAAAAATTACTTTTTTTTTCAAAGGTTTGGAAAAATATTACATACGATTCCTATGCAGAATATGACATTAATAGCATAGTCTACAGGAATTTGTTTGGTAAACTCAGTCTTCTTTCCATATAGAATCTAATCTATGACGTTATTGCAAGAATAAAACAACACCATATTAGATGGTTTCGAATCAAAACAATCCCAAAGGATAGCAAAAAATAATAATTTAGATTTCCTTGATGATGGAGTTGCAAGCTTTCCAATGCAGCATTTTTTCTACAAACTATACCATTATAGACGTTGATCCCTTGTGAATTGAAATCATATCGCACGTATCAATTGTTTGAATTTGTTCAATAAATAATTGCAAATAAAAAACAACAATTGTAGTGATGATGGTGTTGTATGTGCTTTTATGTAAAACTTCTTTCAATGATTGTTATTGCCATTAACGTTTGTTTCCTGTTGATCATTACAAATGAATTAACTTTTTCTTCAATTAGGCCCTGCTAGTTCGATTTTACAGATGACATTATTTGGGAGCGAGTAAAAAAAAAGATAAAGAAGTTTAGAAAAACCTTAACGCACAGCTACAGAATATGGTATAGATATTACAGAGTAAGAGATTCTTCATTTTTGTTCTTTCATATCCTCTTCTTGGACTTTGGACTGGAAAATTATCATCCGTGTCCTCACTTTTTTTGCTTACATATTTTATTTGCTCATTTGAGAATTACTTTTTACGATTTACAATATACCAGACTTAACAGTGCAATTGATGCGCGAATGTCATTCTTAAAGTAGTAATAGTCCACTGTGTTCTACTGCTGCAATGGTCGTTGACACTCTGCGACTGCAATCAGTCTTTCTACAACTCTTTCCACTTTATCCTGTTCATCGCCAGCTTCCTTAGTTTCTTATAATCTAATCAATATGGACTAAAAATGAAAAGCGAGGAACAAATCAGGCCTAGTGATGACTTTTAGCCGGCTTGGAGTAACTCTGACCTAAGGTCAGTGACCCCAGGTTTGTTACATCGATGCGCCGTGCAGTTTAATTTATCGCCGTGATGGTTTTTTCCTTTTCCGATATACCACAATAGCTAACCCGATAGCCACTCAATAGAATCTACACCTTTTTTCATCTATGCGCTGAAATATGTTAAAGACTAACGTTAGTATCGTTACCGGTTCCAAAGAAGTTATTTTATAATGGAAAACATTCAAAACAGTTGTATACAAATAATAAAAAAAATCACATTTGCAGAAGAAAGCAAAACTATACCTCGCCGCGAATTATAAGCCTTATTCATTGACTGTCATATATGATCAACGACTGATTCTACCAAATCTGTACTGCTCAGTTGGACAAGTTTAACCTTGGCGGTCATCTTCTCACCCACTTCATGCCTACCTACTAACATTGCGTGCATTCAAATAACTACAGACATGCACCAACATACACAGACAAAAAAAAAACAAATTTCTAGAAAGGTTGGTTTTATAATTGCTCTTTTCATTATTGGGTCGGCCGACAACACTCTCTTTTCGCAGCCAGTGGCTGAATTGCCAGAAGTTTACAATATGTGGGCCTTAATCACATGGGCAGCATCATGAACTCAATACGACAGAAATTGCAACCAAGGTGTGGCCAATGGAATGTAGGTTTTAAACGACTCACACCAGGAAGGACCCCTAATCTTTTCCATGTGTTGGGTTCTTTAATGTGCTCGAGGTGTGCCTCTCCTCAAACAAGGGATCTCCATTGAACACCCTACCCAAGGGATAAGCCTTTCCGAAGCTAGGTATTATGTTTACCCGAGTCAAATGAGGACAGTCACATTAAGTGTCTTACCCAAGGGCAAAATATCGGTGGCATATCAAAGGGGTCGAATCTTCTGGGCTATTGGCCAAACGCCTTGGCGTTACGCCACACAACCCCAAAGGTAGCCTCAGATGGGTCCATCATACAACCACAGTAGGGTTACAAAACCGGTTTTTATTATTGGACCGGTCCTACAAAAACGGACCTGAAAAAATTTGGTGGACCAGATGTTGGACATTGTTAGATATTGGAAAATGAATAGATTATATGATCAGGCATTCACGCGTCTAGGCGCTCACCGGTGGAGGAAAATAACAAGAGCGAAGTAGAGTAAAGTCTATACTCTATGGCCATCTCTACCAATTTTTACAATCAATCGTACAGAGGCAGTTATCCTTGCAGGATTTTGAAACGGCAGTGGGAGTCGAATACTCAACAAAACAGATTTCTTTCTTGCAAATGGACCATTGTTTTGAGTATCGTCCATTCACATGTTCTCGCATACTGAATCAGGTCCAGGTTCGTTTCAAAACCTGGACCTGATCCCCTAAACCGGAACCGGAACTGGACCTGGACCTGAATTTTCTGTACCTGTACCCACCACTAGTAACCTCAGATCGCTCGACCATACAACCACCACAGTGTTCCAATATTGACGCCACGCACGGAGCCAAGCTAAAATCAATCAGATTAGAAAGCCCTAATTACTGTAGTAAACTGATAGCGTCGAAGCTTTCTCGTGGATTCACAGCGTTAAGACCGGGAAAATGCGTCTGGAAGCTGTGTTCTCCTTTGAGCTTTTCTTCGTGTGAAGAATAAGAAAAGGCTTTCTTATCATGGCATCGCCTTGTACCCATGGCATGTAAAAGGTGGCGTGGTAATATTTTCCCTAGACATATTTGGCTTGGCAGTATTGTAAAGTAACGCACTGTAATGCTGATCATGACATTATGTTCGGGGTAAAACAGCTTGAAACATAAGATTGTATTAAAAGTCATGTTCCTTGTCAACTCTTGGTAATCTTAGATAAGTTAAAGTTGGCAAACTGCCGGGGGCGAATCATGTGTACCCTTACTCATAATGTAAGTTTTCTAAGAACTTTGCATGGGAAATGTAGAAAACCAGGAAAAAAGGTAAAGAAAGGGAGAGAGAGAGAGAGAGAGTGTGTGTGTGTGTGTATGTGTTTGTGTGTGTGTGTTTGTTTGTGTGTGTGTGTGTGTGTGTGTGTGTGTGAAACATTGTAGATAAGCACATGGTCGTGGTTTAAGACTTTTGCAATAATACCCAAGACATGCATGCAGATTTTCCATGGACTTAAACCGTGTCTTGAGACATTTTTTTGTATATTTAGGCCAATACAAGCAAAGCAAGACCAGCGAAAACAACACAACTCAAGAGAATCAACATAAAATTCCATAGTTGTATAGTAGATATGCAATACTCCATTGTGTACTCCATAATACTGTAAAGCTTAGTATCTAATCACATATAACGCTTTTGCTTCCATTGTGCCTGTTACAATTATCATGAAGTAAACTTTGACTTGACTTTGTCAAATAAACTTATCATGAAATAAACTTTGACTTGAGATTGAATCTATACCCGATAAGGCTATGGATTTCCTATATCTATTATTTTATACTACTCTCTTTTTGGTAATGATATTTTCTACTATCATATTAAGGGGTGATAACTTAACAAGAATAGACAGGTAGTGATAATAACCTCCTATCCGATACATATCTGAAAAACAAACTCTGACAGAACCTTAGTCTCTTTTTGTTCTCTTTTTTGTGGTATATAATTATTTGAAACCCCGTTCATCACAAAATGTATTGAATTACGTACGCTCACTAAAATCATTTTCATCCTGTATCTGTGGTGATAACTGTAAGAAATATACCCTAAGTCCATTAGAACATTGAAAACTTCACCAAACATGCTTCTAAGTTACCTTCTTTTGATTATTTCTTACAATTTTAATTTTAGGCAGAGAATTACAATACAGCACTGCACTCAAGTTGCACTCGCATGCAAAAGAATCAACAGACTTGATAAGATAAAGGTAATCTTAAAGCATTTTTGTATCATTGGGTTGTTGTCACCTATGTCTAATGTATTGGAAGGTAAAACCATTTATTTGTAGCATCTCTATATTGATAATAGCTATTGAGCCCATCTCTCTCTTTATACTGCCTTTTACCTCCCCAACCAATGTCAGGTAAATATTATTACACCTAGATACCTAGGTGAAGTGAGAAACGTTGTTTACAATTGTATTGTATTGTATTGTATTGTATTGTATTGTATTGTATTGTATTGTATTGTACTGTATGGGCCTACTGTATGGGCGAGACCTCTCGATCCCGTGGCAAACACGCTGCCGCTGCGCCACGTGATCTCACGTACACTGCTTTTCCAATGGCAAAAGATGACATCATTTGGGACCTCTATTTTCTTGGCCAGTTTCCTTAGAGTTCCGCCAGACGACCCCAAAATATGTAAATCCCCTTGCTTCGGTTAGAGCCTTGATGTTTTAATGTAACTGACACTTTTCAGAATAATCCACTTAACCCAAGAAATCCATTTCATGCGGTGAGATTGAATGTTATCAAACTGGACGCAGCTACAGTTATTCAGCCACGCGAAAGCCATACCTTACACTCCGTCCAAACAATTTATGATGTGATATTTAATAGAGCCGCCAGACGGGGCATTTAAGTTCAACCGGTAAGTTCCAGTCTATAAACTGTATGTTTTATGTCTGTCTGGTACGTCCTTTCATTCCTACCCTTGGCACAGTGGATATAATTTAATAAAGAGATGAAACTGTATCACAAATAGCGTACGTACAGTAACGATATAATTCAAAATCGTAGAAACAAAACATATCAAAGATCAGAAAGATCTGTCAATGCCTTATTTAGTTGCTATTCCTTTAAAGTTTGGAACTAAACCGACTCCTGCAGTTCCAAATAAGCCGCTAAGGGGCCCAACCCTACACCACTCACTTCCTAACACAGAAGCTATCTGCCCCTATAGAAATACATTGATGATGATGAAATACATTACTATAGCTTGTCCAGAACACCAGATACATGTATCATAACCAAAGTGTTTGCTTCAGTACCACAACAATCCTACAGGTGCCCCAAATCGTCTAAGTATAATGGAGCTCTACCCCTATGTGAAATGTCAAGACAATCCAACCAGGAATTCTAAATGTAACGCCATCTCAAATGTACAGTCAGACAATGCCATGGTTATGAATGACATGCAATGATTTTATTATAGAGGGTTTAGCGATTTCGCTATGATGTTCCCAACGCACCACTGTTCTTCCAGCAGTAAAAATGACATCTAGAGCCTCCTATTTTTTCCTAGTCCTTCTACTGCGGAATAAAAGAACCGACAATGTATCTGTACTTACAGTGACTGTAGTATGATAATGTTATTCTGTTGATGTTCGAAGTAGACCAGTCAATTTCATAAAAATGGGCGGAGCTTCCACGCCCCCATACCCAATAAGGAATATGCCTGCTGATGACGCAAACCGCCTACTCATCTTGCGTGTTTTACTCCACCGAGTGGTTGTCTTGATTCATTCCACCATAATCTATTGCTTTAGACCGGAGCAAACACCAATTACAGACTTATACCTCTTGTGATCCGACAAGCTCATCAATATTCAGAGCATGACCATTTTAACGATGGGTAAACATCTTGTGGCGATGGATACATCTAGAGCTCACTTTTATGGAACGCCCACGAGAGCACGCCCATTGATTTTTTTTTCCTCGACGGAACGACGTCGTGACTTCACTTTCATAAATTATCGTTTCCGGGAATGCGAGGACGCTTTGGCACTGGGTAGGTGGTAGTTTCCTGTTGCTCCCGCGCCCGGAACGGGTAAAGAGATTACCGTACGCGTACCAGACCAAGCGGGCTGCCTCTCACCCTCTACGGCTTATCTACAAGGAGACACGCAACCTGTGGCCGCGCGAGACAGTTGACGTCTGGGCGTAGACGGGACATCCTGTTTAGCTCTCAAATGCGTGCACGCCAGACGGATTCGGTGCGTTGTCAAGTATCGTTTAAGCACTGCCCCTTTCGCGACCGATACCGTTTATCTACCTTGGCAGACTTGTTGAACATTTCCTCTTACATGCGTGTCTTCGTAAGCAAGGTAAACCTGCTACACATCATAGCTAGCCAAGCAAATTTTTGCTGTGATAATATCTTCTGTGTTTTTACTCTACAGGCAAGGCTTATGCTGACCGCGTTTACTGCTACCAGACTCAACAAGGTACGGAGATAGAAGCTAGGGAAAGATGGCCTCTGGATGCGGGACTTTGCTACTAGTGTGGACTCTCATCCACTTCTCTGGAGTTACTACATCTTCTTCGTCTTCATCACCCGTGATGACCAAGTACGGACAGGTCCGGGGAATCACGGTAACCCCCGCTAGAGATCTCAAGCCGGTGATACAGTACTTGGGGATCCCGTTCGCTCTCCCTCCGAAGGGGAGCCTGCGCTTTCGCCCACCGCAGCCGCCCAAGCCTTGGACCGACGTGCGGAACTGTACCACGTCCGCACCCGTCTGTCCGCAGATGATCAACGATACCGAGAACTGGCTGAAGCAGGGGGCGTCCGTGCAGCGAATGCGGCTTGCCATGCTGCCATTCCTGAAGCTGATGGATGAAGACTGCCTGTACCTTAATGTGTACAAAAGAGCGGATTTAGGTAAGTCCCTATACTTATTGTATATCAATATCCTAATTACATCGGTATCCTTTAATGCCGGTGGTATCATCGAGCGAGCTCAAACCAACTTTCATGTATACCCATAATGGTAATATCATGTATTTTGCTAAAGCAGTTAGGTTTCCATAATTAGGGATGGACTTTTTCGCCCATCAAAAGATCTCTTAGTGGCCAAATATTTGATAAATCTCTCATAGACTTTCGTATATGAAGACCAGATGCTTGCGCTACATGTCTTTGTTGTCTTTCAGTCATGCTGCATTGTACTTTAATCATGAAGTTAAGACTTACTTCACAAATCCAATTTTTGTCATTAAGAGGTCATCTAAGCTCCCTTTCTAATTAACAGAGTTCTATGCCTTGCATCGACTAAAATTGGATTTCTGCAATCCTTGATTTTATTCTTAATGTGTTTGTATTTTGAAAAACGCATCCAGACACACAAAACGTTAAAATAATTTGTTATTTTTCTCTTACGTTCGTTGTGAGATTTTCGGTCTCACATCGGTCACAGCTCAGTGGCAGCCTCTAGTAACTACTAGTTTGTGTGTATGTGTGTGTGAGAGGGTCTTAATAACGATTACAGCGGTAATAAGCAAAGCTCATTGGCTACCTGTGTAACTTGTGGGTGCACTTAAGTAACCTGCTCCAGTCGTCTGAAAAATCACATTCAAAAAGGATAAAAAAGGCATAAAGCTTGCACAAGCTAAGGCCCCATTTGGGAATAGAGGTACCTCCGGGTAGTTTAAAGGCTATTTTCTGCACTTTCGGACGTGGCCTAGTGGGACATCCTGCGGCTACTTGCTATTTTGGGGCACGTCCGGTCACCTTGACGTTTCTAACTCGCAGTTAAAACCAACCCGGGAAAGAGCGACTTATAGGTACCGTGACTTAATCGTGCAAAACACCGAGAGGTGCACTTCCTTCTCCCCGTATCCGGTTATCCACCGGGACTTCACGGTTTGGCGAGGGCTGCACCCGTGCGGACACCGGTGAAAATGTAACCGTAGCATAAGATAAAACGCACGGCGACCTTGCCATTTTTCCATTAGAGCGCACACCTGTAATATTGACTTGGACTAAAAACATGCCGTGCGGAAAGCTTCGCTCGAAAGATATACGAAGCGCATCAATAATTGCGCATCATCTTCGGTCTCTACAGGATTTTAGTGCTTCCCTTTGGATTGCCGTGCTCTCCTTCTACATACCCGTTACTGATTTTTCATTTTCTTACCCGGTGAGCAACCAAATGAAGTCAAACCTTCAATTTTCCTCACATTGCCTGTACAAGATATTGCTCGCGTATAGTTCATAGCTACAGTCACGTGCGTGAAATTGCTCATATTCAGATGGCAGTAATTACACCACTTATTAAGAAAGTCCCAGCGATCAACCTTGATTTATAACCTTTATGCTTGAGTGGATCTAACTGAGAGGGTCGCCACGGGATTTGGCCTATTCTAGAGTGTCGGATGTTCCAGTAAGGTCGAAGGGAAATGCCCCTGTGTAATTGGCAGAGAGGCAGTGCCATTTATACACACCGTCAAGGTAAATAGTGTTAAGCTATTGCGTTTTAGCGGAAATCGAAGAGAGGGTAAAATGAGAAGAGCGGGCAAACAGACAGCCGCTGATTCGTTTCATTTGCAATGCATTTGTGGATTACGCTTCGATCCCCCAAACGCCGACTTCATTTTTGAGAGGCAAGGAAGAATAGACAATACGCCCTCATTGTATTCTTAAAGTCGTTGAGTTTAAACAAAAGACCGGTAAGCAAGAGGGCTTACAAACAGTGGATTAAAACATTAATTAGAAAAAAGCTATCAAACTTCATGCACAAACACATCGTTCCCAAAGTCAAAACCTTGAAACATACTTAGATATAGTAAGATAGAAAAATAACTGAGAACATTAATTTTAGAAATTAGGTTCAAGTGGTTTCTTGGACAACATCAAGTTTATCAATACTGTAGAAGCCGTTTAATTGCACAACCTATTTGCCAGCGTATTTCGTGCAACTGTTTGGCTTGTGCAATAATGCAAAGTTATCCATCTGGACCGTATCTTTTGGGGATTTTGGCATTCCGTGCAGTTAACAGAAATGTGCGTTAACCCGTTGTGCAATTAAGTGGCTTCTACTGTACAACCAACAACGCCAAAAATAATATTCGCCCACTTCGTTGCGTTACCCCCCTTTCGTCGCCCATTCTCAATGCCATTTCCATCGATATGGCGGTATATTTATACTGCATTCAAGTGATAAATGATAGTGGGGGAACGAGCAAAGAATTAAGTCCTCCAGACATCCATTACGATTCGCGCGATAAACACAAAAGAACCGAGGGAGAGAGAACTCGCTCGGGGGAACACTCTATATAATAGACGTTCGGGTTGAAACACCATCTTCTAAACTTCAAAGAAGTTCACAAAGAGGCGACAGCTGGGTATAAATGGAGGCGGAAAATAGCATTTATCAGGTCAAGTGGTGAATGCATACTGTAAAATCGTTTATTTTCGCGTTGACCTAATGTTTCAGCAGAAGTAACAATAATATTCACGATTGCAGTACTTTAGTGGTACATTGAAAACGTATATTTACTGCATAGTGGCATACTGTAAACTCGTTTATTTTATCTTTCACTTAATGCTTCGGTAGAAGTAGAAATAAGATCCACGGTTACAGTAATACATTGAAAACGTATATTTACTGCGTAGTTAATCAGCGGTCGAGAGATCACCGAATAAATAAAATCACCGCGAACATTTTACCATCAACAGTACACGAAACTGCAAGCTTTGTCAATCATTCTAGCCACCTTTGCTCCTCTTCCTTTCAAAAAGACGCCCAGACTTGCCATTAATATTGTAAATATGGTTCACAGTATGTCGTTAAACCCGTGTAATGTTTCCTGACAACTTTGATTAGGCTCAAGTAGAGGCAGCAGAAACCGCCTACGCGGTTAGTACATAAGAAGCTTATATAAAACAACTGGTGATAACCAAATTCTCCCGAGGACGCATCCTTTAAGCCAGTGCATTGATCGAAAAAGGAAGCAAGGGATATCATCATATTGATGGTCGTACATTTATCATTAGCTAGCAATCTACGACTCATGAAAGGATGATTGTTCAAGGCAAACTTCTCAATTTATTTTCTTATGAACCATGACAGTATACACTTTAAGCATGTCTTAAAGCATTTGTAAAGATGCCGATGAAGAGGTTCATTGGTTATGTATTAATACAGTTGATAGAATATTCAAACAGTCACACTTTTAAAGGCGTAAACAAATTTTCGTTACCTCTTTGGCTTAACCTGTTTACCCAAAACAATGTTCTTTTTTTTTTCAAAAAAGGAATCCTTTACGCATGCTAGCCCTAAACGAATGCTTTTCGTCTGCTTAAAGATCAGATTTCGTGCAGTGAGCTTTATATACATTGTTACGAACAATAACAATAATTGCAAGTAGACGACGGCTAATATCAATGAACAATATCAGACTTTTTCGAGCCTATATGACAAAATCAGAATATTACGCAAGATGTAAAATAAAGACTGTAAAGACAAAAACGACACAAAGACGTAGAAAAATGCGTTTTTAACCTATGATACCAGTGCTACGTACAATTGTTCGGTCTCGAGGTGGTCGTAGAGAGGTCGTAGTGCTTTTGCAATGAGGTTATTAGTGAATTATATGTATGAAGCACATAATAAGTGATTGCTATTACACCGTATTTCTAGTGCGTTCCCGGGCTTGTCTTCGTAAGGCAATTATACCAATTTATTGGTCGCATTGAGTAATCAAACAATTAAGGCTTGTTCGCTGAACCGAACATAATATGTTCAAGGGTTTCTGGTAACGCCGTCTTGGGGAATGGATGCATGAGTAGCTCATATTCTTCTAATTAAATCTGTGACTTCATATCGATTAGGCAATGTTGATTTGATTATATGGATGACATCCTTTGCTAACTGCAAAACTGATGCGGGTGCGCGGAAGAAAAAAAAAAAACTTCCTCAAAAAGAAAGTTTGCTTTCATATAAAACGTAGTTATACCCCTGTCACATTATCCACGATCGTCGGGCGTATCGATGGAAGATCGGCCATATTTAAGATCGACAGGGGGTTACACTTTTTTTCACCTTGAAACCGTCTCTGACACATAAAAGCCATACTTTGTATCTTGTGTAAGTGTTGTGCAATAACGTTATTATAAGCGAGGCTCGAGCGATTGCCGCAGAATCGTCGTCCGATCGATTTTCGCCAAATGTGACAGGGGTTTTAGGAAGGTCGAAGACTCTTAAGATACACTCAGAGTATGGTATAGCCGACAAAGTGGTCTTCATTTTTTTTCTTTTACACTTTGTAATTCTACGACATCAGTATCTGATCCCCGATATCTTTGTACAATTCTATGCATATATTTTCTAATTTTGTATGGTATCCCAGGATCTCCATAAAAAGCAGTGTTAGTCAATGATGTGAGCTTACCTTGGTAAAAGAACACAGAAATAAATAGATATAAATTCTGCAGCTGCTTTATACGAAATAATTCTAATTTCATCTTTTTACTTATTTGGAAACAAGTGAAAACGATGCGCGCCGGATGTTATCCATACAAATGGATTGACATGGCCTTATAAGAAAACCCCCGTATCCAACTGCCATGGGCATCCGTAAGTGATTCAATATACAGCCTCTTAACAATGGGTTCCTATGCCAAAAAGAGGAGAAAGCAACTGTTAATAACTCAACTATCTGACGTTACTGGCACACAAACATACCCTCATTTCAAAGCCCGACACCTCAGCTATCCAAACAAACACATTTCGGCATGAATCTAACGGCACAAACTTCCGGGAAACTGAAAGATTGACCCATGACCTCAAAACCGCACCAAAACCCAGTGAGGAGGCCATGTGCTAGGACAAAAAAGTCCCAACTTTATACCCCCCAACAACCACAAAAACTCAGCTTTTTGGCCCTAATCAGAAAGAAGAAACCCTCCCCTGTCACACCCACCTCAAAACTGCCAGGATTTCTACCCATTTGACCAGGAAAATAATCTTGAAGTTTTAGGCCCTGCACTATGTTCGACAACCATCAATTTGCATGGCGGATTGACTGGCGGATCTGCTCATGCTTCTGACGCTGAAATCAGAATCTTATTCGGAATACGTCATTGATTGACATCTATCAATTTACGGCCCCGTCACCTTCTTGGATCTGATTTGTTATGGATTATACATAAATCAGATTGAAGCGAACATTACATTTATCGATACTATAAATTTTGTGTCAAATCAATATTTTGTCAGGTTTGGTAGGTGATTCACATGACAGCCACATGCTGTAACAGTCTCTCGTAGATAGTTTCATCAAGTAGGTAGATAGATTTAACAAAGTTTTCTTGATATGTACAAAATTTGTTTAAAAGAAACTGTCTGCATACATAATATTCAAATTTCTTATGCATCGGGATAGATTGATGATCGTCAAATACAGAAAAAATACACAGTAGAATAATTCATTCTACGGCTACTAGATCACTATCTTGACGAGTACACGACGCAAATGCTTTTTAAAAATCTACAAATACACTATTTCATTAACTACATGTTCCGTCAAAACAGACTTGTATTTCCTCGACAATGTCTTCCAACATGGAAGGGACACGAAGTGAAGTTCCTCTTGTAAACAAAGTGAAAAGGTCTTGTATCAAGAAGACTGAAATGAGAATTTCGACCCTCATTTTAGGATTTAAGGGGAACATTTTCCAGATACAACTTTGTTGTACTCCGAATATGAAGAAAGTTGAACCTCTCTGTATATTGATACACAAATTCCTAACTTGCCCATGTAAGTCATTGTATGAGATAAGCAAATACGTAAGAGTACAGTGGGCTCTGTTATACAACGTATGTAAATTTGGTATGCTCTCCCCAACAAGATAAATTACCGTTGGGTTTTGGCAAACTTTGCTGCAACAGCCATCTCTTTAATTCATCTCACGATTTCCTGGTATGTCGTTCCTTTACCTCTGTCAAAAGGACGATAGGGTGCACCGAGAAGGATCGCAACCTCCATCTGTACCAAGAAAAGTGTAGACTCTCGTATTGGAATGATAGATATGGCTGTATACAGATCTTCAAATTGACGAGTAATGATTCATCCTTGTCTACAGGGTTTGACCCACAAAAAGGATTTCTAAAGCACACGCAAGAGAAGACTATCAATGAGAGGGATATAGAATGTCACGTAATGTACTACAAAATACAAAACCTACTGGGAGTCTTCTTCCTGTTTTAAACTTGAATTTCCCTCCTACTAGAAGATGATTTTATACTACTCAGTATCTCAGCATGTCTAAAGTGCCATTTAACTGGATAATGGAAACGAAAATGATTGGTTATCTAATTGGGCTGGAAGTTCGTTTGGAAACATTCCAGGATTTTCTCAAGCGTGGAAAGGCGAAATATCATCGAACGGATCCTAGCTATTTTTCCTAACAATCCGAAAAGCTGTCCTACCTACTGTTTAATAAAAGAGCCATGCGTACATCGTTAATGTGATGATTCTACGCCGTAGAATCGGAAAGGAAAACATCTAAAAAAACTGGCATATTCTACTTTTCAGAACTTACCCTACCCCTAAAACTCTACAATGAGGTAGTCAGATATACTTTAATGAATCAGTGCATGAATGAAGACCCTTATTACATATATACCGACTTTTCAAAAGTGGTTTCCAAAAAGTCTATTATTCGTATAATCTACTGGATGACTACACAATAGATAGGTTGATGATTTATTGCGCAACAATTGCATCAGTGACAATATATGGCAATGTATATACAACAAAAGGTACAGTGTAATACTACACATATACGTTATATAGAGTAATCATAAACATCAAAATCCAAGTTTACCTTAAGCTGCTGTATTTGCTGAAAACAAAATTGTTGATGTCCTACAAAATTTTCGAGTGGATACGAAAACTAAAGGTCAGTGGTTCGATCCCTTGCTTTCCTAGCTGGACGTTTTGTACATGTCCTTGGGAAGGTCACTTCCCATGACTTTCCTCACTCCACCCAGGTGTGAAAATGGAAAGGAGAGGTATCGGCTCGGCCTCCAAATTACGTGCCCTGGACACAATGGCCAACAACCCGATGCTCCAATTACTTTCAAAAGGCTATGAGACAACCTTTACTTCCATAACAAAACTAAAAATATGCTATTTGTATTTGTACAGCTAAGACTATATCTATATAAGAAACAAGATAGCGGTTACCGGACTGTAGTGAAGTATTACACAGAAGTGTGCTTGCATACTAATACCTTCGTCCAACATGTCCCCAGATTCTCACAAATGCATCTTTCTCTCAAAGGCTTTAATCTTTTAACAAGATGGATTTCAGCATAATGGAAAAACCCAATTACTTATTAGAACTCGCCAGCGATCTACTCAAACACGTATTTAGTCAATGGCCATAAATGAAATGCATCTACGGCTAACTCTATATGCATGGAGTTTTCTTTTCAATGTAATGATGTAATGATGAAGATTTATGTTCTTGAAAACATTATGCAAGACATGGTCCCAACAGCCTGATAAAGCTAGGCCGTATATTTTCCATGGGTACCTTTGCGTTTGAAAGCCATGTATCTTCGTCGGGACACGGCGTTGCATAGAAAGTGGTTGGCAAACGCCCAACTCGTTGGCTTCGGCAAACATTGCCGTGACTTTTTTTGCCAAGGTAATATTAGGTGGCCACGCCTAATGCGCTACAGTAGACGACCTTCTTTGTGTTGGTAGAACCCCCAATCGTTGGCTACATACGCAGAATCTGTAACAAGCACTTATATGAACTCCCATGTAACGTTTTGAAATGACGTATGCTTATAACCCCTTTTTACTAGGACGGCGCTCTCGCCGCGCTCTCTCTGTGTCCTAAAATTTGACAAATTGCTCAACAAACTCTATAAAAAACTAATATTTTTACACTTTGTGTGTTTTGTTATCTTCTCAGTCACACTTTTACATTTTACATGATATAACCAGTGTTAAAGCGAAGGTTACACATATCCTATTCAGGTCACCATCTAGTGTAAAGGGGGCCTTACCGAGTAACTAACTCGAGATGGTACACCCAGTTACTCGTGAAAACGTTGATATTATCTATTTGTAGATTTGTGGTCTAACAGTCTTTGATCATATGATTCTATACGTCATGCATGGCTTTGTTACGATTTATCTAAGGATATAGCGATACTTAGTTTAAATGATCGTTAAGGTTCCGTTGAGACATACCATTCATCAGTGAACAGTATATCGGACTCGCTGTACATTTAGCTGATTTCCTTTGGCATTCCCCCAAATTACCTACATTTCCTCTTTTGAGTGCACTACTTTGTTTTCAAATAGCAGACATAAATCAATCCGCGATATGGCTATTGACACTCACATGTGAGCCCCACCAGGGTGCGCTTTGCAGTAATATTGGACATTGATTCTTCCGCGCGAAAGCCTGGACCTCATGTGTAAGCCTTTACAGCATGGCAGAAGAAAAAACTTTGATTATCAGGATTTCTAAGTGCACCGTACATCGTCGCTTCACGAGCCGGACATGTCTTTACACGCTGAGCTTATTTGATTAGTTTTTGCCCCCTAAAACAGTTCGTGGTCGTAAGGGTTCTAATATGAGCACGCGCCGCGCTGTTAATCTCTGTTGATAGGCAATCGATTTTCTCCAACGACCAAGCCAGTGTATAAATTCTCAAGCTGGAACACGTTGAAAGTATATAACGGGCTTGGAAAGGGATGTCTCTGTAGCTCAACTAGTAGCAGAATTGAGTACCTGGTTGCAGATAGTTTGTATCAGGGAGTCTCTGCTTCAATCCTGGGTAGGGCATCTCGGTTGGGACTGCACCCGTCTTTCGGAAGGGACGTAAAATGGGATCCAGGAGGTGCCTCGATCACGTTGATGGTGAAGGACTAGCAACCCGCTCTCTGTAGAAATGTGATGATGACTGTTTCTTCGTATCCGAAGATCAATGGTAGGCAGACAAGGTTGTTTAGACGACCAGTCTGTCTGGCCTGCACGTGACTTTTTAAGGTGAAGGAGGGGTGTGCACTCCCTTCTCCACCCTCTCGTCTACTGGCGCACTAAGTCCTACAAGGACAGAACTGTTTGCCACGTAAGACGGCCCCAGCAGATGCAGGTTTATTATTTGGAGTTTCCGTCTCCTAGGAGGACTTCCGACCAAGGATGTAAGGGGTTCCTCCTACCCCTGATCGCGCAACTCGTAGAAATGTACCTTCTTTTAAAACAGCAGGTGAACATGCTTCATTTTGTGCCACTGAGAACTGAAAGGGTCCGAATGAACAGACACACTCAAGGCGGCACATTTGTTGACATTAAAGAACATTGAAATAGATATTTCATTGTCCCAATACAAACGTTCAATATGGATGAAAGCGGAAATTTACTTCTGGAGGCTTCGAGTTACGCCGATAACCGTATATCTTATTATTATCGCACGGGAGAATCCTTTTCAAACAATGTAGATCAAGATACATTGTGCGGCCCTAAAGACGGGACAACAGTACATACATTAGTTTCTTTCTGACCTAGTTTAGTTAGTGCCACAGATTTATCATCATCTATGTCCTTGATTGTATGTAAATAATTAGTATATAGATCTGGCCAATAAACATGTAGACAAGATTATTATACTGTTAATTGGCTTAAACTTCTACTATGCTGTCTAACCATGAAACCTTAGATTAACTCCTTCAAAAGTACTATTAGGTATAGAACAACATCAATGTGGAACCGGCTGCCTATGCCGCTACAGTCAAGTGTACAGTCTGCCCGATCTTTAAGGTCTTTCAAAAGTGGCCTCTATGATCTGATCTCCAGCCTAATTTGAAACTACAAAAACGATCTTGGCAGTTCAGTTGACCTGTGTATTGTATGTATCATGTTTTGACTGTTTTATGCATTTTGTTATATATTGATGGCATGACTGTTTTTAATCGATGTTTGTAAATATTGACCATTATAGGTATACGTAATTGTTTGTATGAAGTCCAGGAAGATTAGTTGCGTGCCCCGTAGCACGTCACTAATGGATTTTCTCTCTTAAGTCTCAAAGTCTTTAAATCTAACATTCAGGGCTAGACCAGTAATGTTTGCGTTGCGGCTTGTTCTAAATCTCATGATAATATAAGAATACTTAATGCTTTTTTTTTTCATTTTGAAGCACTAATAGGGTGTTTTACATCAATCGCATGCTAGGCCCTAGGAAATTTTTTGTTCGACGTACCGAATCGACCCTAGCAAAGACCTGCCGGCAATCCTTTTTTTGGTCGATCGCTGGCAAACGTAACATTTACGATCTGAGTGATGAAATGGTCGGGCAATAAATTTTTTTTTCAACTTTTGGACAATAATTCTTTTAACTGTTTTTTTCATTCCTGTTGCACAATAGATTGTACAACGTACATAATGATGAATTGAAATATGATCTTAAACAAACTACTAGCCTGGTGTATTATATTTTTACATTTTACATTTTTATTTTTACAACCGTAGGTCTTGGATAAATGCGGCTAAAATCTTTGAAGAAAACAATTCTTGGTTCGCAAGCTGGGCATATTAATTTTCCTAAGCCTTATCCTAGCCGGTCCTTACAAAGGCTTTTTCGCATTTATGAAGTAGGAAATAACAA
Source organism: Branchiostoma floridae x Branchiostoma belcheri (assembly GCA_019207045.1). Lineage (NCBI taxonomy): Eukaryota > Metazoa > Chordata > Leptocardii > Amphioxiformes > Branchiostomatidae > Branchiostoma > Branchiostoma floridae x Branchiostoma belcheri. The sequence goes on along the minus strand of CM033033.1, from coordinate 20,813,504 downwards.
TATAATCGATTATTACTTCTGCATATGTACATGTACAATAGTGAAATTGTTGTTGTTGTTGAGTGTTGAAAGATAGTGCAGAATGAAATATTGGCCCCTTTAGGAAACTGCATCTTTTTACATGTCTATTATCTTCTGCTTCTTCAGCATGACATCTGTCAACAGGTAATGTCTCTGTTGATGTTGTGTTTTGACCGGTCAAACCCATCAGCATATATCTCTTAAGCGGCCATTTAAGTCATTGTTTGCAATTCGCGAGTAAAGAGCGTAAGTACATTAAGGCTTCCTTTCCACCAGACACTGAACGCTGAATGACAGTACTAAAGTGTAACTCTTCTGATTTTATAAGTGGGATATGATGCAAAAAGTATACGTTTGAATAAAGAAACAATATAATTTTAAAAAGACTGTTAAAAATCCGTTCTTCTTCTATATCTATGAAATCCGAATCCTGTCATGCCACCGATCTTTTCTTCTTTTTTTTATTGAAAACAACAACAACAATGGTACATTTGTCAACAACTAAGACTAGTGTTTGTACAGTCGAGTACTATTGCACATGGAGGGATAACATATACTTGTGTGTCTGGAAGAATTACATGTGTAACTTAACATGCAGTACATGGGCAGTGGAACAGTCAGGAAAGACAAAAATACATGTAGTACATTTGTCAAAATACTGGGAAACCTTAAGGAATATGTACAGTCAATTACTACACTATGATCAAACATGGAGTAGTCTAACAATAGGTGGGGTTCATGCCAAAATATCAATAGTACATTTGTACAATCAATCTACATTGCTACCGATCTTTGTGCCTGTGGGAAAGGAACTTGACACAATTTTCCTCGCTCCACCAAAAGGTAACGATAGCTATATGGATTCTGATGGAAAGGCGAACGACGTAGAAAGGGAGGTATGAATTCCGCCTTCCAATACTGTACCCTTGATGCAGTGGATAACGACTTGTCTGCCATACGCCCCGAAAAAGACTATGAGACTACTCTACCTTTACGTTTATCTTTTATGATTTTACATGTGAATGAAGAACAGTTTCTCATAGTCCCCAAAAATAGGTCCCTGAAAAAAATTAGAATAAAAATGTCCGTATTCTTCTCAAATATGCATTTTTCTAGAATAAATGGACAATCCGCAGCAGCAGTAGATTTCTTAAACCCAATCTGTTGTTCATGAGCTTATTGCAGTAATGGAATTGAGATGTTGAAGTACGTGTCTATGGCACACAAATCGGTCAGGTGAGATTAGTCTGCCCAATGAATTAGGGGATGTATAATTGTCTAAGTAGACATGTGACCCGGTTCTATCAGACAATGGTGATCTATGGCTCTGTAGTCAACGCCATCGCCATTTGTGGTAATGCCCTTAGTGCTAAAACAGCGGATGCTCTGCCACACTGATTTACTCTAATAGAAGTAGATTTGAGGAGAAGTATTAACTCATTTGCCACACCATCAAGACTAAAAAGAAAAGCTAGAAAATACGTTACATGAGTAACTCAGCGCCTCATACAATTCAATTGTATTGTGTAGTCATTAATCATTACTCTCTGACTGTCTCTTGTCTACAAACCAGAATCCAATTCTCCAGGTATCATTTTACATCATTTTTGCCTTCTATCCCGAGATGGTACCTAACTACGGACAAACAACAGGGCCCGGTACTATCAGACAATGCTCATCTATAGCTCAACGCCATCTCCATTTGTGGTAATGCCCTAAGTGCTGAATCTACGGATGTTCTGCAACACTGCTGTACATCACTCTAGTAAACGTAGATTTGAGTCATTTCGGAGGTTGACGTATTCAAGAACTGTCCAGCTGTCATATCAATAAAAGGCTGTCATTCCCGGTGTCTGTTACGACCTGTTTGAATTCTATGACATAGAAATCGTATGACAACCTGTGTGAGCGTGCCGAATGAATACCTCAACTTTATCGATATCGTAAAGACATTTTAGCTGTCTTCTTATGGGCAAAACTGCCTTGGATCTTTCAATATATCTCGCCCGTCAGTTTGGTCACGGCCTGCTTTAAAATTCTACGGCATTTTGCATTAGAATCGTAGCACAACCTACGATTGTAAACGCGCCGAATGACTACCTGAGCTTTACAGATATCGTAAAAAGCTCCGCTTTCCTCTTACGGAAAAGAATTTGTACGATCGCTGCTTGGTTTTGTCGCAGCCTGCATATAAATACAAGTACATCAAACTCGTACCTACGAGTAATGTAAACACGCCGTGTGACTACCTGAACTGCTGTATTGACCGATACCGTAACAGAAGGCTCAAAGTAGTTAGCAAGCGTTCCCCATGGGGAAAACCGGCATGACTGATGATTCAATCACTCATCCCAAAAAATCGATAAATGAAATAAAAAGGAATAAACGGACAAAGTTCATGTCATTATGGACCAATTTGATAGATTTATGACATTTTTGTATTCGTTCAACACACCGTCCCAAAGGTGGGGTAAGGGACAACCCAATTCGGCATCCCGCGACCCCATAAATGATCATAAAGCGTTCATAAATCAATATACGGTAGATAAATCGTAAATACCTTTCTTGTTTACTCATCTATTCAACAAAGCCCATTATCTGTTCCACAATCATCTCTTGTTTTCAAAATTCGATTCTGATACCGAAAATAATTTCATAAAGTTGATAGAATAGGATCATTCTATTCCACAACCAGTAGGTACTTACTTGGCTTACGTTTCGATGTCTCTTAGACACCTTCTCATACATTCTCTATACGTATAATTCTAAAAAATTGTAAGTAAGCTTTGGGATTAGTACAGTATTGGCGCTCAAATAATGCTACATTCAATGTTAACGAGAACATAACACCTCTTTTTAGGTAGAGAGTGTGCAGGTATGTTATGAATTTTGTAGAAAATTCCAGAAATAGTGACATAAAGGCAGTAGATGGCGGTCCATACCATCCCTATTATCTCTGATATTTTTTTTCGCAAGGCATTGTCAATGATTGCTCATTATGTTTCAATAACGATTCCGAATGTGGCCTTTGGATAAAATCTATGTCTAAAAACATGATGCCAATAGAAAATAGAAAATTAGAGAGCAAACGGTATTTTGATTTCTTTAGTTTTGTCAAAAATCAAGGTTGTAACAGCAATAGTATTTTCCCGGTAGGGTATCGTCAATGATTGCTCATTATGGTTCAAGAACAGCCCTGAATCCAAGAATCCAACGAAGTCTTTGCAGGCAGGCAGCTCTCCGTGAGTTCCCTTTGGACCTGTGCTGGCCCGAAAAGATCAAAAACGCCCTTTGACACTTTCACGGGGATTATTGCAGCGGCAAAGTAAAATAACCGTGGAACGAAAGACGAGGAAAAGCGCTTAAAATGCCCGTAAGAGCAAAATCCTATGCCATGATACTTCAGCTAATAACCAACACCTCTAGCTTTGTTATTAGATTAAGTTATTCCTTGCTATAAAGATGGGCTCCAATGCCTGTTTAATGAATAAACCATTTGGTGATGATGATGACATGGCATTGCCGGCCTGGTTATAATCATTCTGATGTCACGGTACAGAGGTATGTTGATAATAATTTTTCACAGTAAATCAAAGGTTTAAACTTAGCATAAAATTTACCTAAATACATAACGACGAGAGATGACACGGATAATATAGTTATCAGTATTTTTACTTCTTATGTCTTATTAAGTGTTGTCTAAAATCCAGGTCGCAAAGGCAATAGTTTTTCCAAGTAGGGGTCGGCAATGATTGTTCATTTTGGTTCACCAACAGTCCTATATGTGGCCTTTTATCCAAAAAATCCAACAACGTTATTAGTCTTCTGTAGCAGGCAGCACTTCGTGAGTTCCCTTTGGACTTGTGCTGGCCTGAAAAGATCAAAAACACCTTTTGACACTTTCACGAGGATTACTGGAGTCGGAAAGTAAATCTATCATGGAACGACAGACGAGTAAACACGCTTAGGTGTCAAATCCCATGCGATGTTACCTGCGTTGAAAGGTGACGTCGGGGAAACCAGTTATAAATTGCTTGTAGGCAACGAAGTCAAATTTTCTGTTCATCTGCGTTTTCGAGTCATATTTTCAAAATTTTACAAATGCAGAGCATGCGAACACACCGAGACTAGTAACCATTGCTTTCAGAATAAACTCCTCTGGCACTCAATCAAGCCTAAGCTAACCAGTTACAATAGAATGTTACATGAAACAAGCTCCAAAGGGATGCCATGAAAACCCAGACATACAATGTAAGTGTAGTCATGGCTTCTTGTCTGTCTTCAAAATTGTAACAGAGCCATACCAGACATTAGATCCTTCAATTTTTTTATTATATCACTTTTGCCAATACTTAGAGATTGTCTAAGATCAGGACGAAAATAAGGGCATACAAACCACCCGATTATAATGCCTCTTTTTTCATCAGCTTAAAAGATGCATAGTTTTTCTAAGAAAAAGTATCCATCAACTTTCATGCTTTAAAGACAGCTGCAATTGATATCACCGACGAACTGTGTAAATCTTTATACCCACGGGCAGGCAGACATAATTCTTTAAGGAACACAAAAATACCTCCATTTTTCATGGAGGTAATAAGTAACTCAGGAAGAAAAGCAATCTAAAAAGTCAATAGAACCTTCGCTGTTAATGTTAAACTATTGTCTGTTCATTATTTTTCAATGAGAGTCTGCTTCTAGTGGTTAAATATTTGATAAGTTGGAAATAGAAGAAACGCGCCCTGGGCAGCCTTACGTGATGGAGCATAAATATCTCTCCCAGAATGGTAATATCGGTTGTTTTAGTTTCCTCAAGCTGTTGAATTTTCTATTCTAGGAACGGATACTGACCCCCATATGTTATGTCTTGAAAGTCATGTGTTTATTTTGCGTGTTCAGCATCTAAAGTTTCTTTTTGGTAGTTCTTCGATATCGGAGGTGACTCGCCAAACAAAGACAAATGCTCACCAAAGAGAGAGAGAGAGAGAGAAAGAAATATCCAACCTCCAGGACAACTTATATTAACAGTGCCACATACACGGTACAGACAGAAGGTAAAGATAGTCTTTTACCTCCCCGACCGAAGCCAGGTACCCATTTTTACACCTGGATGAAGTGAGGAAGGTCGTGCAAAGTGCCTTTCCCAAGGGCACAACGTAGGGGGATCGAACTCAGGACCTATAGTTTCCGAGCTTAACGCTCTACCAGTTACGCCACGTCCGACACTACCCTGTAGCTACTCCATACCAGTAACATAACCCACTGTAATTAGGTTGTCCTTGGAGCGAACCTTGTTGACGTTGTGGCACATGTTAAGCACCATCTGTTGCCATATGCCGTAAAACTTCTATGACCAGCGGCAAATTCAATAAAATCACACGCTTGCTGATAAAGGAATGCAGCGTTAAGTTTTTGCCCCACGGCAATCAAATTTGCCAACATGATGATAACTGTAAACTCATTACTCATGTAATTCTGAAACCCAAAACTCTGTCGCAGATGATTGCATAAAGATATTGCAAGTTATGAAACAGATACCAGAATCTGTCTGACAATAATCATATGCACACTACTCACAACAATCAAAGCTTGTTTCCCGGGTATCATCCCAAATTCTAGTACCACTTTGAATAATGTTCTTAGATAAGCGGAGGAGATTTGCATTTTAACAAAGTGTCCATTAAGCAAAGTAATGGGGCGTCCTTGCTAAGTCCTATTGGCAACCAAATTGCCTATAGAAAACGTTCCTCACATGAATAGAAAACATTCGTTTAAGCTAGCTATCGGCAGAAAAAAGTAAACTTTCTCTTATCTGCATCGCAGAGACAATGCATTAAAGTTTAAAACATTCTTGAGGGTAATCATGAATCTTCAGCACTACTGCACTCCGGTATACCCTCGGCCTAAAAGTATAAAAGATAATCACCGCCCTTAACCCTATTCAGACCGGGGGGGGGGGCTTTTGAGGCCCGCGCTAACTTCGATGTCCTATAACGCCAGAACGCCTTACGCTAAAGCCACCAAATTTGGTGAGTTTTCCCAAAAATATTGTTGGCAACAATTTTGCGAAGTTTGACAAATTTTCCATTTTTTCGTGTTGCCATGGCAACCGTTTGCTGACAGGCAGTTTTGCCAAAAATCACTATTTTTGGTTCTAACAATGTATTTTTCACATTTATTTGATATATTACTGCTATTTTGTTACATAAATAAAATCTTATATTATTTAGCATATCTTTCATAATTATATATGCATAAATTATGCTAATTTGATGACGTCATCAGCCCAAAATCCAAGATGGTGGACCGTATGGCCAGATCAAGAATAACAAGCTTATTTTCCCTTAAAATTTGTAACTACCTGGTATTTTTTCATCAAAAACCATCTAAATGAATGAATTTAGTCTATTTCCATTGCCCTTTGTGATTATTTGTTGCAAGAAAAGAAGTTTTAAAAATTCAAGGTGGTGGATATAATATGGCGGAGCCTATCTCGTATCTTAGATGTGCATGACGTCGTTTTATGACGTCATTATGACGTCATCGATGTTGCTATTGGCAATACAAGTCGTAATAAACATTATTATTCTGTTATCTGCACTTGTTGTTACATTTTTGTAGTATAACTTGAAGTTTTCTGAGAATACCCTTTTTTCATGGGTCCGGCCAATATAATCAAATTGATGACGTCATAATTACGTCATCTTACGTCAACGTAACGTCAAACGTCAAATACGTATCAGATATTATGTCGATATAATGTCCTGAAAATTTGGTGGCCTTACGGCACGTCGTTCGAGAGTTAGAGGACTTAGAAGTGGAGGGCCTCAAAAGCCCCCCCCCCCCCGGTCCAGGGATGACCAAAAAGCCCGGTCTGAATAGGGTTAAGGATTTACCAGTGCCATAGGGACTTGACCCCCTTCACTGTAGATCTCACCGCACAGGCGACGCTCTCATATTACAATCCTTTATGCTTGATGAGCATGTCTGCAGCCGGAGCGTGGGGCAGAATACATCTTCCAGGACTAGCCCATCGGTTTTACCTACGAGCTAATTTGGTGTATAACAGATAAGGGGAATTGCCTTGAAGTTTGTTTCTTGTCCCGAATGGATGATGCGTAGGTCCGATGTACACACAGGAAGGGCCAAAACCCTTGAGGGGCAAAGAAGAAAAACTTAAGAATATAAATCATAAGCTTCAAAGAGCCCATAACTTATCTCAAATGACTCACAACATCTTGTAATAATCACTGCCTGCCGCCGCCTAGTACTTGCTTTATATACTATCAAGATAATAGAAAGAGTTTTGATTTAAGATGCGTTTATCGTATTAACATATCCTGTTGTAATTTATTCTGATAACATTTGATAACGATCCTCTTCGATATTGTTATCGAACAGAAAATGACGCTCGCTTCTGTGCTACAGTTCGATCGTTACATCATCAAGCCTTTTTGTTAATAGTGTGTCAAAAAACATAACATTTCTTGGACCAGTGTATGATTTTAAGGTGTTAGTTTAAATGAAAGCGATAGGATAACTTAGGGTCTCGATGGGGAATCCTACCACTCAGTTCCGAGATATAAGAACATTTTCCTTACACATATATTCAACTGCTTTGCGATACCCCAAATTGAATCCAGTGCTGCTTTTAGATATGGAGTCCTGTACCTGAATTAGAAATTATTTGAACATAACATTGTGGACAACTTTTTATGTAAAAGATGACCAAATACAATTATGTTTTAGTGATTCAGTCAGTTGGCTTCCTATGCATCACAGGATTGTCGTATTTGTTTTAGCTGTATCTTAACATACTTTAACTGTGATTAATCGTAACAAACAACAGCTTGATGTCTTAAGGGCAGGGGAGAATATGACTGAAACATGGCAAACATTATTATGAATATTCATATCAAACATTGAATTTGGCGGTGCAAGCAGTATATGTTCTTAACATCTCAGCAATTCTCCCTATGTGACTTGTTGAGGTGAAGTAAGACATATGACAAATTTTGTAGTGTATCCAGTTTTCCATCCGTTGTAATCAATTACCTATCGTAACGAAAGCCTGACGAACTAGGGGCAGATGTTTCGTTTCATGTAATAACCGTGCACTGAGGCCTACCTGACATGGCACCATAATAACTTTGAATGACATCCACATCCTACAGCGAGGTCTATTGCTTACCATATACAAATAGATTCGGCATTAATCATATCGAAGAAGTAAGTCGGGTCAAAGGATTGCGTATGAATTAACTTAAGTTTCAGTGAGTGGTACATAGGTCACAGCTAGTTCGGAGACTTTGTAAAGTGGGATATACTAAGCCCTTCGTAGTCCTAATGCCTAGGTTTATACCTGTACGATCAAAGCATACGATGAGGCGGACGACGCGACCTCAACTGGTTTCCAGTCTTTGTCTGATAATTGAAATATTATGCAAAATGCAAAAGTATGACTAAAAAGACAACAGTTCAAACAATTACAAAGCGTAAAATATCAGTCAATAGTTCGATCAGATATCGATTGTGGATTGCTGAATTACGACAATCTTTTTAGACAACCGTTGGTTTATTTCCACCGACGTGTCAGTGACCATCTGTCACCTTAATCAGGACAATTCTGACTGGTTTACATTGTACCGCAGCACTACAAACCTGTACAATGTAAACCATACTGTCAGAATTGCTCTAAAGAAGGTGGCAGACGGTCACAGAAACGTCATTGGGAATAAAGCTGTGGTTGTCTAAATAGAGTTTCTTGACTTAAAAGCGTAAAATAATTCCTTACCTAGATATAAAATCTTTGAGTGATTTGTTGTAAGTAATACTACCCAATTGGAATTATGATATTCCGTTGGTAGAAATCAAATCAACACTAGCACACAACAGCGTTTATGCAGTATAACTCCAAACTACTTTGGAGCTCGAAGGGAAATCCAATGACTTGGTAGAGCAATTCAACCCTAAGTGTTGCAAACTCTCAAGTGTAACATCAACAGCGTTGACTTCGTTCACTATCAACGAATCTTCCAGTTTTTCAACCGTAACAATGCCTACAGTGGTCATGGCAATTAAAGAGACAGCATGGATTAAATGACAGACGAATAGCCCCAAGGATAGAGTACGCCCACTTGCTTGCACAGCAATTTTCAGAGTTCCAAGTCAGCATTTTGAGATAACAACAACAGATTGGGCAAAAAGCTGTCGTTGATTTGTTGGTACATGCTGTTGAGATATACTCCGTACGCTCAAGGCGATGAGGCATTCGTCGTAGGACTTCGTACTAGTTTTATGTCATAGGAATACTAAATGACTGAATAGATTTTTTATGTAAGGTGACGCATAACAAAATTATAATTGGTAACTTATGAAAATTAAAACATAACTGTCAACGAATAACAAAAAAACTTTGATTTCTTAAAATGCCGATTTCAGCAAATAGTAAATGGGTAAAAATGAAATTCAACTTTGTACAAAACGTTACGGTAAAGAAACTATGATAATAGTGGATTCATTAAAAGTTAATTTTATTAACTGAAGATAGAGATCAGGTATGGCTCTGTTCAAAACGTCATCATCATCACCATCGGTCGACGTGCTAACACACGGCGGGGTGATACCGCCCCTTACGGGGTGACATATCCTTTCGCTAGCTAATTACAAGACGGGGATGCGCCAGGTCTCCCGTCCGGGTGAATGATGTAAATCACCATGTGGCTGATACGAGACCTCCATCCGGGTGATTTGAATTGAATCACCAACTCCAGACAGAAGATTTTGTACCATCGCACGTGTGGGGGTTCTTTAACGTGCATGGGGTGTGGCTCTCCCCATACACGGAACCCCCCTATTAACATCCTATCCGAGGGACGGCCCAAGCCGAAGCTGGGTATTCATTTTCACCTGAGCTTATCAGTTGTATCACTAAACGCATTGTGACTCAATGACTCTTGGAATATTGGCTCACCCTCTTACTCCTAAATGGTCGAGAGTAAAATGCCAAGTTGCCATTACTCTGAATGCCATTCATATCTTCTAGCTACATGTAGGTCTATTGCTTATTAGATATACATTGCTTCGGAGTGAATCATAACAAATAAGTAACCTGGGTCAAAGGATTGCTGTTGAACCTACTGAGGTTGTTTTGAATGACATGTAGGTCACATTCCGTCCGGGGATTTTGCAAAGTGGCGTAAAATAGACTTAGTTCTTCTCATCCCTGATGTTTAGGTTTCTGCCTGTATGATCAAAACACTCGACGAGACGGATGATGTGCTTTGCTTAAGGTGGTATCTCACTGTACTTGCGTCACGCTTGCGTCACTGTGGTAATAAAAAGATACGAACTTCGGAGAAAAAGAATGAATATTCTTACTTTTTTGTGTATTTTGTCGTCTTCTATGTCATACTGTTAGATATAAAATGACATCCTCTACGTACAAAGAATCACGTATCAAGAATTAACGTGAAAAATGCTATCATAGCCAATGAGTCTTTTATTTCTTGTATTTAAGAGGTACATACCGTGACAGTAATGTGGTACCCTTAGTTTTCGTTACCGGTAGTAATTATACGTAACAAAAGGTAGTGTCGCTGCTAAAACTACCGACCTGAAAAAATACTTGAAAAGCTAGACTCATAGATACCACAATTATTAAACTTCATGTGCACTTCAGGCTGCCATATGACATACTTTCTTTCATTTTTGATATTTCCTTGCATATGGAGGAAAGTTCTCCTTAGTAATACCCTTTACTTGCTGTGGCCTTAGAGTTCAATACTTTTTCATTATTTATTCTTTGGATCGACTCAAATGCTATTTCGAGACATGTACCTCAATTGCCTTTGTGCATATGCGTCATTTCTATGTATTTGACGCAAAGCACGAAGCACGAACTTAACGAACAGGACTCAAGGGCCATACGTTCTTGCTACAGGATGATACATCAAAACAATCAGAGACGACTGGATCTAAATCCTCTCTTTTGTCAATGTATGTATGCATGCTCAGGAAATAACTGCCGGATCCGACAAGTCTAAAGGATCTGTCGTGTAATCAAATTAATCATATGAATCTACTTTGAGCGTCTTCTTTTTGATTGTGTTCCTTATCATTATGTACAGATGTGCAACTGGAAAACGCATGCAAAAGACGGACTGTATTAAATTTACGGTGACGTAGACCTCAGAAGATTTTGTTAGCTTGGCTGACTGCAAAGCCGACGGCTTGCAAAGATGTAAACTTTGCATGGTTCAAGAAGTTGCTCCGGAATTGTTGCATTTTCGTGTTAAAAACTCATGGAAATTAGCAAATTAACAAAGACAACAGCTTTATCATAGTTCATAACTGTTTGTCATTGATAGCCTGTGAACACGCAGGAATTTTGTATAACTGCTTTATTCAAACACAGCCAACAACTGAATTGCACTGCAATTGACAATACAGCGGTTTACCATTCTAATGGAAACATTAGACAAGTTAAATCCTTCTACAATTTGTGAAGCTTTACACTATCGTGTCTATGCCCCGATGTACATTGGCATGATCTGCTTAATACATCTGGGAAGTTGAAATTGTACAACATGACTGTAATCCAACGGTTCCCTCGCCAATTAATAATGAACTGGTACACTGACAATAAAATCACCCCGTAGACACCAATTTCCCCGTCTTACTTGTAGCCGCCTACGTAAGAACTTTAAGATTCTTCTTCATCTATCAGACGCCCACCCAAATAGGAAAGTTTTCAGAAATGATTGCAAGTTGTCATTTGTTACGACACTTGACAGTCAGTGCCTAGCTTTGGTCTATGAAAAAACGTGTTGTTTCCCGTTTCCTAGTTAACCGACAGACCCTTTCAAAAATATGCCGAACATACACTTTTAGGGTAGACCACTGGCAAGTGACATACATTTTACATATCTAAGTGATGCAATGCAAGATAGTGTTCTTGTTGTTCGCACCCTGTTAACCAAATAGGCCTTTGAAGACTGCATGTGCAGTCTAGTGAATATAGTTTAGTGAATAATGTACTTCTTTTCTCAGTTTAGTGACATTCTTATGCTTGTACAATGTATAGTATATTTGCATGATTACAGTACCATTGTCCTCGTGAATTTCAGTTAAACAATGCAAGTTACGTTTTATGAAAGACTTAAAATCGTCGAATGCTAAAGAAAGTCAACAATGAGATAACAGGCTATTTTTTGTCACAATTTGCCCTGGGAGGAAGCAATCAAAGAAACGTTCAACTAATAGGCAACAGGAATTTTCACAGGCTGTAAGTTTTACAAAAATTGACACTCCAATCATCCCCCTATGTTCCTTCCTTGTTTATTTTAAATTATGCTCTTCCTGCTACAAGCTTGTTCTCATGGGGCAATTTAAAGTGATTAGCAACGAATGATTACTATGATTTCATTACGTTTTCCTTTGGATGGCATCATTATTCATATCGTCCCTACCGGTTTGCTTAAAAAATCACTTCTAACTCGACCAATTTGTGCAAACAGATGCGCTTACATCAACTCAAAGTGTTAATCCTAGATAATAGCGATAATCCTCCAAATCCTTGTCTTCCGTTCGCAGATAAATCATCTAGCCAACCCTTTCAAACGATAACCCGCCGCACCCTCCCATATTACGGCTAGGTGGTCGTTACCATCCCGTAAATTTCCCCGAAGATGGCAAGAAAAATAAACCCCGGAGCACATTAATCCCCGTGAAATCTACAAGCCTCGGAACCCGTAAAAACTTCGGTTTTATCGCAAATGGCTGACGCGGAGTCAAGCAATCAGGGAACGTCAATGATGCTTTATACCCTTGACGCTGAGCCCCCGAAAATAAGCGGAATTTAACGACTTGTAATAAACTCTCCGGCGATGTCTCTTGGGCGTCATCTGTAACGCACTGTGGTTATCATATGGAAAGCTGTAAGAGTGTGGTGAGATTTTGTCTCTTCACGCACTGTTGGAGACACCATTAGGCCTCGGGGGTAAACCTGACACACAAAAAACGACAGCACACTTTGCTAGGGACTTATCTGTTGCAGTGATGTTATGAATATAGATGCATTAGCTTGACTTGAAACATTTCAGGACGTATCTACAGGAATATCGTAGAATATTTCTTTTATTATAGAATATACTACCCTTAATCGATGTTATAAATGCATATACATCACACTTTGCTGGGGACTTATCTGTTGCAGTGATGTTAGGAATTACATAGGGAATACAGAGGTATTAGTTGGACTTGGAATATTTTAAGGACTTATTTTAGAAAATATTACCCTTAATCGATGTCATATTGCATATTATTATCTGTCAGTTTGTGTAGTGATATGTCTTTGTTATTTTTTCTGTTCTTGCTCTATTGCAAAATTAAAATTCATACCCGAGGTATTTTCTAAATAACCATGCTTTTGGCTACCATTTATTATTATTACCTCCTTCAACTAAACGCAGAAGACAGTTTAATTCACGTCAGATTTTCTCCACGGTACATTGCAATTAGCATTTAATTTGGAGGGTTGCCGAACGCTATTCACTATTGCTTATATAATCATTCAATTACACGCAGTTAAACAACTGGCTCTCAACCAAAATCTCTCTAAGGTATATAGTTATTCTAATAACATTATAATTTACTTTTCCTATGTGGCATTACTTTCTGTTCAAATTTATGGACTTGAGCTTAGACGGTGTTGAATTATTGAAGTCTGATCTCCAAACCGTGGTATAGCCAGGCTGTTCGTAGATATGGAAAATTAAAAGGTAGATCAAGAAACATACACACGTTATAACTATAGTATTTGTGCATTCTGTGTCTGTTTTTCGTTTATATTATAGATTAAGTTCCAACAAACTTTACGACTGGTTTGAAATGTGACCCTGCCATATGAAGAATGTTTGAGACTGAAAGCCTCACTCTGGTTCCTAGAAGTTTATCTTTTCCCGAAAAAAAAACAAGTTGATTAGGCTTGATAGTCGCAAAAACACCGCAATGCATTCCCGATAAGTAGTGCAGCTCATCGCCTTGATGCTCACTTATTATGACTTACAGGGAAACCTGGGCAATGCCCTAGCTACGGATCTTTTAATCTGATTCCTGGAACGGTATTTTTTCTTTCTCGGGTTAGACCTTATCATCGGAAAATCACAGTAGCTCATTCCTGATAAGTAGTAAAGCTTAATCAGACTTATAAGAAATCCTGTAAGCTACAGACCCTTCTGATTCCTGGAACGGTCTTATTATATCTTTTACCGGAAAATAACAAGGCCTTACAATCGCAAAAGCACCTTAATTCATTCCCGATAAGTAGCGAAGCCAAGCTTTATTGCCTAAATGGTCACTGGATTTGACTTACAGGGAATCCTAGATAACAGGTCAACTAAGGACTCACTCTGATTGCCGGAACTGCCACCCCCCCCCCCCCACCAAGAGTAGATCCAAGCCAAGAATGGCAAGTACCACCGTAATTTATTCCCGATAAGTAGTGAAGCTTATCACTTTAAAGTTTGCCGGATTTGACCTACGCGGAATCCTGGACGGCACGTACTCACTCTGATTCCCAAAATGGTCTCTTTTTTTTCCTGAAAAAGTCCAAGTAGATCCGAGCCAATCATGGCAAATACTCTCGTAATTCATTCTCGATAAGTAATGAAGGTTATCGGTTTGAACCTTGCCGGATCGGACCTGCAGGGAATCCTGGACGACACGTCACTCTTATTCCCGGAACGTTCTCTCTTTTCCAGAAAAAGACTGAGCCAATAATATCAAATACCACCGTAATTCATTCCCGATAAGTATTGGAGCTTATCGTTTTGATGTTTGCCGGATCTGACCTACAGGGAATTCTGGACAACAGGTTAGCCACAGACTCACTCTGATTCCCGGAACTGCCTGTCTTTTCCCAAAAAAAGACCGAGTAGATCCGAGCTAATAATGGCAAGTATCATTCATTCCTGATAAGTAGTGAAGCTTATCGCTTTGAATCTTGCCGGATTTGACCTACAGGGATCCTGGACGACACGTACGTCATCTACAGACACCTTACTCTGATTCCCGGAACCGTCTCTCTTTTCCCGAAAAAAAAAGCAAGTAGATCCAAGCCAATAAATGGCAAATACGCACGTAATTCATTCTCGATAAGTAGTGAAGCTTATCGCTTTGATGCTTGTCGGATCTGACTGGGAACCCTGGACGACACGTCAGCTCCAGACCCCTCACCCTGATTCCCGGAACGGTCTCTCTTTTCCTGAACAATTTCGAGCCAATAATGGCAAATACCACCGTAATTCATTCCCGATAAGTAGTGAAGCTTATCGCTTTGAATCTTGGCGGATTTGACCTACAGGGAATAAATACTGAACAACATGTATGGCATCTACAGACACCTCACTCTGATTCCCAGAACGATCTCTCTTTTCCTGAAAAATTTAGAGCCAATAATGGCAAATACCACCGTAATTCATTCTCGATAAGTAGTGAAGCTTATCCCTTTAGAATTTGCCGGATTTGACCTCCACGGAATCCTGGGCGACACGTCAGCTCCGGCAAGATGGGGTAACCATGGTGATGCCAGCCCGGCGGCCATCTTGTCGCCTGCAGAAGCTGTCAGCAGATCCAATTTCACGCTTGGCGGTCCTTCCCGCGATGGGATCGTTGTCAGGGATCGCCGGGAGTCACACGTGTGCATTGTTGGCATATTATCACACATCACATAGGTCACAGTGTCTACGGGAAGCTGACGGCTTTGTTATCCAGCCAACAGCGGCTTTTTGTAGAGCAGGGTTGTTCAGATCATCTCCTTGGAGACCTCCTGAGAGATATATCTTTCTGGACCCATTGAGGTAGTGACACCGTAATAAAACGGTGTATCCGTACCTACACTCGCATTCTTTGATCTGTGCATTTTGTGCATGGAAAGATTTCAATCAGAGGTTATATGGCAAATGTGAACCAGTTTTATTTCAAGTGAACGTATCAGAATTAATATCAGTTTTCTTTGCAGGTTGCTTCGTCGTAGAGTAACATTTTAGAGGTTGAGATTGTGAACGCCTTGCTGTGTACCCATGAAAATGTTCACAAAACTCGGGTATAATGTTTGCACCAGTGCCCGTGATGGGTGTAGCCCCGAAATCTGATTTGGTTACGCCGAATACTGTGGGTTTAACAAAATCCGGGGACCCGGCCGTGACCCAAAGTAGTCCGGCAATCGCAAGGTGCCCCATGGTAGATGTAGAGGTCAACCAGAAAGTGCAAATAGCCCGTAAACTACAGGAGGGAGGATTTTTTCAAAAGGCATCAATAGCATTATACATCCATGTCCTTATCTATCATCGGCCTGTGGTATAGAAACGTCTTTGGCCTGAAAGTGGCAACCGCTAAGAATGACAAACTGTCTGAAGGGCATTATATCTAAAATTCTGAATGTCTCTTATTGTCGGATTATAATGACGAAGCTTTACAAGATCCGGTAGGACTGCAGGGTATGATTGTAGAGTTAGATAAACTGAAATTACCATAGGATGCTACATTACCGGTATCCCTGTAATATTTTCTCTAAGCCTGCGTCTACAAAGATAGCGTAGCATCAATGAAACTTCTCTGACAATCTCCAGAAACTCCTAAACCGTGCAGCACGGCTTGTGCTAGGTCTGTCACGTAGATCACAATGTCATGTAGATAATGACCATCTGTATGCATTAGGTTGGAATTCTCTGGCATCTCGTCGGAAAACGCATCTCCTGCAAACCGTCTTCAAGTCAATCCATCGGCAGTTACCAGAGTACTTACAAATATTCAATAGAACATGTCACACATACTCAACAAGGCTTAATTCAAACCTATCACTACAACTACCGAAAGTCAGACTTGAATCTGGCCGTAGGAAATTTGAGTACAGGGGTGCATTTTCATGGAACGAGTTGCCGCCCACGGTTAACGTGGCCACTTCTGCTCTGTCGTTCAAGAAACTGCTAAGAAACGGTAATCACTGCTGACCCCTGACATCCTGACCCGGCAATAACTTTGATTAATGAGTTACGATTTTGATTTATGTTTATGTATATATTGTTACTTTGGTTTGTTCATTGTTTAGTTTCTTTGTTATGCTATTTTGTGTATGTTATTCTGTACAGGGCACGCCTGGAAAGCAGCGCGCAAAGTATTGAGTGTGTCTACCCTGTATAAAGAAAACAGAAATAAACTGTGAAAAGAACGCCACAAGGCAAGCCCCAATAGCTAGAGTTATTTCAACTATTTGAAAGTCTTTGGGTTCTATATAATGTACTTACGCTATCCCATCCCCTAGCAAACGATAACAGCAAGACGAACAAGTTGCTAAGAAACTGTGAAAAGAAAGCCACAAGGCGAAGTAAGCTATTTTTCACAGCAAGCGCCAATAGCTAGGGTTATTTCAACTATCTCAAAGTCTTTGGGGTCTATAAAATGTACTTACGCTATCCCATCCCCTAGCAAACGATTACAGCAAGACGAACAAGCTGCTAAGAAACTGTGAAAAGAAAGCCACAAGGCGAAGTAAGCTATTTTTCACAGCAAGCGCCAATAGCTAGGGTTAATTCAACTATCTCAAAGTCTTTGGGGTCTATAAAATGGTCTTACGCTATCCCATCCCTAGCAAACGATAACAGCAAGACGAACAAGCTGCTAAGAAACTGTGAAAAGAAAGCCACAAGGCGAAGTAAGCTATTTTTCACAGCAAGCGCCAATAGCTAGGGTTATTTCAACTATCTCAAAGTCTTTGGTGTCTATAAAATGGTCTTACGCTATCCCATCCCCTGGCAAACGATAACAGCAAGACGAACAAGCTGCTAAGAAACTGTGAAAAGAAAGCCACAAGGCGAAGTAAGCTATTTTTCACAGCAAGCGCCAATAGCTAGGGTTATTTCAACTATCTCAAAGTCTTTGGGGTCTATAAAATGTACTTACGCTATCCGAAGTCGTAGCAAACGTAAACAGCACGACGAACAAGCTAGTAGGGGGCCAAAACCTACATTATGCTGTTCTAAAGGCAAAAGCTACGTGCTAAAATAAAAACATAATCGAGACCACAGCATGTCCAGGGCATATGATACAAAAACCTAAAGGTCTGTTGCAGCTCCAATAACAATCGCCAGGAGGCTCAAATTTTGACCATTACCTTCTAAAGGCCCTACTACATGCCAAATACGATCTTAATTCATCCAGCCGTTCTTAAAGTTATGCTGACCACAAATAGCAGGGAACACAGACATAGACATGTTAAAGACAATAATTTTCACGAAGGTTATTACGTGAAGGTGTAGAAAAAAAGGAATAATTCAGAAGAAGGAGAATAATCTATCATCAGCTATAGACCCGACAGACCAGGTAATCACACTTTAAAGGCGTTGCAGGAAACGGGTCATTTGCCGCAAATTGGTAGACAATTGGGAGATACTGCAATTTCTTCTAAGTAAAAGGCAGCCAGCGTTACATCGAGCAAAAAAACAACTCTTCTCGAGTCATTTGTTATAATCAATAGTTCCTTTTTATAAACACGACCTCATTTAGGTGGGTTCACACGACGTAACTTAGGCAAAATTCAGAGTAAGATTTCTTCCTAACGAAGGGGATGGGTTGGTATTGATTAGATGTAAGTTAAGTAGGTTACTTTTGAGAATGCATAAAGAGTTTTTATAAGCCTCTGCATTGACCAATAAAAAAGATGTCATAAAAATAAGGAAGATATGTTGAATGTGAAGGCATTGCGTTAACTAAACCTTGTTGCCCATTGAACGAATAAATATAAAAGATAATGATAAAGTTTATCTAGAAAATATCGAAACTGTCGTGTCCTACTTCGAAAATTCATTCCTGTTGCTTTTCTATCCTTAGAAATGTTTCCGATAAATGTGGAAGGTCCTTTTCCTTGCTCGAGGGGCGAGTGTCCTCATACCGTGGACAGCCATTTACGTTGTAACCGAGGGGCGTCCCTAACCAAATGGAAGTATTTCTTTTCATTAGAGTGAAGTGAGAACATTCATGTACCTATCTCCAATACTCAGCATATCAGTGGATTCAATCCAGAACTTCGTGGTTCTGGGCAAACTGCTGTAAGCATTACGACAAACACCTTCCTTGATATATATGTAGATATTCCTGCTTTGCACTGACAAAATGAGTGGCCATCAATAACATTCATCCCGCTCAGATACGCACAGCAGTTGCACGACAAGCCTGCGACAACATCAGTCACCCGTGTCATGTACGTGAGATTTTTAGTTATAACGAGAGAGTTTTGGCTCAGATTGAACAAAAACCTTGACACTAGAAAGATATATCTTTATCAGAGAGTCCCAAAAACAGTTACGCAATTAGAGACATATGGTAGGGAACGGTAGGGGTCCTCCTGTTGGTCCCACAACTACAAATCTCTGCTAGTTACTGTTTCGTTTGTAATGAATATTCTGGCGTAATGCATCGCAAGAATGATCTCCAGCGTTGTTGAAAATGCGACATATGTTACGTTGGCGCCTCAGGCAATTTTTACGTCGACGTTCTTACCATGAAGCGGAAAATATGGCGCGTCGATGATAATAAGCTCCACTTGCAAGTTCTTGCCCGATTGCTAATTGCATCATGAAACAGCATGAAGTCTAAGAAATAAGTATACATGCAGACTGTGTAAGATAACGATGGTAACAAGTGACTATTGGAACGGGAACTGTTGTGAAAAACAATCTGAGCTTTTGTATGGTTGGGGAATGATAATAAACTCCACTTGCAATATCTTGCCCGGTGGCTAATTGCATCATGAAACAGCATGAAGTCTAAGAAATAAGTATACATGCAGACTGTGTAAGATAACGATGGTAACAAGTGGCTATTCTGATGGGAATTACTACTGGGAAAAACAATCTTTTTGGATGGTTGGGGGTCTTTTTTGGAAGACGATGTTTCCAACTTCTTCTGGAATAAATGTGTTTTATAGTTAACAGTGGCCCTTAAAGTAAATCAAAGTTGACAACTTAAAAGTGCATCTGTGTTGGTATAATTTGGGTGTGCTCAATTTCGTGTTGGGCTTTACAGTTTAGGAGTCTTTAAGTAAATATTTTCTTTCCCGATCTTTACAGGACAAGTTATGGAAAAGTTTTTGTTCCGCTCTTCAGATTTCTCATTTACAGACGGTTGGCGCTTCTTATAATTTTGCTGATTTCTTATCTAGTTCAAATTTATCAACACTAATGTAGAAATCTGTAAACGGTCAAGGGCTAAGTCACGTCTACATCACGTGATGTACACTTATGCCTCACGTGTACCCCACGTGATTCATTGTGACAGTCGTATTTGCCAGGGCTATAAATGGCAACGATGGCCATGTTGTCAGTATCGTTGATCGGTTTGTCATAAAGTTGAATCACTCTCTAAGTGGTAAAAAGAAGTGATTATCAACATTTCCCACTAAAATCAAATTTGCCTACCTATGAAGGTATTTATGACACACTATTTGCAATTATATTTAATGTTCCAGTTTACCCAGTGTATCAATGTATATTTATGTATTCATGTGTGGGTCACGACACCAGCATACCACTGCCTGTGACCCACTTGAATTTTACCGTTTTGCAATGCTGATCAAATCAAAATCATGGTTAATCATACCCATATTTTGCCAACGTAGAGTAATCTTACTAATGTCATACCATTTCTACCAACAGTTGGTGCCAAACCGAAGGCGGCCGTCATGGTATTCATCCATCCGGGGTATTTTGAAGAAGGTGCGGGAAGCATGTACGACGGAAGCGCCATCGCAAGCTGGGGAGAGGTCATTGTCGTGACCTTCAACTATCGCCTTGGCCTGCTTGGTACGTATACGTCATCGGTGTGATGCATTGTGGGTAAGAATTTCGCCGCCATATTGGATGACAATGTAGTTACAAAGAAACATGCAGTATCTATATTCTAGAAATAAACATGTAATGTAACTTTGAGCTGCTAAGATGTAATAGAGGTTTGAAAATATTCCAATACAGTTCTATTTCTTGAGAAAGACACTTTACACGACCTTCCTCACGTCACTTTAATAGGTGTAAAAATGGGTACCTGACTTCAGTCAGGGAGGTAAAATGAAAGACTACCTTTATCTTCTGTCTGTACTGTGTATGTGGCACTGTTCATATAAGTTGCAAACATAAGTGCAGCGCCACATTGTCATTGTCTGTCCAAAAGTAAATAGAATACAGTTTTAGAGTCGTTGGTTATAAACTGTACCAGACGACCAAAATCAAAAGCACTAACGGAAATTGATACTCAGTAACTTTAAAAGGCGGTTGACGCAGACTTTAGCAAACTCTTATCTCTTGCAGACATGGAATATTAGTGTACAAGTTGTCTTGAGTAGTGCCTCTGGGATCAAAACCCACCATAGCAATCTGTTGTCTTCCTGAATGTTCAATGATGGTTCATTGACAAGTTCAATGTCAAATGGGTAGCCGTGACTGCATCAATAGCAAGTTCTCTCTTTCTGATTTCCCTGCGGCTTCGGTTCCAAACACTATTCTTTCCCCCTTCCATTAAAGACCAGTCTCTTGAGAGCACAGAAAACCTTTAATTTGATTGTTACTTTCGCCTGTCTTATTATGAATTCTATTGATTCAAATGGCAGCAGACGACTTTTATCATCCATGAAACCCGCTAGACCGTCTGTGACCGTTAGGGTGTAACCTATACTATCCGATGAGTCAACGGGATAAAGAAAGTATTGGAAACGTAATGAAATTGTGTTTTTTTTTTATCATTTTTCCTTTCGTACCGTAAGGACGCTTCTAACTGTTAGAATGTAACCTATACTATCCGATGAGTCAACATGATAAAGAAAGTATTGGAAGCGTAATTAAATTGCGTTTTTATTACTATTCCTTTTGTACCGTAAGGACATTTTCTTCGAGACCCTTGCCAGGAGAAGCACGGTAACATTCTTATAGGAGAAATGTGAAGTGTCATTCTGACTGGGATCAGAAGTTAAAGCATGGTGGCCTGTATCTGCATTTGTCGGTATCAGTAATGGGAAAAACTCTTGTTAATTCGCATATACTTGTGATAGCAAGAGGAAAGAGACATGTAAACAATTGAATAAGTGATAGACATAGCTTAATATATTTTACTGTTTTTAAAACAATTGCTAGATTTGTGGCATAGCTTTATATACTAAACTGTTCGTAAATGATAGATTCAGTGATGTCATAGGTTTAGTTGTTTTGTTTTGTTTTGTTTCTCTCATTGCTTTGCTCACTAGCAACACTGCAAGTTATGGTCTTTTACATTTAGTCAGTCTTGTGATACTATAACTTATGCGGTCAGCTATTTATATGCATATCAGGTGACCGTATACTTTATTCGAACGAACGTACCTTTCACAAGCACGATAAAAAACACGACTATTTTTAACTGTCAACAGAGCCAAATCTTACGAGTACTTCAGGAATTTCTATCTTTGTCTCAACTGTTAGACTGTAGAATTTCTCGCATCGTTTCTTCCTGTAATTCCAATTTACTATTTACAACGATTGAATCCAGGCCAATATCGAAGTAAAGATTTTGTAAATCGAATTTTCCTGGCTTATAGTAAGACCCAAATCTATAATGTATAGTGCTACAGTTTGCCAGATATGTAGTAAAATGTGGTCACGAAGGTTCGTCTTCAAATGTGGGGTTTGGGGGCTTAACAGTGGCAGGGTTTGGGGCCCATAACCCAGAAGCCTTAGGTTCCAATCCGTCGATATGCCACCGTCCTTCCCCCTCGAGAAAGTCACAACTTTCCTCACTTTATTCAGTGGTAATTGAGTACCTATCGGTGGTTAGGGCCGTAACTCGGATAGGGTATTGATAATTAATGATCCTCCATCGTCTCAGAAAAAGAAGTCAAATAAGTTACATCTTCAAGTTAGACTAGAGAAGTCGCTTACTATACTGTTTTAGTGCTTACCATTATTTGTCTGTCTTCTTTCTTTTCTTACTGCAATTAGCGATTATTTTTGCACATAAATACAACAAAAATAAATTACAAATGGGAGAACAACATGCCAAAGAAACCAAAAACATTTAGGGTTTATTGGGGGTTTTGCCTTAACTGCAGTTGATAGCATTTTGATTATGTCAGTTAATGGTAATTATCTATACAAATACGTTTACATTACATGCAAACCTAAGATAAACAAAAGAAGAAAAACAAATCAATATTGGTAAGAAAATAAGGAAAATCCGCTAATTAAATCAGCTAGTAAAAAACATTAGCATGATAAAACATAGCAAAAATGTAAATCAAACTTTATAATTCAAAAAAACGAATAAATCAGATGTAATAAACAAGGAAACGCAACTAATTAGGTGGATTTAAAACTGGAATTGAGTACAAGGTCAGCTTTAGTTTAGCTTCGCTTTTAGATATTGGAAGGGATCGACAGTTTTTTAATGAATTGTTCATATTTTTCCAGACCCAAGTCCACTTATACATGAATGTGAACTGACATTGATTTGATTTGGTCTTAATTCATTGTTATGCCTTGTGTTATGGCTGTGTGCATCAGAGTTGTTGTGGCTGTATATATCATTATCATTCTTTGATCTGTTATTACATTGTTATTATCTGTTATCATTTGTTATCATTATTATTGTATGATCTGTTATTACACTGTTATTATCTGTTATCATTTCTGACTTGCTTAATTTATATCATTAGCTAACTTTGATTGAGAGCATTAAAGCAAGATCCCCCACCCACCCACGAGTACGTGTTCATTTTTCATATATTGTAAATTGACGTTTAAATGTACCATGAGATGAAATAAAATCAAAATGAAATTACTGAGTAGATCTACTCTAACTGATTAACGTTGTTGTAATTTCCCAGGATTCCTTAGTACGGGTGAAGACAATGCCCCGGGGAATTATGGGCTTCTTGACCAGATCGCCGCCTTGAAGTGGGTTCAGCAGAACATCGTCAACTTTGGAGGAGACCCAAACAACATCACGGTGTTCGGAGCAGAGGCAGGCGGAGCCAGCATCAACCTGCTAGCATTGTCCCCCAAAGCAAAAGGTATGATAACTGTTATAACGAATGAATTGTACCACACTATTGATATACTTGTTTTCTCTTTAGCCTCTTTTTGTCTTATGCCATGTTTATTCGATTTTATCGATGACATTCTCTGAGAACTCTGATACGAGCGTGCAAAGAAATTTGTGTACCAAAAAATTGTCCTTATATATATTAAACAAGTGATTCTTTATTCCTTTACATCATCCTCTGTTTTTTTGATGATTTATTCGCTTTGATTTAAAAACAAAGGAAAAGTGATGCGCACACGAGCAGATATCATCCATATAATATAATCAATATGTTCTTATCAAATCAAAAAAGTAGTTACACAAGGAATTTTAGTAATCTGTCAATTTCAATAAAAGACATTTTATTACAGGTATAATTGCTTTTGACTCGGGCTGCTGCATGAAACATTTTCGCTTTCTTCGTATTTGGATGTCACGAATAATATTGCAGTTCAGAGTGTAGTAGTGTAAACTTGTTAGTATAAGCGAACAGTTTTTAAATATAACTTGGGGAAATACGTTGCACATGCTAGCAAATGTCGGCCATGCTATTGCGTTCCCCAACGCAAATACAAATATGCACGTAGCCCTTAGAGATCAAGATCAAATTGTAGAGTCTATTTAACGAGCAGAAATTTAGGACGTGATTCCGTCAAAATAACGATCTTTTCCCGGCCTCGGCTTAATTTGGTTTTTATTGGTCTAACGCTGCAGGCGGTGGTATTAATCTTACGACGTTGTGGTAAAAAATCGTGACCATTTCATCCATTAACACCCTCTATCTTAACAACCGTAGTAAAACAAATATCATGATATCTTGTTTTAAGATACGAGTACTCGTAAACTCGTAAAATCTTCCAATGATGATCTGCCAGTCTTTTAACTGGAAAGTTGTTAAAGTTTGACAGAAAATGTCTTAACCCTATTCAGACATGGGAGGGGTGCTTTTTCGGCCTGCGGCAACTTTCATGTCGAATAACGTCATCTTGACGCCAATGATGTTGCTATTTGCAACACATGTCGTAACAAGCATCATAATTCTGTCATCTGCACGAACTTGCTGTTACATTTTTGTAGCATTCCTTGAAGCTTTCTGGGAATACCCTTTTTCTGGTTCCAGCCAATATAGTCAACTTAATGACGTCATAATTACGTCATGTTTCATTGTCATTGCGTCAGATTTCCTTAAATCTTCAGATATTTTATCTACATCACTCTCTAAAAATTTGGTAACCATATGATGAGCAGTTAAAGAATTACAGGAGTCAGGAGGGGTGAGCCTAAAAAAAAAAAACCCTGCACCAAGGATGACCATAAAAGCCCGGTCTGAATAGGGTTAAGAGAAAGGATTTTGTGAGTTTTGCTCACAGCTCAATGAACCGGGTTGGCATGATTTGTCGTAAAGATTTTACCACCCCCGGAGACAACAAAATGGTGGGTTTATTGGTTCGCCCTACATTGGAGTTTACTGGTGCGGATGCGTCCGATGGGAGCCAATGAGATGTCATCTACCAAACCCCCGTACAACAGAGCTTAATCTAAGTGGTGGAACGACACAGGGGATACCACGTTAATCATACATTAGTTGTCTGGTGGGATTTGATTGGTGCGTCACAACGGATAAAGTAATGGTGCATGTCAATGAATCTACCCATTGGTAACTAAAATACAACACCCCATAGGAAACTTCAAATCTACCAGAATAACAATTTCGTGTTCTCTAGATCTGCAACCATTCAGTATACTTATTTTCCAGCTTTCCTTGATTTATTTCAATGCCTATAGAAGTGGTCAACTATGGCGTAGCATTGAGCAAGCCTTTTCAAAAGTCCCCTTTATCCATCTATCAACGCACAAAACAGACAGATATTCGCATATTTTTTAAGCAAGGTAATGTTTCTCGTCTTCCAGGAGGGACGTAAAACGGGGTCCCATGCCCAATGAGGTGTGACAACACTGAACCATGACGAGATATCTCCGCTGTCCAACCTTACAGCACATTCGCACCCGTTGTACAATTCCCTGATGACCCTTGTGAATTTTTACGGTATTCCATAGTGCCTCAATATTGCCCATAAAGATGGTCTGTACACACTGTCGAAGGCCTTCTGGAAATCCACGAAGTTGATGGTAAGTGCTCTGTCTCTGGCTACGTACTTCTCCAGGATCTGTCTGAGGACAAAGATTTGGTCGATGCATGACCTCCCACTCCTGAACCCTGCTTGTTCTTCTCCCATGTAAACATCAACAACCCTTCTAATTCTATTCAGCAACAGCGAAGACAGCACTTTACCTGTCCACTTTCTTTGGTAGTTCAACAATTACCGCACGTTTCCAGTCTTTGGGTACTTTTCCTGTTGCTAGGACTGTGTTGCAAATTAAATGTAGCCATTCTGTGGATGCTGATCCTCCTGCTTTAATTTGCTCTGCTGTTATGTTGTCAATTCCAGGAGTTTTCCTTATCTTCAATTTCCTCTTCAGTCTCTTCCATTGTAAAGGGATCAACATTAATTGGCAAGTCTATATCTGCTGGCATTATAACTTGAGGGTTTGCAGGAATAGGCCTATTGAGCACCGAGGAAAAGTGTTCGGCCCACCTCTTTTCCTGGCTGTGTTCATCTGTGAGAAGATTGCCATCGTTGTCCTTTACCGGTTGCATCTGTTTTTTTCCCATGAGCACCTGTAAGAGTCTTGATTTTCTCATATACCACACGTGTGTTACCAGCTTTAGGCGCCTTTTCTGCATCGCGAGACTGTTCGTCAAACCAACTCTGTCTCTGTTGGCTAGATTTCTTACTTTCTTCGCTTGGACTACATATCTCTGCCGGTTCGCACGTGTGTTTATGTTGGATGCTGCTTCTTTTAGATTTTTCCTATCTTCTATAGCCTCCCATGTGTCTTGTTGTATACAGGGTTTGTTAGGTTTCTGTGATTTCCCTAGGTTTTTCGCAGTGAATGTGTTGACTGTATCTCTGTACAGGCCGTACACTTCCTCTACTTCACTGTTAGGTTTTACTTTGGCACACTGGTTTCTCAGTTCTTCCTGGTTTGCCCTATTTGTTACATTATCTGACTTTAACTTGTCCAGGTTGTACCGTATGCTCCCTTTCTTTATTTATTCATTTATCTGTCTATTGGTTTGGCTGTTCCAAACACACAGTCAGGGCTGCCCAACTAGCCTATGGTTATTACAAAGGGCTAGCCCTGCTTCTTCTGTTGTTTGAATTTAACCATCCATTCTGCAATCACAAAGTGTTGATCACTGTCAATGTCTGCACCCCAGTATACCCGACAGTTTCTTATACTCTGTCTCTGTCCAATTGATATGCAAATGTAGTCGATTTGGTTGGTCGTCTTCCCATCTGGGGACTTCCATGTTCTATTGTGTATGTCGAGATGTCTGAACCATGTGCTTGTTATACCGAGTACATAGGTGCTGCACATGCCGATTAACCTTTCCCCATTTTTGTTCCGGATACCAACCCCCTCTGTCCCCATCACAGTTGAGAAACCTGTGTTGTTGGCACCAACCTGTGCATTAAAGTCTCCCAATAGCAATACAGTGTCATAGCCTGGTAGATGCCCTAGCAGACTCTCCAGTTGGTTATAAAACATGTCTTTTTCAGTGTCTTCTGCTTCTGTCGGTGCATAAACCTGTAGTATTGATACTTTTCCATGTGCTGAACAAAAGCGGGCTCTAATAATTCTGGCATTTACTGGTTCCCATTCCACAAGTGCAGCTGTTGTCTGTTTAGATAACAGCAGGCCAACTCCTTGCCTATGCAGACCATCATCCCTTCCCGAGAGTAGCAATGTTTTTCCTGATGTATGTATGGTGTAGTGTTCGGACGTTCCATGTTGCAACTCTCACCTGCGTTTTCGCTGACGGAAAACTTACATTTGCTGACTGTGTAACAACCATGGTTACGCTGTTGCTAAGTCCGGTGTTAGCTGAGGCCCGTCCAGATGTCCTTTACCGCAAGTTCCAGTATACATCATCACCATTCTCCCTATCTCCCTTGAAACTATCAAATGGAGAACCACTTCACAGAATCCACAAACACATCTCATAATTACGTTTTGACGAGGCCATGGGTAAAGAGAGACTTGAAGCAAGCCTGTGTTAGTTGTAAAGGCGCCGACGTCTTTTCTTAATGGATAGTAAATGGGTGTGCGCAATGGCTTACAAGGGACTTACCCTTCCCTTTGAGAAAACGAGTTCTGGCAGGAAGAGCAACGATAAAAGGTAACCTTACAGATAATCTTAACCCTTTGAAAATGTTCTGTCGCTACCGTAGCTTTCAAGTCATCAGTAAATGAGAGTGCAATTTGTGGTTGCAGTTTTGTTACAGAGATTATTTTGCAGGCCACAGTAAGTGAATTTTATGGATGACAGCATATCGCATGTAGTAGCTATGACTGGCATAAGCATAGTTTTAGACGTGTCACTAGTGAGGTAGCCATGAGTGTAGTTGTATAAGTAACACTAGTGAGGTAGCCATGAGTATAGTTGTAGAGGTGACACTAGTGAGGTAGCCATGAGTGTAGTTGTAGAAGTGACACTAGTGAGGTAGCCATGAGTGTAGTTATAGAAGTGACACTAGTGTGGTAGCCATGAGTATAGTTGTAGAGGTGGCACTAGTGAGGTAGCCATGAGTGTAGTTGTAGAAGTGACACTAGTGAGGTAGCCATGGGTGTAGCTGTAGAAGTGACACTAGTAATGTAGCCATGTGTGTAGTTGTAGAAGTGACACTAATGCGGTAGCCATGAGTGTTATTTTAGCTACACTTATGAGGTAGCATTAAGTGTGTTTGTAGCTAGACTTGTAATAGCATTGAGTATATTTATAGAAGTGACACTAGTGTGGAAGCCATAGATGTACTTGAAGAAGTGAAAATGTCGAGGTAGCCATGTCTTGAAAAAGTAATACCAGTGAAGTAGCCATGAATGTACAATGTAATTGTAGCTGTTATACTACTATAGTGCTCTACCTTGAATTTGGTTGCCAACTAAACTGTTACAAGTTGGGACAATTAATATATTAAAGACATCGTTGGATACGATAACGTATTTTGTCACATCGAGTCTTCCTGTATGGACGTTATTTGAAAAATGTAGGCATCTCGGTTTCCTTGTTTTTCATTCTTGCATTAGATTTGGACTCTGCAAATGCTGACATCCATAAAATTGACTTATTGTGGCCTTACGCTGCGTTCAATAAATGTAAGAAATGACGCTCGGCCCTTTATAGTGATCACCTCATTTGTTATAAGTGGTGCGTTAAGGTTTCTTGATCCACACTCTTCTATATGTGGTCTTTTATGCTTATCTTGTCTTTAGATGTCTGGGAGGACCTAATGAAGTCTTGACTTCGTTTGCGTCAGTCTCAAAGAAAGTTTAACAGTAACTTCTTACACAAAAATTGGCGAACGTACCGAAACTTTCAATGGGAGTTTCATAAAGTTAAACTTTTGAGTTTGAAATTACTGTACAACTTTTAAAGGCTATTGAAGGGTTTTATAGAACGTACATTTTTTCTCAGCAGTACAGACCAGAACCATAAAACTAGCAGGTGGATTTTCATAGTATTGGATTTGTTGATTTTCATAGTAATTGAATCGTCAAGGAAAACGTATATCACGTCAAGAAAAACTTACTTTGCCTGGTCAATGCTTTTGTCCATTTTCCTTTTCCCTTTAGATCTGTTTTTACACGTTTTAAGATTGTGTAGAATATGAATAAGGCATGCTCGAAGAGGTCACAAAAGTGAAACTTCTGCAACCGAAGATATCTTTTCTCGTCCATGTACTGAACAACTGCTTGTTTGTACGTTGATACAGTAAAATAGATTTTAGATGTTAGATTTAGATTATAAACCATGTCTTTATCCAACCAATATAGATTATTACCTTCGCCAAGAAGGTTATATTTTGGGTAGCGTTTGTGTGTGTGTGTGTGTAGAAGACCAAAATAACTAGAGAACGCCTAGATGGATTGTATTGATATTGGTATGTGGGTAGGTCTTGATGAGACCTAGAAACGATTAGATTTTGGGCCTCCTAACTGATCGTTACGGTACTGCAGCGGAACTTCCTGGTTTGATATCTTGAGTTCTGAACATGCTGCGGCTATGATTTTTTAGTGGTAGACAGCTCTTGATGCCAAAAGTAAGTGGTATATGTTTGGGCCCCCTAGCGGCTTGTTTTGGAACTGCAGGGTAGGTTTAGTGTCAGACTTTGAAAGGGAATAACTCAAGAAGGGGTTGACGGATTGTTATGATTTGTGGTGTATAGCTAGCTTTACTGACGCTTCACATAATTACGTATTAATTATGCAAATTGGTATCTAATTTGCATAATTAATCAGAAAATCATGTATACACACTAAATTCTATTATAGCACCATTGCAACATGTGACATTTGTAACTAAGAAGGAGAAGAATATTGATACATGTATATATTATGCAAAATAAAGACCTAATTTGCATAATTAATGAGAAAATGCTATAATGTCATTATGGTAAATGATGGGAACTTCTTACTTAGTATTTGGAAGTTATGGACAGGTGAACATCGTTGAACATTAATTATGCAAATGAGAACAATTATCAGAAAATGCGATAAAAGCCTTCTTTCTTAACATAGATGTGTACGTCTGTTGTTTGGTGGAGAAGATGATCAAGTAATATAATTTATGCAACTGAGAACCTTATTTGCATAATTAATGAAACACACAATTAACACAGCAGTTGTAAAGGCTAGGATCATTTGGCGAAGGCATGGGGTCGTGGAACTGTAGTTAACTGTGCGATTGGGCCCATGTCCTGACATGCTACCGATTTTATGCTCTTGAAAAAGGCACTTTCCTCACTCCACCAAGATGTAGAAATGAGTACGTTACATTATTTAGGCTTGGGAGGTAAAAGGCAGCCACGGGTGGCTATGGTAGGAGAGGGATGGGCTCCACCTCTCAGTACCGTGCCCCAGACACAGTGGATAACAACCCACCTACGGCCTTGAAAAGGCTTTGGGACTACCTTAACCTTTTATTATTGAAATAAACCAGTCAGTCATACATTGATTCATCCATCCATATACAGGTCTCTTCAGACGTGTGATAATCCAGAGTGGCTCTGCACTGACGACTTGGGCTCTGACCTCCGAACCCTGGCGTTCCGCCATCACCGTAGCTCACAAGATGGGATGCTGCCTCAGCAACCTCACCCAGATGATGGACTGTCTCCGTCGCATCGACGTCGACATCCTCACCGGGAGCGTCGTGCGTCGCCCTCCCTACTTCTCCATGTTCGGCCCGAGGTATTTCTCGTTGTTCGGTCCGGTGATCGACGGCATCGTCGTAACAGACAACCCGAAGATGCTGATGGCATCCAACGATAAAGACAAGTACACCCCCTTCAAGAGTTATGACCACCTGATAGGAGTGAACGAGGACGAAGGATTTGGATACATCGAAACATTTCCGGGGGTAGACTACTATGGTATAGGGAGGGAAGGGTTCACGTTTATCATAAATGATTTTGTCAACAAGGTGTACCCGGACCGAGAAAACGAGATAGAAGACGCCATTCAGTTCATCTATACGAACTGGGGACAGAGCGAGAGCAACGAAACGCGAAGGACTGGCATGGTACGCATGTTTACGGAGCAGCAAATCGGCATGCCTGTCGTAAGTGTCGCAAATCTTCATTCTTCAGGAAAAACGACGTCGGGGACGTACTTTTATACCTTTAACCACCGCTTGACGTACGGACGTAACCCACCTTGGGTCGGTGCGGCACAGCAGGAAGAGTTACCGTTTGTGTTCGGTGCACCCAACATTGGTGGAGGGGTCTTCGGTAACATGAATTACTCCAGAGCTGAATCCATGCTGAGCTTGGCCATCATTACGTACTGGTCCAACTTTGCCAAGTCAGGGTAAGTGCAGTAAAAATAATTACTATGATTCTTTGACATTTTCTGTCCAAATAAGATCAATACAGTCTATATAGATTGTTTACACTGACGGTAATAGTAGTGAAATTAGTAGAAGCAGTAGTGGCTAAAGTGACGTTTATACTAGCGCTTATTTAGAAGTAGAAGAAGTAGTAGGAGGAGCAGTAGTGGTAGGGGTAATAATGATAGTAGTAGTAGTAGGGGTAGGGGTAATGTTAACCTATATAAAGGGACTGGCAGTATTGGTAGTAGCGGTGGTAGTAATATGTATGACAGCAGCAGCAGTATTAGTAGTCGTTGTAGTAGTAGTAGT
Source organism: Branchiostoma floridae x Branchiostoma belcheri (assembly GCA_019207045.1). Classification (NCBI taxonomy): domain Eukaryota; kingdom Metazoa; phylum Chordata; class Leptocardii; order Amphioxiformes; family Branchiostomatidae; genus Branchiostoma; species Branchiostoma floridae x Branchiostoma belcheri. The sequence continues at coordinate 20,781,121 of CM033033.1, read as the reverse complement.
AGTAGTATAGTAGTAGTAGTATAGTAGTAGTAGTATAGTAGTAGTAGTTGTACAGAAAGACACCGCGACATCTACATGTACACATCTAGAGTCCACGACCTTGTACACTTTGCATAATAATTCTACCTTAACTCCCTAACTGATTCACTGATGCATTCAAGTTCTTCACTGATAATGCGAACGCGTCCTCATTTTCATATTAGTTGATTTTGCCTATGCAAATAACACAAAGTCGCCAGAAGAAATTTTCGTATTAGCAAAAAACGCTGCTTCAGCATTTTCTAACCAACTATGCAAATTAGGTCCTGATTCGTTTAATGTATAATGATATTCACCTTTAAACTTCGTATTGTATTGCCGTCATGTACCATGATGGTGTTACAGCATGTTCTCACCAATTATTCAAACGGATCCTCATTTGCATAATAGACATTTATTGATATCCCCCTGTCTCAGTTACACCTGTAACATGTAACATGGCAACAATATTATAGAACACAGCGGATCTGTAAAATCAACTCAATTTTGCAGATAAGATCCTGTGAATTTTGCATATCTTACTGTTGAAGGAATGCAGAATACTAGATATAAATGGGAATCTATTCATTCCATACACAGAGATCCCAACACACCTATTCCACAAAAGACCTGGTTCGCGCATGAAAGACCGAACCGGTTTGAGAACATCAAGTGGCCCCAGTATGATGCCGACAAGCAGGGGTTTATCTACCTGGGGATGAAGCCGAGAGTCAAACAGGTAACAACACTAGACGCTCGTCTTGAATGTTTGATAAAGATAGAATGGACGGATGGATGAATGGATTGATTGATGGATGGAATGATGGATGGAATGATGGATGGATGGATGGATGGATGGATGGATGGAAGGATGGAAGGATGGATGGATGGATGGATGGATGGATGGATGGGTGGATGGATGGATGGATGGATGGATGGATGGAAGGATGGGTGGATGGAAGGATGGATGGATGGATGGATGGATGGATGGATGGATGGATGGATAAAAGGATGGATGGGTGGATGGATGGATGGGTGGATGGATGGAGGGATGGATGGATGGATGGGTGGATGGGTGTGTGGATGGATGGATGGATGGTTGGATGGATGGATGGATAGATGGATGGATGGGTGGGTGTATGAATGGATGGATGGATGGATAGTTGGATGGATGGTTGGATGGATGGAAGGTGGATTGAAAAATAGATAAATGGATGCATGGATGGATGGATGGTGGAAGAATGGGTGGATGGATGGATGGATGGATGGATGGATGGAAGGTGGATTGAAAAATAGATGGATGGATGCATGGATGGACGGATGGTGGAAGAATTGGTGGATGGATGGATGGATGGATGGATGATTGGATGGATGGATGGATGGATGGATGGTGGGGAGAGTTATGGATGGATAAACAGATGGATGGATAGGGGAAAGGTCGATTGGAGAAACAGGAGGGAACAATGGTGTAAAAGAGTGGGGAAATGTGCAGCATGAATGATGGACAAATGAATGAATATATTGTAAAATTGTATAAACTCAGTTGAAGTTCAGTGGTAAAACACTTAGAAGTACAGACTGTCTGTTTCATTTGCAATGCCTTTGATCAGACTTGTGACCTAATAATTTGACCTAAAGAAAACAACAAAACTCTAACCCCACCTTTACCGTACCTATCCCACAGGGTTACAGATCCCAGCGCGTTGCATTCTGGGCGGAGCTCATACCGAAGTTGGTGAAACATCAGCAGGTTGTTCGAACCCTCGCCTCACCCGCTGACGTCATAGAAATTTGCATGAACCTTCGTAGCGGCAACAGCCCCACAGACACAGCCATTACCAGAACTCCCGGATGGAGGACTCCGGGAAGGTACCCGGATGGAGGTCTCCGGGCCACCTGTCCTCCTCAACAGCCCGAAAAAGACAGCAACAACAAAAAGCCGACGACAAGACCTTCATTCAACTGGGTCGACTTCAATTCGTACAACGAAATCACCAGCGACTATCATGCCACGGGAAAGAGAACCTATTCCAGCGAACTGAGCATCGTTATTTCCGTAGGAGTGACCTTGCTGGCTCTGAATCTAGTCGTCTTTGCGGTCTGTTATAAGAAACGAGGGAAGAGGCGAGCGAGACACCAGGGTTCGGTTACGACCTGCGCGTTCACCGACTCAAAAATAAGCCTCAAGGTCATCGAAACGCAGGAAATGGCCATGTCACATCTAAAGGATTGTGGGAACACGTTAGAAAAAGAGCATCCGTTCACGTCTATAGAGGGCACGGACATAGAAGAGTACAAGGAAGCGCCCTCTGTCGGCGATAGACACCCTGCAGTTTTACAAGACAGTCGCTTGATAGAAATGGGGCCGGTGAAGGACTTCTCTGTTCTGGAAGAAATATGTCCCCAGTCATTACAGGCACAGGAGTGCCGTATTGTCAAACTGCAAGAGGTCCCTCGTAAGAAAAATGGCTGCCAACAGATTGTGTGACGTGTGCAAAAAGTTGCGTGACGTGTGCACCAATTGTGTGACGTGTACACAGATTGTATAACCTGTACCTGTGGCTGCCTTTCACTGCACAAAAAAAACAACACTCGTATTCATCATAAAGTCACGTTAACAACTAAGCTCGCTGGCTGTATTTTTTTTTATTCTTCATAACTTTTAATTCTCTTTTGGCGACCAAAATATTTGGTTGACAAAGAAAACTGAAGAATACGTTTTAATTGTCTGTGTCAGAGACAAACGTTTGGATGTTCTTGTGAGTTGTGTAAAGACGTAAGATTATCATTGAGATCTGTAATGTGATATGTTTATGGTGGTAATTTGTGCGTTAGTTACCCTTTTGAAAAGTCAGCGCCATATGAAAATTATTTAAAAGATATATATCATACAGGAGGTAAGGATGTACACACCGTATCGGTGGTATACATGTATGTGTTTCTCGTTCAAATTCGCCTTTTTATGAACGTACTTTTGTACATACATCCACGGGCATCAACTGATAAGTACTTTCAAGAACCCTTAGATAGAGTCTAACGGACAAAAACTGTTTTGAGACGCTATGTATCCGTGTTTTGTATGTAACGTCGTTGTCATTGCCAAGTCCAGGTAACTATATGCGTGAATAGTTTCATCAGGTTGGTACGTCACTGAAAAAGAGACTCTTTTTCTTAGAACTGTTGCTTTGTTTCCACCGACGCTTCATTGACCGTCTGTCACCTTCTTCAAAGCAATTATGACTGGTTCACATCGTACTGCAGCTATAGGTGTCGCTGCTTACAGATTACGTTTGAGACCGCATATGTAAGCAGCGACACCTATAGCTGCAGTGCAATGTGAACCTGTCAGTATTGCCCTGATGAAGGTAGAAGACGGTCACCTAACGTCGAGAGAAACAAAGTATTAGTTGTGAAAAACAGTCTCTTTGTTTAGGTAGCCATATCGTAGGGGATATTCGCCTGTTGTTAAGTGATCTGAAACCTCAGTGCCTGTACGCTACTGGGGAGCTTGAGTCAGGAATGTCGTATTGTATCTAAAAAACGTCGAATTTCAACTTCTAAAACCGCACACATTTAGTGTAGAAGATACGAAGGAAATGCACCCAAAGCACAAAATTTGGTCTTTAAGCACATGTTAAACCATGCGTAAAGTTTTTTCACTTGAGAACTTTACACGTAATTTACGTGAGTCATGCTTAAAGATAAAATTTTATGCAGTGCCCACCATGAGGAAGACTTAAGTCGCCACGTGCCTTAAAGATCAGAGATCACACCATGATTTAAGGAAAAAGCACCTTAAGAACATTTGACCCAATTTCAGATAAATCTTTCCTTTACGCTAGGGATGCCTCGCGGGTATTAGCGATAAAGTAGAAGATACCACGGCACGATATAGATGTAATCACCAATTCTATACTTCCCATAATCCTTTGCGTCAGGGTTTCAATATGGCTGCCCAAAACTCCCGGAACCTAGGTCTGAGGGTACAGAAATTTGGTTCTCATCAATTTAGAACGCAGAGCACATCACAGAGATGGCAGTTTGGGGCGAAACCGGGCACAGGATATGGTTTGATCACTTTCTGGCAACAAAGAACAAAGCCTCGGCTGCAGACGACACGAAAGGCTTGACCCGTGAGGTCATCGGCCTAACAGCCACAGTGGTGACGTATTGGCTAGATGCTTCTGACCGAAAGACTTCTGAAATTATCAGCCTTGATAATAGTAGAACTGTATTTACCAGGCAACTCATTATTCTACATGCTTTGCCGTTCTCGTCTTGAAGGTTTTAGCTAGTTACACCTTGGTTTCCACTAGTGAAAGCAACTGTTTCCGAAACCCCGACGCAAAGGATTCTGGGAAATATGAAATCGGTGAATCAATCAGCTCGAGATTAAAATATGCTGGTTACGCTAAAGAATTACATTTTCGTTTCTATATTTCGGTATCACACAGACGAAGAGATTTTTGGTAGTTCCCAAAAATTATTAATTTGATTTTTCCTGTGAACGTCACAGTATGGACTGGGTTATAACGAGATAGAGGAGCCAAATCATTACATTGTCGTGTTTCTATTCAGTGTCTGTCAATTATAAAGAAAATGACGGGATTGTATAATTATATATTGATATCTAGTAGTCTTTTTAATCTACTTGTGAAAGTAAAAAAGACCTTTATACATGTATGCCTATGTGCGCTTTCATCCTGGAGTTGTAAGCCTTGTGGTGCCAAGTGACACATAGGTCAGCAAGTTTTCTTGCTGTTTCTGTAGCGGGGTACATTTTTTACAGGGAGGGGCTGCTAACCCTCTCCCTTTTAAGGTGCTCGAGGCACCTGTTTGAACACGTTATCAGCATTTTACGTCCCTTCCGAAAGATGGTATAGCCCCCATCGAGTTGTCTTGATCACAGGGTTCGAACCAGGGTCTTCCAGATACTCACTGAACTTGGGGTACCGTTGCGCCATTGCGGGGTTTATTCACTGCGACACTGTTGTGTTATTTTTGCCGATTTTTGTTTTATTTAGATATTGCGCAATACGTAAAAGTATGACTAAGAAGACAACACAATACACAAAACGTAAGAAAAATTGTTTTTATCTTTGAAATTTTGTTGAGTAGTCGTTCAAACCCCGCAGTGCCGCACCGTTGTCCAAAATGCAGAAAAGAAACTATGAGAGCCACTAAAAGTTGTGGCACGGGGATATAGACACATACAAGTCTGTTATACCTGTATTAAGACAGGTTGTTGCATTCACAAGCTACTCTGTCCATTTTGAATGTTTCTTCAAAAAGAAAGGAGTTTGTAAATTTGCATTGTCACAATCTGTTGAGATTTCCTTAATACTGTAACTTTTGTTCAAAGTGCAAAATCATTATTGTGGAATGTGTAGCATACGATTTTCCAGGAAAGTAGTATATAGATCTACTTACGTTTGTAAGATTCGGTGTCAGAGAAAATGTCTGTTCTTACTGTAAATTTTGTAATTTTTGCACCTGTTGTATATTCTTGTTTGTACAGTAAAACAGGAACTGGTCGTTACGACCAGAAATATGTGTTGTCTGTAATAAGAAAGATGTTAACTAAGAGTGCACAAGTGCTTTCATCTTGGAGTAAAGTTGTACTAAATTCTCAAAAGCGTTTTTTTATCTTTTACATAGTACTACGAATATGACTGCTTTTGCACTTAGTTACATTTATCTCATTTTTAGGATGCCATAGACTATTTGTGATATAACTGTTGCCTATTTGCAAAAAAAGTAGTACTTTATAAGATTTTTCTCAAAAATTTATCTTTTTGCGTTGGGGGGGGGGGGATTGTGGATTAAAGATGAATCAAAATTGTCAGACCACACAAGTAATAGATCTAGACACATGCAAATTGCCGACCGACTAGCTTAACAGGTTGTGTAAGGGGATGAGCAATCCACTACTCCTGTGACGTCATGTTTTGCAAGTAAAACACGTGAGCGGTGGATCATAGGTTGCAGAAAGTTTATGGTGCCCCCCGCCTCTACTGAGTCAGTCGAGCATAGTTGGTAAGACCATTTTTTGTACAAGAAATTACAACTCACATCTCATACAGAATGACGTCTACCAACATATATGAAACGTTAACATACCATAATAATTATAAATATAATATGTATATATAATATATAAAGACAACTTCTACGGTTCCTTGTATCAGTGGTAAATGGCGTATGCTGCCTTGCCTTGTTTCAGTTCTTGTTTTAATGACCGTTTGCCACCTTCTTCAGTGCAATTCTGACGGGTTCACATCGTACTGCAGCTGCAGGTGTCGCTGCTTACAGAGAACATTTTGTGACCGCATCTGTAAGCAGCGACACCTATAGCTGCAGTTCAATGTTTATTGTGCCACCGTCTACTGTCAGAGGGACTTTTCAGTCAAACATGTTGGTAAGTCCAATTTTGTCTTAGAAATTACAGCTAACATCAGAAGGACTTCTATCAATATGACAGAGGAACTTTCAAGTTAAAATGCCATAGTAAAGAAACATTCTACGGTGGTATTAGTGGCACATGGTGTATGGTGCCCGTGCCTTGTTTTAGTAAACCAAAAATATTAAACGCACATAAATCCCTGCCCTAACAATCATCATCATGACTTGCAAAATCTCGAAAAACACCTATTGTGAGTATCTATTGATACATGAACTTCAGCTTTAAAACACATTACCCTTCCACCATATACAACATAGAAAATTTATGAGGTGATCTAAACGGAGGCAGGGTTTTCTATCAAAGACGACAAACTAAGATTAATAAATAAATCACCTTTCTGCCTACTACATGCATCTTCAGTTAAACGAGAATATAAGAGAGAAAGATTTTTCTAGTCCTTATTTTTCACGTTACAAGATGCGCGACCAGTTTCTTCACCCACTAAGAATTTAACTGGGTAAAGGGTGGCGAAGCGTTCATGTAAGCCATCACGAAATCGCCGGCAAATGCAGCCAGGGGTGCGGGCAAATGCAGCCAGGGGTGCGGGCAAATGCAGCCAGGGGTGCGGGAAAACTTCGGGCCCTATGCCCGAACGCGCTATCCTCGTCATAGCCATAATATCACGAAATTGATGGCAAATAGCGCATTAAAACTTGGCAGTCTTCGTGTAAGGCAGTCATGAAATCGCCGGGAGACGCGGACAGGCGCGCGGCGTATCAAGTGACCCACGCCTGCATGACATAGTAAGGTGTGATTCTGCCGTAAAACAGGATTGAGACGAGCTAGGGCAAACGCATCACTCTTCTACGGGGCGTGATAGCTAGTGGTCCGCTGTGGTAAGGTGTGGTTGTTCGGTAAAACAAGACCGAGACGGGCTACGGCAAATGCAACACTCCTCTACGGGGCGTGGGGGCTAGTGGTCCGCGGTGGTAAGGTGTGGTTCTGCTGTAAAACAGTACTGAGACGGGCTACGGCAAACGCAACACTCCTGTACGGGGCGTGGTAGCTAGTGGTCCGATGTGGTAAGGTGTGGTTATGCGGTAAAACAGGCTAAAACAGGATCGAGACGGGCTACGGCAAACGCAACACTCCTCTACGGCGGGTGTGGTTGCTAGTGGTCCGCTGTGGTAAGGTGTGGTTATGCGGTAAAACAGGATTGAGACGGGCTACGGCAAACGCAACACTCCTCTACGGCGGGTGTGGTTGCTAGTGGTTCGCTGTGGTAAGGCGTGGTTATGCGGTAAAACAGGACTGAGACGGGCTACGGCAAACGCAACACTTCTGTACGGGGCGTGGCTGCTAGTGGTCAGCTGTGGTAAGGTGTGGTTATGCGGTAAAACAGGCTAAAACAGGATCGAGACGGGCTACGGCAAACGCAACACTCCTCTACGGCGGGTGTGGTTGCTAGTGGTCCGCTGTGGTAAGGTGTGGTTATGCGGTAAAACAGGACTGAGACGGGCTACGGCAAACGCAACACTCCTCTACGGCGGGTGTGGTTGCTAGTGGTTCGCTGTGGTAAGGTGTGGTTATGCGGTAAAACAGGACTGAGACGGGCTACGGCAAACGCAACACTTCTGTACGGGGCGTGGTTGCTAGTGGTCAGCTGTGGTAAGGTGTGGTTATGCGGTAAAACAGGCTAAAACAGGATCGAGACGGGCTACGGCAAACGCAACACTCCTCTACGGCGGGTGTGGTTGCTAGTGGTCCGCTGTGGTAAGGTGTGGTTATGCGGTAAAACAGGCTAAAACAGGACCGAGACGGGCTACGGCAAACGCAACACTCCTCTACGGCGGGTGTGGTTGCTAGTGGTCCGCTGTGGTAAGGTGTGGTTATGCGGTAAAACAGGATCGAGATGGGCTATGGCAAACGCAACACTCCTGGACGGGGCGTGGTATCTAGTGGTCCGCTGTGGCAAGGTGTGGTTATGCGGTAAAACAGGATTGAGACGGGCTACGGCAAACACAACACTCCTGTACGGGGCGTGGTTGCTAGTGGTCCGCTGTGGTAAGGTGTGGTTCTGCGGTAAAACAGGACTGAGATGGTCTACGGCAAGCACAACACTCCTGTACGGGTGTGGTTGCTAGTGGTCCGCTGTGGTAAGGTGTGGTTCTGTGGTAAAACAGGACTGAGATGGGCTACGGCAAACGCAACACTCCTGTACGGGGCGTGGTTGCTAGTGGTTCGCTGTGGTAAGGTGTGGTTCTGCGGTAAAACAGGACTGAGATGGTCTACGGCAAGCACAACACTCCTGTACGGGTGTGGTTGCTAGTGGTCCGCTGTGGTAAGGTGTGGTTCTGTGGTAAAACAGGACTGAGATGGGCTACGGCAAACGCAACACTCCTGTACGGGGCGTGGTTGCTAGTGGTCCGCTGTGGTAAGGTGTGGTTATCTGGTAAAACAGGACTGAGATGGGCTACGGCAAACGCAACACTCCTGTACGGGGCGTGGTTGCTAGTGGTTCGCTGTGGTAAGGTGTGGTTTTTCGGTAAAAGCGGGATATCGAAGGCGAAGACTGGTTTTGCTCAGTCGGGCCTGTAGCGCTCTATCCCCGCTCGTCTCAACTTCTCTTCCCCTGGTAGAGATCTAGAGCGCACGGTGGGGGATTAAATTTCTGCTATCTACTTCGTGGTAGCCTGGTCACTATATCATCGGGAGTCTGTTCTCATCTTTACGGTGATGAGGGTGGGCCTGCCCGTCCAGCTGATAAGCGCGCGACGGGGTAGTTTTCAACGGGCTTGGATATATCAGTTACTCCGCTCTCTGCGGCGGATTCGAATCTCTACAGACCGGCTAAGAACATCTAGCGGCGAAATCTTGAAAGGGCAGAAAGAAACAAGTCGATCTGGCTCACGTGAAGTGGCTAAATCCCCCAGATCTTTAACGGGGGGAATAGTTGAGACAGGCGGCCTGAAAGCTCGGTCCTGCAGCGCTCTAGCCCCGCCCGTCTCAACTTCTCTTCCCCTGGTAGAGATCTGGAGCGCACGGTGGGGGATTGATTTTCTGTTAATCATGTTATCCTACGTCGTGGTAGCCTGGTACAAATGTATTACAATATCATCGGGAACCTGTTGCCATCTTTACGGTGATGAGAGCGGACCCGCCCGTCCAGCTGATAAGTGCGCCCGGGGTAGTTTTCTACGGGGTTGGATTCAGTTACCACGCTCCAGGCTAAAAACATCCAGCGGCGAAATCTCGAAAGGGCAGAAAGAAACAAGTCGATCTGGCTCACGTGAAGTGGCCAACTGCCCCAGATCTTTAACGGGGGGAATAGTCAAGACAGACGACCTGAAAGCTCGGGCCTGCAGGAGGGTCTGCATGGGGGGTCTTGGTAACGCTTAACGGTGAATTCAGGAGGCCTGGTAACGCTTAACGGTAAATTCAGGAGGCCCGGTAACGCTTAACGGTAAATTCAGAATGAGTTACAAAGCATAACAGTAACATTACCGTGCATTCCTATTCATACAACGCTAGAGTAGTTATATCAAAGGGTGAAAATACATTGTGAGAAGCAAAGGGTGCCTAGAACCCGGAGGAATGACAGGGACATTGTCCATGACATCTGTAAATTGACGGAGGCAGAGTTCCCGGCCCGCCACAGAGATGGCGGCAGCAAATTTCCTATGGGGGGATTGAACTATTGTTTCAGGACATGGAGCGCCGAAGGCGCGACGCATTCCAGGGGGGTCCGGAATTTTAAAATCAAGACCCTCTTAAATGCTATTTCCTGCATTTTCGGCAAATATTGCCGACCGACTAAGCTAGGTTGATTTTGACATTTTCATCAAATTGCACATGATTATACTCGTAGCTTTGGCCTCCACCCCCATAGCCCCGAAATATTTTTACCATTTCGAGCTCGGAAGGCACGAGACGTTGCAATATAAGTCCGGGAAAATTTTAAAATCTGGACTGTCTGAAGACAAATTTTGCTGTAAGACGAAGCTAAATTAAATGACATTTTATCAGAAAGAAAAGTTATTTTTTGTGCGAAAACCCACGCCCCTGACATATTTTCATCATGTCGTCGTGAGTGCCAAAGGCGCAAGCCGTCGCAATGGAGGTCCGGAGAAACCTCATTTTCTGCATTCTAGGAGAACGTTTTGCCCGAAACTAAGCTATGTTTGACACTAAAATCTGTATGAGTGATAATGTTTTGAGAGCGACGCTTCCGCAACAGTTACCATGTTCAGAGCCGAAGGCCGGGAGGCTCGGAGAAATTTTGAAATCTGGACCCTTTGAAATTCGAAACGCCATTTCCTGCATTTTCAGGGGTTCTATCTGGCATTTGACTTCGTGTGTATAGTATAACGGGTTACGAAGAATTTCTTGGTAACGCTTAACGGTGAATTCGGGATAACAAATAACGATTAACGTTGAATTAAAACAACCAATAACGATTCACGAAGAATATACCTATAACGATTAACGTTGAATTAGAGCGGGCCGGTAACGATTAATGGTGAATTAAAATGGCTCGTAACGCTTAACGGAAAAAGGCATGCAGACTCTCCTGCAGCGCCGATACATGTAGAATTTCTTTCATATGTTTGTAAAACTACTTGGCGTCTGTGTTGCTAAATCGTGATTTCTCCCATATCGCTCATCAATGTGAATAGTTACCCTTTTCCTAGCCTTCTGTTTAGTATTCACGGCTCTCATTCTCTGATGTTTTAAGCTTCGTGATTTTACGCTCTTCGATTGGCTGACCTTATTCTGTCAACCTTCCGTGCCACCTGCCTTTTATGTCGTGCTTCTGCGTCTCTAGACACAGAGTTCCATCCGACGCGTCGCTGAACATTTTCACAGAAGAAGGAAACTGAAAACAATCTTGCACGAATCGAAGGTAGGGTATCATGGTCCTTTTTGCATTTTCTACTTTTAGACTTACCAGACGACCTGTTTTATCGCATCGAGATCAAGGGACAAAAGTAATCTGGTATCAAGTCTATCTTGGTTTGGCAAGGACCTTCTACGGAGCACGTGGTGGTCTCTGCCACCGTGCTAAACTGTCGCACTCGTTAGGCGTTATACGCTTATACTATTCTATATAAATAGTATTTACTGAAATTGCAACAGAGCAATACATTTTACGTTCACACTCCTTCCGAGTGAATATCATACCATGTAGAAAATCCATCTGCTATGGAGAGAGTATTGCCAAGCTAGGATAGATTGGATGCCGGGTTAGGCCCCAGCAAGTAAATTGTATGGATAACGTATACAATTGCGTGACTGCCTGATTTAAAAAAAAAGGAAATTTGTTACTCTTTAGTGATGGTAAACATTTGAAAAATGTCACGTTGTAATAGTCCTATAATGGAACAAAGCGGGTTTTAGACAATTTCCTCATTAATTATGAAAGTTAGATTCTGATTTGCATACTGGCGTCAAAGTATATTAAGCGTCATTTAAGCTATCTGCATACCAAAAATCATGATGATACCTTTATCTCTTCTTGATTTTGTTTGCTTTCCAACTCTGAAACAAAACAGGCTCCTGCAGTTCCAAAAAAGCTGCTAGGGGCTGTTTTGTGACGCTTTACAGTTCAGGTTTTCAACTTGCTGAATAAAATATTGTACCACTGTATTGAAGAAAAAATGAGTGTATTGTAGCAAACGTTACCATTGTTCAATGCTTTCTACGTTTAGAATCATTAGTCAAACTTGAATATAGAAGTTGCCACAATGTAGCCTCAGTGGCCAAAGGTTCTGTCCATTTTGTCCGAAGCAAATTGAAATTGACTTTCACTTCACTTCACTTCATTCGTCAAGGAATGCTGTGGGTATGATATCTTATGCAATAAATTATTCACATTTCTGTATATAAGAATACTACAGATTTAAAGACAATCGATACCAGAAGTAGATTTGACAATATATTTTGATCCGATAGCTCTGATCTCTTAAAGCTAAGATGGGTAAATAGCAAATACAATGTACATAAAAGATTGCACTCACGTTTAGCGCCACCTGATTGTATAAAGGTTTTTGTTACCCTATATTGACCGTATATTGTTTATAGTCAGTAGAATTCTAAGATTAACTCTGGGTTCCTATCTTGTAGTTTATAGCTGACCATACAAGTCACAGTCACTGTACTTTTTTCATTGTCTGTTTGATCTGGTGTAACTTAATGATGTAGCTCATACTGTAAGTCATTATGAAAAAAAGTACATGTATAGTGTGCTGTTGCAACAAACAGGCACTGTAAGTTTTGTTTCCTACCCTGCAAGATTTCAATGTGTCTGAAAAATATTTTCCTATTACTTTGATATGGTTAAAAGTGGGGTCATGTGGCACATTTGGCAGGGAGCTTGATTCATAACCCAGAAGTTCTGGGTTTGAATCCATGGATATGCCACCGGTCTTGTGCCCATGGGAAAGGCACTTTACCTTGTCGACTTTCCTCACTTCACTCATGCAGGTGAAAATGATAACCTAGCTTACTATTAGGGCTGTTCCTTAGTTAGGATGATAAATGGAGGTCCAGTCTGAGGAGAGCCACACCTCAAGCACTATCCCCTTTTCTTCTCTTCCTTCCAGTTCTGTTCATTTGGGGTGCCGTCGGAAAGATCAGCATTCAAAAGAACTCGAAAAGATCTAGAGTACATAAACTGGAATGTCCGATTTCGGCAAGAAGGGCACGAAGCCTGCACGAAACTCAGACAGTAAAAACAAACGGAAAGATTGCCTTTCCCAAAATTATATATCTGAAACCTATGGTGTTGCCACAGTTGTAAAAACTTTTCTTTGAAAGATGTTCAGGATTTCCATTACCCGCGAAAGGTTACCCGCGGCGGAAGAAACTTCATCTGATCCGATTTTCTAGAGCCTGGCCAATTCAATCTAACCTTAATGTAAATATTTTTAAAATACGAAATTACGGTTCCGGCCTTTATAGTTTCCGCCGCCGGGAGCGTGGTAACTGAATCCAAGCCCGTAGAATTTACTAAACTACCCCGGCGTGCGCTTATCAGCTGGACGGGCGGGCCCACTCTCATCACCGTAAAGATGGGAACAGGCTCCCGATGATGTTGTAATACCAGGCTAACACGACGTAGGATAGCAGAAATACAATCCCCCAACTTGCGCCCTAGATCTCAACCAGGATAAGAGAATTTGAGACGGGCGGGGCTAGAGCGCTGCAGGCCCGAGCTTTCAGGCCGCCTGTCTCAACTATTCCCCCGTTAAACTTAAAGATCTGGGGGATTTGGCCACTTCACGTGAGACAGATCGACTTGTTTCTTTCTGTCCTTTCGAGATTTCGCCGCTGGATGTTTTAATATAGCCGGCCTTTAGAGTTTCTGCCGCCGGGAGCGTGGTAACTGAATCCAAGACCGTTGAAAACAACCCCGGGGCGCGCTTATCAGCTGGACGGGCGGGCCCACCCTCATCACCGTAAAGATGGGAACAGGCAACCGATGATATAGTTACCAGGCTACCACGAAGTAGATAGCAGAAATTTAATCCCCCAACGTGCACTCTAGATCTCTACCAGTGCACGAGCTGGAAGAGAAGTTGATACGAGCGGGGATAGAGCGCTACAGGCCCGACTGAGCAAAACCAGTCTTCGCCACGATATTCCGCTTTTACCGAACAACCACACCTTACCACAGTGAACCACTAGCAACCACGCCCCGTACAGGAGTGTTGCGTTTGTGGTAGCCCATCTCAGTCCTGTTTTACCGCATAACCACACCTTACCACAGCGGACCACTAGCAACCACACCCGCCGTAGAGGAGTGTTACGTTTGCCGTAGCCCGTCTCAATCCTGTTTTACCGCATAACCACACCTTACCACAGCGAACCACTGGCAACCACGCCCCGTACAGGAGTGTTGCGTTTGCCGTAGCCCGTCTCAGTACTGTTTTACCGCATAACCACACCTTACCACAGCGGACCACTAGCAACCACACCCGCCGTAGAGGAGTGTTGCGTTTGCCGTAGCCCGTCTCAATCCTGTTTTACCGCATAACCACACCTTACCACAGCGGACCACTAGCAACCACACCCGCCGTAGAGGAGTGTTGCGTTTGCCGTAGCCCGTCTCGATCCTGTTTTAGCCTGTTTTACCGCATAACCACACCTTACCACAGCGGACCACAAGCAACCACGCCCCGTACAGGAGTGTTGCGTTTGCCGTAGCCCGTCTCAGTCCTGTTTTACCGCATAACCACACCTTACCACAGCGAACCACTAGCAACCACACCCGCCGTAGAGGAGTGTTGCGTTTGCCGTAGCCCGTCTCAATCCTGTTTTACCGCATAACCACACCTTACCACAGCGGACCACTAGCTACCACGCCCCGTAGAGGAGTGTTGCGTTTGCCGTAGCCCGTCTCGGTCTTGTTTTACCGCAGAACAACACCTTACCACAGAGGACCACTAGCTACCACGCCCCGCCCAGGAGGGTTGCGTTTGCCGTAGCCCGTCTCAATCCTGTTTTACCGCATAACCACACCTTACCACAGCGGACCACTAGCTACCACGCCCCGTAGAGGAGTGTTGCGTTTGCCGTAGCCCGTCTCGGTCTTGTTTTACCGCAGAACAACACCTTACCACAGCGGACCACTAGCTACCACGCCCCGCCCAGGAGTGTTGCGTTTGCCGTAGCCCGTCTGACGATCCTGTTTTACCGCATAACCACACCTTACCACAGCGGACCACTAGCAACCACACCCGCCGTAGAGGAGTGTTGCGTTTGCCGTAGCCCGTCTCGATCCTGTTTTAGCCTGTTTTACCGCATAACCACACCTTACCACAGCGGACCACTAGCAACCACGCCCCGTACAGAAGTGTTGCGTTTGCCGTAGCCCGTCTCAGTCCTGTTTTACCGCATAACCACACCTTACCACAGCGAACCACTAGCAACCACGCCCCGTAGAGGAGTGTTGCGTTTGCCGTAGCCCATCTCAGTACTGTTTTACCGCATAACCACACCTTACCACAGCGGACCACTAGCAACCACACCCGCCGTAGAGGAGTGTTGCGTTTGCCGTAGCCCGTCTCAATCCTGTTTTACCGCATAACCACACCTTACCACAGCGGACCACTAGCAACCACACCCGCCGTAGAGGAGTGTTGCGTTTGCCGTAGCCCGTCTCGATCCTGTTTTAGCCTGTTTTACCGCATAACCACACCTTACCACAGCGGACCACTAGCAACCACGCCCCGTACAGGAGTGTTGCGTTTGCCGTAGCCCGTCTCAGTCCTGTTTTACCGCATAACCAAACCTTACCACAGCGAACCACTAGCAACCACACCCGCCGTAGAGGAGTGTTGCGTTTGCCGTGGCCCGTCTCAATCCTGTTTTACCGCATAACCACACCTTACCACAGCGGACCACTAGCTACCACGCCCCGTAGAGGAGTGTTGCGTTTGCCGTAGCCCGTCTCGGTCTTGTTTTACCGCAGAACAACACCTTACCACAGCGGACCACTAGCTACCACGCCCCGCCCAGGAGTGTTGCGTTTGCCGTAGCCCGTCTGACGATCCTGTTTTACCGCATAACCACACCTTACCACAGCGGACCACTAGCAACCACACCCGCCGTAGAGGAGTGTTGCGTTTGCCGTAGCCCGTCTCGATCCTGTTTTAGCCTGTTTTACCGCATAACCACACCTTACCACAGCGGACCACTAGCAACCACGCCCCGTACAGAAGTGTTGCGTTTGCCGTAGCCCGTCTCAGTCCTGTTTTACCGCATAACCAAACCTTACCACAGCGAACCACTAGCAACCACACCCGCCGTAGAGGAGTGTTGCGTTTGCCGTGGCCCGTCTCAATCCTGTTTTACCGCATAACCACACCTTACCACAGCGGACCACTAGCTACCACGCCCCGTAGAGGAGTGTTGCGTTTGCCGTAGCCCGTCTCGGTCTTGTTTTACCGCAGAACAACACCTTACCACAGCGGACCACTAGCTACCACGCCCCGCCCAGGAGTGTTGCGTTTGCCGTAGCCCGTCTGACGATCCTGTTTTACCGCATAACCACACCTTACCACAGCGGACCACTAGCAACCACACCCGCCGTAGAGGAGTGTTGCGTTTGCCGTAGCCCGTCTCGATCCTGTTTTAGCCTGTTTTACCGCATAACCACACCTTACCACAGCGGACCACTAGCAACCACGCCCCGTACAGAAGTGTTGCGTTTGCCGTAGCCCGTCTCAGTCCTGTTTTACCGCATAACCACACCTTACCACAGCGAACCACTAGCAACCACGCCCCGTACAGGAGTGTTGCGTTTGCCGTAGCCCATCTCAGTACTGTTTTACCGCATAACCACACCTTACCACAGCGGACCACTAGCAACCACACCCGCCGTAGAGGAGTGTTGCGTTTGCCGTAGCCCGTCTCAATCCTGTTTTACCGCATAACCACACCTTACCACAGCGGACCACTAGCAACCACACCCGCCGTAGAGGAGTGTTGCGTTTGCCGTAGCCCGTCTCAATCCTGTTTTACCGCATAACCACACCTTACCACAGCGAACCACTAGCAACCACGCCCCGTACAGGAGTGTTGCGTTTGCCGTAGCCCATCTCAGTACTGTTTTACCGCATAACCACACCTTACCACAGCGGACCACTAGCAACCACACCCGCCGTAGAGGAGTGTTGCGTTTGCCGTAGCCCGTCTCAATCCTGTTTTACCGCATAACCACACCTTACCACAGCGGACCACTAGCAACCACACCCGCCGTAGAGGAGTGTTGCGTTTGCCATAGCCCGTCTCAATCCTGTTTTACCGAACAACCACACCTTACCACAGCGGACCACTAGCTACCACGCCCCGTAGAGGAGTGTTGCGTTTGCCGTAGCCCGTCTCGGTCTTGTTTTACCGAACAACCACACCTTACCACAGCGGACCACTAGCTACCACGCCCCGTAGAGGAGTGTTGCGTTTGCCGTAGCCCGTCTCGGTCTTGTTTTACCGAACAACCACACCTTACCACAGCGGACCACTAGCTACCACGCCCCGTAGAGGAGTGTTGCATTTGCCGTAGCCCGCCTCGGTCTTGTTTTACCGAACAACCACACCTTACCACAGCGGACCACTAGCTACCACGCCCCGTAGAGGAGTGTTGCATTTGCCGTAGCCCGTCTCGGTCTTGTTTTACCGAACAACCACACCTTACCACAGCGGACCACTAGCTATCACGCCCCGTAGAGGAGTGATGCGTTTGCCGTAGCCCGTCTCGGTCTTGTTTTACCGAACAACCACACCTTACCACAGCGGACCACTAGCTATCACGCCCCGTAGAGGAGTGATGCGTTTGCCGTAGCCCGTCTCAATCCTGTTTTACGGCAGAATCACACCTCAATACGTCATGCAGGCGTGGGTCACTTGATACGCCGCGCGCCTGTCCGCGTCTCCTGGCGATTTCATGACTGCCTTACACGAAGACTGCCAAGTTTTTACGCGCTATTTGCCATCAATTTCGTGATATTATGGCTATGACGATGATAGCGCGTTCGGGCATAGGGCCCGAAGTTTTCCCGCACCCCTGGCTGCATTTGCCCGCACCCCTGGCTGCATTTGCCCGCACCCCTGGCTGCATTTGCCGGCGATTTCGTGATGGCTTACATGAACGCTTCGCCTAAAGGGTAGGTCAAGAAGTCAGACAGGCTATTTTATGAAGTCGTTAGTTCGAACCATCACTTACCGTGGCGTTTGGCACCAACTAATGTTGCTATTTTCCTTTATGGCCAACGGCTTGGACGATCTGGGCGTGAATAACTACCTACTTTGGTACGATGGGGAGACTCTATGTAGTGTCTTACTCAATCAATAGTTTAGAATTGCTCAAGGTGCTTGTCTTCGTAAGATTTATTTAACAGGATGTAACAGTCCTTGTGATGCCCAAAACAAAAATGCACACACCAGTCTTATCATTTCAGTATGATTCAGAATCTACAAATAGTTTCATTAAATTAGTAAGTCACTGATTATGAAGATTTTTGTACACATTCAAGTGCTTTATTCCACCACCATTTTGGCGACCGTCTGTCACTTAAGTCGGCGCAAAACAGGCTGTTTTAAATTCGTTAACAGTTTCACATATTATACATAAACCAGCAAGGTTTACATTCATAGCTGGTTTACATTGCACTGCAGCATAGGTGTCGCTGCTTAAAGATGCGGTCCCAAACGTATACATGACTTAGGAATCAACATGTAAATCAGTTGATACCTAAACACCTACAGGAGTATAAAGTGGAATGATAACCATTCTAAGTTGTTTCTTTTGTCTACAAAGTTTTGTTTTTGTTTTAAGCCCATAAAAGACGACTATGCAGGCCAATTATGAAATGATGTCTGGGAGAGGGGGCAATATATAACGAAAATGCCTTTGCCTTTGCATGACCTGTAGGTCATTGCTAAGTCAACTTTGCCCTACTTACCCAAAAGAAGTTACTGCTTCAATGAAGAAGAATTAATTTCCCATTAGTCGGTGACCTGGTGACCTACATGTACAAATATATGCGCTAGGTCTTAGTTACTTGAAGTAAGCGTAGTAATTAGTGTAGCTTGAGAGTGTTGGTACATGTCCTCAGAGAAGAGAGACAACTGTGGAATTACAAATAAGGCCACAGCAAGCAAATTTTATGGATAACATCAGCGGGTGCATTAATGTTCGCCTGATTTCAGAAAAAAAAAAGAATTTTTCTTCTTCTGCAGGGATGGTCAACATGACGTTAAAGTACCACTGAGTATGAGCAATATATTGTGTTGTAGCTTAATAATTGTACTTGTAGATGTGACACTTGCGAGGCACCCAGGACTGTAGTTGTAGAAATGAAACTTATTGGATAGTTGTAAAAGTGACACCTATATGGAAGCTTTGAGTGTGGTTACCAACTTTGTTGGTGATGCCAGTCTACCACACTAGTGTCATTTTTACCACACCAGTACATGTTTTAAATACAGGAATGAATGCCTTGCTGGCTCTGATACAATGTGTTGTCCTTTTAATTCTTTTTACAACAGTCATCACAACTTTATGGTGCCTATTTTTAAAAATGTAGCCATCTTGTTTTTTTTCCGCCCATCCTGTTTTTTTTCTCCCTATCGCACTATTTTTGCAGTCTGCAGAGGATGTCATCCATAAAATTTACTTACTGTGGCCTAAGTCTCAGCTTCTGGTTTGCGATGGGCCGCAAGGAGGCCATTGACACTATTGTCAACTGTAGCAAAATGTCAAAATCTTAATTCTTAAAGAACACTATTAGCAATTCTAGTAAAATCTCAAAATCTTAATTTTAAAAGAACAACTATTAGCAATTTTAGTAAAATCTCAAAATTTTGAACACTACTAATACTGGTCTTTTTGTAATACAATTACCTTATTTAAAACCAATAGAGAAACCAACGCCTATAAAATGTGACCTCCTCGACGGAGGCAATAAATTCTGTATTCTCTTCACCCTCCTCCGAGCCAAGACACGTACCCTTTCTGTTATTGCAGTTTCCAATGACTAATTTCACATCAATATATTTAGAAGAGCCAGTAGCCTCTCGATGACCTCACGGTCAAATCTAATCTCGTTCGATTTCTTTCCACCTAAGTCGTCGCGTAGCCGCTAGCTTAAACCTTAATCATCCTTCTTGGGTTTCGAAAATTCCTCAAGACGGGGCAGCGAGGTTACTGTGTGCAATGATCCTTTAAGGGCGCCTTGAAAGCTAATATTTGGTTAAGGTAGCAGAACTCAATTTCGCCTATATGGGGAATCACAGTGTTAATTGCGAACCCCAAAGCTCGACGCCTCTAATTAAAGTCTAAAAATTGAAAGGAGGGTTCACGAGAAAGTTACAAAAATTGAATAGGTGTGACTGCAGTGTACGATCTATGGAATATGTAAATTTGAGCTTAAACTTGGCGGTTCTTCCTGTACTATTCAGCACAGTTTTCACCTCACAGAACATTGTGCACAGATATTTAACTAAAAGGTACCTACCTACCTACCTACCTAGTCCCTTGACCTCCAGGTCGTTGGGGGGACAAGGTAGACATGAAGATCGAGAGTAAATAAACTATAAGGTAACTACCACCAATTTCAGTACTGTGACGCAGTACTTTATACTTGAACTACACTTGTCTCGTTCCCAACTTATTGTGGTACCCTCTGACGTAAACTCTTCTCAGACCCAAAAAAACAGGCCATTTTTCACGATCAGTGGACGCGCACCTGTCAATTAACTGAACTGTTGCCAATCACAGCTCAATCGATCACATTGTAAGGCACTTTACACATTTTGGTGATACAGCTTTATGTGTGCGTCTCGTTCCCAACCTATTGTATCTTTTACACAAACTCTTCTCAGACCTAGTACCTAAAATGTCCAGGCCAGTCTTCTCGAGCACAAAGACCTTCTTGTCAGTCAACTAAACTTCTGTCAATCACAACTAATCGATCACATTGTAACGTTTGATTCTGACGTCACAGCGTTATGTTTGCGTCTCGTTCCCAACCTCCTGTACATTTCACACAAACTCTTTTCAGGCCAAAAAAGGCCAATTTTCATGATCAGTGGACGCGCACTGAGGCGTTCCTGAGAATTGACTGAACTGTAACCAATCACAGCCAATCGATCACATTGTAGCGCTTGATTTTGACGTCACAGCTTTATGTGTTCCTTTCGTTCCCAACATATTGTACCCTTTCACAAAAATTCTTCTGATATCTAAAAATAGCCAGTCCAGTTTCCTTGTTCAGCGGACCTCCTCTGAGTTAACCTGGACCGTTATCAATCACATTTCAATCGATCACCACAGTAACTATCCCGGCTTTTAATTTTCCACCCCAAGAGCAGAGTCCGGTCTGCCTCACCGATCTCCGTCCAGTAACATTTATCTCATTTGATTGCACCACCCCCCTCCCCTTCGATCAGAAACGTTCGGGTAGGCTGTCCTTGGCGGACTTTCGTGAGATGAAATCACTTTTTAAGTTCGGATTGGCTTATTTTCATCTCTTAAACAGCCGTTGCCTTACAAAATGCAATGTTGATACATGTATGTATGTATCAACACTCTGCTAGGCCCTATTCAGAAGGGGGGGGGGGGCTTTTGAGGCCTGTGCCAACTTTCATGTCGCATAACGCCAGAACGACTTACGTATACACTGGAGCAACCAAATTTAGTGACTTTTTCTAAAGTTTAGTTGGCAACAATTCTACAAAATTTTGAAAGTTATTCAGTTTTTGTTGTCATGGAAACCGGGTTTTAACTTGCATTTTTTACGAAAATCGTTGATTTTGGTTCTAACAATATATTTTGAAATTGTCTTGCTACATTACTGCTATTTTATTACATTAATCTAAATTAATGTAATTCTTTTTTATTTGAATATGCATAAATTATGCTAATTAAATTACGTCAATTTTGTTTGCATATGTTTGATAAAGGGTAGGGTTTAGGTTTTCTGACTAGCTTTTGAACACGAGTTGATGCACTTTCTTTTTTAAGATAATTTTATGTATATTCATTACGTTAGTTTTTACACTTGTAATTGACATGTTACTTTATATGCGTTTTCTTCTTGTCAGCCATCAAGAAATTTATGAAACGCTTATATAATAAGTTATAGATCGGTCGGCCAGCGATGGCGCCGATCGTTTGAAAAGAAAATTGCATCGGCGTGTTCAGTGTACTTACATTACGCTTGGATTCCAACAACAAAAATCAGCCGTTATGACGGGTGGGTACCGGAGCGTTGTGCCAGTACAAAACCGTTTTTGTTCTTGTTGGACCGGTCCGGAAAAAACGAACATGAAAAACATCCGTAAACCGGATTTTAGGCCGATTAGAAAATGGAAAGATTATACCGGCAGGCGTTTGCGTGTTTTGGGGCTTACCGGCTCAACAAAATATACTGCTAGAGTGAAGTAGAGGAGAGTTGATACCACGTTTCTACATTCAAACATGGTCTCAAACAGAGACAGTAAGTGTTGTTTACATATGGTCGAAATCAAAGATAGGATTTTAAAACGCCAGTGTTCCTCGGATATGCAAAATGGACCATTGTTTTCAGTAGTACACCTCCCCGGCCTTTCAAACCATTATCATAAATAGTTAGGTCCAGGTTCAAGTCCGAACCTGGACCTGATCCTCTGGAGCTGAATCTAAATTTCCTGTACCGGCCGGTGAGGCTATGGGACCGGTGAGGTGAGGTGAGTAGAGGTACCCACCCTCATCCGCTATCCGATAAAGAACGCGTTAATACACGTACGAGTGAGCCGCTTCTGAGACGATACATATTTGATAAAGGAGTCAAAGCAATGAGCTAAAGCTTATTTGTCGGAAAGCGTCACAAATTTGTGTATTGACCTTAGTGATCCAGGCAAGGTAGTGTGAAGGGCAAAAGTCTAGATACACTTGAAGATAACTATACTTTCTTGAAATAAGATTCCATTCAAAATGTTTACGGCTTCATCGGTTAAGCCTTTAGAAGAATGTTTTTAAATGATTGTCCAACTTCCAAACTTAATCGCTACTCTTTTATTTTTATCTTTTAAAGGCTCCTAGGAAAAAAATGAAGGAAACAAATATGTACAATTGCGACACAATGTGTCCGGGTGCTTCATTACTGACATTACTACAGTACAACCCTGTTAATCGCATAGCTGAGTTGTCAGTGAATCTTATGCAATTACAGGAAAATCCTGTCAAAATTTATCGTGGATTTTATGCAGTTACAAAAGAAACTAGTGAATTGCATGGTCGAATTACAGTGGGCTTTATGCAATTAGAATCCTGTTAATCGCATAGCCGATCTGTCGGGTTTTTATTACTTACAGGAAAATCCTGTTAATTGTATAGCTGATTTGTCAGGGTATTTATAATTACAGTAGAATACTGTTAATTGCATGAATGATTTGTCTGTGGAATTATGCAATTACCAGGTTTAGTCCATTAACCCATTAACCTCATATGAGCAGTGCTAGCCACAAACAATAAACTTTTCAAAGTTTTAAAGTTTTTCCCTTGCCAGTGTTGCTTTGTAGTGCCGATGTCAGGCCGCCTGCAGATAGTCCCTTGACATGATTTTTACTACAAGCTATATCTCTCAGGAACTATTCAGAAACAAGTTCTATCAATGGCCATATAACTAGCTGGTGTCCACTACCTATAGTCCTGATGGCATTCTTTTTCTTGCATTTTCTTCAAGCACGAGACAGTTGCGACATCTAGCAATTGCCATTTGTAGTACATGTGATCGCTTTAACTTCGACATTCTTTTTTATCTGTGTTTTTCACTCGTGTTGATGTGTCATAATTATTACCTTTGCCAGAATGGCTAAGGTTATGTTTTGGGCGTGTTTTTGTGTCATGATTTTTGAGTGGTAGATACTAGTAGCCCTTGGGGCAGAGAGTGAGTGCTGTGAGTTTGGGCCCCCTATCTTTTTTGGAACTGCAGGTGTCGGTTTCCTCTCAAACTTTGAAAGAGAATAACTCTACAACGTGTTGACGGATCGTCATGGTTTTTATTATCTAGATAGAATGAGTGATGACTTACATAATGACATAACAATTATGCAAATCAACAACTAATTTGCATAATTAATGAGGAAAGTTTATAAATCAACTGTATTCCATGATAGAACTTTCAAACTTGTCACATATGTAGCTGGGAAGGAATAAAATGTCAATAGGTATCAATTGTGCAAAATGGTGACCTTATTTGCATAATCAATGAGAAAATGTGAACATGTTGACGGATCGTCATGTTTTTTGTTGGAAGGTAGCGTAATTGAAGACTTACATAATAAGATACCAATAATGCAAATCAACAGCTAATTTGCATAATTAATGAGGACATTTTATAAATTCACTACATTCCATGATAGGACTTTAAAGCTTGTCACATATGTAGCCGAGAAAGAGAGAAATGTCAATACATATCATTTGCATAATTAATGATAAATATGAACGTGTTGACGGATCGTCAAGATTTTGGGTAGATGTTGATAGCCTAACTGAAGACTTATATAACGTGATACTTATAATGCAAATCAACAGCTAATTTGCAGAATTGATTAGGAAAAGTTCATGAATCCACTGCATTCCATTATAGTACTTTCAAAGTTGTCATATATGTAACTGAGAAAGAGGGCAGAGAGTAAGAGGTGTATTCAAAGACTTTGAAAGAGAATAAGTCAAGAATGCCAAGGATCATCATGATTTTTGGCATGCTGATAGCTTAAGTAAATGCTTGATACAAACATGGACAGCTGTCACGTTTAGAGGCACTCATTCTCTAAGTCTGGTATACGGATGGCACTTGCAAGCGGGTTGATTGCCGAGTTCATTTCCAAAAGCACGATTAATAAGCCGGGTCCAGCTTTGCACCTGAAACCTGTATACTCCAAAAAAGAAGACTAGAACTAGTATGGCACGAGGTAGGACCCAGAAGACAATCGCTACTACTGCATAGACCATAACAGCCCTTGCCCTGTGTACAGTTTTCTGAAATTCTATTTGCTGTCTCTTATTCCCATATTCCCCTTATAGCCCTACCTTCTTGTCTTGTTTTGATCCCCATAAATGTGCCGATGTTTCTAATTGCGATTATACTTGTCAGGAAGAGGGACAAGGTGGCAAAAATACGAACAAAGGCGGTGTTGCAAAAGTCGAGACAACTTGATGTGGGGATATCTAAACAATTCCAACCCACACTAGGCCAGGCAAACAAGCCTAGAACGATCCACAAGGGGACTATTAGCTATACTTGTGTAACTTTTCATATACGCAACATCGATATGGCAAAATAGAGAAAGCATAACAGCAATTGTTACATAGCTGATTAGAGACATTAGAGACAAACTTGGTGCATACACCAAATGACTTAACACCAGTAGCCAAAAACTATTCATCATGCTATAATGTGAGCTCAGTTGTACCAAGTATGTTGTATAGCGGAGGATTCCTATTCCCTACCATTATTATAAGATCGGATACTGCTAGGTACATTGCTAGGTTATTTACCAGTGTTTGTTTTTTTGCCTTGCCGCGCCAGCGGCATGGCCTTGTGGCCACTATTTTCTTGGTTGGATGGTTGGATGGTTGGATCAATGGTTCAAACAATGTTAACCCAGCCCTTCCAAAGGCCCTTCCAAAGGCCCTTCCCAGTTCTCTTTCTCGTGGACAAACTTACGGCTTAGGCGACCAACAGTACATCCCCGTCAAGCTTTATACCTCCCCTTTACGCATTTGATAACAGTTGTGGTCGGTACTGAAAGCCTCTTAAATCTGGTTACATCGAATGAATGAAGCGTTCGTATATGGTGATATTTCAGATCCATTGGAGTAAAATATAATCAAGTGAATTATCTCGTATAATAATTTGCATTACCTATTCATAAAGATGAAATAAATGCCTAATTAGACCAATGCAATGCATGTGAATATATAAGTAGGCAATGACGTCATCGAAACGTCTCAAGAACGTTTGACTATGTATTTCAACGCTACCACGAAAACCCTCTGCCGTACGGCGATCCGTAAATTTACTACCATCTTCCCACACCCGCGGTACAAAAACTATCCGGTTCTAGAGGCAAATTTACCCATCAAAATAAAGGATATAAGTTTCTCTTTCTTGTGATGTGTTTCTTTTGCTTGAAAATTGTTTAAAACGCCAGAAATTTGCCGGTGAAAACGGCGCGCCGTAAGCGGGGAGGCCGGAGCGTCGGATCGTGGTTCCACACTTCCGGCTGTTTTGATGTCATCGGCAAGTTTCTAGCATTCAAGAAGGCGAAGCGCCGAGCTGTTTTCCCCGACGATCGCCCCGATTTGGCCGGGCGGCGGCGCCGCGCGATCCAAACGCGCCAAATTTTGGGCCGCGTGCCCCTCAGAAACGGAGGATATGTGACTGAAGCGGCACAAATAGAACCTTTTTTGACGCTATGGATGAAGAAGTTCAAGGTAAAATACTTGATACAATTTGTAGTGTTTGGGGGAGGGGGGCATGTTGAAGAAAATGTGCTTTTGAACAATTTTTTCTCAAGTCAATCCCAGCAATATAATTTCTATGCAGTGTTTCTTTATCCATGTTTTAGTCATGAAACTTACATGTATGTAAAATGTTTCTTAGTAATTTTTTCTTATTAGTTTATTGCTTTCTTTAGCATATTTTACAACTTGTCCTAATAAATTTAGTGTTTACACAATGTCTACCTATTGATATTTTATCTCTTATTAGTACAAACATCTGTCTTCTATATTTTATTACAAATGTATCTAAGTGTAAAGTTGTACTGTTGATACAGTGTAACATCATGGCTCAACATGAAAATAATGCGACATATTCACACACTTACCTTTCACCTTGACCAAGTTGACCTTGTTATAAGGCAATTAATATTGCTGATATTCTATAGATGTGACATTGTTGGTAATATAAGATACCATAATGTTGTGTACATTGCAAAAGTATATGAAGTATGATATTTAATCTTGTACAATGCGACTCAACTGGTGCAAGAAACACCATTGACTGTAACCCAAAATGTGAACTTTTAAACCCAAATTTACTTATTTCTTAAAGAATAAGGTAAGATGACAATTATTGTGTGAAAGGACACCAGTGGGTGCTGCATACATCGACCCTGTGTAAAAGCATAATAAAATGCCATGAATGTTCAGAACTCTGTGGAGTGATTCTATGTAGTACATATTACGGGGAAATAAGATAAAACAAGCTTTGCAGCCTTTACTTACCTTTTCATCACCCCTCAAAAAAGATATTTTTTTGATTTTCATCGTTTATCGCGCAGCCGGCCATATCTGAGGGTAGGTTTTGGCAACTTTGTGGAGCCATATCTCAGCAACCCTTCAAGATATTCGCTTCATCTAAAAAGCATTTTACTCCTCTTGGTTAGCTCTTTCAGAAACAGTAAAAACAGTCATTGTATTGTGTTTTTGCCAAGGCACAGCATTTTGCCTTGCCGGGCTTGAAGTGCTGACCTACTTTTTCCTGACGATATCCCTAACACGCGGCAAGGCACAACTTTTTTAAAAAGATTTCTTGTTTGTCTACCAGTTTTCTAATCGTACATTATATATACTTTTTCTGATTCTATATTCATTTGTGATAATTTCATATCAGTTTTGAACTAAATACCAGTTTTCTGATAGCATATCAGATTTTTATCGCCCTGTATCACGCCAGCTTTCTAAAAATAATGCCTTCCCAGCATATGTTGAGCGCAGCTAATTAGGCTTAACCTTTATCCACGTCCGCAGGTGATTCCTTTCCTGGTTACGTATACCGGATGTGTTAACGTACGCGCACGTTAAATCTTTCAGGCATCATGAATCTCATTTTAGAGAGCGTTCATAGTGGTTATTACATCAACAGCCGCCATATGGAACTGACAATACTCATGACAGTGCATAGCGTTGTATCCTGGCTATTGTATTTTTCTTCTACACAGAATTTTATAAGCGTGGAGTGTTTAGCTATCTTCAACGTAGCCTGGCGTGTTCTTTCGGAGGACTGTACATGTGCGAGCCATATCAACCACCATGTCGAGTCTTAACCCCGATCACCCACTGCATTACGAAAAGGCACCACCTGAACAGTTCGATGGGAAGCTCGGTTGTATTCTGTGGTTCTTACGACACATGAACGTATCCTACGACCAAGCTAAGGACAACTGCTCCGCGTGCGACGACAACGTGGATTTCGGCATTGGGAGCGCTATCACCTGTTGGGTGCTAGGATTCTACATTGTCCTCAGCAATGCTGCCATCATCAGGGGACTATTCAGAACACGAGCCAAACAGACACTGATCTACTACTCCTGTGTGGCGAACCTAGCAATCTCCGACATTATGGGAGGAATAGGGCTCCTCTGCTATACAACATGTTTGGTACAGCTAAGCTCACATTATAGCATGATGAATAGTTTGTCGCTTGTAATGTTTAGCCAGTTGATGTCTGCATCAAGTCTGTCTCTGATGTCTCTTATTAGCTATGTTGTTGTTAAACATCCTGTATTCTGTCACATCAATGTTTGGGATGTAAAACATTACACAAGTATAGCCATAGTCTCTTTGTGGCTTGTTCTAGGCTTGTTGTGTGCCTTGCCTAGTATGGGCTGGAACTGTTTAGATATGCCCACATCAAATTGTCTTGACTTTTACCACACCACCTCCGTTGGTCTTTGTGCCGCCTTGTCCCTCTTCCTGACAAGTATAATCGCCATCACAAACATCGGCACATTCATGGGAATCAAAACACGACAAGAAGGTAGGGTTTGGAATAAGGGACAGCAAAGAGAATTTCAGAAAACTCTACACAGGGCAAGGACTGTTATGGTGTACGCAGTAGTGGCGATTGTCTGCTGGGTCCTACCTCGTACCATACTCCTTATAATCTTCCTTTTTGGAGTTGAAAGGTTCCAAGTGCAAGCAGGACCCGGTTTATTAATTGTACTTTTCGTTTTGAACTCGGCGATCAACCCGATTGCAAGTGCCATCCGTATACCAGACTTAGGGAATGAAATGCCGCTACACCCGGCAGCTGTCCATCGGGTACTCGCGACCATGATGCCTGGAACCCCAACCAATTCACAAGATGCAGTGGGGGCAGCAAGTATAACTTATCAGGACATACCAACCGGACAGCCAAACACAGGACACGGTCCGTGGCAGGGTCAACAGCAGCCTGTTCTCAGGCGGAGGGTAGAGAACCTCAACCCACCGCAGGACTAGCTCAACACCGTCATGACCAACAGTGGCAAGTGTTGCAGGGTAAGGTCAGTAATGTACGCCTGCATCTAGGGTCTATTTTTAGTCTGTTTTCAGTGGCATAGTAGAGAACCTCAACCCACTGTAGAACTAGCTCAACACCATCATGACCAACAGTGGCAAGTGTATTATTCCATCCCACTATGTTGCAGGGTAAGGTCAGTAATGCACGCCTGCATCTGGGGTCTATTTTTAGTCTGTTTTCAGTGGCATAGTAGAGAACCTCAACCCACTGTAGATCTAGCTCAACACCATCATGACCAACAGTGGCAAGTGTATTATTCCATCCCACTATGTTGCAGGGTAAGGTCAGTAATGCACGCCTGCATCTAGGGTCTATTTTTAGTCTGTTTTCAGTGGCAAAGTAGAGAAACTCAACCCACTGTAGAACTAGCTCAACACCATCATGACCAACAGTGGCAAGTGTATTATTCCATCCCACTATGTTGCAGGGTAAGGTCAGTAATGCACGCCTGCATCTAGGGTCTATTTTTAGTCTGTTTTCAGTGGCAAAGTAGAGAAACTCAACCCACTGTAGAACTAGCTCAACACCATCATGACCAACAGTGGCAAGTGTATTATTCCATCCCACTATGTTGCAGGGTAAGGTCAGTAATGCACGCCTGCATCTAGGGTCTATTTTTTTAGTCTGTTTTCAGTGGCATAGTAGAGAACCTCAACCCACTGTAGAACTAGCTCAACGTCATCATGAGCAACAGTGGCAAATGCTTTCTATTCTATTCTTACATTGTGGGGTAAAAGTCAGAAATATACGCCTACGCGTATGGTCCATATTAGCCTATTCAGTTCATTAGCTTATTGAAGACTTTTAGAAGCCTTTTCTTAAATTGGACAATTTTGACAATTGAGATAGGAAGCTACCGTGTGGAGTAAGTTGTTATGACTTGGAATGTTTATTGATTGGATTATAAAATTATATAACACCTAGAACTCACCTGTTTTATATTGCTATATTCAATAGACATTTCAAAATATCAGCACACAATACTTTCACCAGCAAATATTCCATTCAGAAGTTCCCGAATGCAAGGAATTAACCCACAGAATTGTACCACTTTCTGTATCCACTCATTGCATAGTGCATAGTTTCTTGTAGAACAGTTAGGTTTTGTCTACAATTTTTCTCAATTGTCAACAGTGCCATGCGTTCCATGTTGAGCAAAACATTAATTTAGTCATGTAATGTCTGCGTGATTGTTCCGTTAGAACGTTTGTGCTATACATTTATTTTCTACATAACACCAAAAAGAAGGGATTTTTGTCACGTTTTGGCCATGTTGATTCCATTACATGTTTGGATGCAACAATTTTCGTCCTTTCTCCCTAAGAATTAGCTTAGTTTTCACCGTTAGGTTGAGTCCCTTTAGAAAAAGTTCCTCTTTTTCTCTGTGTATTGATGTGGAAAATAAAAGCTAGATGTGAAAGACAATTTTTTTTTTTTCTGTCGAGTTAAACCTTGAGGAGAATCTTTGACCCGAACCTACCATAAATGTCCGTTTATGTAGAGGGTCTGCATCTGTTTTGTCGCTTTCATTGCGCGGAATATGGTTAGCCTGTCTGCTCTAATTCACCGCAGTGCTCATATAATTGGTGTATTCTTGGTATAGCGTAATTTGTGTGGAACAAAGTCAGTCATCTGAATGGATTATAACACGAAGCAGCCGCCAGTCTGAATTTAGCGCTGAGCAATGATGGCTTGCCTTACACCCACGGAGGTCCCATCAAAAGTCATCCGTCTTATTCAGGTAATTTAATGTCACAAATAAAGCATGTCTACTAACTCTAATGGGATTTTAATTACATTTCTATGATGTCTAAATGTCGAGTTGGACAAAAAATAAATGGCGGCAGATTTTCATACTTTTGTTACAAATTTAAAACGAGTAAACAGGACCTGATCCTCGAGACCTTGACCGGACCTGAATTTTCTGTACCGGTAACCTGGTCCTCAATTCGGCGTTAGATCCCCTCACCTTACATCATGTGCGTAAACGGTACAAGTAGGGCTGGGTACCGGTACAAAACCGGTTTTTTTCATTGGACCGGTCCAGAAAAACCGGACCTGAAAAAAATGGGTGGACCGGATGTTGGACCGATTGGAAAATGAACACATTATAATTCACACGTTTCGGGGCTTACCGGTGAAGTATAGTCTATAGTCATTTCTACCAAGTTTTACAGCCAATCGTACAGAGGTAGTAGCCTTGTAGGATTTTAAAACGCCACTGGGAGTCAAATACTCCACAAAACAGATGTTTTTGTTGCAAAATGGACCATGGTTTTGAGTATCGTCCATTCACAAGTTCTTACGTACTGAATCAGGTCCAGGTTCAGGTCCAAACCTGGACCTTATCCTCTGGACCTGAACCGGACCTGGACCTGAATTTTCTGTACCGGTACCCACCCCTAGGTACAAGTAAATACTTCAGGAGCGAGCATTGCTGACAAATTTTTTCATCATGTGGAGTGCAGAACACATGACTGGTCTCGACCAGACTCCCGCCTGGCCGAATAGGAGACTTTGACAAAGTTAGGAACAAACGCATAGTAGGAGTTGGTTGGCCTAGGAGTGTTGGCTGGCCTGGTGTACTCCTCGGCAAACTAACTAGTCTTTGGCATGTTTTCTGTCTCGTTTGGCCAATTTCTACTATTTTTCCAGCGATCTGTGGAGTCTGGTAGAGGTCACGACAGTACTAATGCCCCCTCACATGTAGCGAAAATCGATCGGACGAGTATGCGAGCTCTAAATTACGAGGGGGCATGACTCTGGCGGGAAGGGGGGGAACTCTTGTCATTTTTATTTATTTATTTGTTCAGCTGTTTACAAACAGCCAGGGCTGCCCAACTAGCCGTAGGCTATTGTCAAGGGCTAACCCTGTACATGTTCGCACATGTTCGCACACGACGGGTTATACCGCCCCTTACGGGGTGACACACCCGGCCGTCCGGGTGAATGATGTAGATCACCATGTGGCTGATACGAGACAGAGGTTAGCCAGGCCTCCATCCGGGTGATTTGAAGTGAATCACCAACTCCCGACGGAAGGAATTGCACCAACGCACACCGCACCATCGCACGTTTCTTCGTCGCCATCAGAGTCATGGCCCCTCGTAATTTAGAGCTCGCAGACTCGTCGTCCGATCGATTTTCGTTACATGTGAGGGGGTATATTAGGGGATCCGGGGAAACTTTGTCCCTCTGAAACGCCATTTTCTGCACTTTGAGGGACGAATTTTGCTGGTAGACTGAACTACGTTTAATGACTTTTCTTCAAGTAAGAAAATACACATTGAGTTTCAGCTTGTCTGTATAACGGCCAACGCCCCTAACATGTTTTTTGGGTGCCACCACCACCGATGATATTGCTTCTCCTTTTAAACTAGTAGTTAAAGTCGCAAGGTAAGCTGCATTATACAATGTATATTGAAAAACATGGTCTACTGATAAAATAACGACGTATTCACCGAGAAAATTCTACACCATTTACAAATACATGTACACGTATGTACACACAAAAAAGTACAAATCATAAATCATAAAAAGTACAGAAAAAGACATTCCGTGTATGAGCATGATAAAATACAAACTTAAAAGTTGATTAACTATGAATATCAAACAAGAAAATTCTAAGAACACCACAAAATATGCCCTGATTCAGTAACTGATTGTCATATCCATGAACATCCAGTCTAAACCTTTAAACTATTAGTGCACCTTCACAAGCCATTTCCCAAATACTTTTACTCATTGGGAACAAGTGGAGAACTCTGGGTGCGATGACAAAAAGGACATGTGTTGTGCACAAATTGTCATGATGATGATAGACAAACTTGAATCACAAAAACTGTTTTTGGCATATAAGGGGATTTTGCTCACAGACTGTCTATATCATTGCGCAAATCCATAAATAATATATTTAAACAAAATTCCCTGATCCAGACCAGTGTCATGGAGCCTGGCATATTGCTGACATCTATTCTCTCAGAGCAACCAGGTGCCTGCACATATGTTGGAAAATTTTTCCGGTGTGTTGGTGGCTAATTCCCCTTCCTAACTTGTGACATTTACAAAAAAAAAAAAAAAACAGCTTATTTGTTTACCTACATGTGGTAAATCAGGGTTGTAAACACTTGCTTCTTCCAGTTTTGGAAATGTTGTCCGAATGTGTTCTTTTATTCACAGATATGCATGGCGACATGGACAGTTTGTGAGAAAAATCCCCTCTACGACAAAAGCAGGTCCATATTCGTTTATCATTTTCTTGCCCTGTGTTGCCCACAATTCCGTAATCCGTAATATGTTCAGATCTATATTATTGATTCACTGTATGGTACGAGGTCAGACGTGCGTTTCAGTCTTATCTAACTGAAAGCGGGAACTTCATGTCCTTTTCCTCTATCTCTTCCTTATTGCCTCTAAAACTGTCTCAGGCCTCATGATTCCGAACACGAAGGCGGCGATTTTCTCGTAGATCAGGAACATCAGTGCTGCAGTGAGGACTGTCTGGAGGAGTTTGGCCTCAAGCCCTTTGTACAAGCCTTTCAGTCCCTGTTTCCTGTGAAAACACATTACACAAAAGGATGAGAAACTAAACAGCTCCACCCCTGTGGTGTTGCCAAAAAAGAAAATGAAACGTTGTTATTGTGCATCTAAGATGACTTGTTTGCTAGCAATTTGTGTACATAGATGGCACTGTTTTGATTATGACCTGACAGAATTGCCAATTCTTCCGACAGAAATGGCAATCAGAGTATTAGTTTCTGTACACATCTCGATAAGAATGCTAAGAAATGTGTAAGGCTCAGCAGTGTGGTATCACTTAGCAGAAATGGAAAAAAAATATTATCACGGTGTAACAGCCAGCGATATAAAGTTAGACCATGTTGTTTCAATCATATAGGACCGGTATACCAAACATTGTTCTTTCAAA
The DNA here is from genome assembly GCA_019207045.1 of Branchiostoma floridae x Branchiostoma belcheri. Classification (NCBI taxonomy): domain Eukaryota; kingdom Metazoa; phylum Chordata; class Leptocardii; order Amphioxiformes; family Branchiostomatidae; genus Branchiostoma; species Branchiostoma floridae x Branchiostoma belcheri. The sequence continues at coordinate 20,746,935 of CM033033.1, read as the reverse complement.
TCAGTTTCTTCTTCTTTCACTTTGACATGGCAGACAACATGAGAATCTGTTTTCCAACAATTTTTTGCAACTTATGGCATATATTTCAAAAAGTTCATTTTGCAGCTGCTTTGTAAGATTTATAGTATGGTGAAAAACTTTCTTTGGAGGGGGGGGGGGGGAAAGACAAAAATTATGTACGTGGATGTTATATCCCACTAGTGGAATAAACATGGATTTAACTGCAATGGAATGGAATGGTCTGCAAATCTTCATACTTTCGAAGTAACAATCTACAATTCCTGCAAAATTCAAAGTGCACAACCAGAGGTAAAACACACCCAACAAATAGTGTCTTCTACTGTACGCTCAAAGTGTCAAAAATAAACTTTGAAAGTCCACAATTTCTTCATACAATAGGAAAGTGAATGCTGTTGTCATGACTGTCTGGGTGAGCTTGGCTTCCAAGCCTTTGTACAGGGCAAGAAATCCCTGGTCTCTGTTTCCACACAGGGGAATGAAGGTAGCAAACAAACGAAAAAAAAAGAAACAAAGAGAAGAAGATATTGTACAGAAGAATGGGAGACAGGAGGATTAGAGTTTAGACAAACTGTATGATTAACAAATCTTTAGAGTAGAGGAAAGTATAAAGAAAGATGCAACAAATGACAAATAAATGGATGGAATAAATAAAAACAGTGAACAAATGAAAAAAAAAGGTATGGACAATGTAATAACTGAAAGCTATCAAGTACAATACTAAAAATATTATCTTCATTATCCTGTTTGGCTGCTGATGACGATTGCCAATATGATGATGATGTATAGCTCAGATGAATTCTATGAACAGTTGAGCAGTTGAGTCAGTCTTCAAGAGACGATTGTACACTAATTTATAAGTAAAGTATTAACTTCTTCATTATACAAGAAAATTCCCCTAGCTCTGACTTTTTGATAACAATGGACCATGGTTTAATATCCTAAGGACTACGACTATACAGTATACCAACAGCCAGGATTCGAACTCCCCGCCACCTCTTATTCTAGAGGCAGGGATGCTAACCACAGAACAGTTACTACATATTATGCTAAACCACTGGACTACACATGCAAACATAGGTTGTACCCCACCAAAAGATTTTTTTCTTTTGCACGTGTTACTGACCTGAGGAGTTGTTGAATCATGACTACCACACTACGGAAGGTCTCGCTGGTCTCTCGCCCCTCCTCCGCCTTTTTGTTCCTCCCCGACTGGTGAAAAACATGGAAACAAATACATTCAATTATGTATCTATTGTTTTGGCTTTTAGCACATAGAGCAAGGGCTTCCCAACTAGCAAGGAGACAAAGACAATAAAATGGAATTCTATATGAACAGAATAATAATCAATAATTAGTTCTATGTTGACTCCATAAAAACTATCATATGGAATCTACAAAAGTCTCTCATGTGACAATTCAAGCAAACTTTGGGACATTTTAATTTTCTTTCATGACAATTTTGGGACAGTAAAGAAGACAGGAAATTTTGAGGCCTGACCTCAAGCGAAGTTGGAAAATGTGTACGTACCCTGAGCTTGCTCTGTATAAGCTGGAGGGGGTAGGTAGAAATCGTAGCGATCCCCTTGGCAACGGCTCCGACCAGGAAAAACTGCCACGCGTTCAATTCCTGAGGGGAAACAGCAGAGTGCTACACATGCACATCCGGGGGGGAGGGCGGCAGATTAGTGATTGGAGGGCCCATTGTGTTGTCATTGTACATGTCAATCATTCTCAAATCATTGAAAATACAGGATGCAGCAATATATAAATGATTGAATCTATATTTGAAGATCAACATAGGCAAGAATCATGAGGTCAATTCTGTAAATCTTTTAAGTTCTCTGCGTTCAATCAATCTACAAACCTGATGAAATTATTTATGGTTAGGCCTAGATAAAAAAGCTGTATTTCCTGTTTCAGTCCTAAAAATATTAGGGTCGGTAAAGGATTATCTGTCTTTTTTCTTCTATCTTTTTATGTGGCAAAAACTCAAGTGATACATATTACAAAGTAAACTTTTGAACAAAGTAAACTGAAATACATGAGGACAATTGTCTTTCAATGTCAAACTTTAATTTTGATTTGAATTAATAGATACATTTATCCATTTAGACAGAACAAGCAGTGCTTTTACTTCAATAGGAAGCAGGCTGAACAAAAATTCTAACTGGAAAATACTTGAATCCACTGCCCACCCCCCAAAAAAGGCTAGGGTTTGCAGCTTTTTCTAGGGTAGGTAGGGAAACAGGAAACACAACATCTAGCCTTACCATGATGATAGTAAAACATTACCTGTTTGGTGACCCTGGTTAGAGACCTTTTGAAGCCCTCGTAGAACATGAACTGTATGGCAGGGTTGAAGACTAGGATCAGGGAGGGAAGGGTCCCGCTCCACAGGGCTGATACGCCCTCGTCTCGCACGATGCGACGGAAGGCGTCTGGGATAACAATACACAGTCAACATACGTGTACAGTCAATGTACAGTTGTAAGATCTTCTAAAGGTTAACTTTGTATTGTGTTCATTAGAGAATTTCCCACCAAAATTAAGACACATTTATGCAGCTGTTTACTTTTTGGGCTAGTTCTTTTTTAGGGTTAATACCCACTCGACATAATTGCACATCCCACGTAAACCTTGGACCTAAAAGACAATGAATGTACGCCAAAAATAGTGACACTAAAGAGATCTGCAAGAAACAGGTCTTTTATACTCTAACTATGAATGAAGACAATTTCACATGTCCAATAGGAAAGGTTGTAAGACAATTCAGACTGAAGACAATTTGGATTCAAAAGAAAACAAAGCTAAGCCAAAGTCAAGCTGAAGACAATCTGGATTTCAAAGGATAGCAAGGCTAAGACACAGTTAATGCAAATGAGTCAATTAGCTCCTGTAGTTTTAGTTACAGGAGCTAAAAGTCCAGTTGCTTGAGTAACTATTTTTGGCGTATCTTATTACCTGGATGTCTAACCTACATCGACGGACAATGAATGTAGACTGAAGGTGGACTTAACTTGTGTCAGAGGGGGGGTTACTCCTGGAGTAAGTCCACTCCATTTTGCCATGTTTGACAGTTGTAGGTGTTAGTTTTGGTGGACTATTATCCAGTCAGAGGAGTTGGCTACCTACGTACATGGCAAATGTACACCTCTTGGCTGACTACACTCCTTGCCCAGTTTAGTACAATCTTATGCCATCGTAGGATCTGCTTGGAGATCGGTCTATCTCTACAACATACCCAGAATGCCCTTGTAGTGCGGAGGCTTGTTCTCCCGCTGTTCTTCTCCCGTGAACTTTGCCCCCTGCAGCTTCAGCCTGGTGTTCACCACCCACATGGGTGTGGTCAGCAGGACATTCACTACACCTGGGGAACGCACATCAAGATGGTTACCATGAAAACCAAGGGGTCACCATGACAACCAAGGGGTCACCATGGAAACAATGTTCTTCCCAACTAAACCAATATTTGACTGTAGTCTATTAATTATGCAAAGTTACTCCAACTTACATGACAGTGCCCATGCTGTAAAAACACAGACTTAAAGCAAATATAGCTCCCCAGTAATCAGTAGCCTATTCCATTGACCTTATGACCTGTCTTGTCTGATAGTTCCTGTCACTGGCCACAAGTCTAACCAATCTTCCCACTCAATTCCTGCCACTCTACTGACAGTGTATTCAAATAGCTCCAGCCACACACCAATACCATGACACACCATGCATAAACAAAGCCTCCATACACAATGACAATAACAAATTTGACTAGTAATAGAATAGAAAAGTTTTTACAAACCAGCCATGAATGCGAGACACAGGTCCTTGAGCGGCCCACTGGGCTGGTGGTTCATGATGGTCTTCAGCCCGTTGTAGGTGTAGAAGTAGACAAAGTTGGAGCAGCAGAGGCTGGACACTACAGGGAACCATCCTCGGTACAGCGCCTTTCTGCAGTAGATATTACATTGTTTAATATTGTTATTTGTTATTGGGTGGGCCGACTACTCAGTCTTTGCAGCCAGGGTCTGAATTGCGAGGAGCTTACAATAGGCGGGGCTAAATCGCAACGGTCTGGAGCGAGCTGCCATTCGGTGCCAGTCAGGTGATCTCAATACGACTGTCGCAAGTGTCTGGAGCGAGCTGCCATTCGGCGCCACTCAGGTGACCTCAATATGACAGTAATTGCCCCAGGTGCTGCCAAGGTACTGTAGGTTTTGAACCACTCACACTCACCTCAAGGTCAAGGGTCAAACACTGCCACTGCACTACATGGTCCCACGTATGGAACAACTTTGGTTACAAGCAACATTGGAGGACTATATAACAAGTGGATACTAAGTACTCATCCACCATCTACCACTATACAAAGCTACATCAAGAACATTTCTTTAAACTGGAGACAACAGACATCCTTGACCGTGAATGTGTCAAGGAGGCCATCTACTAGTACTGTATGAGCGGATATCTGATCTATGGGATGACTTTGCATATAGAAGTCTCCTGCATAAAGGACCCAGCTTTGTATCACAAAGGAGAGTAACACTTCCTATGGTATTGTCTGACCTAACCCTGTATATAGTTAGGAAGTCTCTAAAAATGATTTACAAATGTCTCATTTGCATGAGATCTTTGCAACTGGCCATCTAATGGTGTTGATTTTTTAGTTGTAAGTAGCTCTTGGGGCAGAAAGAAAATGGTGCATATTTGGGTCTCCAAGCAGATTTTGCACGGAACTTCCAGTTTTGATATTTCATATTATGGACATGCTCTGGTCATGATTTTTGAGTGGACAGCTCTTATAGGGAAGAAAGTAAGTGGTGTAGAAAGCAACAAGCCTATCATCTATGATATATTACAATACTTACACTCCTTCCTCTTTGGAAATTTCGGAGATGACTTCGTGAGTGTACTTTGCTTTCCTCTTGTCATCAACTGCAAAATGAGATACAATCAATACATCAATAACATGTTGTTACATACATTTAACTGATACAGATACCTCCATTATACCAATGGGTGCTCAGCTATACCAAAACAGAAGCTGGTCTGTTATGCTAAGGAGTGCAGTGTTTGAAATACCCATCTGCAATCTGCAATTTGCAGAAGGATTTTCAAGATTGCAGAAGAAAAATCAACCAATCTGCAATTTTGCAGAATGAAAAAATCAGGCTTGGGATTCAATGGTTCTAATATGTTGCACACAGTGACTGATGATGATGATGAATATGTTGGCAAACTAGTGGCATTCTCACCCCTACAAGACAACATGAGCTTTTGTATGTTGTCTTGACTTTGTCTTACCATTGATTCCTATTGGGCTAAAAATTGTCTACACCTCCTTTGCATATCAATTCATACTTAGGGTATGAAACCTGCTCTTCAATAGATCTGCTCAGTGTCACTGACAAAAGTTGGATGCTGCATGAAAAATCTGTTTCCAAAAATCATATCCAGTTTCTTATTTGATGTACCTTTATTAGTACATTGTATGTTGTGTGGAAGTGAGTGAGATAATAACTAGCACATTTATGAATTGATAGGTATACTGCAAGCTATAGTACTAGCAGCCCATAGTCACTACGCATTGCTATGCATTGCAAAACTAGATATGATTTAAATGCAAGGCATTATTAGGTTGAGAAGGAACCAAATTGCAGAACAAAATTTTGACTTTCTGCAACATTGCAGAACACCGAAAAAAAGGATTTCGACCACTGGAGTGGCAAAAGACGTATGCCTAGCTATAGTGTGTTCAAGCTTCATGACTTAAACTTTTAAGTCTTAAGTTTTGATCCACTCATACTGGGATTGCCAGTGTCAGTATAGATTTAGTACACTGGGATCCATACTGAGTAAAATAGGGCCTCTGACTTATGTCCCATTCAAGACATCCCTTATTAAAACCAGGTACTCATTTTCACCTGAGTCATGTCATGAAATGGGTGTAGCCTTTGTTCTTGTTCTTGTTATTGTATATGGTTACTGGGCAACACTCCTTATTAGTGTTGGGGCAATCCACCCTGGGCGTAGTACTGCTGTTTTATTGGCCGTTCCACAGGTGTTGTAACACCTCTTCCTTGAACTTAACGGGATCAGTTTGAAGGGTGGTTGGATATGGTAGACTATTCCAGTCGATAGTGGTTCTTGGGATTCTTTCCCCAGGGACACATAATTACGGCCTGTCAGAGACGCGACCAAGAACGTAATACTGTAAATGTATTTAAGTTTGTGGGGATTTCATTTCCTGGTAGCGGGAAAAGGACTGTTCGTGGTGGTTTTAAGTTCACAGTCAAACCATGCACTGTAGTCTCTCATTACTGCCATGGGAAAATGTCAGCAGTGGTTTTAATAAGTTTGAGGTAAATTTGCAACGCACAAACCGCAAATATAAAACCACTGCGAAGATTTCTGCATTAACAGTATGATGCAAAATCAACAACCCTAACCACCAATCTATGTTTACCCACCTTGTAACCTGAGCCTTGCTGTGTCCAGTGGAAAGAACACTGACATAGCCGTCACACTGCCCTATAAGAAGAAAAAAACAACATTCATCAAAGCTTAGTATTAAGTACTGCATACAATTGTTAAAGAGACAATATCTCCAATATTAGAAATCCCTTTGAAACCAAGGGAAAAGTAACCATAGAGGTGGGATTTGTATCTAAGATATCTTTCAATACGTATGTGGAGTTAAATTCCTCGGATTATGCCTGTCCTAGTTGTATTTCTATTTTGAAGCCTTTAAGTTTTTTTATCAACGCGATCAATTGATTGTTTACCCTGGGAAACCAGCTCAAAGAAGCTTCGCAAAGAAGAGTTACTGATCCCCTGCCTAACGCGCGCCCTCCCGCCTCTATGCACCCGTCCCACTACCAGCTGGCCCCACTTACGCCGTGAGAGGCAAAGCGATAGTTGAGGCCAGCTGGTTTGTGGGGGCCGGCGGGTGTTGGGCGGCGGGTGTTCCGTGCGCGCGTGTGCTGGGGATCGGTAAACTAGGCCTTGCGCGCCTCGAAGGAGTCTGTGTTTTCCCAGGGTAGTGATTGATTCGAGAAAAAAATATCTGAAGAAGAGAACTCGAAACAGAAATGTTTGCTGCGGTTTCATATTTTTGCAGTGACTTCTTCCCCGCGAACTTCAAAACACCTTAAAAATGTTTGTGTTGTCTTCTACCTGCATATCTCATTGTTTCAAGTAACGCACTTGAAGTCGAACTTAAGTAATACCACAATTATCAACCTCAGACGTCAGAGTATTTATTTTTCCCTAAGGCCACAGCAAGTAAATTTTATGGATGACATCCGCGGGGTCATTAATTTTTGCCTGATTTCAGAAAAAAAAAATGTCTAGCGCTACTGTGAAAGTTTTTTTTTTCTTCTTCGGAGATGGTCAACATGACAAGAAAGTACCAAAATGGGAAAGCATGTTGTGTTGGAGCCTAATGATAAGTACTTGTAGGAGTGACATTAGCGAGGTAGCCATGATTGTAGTTGTAGAAGTGAAACCAGCATACAGGAATGAATGATTTGTCATCAGTACTACATGTACCATGTTTTGTCATTCAGCCATCTTGTTTTTTTTTCGCCCTATCTCACTATTTTTGCAGTCTGCAGAGAATCCATAAAATTTACTTGCTGTGGCCTAATGAAATTAAATCCCAGTGAAAATTTCTTCTTATTAGAGTAACTATCAAGTTATGGCAGGCAAAACAGACCATTTTAATTCCTTTGAATCATTATGTTACATCACTTAGTCTTACGTAAAAACAACATTTGCTCTTCTTTCTTGCCCCTCCCCTTTCCCAAGGAGCCTTTCCTAAGAAAACAACAAAATGAGTATCTCTACCAGAGAGACAATTTTTTTTCTAAACTAAGTAGGAAGAATACAGCTAATTAAAATATCTAGCCATATAGTTAACGTTACATATTACCACCAACTCCTATTAAAAAGAGACTAAATTTCTTTGACTGAAAAAAAAAATATAATTTTGTCTTTCTTACCGTTGCTCCCGCCACTGCATGGATCAAATTATCGTAACTAAAAAGGCCGATAGGAGACGGAATTCCATCCTCAACTTCTTCCATTGTACAGTCTGGATAAAATTTGGACCCTGGACTTACAAAAAAGTCGGACAAAGCGTCAACATTTACAAAAGCTTTACAAAAACACGTCTAAAACTCACACATATGTACACATGCGGGATTTTACCGGCAATGCACGTAACTGACCTTTCAACTTTTTGTCAGGGAAAGTACAAAAATAGTTTGGGAGGATCTACTAAGATGAATATTTCCCCCAAAATTACTGTTATAAGAGAACGTCTGCTCCAAAAATTTAAGAAAACTGAACTTTGATTTAATCTATGAGTGTTACTGAATTAAATAGCCTAAATGATAAAGTTTTATTCAGCTAAAGATTAATTGATGCCTTGTCCCTAAATGGTGAATGGTGCGACACTTCGTCCAGACCAAATTAGGCAGAGGGGTGTTCCATAGTTTTATCAGAATCTTCAATATATTTGCACCAAGATGAACAATTTTGGAATACAGAACGATATAAAATATAACAAATTGATATATTATCCTATGATTTTGAGCTTTATTTGACGTCTTAACGTTGAAATATGTAAAATTTTAATAAATACATGATAAACGCCTATTCTTTCAAAGTGGCATCATCCTCACATAGTTTCCAAGATGGCGACCTGAAAACCAAAAACGTCAAAATTCTGTCATCTTTTTGTCATTTTCTCTCGTTTTAAACGAGATAGACGCCCAGAAAAGGTGTTGTACGTTAGACAAAGAGTTCCAGACCGTTTGCCAGGATGGATAAGCTGACTCTTATTTCGGGATTCCTGTTTTTCGCCGCCGATGTTTTCGCCATCGCAAGCCTGGCGAATCCGGAGTGGATTGTCACTGACGAAGACGCAGGTCTGTCTGCTTTTTGATAACCTTCGCCAGAAGTTTATGGTGTTGTAAATAGCGTATATCACATATAAAGTTCTTGGCATGTATTCAATGTCAAACCTTAAGAAACCCAATGTTTTGATGCACAGTTTTTGCAGAATATCTAGATAATAACGTTATACTTGACCGGTCTGCCTAAACACCACAAACGACCACAAACGACTCTAATAAGCAGTGTATATGGGGCAACAGCCTTGTGTGACACACTGGAGACAATGTTTATACATTCATGAATTTAGAAAAGCAACTCCTACTTGTACGTATTTTTTAGTTATTTCGCGTTAGTACGCTGGTTATTTACCGTTTCAAGATCGAATTAATTCTTGGCCGCCATGTTGGATCGCCCATTGTAGGAATCTGCCTGGGGAAGTTCTCGATAACTTCCTTGGCTACACATACGACAGGGCAATAAAACTATGGATTCCAAAGCTGTTGTTTCATAGATTATAGAATACAGCAATTCTATCATTGACAACTTATATATACTATAGATACTAAGTGTTTTTCAGCCTCAAATGCAAGCAAGGACAATCCAACATGGTGGCCAAAAATTGCTTTAATCTTGAAACCGGACTAACTCGAAATAAGTGATGAATGCGTAGGAGTTTTTGCCTTTTTTAAATTCATAAATGTCTCCAGATCGTACACAAGGTCGTTGCCCCATATACACTGCATTTATACTCACACGTTTGTGGTTGTTTGTGGTCGTTTGTGGTGTTTAGGCAGACCCATACTTGACACAGGGCTTGAAATTCATTTTTGGGATTAGGTGCACTGGTGCACCCAGCTTAGAAAATTGGGTGCACCAAATTTTTTTTTGGGTGCACCACTCAAATTTAAGTAGAATGTCAGAAAATCCTAATAACAAAACTTAGTTACAAGCTAAATTCTTAAACAAGTACCATGACAGACATTTTTATTATCTTTCTAACACTTTTTAAGATGTCAAGAATATGATGTATACAAGTATACTTGGATATCGTTACATACATTTGTACATAAGCCTATGAAAATATTTGGGTGCACCTGTGCACCCACAGAAAATAATCGGGTGCACAGCTCCAATTTTAGGTGCACCTGGGTGCACATGCACCCAGTATTTTGAGCCCTGTGACACATTGTTGATTCAATATTGGTTAATTGCTGTTTAAATCGGCTTGGTTGATTGTTATGATTCATTTTTGGAAGACTATACGTATGTTGTTGTTATGTTAGCAAGATATATGAATATTAATATTACAAATGTATTAGTTGGTTAACTGTGGCAGGCAAAATGGTCTTGTGATTACTAGTAGAGTTGTGGACGTCTAATGGTTCTGGGTTCGAAGGCAACAATGTTGTCCTCTTTAGAGAAACTTCTTTTTCGTCACTAGAGAAGTTATGTTCTGTTAGAGACATCCTCATGGACGGGACATAAACTTGAAAAAGCAATGGTGCTTTTATTGAGGATACCCTAATCTCCAGCATGTGATAAGACCTAACCATTTTTGCCAGACAGACAGAGAGTAGGGGTCCTCTCTGTTTGAGTGGATCAAAATTATTCATGAGTCCAGTCTAACACAGCTTGTACCTACAGAACCGTTACCGTACAATACGTTTCTGTTAGTGTTATGCTTAAAAGCCATTTTCTACTACTACTTGTAGGTGCTTTACCCTGATGATAGCCTGGAATCTGGCCTTGTTCTGCTTTTAGAATTAGGTACTCCGGTGCAATGGCCTAGTGGGTAGAGTGTTTGCCTTGCATTCGGAAGGTCGGGAGTTCGATCCCGGCCGAGTCATACCAAAGACTATAAAAATGGTACATGCTGCTTTCTCTGCTTAGCACTCAGCATTCGGGAAAGAGTATGGAAGTTGAACACACACCACTACCAGTGGACTAGCCCCCTGCTGTAGTGATTGCGTTGTGTGTGGCCCAGGGCTAACGAAACAGAGATGGGCACCGCCCTATGCGCCAGAAATGGGCACTGCCCTTGGCGCGGGAAGGGTTTAACTTTTTAACTCCGGATCCTTGAAGAAGGTCCACTTCTGTCCATGTTGTCCTTCGTGGAGCGACTAAAATCACAATAAGGGTGGACTCTAAGGAGTGTTACCAGACCAGAAGGTGGTTTTACAGAAACAGAGAAACAAACAAATCTATTTGTTCATTTAAACTTGAAGCGTTAGAATGTTTATGAGACTTTATGTACATCTACGTAGGCTCTGTGAACCTGGGTCTCATCAGCCAATGCCAGACCATACACAAGCGGGAGAGAATATGCATGGCGCCTACGCTGCCAGCTGAGTGGCTGACGTCTCTCCTGTTCATCGTGGTGGGCATCATCTGCCTCACGGTCACGTGTGTGCTGCTCTTTGCCTCCCACTGGCACCGCAGCGTGCTGAAATACGCCAGATGGATCGCTTTCCTGGGAAGTAAGTACATGTATGTCACACTAGTGCCTTAATGTGCAATACCAGTGTTCCACATCAGGTAAGATTTGGGGTTAAGAAAGTTTCATGAAATATTCTGAATATATTTAGAATGTCCTGCTGTGAAATATTTGGGTACCAAATTTAGGCAGTGGAATTGATTTGTGTATACAGTAATAGTAACAGTATACTTATTTTCAATAAACAAATATTTGTACTAGTAACTTTTTGATTTGTTACTAAAACATTCTTGACAGTTTTTAACTTAAAATTCAAATACATTGAAAAGCTGCCACTATTTTTGAATTGCAATGCTCTTAAAAGCAAGCATTCTCTGCTTACAATACTTGACTTAAAGTATAATAGTTATTCTATTCTCATGTTTCTGTTATTATTTATGACAGCTTAACTTGTCAAATACTTCAGGTACAGGTACAGGTGTGGTCCTTTAGTATACCTAACAAACTGGACTGAACTATGTATCAATACCTGATGTTATGTTTAGGTAAAGAGCTCTACTAGTACTTATTACTAGTACTGTTCTGTCTCATGCTAGTAAATGTAATGAATTACGGTAACCACAGCCATGTAACACTTGTTCTCTTGCTCCCCCTAGTGGTCCTGTTCTGCCTTGCAGCCCTGATCTTTCCCATCGGCTTCTACGTTGATGAGATCGGAGGACAGCCCTACAAGCTGCCCAACAACACCCAGGTGGGGTCGTCCTACGTGCTGTTTGTGCTGTCAATCTTCTTCACCATCATCTCGGAGTTGTTCGCAGGGAAGGTTTGCCTTCCCGTGTTCTAGATCTTTGAATAGCGTAGTCAACTGCGTATATGTGTATAGGTAGAAAACTGTATTTTGAGACCATATATGATACCAGCTACATTGTAGGCAGCCACAATGACATTTAGTGAAGGCAAACATTAAATTTGTTGGATCCACATACTGCAAAAAAAACTTAGGTTTGAGACCATAGTCTGTAGTGATAAAACATTGGTATGGCACCATATAAATGATACTACACTACAGATAACAGCTTGTTTGATGCAACAAAAAGGATCATGGCAACTTTGTATGGTGAACTATGTGTACAAACTACAAAATAGAATTGCAAAGCATACCAAAAGATACGTTTGCGTAGAGATGTTTGGACAGTATTGCTTCTTTTTCAAATATGGTCAACATCAGAATATTGAAGAAAATAGATGATTGTACATTAAGGTGATGGTTATATGTTGATTTAAGAAAAATGGGCAGCATTGCAATGCACATTGTACATAATATATCTGATCAAGTTTGTTTTGCTTCTCATTTGAACTTGTCACAACTTTGCTTTTAGTTCTCACATAAGTAGATGTACGATCATTGTCGTATCAGAATTTAGGTTTACATATGTGTAAATATTGACAAATCCATAGAGATTAGGACATTTCGCTTCGCATTGTAAGAATAAATGTATCCCTAGCCTAAATCATTGTACTTCATAGTTTTATTGATTGTTGTAAAGAAAAAAAATGGGTAAAGAACGATTTTTTTTCTTCTGAGTTTTTGTATGAAGAAATTATAGGGTTGATGGTTATACCACTATCATTTGTACCACACTCCTTATATCCCATGGTCTAAGTCGTAATGAAACTTTGCTGCTCGGCCATCTTGATCAAACTCAATGAATTGGTAGGCCCGAGTTCCATCCAAGGGTTAGCTCAACTCGGGCATGACATAATTATGTAAGGGAGGGGATACCTGTGGTCCCCATCTAGGAAAAAAAAAACAGAAATGTTGTTGCATTCCATTTACATTTCATTCACTTCACTGACCCGGTTTGTCGTCTGTTATTTCCTATATCTTGAAGGTTAGAGAACTTGGACATGCTTTCACATACAATTTAGCTTGGAGGCTTGAAGGCAGCTTGCCAGCACTGTTGGGTCTAAAAACTTATAAATCTTTTGAAATTATGTTTTAAGCCAGTGTAAATGTAATTATTATTATATCTATAGAGAGGCTTGCAGTGTATCCATATTGCTACATGTTGCACCAATGTTTATTAGAAAGCAATCGTGTAAAGAAATATGGATTTCAACTTAACTATATGTAACAAATGGAGCCTGTTTTCTTTGTATATAGAACTCATTGTAAATAAAACATCTTAGAGCATTTGTGTGTGCTGTGTATTTGTAGTTGTTGGATCTGCACACTATTATATAATCACAAATAAAAGCTACATTGTATTTTGTACACTTATGAAATGTGGTCATGTTCTTTTTGTTGTGGAGACCTACAGTTTAGCCAATATTTCATTCTGGTGCAATGACCTAGTGAGTATAGTGTTCACCTTGCATTCAGTAGATCATGAATTTGATCCCGAGTTTGAACCAAGTCATACCAAAGACTTTAAAAATGGTCTATGCTGCTTTCTCTGCTTAGCACTCAGCATTTGGGAAACAGTATGGAAGTTGAACGCACACCACTACCAGTGGACTAGCCCCCTGCTGTAGTGTTTGCACAAATGTTGTGTGGCCCAGGGCTAATAAAATGGAGATGGGCGCTGCCCTATACACATTCATAGACTTCAGGCTACACATAGAATGATAGATGCACACACTACACTACTAAGTACACACTTACTCACTACACACACCACATATACATACACTTCACACTATACACACATACACTGCACACACGTACAAATGCACTATACACAATTACTACACACAAACATACAAGCATGATCACACTCACATACAGTGCACAGAACTCAACATTTAGTGCCAGGACCCCCTATATTATGAATAGAATGGCAGCAAAAGTGATAAGAAATAAAGTCAAATCTATTCATTACCTTGCAGTGCAATCTTTATTAAATGTGTTCAAAGTATTTCAATGCTATATGATATCATAATTGTATATCATTATTGCACAATCATGTAGGTACAGCATAGTTATTGATACATACCCTGAATTCTCCCTTAATGTAATTTATCATAATTTTTCCCCTATCATAATTCATGGCAAAACATCAATAACCTTAACATTAATATAGTTATTGTCTTACTATTTCTTTTAAAAGGTGTAAGGTATTGCATACCATTCGCCTGGATCTCACAACTGTAAGATTCTATAATGTGCAAAATCATGAAAATGTTGTACAAAGTGCATCTTGCAAATTCTTCCATTTTGTACAGCAGCTGAAATCCTACCAACCATTTTGGCTGCTGTATCATAAATTTGCAATATCAGGAAAGTTTGCAACAATTAATCTCTTAACATACATGATAGAATAGATTAAGCTCTTTCATACCTTTAGACAGTATCTTAGATGCTTACCATGCATGTGCACTTAATTTTCCAACAAACTACACTTTGTATGATGTGCCATGTGGCTTTCGGAAGACACTATATTTATCCTAATTTTATACTCTATACCTGAATCCCAATTGTAAGCATATGCACATTCATATTGTATATCATACAGGTTCAAAATTTGCACATTCGTATTCAAGAAATTTTGAAGTTAGAAATACACAGATGGTGGACTTAATATATGTATCATGGAGTCACTCATGTAGACGACAAATTATTGCTAAAACTTTGCAAACTTTCGGCCAATGTTCCCCTGCAGATCTTGTTATTTTTATTTTAGATACAAAGAAAATGGCTGCAACGGGAATGTATAGTGGCATATTTTTCCCATAATCTATAGAAACATTTTCCTGTTAGAAACTATCAAAGGTACTACAAAATTTTCTTAAATAAAATTTGTCAATGACATGCAAATCTTACATACATGTAACGTTACATACACAAGGCTTGATATATCGACCATAAAGTACAGAAATTAGTTATTAATAATCATCTTTTACATTTATAATGTGCATTATGGTGGGATTTGTCATTGTTTATGTTACATTTCATGCTCATGAAAGACGTATCAGCACCGGTTGGCTGAGAAATTCATGCTGAAGTGTACAAAATATCTGTCGGACAAAAGCCCTTTATTACCTATATCTAGCTTTGGGTTTTCCCCATAACTATATATCTAATGAATAAAAAAACACAATAGAAAATATCATTTAGAAAATCTAGATTAGCCAGAGGTGGCAGCTTTAAAATAAATGTAGGAATGTAGATTCATTTTTTTCCATTTTTATTGATTGTGGCATTCAGCATTCAGAAACATGCCTCCACCCCTGAGGTGTAGCCAAAAAATTAATGATCATAGCCAAGAAGATACCTGTACTTGTGCAAACACTGAAGCAGATGCTTTATAATATGGAAGCTATTTGGAAGCCCTTAGTGTATTCATTACCCGTGGAAGATGTTAGCTTTGCTTACTTGATTGTCAAAGTTATTTTTATATTTTGTATATTAATAATCTTTATACAATGAACTACTTTTTTATGTTATAAGTACAATCAAAGCTATGCTAACATACAATTCAATTATAGGCGGTAGGCCAAGGAATTGTTGTTGAAACACCCGTGCTGAACTGCCAGAGTTGGCGTTCATGAAATTTTAGTACTTCCCAAGATCACCCGAGCAGGTGCCGAAAGTTCCGACGGCGACTTCCGACGGATGCCGATGGTACCCGAAGCAAGGGCTGACCGGAAATACAGTCCAGCGCTGACGTAGGCGTTTTGCTAGCGCAGCGAGTTACCATTATCTTGTGGGTCCGTCCGTCCCTTTGCCAACATCCATTCCGAGGCCTATTGCCCATGATTCAAATTGTAGCCATAGTCTTTTTTTAGAAGAAAAACTTTTTATTTTGAACTGATGGACTAAGTTACTGTTCAGTTTGCTGTGCTTGTTGGTGGTTTCTCTGTCTGTTGGTAAGGTGGAGGGGGGGCCTGAGGGGTGCCGGTTGTGGGGAGGGGGGCCCTGTCCCCACCGGATCTGTCTTGAGCTGCAGAGAGACTGCTGGCAGACCTCTTGATCTGACGAGCCCTGCGATGAAGTACATATAAACAGACGTCATTATATGGATCAGGATACTTATTTATAATAGACAATAACCATTATATTATTCTCTTTGTATGCAGCTTACAGTGTACAACATTTAGCCCCGAAGGGGCTCCAGCCCCAATAGGGCATGAATAAGCAATGAACTTGTCATTGTCATTATTTCTATACTGAAGGCTTGCATGGTATAATTGCACTGATTACTGGTCCAGATAGAACCCAGAGGCTCATGGTTTAAATCCTATCATGCTACCAATGTTGCGCCCTTGGGAAAGGCACTTCACACAACTGTCCTCTTTCCATCAGGTGTAGAAATGTGTACTACCTGACTTCAATCGGTTGGCGAGGTCAGAACATACTATATATAGGAGTATTGTAATTTTAGCACTAATGACAGACTAGTACAAGGAGCTGTAAAGCATTAATTGTTCTTCATATGAAGAATTCAGATGTCACTTTGCTTAGCCACCCCCCTCCCCCCCTGTGCAATGAGAGGCTTTTGGTTCCCTGAGTTGTCACCAAAAAAAAACACAACCTCAACAGCATTTCTAGCACCAAGGACAGTACCTATACAGTATGTTTCAGCAGTATGGGAATACTTAGAAAACACCATTACCTGTCATCTTGCCTGCCCCCTTCCTCTGTGAGAAGGTGCTCCTGAGAGGTGTAGGGTGGGGGTGGGGGGAGTGATTCCCCAGGACTGGGGAGCGTACACCCGTACTGCGCCGTAGGCCTGACGTTGGTAGAGCTGTAGGGTGGGAGTGAGGTGTCCGGAGGGTTGGGACCTACATGGATGCTGGGTTGGATGGTGCCGTCTGGAGCCAGCGTGAAACTGATCATGGTCATGTCTGAAAATAATTCCAGATGCGATTTAGATAAGAAATGCAACAATTGTGAGCAAATGCAGAATATTTCACCCTCAATCTCAATCAAGAATTGTTTAAAAAAACTTGTTTTCCCTTTTATCCCAAATTCTCACCTTTTAGCCTTTTCTAACCATTTATCTACATACTAGTAAGCAAGATCAACCCTTTTCAATCGATTCCTTATCTAGCTAGCTTGTAGTGTATACTTAAATGATTAGTCCTAAGAAACCTATCAGTGACAATATGCTATTGTTAACATGAGGATAGTCTATTGAGAGGGTTTAAAAAACCGAGTTTACTCTGTGCAGCTTGATTTTGCACAGCAGCAGAATAAACAAATGCTGTAAATTAGATGTTAATATGCAGAAATGTGGCTGTACATGTCATTCACTTGAAAGTTTTGTTTCCAAAATCGTTTTAACTTTTGAGGGCAAAATCGCAAAAAAAAGTCTTTTTAAAGATCCAATATTCCATTTCAATTGAAGTCTGAAGAACCACTGTATGCAATTGATATTGCCTTAACAGTCAATTACTGTAACATATTGGATAACAGATCGATCCTTAGTCCCGGCAGATTTACACCCGTGTCAATCTATCGGTGTGAATAAAAGATGACAAGATGTGTCGCCGATGAAGGTTAGACATCCAGGTAATAATATTCGCAAAAAATAGTTACTTCAGCAACTGGGTATGGTTTTGGAAACGGTCAGAAGTTTCAACTACTATCCAGGCGTTTTCGTCAGTGGCACCGAAGAGATCTTGTTGGAGAGGGTTTTTATATCCTAGTTGTGAATTGATATGTAAAAAGATCTACTTGAGGAACAGGTTTATCCTAACTATGAATTGATATCAGTGTCACTGACGAAAACTACTGGATGGTAGTTGAAACGTCTTACCGTTTCCGAAACCATACTCAGTTGCTTGAGTAACTGTTTTTTGGCGACAAGATGTGTCACTCACCCGCGATGGACTCCCACTCCCTCTGCTGGTGCTCGTGGGCCTCCCGGGCCTCTCTCCGAGCACTCACGCAGCATCCGATGGCACAGATCACCAACAGAACTCCTAACACTGGAGAACAACCATTATGTTAAAGCAGGATTACAACATTCAGCACTATAAGACAATTGTGACCACTTGGAAATACAGAATACAACGCAGTGTATTCCGTATCACATGAGGTACCAGCCCGACCGCGGGAAGGATCGCCCGAAGGCCGGAGGGTGATCCGACCCACAGGTGATTTATGTCATTCTATTTATGTCATATCCACCTAAGAAAACACATATTTCGATGCGAAATGCACCAAAAATTGATAAAATGTTGTGTGCTCGAACAAAAGATTGTAACAACAGCAATTCTAACGTCCGAATCCGGTATTCGAATTTTCAGCCGTGCCATATTCGGCCCGTTCGAAATAGTTCGATTTACTCGAAGGAAGCCTGTGTGATAAAACTTAGAACCTATGTGATACGGAAAGTTATCACACGGTCCGGAACACCTGTATCGAACGTTTTCACGTCACAGGTATGATATAAACCAAGTTACAACAGGTAATACAACACCTCAGCTTACGACATGATATACTAACACCTAACCCTAGGAAACGGTATTACAACATATATCCGTTACCTCACCTATATTTTTACATCAACAGTTATACAATCATTCAAATTACAACATTCCACACAACATTTACAACATGATGTACTGTAACACCAAGGCATAGTGTTGGTTACAGCAGGATTGCTACCCTTCATATTACAACATTCAGCACTATTCAAACAAACAACACTGGGAAGCAAAGTTACAACAGGTATGCAACCCTTTGAATTACAACGCAGTTTCCTATAGTACTGGTAAACAATTCTAAAACAGCTAAACACTCGAAATTACAATGCAATACACTGCATGTACAATACAACCCAGAAATTGGAAATGATGTTACAACACTAGAATACAACACTTCAGATTACAGTATAATGTACTGTGAAACCAGCACTGAGAAACCCTGGATAGCATGTTACAACACTTAGTATGCAACTTCAAGTCACAACTTTTATCACTGTCATACACCAACACTAGTAAACAATGTACAGCATACAACACTGAGGAAACAACATGTATACATACAACCCTTAAGGATACAACCTAACAAAGTATATGATGATACAACACCGGGAAAAAATATTAGCAATTTGCTAATGTTACAACCTAATGTAAGGTACAACAGTACACAAAACACTTGAAAATAACATGTATACAACCCTTCAAACAATCACACTGGAAAAACATCATGTATTGATAAAACCAATAACAACACCCAACCCTAAGAAAAACATTATAATGCAACCCTTTATACTACAACACCAAACACTAGTATAACAAATTGTATATATACAGCCCTTTAAACAACAACACCCAACACTGGAACCATAAAGCCCCATTAAATTACAACACCAAACGTTGGTAAAACCTTTATATAACATTATACAACCCTTCAAACAACAACACCCAACACTGGAAAAAACATGAATACAAGCATCAATTAAAATTGCAATATCTAATACTAGAAAAGCAACATGTGTACATACAACCCTTCAAATTACAACACCCAAGACTGTTAAAAACATGTATACATATAGATAGATAATTACAACACCCAACAGTAGTCTGGGAAACATAATATACAACCCATCAAATTACAGCACCCAACACTGGGAAACAACATATATACAACCCATCAAATTAAAACAACCAACACTGGGAAACAACATATATACAACCCATCAAATTACAACACCCAACACTGGGAAACAACATATATACAACCCATCAAATTACAACACCCAACACTGGGAAACAACATACATACAACCCTTCAAATTACAACACCCAACACTGGGAAACAACATATATACAATGCTTCAAATTACAACACCAAACTCTGGGAAACCAACATATATACAACCCCTCAAATTACAACACCCAACACTGGGAAACAGCATATATACAACCCCTCAAATTACAACACCCAACACTGGGAAAGCAACATATAAACCCTTCAGATTACAACGCCAAATACTGGGAAAACAATACATACATACAAAACATCAAATTACAACGCCCAACACTGGGAAACAACATACATACAACCCTTCAAATAACAACACCCAAGTCTGGGAAACAACATATATACAATCCTTCAAATTGCAACACCCAAGTCTGGGAAACCAACATTTATAGAACCTTTCAAATTACAACACCCATAACAATACGTACACAACCCATCTAAACTCAGCACAAAAAGTTTGGAATATCAACTTTGGTATATCATATTTCCGTTATTTCTGCATAAATTTCAATGTATTATATATCAATAGAAAGCTTGTGCAATTTTCTTTCATATGGTATCAAAGTTATTATGATTGTAAACACATGAAACGAGCTCTAGGCCTGTTTACGTGAGTGGGTCACAAAAAAAAAGTGCCCAAATTTCCCTGCTTCTGTTCAACACTGCATTGTCCTGTTGATATTGGCGAGTGTGTCAGTTATTCAATCAATCCTCTTTTCACGTTACATTTGGTATACGGAACGTACAAGGTTTTAGCATACTTGAATAGAGTATATCTAGCCTTTCGGTAGTTGGATGGGAGAATCAAAGCGGAGGTAGCAAGGAGAACCGCACGCTGACACGAGTACATGTTGAAGAGTAACTTTCAGTATTTGGTGGTGCAGGCAGCGTCATGGTTCGGGGCGGTATAACCGCCATAGAAAAAAAAATCATTCGTCATCATTCCAGGCAACTTCAATGTGGTGAAATATAGGGACACCATCCTCCATCCAGTCGCAATATCCGACCTCTTCAATGTTGGACCAAATGCCATTCTGCAAGATTACAACACCAGTCCACACAGAGCAAGGACCATTGGATGCTGAAGTACAGTCTTAGGATGGAATATGAGCCTTCTTACGGCTTATGGCTGCCACTCGATTGATCACCTCTTGGTTCAAATTGTTTTCTTGACGAAAGAGTAACAGTAGTTTTGATTGACATGTCCTGTTTATTCACGTATCCCTCATTCACAAGTCAATACCGATGGAAGAAAATGAGCTGAATGGAAAACTTTAGTAGGGTAATTTTGGCACTTTATCTTTGTGACCCCCTGTACGTAAGCAGGCCTGGTGCTTGTTCTATGAATTTACAATCATAAAATATTCTACTCAGATATGCTAAGAATAAACTTGGATGTTCTGTATACCAAACGTCGGATGAAAAACGGATTGATCGAATCATTGTCACCCGCAGCCATAACAACGGGACGATACAGTGTTGAACAGAAACGGGGGAATTTGGGCACTTTTTTTCGTGACCCACTCACGCAAACAGGCCTGGTGCGTGTTCCGTGAGTTAACAAGGATATTGAGTTTGATACCATTGGAAAGAAAATCATTCAAGCTTTCTATAGATATATAATATATTTAAATTGATGCAGAAACAACAGAGATATGATCAACCGAAGTTTATATTCCAAACTTTTTGTGCTGAGTTTATTTACAGCACCCAACACTGGGAAACAGCATGTCCACACACATACCTTCAAATAACAACGCCCAATATTGGGAAAACAACAGCCCTTTACAATTACAACACCCAAGACTAGTCTAAGAAAACAGCATACACATTACGCTTCAAATTACAACAATTGGAAAAACAACAGGTATACAACCATTACAACTACGACACTCAACACTAGGAAAAAACATGTTAACATACAACCCTTTACTTTACAACAACCAAAACCAACAAAAAAAGGCAACATATATATGTACAATCCTTTAAGATTACAACACCCAAAACTGGAAAACATGTATACATACAACACTTCAAATTACAACACCCATGACCGGGAAACAACAAACAACCCTTCAAATCACGACCTTCATCATTACAATACACCCAACACTTAGAAAGTAACATATGACTATAAATAGAAGGCTCCGTATTACAAGCTAAGAGTTTTAAAATCCCTTCTTAGATCCCCATGACGTTTTATAGATATGGTGTCGTCGAACTCAATAAAAACTTCAGCTCAAAAAAGTCACATTTCTTATAACCGAATGTGGCATTCTACAATCACATTAACAATTTATTACAGCGGAAACATAATCTTATCATCACGAAATATAGGTCAACAATTATTTGATACATAGAATAAAGCGTCAAATACGTAAATGGCTATCGAACCTACTCAATATTCAACGTATATTACTATTCTAAAAACGAATGCGAACCTACAGCGTACTATGCCCCAAAGCTGACCCTGTTTTGCATATTGATATCAAACATGACAGTTGACAACATTGGACGGTTACAAGCTTTATACTACCACCGATATCATACTCATAATTTTGTATCGATCCCATATGCCACGAAATAAATCGTCAATTTCTTTCACTTACCTATGAAATACGAATAAGCCCACATCTCTTGTATACGTATGAGTGTTAAGTGTTACGAAATAGTATGAGGCTAATGCTATATTTAGAACACGGTGCTATATTACAGTCAATGGTCTCCTTGTGGTATCACATATTAGCTATAGTAACTAGATATATATAAACGGTAAGTGAGAATGTTGGAACTCACCCAAAAGACTGGGCCCCACATGTCGAAAGGCCACTTTTAGGTTGGTACCGTATCCCAGGCTCGTTTGGAGCACGCCGACCAACCCTAAAAACATGCCTAAAAATAGCATGCAGATCCCGCAGACAAGCTTGGCGTGCCCCGGTCCTTGCTGGACGTGGCCGTTACGAATCATGTTGTTGTTGTTACTCCTGAACGTTTGAATAGGGTCTAATGTATTAACTACTGCACTGGTGAGCTAAGAGGGGGTACTGGATCCGAAATGCCTCCACTGGGGGCCCCGGTAGGCATCGACGTTCCCGGAACAATAGACATTCCCTGGAAAATAGAAAATAAAACAACGTTATTCTTAGAACAAGACACCAGTAAATACCCACAGCCAATTCCCGCAAATTCTAATTCCAAGAAAATAGACTGTAAATATGAAGGAAACATACATCAAAATTTGAAGTAACAAAACGTGAATATAAAATTCACACAGGTAATCTGCAATACCACACCATTGCAGCAAGCCGTCAGAAACAATGAGTTATACAACCTATGCAAGAAACGATACCTTGTAAAAAATTGATGCACATCGGAGATGATGTTGTGGTATGTAACCATGCATCCAAGCTATTCACAGTGTTTGAAGTTTACCGACCCATGGTTCATGGTGCCACCATTCCGCACGCGTTCTAATAAAACCCATAGATTATGCAAATGAGGGGTAATAACTTGCTTGCCTCAAGCAGAACGTGACCTGAACAAAACGCATTCCAGTACAGCTACACTATGTTAACATACGCGTAGGGCATGCTACACTCGTGCCGTAAAGGTGGTATATATCTTACTGCTCTTGCCTTTGGGGCACCGATGCGGCACTGCGGGGTTCGAAAGATTACTCAACGAATGCCAGAGATAAAGGACGAATTTTACGTACAGCTACACTATGTTAATGTACGCGTAGGGCATGCTACACTCGTACCGTAAAGGTGGTATCTTACTGCTCTTGGGGCACCGGTGCGGCACTGCGGGGTTCCAAAGATTACTCAACGAATGTCAGAGATAAAGGACGAATTTTACGTACAGCTTTTAACAGACACGAAATTACAAAACTAATCAGGCAAAATATTATATTTCTTGCGAAGATAATTGTTAAGATTGGGGACATTGGGAAAATGTACGGGATGCTTCCGTATGGTCTGTTAACGTACAAATCGAATTGGTTTTTTTCTGCATCCAATACAAAAGACGAAAATCGGGTAACAAAATAAAAACGTTTGCTGAAAAGATAAACCAGGCGCAAACTTGAGGTGTTGAGTTGTGAAAATGCTTGATTACTATCAAATGATTAACACTTTTTACAAGTTTTACTGTATTTTTATGAATTCTAGGAAGCATGGTATGAACATGTCTTGGAAGCGATAGACCATACTCTGAAAACTGTGAAAATTTGGATCTCGATAATGCAGACACAAGTGAATTGCTAATTGATTACTAAATAACATCTTAAAAGCAATCTTCCCAAAAAGTAAGATGTTAAAGTTTAATTATTTTTCTTATTAGATTTGGCAAGAAGAAGAAAGAAATTACGAGATATAAAATATACAAGATTGCTTTTTACGTTACCTACAAGAAATCGCATTCTAATGGCCTAATCTTCAATACTTCATTTGCTGAAGGACCGGCTCAATGCTTTTTAGTAAATTGCCTTTGGTTGGAACTCACGTAGGCAGTCTATCACACACGGTTGATCTATTGATGTCCGATACACAAAAATCAAGCGAGTAAGAAAATATGTCGGACGAGGGACTCCTATACGTATTTTGCATATCGGGGCACGACTCAAAAGTTTGCCTGAAAAATTAAAAGTGCTAATGTTGAAAAATTAAAAGTGTCAATGTTGAAAAATTAGAGTGCCAATGTTGAAAAATTAAGAGTGCTAAAAGACACTACAATACAATTGTATATTTCCTAACTGTAGGCAACAATCATTAGTATGATTCAATTAACAAACACGTTTGTA
Source organism: Branchiostoma floridae x Branchiostoma belcheri (assembly GCA_019207045.1). Lineage (NCBI taxonomy): Eukaryota > Metazoa > Chordata > Leptocardii > Amphioxiformes > Branchiostomatidae > Branchiostoma > Branchiostoma floridae x Branchiostoma belcheri. The sequence continues at coordinate 20,722,068 of CM033033.1, read as the reverse complement.
CGAAATAAACAGCCTTCAGATCTTTATTGCACATGGAATCTTACAAAGTATATTCTTCGAGTTATTGATTGCATACATTGATAACTTGCACATGTCATAAACTTGCACAGATGTTCCTATGTTGACCACTTATTAGATGAATAATGGCCGTAGACATTTCTCCATCTCCCTCTCCCCTCCCTCTCTGTGTTTGTCTCTCTCTCTCTCTGCCTTTGTCTCTCTCTTTCTCCCTCTCTCTCTGTCTCTCTCTCTCTGTCTCGGTCTCTCTCTCTGTCTCTCTCTCTGTGAGAGAGTGAAGCACACACAAACACGCGGAAAGAGAACAGATTGTAGACAATACCTCCATTTTTATGAAGGTAAAAAGGGTCAACCAAGAAACACTATGGCTTCTGTAACTACTTACTTGCAATTGTAAGATAACGTTCCAATTTTCCACCACATGTCGCATGACTGGACTGGCCAACCAAGTCACTTTGCATTCATGGTTATATTTCCCCTGACACGTTAACGTGTAATGTATATTCCCTTAGGCCACGTTGATTTGATCAATATGGTTGACATCCTCCATGAACCCCAAAACTGATGCGAGCGTACGAATAAAAAATAAACAAAAAGTTGCGTTCATTGTTCCTTCACATCTTCTTCTTTGACCTTCGTTGGTATTCCATGACGTTAGCATATGTTTTCATAGTTTTAAAACTTTTGAACAATTATTCAAATTAGCTAATGATTTGCATGATAAGTATTCTATTATATAATACATCATCTAAGCTATCACGACTATGCGTCAACCCCTTTCCGAGTTATTGTCGAAACAAAAAGACTCACTGCAGTAATTGTTTTGAACAAACTTTGTACAATATATTCTCCTTGGCAAGAACTATATACCACACAAGAATCACGACCGTAGCGTTCGCAGAAACTTATTTGACCTCAAACTTTGAACCTCTGTTGCAGTATAGTAACGTTTACCAAAAACCGCTACTCACTTACCAAATATCATGCAGACCGATCGACAGCTTCTCGAATTATGCCGCGCGCCAAACGCACAAAACACTCTGCCTGCAGTACCGACGGGAAATGTCAGGTGAGCTATTTTCAAACTTGACATTAGTATACACAACCGCTGCTAGTTCCCTACCAAATCTCACGAAGATCCATAAACAGCTTCTCGGGTTATGCTGTTCACCTACTTATAAATGAAATATATATCCGTACAGCTTCAATAACAGTTATATGGATGCATACAAGATCTTAACTTGTTTTTGATGAGTTCACTGTAAAATGTACATTGACAAAAGCCATGCGCATCCACTTAGAACGGGTGTCGAAGTATGGCCCCCTCCCGTTACCCACAACACTCCAGTAAGGAACAATTAACTCAAAAGATAACCTTCTTGGTGAAAGTTATATATTTTGTCTTTCATATGATAACACCTGTACTGCAGCTCATGAGAAAATTTTTGAAAACATGGTATTGTCACCTGGGTCATCTAGCATTGAGTAGATCAAACCTTATAGTCTGTGCAGTAATGCATGTATGGCTAAGACATTCAAGAGTTTCAGTACGTATACAAAACAAAAGAATAGCACTGTTTTTTTCCGCCACTTTATTATTGTGACTTCTTCATACCACCATAACATAATGATGTATACCATATTGCTAATAAATAATTGGATACATATCATACTTGAAACTCATAACAAAACGTTTGTTATGTGGACATTGCATGTAGTTCCTAGCGACCCCTAGCGGAATAGATAGGGACTGACGTCACTTGTCGAAGCTATTAAAGACAGCACAACAAAATGTAACAAAGCCATTAAAACGCGAGTTGCATAAAACCTGATTACATCAAAAATCATCTCCTCGTAGCATTTTGTCATCGAACATACCGCGCGATTATGCTATGCAGCAGGTACATAATTGGCTGACCTTTGACACTTTAAAAGTGACAGGTGCACTTCCGGGAAAAACAGCACTGCCAGACAACTGAGCTTCCAAAATACTGGAGTAAAATCGCTAAAACTTTGCTGCTGGACGCATTTTATCCAAACTACGCAGTTCAGAACGTCCATAAGTCACCAGGACACTTCAGGTACTTTGAAATTCAGTCTAGTTTTTACGCTTAAGTTGCACACAAGGCGAAATTCCGATACTGTCACTTCGATTTGTTTGCAGATCGGGTAGTTACGATGTTATCATACGTGTTCAATTTTTAATGCATCACATATGGCGATCTCGTGACAATCTTAATGTTTAACGATTTTAGTGTTTAAGAGCTGCAGATAGACCTCAAAATCACAGGAATCTATAAAATGACAACTGAAAATTATTCGTAAAAAAAAAATGTTTTTAAAATTTGCCCCCTCCCACCTTAAACTGTTACGTGTTCGATTTGTTTTACATATAGCAATATCGTGACAATCCCAGTGTTTAACGAATTTAGTTTAGTTTAATAGCTGCTGATAGACCTTATGATATCACAGGGCTGGAATCTTTGAAAATGACAACTGACAATCTTTAAACTTTAATGCTCCCTAAGCTTCCACAATTAGCATGTCAAACTTAATTTGTTATGATTATCCCTAGTTGAAGAGGGCTACGTTATGATTAGATTTATGTAACTTATGGCTTTTTTGTACTGTGAAACAGTTATAATTGCATAACAGTAAACAGCCTCATAGCGTAGCACACTTCAAGTGCTTTAAATTCCAGGTTACATTTATTCGTTGCATTGAAGACTACGATACTAAGTTGCTGCAATTTGTTTGCACTTCGGGTTGAAGATGTTTACATGTTCAACATGTCATGTGTATTGTCGTGATCTCGTGACATTCCTGATGTTTAACCATTTTATTGACTAAGGGCTGCAGAAACCACATGAATCTATAATAGTGACAAGTGACGGTGTAAATTTAAATTCTCCCTTCCTTCACCAATAGTACATTAACCCTCTCAGCACGAGAAGCCACTATCGTGGCTTTCCCATAGGACACGAGAAGCCACGATCGTGGCTTCAGGTTTAATTCCGGCGGGAAATTCAAACTGACTATTGTGAAATGGGAAATTTGGCAGAGTCTGCCAATCAGGATGCTTGTATCTTTGACCAACCAGAAGGGATGTAGCATTTGAGCCCTGTTTCTGAGGCCTCCAGTGTGTGTTTTGGCTTCAGTTTTCTACAGGTTTATTTAGTAAATTTAGCAGAAATGGAGACAATTTGGTGGATAATTTTGTTGGTGGCTTACAGGAGTGATGACAGGGAAATCCTTGAGGCAAGGCAAACACCCAGCTGTTTTTGTTGAGATCAAATGAGCTGATATCACCGTGTCAAATGAGTTCTACATGCATGCTTACTTGTTGTTTTTCTTGGGCATGAGGAGGACCAGGTCAGGTCAGAAAGGTCACTGGTCTCAATTGACATTTTAGATACTCTGATACCTGTTTCTCTACCCAAGTCATAAGTAATAGGATTTATTTGACTCCCTGATATGTGGAGAACATCCAGAAAAATAATTTGCCATTTAGCACAAGGCATATTCATTATTTCAATAGTACAACTACAGGTGTGGGGAGGGGGGCACAACTGTTTATTGGGGTGAACATTTGTTTATCAACACTGAACTTATTTGAAATCATGCTTTGATTTTTAGTTTTTGGTCATTCTAACAGCATACCAGCATTGTGTATGTATAATTGAGTATTTCTACATAGTTTTATGATAAATGACACAAAAAACTCAGTCCCTAGCCAAATGTTTTCTTTTGTGAAGCTTTTTTTGAGAGTGTTGCAAATGTGTTTTTGAGTGGTTTCCATGACGATTGCTGTCCTCAGATTGATGGTATGATATTTATTTTGCTTGTTTTGGAAAGGCCATTCTGTGAGCTTTCCAGCAATATATAGTTTTCCTAATCTACTCCTTTCATAACAGCTGTAATAATAATACACAAAAAGTACTAATTGACACCTGTATAGACTGAAATTATATGTCGTATATGGTATACAGGAAAAAAATTTATGACGTGTTGAGAGGGTTAAGCATTATGTAATGTGTTATGATTTGTTTGTATTTTATACCCAGAAAACAACCTTATGGTGTAACACACCAGGTCTGTACCAAACAGTCGTGACAACATGCATATCCAAACTGATTTATTTGATCCACTCACCAGGTACTGGTAGCTAGCCTGGAAAAACTCTTTTTGATAGTTCTACATGCTTCTTATATATATAAGAGTGCTACGTGTCAGTGCCCTGAAAACATTTCACACTAAAACTCAATATGTTTGATTTTGCATTTTGATCCCTGGACCTTGATGTCAAAAGTTCAAATTCCTGGTTGTTGTTGTTGTTTATGAACCAAGGAGGTTAAAACCAATGTACATTGTTAGAGATGTAAATTACACTGTATCCAACTTACATCATTTACATCAGTAGTGTGCTATACCCCTGGCAATATGGTGTTGTGTTGGCATAATAAAGGTCCTTGTTTCATATCTTTTAGCAATTGCCACTCCTCGGATGTTGTGCCCTTACTAGTAATTAGGAAAGGCACTTTACACGACTTTCCTGACTACACTCAGGTTTAAAAGTGCCCCGGTACAAGCTTTGGTTAAGGCAAGGACCCTTGATAGGTCATTTAATGGAGGTCCCGTCTTTTAAGGAAAGCAACACCTTAAGCATGTTGGAGAACCCACCACACTCATCTTAAGTGTAGAGTACCTTCCTGGTCGACGGGTTTGAATGGATCAAATAAAAAGTGAACGGATATCCAGCTGGTACTGTTCAACTTACAAACCTGGCATGTAACTTGTAAGGTCATGAGGTAGTATACTGGGTATGCAATGCAAACAAACAAATAAACCCTGCAGTTAGTGGGTCAATTTGTCAATCTAATTTGACATAGGTAGGCATTATTTATTACGCAGGTTGTATCATCAAAGAACAAACCATTTCATTACAGCTTGAAGCAATATAATTGATTCAGCACCCAAAAGAATCGAACTTCCCCAATTATTTTTGTTGTACAATTTGTGAAAACATGGCTTGTTGATTTTCAAGATTACACAGCTGCAGTCATGTAGCATTTAAATGGCCTGTTGTTAGCCAGTTCAGCCCCTATTCCCTGGTACTGACTTTGGGGCCTAGCAAAAGCTTTGCCCAATCATTTTACCCCTCTCCTCAGGCCCCTTTAAAAAAACATTTAGGAAATGATTCAACAATGTTTGAAATACTTTTTGTGGACAGGTTGCCCAGTGGGCCAAATGCAAGGTTGTCCAATATGCATGAACATTCCAGGTTGCCAGTATGAGTTGAGCAAACCTTTATTTACTGTCTGACATTCTAAAAAGGTAGTCACCTGTCTTGTCTCCATTTCAAATTTTGATCTTTATTGTTTTTGACCTTGACACAGAATTGACGTTGATTTATGCATATTGATTTTGCTTTGACATACCAAATTTCATTTGTGGCACTGAATGTCCACTTTTGTATCCTGACTAAATTTTATTATAACATAATGAATCTATGTCTCATTTAGAACTATATATACAATGGGCCGTCTTGGATTCCAGTGGAAATCTACTAACTTCAATAAGTTTTAAAGAAATCTTGAAAAGAAATATCATCATGATAATGATAAAAATTGGACGAATCTTTCTTCAAATGTGGTGCATTTCAATGAATAGAGCATATGAAATAAATATACATGATACAGTAAATACCTTAAACATGTTTGTTACTGTTTGCATAATTTTGTTGATACAACATGATATAGATCCTTCTTACATGTGGTTATTTTGTACTAAGCTATTGTGTTTGTGTGCTGACTACTTCAGCAGTGGTTCAATTCAGAGTTCACATTAAAGTATTCTGTACAAGGCAGTTTTCCAATGAGTATTCCGAGTGCCGTATTAATCCAATCACTGTGCACAAGACATGAATGGCTGTTTGCAGAGGATGTTGCAATTAGGGGTTGTTACCCGTACAAAACGTTTTTCTCGTTTGAGCAGCCTGAAAAAAACAGACCTGAAAAATTAGCGGACCGGATTTTTGGCTGATTAGACAATGAACATGATTTAATACTGGCAGACATTCACATTTCTTAGGGCTTGCCGGCCCAAGAAAATGATGTCATTGAACAAGTTGAACTTAGTTTCTATAGTCAAACTCGGTCTAAGTTAACAGAAGCAGTTAGTGTTGTTTACATGATAGGATTTTAGAATGACAATAGAAGTCAGATACTCCATTAAACAGATTTCTTTGTAGTAAAATGAACTATTGTATTGAGTATTACCCATTCACAATTTCACAGAATGATCTCTGGACCGTACCTGTACCTAAATTATCTGTACTGGTACCCACCTCTAGTGCCTACATGTAATGCTAAGTCTCCTTTATCTGCGGGGTAACCTATATCCGTTGTTTGTAAAAAAAAAAACAGGAACTGTTGTGAATTATCAAGTGGAAGTGGTAAGTTTAAACTGAAATGGTTTTTTTAAATAATCCAATTTCAAGCAACTTTCCAGCAGCTTGATATCCCGAGATAAACCTTGTTGAAAAAAACAGATATAGGTTACCCCACACAGATAAAGGTGAACTAGCATTAAGTGCTTCAGGTGGTGGCATTAGCCCCCTTAATTATGGCCTTGTTCAAACACTGATTCCTGCCGCATGGTAATCAAGGGAAATCCTGCCCATAGTAAATACGGCAGCCAATCGGGAACCTAACACCAGTCGGCTTACATAAAGTGCTCTTTAAAGGGCAAACAAGGCAAACATTGTAATGGACACTGCTGTATGCAATTACATTTAAAATGCACTCTTATCTTTATCCCAAAAGTACACAATTTTTGCAAGCTGTCCTACTGGGTTCTAAACTGGCTGCTCAACGGTGTTTAATGTGACAATTCCTAGACGTAATTAAACTTTATCACCAGTGGCGACAGGAATCAAGGAGTATGATTTGTAAGGTTCAATAACATGAGAAGGGTGTACATTTTGAGCAAACATCTGTTTTTGTTGAATATTATTCTTTTTATGTTTGAATATATATAACCTGTGAATAGTTTCCATATTTTAGTGTTATTGGTGGCACAAGTTTATATCATTTGCGTTACAGTGTTAACAGTCTTGCCAAATGTGCCCTATACATGTATATCCATATATCTGAGGCTTCTATCTATGTACAGCAATTGCAATACATATTATGCTGTATCGCTTAGCTGCTTAAAGTTTACCTTAATCCATGGGGTAACCTAGATTCGTTATTTTAAAAAAAAGGGCATGTAGGGATTTCAAATCAATGTCGTGGGTTCAAATGTCAACATTTTCAAGATACAGTATTGTAATGTGGAACTACCTCCCATCAACTTCACCATCCCCAAATACCCTACTTTTATAACGGATATTCACGGTTACCCTAATATATGGATAAAGGAGAACCAACATTGTAGAAATTCTAGCAAAACCACTTTGCTGTTATTCTCATTCCCCCTCCCTGCTATTTGTATATAGAATACTTACTCTGTTCACCCCTCTCCATGATTATCAAATGTACCATCCCTATATGTATTGATCCATCCCCACAGGGCTTAATGAAGCTCCATAAATCTGGAATCAGGTCACAGCTCCAGCTGACCAATCCTGATCCCCATCTCATCTAGGCTGCATCCACCAATGAGAAGGCTGGAGACAGATGGATTTGAGCTGGTTATCCTCCCTTCTGTCTTTTGATTGACAGTCAAGGTGAATGTAGGAAGAGGTGTCCTGCTGCAATATGGTGCTGGAGTCTCTTGTGGCGGGTTTGCTAAACACCTATCTGGGAAAATACATCGAGGACTTGGATACCACCAATCTTGGAATCAGTCTTTTCGGAGGTAAGAAACAACTCTTATAATATATCATGCTATCACAGAAAAACTGTTGTATTTCGTGTTTGGAAAATCGAATCACATCATTCACAACACCATGTCACGGAACATCACTAAAATGTGTCATGGGACATGTGTTGCTTACTGAAATTGGTCTCTCTTTGATTTTTAATCCGTGATTTCTGTATGATTACTTTCGTGTTTACAGTGAGAGCATTATTATTACATTCTGTCTGTATAAAATGTATGCTTAAGTTACAGCAAAATTGTTCCAGTGAATTTTAATTGCTGCTATACTTTTGAATGAGATTTCTTTAATTGCTAGGGAGGTGTTGCATGGTTTCTGAAATTTTGTCTAAATTTTCAATCCGTGATTTTGGTATTATTGTTTTCCGTGTTAGCAATTATCACATCAGGGTTGTTAGAAATGTCTGTTTGCAGCAAAATTACTCCAGTGAATCTTAATTGCTGCTATAGACCTTTTTGCATGAATGAGGTTTCTTTAATTGTTAGGGAGGTGCTTGAGTAAATACCCAGAGGTATGGATAAGCAAATCAGTACCATGGACAGTACCTCGTACACTGAGTCAAATGTCAACCAGTCTTACAACGTAATCTAATTGACAATCACAAAGAATTCATTACTGTAAACAATATCTTGTGATTTTCAAACTGAATTCATTCTAAAAAGACACACTTATGCTGCTACATGTATGAGAGATGATTATATACTATTAGTTTTTGATTTGATAACTGTATTTTTGAAAAGATTTTAAAATATACATACAACCTACATTTAGTCTTATTCTGAATCTGAATGTACAACACATTCAGTGTGTGCACAGTATACAAAGCTTAACTATGTGTGATATGCTTTATGAATAAAACATTAGCATTGTACCTGCATCCATTCAGCATTCTCTAATATCATATATTCATACAATATTTGAAAGCTTTGTTTATTCAGAAAAGCTCAAGTTGGCTCGCAGGCTTCTTTTCAGAGGTATTACATAAGGGTCAAACAAAATATATAATAGAGGTACAATTTACATCATTTAAAGTCGTAAATACCTCTATATTACACATATTTAATGCATACATGGTACAAAATACATATAAACAGGTCATATAAGAATTAGAATAAGAATAAGAATCAAAACTTAGTCTTGGGTATCAGCTTCATGTCAGGTGCAGGAATTTTTTTCTTAGATATTTTGATATGTGAGTTGTTTATTTTGATATGTGAGTTGTTTTTTTTGAGTTGTGAAAAATACTTGTAAGAATCATTTAATATAATATAAAGCAATAAAGGTAAATAACATTGATGTTCAAATTATTCAATGTTACAAAATTATATAGGAGTAATGTGATGTTAAGATATATTGCATCTATCAAGAATAACCATGAACAAAAGAATGGCATTGTTTGCATAGCTTATGACTTTGCCCGCAATCTATTTACAGTTCTTATTTACTTGTAGTTGCAAGTGTATACAATAGAAATAAATCAGTAGATCTAAACACATTACAGCTATACATCATGTCATGCTGACCCATTATCATAGTTATCAAGGACAATTAGTCATGGAGCCTTAATTATCCCTAATTAGCTAAGGCTGATTGCTCTCAGACAGACAGTAATAATTGGCATGTCTACACTATGCATTATAAAATGAATTTATCAACCTTGACATTCTCTAGGGCAGCATCAATATAGCAATTGTTCATTGCAAATTCAATCTTTCCTCCAATTCATTACATTTTACACATATTAAACTATCATAGAGATTTTGAACATTTATTTCAAATGCATTAGACTTAGCTTTAGGTTTGTCTTGGTTACAGATAGATTTATTAATTTGACCAGGCAGACTATGAATCATGCAATTTTTTTTCTTCTTTTTCACACCTGTTTGTATTGATTCATAATTTTTGCACTTTTCAGTTATTAAAGATGCATTTTGGTGTCTGCCATGCTTTAATGTTTAGTATTCAGTATGCATCTGATTGGTTCAACCTTCTGCCAAACTAGGTGACTTTGAGAACATACTATGTCTTTATTTGTTTGTTCATCATTTCCTTCTATTGGTTCCTTTATTCATTCATTCTTTCATTCTTTCCTGAAACTTTTTTTATTGCAAAATATTCTAATCTCACATTCCCTCTTTCCCTTTGTTATATACACAGAGAAAATAATTAGTGCAGCTTCTGGTTTGTCAAGTTGTAAACCTGCTGTACGTTTTAAATGCTAGTTCACCTTTATCTGCGGGGTAACCTATATCCGTTGTTTTTAACATGATACTTTTAGAGATCATATCAAGTAGACGGATGGCGGTTTCAAACTATAAGATTTTGAAAATGCTGCAAGTTGAAACCACCATCCTTAGACTTGATATCCCGTTTCTTAATACAACGGATATAGGTTACCCCACAGATAAAGGTGAACTAGCGTTACCAGTCATTTTTTTTATTTTTGTTTACAAAACAGATAAGCTATGGATTTGCTTTGAACAGCTAAATGCTACTTTACCTTCATCCATGGGGTGACCTGTATCCGTAACCAATGAAAAAGTGTTTAGGGATATTGAGTTGGCGGACAATGCTTTAAATCTGCTTTGTTTTAAAACTTTTTTAAAAACATAATCATTATGACATTGTGGAAAATATTGCAGTTTGAAAACACCATCCATCAACTTGCATTGGTCCGTGAACTACATTTTGTAGCATTTGTAGTACATTTCTGAGATTTCATGTTGTGGGACATTCTAATGTACCCTAACTTTTAGTACCTAGTACATGTTTTTTAAGATGTACATTTTTGTTTTCCTCTTTCAGGTGATGTCGAATTGAAAGACCTCCAACTCCGGCCAGAGGCTTTGGTGAGTTTTCCAGACAAACAAACAAACAAAAGTAAAATTGATTGAAATTTCTTTCACATGTGCAACAGCAACACAGAATGAATTGTACATTCATTTTTGTTGTAACAGTTGTTAAGGTCACATGTGAGGCTGTTACTGTATCAGGGCTCAAAATACTTTTTTCTGCGTATCTGCACTTGTGCAGGTAACATTGAAAATTACACCAGACAAATTTTACCTGCACCACTCTGAATTTAGGAAGTATGGATCATGCTAAAATTGTTCAGGAACCATAGTTTTTTTCTTCTATACTTTATAGGTGGTAACAGACAATGCAGCTTATAACAATCCATTATAGGACACCTACGTACTATACATCATAGGACATTTATGTATAAAACCTATAGTACATGGACCAGTGCAGGTTAGGTGCAGGTAGACACCAGAAATACCTGCACAGCTCCAATTTTACCAGCACTAACCTACATATGCAGGTGGTATTTCGAGCTGTGTGTATGTACACTTTTCTAATCGCTTCTGTGATTGTTTCTCACTATTAGTATGAACTAGAGCTGCCTTTGGAGGTGAAGGCTGGATATGTAGGTAAGGAACAGCATAATATACATGAAACTTGAACATTGATTTATCAAATGAAAGCGTGTTATACATAGTATTTCTACTGGTTTTATTTTCTCAATGTTTTGGCTATAATCTGACGTACATATTTTAAATATTGAGAAAATTATTATTAAAACCGGCCAGAGAGAGAGAGAGAGAGAGATTGAGAGTCATGTAATGTTATATGCAAAAAAACAGCTTTGAAAAATGAGTTTTTAGGAAGGTATATGCTATGTTACAGTATAGCTAACTTAACTGTATCTTCTTCAATTTGCTATTGCAGAGAAACTGTCAGTAGAGATTCCCTGGACCAGTCTCTATACCTCTCCTGTTAAAGCCAGTTTGGAGGGAGTGTATGTGGTAGCTGGGCCAGTGACAGACAGGTATGTATGGTATATAGCTGTCTGAAGTATTATTATAGTTGTATTTCATATCCTTTCATCATCATATTTCATATTATGCAAATCAAGAATTATTTGTCTAAGGTCATATGGATTTTGAGATTACTGATTCTGGTTGTGTGTACAAAGCTAATAAATACTACATGTGATGCCAGTATACCTTTATCCGTGGGGTAGCTTACATAAATTGTTTTTAGACTTTGTATTTAGGAATATCAAGACAATGGTTTTAAACTACTACATTTGAAAATATTGAAACCACTGTCTCTAAACACCATGTTTAAAAATACAACAGAAAAGATGAGATGTACATTTAACCCCATGGATAAAGATGATGATTGCGAGTTTGATCCCCGGCCGAGTCATACCAAAGAACTTAAAAATGGTACACGCTGCTTTCTCTTCTTAGCACTCAGCATTTGGGAAAGAGTATTATTGGGAGTTAAACACACATCACTACCAGCGGACCAGCCCCCTGCTGTAGTGACTTGCACAAATGTGTGGCCCAAGGGCTAAAGAAATGGAGATGGGCACCACCCTTACGCAACTACACAGATATGTACGGGCAACTTTAACCTTTTTTTAATTGTTCTGCATTGTCTTCCTGTTTTGTTTAATACGGTTGTCATCATTCGTTTCAGGAAATATGATGCTAAGAAAGAAAAGAGGCTGCTGGATGCTGTCAAGAGGAAGAAGCTACAGGAGCTGGACACACCCCAAAACAGCCCCGCACAACTAGGTCATATATTTTTCTGCAAAAAAATTGTTTGAAATTTATATATTATTTATAAATTTATATATTTTACATAATATTATGTACATATATAAAGGTCTCATTGGTTTTGAGGTGTTACTAATTAGCTTAATGCACTGTGCCTGCATGATGGGTACGGTATTGGAGGGTAGAACTCATCCCTCTCCTTTCACTGCCTTTTACCTCTCTAACCGATTTAGGATTTAGTCAAGTACGCATACAAATGTATCCATTTTACACCCAGATGGAGTGAGGAAAACTGTGTACAAGACAGGGCTTTAGCCAGCTCGAAATTTTTTTCCCTCAGCCAATTACAATCTTCGCGAAAACCGCGAAAATTAATTAGAAGGACTGAACTGAGACCTTGAAAAACTGGTTTTAATGAGATTATCGTATGCGAAAGGGCGCCGACACACATTGTCAACAATAATAACAATAGCAAAACAAACAATGTGTGGCTTTTACGGCCGTGGACTGCGTCCCCAAGCAGCCTGTAGCTTCCACCAAGGATTTTTGTCCGTCAAGGTTGACGGATTGATTTTAAAATTTTTCCGTCAGACACAGCAAATTTCCGTCAATTGACGGAAAAACGGACGCTGGCTAGACCCCTGGTACAAGAACACAACATCTTGTCAGGAATGGAATGGAATGGAATCTATTACCTCATGATCTCTTGTCCGCTAGCATAGCTACTTTGAATTTGTCCTTTGATGCCACATTTGAACTGTCTTCTTGGCTGTCATTAAAATGTAATGTCAAGTGTCTAATGCATTGACCAGAGTGTACATTGTATGCTACCTACAGATGATGAAGAGGAAAAGAGGAAAGAGCAGACATTTACAGAAAAACTGACAGCGACAATCCTGAACAACTTACAGATAAGTTACTCCTCTAGATATTAAGCTAATATGTTATCTCTATTTTGTGGATTCAAGTTCTTTACCGTGGTAAATTTGCACAAAAATTAAAAAAGCCAGTTTGGCTGATGGAAAAATGTTGGGAAGTTTTTGTCCTGTGGTATTCTGCCAACATCTGATGACTTTGCTTTTATCTTTGACCTTCAGCTGACAATCAAGAAGATTCACATCAGATATGAGGATAAGGTAATGTCCACTTCATCCTTGGCATTTTCAGTTTCATCTGTTTTCATTTCTTTGCTATATGATAACTTCTCTCTTATAATACTGATGATATCTCAGATTCTAACATCTGTTACACATGATGCACCTGATGTACTTCTTGCAACACACCTGCAGGTGTCCAACCCTTCCTCCCCATTTGCCCTTGGAGTGACCTTGAGGAGCTTTAGTGGGCAGTCCGTTAACTCCAGATGGGAACCTTTCCAGGTGGACTCACGGGCGACGCAAATGTTCAAGGTACATGAAATTAACATTAAATTTTTTAGAATCAGTGCATATCACTTGAACCCCCTATAGCGTCCATACCTCCTGCAGTGTTCGTATCCCCTGTCGTGTCCGTACCTCTAGGCCTTGTAGTGTCTGTACCACCTGTAGTGTCCATACCACCTGCACACTCGTTCTCATTAAAATGTCGAAAATGGCATTTTTTTGGTCGAAAAATAAACCGGCTTTATTTTCAGTGAAAACTACCTCGTTGTTTAGGAAAATTCCTCTTTTAACCATAGCCAAAAAATTGCAACTTTTTATTTTCGGTCCCATTGGTAATGCATTACAGGGCAGGTAACAAACGTTACCGGTAACGTTTGTTACAACAGTAGACTTTACCCTGTTTTCTTCGAAAGGACTTACCTTATTGACTACATCATTTAGGTATAAGTGGATGTCCTTAGGGACATTTGAAAAGTGGGCAGCTTTTTTACACCAGGTCAAATAGAAAGCTTAGACAGCATCGAACAATCATGGTAACGTTTGTTACAGTCATTTCTGTACAACATGTTTTTAAGCAAGGTGGGATACAAATGACGGTCAACAACCCTTTCTTGTTTCTTTAGAAAGCCAGAAAAGCTGTACAGCGTCACAAAAACGGTCATTTCTTGCCTTATACGTGGATAGTATAACCGTGGCAACCATCGTACTCGTGGTGGTAACGTTTGTTACAGAATCTGGCGACAGGCATAAACTACCTCACACAGCCTCCAAGATCAGTGACAGTAGAGATCTGACATGACCGGGCAGTGGGCCTGGGTAGCTGGTTTCACCTACTGAACAATCATTCTGGGAACTGAATTGATACATTTTTGGCTACTACTTGAATTCTTTGTGTCTTCTCAGGCGACAGCCATTTTTTAGGGTGTGAAATCCCACCCGTGGCTATAATAATCTTCTAAGCCATTAACCAATACGAATGTTGTTGTGCATCTTTTGTAAAACATTACAGGGGTTGTGGAAAAATGAAGGAACCAGTGATGTTGGCTATAATTTGCTCCATATCAAGGTGTAAAGTCAGGCGACAGCATTTCGACATTTAAATGAGAACGAGCCTGCAGTGTCCATATCCCATGTAGTGTCCATATCCCCTATAGCATCCATACCTGTTGCAGTGTCCTTACCCCCTGTAGTGTCCGTACCTCTAGGCCTTGTAGTGTCTGTACCCCCTGTAGTGTCCGTACCTCTAGGCCTTGTAGTGTCTGTACCACCTGTAGCGTCCATACCTCCTACAGTGTTTGTATCCCCTGTCGTGTCCGTACCTCTAGGCCTTGTAGTGTCTGTACCACCTGTAGCGTCCATACCTCCTACAGTGTTTGTATCCCCTGTCGTGTCTGTACCTCTAGGCCTTGTAGTGTCTGTACCACCTGTAGCGTCCATACCTCCTGCAGTGTCCGTATCCCATGTAGTGTCCATATCCCATGTAGTGTCCATACCTCTTGCAGTGTCCTTACCCCCTGTAGTGTCCGTACCTATAGGCCTTGTAGTGTCTGTACCACCTGTAGTGTCCATACCACCTGCAGTGTCCACATCCCATGTAGTGTCCATATCCCCTATAGCGTCCATACCTCATGCAGTGTCCTTACCCCCTGTAGTGTCTGTACCTCTAGCTTGTAGTGTCTGTACCACCTGTAGCGTCCATACCTCCTTCAGTGTTCGTATCCCATGTAGTGTCCATATCCCCTATAGCGTCCATACCTCATGCAGTGTCCTTACCCCCTGTAGTGTCTGTACCTCTAGCTTGTAGTGTCTGTACCACCTGTAGCGTCCATACCTCCTTCAGTGTTCGTATCCCATGTAGTGTCCATATCCCCTATAGCGTCCATACCTCATGCAGTGTCCTTACCCCCTGTAGTGTCTGTACCTCTAGCTTGTAGTGTCTGTACCACCTGTAGCGTCCATACCTCCTTCAGTGTTCGTATCCCATGTAGTGTCCATATCCCCTATAGCGTCCATACCTCATGCAGTGTCCTTACCCCCTGTAGTGTCTGTACCTCTAGGCCTTGTAGTGTCTGTACCACCTGTAGTGTCCATACCACCTGCAGTGTCCATATCCCATGTAGTGTCCATATCCCCTATAGCGTCCATACCTCCTACAGTGTCCTTACCCCCTGTAGTGTCTGTACCTCTAGGCCTTGTAGTGTCTGTACCACCTGTAGTGTCCATACCACCTGCAGTGTCCATATCCCATGTAGTGTCCATATCCCCTATAGCGTCCATACCTCCTACAGTGTCCTTACCCCCTGTAGTGTCTGTACCTTTAGGCCTTGTAGTGTCTGTACCACCTGTAGTGTCCATACTACCTGCAGTGTCCACATCCCATGTAGTGTCCATATACCCTGTAGTGTCCATACCTCTTGCAGTGTCCTTATCCCCTGTCGTGTCCGTACCTCTAGGCCTTGTAGTGTCTGTACCACCTGTAGCGTCCATACCTCCTACAGTGTTCGTATCCCCTGTCGTGTCCGTACCTCTAGGCCTTGTAGTGTCTGTACCACCTGTAGTGTCCATACCACCTGCAGTGTCCACATCCCATGTAGTGTCCATATACCCTGTAGTGTCCATACCTCTTGCAGTGTCCTTATCCCCTGTCGTGTCCGTACCTCTAGGCCTTGTAGTGTCTGTACCACCTGTAGTGTCCATACCTTTTGCAGTGTCTGATTGTATCCCTTTAGTGTCCCTTACCCCTTGTAGTGTCTGTGTTATGTGTAATATGATAAATTGCTTTGAGGTTTACTGTACAATGTAAATTATCTTATCTTCCAGCTCATCAAACTAGAAGATCTTGCAGTATACTGGAACACAGGGTGTAAGAAACTTGTTAGTGACTACCTGACTATGGACTTGTGGAAGGTTAGACTGTATTTCACTATGACAGTTTTCTGACAAGATGTTTTCAACTTTTGTGTGTGTGTGTGTGTATGATGTGTGTGTGTTTGTGTGTGTGTGTTTGTGTGTGTATGTGGTGTGTGTGTGTGTGTGTGTGTGTGTGTGTGTACATTTGTATGTGTTTGTGTATGTGGTTGTGGTGTACATGTGCTTGTGTATGTGGTGGTGTGTGTGTTTGTGTGTGTGTGTGTGTATGTGTATGTGTATGTGGTGTGTGTGTACATTTGTATGTGTTTGTGTATGTGGTTGTGGTGTACATGTGCTTGTGTGTGTGTGTGCGTGTGCGTGTGTGTGTGTGTGTGTGTGTGTGCGTGTGTGCGTGCGTGTGCGTGTGTGTGTGTGTGTCTGTGTGTGTGTGTGTGTCTGTGTGTGTGTGTTAAATACTTTGAATACTCAATTATTCCCAGTGGTTGTTTTCATGGTTTTTAATCTATAAGATGCCAATAGAACCCATCGTTGTAACTGCATAATTTAGAATACCAATTAGATTATACAATGTAGCAGTTTCTTGAACAACTGGATATAATTTAGGAAACATAAAATATCTTACCTGCCACGGATGCCTAACCTTCATCGACATTATAATATTTTCATCATATTTAGTTAAGATAGGAAAGGAAGAAAATAAAAGATGATCTGATCAAAACGTCATCTTTGTTTTCAGGACCTAATGGAGGAATGTCTGGACACCTGTCGCATCATGAAGCAAGATTTGGACTTTGTCGTCAGGCCAATCTCAGCCGTCACCAAGATAGCCTTCGACAAGAGCCAGGTCGTCGACCTGGACAAGCCACGCCTGTGGACTGACCTGGCAGTGCAGGAGATCATGGTGTCGCTGTCAAGACAACAGGTGTGGTTATAATGCTTTGAATATGTGAAACACATTGTAAAGCAGAAACACTTTCATTTGGTATTTGCTAGCAGATTAATTGTATGATTTTGACTTATTTCTTTGTGATCTGTAGATCATGTTTAGTTTTGTCTAGTTCCAGTTTTTCATGGTTAAATCAATTGCAACGTTATGATGATCACTGGGTTATATTATTTTCACTTGGTTTATTATAGTTTGATGTATAATCTTCATATCCATTTAATTGTATTATGATTTGTAAATTTTAACGGGGGAAGAGTTTGTATAAGCCACATGGCTTCTTTCTCCCCCCTTGCACGTTCTGTTGTTTTCTTAAAATTTGCTGTATGTTATCATTTTTTAAAGTGCAAAATAAAATAAAATCAAACACAAAAGAGAAACAAAAGAAATACAAAAATATTCATAAGTAATCCTGATAATTATTCAGGGTTTCACATGAGCTGTATTTCAATAATTTCTTGTTAAGTTGAAACTCATGCTCACCTTGCATCATTGTTCTAGATAGCATTAGAGGCCATGGCTCCTTTAAATTTTGTATGATGTGATTTGGACTGCCTATGCTGTCATTTGAGGGACCTATTCTGTCTTTTAAATCAATCAAGAACACCCTTACGTTTAGATGCTTTCCCTAGATGACGTATTATTAGTGACTCAGAGATATAATGAAAATACTAGAAAGGCAGCATTTTTGAAAAAAATGCAGGATGTGGGCGAAGGGAAAAGAAAGAAAAAATCGCAGGAAAAGAAGCAACAAGAAAGGCAACATTTTTGCGAAAATGCAGCAAAAAGAAAAAAAAAATTTAAAAACATTGTCTGTCCACGGATTCCATCCCGGAGCGTTGGTTTACCACGCGTGAATAATCCCATTGAGCCAGTGCTACAACATGTTACGAGCGCACGTTTAAACAGGTATACAAATGTATTGCGTTGCTTGAAAAAAACCGCGAGCTTTCGCTGGCTATTTTTCTCGCTTATAATCGAAGGTATTTCACTAAAACTTGGACAGAATACTAGAATATTTTTTTGTGGGGCATTTTTATGTTGTTATTTAGCCGATTAGATGCTCTGAACTTGCTGCGTTTTCAACGTTTTTGTGATACTGCGCTGCCGAGTGCCATTTTGTGACCTGTGCGTTGATAGGTTTACCCCTGACGTATCCACCAGACAGTCAGAATGTTAGCCAATCAAAAAGCTGGAAACGTGGACTGCATGCTACAGGTTCCATTTTTTCTGAGTTTTGATTGGTCGGGTGGAATATCTGTACAGAATACTAAATGTGTGGCTTTGCCCACATAAAAATATTCATGATTGTATTGTCATCAAAAGATTGATGTTTATACTTTATATTTATTTATCATTATTTGTCCCCAGTTTAAGAGTATCATATGTCTGGTGGAGTCCTTCAAACTCATGGCAGTGAACAGACTATACAGGAAGTACCACCCAAACCTTCAGGTCAAGGGGAATGCCAAAGATTGGTAAGATTATTGATTCCAAGTTCTTTCCAGACATTCTTTGAAATTCCTTAAAAGTTCAAATTTTTTGTTTCTTTGTTTTTAAACTCTTAAGATCATAGTATACTAAACATTATGGTTGATATGATGTTAAGAATTAGTAAAAAATCAAAATAATGTACTGAAAATTTTATTCTGATGTTTCAGCAAGTATATACAATAACTAAATAGATTGTTGTACTACATACATGTATAACTAAGGTTAGGATGTTGTTAAGTACTTCTGAAGGACACCCAAATCATGGTAAATTTTCTGAATCATCCAAATACTGCATGCATCCTAGCAAGAATCTGTATATGCAAACGTTGACATAATTTACATGGAAGACTCTTCTATCTGTCTCTTACAGGTGGCACTATGCTTACAATGCCACAGTCCATGAACACATCAGACCTTACTCCTGGGACAGTATCAAAGCTTACAGGTACAAGCATATAATTATCATAAAAATAATTATGATGATCAAACAGTCTAATGCCACAATGACATCATGACCAAGCCTTAGATTATATGCATGTGTATTTAAGTTGATCATTTTACTATTAGGTACTATTCATCATGCAAGTGTCTGACCAATACATAAAATGACTGCAATTTATCTGAAGCCAAGGTTCTGTTAACCTACAGCTGTAAATGCCAGACTTTTATTTGCCATGCTAATAATTATATACAATCATTTGATTTTTAATGACAAAAGCATCATTGACAATAATCAATCATCATGACATTACATAATTATATAAAATGTCTTGCATACATTGAGAATCTTTTCAATAAAGCTACAACATTGTAGATGCAGACAGCGCATTTGTCTAAAATGAAATTATCGTATTGTCCTTCAGACAAAAGTTCAAGAGGTATGTAGTTCTGTACAAGGAGAAGTTGGAGGAGTCGGAAGATGTGGCTGCCATCTCAGGGGTTCTTGAGGAGTTAGAGTCAGACCTGAATCTCACCAGCATCCTTGTAGCAAGACAGCAGGCGAAACTACAGGTGCAGCCATTCAAGATTCTAATCTCTATTTCAAACATGATGTTCTTTTGTGAAATATGTAAATGAAAGTTTATGATCTTAAAGCCTTCACCCTTGAGGTGTTACCAAAAATAGAGCCAATTTCTGAGTGGACATTTTGTCAGTCAAGTCGATATATTATAAACTGTGCAGCTGTCAGTCATCACAAAGCATGGCAAATCTAAATTAAATGAGGACTGACAGTTGCAAGTATTCTTAATGACATGTCCATGGATTCTTTTGACATTCTTAAGGTGAAAGGTGATAATAAAAAAATTATAATTGTATACTATCAAGCTTCTGGTCTCATGACCAATGGGAAGGGTGTTATGAGATTCAATTAGCTAAGGGTAGTTTTCATACTGTCAAGACAGGGGTACTATCTTTAACAGAAAAGTTCAAAATATCAGCAAAGAAATTATTGTTAGGACATCTGAGTTCCAAACAGTGAGGAGACTAATCCCATGTTTTGTTCTAGTTTGTTAAAAAAGAGAAAGAGCCGCCCAAGAAGAAGAAACCCTCAGGAGGAGGAGGTTGGTTTTGGGGCTGGTTTTCCGAGAGCATGGAAGAAGAAGAGGTGGAAGAGAGAGAGTCAGGTTAGAAACAAATTTGACACGCTAACTAACTTTTAGTTATTAACTAAAGTGAGTTTTGTACTGTCCCTATATTCTTCTTCAGAATAAGATGCTCCACAAGCCTTTGACTTGTAACACTGTGATTTCAGGGGTGGTTTAAGCTTAAGGTGTTTGCTTTAATTTTTGACTTGGTGATAGGTTGAGTTTCCTGTTCTAATGTAATCTTGTGCAATGTACTCATGTTCATCATCATAAAATCAATATCGTCGTTATCATATCACCATCTGAAAGTAACATAGATATGAAAAAAAATTTCCTTATCATAAATTTAAAAGTGATTTAATATTGTTTTCTCATTTTTTTATTCGTCCCTTCACAGACTTCCTCTCTAAGCTGACAGAGGAGGAGAAGAAGAAGTTGTATGAAGGTATTGGTTACAGTGAAGATGATGTTCTACCTGACAAACCAAAGGAGGTTAGTCCTGGTTTGACTTATATTTGCAAGAAACTAAAACTACATACAGGGCTTTATGTACAAGGTACTTAGAATATAAATTTCATATTCATTTGGCATGGAGCTGTTTATTTTTAATCTATCGGAATTACAACAATGTTGCCTTTGACAGGAACTTCCTTTTTTTCCTCCCACAGTATGTTGAAAACAGATTCAACTTCTCCTTAAAGAGCTGCTGTTTCAAACTCAGGAACCATGGGTAAGACTTGCATCGCATGTGTTGATATGATTAATAATATGTGATTGATTATGATTGACAATTGATATAATTTTTATCTAAAACAAAGCTTCAACCTCCCAGTGTTTTGAGGGATAGATTATATCATACATTAAGATGCAAACAATGAAAATATAAACATAACTGAGAAAACACATTATAGACCCAAAATAAGCCCAACTCATGAACTTAAGTGGTTTCTTCCGTTGACCTCATGACCTGGACTGTCAGTTGGCTGTTAACCAATGAATTACTGTACTTCAAAGCCATTCTAACAACTTTGACCTTTTCTCTTTCTTGTCCATCTGTTTCCAGGACGGATCTTGTGAATTCCAAACTGGAGGAGGTCTTTGCCATGTTTGAGCAGAGGCCTTCAGCAGAAGCTTTTAGGTAAGTCTAAATCTTCTGTGAACAAATTGTGCAAAAATTAATTTATCTCACATCCAGAGTCAGACAGAAATACCAAATATTGTCACTCTTCTTTCTCACAAGTCTGTTCCTAACTAACCTAAAAATGGTTAGTGCTGTGTTTCCCCCTTTGATTGTTTTCTTTTATTTCTCAGGTTCAGTCTGTCAACAGAAAATTTGATAGCAGAAGGAGTGAAACAGGATGACAACAGTGCAACCATCATTGTCAAACCTGACATAGCCTACAAAGGTATTTTCTAAGTTATATAATTCCATACTTTCCATGTAATATCAGCAGCTTTAAGGTAGAATATAGAAAGAAACCCATACAATCACAACGTCTTGGTTTCTAATTCCTTTTGGTCCAATTTGAGCAATGTTTGCTGCAAAAAATTGTTGAAGTATACTTAGTTGTTTTATCATTTGTTTTAGAGAGAGTACTGTAAAACAATTCACGATTATCACTCATGATCATTAATGCCACTAGACATAGACAATGATACATTTTGCTTCAATGACTCTGTACTGATTTAACAGATGAAGACCCAATTTTTCATCAACAGCAGAAAATTTGGAAAAAAAAATGAAAGAGGCAGTTGTACTTTTTGTACTTTTCTAAAATGATGATAATATAGTTATGTTTTTAAATGGAAAGTACATATGAAGACATAAAACATCTTAGATGTTGAATAAACCCTTCAGAATTACTACTTCCCTCCTCAAGCTACATCTTCCAAAGGTCCACATGACAAAGAGCAGAAGCAAGTTCATTTTGCAGACATGAAGGAGGATCTCATTCAGTACTTACGAGAAGCGAGTGTTATTCGCACATGGGAGCCTAAAGATTTGGGTATACCCAAGTGTCAGTTTTTGGTGGTATACAATGCACTATTGGAGGAAAAGGTTGCTTTGCGTAATACTCCCAAAGGTGGTGAAATTTTGCAGACTGGGGCACATTTAGCGAAGGGGCAATTGTTGTTACTTACTGCCTTTGCTGCTAGTAGGCTTTTTAGGACTGAGCTTTTGGACAGAGCCTTATTTTTGGCAATTTCTCAGGGAAGGAGCAAATTGCTATCGAAATAAACTTCTTCTCTATGTATATTGTATTTTCCTCTTTTACAAATCGTCAATTCCTGCCTGGCCTTAACATGGTTCTGCTAAGCCAGCCTGAGGTTTCCATTTTCAAGGGCATAGTCTCTATCCAGCTGTCAGTCAGTGAGACATTAGAAGAATTGACTTTACCAATAGAAAACATTTGATAGACTCTTCTCTGATTGGCTTAAAACCAGTTAGAGACAATGCCCACAAAAGTGGGAACCTCAGCCCATTTTACCAAGTCTCTGAAAGTAAATGTAGGCCATCGATAAGGCGAATGAGTAGGATAATGGATTCCTTATGTGCTGGTTCTTCATGGGCTTTTAGGAAGATTGGCCATACAGTAACCACTTGCTGGAGCTAAGATATTTAAATCACTAAGATGCCAGTAACAGTTGCTCCATTTACTGATAGGTCCAGATGAGAAGCTGTTCAGTGCAGAGGTTGAGATGAACCCTCTGTACACCACAGCAGACTCTGCACTAAGAGTGGCCGTACAGCCAGTCAAGATACTGTATGATGCCGTGAGTGAAATTTGTGGTCTTTTAACCTTATTCTTTATTTCAAATAGAAGATGCATGGAACAAAAATTCACAATGAGATATTCAAATGAAGTGTGTTTGGTATTGATTTAATAAATGTATTAAAGTAAGATATACAGTGTTTCTTGTATTTATACGCATGAATTATATATAATTATCACCATCATTATAAGATTTAATGTTTTCCATCATACCTTTTTTTTTCTCCACAGGTGACAGTTGCAGAAACTGTACATTTCTTCTCCATGCCAGACAGCAGTTTTGAAGAGTAGGCATTACTTTTCATTGACTGATTCTTATACTTCTTTATTTGAATATTATATGTCTTTTTTGGACAGTGCAGGCACTTTGTTAGTGTAGATTTGTATACATGATAGAAATAGTATATCTATAGATATATTATATTCTGAAATAGATTATTGCACAGGATGATATAATTTCATTAATATCTATTCCATTTATCATGCAAGGTTTCCATTGTTGATTTTTCATATAAAGACATTTTTGGCTCAGAAGTGTATTCCTGACATGTTTTAAGTGAAGCACACTTGGTATAAATGAAATTTAAAAGTTGTTTATCTAGAACACAATGTTATGTATTTAACTTCTCCTTTGGAGCAACATTATACAAAATAACAAGCTAAGATACATTTAATAATCTCTAAGATTTCAGCACCAAGGAGAGGACATATGTTATATATGATTTTATAAACTTTGCGATTCTTTATCCTTTCAGGTTAAAGAATGCAGCCAACAGACAGTTGGCAAAGCTGGCTAAAGTTGGCCGCCTGAGTGTTCAACATGCCATTGAAAAACACAAGGTAGGCTTGTTTCGAAATTTTCTCTTGTTTGAATCGTGGTTGAAAATTGGTCATAGCTTACATGTATTTGCTGCATGTATTTTTTTTATATATGATAAGGTTTTGAGCATAGTATTAGTAAGAATCAAATGGTATCAAATTCTGTTAGAGTCTTTCAACTATATGCCTTATGCCATTGATGTCTCCTATTTGTAATATACCTATATTCGGTTGTTTAAAAGCAGGATATTTTGGGATATCAATTCGACGGATGGTAGTTTCAAACTGCATTATTTCGAAGATATTGCAACTTGAAACCACCGTCCGTTGACTTGATATTCCTAAATATGCTGTCTTTTTTAGATAACAGAGTTAGGTTACCCTGTGAATAAAGGTGAACTAGTGTTACAATGTAATCATTCAGCTTACATATAACATTTGAATCACATTTTTTTCCTTCCTGCAGACCTTGAATGTGAATATCAACCTGAAGGCACCATACATCATTATTCCAGAGGGTGGAAGCTTCTCAAGGTATGACTAAAAAAAGAAACTCAGTGACGCTTAATCACTCACTTACTAACCTACTCCATTTTCTCACTCATACACACTCACTCAATCATTTAACATGTAGATGTATGTTCATACCAGTCCCTTTTGGTGTTGGAAAAGGCAAAAGCTTTTCCCATTCATTATAGGTTTTAGTTTTTTTATGAAATCAATTATACTTCACATTTGTCACACCATTGATACAGTGACAGTCGCCTGCTGATGGCTGATCTTGGCAGCCTACAGATCAACAGTGACCTCCAGCCAGATGATGTGGTACTGCAGGTCAGAAAATGTTTAGATCAAAAATAAATCCCAAGTTCAACCTAGATATAGATTCTTCACATTTTCCCAATGCTTTATGTTGCTTGCAAAGTCTAAAAACAGTAACGGGACTTCTGTTACAGGGTGCCACCATGAGTGAGCTGGTCCAACGCCTTTATGACCGGTTCAACATTGACATCAGCAACATTCAACTACTCTTCCTAAAACCAGGTATGGTTACCAGTTGTTGTTAATTGGTAAATGTATGTACACAGATTTCTACCCACCTACCTACTGAGTCCCTTGACCTCCAGGTCGTAGGGGGGGGGGGGGGACAAGGTAGCCATGAAGATAGACAGATTAAAAAGTGGCAGTTCCAATTCAGGACAATGGGCTTGTCTTATCATAAGAAACGTGAATAGTATACATTGCAGTCGGATTTTAGATTCATACCCCTAGCACCGTCTTTCAGAACTGCAGCTGTATTTATGTAATTGTTTTTAACAGGTGTTGATATAGAGGAGGCTCGTCAGGAGGAGGACTCTCCACATCATTTACTACCCAAAATGGGACTCCAGTTATCCCTGTACAACAGTATCAATCCTCAGTACACTGCACAACCACGGTAGGGTGGTCTTCATCTTCTATACAGACTGTAGTCTAGATTGCTTTAAGCTCCATTCAATTGATTGCAACCCAAACTGTGGTGTAGGCTACGTTTATGAAGGTTAGACATCCAGGTAAGCAATATTCAAATACAATTCAATCTCTACAACTGGATAAAAAACGGATATTTACTTCCGGACGTTTCTAGTGACATCCATCACTTTTCTTCAGCATAAAAGGAATTAACTACATTGTAGTCAGAACAATTGGTGTAGGCTGCAAACATATTTTCTGTATTAACATTTGAACCTAGAAGAATCTGATACATTGTATTTTAACATTAGATTATTTCATAAAGTCAGCCTGGCTTACTTTTTCCATGTTCATGGTAGAATCATGATTTTAATTCAACCCTTCCAACAGCAAGTTTGAGACTGGTTGTAACCATCAACTGGAGTCAAATTTTTATATGTTTGAACCAAGTAAAATTATTACTATTTTTTGAACAAGTTTTTTTTGTGTTTGTAAAATTGCCTCAAAATGAATTTAAAAACCAAGTAGAACTTCACTTTTAAATTTCATACCCAGCTGCCAAGTTCCCAGTTTTGACAATTCTAAGGCCAATTAATACAACATTAAAAATATATTTTTTACCTTATCAAATATGATGTTGACATAATCATGCCGCATCAAATTTTTTCCAGGCACAAAATGGAAGCCTTGCTGCCATCTTTGAAGCTGAACATCTCAGAGACCAACATCTTTGCTCTGCTCCAGGTAAGTCCAAACCACTTTTCTTCTAGCCACTCCCTAAGCAATGCCGACACTGAATTGTGAATAGCCCAGAATCTATTCAATTCTACTTTCAGTTTGCTCCTCTGGTCCAAGCAGAATATGACCTTCCCAACATTGACTTTCATTGTCGACTGGGGCAGACGACTTTTGATGACTAATAAATGGACAATCTTACCAACCAACTCCCAACCCCAAATGGCCTGTGTTGCTCATGACTAATAAATTTGAATTTAAAAACTAGCAGACAACCTTGATGTTTAACTTCCAACCACAAAGAACCTAACTCTTAACCATGTTTACTTAGTAAGAAAGTGGGGAGGCCACACAAATGTAGTTGGCCATATGTGACAGGTTTTTGTCTAATTACAATTGGCACATTCTTATGACAGTCTTAGAACATGTATGATGAACAGTGTTGGATGTTTCTTACATAATTCAGCTATCTACTGACAGAAATTGTTGCCACACATATCTGCACTAAGTTTTGTATTATACATGTTTCCAGTTCCTGAACACCTTCCCATCACTGGCGGATTCAGCACTTAGTGTGGATGAAGTCGATTCCTCAGATGTCCCCACCAGCATGCCTGTGATGGTGAGGCCACCTATCAGTTTGTCACAGAATTGCAAAAATACTGCTCACTAAGTTGAAAACTGCATAGCTCAGACTATTGCTACAGAACTCCTTTTCGCCTTGTTATTGCGACTTTTGACCTAATCTGTTAAAAAAAAAATTGAGAGTTTTCTAAACCTTCAAATAATCAGTTATATATATGTATGAAAACGTTGGGCCCTTTGTCTTCCTCTGATTCCAAAAAAGAAGTCAAACCCAAACCGTTTAGAAATAGTCAACACTATCGCCTTATAATCTTTTACAATGTTTATCGCTGCAGTATATCTCCTATGTTTTAACCAAAAATAAAAATGTAATTGCAATTAGCTTCCAGGCATGAACTTGCAAATAAACTATCATTTATTGAATATTAATCATTATTTTTGTTGGTCTATTGTGTTGGTTATTTTAGGACTATCGTGAGGTAGTGAGTGACGAGACAGTTAAGCAGCTGCGACGCATAAAACGGGCCTTGAACCAAGCACCAGTAGACAAGGAGAACATTGTTACAGTGAGAGAGGAAAGTGTGGAAGCTGTCGAAGTTGAAGCTGCACCTCAACCACCCATTCAAGAAGGTATCAAATTCATATCTTGTGTCACTATTACAGATGAAACCTAAGGTAAGCTTAGGTAAAGGTAAATATCTCTTTGCCTTTGAGCATATACAAATAGTGTGTTGTTTGTCCATTGTGTCTTACAAGGCTATGGTGTTGGAAGGCAAAAGCTATCCCTAGAGCAGCCCTTCTAACACATTTGCACCTTTTCTATAGAAGCTAGGTAACCTCACAGTGTATTCTGATTTTCACACCTGGCTGGAGTAATGAAAGTTGTGTCAAGTGACTAAATTCCAAATGATACAATGTCAAGCCATTAATGACAGTATTCTAACCCAAATTCAGAATTTGTTGATCTCATGTCTGCTTTTACCACTTGGCAACTCAAAGCTACAATTTTTTTCAGAAAGTATTGACATGTTGTTACAACAGTGCTGTTGTTGCTACATGTATATTGTAGAAAGTTAGGAAGTTATGTTGAACATAAATTTGGATTGTCAATCAGATCTTGAAACATTTAGTGATGATTTGTTCATGTATAAACTGTCATATGTTTGACATACCTTGTGTCATCTATCTAAACTTTTGCTAGGAACGACACCAGAGAAGTTCTTCTCAGCATCGGAGCATTCTGATGAGGACCTCAGTATTTGGTCTAGGTAAGTTTGAAATTCGTAGAAATTTTATCGTTTTAACCATGACAAAATATTTTGTTCTTAAACATTTTGTTGTGCCAGACTTTATTTTTGTGTCAAACTTAAAGCAAAATTACAGAGGGTCCAAAGACCAGCTTTAAGTTATAGATATACAGATGCTCCAGATTATTGTTTAAAAATTATTTACTGAGTTAGACTCTGATGTTGTGCAAGATGGTAGCAATTAAATAATTGCTAAGACAATGGCATGGCTACTGTACATTAGGAGACTTTGGACTGCAATACAATATGGATATTAAAGACATTTTTGTCTACAAGATAATATGGATGAGAAAAGTTTTCGGCTACAATATAAATATTTTTGGCCTACAACATGATATGGATAAAGAATTTTTTGCCTACAACATCATGTGGCAGTAAGAAACTGGTTATCTATTTCCAGGTCCAAGTCCATGAGCGAGCCAAGCATTGACGACACCACTTCAGACAGCAACCTGGTCAACTCTCTGGTCAAGCTGATGGTCCGAGAGGTGGTCATCTCTGTGTCCAAAGCTAAGGATGGCATGGAGGAGCCGTACCTAATGTTGAGACTGGACGGAATGTGTACTGAGATGGCTGTGACTACTTATGGCATGTCTGTACAGGCTGGGCTGACAGAGTTACAGTTGGTGGACAAACTACACAAGGGTGAGAGTGTAATGTCTAGCTATCGATCTTTTACCACCATGCATGTAGTGAACTTTTGCTTTTGGTGTGTCTGTTTGCTTGTATGCTATAAAAATTCATGGGTCTTAATAGCAAGTGTGCAAATGTTGACACACTGGCAGCACCAAATCCGTAGGTGTTTTTGGCACCTTTAGACAGATTAGCCGTGAGGCTAGATGGGCGTCACTCCACCGTTATGAGGGCAGGGGCATTGCGAGTATCAAACTCAGAACCTACTGATTCTGATTCCAACACTCTAGCCGTTGCGCCACAAAGACACCGCACTGTTTGCATGTTTGTCCGTGGCAAATGCTGACTGACAGTTAACTATAGTCTGAAGTAAAGGTCGAATTGGAGGTCAAAATGGTCCCCCTTGAAAGCAGCTTTCCACATACTTTGCAAGTTGGGAACACTGACAGGAAGTTAGCTCAAAGTTCCCAGAAAGGTCTGAGCAATGGTTATCTCATTGTCTGTTTTATAATGCATGTTTGCCACCTTATGCTTAGAAAGTTCCTATGATAAGAAGATGTGTTTAAGTTCTTGTTGTTTGTTTAATATACATAACATTAAATTTTCTTTTCCTACAGGTAAGAAAGGCCAGTATACCCATCTACTCAGCTCAGTGTCCAATAAGAAGCTCATCAACATGTTGTACAGAAAGGTAAGCACATCCTTGCCAAGAAAGTAGGGAGGGGGGCAAATAAAGAAAATAAAAAATTTGCATCAAGATCAAGACTAAAAAGATGCATTTTGTATGTGTTTGAAAGTTACTTTCTCCAACTCAAGAAAATGGGACTACTTGGAATTTCAGAGTCAAGTCATGTCCAGTACCTAAGCTGAAAGAAGACTTAAAGCAAGAGATTCATTGAAAAATTTGTATGAGTTCAATTTTTGTTTGTTGAACTACTGTACAGTAACTTTTTCAGAACATACGATTACGAGACGTATTCAGTCTGTCTAACATGGGAATGCATCCAGCAACGTTTTACTGCAGTTTAATGAGCATTTACAGTTTACTTAATTAAATCATGCATCATTTCAGCCTCATAACAGCTCAACAATTTTGATTATCAATTGACCAATCAACAGGTTGACCCGAGCTGTCCAGAGTTCAGCTCTAGGTTTGGCTCCACGGAGCAGTCCGTAGAGGCGGAGTTCTCCACTCTAACCATCGTCATGCACAAGGAGAGTTTCCTGGACCTTAAAGACTTCTCCAACAAGTTTCTTACCAGGTGCCTTATCTTTTCATACACTATAGAGTCTTGTTGCTTATCTGTCTAATATCTTTCTTGATTGTCTAGCTTTTTGACAAAGTTTCTGAAAATGCCTGTGTGTTTATTGGTCAACCTTACTATGTTTTGTCAACCCTATGTTCCGGCTTCTGTAATACCATGTTCCTGACCTACGCACTTGCATTCTGACAACAGTATACTGTAAATGCATTTAAGTTCGCGGATATTTAATTTCGCGGTAGCGGGAAAATGGACTTTTCGCGGTGGTTTTAATTTCGCGGTAGCACCATGCACTGTAGTTTCTTGCTGTTATGGAAAAATGTTTGCGGTGGTTTTCAATTCACGTTGAAGCGGCTGACGCGAAAACCGCGAACATTAATCCATCGCGAAGGTTTCTGCATTTACAGTATATTCTAACATCCCAAGTTTAGATGAGTTAGGGTTGGGGTATCCAAACAATATAGTGTGAGTGTGTGTGCATTTTTGTGTGTCTGTGTTTGTCTTCTATTTGTGATTTGCTATTATTTCTTTTAAAAAATTTTGGTTTTGGTTTTGGTCATCATACTTTCCTAATACATGACAGTTTGATTTCAAGCAAAAAAGTTCCTGTGAAATTGATATTGCTATTTTAACTTAGATTTCTTTGAATAGAATATTCTCTGATTATGTTTTTTTCTAGATATGGTCCTATGTATATTTATAATAGTACATGTAAATGTAACTGTTGATTTTATGATATTGGATCCATGTTCCTTCAATTCTTTTTTTTTTGTCCCTGACATCCTATATTGTTTTAGCCTCTCATCTGGGGCAGAGAAGGATAAAGAGAAGGAAGACAAAACAAAGACAATAGAAGAGGATGAATTGAGCACCAAAAGGAAGACAGCAACTGTTAACGAAGAGGAAAAAGAACCTGCTAAAGGTAAGTTAAAAAGTTCATTATTACATGGGACAGGGGTATTAAACTTCAAAGTGGTTAACTTGAAGGCATGTAGTGATTAAATATTTATCAGTGCACCTGGTTTCTGATCATCCTACTGTTTCTTGTTTTGTTTGTTCATGGCAAATATGAAATATTTTTCTTCCAGAGGATTCATCAACAGTAGTGATGCCTACAAATGTTGTGAGGATGAATGTAGCCGCTAGACTGGGAAACCTGGGCATCCTGCTGTGTGATAACTACCACACACTGGCACAGATCAACATCAAAGGTATTACAGTGTTACTAGACCATAGATAGGGTTAGCTAGACTGTTAAACCTAGGTTAGCTAGACTGTAGATCTGGGTTAGCTAGACTGTTAGATGTTGGTTAGCTAGACTGTTAGATCTGAGTTTAAAGATCTTCCTATTTAAACTTAGTTCATGTAGATCTCAATTACTTAAATAGCAAGATTGTTAGATGTGGCTTGACTATACTGTCTGATCTGGATTGGCTATCTTGTTAGGGTTAGCTAACCGTTTATTTTGTTGATTGCATAATGTACAATGTTCATGCAGTTACCAAGCCTTTGTTTGCTAGCCCTTCATAATAGACTCCGCACAGATCAACATCAAAGATATCACTGCTAGCCACTTAGTAGTAGTGTATAATACATTTATTCTTATTATATTTACCTCTTTCAGGACTTGAGTCCAACATCCTTCAAATGAGGAGAAAAACCATAGTCCGGGCCAGGTGAGGATGTCAAGGCTTTCAAAACTTTTACTTTAGCACAAGTTGTGGTTTTTCTATTTTGATCAATGCTATAATACAAAACAACAATCATGAAATCTTTTAATTTTTCATTTGCAGACTGGAGGACCTTTTGGTGCAAGACAGCGCCCAGAGCACTCTTTATCCCAGGGTAAGTGATATATGATAATTAACCTTAAGTCTGCTAATTAGCCATTCTGTACCAAATTAGTATCTTAGTCTATCGGGTTAAGCACCAGGGAGATATGATAAAAATTATGTTAATGTATTGAGTGATAATGTTCAATGACATCATCTTAATCTTCTGACTCTTTATTTTAGTCATAATTGCTACATGTTCTTCTTGTTACATATTATTGGCCAGGATTAGGTTTGCACCTATTTATGGTTATGAAAGCTGTGTTGCCCTATGTCATCAGTAATCCACATATCATTAATAAGACTTGGATGTACATGTACAAAATTAATGTACAATATGTTTTTTCCATTTACAGATCTTATGCATTGAGGATGAGGATGTATTTAGCATAAAGGTGGGTCTAGATCTCCTTTTTAATCTTCATTATTTATCATAATTATCAGACAAGTGTACTGATTCAGTTCTGTTGAGTCAGCAAGATTCCATTACAATATGAGACGAAATAGTTAATTTTTTGTGTTTGCATCTTTGAACTTTGTAGTTATTTAGCTACTTTGAAAAGTGTATCTTATCAACTTAAAACAATAAGATCACTTGTCTGTAACTCTCGCTAGTTTACATACTGTAGTGATTGGTCATCAGTTTTGATCATGAAGAAGGCAACAGTGGTCATTGAGAATTTGATCCATGTACATGTACACCTTTGTGTTGGAAGAAAGTTTAGCATTGTAATATGTATGTTGACAAGTTGACAATATTAAATTTGAGGATGACTGCATCATTTCAAATCTATAGAGTCTACATCTGTATATGTATAACCACATTCAAACACAAGCTAATCATTTTACTTCCCAGTTTGTAGCCTACGACCAGGCTGCTGAGGCTACCCCACCCATAGGTGCCCTGGACTATCACTGTAAACTCAGGCTAGGGAGGCTGCAGCTGGTCTATCTGCCCAAGTTTGTCACAAATGTCACTGTAAGTGGAACAAAGACAATCATTCAAATGTTCTAGATTTGGCAGAGCTATCTTTACGTTTTAATAGTTATAGTAAATACTTAAAAATACATTTAAGTTTGCGGGGATTTAATTTTGTGATAGCGGGAAAAAAGACGCGGTGGTTTTAAGTTCGCGGTAGCACCAGGCACTGTAGTCTCTTACTGCCATGGAAAAATATTCGCGGTGGTTTTAACTTCGTGGTGAAGTGCCCACCGCGAAAACCACGAACATAAAATCACCGCAAACATTTCTGCATTTACAGTAAGCAGCTTCAAAGAGCTCTGTTTCATGAACAACTCTTACATGTACAATGTAGTTTACATAAGACATATTATGTTTAGTGAGTTGATACAGTTGGTACAATAACCCTATTTCAGCACCACTGACAGTACCATTAAAGCATAGTTACTGTAATACTATTCAATCAATTGTACCATTTAGCAGGATAATACAAGACAGTACAAAAAAATTTGTTGTTCCCTTGACCAGTTATCCTCCTAAGAAGATTTTGAGAAAAACGCCCCTGCAGTTCCAGAGCAACATGCTAGGGGACCCAAACATACACCACCTATTCCTTATGTCACAAGCTATCTGTCACCAAAAAATCAAGACTACAGCACATCCAGGTCAAAAGATACAAAAAACGTAATTTCTGCTGCAGTACCAAGGACACATACCAGGGGGCCCAAAATTAACCTTGACCTTCGTCTTTCCGACACCTACCCACATAGCAAATATCATGGCAATCCATCCAGAGGTTCTTGAGTTATGCTGAGCACAAATATCCGGAAACACAGACACACAGACAGACAGACCGAAAACTATATCTCCATTTTTCGTGGAAATTAGATGACATGTAATGGTACATTGATATTTTAATGTAGAGATTGCAAACTGACAAAATTGTGAATGCTACTCACATTCTACAGTACCCATGCATTCAAAGACTCTGTCAACAGAGATTGCAATCAGGATGCTAATAATGTGTTGGGATTATTTCTCAATTATGAATCCTGAATTTCAAGTCAGTCCATTAATCTGCAGTAACATGAAATAAGAATTGACCCAAAAGTCACAGTGTTTCCTTTGTGTTGGACCAAAGCTAAACTTGTACAACTATTTGATTCTCTCTTTACAATGAAATTTAATCATAGTGACTTTAAAGGGGCATTCCACTCCACACGGGAGTGTTATTTTCCGATAGATATTTTAGGAAGTGATAACTGCATACTACTTCACATTATATGATAAAGTACCCAGTTGCTCCACATGCCTCAAAAGCATTCAATATTCTACTAAACTCCCCAAGTACCCTCTAATTGAATTAATCCTATGGCGGAATACAATGCAAAACTTTTAGGTAAGGTTACAAAACTAATTTCAGGTTCGCTAAGAAATGTCGTCTTGTTCTTGTATTCTTTGCTATATTATGAGCAATTTGCCTTCTCAGTGTGCTTAGCGTACCTCATTAATTCCAAAAATATGTACGATAAACAAAGTGTCTATGCGTATAGGGAATGCATGGGTAGGGTCTGCATGGGTTAAGTGAGTGTCATTATTGTTTTATAAAACACACATCACGTAATTCATCCCAAGGGGAATTCCACAAAATTCGGCTGATTATGTATTCTTTGACACATTATCTTTTGGAAAACAATACTCCCTTCTGGAGTGGAATGCCCCTTTAGCAGACTATATTGTCTAATTTTTGCCCAGGATTTCTTCAGTCCCTTCAGCGCTCCAGCTGTTGCCACCCAGGCTGTCGACACAGCTCAAACACTCCTTCAGCAACAGGTAGGAGAGTTTCTCTAGAATTTCTTGTCTCTGTACTCTGTGTTGAAACTTCTTAGATTAAGTATATATCACCTGCTATCCTCAGAGTATTTACTTTTGAACAACACCCCAATACCTTTTTTCGGTTTAACTTAGCAATTCATTCCAATTCTCTTCTCTAAGTGAGTCGGACACTAAGAAACAAAGAGGTACAAACATGTTAGATGTAAGTGTAATCATTCTATTGAATTGATTATCCTATTTCAATTACTTTCCCTGACAATTACGCAGTAAGTAGCACATTTCACATTGTAGTGCCACATGTTTTCCATAGCTTTTTTACAGGTTTGTTAGTCAATTATTTTGGACTAACCATTGTTACTGAGCAGCAAAGCTTGCTTAATTTGCTGACTGTACTGTATTTTTTTGTGAGCTCACTAACTGTTTTACACTGCAGAAAGGGATAGTGGTCATGAAGTAAAAGAAATTCTGGGTTCAAAACTAGGATCAAAGTTTATTCATTGCCTGCCTTGTTAAAATGGGAGGAGCAAAGAAAATTGCTGCCTTCCATTTTACTAGTGTCTGCCATACATCATGCTGATAGTGTTTCATGCTTGCCTCCCATTCATGCCTTCTGTGATATCTGTGTGTACATTTCTGTACGACCTTGTGACGACCTCAGGCCGAGGAGATGGGCACGACTTTGGGGGTGGTCACACCCTCCGTCGACGACACCGTAAGACAAACAGAACACTTTTCACAGATTTGGGTGATGGTTTGCTGGTGATCGGTCCTGAATTCTGAATCTTTTTTCATCACTTTTGCGCAAAATTGCACAAACGTGTTTTTTTTTTAAATTAGTAGTAAGCATTTTCAAAACTACTTAAATACATGAAAATGATTTTTAAAGCTTAACACGAATGCTAAAGGAAAATGATTTTTAAAGCCTAATATGAATGCTGAAGGATGTTGTAAATGTAAACAAGTATCAATGTATGAACAATGAAATCAGAGGCTTGACAAAGGGTTCCTTGAAAATCTATGATCGTTAATGCTGTTGCCCAAAACCCCTCAGCAGACTCCACTTGCAATGCTTTGTGGTACAAATTGTCACAAATCACATTTTACCAATAATGCAGTGATTCAAAATTCATGCATGAGTGTTTCCAAATTGAATGTAACAATTAAACATACCAGATGAAACATTTTCCTTGATTTTTAAAAGTATCAACTTTCACAGGACTTATCTTTTTCCAGAACGGAAAATAATCGTTATGATGCTTGATATGAATTGAAGCAAAATTTGCTTCAAGAATTCGAATTCTAGTCAGATCCTTTGCCACTAAAAATGAGTTAAGTGAAAGACCTAACTGAAAATTTTATGTTTTCAAAACCATACACAATTAATTTGTCCCTAAAGGTCAAAGATGTTGAGGATAGGGGTCACCGAGTGGGTCTACACATTGACATCCAGGCTCCCGTGGTCATCCTACCGGAAACGTCCACCTCTCCGGACGCCTTGCTGGCCCGGCTGGGTGACCTCAGCATCAGGAACAGCTTTGTTCTGGAAGAGAAAGTGCCTGTGGACAAAATCATCGTCAACCTGAGCTCCATGCAGGTTTCAAGGTAGGTACATGTGGTTCTGTCCATGGTGCTGAAACATGACCAATGCAGAATTGAGTAGTAGGCATCCTTCCATCTTTCCAGATGATGGTAGCCAACGGTTATCTTGTCTTTAGAAATCAAAGAATATTAGGTAATTGGCTCTTCGAATATTCGAATCTGTACTGCATCAAAGACGTCAGAAAGAGCTCCATGCAGGTTTTAAGGTAGGTAGTCCTGACCTTGGTGCTGAAAACATAACAGTTAGGTTCATTGGATATAAACCAATCTTTTCTTTGTGTTACAGGCTATAAACACACGTAATGTTGTTTCAGGGAGTCAAGAAGTTACTCAACCTTCTCCCTTTTGCCTTATTCTGTAACTAATAGAAAATTTAAAGAGCAAAAGGTTATCTTGTCTTTGAAAATAATAAAAAAAACTTTAAGTTTTGCAATATATCAAGCTATACTATACATTCAGTCAATGACAGACTCAATACAAACATTATTGAAGCTATTGTAACAGTCTGAGATTAAGTTTGTAAACCATCAGATATTTCAACCATGCAGTATCTGCTGTATATAATGAGTTACCACATCAAAGACTGAGACTGCCTGAAACATCTGACCATTGAAACTTCTTATGCCCTATCGGTAAGGTTTCGCTCTTGGGAAAGGCACTTAACACTTTTTTTACTTCACTCATGTGTAAATGAGTACTACCTAGTGCCATCCCTTTGGATAAGACCTTAAATGGAGGTCATGTGTTTGGGAGAGTGGCACATCAAGCACATTAAATAACACTCCCGTCTTCACACTTATTAAATATAATATTGGTCCTTCCTGGTGTGAGTGGATCAAAACTTACAGTCTTGTCTCTGGGTTGACATCTTGAAAAGGACAAATTTTTGGACTGTCTATAGATTCCCTCAAAAACTTGATGTGAAAATTTTTATTGACGTACTATTGTTTAATTTTCAGAGCCAAGTTTGGAGACCAGCAGGCTCTGAGTGCTCAGCGCCTGCTACTGGAGCCGGTTGGTCTCCATGTGGAGGTCTGCAGACTACTGCGGGTGGGGAACAATGGTCTGCCTCAGATCAGCATTTCAGGAAAACTGGAGAACTTTAAGGTACTAAATACAGCATGCTTGGTCATTATAAGTCACTAACATTGCAGACTCCACAATCACATTCACATTCTTTCTGTATCAATCATTGTACTTTCCAAGTATAGTTATCCCAGCCTGTCTAGCATATCTATTATTAGAGTGATATAGTACTTTGAAGATGGAATAACTAATTTTGTAAGAACATGGCAATTTTATTTATTGTGCAGCATAAAATATTGAGTCTCTTTGTAGATCACCTTTATTTAGTGATATGGTAATCAATGACATTGTGTTTTTGAGACACTTTGTTGGTCACCAATCATCATCTTTCTTTAGGCCATTTGTTGGTGTGCTTTAAAATGTTGTGGTTTGGTAATCAATTGCATTATTTTCTGAGGACTTTTATCAGTCACCTTTGCAACTTAATGATTTGGTTGTCAGTAACATTGTTTTCTTTTGTCACAGATACACCTTGGTCAACCTGATCTAAAAACAATCTTTGCAATACTATCAGGAGAGGAGGAGAATGAAGGTAACTCTGCCATATTCATATAACAGTTTTGTTATGACTGCATTATTACAACATTATAGATAAATGTATAGCAAGGACTATACCAAAGCATCGCTGTTCTTAAGATATATCCTGATGTTTAATTTTGTATCTTCAGTTTTTAAAAGGTCCATTGGAATGATTTTCAGAAACCTTTAAATTGAACATTTTCCGCCAAAATATAACAAAACTACCTAGTCCACATCACATGTTCTTGTACAATGTAACAAATTCTGCCATGAAATCTTTAAAAACGTGCTAGTTTTCAAATATATAAAAGAAAAGTCTTAGAATAGATATTTCCTAAGTATGTTAAACTGAATGGTATAATTGTGTATTCTTAACAGGCATTGTGGAAGTTGACACCACTGAACAACAGGAGGAGGAAGAGGACCCAGAAGGTAACAATGATAATCCACAGCAGTCAGGCACTCAAGAAGCTCCACAAGAGACGGCCCAAAGTCCCATCATCAGGACCAAGCTGACCTTGAACTTTGACATGGATGGTATGGACCTCATTCTGTACAAGCCCAGCAACATGGAGTCCATCTTCTACTCTTTGGACCAAGATGGCTTCTCGCATTTCCAACTCCACGGGATTTCGATGGACGTCGAGACTAGGGACGACAACACGATAGAAGCGAGTTTCTTCCTTCAAATGGTCATGCTTGACGACATCAGACCCAAGTCACCTCTTGCTGTTAGAAAGATGATCTACCATTACAACAAGCAGGGCACGTCCAACGACGCCATTGAGGAAACGCAGTCGGAAAATGACAACACGGAAGATAAGGAAAATGGGAACATACCGCCAGTCGTGCTGACAACGATGGATGTTGTGGACGCTGCGTCAGCTCTGAAGTTACACAAACCGCTCGTAAAGATGACATACAAACAGGATAAAGATAGCCAGGACATTGATATTACTTTGGAAGGACTCCGAATCAACTTGTGTATACCGTACTTGCTTGCTGTGGCAGAGTTCTTTGCAGCTGGCAACACCAGTCAAGACGACAGCAAAGAAAGGTAAACATCTTAGAATGATATGAACATTGATAACACACCCACTTGAGACAGAATAGCCTTTCTTTGTTTCATATTAAGATTTTTTGCAAGAAATGATTCTGTTTCAATTATTTGCTGCTTTTCAGCTAACTTGTCACATCATTTGTAAATAGTTGCCATGTCATTCTGTTACTACTTCATCATTATGGATTTTTCTCTTTAATGTGGCCATGCAATTTACATCCATTTTCAAAAGCTTGTTGCAAAATAAACATTATCATAAATGTAACAT
Source organism: Branchiostoma floridae x Branchiostoma belcheri (assembly GCA_019207045.1). Taxonomy (NCBI): domain Eukaryota; kingdom Metazoa; phylum Chordata; class Leptocardii; order Amphioxiformes; family Branchiostomatidae; genus Branchiostoma; species Branchiostoma floridae x Branchiostoma belcheri. The sequence goes on along the minus strand of CM033033.1, from coordinate 20,682,596 downwards.
AATCATTCTGTGATAAAGAAATGTCAATATATAGATGTGTCATGTACATCAAGAATTTCAAACTTATTCAGTACACTACCTTATTTTGTGCCAATTTTACAGAAGCAACCCAGCAGAAGGGAGAAGTGAACCATCCCCTCCTTCAGCCTCTCCCCCTCCCACCCCAACAACTCAGAATGCACAGCCAGGAAGAACATTCAAGGCGGTTGGGCATCTCTCCAAACCAGAGATTGTGCTTTTTGCGTACCCGTCAAGCAAGGAGAGCCGAATCCTTGTACTCAGAACTGAGATTGACTTCAGCTACGAGAGGAACTCTCTTACGGACAGCTTCAGCGCAGACGTTAGCCAACTCGAGGTCTTCTCCTCTCTGTACTCCACTCTTATTCTTCCTGAAGGAAGCTGTAGCGTTCTCAGACCTTGCAACATCAAGTTCGAACGGACGGTTACCTCGCCCGATAAAGCAGAGAGGCTGTCCGCGGAACTTGGAAACATCAATGTACACATCTCGCCAACGGTACTTCACATCGTCATGGCAGTACTACGCTCGTGGAACGCCGGTCAAGTCTTGGCGGAGTCAGATGAACCAATGAAGAAAGAGCCGCTGACTGATCTATGGAGCCCCAAGGCTGTTTTGCCAAGTAAGTTCAGGAAAAAGAGGAAAACTGAAACTGGACATGGCGGCACTACAGTGATGAACAAGACACCTCCCCAGAAGTTTGTGATTGACATGGACAGTATTCTGTTTGTGTTGGAGTTGGAGGTCGGCGAAACGTACATGCCATCGCTGTGCGTTAAGAGTGGGGTTGAAGCTGTGATGTGTGACTGGTCTTCACAGGTGGGTGCTGAAAATGATTTGATTTACTTGCAATAATGTTGTGAGTATGCACTTCAGTTCTTTAAACACTAAATAATAATGCTTGCTTTTCACTACTCTGCTGATCATACCAGATGAATTGCAATTCTTCATTTATTTTTTCACTACTCTGCCGATCATACCAGATGAATTGATTCTAACATAAGTAAATAGTTTTTTTTTTACATGGAGACAATGGGTTCTAGTTCTAATTATGGTTTTATAGCAGGGTTCTAGCCAGTGTCCTTCCTCTGACAGAATTTTGATGCTGGGGATGGATTTTGCTCTTGTCAGCATGTAAAGATATTAATTGAACCAAGCTGATTCTACCAGTAAAATTTGGCCCTCCTTGGGGTAACCTATATTTGTTGTTTTTAAAAATAGTATGATTTAGTTACGAAGTCCACAGGTGGCGGATTAAAACTGCCTGTCAGTACCATCCGTTGCCTTAATACCCCAAAATACCCAATTTTTGAAAATTTCAAATTTATCCATTATCCCGCAGATAATGCCAACTTAGTGTTAGATTATGTAACTGAATCAGAATTTGGCTTCCTATAAGTAACGGAATGTTCCCCTAATCAGATGCGGATGAAGGCAGATGTCCACCTGGAGGCAACATTCCACAACGAGAAGCTTGGCGTGTGGGAACCACTGATAGAGCCTGTCATGGAGAAAAATGGGGCATACAGGCCGTGGGATATCTGTTTCAAGGTCTGGGAAAGCTTTATTTGTCTTCTTGTTTGGGAACTTAATCACCTATAACAACAATTTGAAAGTATTGTTTTGCTCTTGACTTTTTTATGTTAAAATGAGGTAAATACATTTAGTTTGTAGCTGTCAGTTTTTGAAAATGGTACATACAGGCCATGGAATATCTGTTTCAAGGTCTGGGAATGCATTTTTTTATTCTTCATTTACAAATGTATCTTCATCATATGGCAAATACAAGTTTAGCAAAAACTGAATTTGCATGATTTTGTATGCGAGTAAAAAGCCCGAGTCAGCTTACAGATGTGCCCTATGTGGCAGGGACTGTCTTTCTTGTATAGGTCACTGTTTGGCTATAGTCAAATCTGTAGGGCTGATATCAAAAAGAATTTTACATGGCCAATTTTGACCAAAGGAGGCCATATGAAACTTTCATTACTTCAACTTCAAGTAGATGCGATCTTTATCTGTTTTCTAGATGTTGAATGCCCCAAGTAGGCATCTGTGCCCGACAATGTATGACTGTGAAGACTTCGGCAACATGAAGCCTGTTGACACGGTAGTGAGAACGGCCATGTACAGAGACGACAGTGACGAGTCTGAGACGAGTCCCGATGACACTGACAGCTTTGGAGACCGTGCGAGTCTGCTGGCAAGACGGCAGGGAAGTTTTCACAGAGGTGAGGTAGACTTTTTCATAATGCTAAGTTTTGGAGAGGATGCAAGCCTCGGGCAGATAACCTAAATTCTAAGGCTTTCAACAAGGATTGCAAGATCATTATCATAAATCTAAAAAAAATCAAATCTGTTTTAAGCAGCTCCACCTTCTTTCCCCCATTGAATGTTAGATGATATTATTCAGGTAACAAGAAATGTTAAAGTTTCTCAAACAACTGCATACTCTTTGTAACAATCGCAAATTTTACACAGCATTCACTATCCTTCAAGTCGGTGACTATCATTTGTTAGTGGCAAATAATAGCAGATGCTTTCTGAAACATGATGGTTAAACACGATGGTTACATAACAGTTACTCTTACATCACTGACGATGTTAAGCCATGGTCCACTTTTGATTGCACATGAAAAGAGCAATGATCCTGTTAAAAACTGAATGTATCATCTGTCTTCCCTGACATGACCATTGGAAGAATCTTCAATGAGCTAAAACTTGATGGAAATTAATTTTTTCTCTCTTTCTTTCTCCCCTAATATGATTTTGTTCCGGTTGTTAAACGAATCACTCCACAGATCAAGTTGACAGCATTAGGGGAGTGGCCAAACCTGTCAAACACGTTACCATGGAGACTGGCCCCGCCCACAAGCCAGATGCAGACAGAGGGGAAGATGATGAAGAGGAGGGATTCTGGGATACGATAGAAAATGCACTGCTGTTCTCCAGCAGCTCTGAGTCTGAGGGTGAAGAGGATGATGGGAAGGCACTTTTACCAAAGTAAGCTTTTGAGTGTTTATAGAGTTTCAATGATACCTTGAAATGCTGTTCATTAATTATTCAAATCAATTGATCCACCAGGACAACAGCATTACTTTCCTTTTCAGTAAGTTTCCCATCTAAGCTAAATTGTGCTTGATGACAGGAGCTTCAACTGTACATGTGTGTATATTAATACATGGCAGAGATACTTTGGCAGACAAGCGTTAATGCAGTTCAAAAACACAGTATAAAACATCTACAAGGTTCGGACAAGTTTCCTTTCATCTTTTTAGTCTTTACTGTGATGTATTTTGCACATTGACTTTGTTTTAATATTTGCGGTTGTCGAACCTATAGTACAATGTACTGTTGTGCTTCAAACTGCAACTCATTCTTTTGCTGTCTGTATGATTTCAGATTTGCCCCACCAGTTTCTGACTCCGACTCTGGAGACGAGGCAGACAATGAGTCAGTCACAAGTAAATCAATTGATGAAGGTAAAGTTGCAACAGTGTACTAGATCTTGTATCTCAGATAATCACATATTCATCATTGCCATTTGATGCTGTCGACTTCAGAACTGATGTGTATTGGTACTTAGTAAAGGTACACTACTGGCACTGTGCTTGACTAGAATTATACTCTATTGCATAACTTTGTTACTTCGTTTGTGACTAAGATGCAAACATTACACGCAGTCATTGAAGTCAGCGTCGTCTTTTCTTCAAGAAATTCGAAAGCATTGGGTTTTTGGTATGAAATATCTCAAGTCTAAATAAACATTTTGTTGGTTCAAAACTTTCCTTATAGGTAATTGTCTTTTAAGTTAAAAGATCATGACTTTTTGTTACTTTCAATTGTTGTATTCAGGTACAGAACAAGATCAGGTCAACATCTGTACCTGTACCTGTATCAGAAGATAGGTTTAGGTACATAATTTACCGTAATTACCCACTGTTACGACCCACCCCCACAGTTGATGCCCCCATACGAGATGAGGAAGAGGAAAAGATGGCAACATACCTCGTGCTGGACTCTGCTGACCTCCTGCAGATCACACTCACTCCTGAAGCTATTGGTGCCATCAAGGACATTGCAGAGGTACATGTAACACCTGTGTGAGACCTGTCCAGTATTTTACATTTGTGTGAGACCTACATGCTATATTGAGGTCCTCATATTTTTGTTGCCTACAAATGTAAAGAAAATGATAACCTTCTACATGTATGACAGATCTTAGACTTTAGATCCTCTCAGCGCTATAGAGTATTGGTCAGCAAATAGTATTCCCACAGAGTTTTGGTACCTGAACAAGATGAGCCAAAAGGCAATAACTGACAAGCTACTAAATATGATTTTGGAAATGGAAAGACATTTCAACAACATCCGTTGTTTTTTGTCTTTGACACTGGAGAAATCTTGTTGGAGAGAGCTTATATATATATATATAATCCTATCTGTGAATTGATATGCAAAAGAGATGTATTGTAGGTGATGGAAAATGGTAGATTAGGATCGGAGCCGTTAGCACTGGGTTTGCAATGTTTTTTGCATCTTTCTTTGTTCCGTTCTTCCAGATCACTTAGGTGTCACTGACAAAAACTAGTAGAGGCTAGTTGAAACATCTGTCAGTAACGTTTTCAAAATCATATCCAGTTGCTTGTCTAACTTCTTTTTGGCATAAACATGACAATTATTTTTCCCTTACAGGCCTTCTCAGCTGGACCATCCAAGCCCTTTAAAACAGGGAAACCAGAATTCCCCTCCGTGGAGATAGAGAACAAGCTTGGGTTCCACCTGACTGTTCATGTCCACCCTGATCTGCAGGTATGGATGTTACAAATCTTGATTTGCCACGTAAAAAAGATAAAATTTTACTTATGTCGATGAAGGTTAGACATCCAGGTAATAAGATATGCCAAAAAGCGGCCACTCAAGCAACTAGATATGATTTTCAAAATGGTCACATTTATGTTTCAACTAGCATCCACTAGTTTTCGTCAGTGACACTGAAGTGATCCAAAGACCAGTATCTTTTGGTCAAAAACTAGTGGATGTTAGCTGAAACATCGCAACTGTTTCCAAAAATCATATCCAGTTGCTTGGGTAACTGCTTTTTGGCATAAACATTTACTTCTTATACTCTCTCACACAGCAAGAAAATTGATTGGCAAACAAGTTTGCAGGCTCTACATGACATTTTTGGCTGTACTACATCCGGTGTTCCTTTGCGTCTAATGCATAGGTTAACTCCCAGGTAAAGGTGAAAGTAGCCATATACCTCACATCATAGTTTGCTTCACATACAGGAGTCACTTTTTATTCATATAATGTAGTCATCTAGATCTTTGATTTTTGTCTTGAATACTTAGACATCATTGTATTATTTGGCTCATAGCAAGACTTGATGAAACAAAAATTATTTCTAATTTTCTAATTAAGCTTGCAGCAAACATTCAATATAAATCTTAAGTTGTATTTTTTGGTACAATTGTACATTTTTTGTATTGTCACAGATAGAAGAGGTGAAAAGTGAAACCATCACCATCCTCCATGAGGAAAAGACAACAGAGGAAGAAGATGAGGAGGGAGACACTGTTGACTGCTTTAAGAACCCATTTAGGTCTAGGTAAGTTCAAACAATTCTGAACATTCTTACAGACACATGGAATATGAAGGAAAACCCAAACAAAATTGCATAATGTATTCAGGACTCCTATGTTTAGACAGCCTACTAGAGGTTTTGACTGACCCCCCCCCCTAAAAAATTTTTAAAATATGACAGATCACTAAATAAATTGGATAGACAAAGAAGACATTTCTTTATGTTCTTTATTTATATCTTGAATTATATTCCGATTGATAAAACCAAGGGTAACTGTTACACAAATCTTGAGTTAGTCGTTGCCCACGGATTGCCATCTAGTGGAATATTTGAATGCAAAGGAGACCATAAGATCTGACATTTCTTACATTTTACAGTTTACATAGCGAGTAAACATGACATTTTGTATAAATTAAATACGATTTCAGGGGGTATGTTGCATAATACTTGTTCAGGGTGTATGAATTTTGCAAAGTTTAAATACGCCGACGCAATGTCTAGCAATCATGGAGTGATAACGTTATCAAGGTCAAGGTAAAATGGAACAATCAGATTTATGCTAACTTTCTTGTAGTATTTGTAATTTTGTTTTTACATAGAAATTAAACCGTACGTACTATACCTGAAAAACGTTGTATGCAAGTTGAACCATAGTTTTTTTTAACCAATTTTTACTCTAGTTGTCAGAGTGAAAATATAATAAGATCAGATACAATAATATTGTAGTTCTGCACAAATCAAGTCTCTTATTCCTCAGTTATGTTTTTATTATGATTTTGTATCACTCAACATTGTGCCTTATGTTTGAAAATACAGTTAGCTCTTTGTTTTGTTTGTTGTTTTGCTGATTGCATGTTCCGTAACATTCCTTGTTACCAGCAACCCCCCACAAGCCATGCCTCCCGATCCCACCATGGAAGCCCTAGGTTTTCCTGCAACCCCTGGTGATAGCCAGCTGCTGCCATTTGGCCCTCCCCAACCACATGTATTGTAAGCATGGAATGTACAATGTAGTCAGTCAGGACTTGTACAACATGGAAAATGCCATATTGATTTTATTCAGGAAAACATACATTCTGTAAATGCATTTAAGGAATTTTCAGAAAACCAAAGCTTTATTTGTTCAGCCAAAAAGCAATTACTCAAGCAACTGGATATGATTTGGAAATGGACAGACGTTTCAACAGGCATCCACCAGTTTTCGTCAGAGACACTGAAGTGATCTGGGAGAAACAGGTCTTTTATACCGTTTCCAAATCATATCTTGTTGCTTGAGTAATTGCTTTATGGCATATCTTATTACCTGGATGTCTAACCTTTATCGACGTCATTTGTTTAGCGTTCTTGGAAAAAAAGCATTTCCTTCAAGATGCAAAGAAGGTTACTTCACTTTGAAAATTTATTGTATCATTTAATTTTCTCAAGTTTGACATCAAAGTTTATGTAAAATCTCTTAAAGCAGTCAAGTTAAAATACCTGTACTTGCAGAGGTAAAACTTTGACAGAAATGTACCAAAAACTTTGTAATATCTCTATTCAGGTCTGAATTCAAAGAAACCGGTTGTACAAGCCCTGGAATTTGTGTGGAAATGAAACAGTGCCGTGGTGGTTTGGTTTAAACGCTTTCACTTCCCCTCAATGTTCATCCACTTCAGCTCCTCTTCATAGTTTTAGATTTGCCTTCTAATATTGAAAGGCATAGCCACAGTGCACTAGAGATTGTAAAAGCATAATGCTTTAACCCTTTGTACCACTAACATGCCTTGCCTATATTGCTTGCTATGGTAGCACACATTTTCAATGGTGCACATCTCATCAACACTCCAGCACTTTGCTAACTTGCTAATTGAGTACTCGAGTTGGTAGTTGTGTATCAATTCTACATTTGTTACACTATCATTTTATATATAATAGTAGTAGTTAATGTTGTTGCATTTTCTTATCATACCAATATCAAGTGTAAGGCATTACCATACAATAGATACTTGTAACCATTATTTCTAAGATAGCATGTTCAATATGGTCACATGATGAAAATACCTCACAAGTTTTAAATTTTATTACTGCATCATTCCCATTGGGTCTTTAGAATATACACATACTATAGTAACATACAAAATGCATTTTACAATATGTAAAGGGAAAATAGTGTGCGGATTCACAATATTTTACTTTGAGATATAGTTGTGCAATATTGCTATTTGAAATTCACTTTTTAAAAACTTTTTACTGTACTTTCCATCTGAGAGAATCATGATTATCAACTTTGCAACTGCTAACAAACTTGAGTTGTACAAACTTGTTCTCCAAGATAAAGAAAATCCTTGTAAGGTCTTTGCCAATGCAGTTGAACTAGTACCTACTAATAGTGTTACTAAAAAGAAAAAGCTTTATTTGGCACTTCCTAAAGGTACTTCATCCATGAAGCATGCTCTAACTTGTATATTTTTTTACAGGAAACCAAGCCACAGTAGCAGCAAACTAGCCTCAGCCTTTGCCAATGTTGGAAACTTGGCCCTTCTGTCAGGTGCCTTTGTCTACAATGTTGGTCTTCAGAAGAACCAGCCAGTTAAGACCAAGGACCACATCAAACTTGAGGTCAGACTCTTAAAGGCAACCTAAGCAATATCACATTGTTAAAAGTGGAAATACAATGTATTCTGAGTAAGGCAGTCTGTATAATATTGACATCTAATGCACTATTTTAGCACATTTACATCATTATTTCACAAATTGAGCCATTAAAAACAGCGCGGGAATGAGTTGCACAAGGATTCCAGATCAAGTCCTTATTTTTTGGGGGTACAATAATAAGGAATATCTTCGTGTAACTTGTCTCTGGGCTGTTTTTAACCGCTTAAAGTATCAAATTATGATGTAAATGTGAGAATACAGTGCAGTAGATGTCAATATCATGCAGATTGCCTAATTTGGAATATTTCCACTTTGATGCTGTAATATTGCTTAGGTTGCCTTTAACCATTATGATACCAGTTCAATCTTCTTCTTGTAATGTTGGAGGAGTAATGGCTCTTGTAACCAACTAGGCCCTCCTCCATCATACATATCAGATTCGGTCTGTTCATTTGCAATATTTCTCTGAAATGAAAGCCATTTGAGTTCAGTCAGTTTTATTCTGTTGGTTATTGTGCAAATAAGTCAAACCTTTACTCACAATCATAGTTTCATTTAGCTTCTTGGCAGTAGGAGGTTTTTGAGGTTGCTTCAAGTTGGTGGTGGAAACAATGGGAGTAAAGTTATTCATTCAAAGGAAACACATTTGTGACATCCATAATTTACACAAGCAAGTGTTTTAAGACTTTACAGTATCTGGATGACCCATTTCATTTTTTGTTTCCTGTAGGTTCCAGGTTTCGACCCTCTGCAGATTTCCTGTAGACGTGCAGGATCCTTCATTCACCAGCTGACTCCCAGCAAGGTAGGAATAACAAACTAACAAATAAAAGGACACAAGCCTGGGGTTTTGGGGTGTATTTACTCCAAAATGTGTTTTTAAATTCTATCATCTTTGGCTTTTATTATCTGATAACCTTCTGCGTAGTAGTTGACGTAGTTGTTTTTCATGGAAACTCATCAATTTTTGTCGGTAGTAATCATAGTACAAAGCTTAACTTTCTTCCATCACAAAGGTACACAGATCAAATTTTCAACAAATACTGTCGCATTCTTTAGGATCAAAACTGATAACCAATCATTTCAGAAAGTAAACTCGTGAGAGTTACTGGTACGCGTAATCTTGCAGATACGAGACATCAGCAATTTGTCAAAGCAAGTAGAAATCGCATCTGCTCAGTGATGGCTTGAGTGCCCTTATGTTGTTTTATCATGATTGGTTTGCTTTGGTCCGTTTTTTAAGGCTAGCCTTCTGGTGAACTAGCAGTGTACCTACTAGGTACATGCCCAATGTTTACACTGTTTATCCCATACATGTACAGAAGAAGGCCTACAGTGTTGTCTGTGATGTTGAGATCAACCATGGAAGGAGGAGAATCACTCTCAGGTCACCACTACTGGTATGGTTTAAACCCCTCACAACTAACCTCTGCTGTAACCAATTAGAATTTGTCACAAATGTAGGTCCTTAGCAGATGAAAGGATATTGGTATTCTGACTAGTTTATTCTACCTTTTTATTATATTCAATTTCACAGAAGGGAAACATATTTTCTCTGCTACAATTCATTGTCTTACTATTCTCCAAATACGTAAGTCAACGGACTAGACAGCTGAAACAGTGGCTACACCATGTGGTGTTTCATTACATAGTCTAGTAAGTGGTAGGACAGAGCTGGAGAGGCTGGTCACTAGATATGATTGTGTTTGCTAAAGAATAATCAGAGCAGTAGTTTACTGGGCTAGACCATGTGGAAGTAAACAGTAGATATGCAAATGCAATTATGCAAATGTTACCTTGATAGTTTTGTTAAAGTTGTTAAAGGTCATACTTTCCCTAGTACTTGTTTTGAGATTTGACTTTTTCATGTCTATCTTAGGTCAGCAACCAGCTTCCGGTATCCATGGTGATGACCTGTGACCTGTCCCTCCTCCCTGATGCAGAGGATGGTTGCTATGAGACTGACGACAACAAACGAGCCCTGCTTGGTACTGTTACACCTGGCCAGACTTGTCCAGTACCCCTGTTTGCTGCTTACCAAGCTGCATTGGAAATCAGGCCCAAAGGAACAGAGTAAGGCAGCATATTATTTTCGATTGTTTGTTTTGAATGGCAGATGAATCACCTTTTTATGCAAGACACCTGGTGAGTTATGTATGGTAAGACAAGCTACATAAGACCACTGATACCAGAAAGGACCCTTTTCTTTCATACATGTGATGGGATCTTAAATGCGCTCAAGATGTAGCACTCCTCAAACAAGTCACCTCTGGCTTCCTCAAACAAGTCACCTCTGGCTTAATAATTCTATCAGGGTCACCGATTTTTACATGAGTTGATTGAGTAAATAGGTCTTAAGTTCCTTTCTGTTGCCTGCTAGAAATTTGAGCCAAAAACCTTTGGGTTCTAAGTCAGCAAACCTAACTACAGGACAATCTTGCTGTTATTGTATTTAAAGTGGGCAAGGCGGATGGAAACCGATTTTCAGATTATGCTTGTCAGGAAATTCATAGCTAGGATGGTAAAGGGAGGAACATTAATACACTATCACTACAATGAAGAGCGATGATTTGATATAATGATAGATGTTTATGTTTCCTTTTTTGAAATCTATACAGTCACCCTTCTCTATCCTTGGTGCTGAAAGTGAAAGAGTTGTTATTACAGAATTGTACCCAAATATCCTGGGCTATAAACAGTCATTGAATTTGAGATCAAGATCCTCATCACACATTAAATTGATATTGTCTAGCATGTGCAAATATGCACAAAAAACTGTCAATTGCTAGTGTTGAGTATATACCCATAGCACATATTAATATCAACTATGGTCACTTTCCATGGTGCTGAAAAATCAGTGCCTATTAACTGGTGATATCACTAGTTTCTAACTCTACCAATTTGAAAGCACTTTAAACATCATCCAATTTTTCAACTCCAAGAAAAAAAGGAGGTTGTTTCGGTCTGTTTGTTTGTCTTGGTGTGTGTTCAGGTTATTCTTGCTGGCCCAGTTCCAAATTTGTTCCCAGGCTGAGTTATGTTTCAAGACTGGCAGGATGGCAAGGTTGAGCTGGCATGCATCCAGATTTATTTTATTTGGCTGATAGGACATGAACAGTGGCACATGGACAAAAAGTCAGGAACCAAATTCACCATGTGCCCAAGAGTACTGCATGTGAAGTGTGAATCGGGAATGGTTGTGTTATTTTGTAAAGATACAAAAACTCAAGATATGAGATCTTTTATTTCTTGTTTTTCAGGTATGTTGCTCCTGAGGAGTCTTTGAATTGGCAGGATGTAGCCAGTAAGAAGGCAGTGCAGACTATCGCATGTCAACCAGAGGAGTCAGGGGCAGCCATGTTTTTCTACAATGTTACATGGGAAGCCTCTCCCATAAGAAGGGTGGTTCAAAGGAACATGAGCAGTTCTCCATATGGTACCCTGTGTCTCTATTCACCAGTGGTGCTTCACAACTATCTTCCTTATGAGGCAAGTATCAATTAGAATTGAAGCATGTGATAATAACCCCGCTGTGTGTAAACATGTGTGTATGGCGGCTTTGAATAGGTGTCCTTTGAGACCTGTTCCGCCATACCCTCCATTGCCATTGTATATGGAGAATCCTAATGAATAAGTAAAGTAAATAAGTATAAACTGTTTAATGGGCTGTGTATTGTGTAGATATCTTGATGATATGTTTCTTGTGGTCTAGAGGCTTTTGCATGTTTTCTTCTTCTGTATTGATTTGTTTTTGTAAGATTTTGTTTGTTATTGTCCAGAGTGTTCATTGAGATCTATTAGTTCTGTCAAAATTGTGCTCATTCTGAATCATTTAATGCAAATGCTAAAGAACCATTTTTAGATTTACCATAATACTTTGTGTAAGGCAGATCTAGCATGATTTTGTGCTAATAGCTGGTGGTTGTTTTTCTATCACGACACATATCTGATGATGATGATCACGTTAATGATGACAGTAGCAATGATGATGATCCTTGCGTTGGTGATAATGATGTCGATGCCAATGATGATTATGTGACAGTGACAATGATGTAGATGCCGACAATAAAATGTACAGGGCTCGAAATACTACCTGCATATGCAGGTTAGTGCAGGTATTTCTGGTGTTTACCTGCACCTAACCTACAATATACTGGGTTTTATGCATAACGGTCATATGATGTAGGTGTATTTGGATTGTTTTTAGCTGCATTGACTGTTAGTGTTACCATCTATAGAATATAGAAGAAAAAGTAGCAATGGTTTCTAAACAATTTTAGTATGATCCATACTTCTTAAATTCAGAGTGGTGCAGGTAAAAGTTGTCTGCTTCAGGTAATTTTCAATGTTACCTACACCAGTGCCGGTATGCAGGAAAAAGTATTTCGAACCCTGATGTAGAATTACAAACAAGAAAGCTTCTGAAAAAAGCTGGCCGGTGCGTATTTTGGAAAAAGCCTGGATGTTAAACAAAATCACATGAAAAATAGTTTTTAAGCATCAAATTACTGAATTGATCTGTCTTCTATTAAAAAAAATATTACATGAGATTTGTCTAACAAAGAAAAAAAAATTGTTACAAGTGGGGTTTGAACCCAGGATCCATGGCTGCAGAATCTGCACCCAGCGCCTTAGACCGCTTGGCCATGCTGACTCTAATACGCAATCAGTTGTATAGAAGGGCTATTAGAAGGGTTTGGTTAATTGACCGATCCATGCATCCATGCATGCATCCATGCAAACCAAACGAATGGTTGAAAGAACCGCTTCTCCCATCTCAAAGCCGGTGCTATGCACCGGCAAAAAAAAGATGAAGATAGATATGCTTAACTTATGTATTCCCACAGGTTAATTATACAATAGGGGACCGACCAGAAGTGACCCTGTCTGCCGGGGTCAGTGTCCCCTCCTGTAGTCTGGACATGGAGAAGAACCACAAAGTGGATGTCCACCTGAGGGGCTACCAGGGGCTGGACTGGTCAGGGACCTTCTACATCTCTCTGGACATGGATGAATATGAGATGGTAAGAAACTGCAATGGATGAATTGATGGGTGACTGAGAAACTGGCCAAACAAGTATTTAGTGAGTGAATGAATCTAAAGATGGACTAGAAATGGACCAAAAGCAGTTCTGTAAAGCCGTGTCCTGACAAAAATTCTGACATTAATGAACTTTACATCCTCCTTACGCCCGGTCCCCGGCGGCATTAGCCTATGGGGCCCTGCTATCTCATGCCCTATCAGTGGTTATTATGATTGTCGCCACAAACCAGCTGTCAACCAATCAGAGAATAGGCTTTTCTTGGGCTTTTTGTTGTCCCAAGCTGTCTCGCAAAGGCCGCTGGGAAGCTATCAGCCAATCATGTTACGTATTACATGGCTCCTACGCCCGATCCCCAACGGCTGACTGCCCATATAAGGACAAGCTCATTAATATTTATAAGTAGGGCGGTCCCTAACTGGTCTGAGTGAACAAGATAGCAGAGGTAAACACAAGGCGTTTTGACACGACTGTGGTCCCTCTGCGTAGGAGAATGGAACTTTATTGCTCAACAATTGCACAAGGTACAATGTATTGCAATCAATAACAACTACTAGCAGATAACCAACATTCACTTGTTTCTTTGGCTTATGTTTCTTTTGTAACAGTTAATTACATCAAATAATAGTATAGACTATTTGGTTTCAAAATTCTTCATGCACCAGATGGCTCATAGGATTCTCTGTTTTGATAGCCCTTGGACCACACAACTTATTTTGCAATCTCTACAGCAGGTTGGCTAGTCCACCGGAAGTGCATGTACATGTAACGCTAGTTCACCTTTATCTGCGGGGTAACCTATATCCGTTGCTTTCAAAATCAGGGTATTTAGGGCTATCATGCTGACAAAATATGAGTTCAAACTGCTATACTTTGAAAATATTACAATTTGAAACAACCGTCCGTCGACTTGATATTACTAAATGCGCTGTTTTGAAAAACAACAGATATAGGTTACCCCACAGATAAAGGTGAACTAACGTTATGTTCAACTACCATTCTACCAGTCTCATGAGAAAAATATTGCACAATGCTAACTTGAGCTCCATATTACTTTCAAAAATTTTCTTCCAGGTTGTCATGGAGACCACAGATGTGAAGGGAGAGAAGAAACAGATGGCGCTGGGAGTGCACACCACTGTCGGGGGCAGCCGGGATGTCTTCCTGTACGCACCGTACTGGCTGGTCAACAAAACAGCTCTGCCTGTGGAGTTCAGGGTGAGAAGGTCATGGTTCATGTGTAAAAAACTATAGGGTCATACAATGTAGGTCAGAGGTCAGCAAAACAGCTCTACCTGTGGAGTTCAGGGTGAGGAGGTCATGTGTAAAAAACTATAGGGTCATACAATGTAGGTCAGAGGTCAGTAAAACAGCTCTACCTGTGGAGTTCAGGGTGAGGAGGTCATAGTTTTAAAAAAATGTGTAAAAAGACTAAAGTGTTGTACAATGTAGTTCAGAGTTCAGCAGTACAGTGCTCTGTGTGGACTTCAGGATCAGAAGGTCATAGTTCATGTCTAAAAAACTTTAAGGTCATATGATGTAGTTCAGAGTTCAGCAGTACCTTGTTCACTGTGGAGTTCAGAGTAAGGTCATTGTTCATCGGGAGGAAATTTCAGGTCATAGTTCAGAAGAACATTAGTCCAAGGGTCACAGTTCAGGGGTAGGATTAATTCCTAGGGTTATAGTTCAGTGCAAGAAAAGTCTCAGATCATAGTTCAGAGGTAGAAGAGTCCTATTGTTATAGTTCAGAGGTAAAGCCTTTCAGCCAAATTTCAGAGGTTTTAACATGACTTGTTTACTTCTGACTTTTAAAGTCTTTGGATATCTGATCAGAATTCCTCTTTGTATACTATATTATGTTACTGTAATTCTTGATTTTTTCAATGTTCACGGTTTTCACGGTGACAACTGCAACATGAACTTATCATTACCGATAACAAATAATTTGACTTAGTGACAATAACAAATAATTCATTCACTGTGAACATTTAGTTCCGAGAACAAGTTAAATTTTCTCAGACCGTGAAAGTTTGGTACCGAGAAGACAAAGTGAATTACAGACTGAGTATATTATATCCGATTGAAAGCTCATCTGTGTTGGTAAATTCCATATTGAAAAAGTTTAAACTTTTTAAACCTGAAGAAGGTCGGAGTGCTTGACCGAAAATTTATGGTGAGTCCCTTCTTTGTGTTGGAACAAAGTTTAAACTTTTTCAATATACAGTATATTATCATTAGTACAAATTCTGAAGTTGCCCATGGGCAACTATAGCTCTCTCAGACTGATACGAATCACATGTTCTCTTACTTACAGGGTGCAGGGAGCAGCACTGTTTATCAGGGCAACACCACCAACGATCCTGCTCTATTCAGTTTCCACAGGCACAGGAGAAAGAAGGTGAGCACAGGATTTGGAAACACCAGATTCATTTTAGCAGGCAGAAAATTCATGAGAAAATCATGCATATTTTTTATATTGGTTGAACCTGTCTAAAGCAAGAATAAATAACGTGAAATAATACCAAAGTCAGTGAAGCCTTACTTTCAATTACTATTTTCTTGAAGCATTAAATTTATGGCAGTTATTTTGCTTCCTTGAACAATTGTCTATGAGCTTCATATTGATTTAAGTGGCAAAGGGAAAAGTATTTCATTCTCTTCAGAATATATTTAGGATTTTATTTCCAGTAGGTTTGTTATAGCTTCATCCAAAAACTTTGTAACAATTGTGTAACTACAGTATGCCAATACAAGTTTGACAACAACAACAAAATAATGTCTTTTCAACTTTACCAACTTGGACTTAAGATTTAGCATCTAGCATCTTATAGACGAAAAACATTTGCTTGAAAAAAACAAAAGAGAAACTACATTTAAAGAATTTTTATAATAAATCTTAGTGTTAAAGTTAGAATCTTGCTCTCTGGATTAGTTTAAATCAATTGTGTTTCCCTTTTGTCCCCCTAGTCATGGACAATGCTTCTCTGCCACTCGGCCAGAAAGAGAGAAACCCATAACGTGGTAGAACATCCCAGAACTTTCACTAACACACTAACTACTGTCTTTCTCTGAGTTGTCACTTGTTTGATGTCTTGTGTGATGTCTCAGTTTTGACTGGTTTGATGCCATAACACATTTATAATTTTTTTCTAAATTCTTGCTTGTTTGATACCTTGTATGTCCCTAAGATTTGACTTGTTTGATGCTCTAGCACTATAATTTGATCCGGTTGTACTCTGGTGTGTTCTTGCCTGTTTGATACCTTGTCTTTTAGTTTGATTTTTGGATGCAATAACACATTGCACCAAGTGTCTGTCTCTGAGTTTTCTCTAGCTTGATACCTTGTGTTTCTCTCAGTTTTGACATGTTGCTGCTCTAACACATTAATTTAATGCTCTGTCTTTCTCTGTGTGCTTGCTTGATACCTTGTGTGTTCACGGTTTTGATGTGTTGGACCAGCTGCTTTAGGACATTAATGTTGAATTTCCCTGAGCTATTCTGTGTTACCTTGCTTGTGTGCCTTGTGTATTTGTCTATCACCTTTGGCTTTTTTATCCTCTCTGTGTATTTACAGCGGCGCTCCCGAAATACGCGTCAACTTGCGCGAAACGTCCTCCGAAATTTCGCAGTGCGTTACGCATTCTTTCGCAGCGCGTTCTGCGAAATTTCGCAAGACGTTGCGCAGTCTTTCGCAGTGCGTTCTGCGAAATTTCGCAAGGCATTCTGCGAAGTTACGCAGCGAGTTTCGCGAAAAGCAGGAGCCTAACGCAAATTCCTACTGCGTAATTCTGCGAAACTTCCGTAGAAACACGCCGCATTCATATGCAGACCGCCCGCGAGGTGGGCGGAGAAATATCACGGTTTGTTTACCTTTCCTTTGAAGCCGGCGCGCCAAAGGCAAAGTACATATACGAGTACATGTACATACCGGACGGGGTAGTCGCTTCTCACAAATCTACTAGCCTCTACCTTTTGTTGTCATGTACCAAATTCAATGAAAGTCACACAAAATGAACAAAAATGCTATTAGTAATACTGCTATAAAATTACCACAGGCCTGTGTCCTTGGTAAAGTTAATAAAATACAACGTAAAAATGTACTTTTGGTTTGCAATGCCACCCTATTCATGATTAGCCACGCCGTCATGGTGACAAATTTTGTGCCTTAGAACTTCCCTATCTTGTCAATATCTGCGTACCAACATGTGTCAGTATTTTCCTCATATTTTACCACAGAAAAGTTACGGGAAAGTTTTTTTTTTCTTCCATAATTTGGAACGCTCTGAGAAACAGCCGGGGAGACTTCTATATTCGGCTATCCTCGTTTCACATTCGGCGGGGGGTGATTCGCTTCATCTCGGCAAGGAGGTTGAAAAAGGAATCGTCGTCAGCAAATGGTGTGCTTGGAGTTCTCACGAGATAAAACGATCTTCGTTGACAATGTTCGGTGTGCTTACATTTACAAGGAGGAAAGACGACGGGGGCACTTCCGTGTAAAGACGTCAAAATTAGCGTGCGAAAAACACTGTCTCGCAATCACATTCTGCTTGGTGCACCGTGATTTTTTTATTCCCACTTCGCTGCCTGAAATTTTGCAGTGAGAACGACCCTTTACCCCACGACTAAAACCTGTATAGTAGCAAGTTTTCGAGTTGAGAACTACAATTTGTAGAGGACGGACGTAACCCGATCCGCATGGGAAATGCCGCTATTTGTGCCGTTACCATGGCAGCAGCTATGGCGGCAGTCTTCAGATGTACGTCTTGGACAGGGCGTGCCCGATTACACTCAAGATCCAATCAACTTGTCACCAATCACAGCCAACAGCGGCGACAAAAAAAAACAAGGCGGTAACATTTGACATACAGATTTTTGGTTCGGTTGTTCGTATTTACATTTTGTCAGTTGCAGTTTAAACTGATACTAAGTACATGATGGCACCAAGATGACAAAAGGTGGAGTTTCTTCATACACCGGCACATATTAGTGATGTACCTACCGTATTTCCAACATTTTGAAAAGATGATGGTCGATCGGGTTTTAAACGCTATATGTTGGGATATGATGTAGTATACATTTGTTGATGTTTATATTATCAGCATTGCATTAGACTGGTCTGGTTTTAAATCTCACCACCAATAATTCTGAGACGCACCTGGTCCGATAGTGTCTAATTGATAAACGACTCGTTTAAATTAGGGCTAGATCGTCACCGCTGCTAACAGCGTCCTTATTTTTCAAGCGGTATATTTTTTGCTTTTGTACTCATTCATACAATCCCCGCTCAACAGTCTTGCAGCATGAATTGGAAATACACAATTTCTCAAATATATGGACGAACTCTTTATTATTATTTCAACATTTTAAAACCAAGAGCTTATGATAGTTATTGCCTTATATCTGTATCAGTTGTCAAACCAAGACGTCAGAAGCTAGGATCGTTGCGAGGTTGAATGTGTTCCTTGCAGTAAGGTTGCGTCGATTGTCCGACCAGGAGCGACCGACAGTGATGTTCCGCCCCAAGAGCTCCGTAACAGGTAGGTCTTCTTGGCCAAGCTGCACCCCCGATGATCAGCAATATACCAAGGAAACCAACGGATGGAAACCCAAATCCCATCTTATAAAAACAACTACCAATACATAGTAGAAGTACAAATGTACACGTAACGTTAGTTACGCTAACAGAACTTTGAACAGATACGCAGACAAAACACGGTTAATAAATACATTGAAAACACATAAGGTGAATGTATACCCTAAACACATAATGTTTAATGTATGCCCTGTATTGTTTCTTTCGTTCGACTGTCCGATGACCAGGGGCTGCCGTCTGCGATGCCGTAAGAAACAGAACTCCGTAAGGAACAGGTAGGTCTCCTTGGCTAAGTTGCACCCCGATGATCAGCAGTGCGCCAAGCAAGAAACCCGAATCCCATTACGCTGGCTTACAAAATCATTATCTATCGATGCTTTACTACATAGAAGTACATGTAATATTAGTTAAACTATATGACACTAACACGTTTGAACAGATACGCAGACAAAATACAGTTAACAAATTAAAACACATAATATAATGTTGAATGAATGCCCTGTATTGTTTCCTTCGTTCGACTGTCCGGCGACCAGGAGCGGCCGTCAGCGATGTTCCTCCAAAGAGTTCCGTTAGGAACAGGTAAGTCTTGTTGGACCCCTCTGGCTCTGCACCCCCGCCGACCAGCAGCGTCATTTCAAGTGAAGCCAGACGATGAAAACCTGAATCCTAGATATCGTCTAGAAAAGTAGCTATGAATATGATATCAATACCAATAACGTTACATTGAGCATCATTCTAGCTAGAAATACAGGTTATGACCGAGCAGATATAACTTTGATATCGTTTTACATTATACATAATGTAACGTTATATTGAATATATTCAGACTTGCGAAGAAAAAGGTGTCTAAATCTAGGATCGCTGCAAGGTTGGATGAATTCCCTGCAGCAAGGTTGCGCCATGTGTCCATTGTCCGACGGCCAGGAGAGGCTGACATCGATGTTCCGACACAGGAGCTCGTCAGAGACCGGTAGGTTTTGTTGGCCCCTGCACCCTGGACGACCAGCAACGTCATTCCAAATCAAGTCGGCGGATGAAAACCTGAATCCTAATCTAGAAAAGTAGATATCAATGCCTACTACGAAGGAGTATAGCTTTATCTAGGAATTATGGACGGGCATTATATGGTTTTACACATGTATACAATATATAACCAATTCACGCAAATCCTGCATGTCTTATATTTCCACTTTCAAGAGGAAAAAATGTCACATTAACGATTATTCAACACTAGCTAACTTTAACGCCATTCCTTTCCCTTTTTTTTTCTGGTAAAATTGCGTAACGTTATGTCTGTTATGACATTAGCTGTCATTTATGGGCTAACATGCAAGTCAAGAATAATTACTAGTACATTGCGTTGGAACATTCATAATGCTTATCGTTCCATAACTCACAACAGCGAATGGGCTTAGAATGAGTTCAAAACTATTGCAAGAATTATTACAACATGCAACAGTTGGGTTGGAACCGTCGACTTGTAGGTCTCGGAACGCCGGCTGACCTAAACTTTCTTCAGCAACATCATTGCGTCTCTAGCATTTCGTTGTCTTCGCCATCGTATGTCTGAGTCAAAACTGACAGACATTTGCGTGGTTATCTTATCTTTTATACAGTGAGAATTGTCTGAACACGAAGCCAGCGTCAGCGCCGCCATCAAAAATTTCCTTCCTAAATCGGCTTGGGTGACTCACAACGCGAGTCACCAGCAACTT
The DNA here is from genome assembly GCA_019207045.1 of Branchiostoma floridae x Branchiostoma belcheri. Lineage (NCBI taxonomy): Eukaryota > Metazoa > Chordata > Leptocardii > Amphioxiformes > Branchiostomatidae > Branchiostoma > Branchiostoma floridae x Branchiostoma belcheri. The sequence continues at coordinate 20,662,006 of CM033033.1, read as the reverse complement.
CGCTGTCTGAATGCCTCTAGCTGCCGACAAAGATTAGACCTTCAATTACTGCTGATTACAAGTTAATAGTCATTTCTAAGAATCAAATCGTCACAACAATAAAACAAGGAGCCTTGCAAAATCCTTTTGTTCGCAAGGCTTGGCTTGTCTGCATGTACCATTATGCCGAAGTGGTCCCATGGAAAGAAAACTTTTCTCTTCAAGGCTCATTTCTTTGACCAAAGAACAACTTTGTGTAGTGTCTAATTGACAGAAATCCATTTAATTAAAATTAATCGTTCCTATATCACAATCACTATATGATATACTATACATCAGAATACACGTTTCCATATTTTACCATATTACTTTAAAAGTGGAGTCGTCCACTGACCCCTTGTGACCTTGTTTTCCTGCTGCTGCTGCGACGGCCATCTTGAAGAAATTACGCGAAACACGATTCTCACATCAACAACAACAATGACTGTTTTTTGTCGCGGAATACTAAAATTGGGCCTGCTAACATACATTTCAAGAACTTAAGATAATCAGATACAAGACTAGATTGTTTGCTTGTGAAATCTGCCGTAGTTTTCCAGTCCGTCTACATAGAAATGACGATGTAACGTTAGAGTAGAGCCGATTTCGTGTCGGTTTATCCTGGGTTTACGCAAGTACGCTATCTACGGGTCATTGACCCTTAATGTCTTGCGTTGTTCGATGTCATTTCGGTCCTCAATCAAAGAACGTGTAACAGTTTTACGTCGACTTTTCTTAACCCTTCTGTTTGTAATTTATTCTTCTACTTATTTGATGTTGTTCATGATTTGGGACCGCACCGCCACGCGGTCAGACGTTCTCCGAGTTGCGCTCCCGCCACGCTTTTCCAGCCCCCATATTATCTACAAATTATCAATGAATACGTGATACATGTAATAAGGACGATCAATTGTCATGTTGATTGCATTGTGTAATCACTGCTCATTAACGACCAAAATTTGCGTAAGATTTCTTACGTAGAAGGCTTTCGCATGGGTGTTTCGATTACGCAGGGGGATATTTCGCAGTGCGTTACGCAAACTTTCGCAGTGCGTTCTGCGAAATTTCGCAGTGCGTTACGCAAAATTACGGACTGCGTTCTGCGAAATTTCGGAGTGAGTTCTGCGAAATTTCGGAGTGAGTTCTGCGAAATTTCGCAACACGTTTCGCGCAAACTGACGTATATTTCGGGAGCGCCGCTGTATGTTTGTGAGTGTGTGCGTGTGTGTGTGTGTGCGGGCATGTACGCTCGTGTGTTTTTGTGGGGGAGGGAGGTTGTGTTTCACAAGGCTCTGTGGGTTCCAAAAACCTTCAAATTTATTCAAGGACCTGTTAAAACTGCTCCACCATAATTCCATGATGTGACACACATAATCGATTTAATATTAAAATGCAAAACTTTCAACCCTTGATAATCTGCTTCTCACCACCCTTATCTTACCTTCACCCTCCAAACCTCCTATCAAAAGATGGGAAGTTTAGCATGTGCCTGTGTAGAGAAGGCAGAAAAGAGAATACGTCCGGTAAGAATAGTCACAGTAAAAGCTTTGATAATGCTGCATGCAAGAATAACACCATTTATGTGGCAATGCTGGAGCTTTGCTGTATAATTATTATGGTGCAAGGTGATTGGAAACAAGGTCATTCTCACTGGTATTCTTTCTTCTTTTTAATTTCCATAGTCAACATCTTTTGATAGATGCAAATCTAAGGCTGGGAAAAGGTTTCTTCCAGATGGTGGCAGTAGTTTGGAAGAGCAAGCCTAAAAGAACATGCCTACAATGCAGTAATCAACTGTTCATCAACATGATAGCTACTAATATTCAATATTTATTGAATACTAGCTAGGGTGGCCTCGGCCATTAAAAGGTTTCCTTATCTTCACATTATTTTAGATTTTTATAAAATTTGTGCCCTCTTTTTTAGGTGATGGTGTCTTTTCATTTTTGGCAATTTTGGACTAAAGCACAATATTTCAATGCTTCTTTTTCTTAAATTTTTTCCCTTTTTTTTAAACTTCACTTAATTTTTCATGATGCGGGTAAATTGTGCAAAAATGTTTCATTTTGAGAATCTTTTAAAAAGAACAATATATTGAATGACGTTTTTGTGAAAGTTATGAAATTGAGTCACAAATATATTTTTACCTAGAAGTCATGGTGAAAATTAAGGAAAAATCTTTTACACATTAATAGCCTTTTCTATTGGGTTGTAGGCAAAGATGCGAATGTTCCGGTCAAAGTGGTCATCTGCCATACCACTGGACACAGTCGGACATGCAGGAGTGGTCACCTGTCGAGACAAGGACAGTGGGAAAGTATACCAGGTAAACAGAGATCACCATGTATATAGATACACGACATCAAATATCAGTAATATTTGGATACTTGACATAGTGACATTAGTGTACCTAGACATAATGACACCACATTCAATTTGCTAATGAAGTCTATAGTACTTTGTAGCAAATTGGCATATGCTCACAAAACCACAATTTACTTCAGTCTACAAACCTCAATATAGTTCGGGGGTCAAATGTGACATTGATTGGCTGAGTGGCTATGCAACTGGCCAGGCATTTCAAAGCAAGATGGTCTAGATTCCTGGCATTCTAGACAATATGTCCTTGGAAAAGTGACTTTTGATGACTTTCCTGAGCACTCCAACTAGGTTTGATAACGGGTACTTGACTTTGGTTGGGGATTGGTAAAATACATGGGAAGGAGAGGGATGGGCTCCAGACACAGTAGATTGCTCACTGCCTCTACAGTACCCAAAACTCTATGGGACTTCTAATTAGTAATTAAAAAGCTTTTTCGGGAGGGGGTCTGTTGTTCAAGTACACTAAAAACCACTACCTTCTGGTAGATGATAAAAATCTGGTAGATCATAAAGAACAAGAAACGTAGATTAGTGCCACTATTTGAGCATAATTGTTCATCACAAATGCAGGTGTGGTTGGAGATCCACCTGTCCAAGCTGAAACTGACCAAGATGGTGACTCTGCTGCCCTTCTTCATGGTGGTCAACAAGACCACTGCAGAGGTCACCTTCACTGAGGAAGGTCAGGAGGACGAGTACTGGACTGTCATTCAGCCAGAAGAGGTAACTAATGAAGAACAAAAGAATAAATGAACAAATGAATTTGTGAAAGAATGAATGAATGAATAAAGGGAGGGAAAAGGGAAGGAAAGAAGTTATTTACTGTAAAGATGGTGTCATAGTTTTTTTTAGTTTTGCACCAAAAGTTGACACAGAAAATGAGAAATGACAAAAAGACTACTGTGTCACGCATGTTCTCATAAACTTCTGCCCATTTCCAAAATCATATCCAGTTGCTTAAAACAATTTGTAATTGCTATTTGGCATGTCTCATTACCTGGATGTCTAACCTTCATCAATGACAAGGAGATTAGAGAATATGCAAGTTCTGCAGGCACTGTTTTGTGGTTATGGTTTCTGATCTAAGTGAATAAAAGCCTTTGCGTACATTTTTCTTCAGGTTTTACCATTGTGGCCTCACTCCGGAGTTCTGAACCTCGTGGTGAGACAGCCAGGGGTGGAGAACAAGGGTGCGGAGATCCCCGTCCTCTCACAGTACTTCCCCATCCACAAGTCTCACACCACAGTTCTCAGGATGTGGAACGGCACGGCGCTCACCGTGAACGTGGCTGGGGGGACGGAGAGCCCTACAACGATAACGTTCACCCCGTTCCAGCCGGGGGACGCGCCAGTCCGAGTTGTGAACTGTTGTCACAATGCCTTTATCAGGTTCCACCAAAAGTGAGTAGTACAGTTTTGAAGTTTCCATGGCATAGATTTAGACACAAGTTCGTGTAGACTAGTACCCATTCTGTAATTGAATAGGATGACTTGACTGTCCAATCCCTTTACTTTTGAAGCTACATTATATCTAATTACCGTTGGAAAACAGTCAACAACTGCTTATCCATATCAGTAAAATCAAATTATATACTTCCACTACTACTTTACTTCTACTTCTACGTTCTACTGCTACTACTACTTCTACTAGTCTATTAGTACTGTCTACAACTACCTACTGTTACAGTAACTTAAACCTGGATACCATTCCTCAGTTGTAACTGCTGGCTAAATCTTTTTGCTTGCTAGTGAAAAGATCCAGTCATGCAGTGGTTACTACAGAGGATGGTACCCAGGCTACAACTCTTTACTTGTATGATTTTATTTATCAATTGATTGATCTTGTGGGGTAGGCAAGAAGAGTGTTCAAGGTTTCAATGTAGCTTGGTGTACCTAATGCAACTCATGTGTCAAGCTGTGGCAATGACTGACAGTGAATGGAGCATTTCATCTTTTTCTGAACAGTTCTAAAATGATTTACAACAGAGTATCATCTGATGTTGTGATGTGTAATTTGTGGCTTTCTTTACAGGGGTATGAGTCAAGTCATTGTCCTGACACCAAACCAGTCAGTGTGGTACACATGGGATGATCATAAAATGATTGAACAGGTCATCATCTGATGTTGTGATGTGTTATTTGTGACTTTCTTTACAGGGGTATGAGTCAAGTCATTGTCCTGACACCAAACCAGTCAGTGTGGTACACATGGGATGATCATAAAATGATTGAACAGGTCATCATCTGATGTTGTGATGTGTTATTTGTGACTTTCTTTACAGGGGTATGAGTCAAGTCATTGTCCTGACACCAAACCAGTCAGTGTGGTACACATGGGATGATCATAAAATGATTGAACAGGTCATCATCTGATGTTGTGATGTGTTATTTGTGACTTTCTTTACAGGGGTATGAGTCAAGTCATTGTCCTGACACCGAACCAGTCAGTGTTGTTCACCTGGGATGGTCATAAAATGATTGAATAGGGCATCATCTGATGTTGTAATGTGTTATTTGTGACTTTCTTTACAGGGGTATGAGTCAAGTCATTGTCCTGACACCGAACCAGTCAGTGTTGTTCACCTGGGATGGTCATAAAATGATTGAATAGGGCATCATCTGATGGTGTGATGTGTTAGTTGTGACTTTCTTTACAGGGGTATGAGTCAAGTCATTGTCTTGACATCCAACCAGTCTGTGTTGTTCACATGGGATGATCATAAAATGATTGAACAGGGCATCATCTGATGTTGTAATGTGTTATTTGTGACTTTCTTTACAGGGGTATGAGTCAAGTCATTGTCCTGACACCGAACTGGTCAGTGCTATACACCTGGGATGATCATAAAATGACTGAACAGGGCATCATCTGATGTTGTAATGTGTTATTTGTGACTTTCTTTACAGGGGTATGAGTCAAGTCATTGTCCTGACACCGAACTGGTCAGTGCTATACACCTGGGATGATCATAAAATGACTGAACAGGGCATCATCTGATGTTGTAATGTGTTATTTGTGACTTTCTTTACAGGGGAATGAGTCAGGTTATTGTCCTGACACCAAACCAGTCTGTATTGTATACCTGGGATGATCCTACAGAGGAGAGGACTCTATGGTGGAACCTCTACAAGAGGGACAAACCTTCATTTCCAGCCAGAATAAACCAGGTATCACAATATATGTTTGAATGTTAAAATCTAATCTAGACTAATGTACAGTTTCCTTTCGCACATTGCAATCTTTTGAACAACTTAGCTGTCAAACTCGATGTTATTTGTTGCATGTCATTTTGTATAAACGTAAGCTTAGTCTATAAGTGTTAAAAGGAGAGGATATGTGCAAAACTGTTTTAACTTTAATTGCATATTCATCTTAAAGCACAATGTTTAGTCCATGTTTTAGTCCAAGAAGCTCACTGAAAGGTACCATTACTAGTACCTTCTTCAGTTTTAAATATTTTCTGTCCCTGTCATTGTTTGAGAGCCCATGTTGTTAATTTTTGTTGTAGAATCTGTAATTTTATTTAGCTTAACAAAACGCAATTTCATTATCTTCAATTTTTTTTTGTCAGCTGGGATGAAACTTTTGTCTACCCCAATAAGAAAATTTCCATCTCAAGAGGGAGGGGGGCGAGTCCTGGAGTCAACCCTAATAGGCACTGAGATAAAGTTGTCGATCCTATAGATAGGCTGTGATACTATCCCTTAGTATGTTTCAACATGTTAATTCATTTCAGGACAATGCTGGTATAGAGACGGTTATCTTGCCAGGCACAGAAACTGCCCATGGCAGTAAGAAGAATGGGCCGGGTCGAAGTAAACAGAAGAGAACCAACATCCACTGGGTGTCATACCTGGATGGGCTACAGAGGGTGCTGTTCTTCACAGGTACATTTTGGAATAGCTGTGTATCGGTGGGGTTCAAGCGCCAACAAACTGACCATGCCATCGGTTCTGGCTCTTTTGGCATAGTGGTTAGCGGTGTTGGGCATGTGAGCTGGTGGCCCTCTTAGTCATCATCATATCGTTCCGTGCCAGTACTGCAGCCAGGCCACGGCCTTCTCGTTAGCTTCTAGTAGGTCCTGGTTGGAGATGTTGGGGCCTAATACACAGTCCTGTGTTGGGGCATAATACACAGTCTCTTAGTGCTACATATAGAATATAGAATCAATGGTGTTTTCCGTATCACCCAAGGTACATGTACAAGACCAATCGCAGGGTTTGGCTATGTTGTATTTTATATATATATTGTCATACCCACCTGAGAAAATACATTTCAATGGAAAATGCACCTGAAAATTGGGGGTCCTCAAGCAAATAATTGGAACAGCAGACATTCCAACGTCAGAATCGGGTATTTGTATTTTTGACCGTGTTACACTCTGTGCGCATGGTGTATGTTCAAATTAGTTGATGGAAGCCCCCTGTGATAACAGTTTGAAGCTCGTGTGATACGGAAAGTTACTATCAGGTCAGGAACCCCCATATTGAACGTTATCACTGCCCAGGTATAACATAAATATCAATATCATTTAAGTCTTCAAGCACCTCTTGTATACCTGTGAGGTATGATACCTGCAATATTGGCATTTATATGCAAGCAAGGCAAACAAAGAGTGAGTTAGTGATAAAGAATTTTAACTAAATGGATTGATAAGTGAGTGAGTGTAGTAGAGAAATAGGAAAATGAATTACAGCTTTGTTGCCTTTATTGTTAACAGAGGATGCAAGCCTTGCCCAGGACGTACGGGAGGCCTCTGGAGAAAAGACATCACTGGAAGCCTTTGTGTCTCTTGAGGGGCTGGGGGTGTCACTTGTAAGCAGCCTCTACACAGAGATTGCTTACTTGAGGTAAAGTTTTCTCCTTATGTGATCTTGTGAAGAATTTACGCACTCTTTCTGTACCCTGAATAATGCACTTGCGAAGATTGCCATCAGTTCTAAAGTTGAAGTCACCTCAGGTTTGAGTCGCTTAACCCAAGAGTGACCTCAGCAACAGGTCAGAGGTGCAAGGTAGATGGTATCAGCCCCCGTCTTGGTTGAGGGATAGTTGATGTTTTGTACTGACTATGGCTACTCAGAAAGTCATCCTGCTTGTTGTGTTCTATTATTACTTTCTGTAAAAGCATGGAATCGTAGTCCAGTATTATGTCAAGTATTCCAAATTTATTATACAAAGTCATGGGATGCTCTTATGATTTGTCCAGACGATTACAAATGTATTGAATACACTATAAGAGTAAGAGAGTAACAGTAGCAATAGAGTAACAGTAGCAAGTTGTCAGAATAATAAAGTGCTGTCCCTGGTGCTGAAAGTTGCACTGCTGTGTAATTCCTTGGTTCGGAAATTATTTTATTGTATAACAGCTAATACTGAATACACAATGCACACTACAAATTTATATGATATGTGCATGTTACAACTATGCAAAGGTTTATGAAGGGGTCCATTTTCTTTGAAATACTATCAATATTTAGATGCCTGTACATGTACTCTTTTAAATAGATCCTATCCAAATGGGGTTATGTGATATAATTGATTCAATGACAATAAGTACCTGACTTAAGTTCAGGACATCCTTTCTGATGGAATATAAAACCAGAGGCCCTGTGTTTTAGGAGAGCAATACCTCTATACACACTAAAGCTCTCATCTAAAAAAACTGCAGGGTTCCATCGCAAAGAGAGTGTTCCAAACCTTACAGTCTGGTCTTATTATATATGCAGCTTATACCTGTTGTACGAAACCAGTAAAACCATGGTAAACAAAGAACAAGCAAACAAATCATGACATTGACATACATTTTGTTTTCGAACTCCACAGTATTACCAGCACCCCACCACTCTGGGAAGTCAACTCCAAAGGTGACAGTTGGAAGATGTTGAAACTTGAGGTCGCCACATTCTTGGAGGACCAGTTTCGACACGGGCATCATGAGGCGGTCATGTCGGACAAGGTCAAAGCTGACTTCAAGACCATGCGGATGGTCAGACCTACTGCCGGTGACCTGCGGAGAACGTATCAGCCGGGATTATGGTTTCAGTATCGCAGCTCTGACCACCATACAGGCAAGATGGCAGCAACTTCTTATTTTTCGTTGACAATTAACTGTCATATTACATTTGATTATACTAAATTACTCACAGTATTGAAAATGTTTCTTTGATGAGTATGAAGTGAATTTATGTTTTATCATATGAGACTGATTAATATGCAATATGATATAAAGAATAAACAAAATCATATGAATTCAGAAAGATATCAGTTAAATCTTCGCGGGGATTCTATGTGTAACTTTTTTAGGCTATTCAAAGCCTGATCTATACTCTTATCTACAGATCATATATCCTGGACCAACAACTGTGTAGCCCTACTTTCCTTCTCTAATACTGTAAATCACAAAATATTTGCAGTGCTTTTAATTTTTTAGGAACCTCGTCATTGCAAGTTCATTACAAAGCAAATAGGTCTACCTTGTATTACTACTATACTTTCAAAATTTTTTTACCTGCTACTCGGTAATTCAAAACACTACAAAAATATTCTTTTCCTCCTAGCACAAAGTGAAACCACTGTGAAAATTAAGAAGTTTACAGTTACTGTAGTTAACGTACACAACTCCTTTTCTGTGGACCAGTGCAATGACCAAGTGGGTAGAGTGTTTGTCTTGCATTTCTTTGGTACCTTGTGAGTTCAATCCCCGGCTTTATCAATACCAAAGAAAGGTACATGCAGCATTCTCTGCTAAGCACTCAGCATTTGGGAAAAGAGTATAATGGTAGTTGAACACACACAACACCATATGTGGACAAGGCCCTTGCTGTAGAGATTACACAAATGTTGTGTGGCCCAGGGCTACTGAAAGGGAGATGGGCACCACTCTATGCAAAATCTGGTGCGGGAAGGACTTTAACTAACTCCTTTTGATTTTGTGACCTCCCAGAAAGAGAGAGTTCCCTAACCGCTATAGCACTGTGGTTCTAATGATGTTGGGATCATTTCTCTCACCGACAGGTCATATCTCTCCTTATGTAAGTGATAGAATCAAACAGTCTGATTATTCATATAGTCAGGTTCTTTTAGCACAACCAGAAACTAACTTACATCCAACTTTTCGGTGTCTGTCAGAAACCATCATCACGGTGGAACTACTTCTTGCTGCTACTTATAGCCGATGTAGGTGGCGTTGAAGCAGCAAGAATGCCGTCCCAGACGTGGCTCAGCTTGTATCCCCCCTCGTCTCTGTTCATGACTGGCACTGATTTTCAGATCCAAACTGCTTCTTTAATCCATCGAGTTCTTCTGTTTTCCTCTCTGTCAATGACTCTTGCACCCTCCCAGTCTATTACGCAATTGTTTCTGTGAATATGGTCAGTTCCCGTCATTACACCCTGATGATGGTGTCTGACAGACACCGAAACGTTGGATGTAAGTTATTTTCTGGTTGTGCTAAAAGAACCTTACTACATGAATAATTGCTAACCTGATGAAGTTATTTACGGATGAGAGTCTGATTATTGTTTTTATAGGAATGCATGCCAAACTGCAGAGGCTCCAGTTGGATAACCAGCTGCAGAAAGCAGTGTTCCCCACAGTGTTGTACCCGGCCCCCCTCCCGAGGAAGGTGCTGAAGAAGATGGGACCACGCCCCTTCATCGAACTGGCACTAATGAGAAGACAGGTGTGTGGTGGTGTTGTGTCACTTCTTTTGACGTTGAACCTCTTTTTTCCTTGTGCTTACAGTAGTAGATATAAATTTGGTAGGCTGGAGTCCAATCTTGTTAGCTTCAGTCTGCTTTTAAAATTAACAGTTGCTACCCCACCAAAAACAGCTTTGAATTTCATGAAAATAAGTACTAAAAGACCATAATTTGGTTCAGCTGTATCTCTCATGGACATTAAGTTATCATTTCATGGCCCCAGGCACGGCGGATAACGAGCCACTGCCCTTATGACGTAAAAATCTGCTTTATGATTTTACGCTAAATTATCTGCAATTGTTGTTAAGTTGTTTTTCATTTCATGTATTTCATTTTTATCTTATTATTTATGTATGACTCCAGGAAGATTAGTGTCATGATAATGTACACTAATGGAGATCGCAATAAAACAAACAAACAAACAAACAAAAATAGCTTTCAGACTTACTTTTAGTTTACTTTAACCATCACAGCTTTATGCACATGAGCAATTTTGTTACACATTTAGCATTTTAGAGAACAGTAAGTTACTTAAAAACACTGTTTTGTGCTAAACAGGAGAAAGATTGGCATAAAGACAAAGCATTACAAAGAACATTACTACCTTTATGCAATGTGGTTTTATCATGGTTTTGCTTAGGTCCCAGAGCAACACTCCGACACCATCAAGTACTGCAAGCTGTTACTGCAGCAGTTCTCCGTCCGAGTGGACAAGGGTTTCCTTCTGACCGTCGCCGATTTCTTCACCACGCACATGGAAGACGAAGAAGAGAGCGCTAAACTCCAGTCCGACTACGGTAAGATCAACCTGACGCTCCGAGACACGGTCGCCGCGCTCGCAACATCCGGTACGGACAAGATCTATCTGGAGTACTTCCACTTCTCGCCGGTGAAGATTTTCATCAGTTTTAGTCTGAGCGGGGAACCGCATCTCACGCACGAACAGAAGGACACGATAACGAAGGACGTTGTGGACTTCTTTCTGGGCACGGTCGGAACGACCTTGACGAGTTTGAAGGACGTGGAGATGAAACTGGCGTACTTTGAGAGACGAGGAGTGATGCTGACACAGACACAGCTGACACAAGAAGTGCAGAGTCACTACACAGCACAGGTAACAGCAAAAGCTAAACATAATCAAGATTTGTCGGTAGAAAACATATGAATTAACAACATTACCTCTTGGACATTAACAATTTTTTTTCATTTTATTTATGCATTCTAAGGGTAGTTCCTTCTGTTAGTTTTCACTGATTTCCAAGGGAGCCCTTTGATATGAAATTGTAACAAATATAGAAACAGGAAAATTATTACTAATGTGGGATTGAATAAATGATGAATCATCAAGTAATAAGCATCCATTCAACAATACCTCAAGAGTGTCAATGATTATACAAAACAAGACTTTATACAGTCATACAATTATATATATTTCTTCTGGTTACTGTTACTTGTAGGTCTCTGTTATACTAGTATACATTTTTTTTAAATATTTCTCAAAAAGGGCTGTTTTAGAATCATTAAAGGAGAGGTTCACATACAAATACATTGCTTTTTATCAAAGGTTTAGTTTTCATGACAAAGCGAAAAAATTGTTGTCATCTTGCTGTTGATTGTTAATACCTGTAGGCTATCCAGCAGTCTTATGTGCTCTTACTTGGTCTGGACGTGATTGGAAATCCTTACGGACTCGTCACCAAGATTGGGAAAGGCCTTGGAGATCTTTTCTACGAACCATATCAGGTTTGTCACTTCTTTACTGATTGTAAGAATGGTGATGTGTTGCATGTTAACACTGCTGAACATACTTTTCACATGCAAATAATGCTGTCCTTAGTTCCAATGGTGTTGTCTTTATTCAAACATTGAATTCCTGTGCAGAATGCTGTCTCTTTTGACATATCTGCTATCCCTAGTACTGAATATGCTATTGATATGCAAATGATGGTGTTGCTAGTGCTAAAGGTGCTGTCCCTAGTGCTGAAATGCTAGTGCTATGCAAATATTGGCATCTCTGGAGCAAAGCGTCTCTAGTGCCAAAAATGCTATCCTTAAAAGGACACTGTCTCCAGTGCCATTGGTGCTGTCCCTAATGTTATTCTTATGTAAATGATACTGTCCCTATTGCCACAGGTGCTGTCCCTAGTGCTGAAAATGCAATTGTTATGCAAAGGATACTGTCTATAGTGCCAAGGGTGCTGAAAAATAGCTATCTGCATACAGATAGTGCTGAACATACTATCTGCATGCAAATGCTTTATATTTGGTGTCAATTCTTAACAGTTCAAGCAATACTGTGAATGCAGAAATGTTTGTGGTGGTTTTATGTTCGCGTTTTTTGCGGTGGCCACTTCACCGCAAAATTTAAAACCACCGCAAACATTTTTCCATGGCAGTAAGAGACTACACTGCATGGTGCTACTGTGAACTTAAAATCACCGGAAAAAGTCCTTTTTCCCGCTACCACGAAATTAAATCCTTGCGAACTTAAATCCTTGCGAACTCAAATGCATTTACAGTATTTGATTTTTCCCCACCAGGGTGCTATTGAGGGACCAGAGCAGTTTGCAGAGGGTGTGGCCAGAGGAGTGCAAAGCCTGCTGGGACATGCTGTCGGGGGAACAGCAGGAGCGCTGGCCGGTATCACAGGTAAAGAGAAACAACATTTAGACCTTTTACCTATAATGTTAAGAAGTTTTGTTTGTATCTATTGCATACCTGCAACACACCAGGTTTATACTTAAGAGTGCAAACTGCATATTTGGACAATTTCAATCACTCACACCAGCAAGGACCCCTACTCTTTAAAAAGTATGGCAGATTCTTTTACATGCTTGAGTTGTGGATCTCCTCAAACAGAGGACCTCCATTTAACTCCCTATCCGAGGGACGGCCCTATCCAAAGCTTGGTAATCTAGTGAAGTGAGGAAAGTCGTGTATAGTGCCTTTTCCAAGAGTGCAAGGCTTTTAACATATAAACAGGACCTCTTGGTTTGGACCCAATTAAACTAGATATAAGACAAACTGATAACATGAAATAAACTACATGTAACATCAACTGCTTCTTTGTCGTCTGATACCTAGGAAGTGTAGGAAAAGCGTTCTCCCTACTGTCCATGGATGAAGACTACAGCACTAGGAGAAGTACTGACTGTTATATGATGTGTTATTTGATTTGTAGGAAGTGTAGGAAAAGTGATCTCCCTACTGTCCATGGATGAAGACTACAGCACTAGGAGAAGTACTGAATGTTATATGATGTGTTATTTGATTTGTAGGAAGTGTAGGAAAAGCGTTCTCTCTACTGTCCATGGATGAAGACTACAGCACTAGGAGAAGACAGCGCATGCAGCAGCAGCCTACTGACATGCCATCAAGTCTGCTGTTGGCCGGACAGAGCTTCATCATGGGCATTGTCATGGGCATATCAGGTTAGCGATCCATAGAGAATGTTTTTTTGTTTCAAATTTTCATATTGGTATTAGATGCCAGACAGTATATTGTCACAGACAAGATGTTGAACTGAGAATGACATGTGAATGTGCAGTCATACTTATCTTCTTCTTTCCCTTCCAACATTTGAACACACAAGGACAAGTTACAAATATCATGATTGCAATCCATTTAGAGGTTATTTATATATTCCACTGGATACCAACAATGTATCCATACATGCATGATCCATACAGAGTAAAAAATATGTAACAGTCCTCTATTTTTCATGGATTGCAATTGCAGCTAATTGAAAGGCTGCTTTTTTAAGCCACCAAAAATGACAAAATGTCTCTATTGCCAAAAATCTTATGAAGATGGGTTGGTCTTGGTATAAATGCCATTATCCCTCATACCTTTTGTGAAAATGGAGCTACAATTCTTTTATTTTTTAAAGAATCATATGAAGTTTCATAATGTGCCTGTTTTATTCCCTTTTGCAGGTGTGGTGCTGCAGCCAGTGAAGGGTGCCCAACAGGAAGGGGTGGAGGGGTTCTTCAAGGGGATCGGGAAGGGACTCCTGGGGCTCTTCTCTCGCCCTGTCGCTGGGGTGTTTGACATGGTCAGTTGGTTTTAATTGTTGGAACCTTTCATCATTTTTGCACCATACATTGATGACAATTCTTTGGCTTTCGATGAAAACCCACCTATTTGTTGTGCCAATATAGGACATTTTGAAAAATAGGACATTTTGCGACGGCAGTCATATTTCACCCCCTTTACAGGTCTAATAGAAACGCACAGACCCAGATTTAAAACAAAGTTCCACCCCATTAAAGGTATACACATCATTAACTCCACTTGAATGATGCACAATTTTTCCAATGACTGATCTTTAGTCAAAACGTTTGCCTATTGTTTCTCAAGTGACAATATTCTACACCACAGTCTTATAACATAAGATACAGGGACAACTAGTCAAAATTTGATTATGGATTTTTAGAATATATAGTTACAGTGATGTGTGTTGTTTCTAGGTCAGCATGTCGTTTGATGCAGTGCGGCGGTCAGCAGAGGTGGGAAATATCGTGGTGCACAGACAGCGAGTTCCGAGGTTCATCAACCCCGAGACTGGACTGACACCGTACTCTGCCTACCAAGCTGTGGGGAACACACTCCTACTTGTGGGTACCATTTAGTTTTGTATATGATTATTCACTCACATTGCTAGCAAGAAGTATACAAATTGAATGTAGAATAAGGAATAAACATCTAGCACAATTCTGGAAAACACGACTGTTAACAAAAGATTTAATAGGTGCATGAGCATTTTGCCATCATGTTAAAATTTTATGATATTTTCTCTACAGAGACCCTACATGAAAATTATCATGCAGTAAGATTTTGCATCATGATATTCATTCACAAAGTATGCAATTTTGTACACTATGATAGAAAATATATAATCAAGATAGATATAAAGAAAGTTTAGTTTTAGAATTTAACTTCAATTTGGGGCCAGGATTTCAAGCAACCATTTGAAAATGCAACTGCATTTATATGATACGTAATAATTTGATGAGGTATTCACCTATCTTGTTGTCTTGTTTGGAATTTTTTACCTGACATTACCACTCAAATTTTCATTGGTTTGTGCTCTTTGATGCATTTATATAGAACATTGAGAGGGGGAAGTATGCAGAGACTGACATGTACGTAGCGCACGCTGCCGTGAACACAGAAGAAGACGAACAGATGCTACTAATTACAGACCAACGGATCCTGCTCGTAGACAAGTAAGTGATGACGTTTCACAATTGATGACTTCAAGACAACATGATTGCCTGGGTGATGTAGTTAATAAGTAAGGGTTAATGACCGGCCCTGAGGTGTATATGGTGTCATAACGCCTAGTCCTTTGCTATAACCACCGAATAAAACCACCCAGTGAGCGAAGCGAACGAGGTGGTTTTATGAGGTGGTTATAGCAAAGGACCAGACGTTATGACACCATGTACCCCGAAGAACATATTAAATGTCCTATAATGTAGGCGTATGAGGATTTTTATTAGCTGAACTGACTGTTACCAGCTATAAAGAAAAAATACCAATGGTTCCTAAACAGTTTTAGTATGATCCATACTTCCTAAATTAAGAGTGGTGCAAGTAAAATTTGTCTGGTGCAGGTATTTGCAGAAAAAAGGATTTCAAGCCCTTTGTCCGCAATGCGTGTTTGTGCATTATGTATATTGATATTTTATGCCTGTACACTATTAGGTGCTACTGGTTCTCTGGCTGGGACATAGAATGGGTCGTTCCACTTGAACACATAGTAGGGGTGCCAACCAGTGCTGATGGCAAACTATCCTTCCAACACAAGGTGAGATAGACTTGTACAAACCACTCTTTCCAGTAAGTACTGAAGGAAAACTCATAAACGTAAAAATGCACCAGACAAACCTCCAATTGGAATACATATATCTGTTCTTATTATATTTCTACAACAGTATCTTTTTTAATGAGAAATTGAGTTCATATTAGTTTATTTTGCGTCTATCAAATTGAATGTTTTGTTATGACCTGCACTTAGCTCATTGTGGCGGAATGTACGGTTAAGTTGTAAATTCATGTATCAAAAGTATGATAACAATGTCTGTTTACTCCGCCACCCCCACCCCACCCCAAGGAGGAAGAAGAAACACCAAACCTCTTCACAGCTATAGACAAGGAGGTGGCAGTGAAGGATGAGCAAGTGTTAAAGGTACAGTCAAACCTGTCTATAGCAGCCACTCAAGGGACCGGACAAATGTGGCCACTATAGACAGGTGGCCTCTGTATAGAGGTGGCAACTTGTAGATAAAATTCTCAAGGGACCGACAAAAATTGGCCACTTTTATAATGGACAGGTGGCCCCTCTGTAGAGGTGGTCCCTAATACAGGTTTGACTGTATCTATAAAATGTTCCTTGTTCTACTAGACTTTCCCTATCACCTCAGATTCAGAAAACGTTGAAATACAAATAGAATAAAATTTTAAGGGTCCAACTTCAGGGACATCATATTAGGAGCCCAGGCCCTAATTTTCAAACTGATAATGGATGATATAGTCGATTTTTACAGTTGCATATGATTTGCAAGAAAATGCATTCTACAAGATTACTTTACTTTTCAAATGACATTATTCTTATTTTGCCCCTAGAAATTGAAGAAGCGGGAAAATATAACCATTTCCTTTAGTTTGATTGATTTATAATCATGCACATGCACATGTGTATGTTTATTACCAAAGTATATTCATTTGTCTATTGTCATTTGCCATCTTTCGGATTGTTGCTTTCTTCTGTTACTTGCAGTGGCTCTACTCCCATCTAGAGCAGGTTTTGGATGATGTCAGAGGAACCTGAGCGCAGATTAGGTGATGTCATCACTTTGGGAGCAAAAGGATCTAAGAACAATGGAAGACTGCAACAACAAAGGCTGTGATCCAAAATTACTTGTAATGATTAGTATATCAGAAGTACCTCAATAGGTTTTGATGTAAGTAAAAGGAAAACAACTATAGATAAAAGATACTCAAGGAAAAGGGATAATATATATTGTGTGGAGTATAATGAACATATCGTCATATAATGCCTATTTATTGTGAATACATAGTAAGGACTCAAGCCAAGAGAACAGAATTTGCTACTTAGTGTTGAAGCTATGCAGGTGAATTGGCACTTTTCTTGTCCTTGTAATTGCTACTGTTGACTTGTCACATGGACGTAAAGAACAGGCAGAGGCTTGCTCTAAAATGCACCTAGTTAGCCAAGAAAAGAGAGGTGTACCACAAGGTAGCATTTTGGGCCCATCTTAGCAATTTCAGTTGGCTCACACATTTTAACAGTTCTGACCAATACAAAATCATATGTAAGGAAATAATGCCCATTGCAGATGATAGATACATTTCTTTACTAGAACTTTGATTTTATCAACTTCATAATTTAAGGGTACATACTTGAAGGTATAGTGACTTATGTTACCTGTTTGAGGGATTCCATGTGTTATCAATTTGCATTCCAAGCTGGAAACAATGCTCACTCTTATTGTACTTCAAAGATCACTTGATGCAATCAACTCAATGTCTTTGCCAAGGGTGTTTAAGAAGTCATGATTCATAATTTTCATAATGGACTATGGTTCTCAAATGTCGGACGCCTGTGCAGAAAGTCTTGCAGCATTCAAGAATTAGAACTTTTGTCTATGTTGAAGAAATAGAAGCCAGCGATGCTACAAGTCTGCAAAGGAGGGTAGCCGTTATAATTTTTGTTGTGTATGTAAAAGTATATGTAAATCAGCAGTAGAGGAAGTCTTGTGAAAATGTGGGTTCCTTTTTTTTGGAAACATGTTCCCATTATCATCATTATCAGGGCATGAAATATTGTTATCTTCTGTCAGGCACCATATTGTATGTAGTAACTGTTATAAAATGCAATTTTTCTGAAAACTCTTCCAATACACAAATATGCGATCTTGCCCTACTCCATTCCGTTAAGCGCATAGTATTTATAAGTTCCGTTGCAAGAAACAATATTTTGCCCTGTGGGATTATCTTTATTTATCTTTGCAATTTAGGAATTATTTTTGCAAATTGTAGATTACAAGCGAGTATTTTGAGCCCTGATCATTTATATACACGGTATGTTTACGCTACCTTGGATGTATTTGGGTTTAGCCTGGTAACGATTTCAATATGGCCAGCTTACAGCCTATTTTTCCGACCGGCCTCTCTATAACCACTGCCACTGCAAAAATAACCCCGTAACATTTCCCCGGCGTTTGCTAACGAACTCGGCGGGTTGGTAGTACACTCTGCACCGTAGAGGCACGGCGGAGCTCCCAATGGTATGGTTAACAGGCTAAGGATTGCTTCCTTGTATCGAGGCTATATGTATGAAACAAAACAAAAGTAGAATACGGGTCAGGAACAACTTGGTCAGCCGTTTTGCTGCTACTGTACTTACACTTCTCAGTGTTGCAAACTTCAATACACGTCTCTGCAAAAAATATCTTTCATTGAAATGCTAACAGGGTATACATTGCGCAAGGTAACAGTCAAGTAACTGGAGAAAGGTTTGAAACAGGAAAGAAGTCTTACGCTTCAAACTTTCGTCACACTTCCGACCTTGGTTTTAATACCGCGAAAGAACATTATCTCCTGTACTTAAATGCAAGAGCTAATTGACGTATTAGCTTTAAGTTTTTCTTGACTTCGTCTTGCATTGAACCCTCTTAGAATTCGAATGGTCTTCAAATTATCAACATATTTAATTTTCAGATGATTGTTTCAAAAGTCAGTAAATCCAGATGTTCGTCCTATTACTGGTGAAAGACGTTGGATGCTGTCTGGAACGTATTACTGTTTCCAAATTCTATCCAGTTCCTTGATAAAGCCATGTTAATTTGATTATACGGATGACATCCTCTCAGACCCCCAAAACTGATGCAAATGAAAAACGTAAAAAACAAAACAAATTGCCTTTATTTTAAAATCTAAGTGGTTGGGAAGGAGTATGGTATACTGGACAATGGATTTCCCATTTTATTTTGTTCGTTCACATCTTTTTTTTTTACCTTGGCATTGTATGACATTAGTGTACGTTTTTTTCCTCCATATTTTTGCGATCTATGGCATATTTTATAGCTGCTTTGTACCATATACAGTATGTTGAAAACTTTTTCTTTTCTTTTTGGAAACGGCTGATGCACGCTCGGATGTCATCCATATAATCAAATCAACAAGCCATAATAGTTACCTTGCGTATTTCATTACCGGGATGTCTACTAGTATTGTAACCTTTGTCAACATAGGGTATACATTGTATCATGCGTGTAGGATAAAATCATTCTGGTGACTGTGTGGTTAAGTTCTTCAATTTCTGGAGAATAATATCTAGATTACTTCAGAAGACGCTTAAACAGTATGTTTCAGATTGTGGAAAAACTAAACTTTACTTAACCAAAACTAAGATTAATTGGGACTTACCCCAAATTTTCAGCCGACTCCGTCAGCCTTGTTCACGGAATGGACCCGTCTGCTGTAACTTCCGGACGTGACGTCAGGGACACACGACTGCAGCAGAGGTTATCTGGCATCTACGACCCTCTGCTGCAGTCGTGTGTCCCTGACGTCACGTCCGGAAGTTACAGCAGACGGGTCCATTCCGTGAACAAGGCTGACGGAGTCGGCTGAAAATTTGGGGTAAGTCCCAATTAATCTTAGTGTTGGTTAAGTAAAGTTTAGTTTTTCCACAATGTCATTTACGAACACAGATGAACTTTCATGCTAATGTTTCAGATGTTGTCCGTATTCAATGATTGTATGTGCGTGATACAGTATGTGGTCACCATTATATGTTGTGTATCCATGCTGCTGAGATTATGTGATGCAACAAGATGATCAGGAATTCTATTTGATCTCCTTCCTTGTCATTTTTGTTTCGCTGGCAATATCTATGCAAGATAAATAGAATAGATAGAAGGATATTGTCATAATCTTCTTAACTAGAATGAAATATGTCCGTGACCATGCATGGGTTTTTTTAAAACTTGTTTCAAGGCAGACAATGGCAATGTGGCAATACACTCAACTTAGTAACTTATTTTCACTGAGCCACACAAAAGGGAAGTTAGAAGCTAAAGTTAGCTCCATGGCCATTTTGAGGCTGTAAATGCAGTTGGTTAAGCCCCCTTCACACGAGAGCACGAATGAACCGGAATGCCGTTGGAATAAAAATTCTTTTCTATTCGTGGCAATTCTTGGCAATTCGTACTGCATTCTAAACATTCTTACTGCATTCCAGATATTCGTCGCCGTTCTTCTGGCTGGCTCGAAAGTTTTTGACATGTCAAAAACTGTCGAGGTACATTCGAAGTGGAGAAATATCGAATGGCATTCATAGTGGATTCTAAGTGTATTCTAACTATTCTAACTGCAGTCTGACCGCATTCTGCGCCATTCCAACATTATTCAAAACATTCTTATCTCATTCGATGGAGAACCGAAACGGCAAGCCATCTCGACTCCTGCCAGAATGCGGCCGAAAGAATATCTCGAATGCTGTGAGAATGTATAGAATACATTACGAATTCACAGGAATAGAAAGGGATTTTCATTCTGACGGCATTCTGGCTCATTCCTTCTCGTGTGAAGGGGATTTAAGGCCCATTTGGAATACCCACTCGGAATGGCCCCGAATGTGGCACGAATTTTGCAAATACTTCATTCCGGCTGGTTCTGCTTGATTCCTGCTGATTCGATTTCAGTGTGAAGGCCCTATTAACGTTGCTATCCATCGTGTCTACATGTAGGTGACGGTATCGGAAGATGGCTATCCGGATTTGAACCCTTTCCTTACACCACCTTTTACCTCCCCAATCTCGGTCAGGTGCCCATTTCTTACACCTGGGTGGAGTGAGGAAAGTGGTGTAAGTACTGACTAAGTGCATTTCCTATAAGGGCACAGGATCGGTAGCATGGATACAAACTCCGTACCTCTGGGTTCTGGGCAAAATACTAGTACCCTGCAGTTTCGCCACATGCGCAATGCAATATTTATAGCACAGCTTAACGCTCACTAGATCTTATAGCTGACGCGTGCATCGATTTTTGACAGTCTTAAAAAAAGGAAGTTATTATGTTTTTCCGTAGAGAAAAACATCGTTTTTGCTGGTGTGTTCTTTTTCTTTCCTATTATGTCAGTAGCCAGTCAAGGGTTAGGTTAGATATTAGCTGTTTAGCAAATATTGGCAATTTGTTTCCTTGTCCACAATGTTGTATCGCGAGCTTAATAATTATGTAAATGACCCGATCTAAAATTAAGCAGATGTAGGTGCTTATTTCCCACGAATACTCATACACTATAGTGACTATACCATAGGACATGCCTAATTGTATTGTCTTGTATACGAGTAGCTCAACAAAGAGCTACGGGGAAAACATTCTGCATTTTCTTTTTAGTGTTTTTTTTCTAATCTGACACAACATCGTAGACTTAAGGAACAACGAGATTCCTACGACCCCATACCTTCGCCAAATGATTAGACCATAGTATATTTTCAAACCTTCTTAGTAACTTGCATGATTGTTTTTGTGTAATCTTTATGTAGTATTTCCCTGGCTCTCATTGCTGACAACTCATGTGTACGAATGCCTTGCAAAAAACATCCGTGATTGTGTACAATTCTCCTAGGTGGCTTGTATCTAGGCCAGGCCGGACCATCAAAGAGAGAAAAATATTCTTCCCACACTTTTGATCTAATCGGCTTAATTTCCGTGTCTATGTAATCATTTTGACCACGTGCACGCCACATAAAAATAAAGAAATATTTACATCCAAAAGCTACAAGAGCGTGACCAAGTCCAATGTGTCAAAAAAGTGCAATCAACAAAGTACATGTAACACAGTACACTCTCTAACCCAAAATGATGCCTATTCATTCGTGCTTGTCATTAATCACAAAACACAATCAACTACTCGAAAAAAAACTAATGCCAGGCATACACAGACTATATTAATTTCCCGCACAGATGCGTTTTCTTCGGTTGTACATTTTATCTGCCTTTTGGTACTAGGTGCTTTTCCGTTGTACATACCGTCATGGAGAAAAAGGCCACACAGTGCGTTGTCATCTTGGTTCTGTTGGTTTTGAAGTTTTCCTCCGCGTGTCCAGATGAGTGCTTTGTTCTGGAGGGGGCCAAACTTGTGGATATGAAGAACTGCGAATGCCCAATACGGTGGCAAAACAGTCTGTTGACGTCATGCGTTTCACATGGTCAAACGGTAAGACCAAAACACTCACGTACACGGGGGGGGGGGGGGGCAGAACCTATATCTATAATCTTTAAATTATGATTGTGCTTCTTGCACCTGCCGCATCTCTCACGAATCTTAGATCTCTTTCATTATGTGTAGATGCCGAGTCCTGTATATTGGTATCTCTCCATTGTCATTACATGAATTGTATGCTCACATTTCTCTTTTCCTTACTAGGGGTGTGTAATTCAAAGACAGCCTTTCCCTTAACCAGACCCCTGAATTGTACAAAACATATAACGTTAAGTGACTATCTCAAGACTGCTCTTTCATATTTCGCTGTCTCGGTTTTTGCAATCGAATATGGTCTTTTCCAATGGCACAACGTTGGAGACACTGGATCACATGACGGGTATCGAACCCAGGACCGCTTGGTTCCCAGCCTAACACTCTACCAGTAACACCAAACCGAACTGACTTCAAGCATTATCCCGTTTTTTTTCACCAGGTGGCAGCTGACAGCATATGCAGCGCAGAAAACCATGGCCTGACGTGTCTGAATCACGTTCCTACCGGGTTTGACCGGTCCGTGACAGGAATTACACTGAACCGTCTGTTCAACCTCACCACCCTCACCAAACAAGACATTCCGCCGCTACCAAACCTGGCCACATTCATGATATACGGCAGCACGATCCAGACAATAGGCAAGTGTAAACAATAGACGAATGGATGAACGAAGGAGTGAATAAATGAATGAATGAGCGTGAATTAATGAATAAATGAGCGAATGAATGAATGAATCAATCAATGAAGGAAGGAAGGGAATGAATACTTTCAGTATATTGGGCTTTGTACAGGTCGCAATAAAAGAGTTGTTGACATATACATGAAATATATACAATGTCAACCAACACAATAATCATATTCTGCTAAGTAAATTCGATTTCTTCTCGCTCTACTGCGCTACTGACGATGTAGGAACAGAAAAGTTTTTTTATGCAAATGTTTGTCTAAATTCACGATAGACGAGGCCCATCCTAATGAACAGTGCGTAGCTATGGGACTGAGTGAATGAGTGAGTGAGTGAGTGAGTCAGTCAGTCAGTCAGTCAGTCAGTCAGTCAGTCAGTCAGTCAGTCAGTCAGTCAGTCAGTCAGTCCTATTCTAAGACATGTTGCATTCCCTTTTCGAACGAATATATGGTACAAGAAAATAAGGTCAAATTATGGTTAAATATTTAAGGGGTTAATGACCTGCCCCAAGGTGTATATAGTGTCATATGTAACGCCTGGTCCTTTGCTATAACCACTGAATAAAACCAAATTATGAGGTGATTATAGCAAAGGACCAGGCATTATGGCACCATGTACACTGAGGAATAGGCGGGTTATTATCATATAGCCTACCTAAACTTGCAACTGGGACTCCTGTATGACGCATAGATCCCTTGGTACTATACGTGTGAATTCTTTTGTTCTTTGGTACATACATTGCTATGAGATTACAGGTTGCATTTTGAAGCCAAAATTTTCACAGAAAATATTCGAAACATTGCAGTCTTTGGCTTTTTAGAACAACAAAACAGGTTATCAGTGTTAACAGAATGAGCCATTCCCCCCTTGCAGTCTGTACTTATTCCCTCTGCTCTGGCATATGTTTCGCTCCTTTTGATTGGCCAATGCCTGTATATCCCTTTCTTGTATGTATCGCTCCTTCTGATTGATCAGAATGAAATGACACTGGTGCCGGT
Organism: Branchiostoma floridae x Branchiostoma belcheri; assembly: GCA_019207045.1. Classification (NCBI taxonomy): domain Eukaryota; kingdom Metazoa; phylum Chordata; class Leptocardii; order Amphioxiformes; family Branchiostomatidae; genus Branchiostoma; species Branchiostoma floridae x Branchiostoma belcheri. The sequence goes on along the minus strand of CM033033.1, from coordinate 20,637,927 downwards.
ATCGATTTGCATCGACACTGGTGCCGGTATCGATGCAAATTGACACCGGTCCCGGTGTCGATTCATTCTGACCAATCAGGAGGAGGATACACACCGGGCCGGCCTGAATCTATGTGTTACCGCGTCATAACCAACTTGGAACGGGGCCTTCTGATTGGTCCGCGGCACCTGGTTATATGATAATAGTGTATTTTTTTTTTTTACAAAAGTTCTTATACGTTCCTTTCTTTTTTAGAAGCGGGTGCGTTTTCCTCCGTGCCGACAATAAAGTCGATAACCATCCGCTGTGGGCGCCTCCTGCATATCGGTGACTCCACCTTTCAAAACCTACCCGATTTAATGTCAATCTACCTTGGTTATAACTTCATCAAAACCGTGTCTCCGAGAGCGTTCGTTGGCCTCAAGAGCTTGTCTATGCTTATCTTGAACGGTAATCAACTGACGGTTGCTCCCTTTGAGGCTGTGAATCTAATCCGTCGTACGCGCAGTACAAGAGCGGTGCGACTGTGGGTCAACGTCGAGGACAATCAAATCGGCACTGTGTCGGAAACGGGTTGGGGGAAGATTTCTGACGCGAAGGTCACTCTCCGACTCGAGGGCAACCCGCTTGTCTGTGACGGTAGGATGCGGTGGCTGGTCTGCCACGCAACGACCATAGCAAAGCATACCCACGGCTTCATTCTAAGAGCTGGCAATCTCAAGTGTACCGCACCGTCTGAAATGGCCGGCAACGACTTCCAATCGCTACACACAAGCTCATTCTGTTCATCTACAGACCTAACAACAACTGCTTTTCCAATGGCTAAGACATCCACATTTCGAATGGCAGAACTCTATACTCTCCCAACAACAACGCTATTCGGGAAGACAGAGTCTCCCCTGACGCAGCAAGCGAGACAAACAACATCGGCTACAACGGACAGTACTGGTGAGCTCGTATTGGTCGAGAATTCTGATGACGAACAGCAAGCCAGTATGGACTATCTTTACATAGATGTTGGACTTACTGTCATCGTCATCCTTCTGTTCGGTGGAGCGGCAGCTGTGGTTGTAATATACAAGCGAAATGTCTCGGAGGAATGGCAAGTTCCCGTCCACGCGCAACACGGCATCATCATCAGTTCGCAACCCATCAGAAATCGGATGTACGACCACTCTGGATCTACCAATGACGACTCCAGGAATCAGGAAGAGGCGGGCGAAACTGAGAGAGATTCGGCAAGGCGGAACCCAGCGCGAGACCGAGTCACCATCGATGCATCACAACTGATCTCTAATCGGCTATACAACTCATCTGCACGTGCTGGAAACGCATCTCAAACGACAGAAGAAACCGAGCCGGATTCAGATTTGACACCGTACCGCACTGTACCTTTTGATGCCATCGACAACACCCTGTAGATTCACCAAAAAGTAGTTACTCAAGCAACTGGATATGGTTTTGGAAACGGTCAGACGTTTCGGATAAAATCCACTATACTTCGTTAGTGACACTGAAGTGATTTGGAAGAAACAGGTCTTTTATACTCTAACTATGTCTCTGTTTCTTCCAGATCACTTCAGTGTCACTGACGAAGGATAGTGGATTCTATCCGAAACGTCTGACCGTTTCCAAAATCATATCCAGTTGCTTGAGTAACTACTTTTTGGTGTATCTTATTACCTGGATGTCCAACCTACATCGACGTACCCTGTAGATTTTTTTTTGTAATTTAAACATTTAAACAATAACACAATATGACAAAGACGTAGCGCACTCAAGTACAAGACTTATTTTGACGCTACCCCTTACATAAAACAAAGCATACATTTTTACAAAAAGAAATCAAGTATAAATGAAAAGCAAAGGAAAAGCACGTCAGACAGGAAAATAATACATTGTACATAATATAACAAGAAAAGATAAACGCAAGTCCAATTTCCCACCCAACGATGAAATAACACATTACAAAAAGAACTGTCAGGACAACTGTGTTTTAAAAACGCTTAGTTGCAGTTATGAAATTTTGGGTTGTTGACAGGATATTGGAGTAACAACAGATGAAAACAGAGGACTACCACGGAGTGAAAGGGAAACTTTGGCGTTGTCCGATAGTGATGGGTGTGTCCTAAAAGCCTGGAGAGTTTGCCGAGGTGGTTTGAGAGTTGGGCATTGTAGATTTTTGTACAACATTAGTAGCGATTACCTGCAAACCGTCTACTACACTTAGTAGTTTTACTTTCAACTTCTGGTTCTAGGTGGCGCTTTAGTGGGGACAATCATCCCAAACAAAGCTTGTAAAATGTGCATGTTTATCTTTGCTTTTACAAATAGTTCATCTTGAGACATACATGTACAGAAAGTGGATAGATGTTGAACATAGTGGCACATAGGCCAGCAAGTTTCCTTGCCGTTTCTGTACGTAGGAGAGTGTATTCTACAGAGAGGAGTTGCTAGCCCTCTTCCTTTAACATTCTAGAGGCACCTCCCTGAACATGACCATTTCACGTTTCTTCCAAAAGACGGGTGCAGTCCCAACCGGGATGCCCTTCCCTGGACTTGAATCAGGGTCAAATCCCTCAATATTGATGATCCTTATAATGTATAGATTTTCTCGTACAACTCAGGTCAGTATCAATTTCTCTCGGTTAAACATGAGTTATAGGGAGTCGGGACACATTTTCTTCACCATCAATTGGTGTTAAGAATGGGGAAGCAGATCTAGATGTAACTTAGCGTTATTTATGTCAGTTATTTTCCGTCAAGCACAAATGTTGAGGTGTATTATGCAAAAGGGAGTTATCATGAGCCATAAATAAGTTGTAAGTGTGTTGTATTTGTGTTCTATCATTTCGCCTGGCTGTATGTATAAAGATTGTTTTATGGATGTTTCTAGAGCATTGCTGTTAACAAGAAAGGTGATCTCTTGTGACGAGTGACCTATCATAAATGTTTTTCACTGATTATACAACTAATCCATCCAGAGCTTCTTGAGTTATGCTCACTACAAAGATCCGGGCACACAGACAGATACACAGACAGACACACACACAGACACACCCAAAACTATATTTCTATTTTCATGGAGATAAATACTTACCAAGTCTACCAGAATGTACTGGAAATGTTAAGATTGAAGGGAAGGGGTACAATTATGAATTGCCTTTTCACATGGGGTTAAGGATCTGGGGAAAATGAGACCATCCATTAACAAGGGGTTATGGGTCTGGTAAGGGAGGGACCAGCCATTTGATATGCATGGGGTATACGCGACGTTAAAGATCTATGAACGGGGACCATCCATTTCACAAGGGATTGAGGATATGGAATGAGGGCCATCCATTTCACGTGGGGTTAAAGTTTCTTGGAAAGGGTATGGGGAAGGAGGGACCAACCATTTCACGTGGGGTTAAGGGTCTGGGGAAAGGAACCCAACCTTTTCATATTGGGAGGTAGGACTATCCATTTTACGTCTAGTTGAGGGCGTGGGGAGGGTGAAACAATCCATTCCTTTCAATTCTAGTGTAGAATGAACACTAAACATTTGATTTCAAACTGTTTATTTGATAGCAATTATTGACAAAATAGATATATGCAAACATATGTGTGCAGATCTAAAAAAACACACAATGAATTGAGAAAAATACACAAGCACTACATAAAACTTTAAAAATTGAACTGAAATCTTAACATCTTCCATACACAGATTAACAATTACCCTTACTCTAGGACACGGTGGCCAACAGAGCCAAAATCAGATCAGTAGATGTAACATTGTCATTACATGGTATAGAGGTAGCTTGGCGCCTTTGTACTTGACGAAGAATAGAAAGTTATTTTGTAGTCTAAGGCTTAGGCAGAGCTGATTATTAGTGTTCGACAAAAAGATGTGGCATCAGTATGTTATTGTGTGTTTGGAAGGGTTAGTTTGTTAGTGTGTGTGCGTGTCTGTGTCTTTGTGTTAGTATCAGCGTCAGCCTAAGCCTTAGGTAGGGATTTTTCCAAATGACTGATTTAAAAGGCTACAAACAACCTATACTCATCAATAAACGGGGAATATTAATCGATCTACTGAATTACAATAATACAATTGAAATGCATTTTTAACACAAAGGCTAAGTGACAACAAAAGACAGTCACCCTGTACTGGAATGGCATGATATGATATATTCAAAACAAAGACTACTTACAAAAGACGCATGTCTACACAGCTCAGTATCTCCAAACCTCTTTGCAATACGAGACCAACATGAACCTTGACTCAAAAATATGGGAATAGGCAAGCTTAACTACATGAATCTAACATCTTGATATACATAATGTACACTTTGCATTCTGTCTGCAATGATTCGGTTTCTGTGACTGTGTCGACACCAAAAAGTATAGTGTGTCTAAAGGACTAAACTACTAATATCAAATAGGCTCTTCAACCACCTGTCTTCATTTCTGGCCTGTGTCGTTCTCTTGGTTCGGGACCCAAGATAACGACACGAGGCAGATTATGTAATGGTCTAGGTCCCCGACAACCACTGACCACGACATAAAACAGATATGACACCAGATGGTGAACCAGGAAAGTTCCTGTTTTCTAAAAAACAGAATTTAGAGTAACGCTAAAAACAATACCGACCATCGACACAGCCACAGAAACCAAACCAGTCACACATTGGGCCTGTATAACACAGAAACGGGCTGAAGCCCTGCGTGCAAAAGGAGCCTTGGAGAGACTGAATGACTCCTTGGCTGGGTGATGAACTGGATGTTGCCACGAAGCACCGTCAGTGATGGTAGCACCTGAAGCCTCCAGTCCCAGCTCCTTCGCCCTTAGCAAGTCCAGAAATTTCTGCCAAATCGGTAGAACAAACATATATGCATCAGCAACCTCACACAAACTGTTCAACCAGTCATAATTTTGATTATAGAAATAAAACTCTCCAAAGCACTGTTCGGGTCCAGACATTGAAACTGTAAGCTTAAATTTACCAGCACAAAGGAAAAAGACTGCTGTCCTACAATAAGAAAAGCTACTTTCAAAAAACACAGCACAACACAATTAGAACGTTTCGGGTAGTCCTACAATTGTTACTACTGTCGATCGGTTTATACAGACTGACAATACTGCGCAAACAAGATACAATGCTACAAACATGCCTAGCTATAGGCCGATTGCCTAATTTTACACAAAACACTGTGCCATACCTTGTCATATGTCCGTGAAAGACTGATGTCTATCATTGACATACGGACTGTCCTCTAAACATCCAGTTATGAAATGTCTTCTCAAGAAGCTGATGAAGACGACTTTCAACGAATCCAACTATGGGAAGTGGCACCAAGACGGCTTCCGCCAGGACCACTGTCTCTTCGGATGCCTGGCACCTCCTTTGCCCACATTTTCCCGGCAGGCCTTGCTGTGAAATCGGCAAAAGAAACAGATAGACATGCATGGACTGCCTCACTACCGCTGCAACAAACACAAATGGTTCAACGCCGGCTGTCCATTGGCGAGTAGGAACTGGACACACAATGCAGTACAATACCTTGTCTATGTCTCGGAAAGACTCGTGCCTTGGTGATGCACCGGACGTTGTCACGAATCACTTTCAGTAACGGTGACGCTTTACACGTCCATTATCCAACTTTGTTCCTTGATTTCCACGTTCAGTCATTTCTAACAAATCGGTAGAAGAAACAGGCACATGCATCAGCTGCCGTACCACCGCTGCCACAAACACAAAAGGATTAAGGCCTGTCCAGTGGCAAGTACCTAGAAACTTGACACCCAAACCTCTATACAGACTATCTGATATTCAGATGAAGAATGCGTATGCCAAACTTTTCCATGATCCACCTGACAAACATTCCAACCATAATACAAATGTATTCATATGCGTCATTCAAGCATTAATTTAAGTACTTAGCATTAATTGTTCGGGTACAAACATTGAAAATGAAACTATAAACTTAAACTTGCCAACACAAATGAATTGTTATTCATTGGCAAAGAACGTTGTCCTTACTGTCCTAGCTATAATCAAAATCTTCTTTGAATTCACACAATACGATACGATACATTGTCATATGTGTGGGAAGACTGCGAATCGTTCACGTTCGGCACCTTCCTTCGCCAGCCCTAGCCACCCTTTCCGCGTCCAGACATTTCTTCTTACGGTACGATGATCCTCAGTATAAAAGACGAGACAAAAATGAAACTTCACCAAGAAATATGGTAAAGACTATACCTAATACTTAAAGTAAGCTTAGCTATGTGAATGAGGTATGACAGGAAGTTAACTTGATTTGTGATTGTAATTTCAGTTCTTGGTTTAACATAGAAATAGCGGGAATAATCATGATATCTTGAATGATGGAAAGCACAAGAGTGCGCTTTGCTGAAATTCCAAGTAATGCTGCCGTTTGTGTTGGTTACAATTTTGAGAGTAATGGCTTCAGTCTGTTTCTGCCTTATACAAGCCCATTGAATAGCTGATTCGGTTTCTGTAACTGTGTCGACGCCTGTGTCTAGTGCTTCTAAATGAAGCAAATTTTACTATTGATATTAAATAGGCTCTTCAGCCACCTGTTTTCCTTTCTGGCCTGTGTCGTTCTCTTGATTCGGGACCCAAGATAACGACACAAGGCAGATTATGTAATGGTCTAGGTTCCCGACAACCACTAAGCACGACATAAAACAGAAATGACAACAGATGGTGAATCAGGGAAGTCCCTGTTTAAAAAAAAAACAGAATTTACAGTAACTGGCCGAATACAATCCCGACCATCGACACAGTCACAGAAACCAAATCAGCCACACACCAGGCCTGTACACCACAGAAACGGGCTGAAGACCTGAGTGCAAAAGGAGCTTCCATTTACAAGATGTCCTGATATAAACCCCTACCTGCATCATCACTCGAGATGTCAACAAAACACACTCAAGCGCCTTACCATCAACCAAGAGATTTTTTAAAGTTAAAGTAACCTCACAAATTATTTACTTCCTATCATGCCGATGACAAGTTAGTCCCAGCCCATCTTTGCAATATGTTTCCATTTCACACCCCATAAGACAAATAACAACTTAACTTAGTTTCAGGTCCTCTGGTTGATCCGGGCTCGATAGTACCAATAAGATCCTGGAAGCAACAAAGCGAAATTATTATAATTAGGTCGAGACAGCCTTCTTGTTTTGTTGTAATTCATCATCATCATCATCATCATCATAGGTACCCCCAGATGACCCCGCGTGGGGCAAAGTAGGGGGGGGGGGGAGTTGAGGTCCCGGGTAAGGGCGGGCAGCCCTCATGCCTGGCACGGAAGCACTCAACGGTGGGAGCACTTACTACCGTGCCGGGCAGGGAATGCCACTCCGGAATTGTTCTGGGAAAGTATGAGAATTTGTAGGTGTCAGTGCGGGCGAAAATTGGCTGGTACTTGAGATGTTCCACCGTCAAAGATAACCCTCTGGGTTCTTTCCGCAAGGAAGGCCCTAAGCCAAGACTGAAGAAGGCCAGAAATGCCATAGTGCTCGAGTTTGCTCAGCAGACGTTCGTGAGGCACGGTATCGTGTGCGTTGCTAAAGTCAACCACCGCGGCATCGACCTGTTTGTTCTGGTCCATATTTTTGGCCAGGTCTTGGAGGGTAAGCACCAGCTGGCTCTCGCAGGACAGACCCTTTCTGAAGCCATGTTGCGCTAGGGACAGAATGCCATGAGTGTCTAGATGTTTCATCATGTGGCTGTGCACGATGTGTTCGAGCACTTTACCACAGACCGATGTCAGAGACACCGGCCTATAGTTTAATACATAAGAGACCGCACAAATTGTTTACTTCCTATCATGCCGACAAGTTAGTGCCAGACCATCTCTACAATATGTTTCCGTTTCACACCCCATAAGACACACAAGAACTTAACTTAGTTTCGGGTCCTCCGACAGGGCTTTCACACGAGCACCGATCTCCTGGACGTCACCGTACAGCTAGCCGTGGAGATGGCATCGGACAACCTCTCACCGGGATAAGTCCCAACATGAACATTGCAGCTGCAGTTGATCCGTCTTGATGGCAACAATAAGATCCTGGAAGCAACAAAGCGAAATTATTGCAATTAGGTCGAGACAGTCTTCTTGCTTTGTTGGAATACGAGCGATCGCGATGATGTCACGCTCACGGTGACGCAGTGGTAGGCAAAAAGCAGGTGTTTGGAAAAAGATTGATTTACATATTAACCAATGATTTGATCTGCTAATTCAAATATGAATTTTTAATCCAATCTACTGCCATTCTGGTAGGCGCCAGCCGTCGAATACCCCGGATGTAAACAACAACAGCGATCGGTCGTATTGATATAGCACAGTGAGGCCTTACATGTAAGCGCCGGTAGGTCCGCGTTTTTATGTCCTCCAACGTTCACAAAAGAATTCAACGTTAACGTTGCCGATTATTGGCATTACATTGGACTGTTGATAACTTGCTTAAAACACATAAATGCACTATGTGAAAAACGACCCTACTAACCTGTTGTCTTGGGTTAGACACGGCTTGAAGTACAAAGGATTCACAGCGGTCGTGCTGCCCTTTTGTAATGGGAGTTGCGAGGTATGTCTGTCACATCAGACGGCTGGCAGACGAACGACGCGACACTTTGGGGTTTCAGACAGGTAACCACAGGGGCTAGTCTATACACGATTGGTCTAGTCTAGAAAATCCGCCGGTGTTATTGGTCAAAGGAATGCTCTTTTTTGAAGTCAAAATCTCATTTCTATGACTAAACGTCCATGGCAAGACAACCTAATAAGGACGAGAAAGTGCTCAGATCGCATGGCTATGGCGGTCCCAGTCTTTCAGTCCAGAGAAAGTAAAATACTGTACATGTACATGATACAAATAACTCAGTTTCCGGGCGTTTTCTGCGTTGGTGGCTTGTTTGTCGGATTCGGGTTGCGGGCATTGTCCTCGCCCAACCGATTGAGTTTGGGCAGGTCAGATGAAACGCAGGTGGTGATTGTTATGATTGGAGTCTACGATAAAATGAATAGAACGAACCATTCCTTTTATAGGGATTTTAAACTTGAAGTTACCAATGCAAGAGAGACTTTTTCGACATTGAAAAACTGTACAACATGATATGTACTGACTATTATGATTACAACATGTAGTGAAAAATAGGTTCTATTATAGCAATTAGATTATTGCTATAGCTTATAGTTCGTAAATCAGCCTCATTACGAAACACATTGGGTACCTACTGGCTGCAAATGCACCAGATAATAATTCAAAGAATAACAATGTGTTCAAAGTATGAAAGTCTTAGCAAAGAAAGCTATTGTAGCATTTTCCCATAAATTATGTAAATGAGACCCTAATTTACATGAATTACGTATGCATGTTCAACTTAACGTACATGTTGCTGCCAAATGTCGCAAGTATGGAATTTTCGTCATTTAGCACTATAATAACAATTTCTCATTAATTATGCAAATTAGGTAACAGTTTGCATAATTGATGTCTATCGATATTTCTCTCTTTTCTCGTTACATTTGTCGTGTTTAAGTGATCTAGTATTATGAAATACTGTGGCTTCGGAAGAATGGAATTTTCGTCATTTAACACTGTAATAACAATTTCTCATTAATTATGTAAATTAGGTAACAATTTGCATAATTGATGTCTATCGATATTTCTCTCTTTTCTAGTTACATTTGTCATGTTTAAGTGTTCTAGTATTATGAAATACTGTGGCTTAATAAACTGTGCTCATTAATTATATTAATCATGCAAATTAGCCCCTGGTTTGCATTGATAGCCCTTATTTATGGAAGGCATCTCCGAATTTATCTACATATCAAAAATCACAATGATCCGTCAACCCCTTCCCGAGTTATTCCCTTCCAAAAGGATGGTGCAATTGCGCACGCGCGGACGAATTGCTGTGGAATTTCGGGAATATTTGCCAATCGGATATATACTTAACAGTAAGCCTAATATTTCTCTCTTTTTGAGTTACATATGGCATATTTTTGAGTAGTCTAACATGAAATGCAGTGTATTTATAAACTGTCCTCATGAATTATGCAAATTAGCCCCTGATGTGCATGATTAGCATTTGATTATGTAAGGCATCTCTGAAGCTATCTACATTCCAAATATCATGAAGATCCGTCAACCCATTCCCGAGTTATTCCCCTCTAAAGGGATGATGCAACTAGGCGTGGAAAAATTCCTGACATGCCTGCGGAATTTTGTGAATTCTTGTCAAACGGACGCACACTATACTAGTAGGCTAGCCCCTGAGGCGTCGCCAAAAACAACATTAATTATTGGGCCTTCACACTTAAACCGAATTAGCAGGAATCAAGCAGAACCAGCCGGAATGAATTATTTGCAAAATTCGTGCCACATTCGGGAGGGAATTCCAAATGGGCCTTATATCCCTTTCACACGAGAAGAAATGAGCCAACATGCCGTCAGAATGAAAATTCTTTTCTATTCGTGCATTCGTAGTGTATTCTAGACATTCCGGCTACATTCCTGATATTCTCTCGGCCACATTCTGGCAGGATTCGAGATGGCTTGCCGTTTCGGTTCTCCATCGAATGTGATAAGAATGTTTCGAATAATGTTGGAATGTCACAGAATGCGGTCAGACTGCAGTTAGAATCCACTATGAATATCATTCGATATTTCTCCACTTCGAATGCACCTGGAGAGTTTTTAACATGTCAAAAACTTTCGCGCTAGCCAAAAAAAACGGACACAAATAGCTGGAATGCAATTAGAACACACTACGTATTGTCAGGAATTGCAAGGAATAGACGGCATTCCGACTTATTCATGCTCTCGTGTGAAGGGGGCATAACACAAGCATTTAACATAGTGGGGCTCACTGACCAATCCAAATGGTTCAGACCTTTTGGTGTAGTGTTCATGGTGTTGAAGCGCACGTGTTGAACTTCAGAGGTTCCAAAAACGTCTTATAAGCCATTCGGACATATTCTTCTCATTAACATTTGCTTCAAGACAGGTTTTAACTAAAATAACTTATTAATAGTGCCACATAAAAAGTACAGAAAGATTATATTAATGTAATCCCATAAGGGTTGCTATCCACTGAATCTATTTATTACACTCAATATACACAGATTCAATATTTCTACCTAATAGTACCCATTTTCATAATAAAAAACAGCAAACGTATCTACATTTTCAACCTTTCAGTCTTACTTAGATGTATTATACATGTATAGAAATATTATAAGGATACATGCAAATTTCACGCAGATTAAAAACAAAACAGCATCAACAATAAGATAGAGAGGACAACAATTATTAAGTAACAATAATTCCATATATCATGCAGGTGTTATGACAAAGGAAAGCTTCAAATTAACTTTCACTAAATCATCATAGAAATATATTGAGTAATGAATTACATACAAAAACATAGCAAACATGGACTTAAAAAGCCCCAATAAAAAACACCATCCATTTTGGCAAGACAAGTTGTAAATGGGTGATACTTCAAACAATGGTCCATTTCCCTACAGTTGGAGTACAGTCAAACCTGCCCAAGACGACCACACGGGATAGTGCAAAAGCGGTCGATTTGGTCAGTTAGAAGTCGGTTAGAAGAGTATCGACTCCCAACATGCCCAATGCATAGTTTAAATGGTTTTCGTTGTGTTTAATGGCAAATACCAAGCACACGCACGCATCCGTCGCCATCTTTATTTTGACCATAACATCGTAATGATAGTCAAAATCTGACGCAAACTAGCCGAATTCGGCGCAAATTATCATTGAAAATCGACGACACCTCAAGAGTTGAAAATGACACGGTCGTTATGGGCAGGGATCTGTTCGCAATTTTTGGCGGTCACGGTCGCGTTGGCCAGGTGGTCGTTGTGAAGAGGTCGCTTAATGCTTAAGTCAATGGCAAACATTTTCGGGACCGAGAAAAAAGTGGTCGTAATGGCCAGGTGGTCGCTAAGACGAGGTGGTTGCTTGGGCAGGTTTGACTGTATCTGACTCTCACTGCTGGAGTTCTAAAATCCTAGTTTAACTTGCACCACAGGGGCATAATTCGAACAGGAACTACCTATTTTGCTGATGTCAACATTTCATCAGTACTTAGATCAGATAGTTCTAATGTACTATTGAAATTTGCTCAAAACTGCCAATATTTAGCTGTGTTGTAATAACTTAAACCTACAACGAATAGATCCAGCTATCCTGAAAACAGTGTTTTTACATTATTACATAGAATAACACGTAATTCCATAACTTCAGATATATATATATATACATATGTCTGGGTACAGATTCTGATCTGATTGAAACTCTAATTGACATCCTGTTCGGAGTCTTTGTCAACAGAGACCAGGAAACACTACATTTTTTCCTTAAACATATAGGGTATCTGGTCTTTCATGACATCCTAAACTACATGTTAATCCATTCACCTCAAGTCACATAAATGGAAGATAAAATGTTCCATCTTTCTTGAATGGGAATATCTTTAAGTTGAAACTTAACGCTAGTTCACCTTTATCCGTTGGGTAACCTATATCCGTTGCTTTTAAAAATAGGATATTGGTGGATATCACTTCAATGGACGTTGGTTTCAAATTGCAATATTTTCAGTACATTGCAGTTTAAAACTACCACCGGTTGGCTTGATGTGCCTAAATATCCTGTTTTCAAAAACAATGGATAAAGGCTACCCCGCGGATAAAGGTGAACTAGCATTACATACTTCAAACAAGATCTCAACCATCAAAATCTGAAATTTTGTCAGACTTCTAATCAGAGTCTCTATAGACAAGACGTATAATAGTCGATTCTGCCAGAATGCAATCTATATTTTTATATATCATACAAAACAGTACTGTGGTCACTCAACAATAACATATCTAACTCGACCAAACAAGCCCCTTGAACTTCTGTCAGTGAGTATTCCATATTGTACATCAATCTTTATAATCATCTTGTGTAACAGTTGTATTTTTTGTTTCCCCAGTTAAGAGTCATAGTCTGTATAGACTGACTGTAGTGTGGTAGTAGTTGTTTATGAATCACACTAAAGAATAGCACTTTGCTCCTTTTCCCCAACTCTGAAGTGTCACAACATACACAACAGTCTGCGGGACACATCTCTACATCTTTGGACAAAGTCAAAATCCTCGATTCCGATCAGGATTTCTTTCCGTGAGGCATAAAGGAGACAGTGTACATCAGAGCCCACCAGCCCACCCTCAACAGAGACGGGTGGCGACATAGACTTTCTGATACTTATGACCCCCTCCTGCAACAGTGGTGTGTTACTGTCATCACTGCTTGAGATAGAAGGGTCAATTCATTCCGTGAAAAAGGTCGACAGAGTTTTTGTCCGAAAATTAAGAGGGGTAAGTCCGTATAGTGTTAATTCCAGTGTTGGATGTAAAGTGTTAACATTTTTCTATAACTTTGCCAACTAAGTTGTTTGGAAGGCTTGTGTGTACCAGTCTGGTAAGAAGCTGTTCTCTGAGTCCCTGTGTACGGTGTGGGTTACCGGACAGTTTGGTCTCCATGTAAACAAATAAACAAGCCTGAAAAACAAGGACACATATGGATTAGGAAAGGCCTTTCACTACATAAAATCTTTAAGCATACTTAAAGCATTTGTAAAGGCACCCTCACACTCAGGGTTGACATCGCGGCAAAGCCTAACGATATCACCCCTGACAATTCAGCCAGGGTATTTGGGGCGCCCTGCTTATGAATATTAATTAGCTTGCCTGATTTGTCGCGGGCCAATCAGCGACCGGATTGCAAGTTTCGAACAAACAGCGTACGGCGCGGCGTGTACAAAGATCTGTTTATCTTTGCGTGATGGTAATGTTTTTTTTCGTATGCTAGGTCGGTACATGTATACGGTGATGCCGTGGTTACCCTATACCCACAGAACCGACAAATGTTAAATTTGGTACCTGATAAAGACGTCTGGACGCTGAAAGAACGTTACGCCGGTACTGTTATCTTGCTCTTGAATATTAATGAGTCGCCTAATATGGCGCCTTTCCGAGCTTTTGACAACAAAAAGCCAGTTGGTTAGAAGCCACGCCCCAAATACCCAAATACCCTGGCTGAATTGTCAGGGGTGATATCGTTAGGCTTTGCCGCGATGTCAACCCTGAGTGTGAGGGTGTTGTAAAGGATACTTAATTGTAATGAAAAAATTCAAGGTGAAAAAAGTTGCATCATACCTCTATATTATAACAAAAAAAAAACTAGTACATTAACAGCACTATAAATGCTATATTGGCTATTTTTTCAACAAAGTGAAGATCTGTTCAAGGTGCCGAAATATCAGAAATTGCCAACCTTGGGTTGTCTTCTCGCACAACTTTCTTGACATGTGAGAGGAACTGGTCACAGAAGTTGACACAGACAGAAGCGTTCCATGTGGGAGAGTCAGCCTGAATAAAAAAGAGCAGATAATGTTAGATATCTCATGCAAGCCCTGATTGGATAATATTTTATGACCTAAAAAATGTAACTTGATGATGATGCTAGATTAGTGTTCTAGCAAGCCTCATTTTTTTTTCTTTTCCTGGGATTTTAAATGGAAATCCTGTCAAGCGCCAGAGGTTTCCGCGTGGCGGTCTTGGGGGTCCGGGAAAATTCTGAAATATAATACAAACTGAAATGCTATTTCCTGCATTTTGATGGGCAGATTTAGCTGGTAGAGTAGACTCAGCTTGGTTTAATGGCATCTGTGCTGAGTTTCTGGAGATCTTTGCAAAATTTCATTTGTTTAATACTGGATATAGGAGAATTCTTGTACACAACCAAAATTAAACTTGCTTACGTAAGCAAGTTTAATTTTGGTTGTGTACAAGAGTTCTCCTATGTCCTATATTCTACCAACCTGATGAAGTTATTTTCGGTTGTTTAATACTATCTTTAGATGCCAAATTTTGTCAGTCACAGAGGACGGAATGGACACATTTTTGTCCATCCCCAGCTGCAGGACAAAAAGATGTATGCTGGCTAGAATCCTGTGTTAGATATCTCAAGCTTTGATAGGACAACACCTAACATTAGGAATCACAGTCCTGATTGGATAAAACTTACACTGATCATGTTACCAAAAAATATTTCACGCTCTGGTTGGATATAACTTACCTTTATGATGTTGGGTATTTCCATTGTCTTGAAGGTTTCTAGGAAATGTACAACCCCGCTGTCGTCACGGAAACCACAGACGATTCTGGGCACGCCCGGGAGGAAGGACTGCGCCCACCACTTCAACAACTTAAATCTACACAAAAACATTTCTCAATAATAAACAACAGCCAGATGTTCACAAACAAAAACCTGTAACAACATCAATTCTGATGTCAGGTATTCAAGTTTTTTGACGGTGGCACACTTTTGAAGTGCATTCAAATTATAGTATTATTAGTATAAAAAGTATATAATAACTGGTACAGCAGAACCACATGCAATAACCCAGGTTATCACTCTGTCCAGACACCCAAATGAAAAGATATGACTCAGGTACGACTAAAATGTTAATATTTGTTAGTCCTTATCATAATCATAATTAAAAATCTTGAAAGATAACAGTCTAGTACTAGTATGTGGATGAACCTTAGACATCCAGGTAAAAAGATACACCAAATGGCAGTCAGACGTTTCAGATAACATCCATTATTTTTCATCAGTGACACGGAAGACATCTAGTTGAAGAGCATGTTAACGTTTACCCCCATCTTGCTATTCTATAATTCAAAAGTACTTATCACCCTCCAGGTTAATTTTGGACTTCCAGATTAATTCTGGACAATCATTTGAAAATTAATTAACCAAATGAGTTAACATTCGTAAGTATGGTATATTGAGAAGTAATTAATATGTAGATGGCAATTAGATGTCTCCACGAATTAAGCAAATTCTGAAGAATTCTGGCAGAATTCTACAAAATTTTGGCTCAGGTTCCCAGAATTCTACAGAATTTGCTTTGTTCCTGGAGAACTGCAATCTACATGTTAATTACCTTTTAATATACCATACTTGCAACTGTTAATTCATTTGGTTCATCGATTTTCATATAATCAGGTTTTCCAGATTTAAACTGGAAGTCAAAAATTAATCTGTAGGGTATTTTATATGAATACAGTTAGAACATCCATGAAACAAGAACCTCCTGAAGTTCCTCTGCTGGTTGGGTTTGTACATCTCTCGGCTGGTTTTCAGCTCGATGTAGCACTGCGGCGCCCTCATGTGGCCGTCAGCCAACCTGCAGTCCACCTCCCCTGAGAACACCAGCGAGTGCGTGTTGAGCCTCGTTCTGATGACCGTGCAGAACGCTTCGTTCGTGTTGACTGGGTCTGACGTCTCTGGCTTCCCTTGTGGCTCACCTGAGTGGTTTTAAAAGAGCAAACTTTGGTTTGCTTGGATTCGGATATCCATTTATTCATATTTATTATTTATTTGACTGCTATGTCATTATTCTTCCCAAAGCCCGGGCAAATGATGTAAGGCCTAGGAAAAAAAATGTTGTGTTTCCTGTTTCCCTACCTACCCTAAAAAAACCTGCCGACCCTAGACTTTTTTTTTGGGTGGGCAGTGGAGTCACAAAGCTTCCAGTTAGAATTTTTATTTAGCCTGCTTCCTATTGAAGTAAAACACTGCTTGTCCCATCTAATGAAGGATAAATGTATCTATCATGCACAAAATTAAAGTTTGACATTGAAAGACAAGTGTCATCATACATTTCAGTTTACTTTGTACAACTGTATTGTAAATATGCATCACTAGAATTTTGGCCAGCCTCAAAAAAATACAAGAAAACAAAAAGATAATCCCTACCTACCGACCCTAATTTTTTCAGGACTGAAACAGGAAACACAACATTTTTTTTCCTAGGCCTAAATCACTCTTTGGCTGATACAAGACGGAGGTTCGCCTGGCCTGCTGAAAGCCAAATGTTGCAAAAAAACAGAAAAGCCCCTAATATGCTGACTATTTTAAAACCTAAATTGAGTGAGGAAAGACTGAGTGCCTTTCCCAAGGGCACAACATCAGTGGCATGTCAGGGGATTCAATACCTAGACCTTTGCATTCTGGGCCAATCACCCTACCACTAGTAGTAACAAATTTACATATGCTATTTTTAACAGCAAAGGAAAGTAGCCTTCAACAAAGAATAAGTTTGTCAGGGCTGTTCCCAGCTCTAAATTTTGGGAGCCAATGATATTCATTTTCCTTGTAAAATATGTCATTTTAAGCATTCAAAACGCATTTTCATAAATTTCATGTACTAAAGTTCAAATTGTCTGTCCCAACAACAAATTTCTGTCCCAAGACGGACGGACGGGTCCTAGAGACAGCACTGCAGTTAGCGTTTACTTACCAGCAGTTAGATACTGCTCAAACTTGTACCCCCAGTACGTCATCTCGCGCTGTCTGTCCGCCATGTTGACTCTGCGGTCTCGCTGCTCTGGCGTCTCCACCTCGCTGATGTACCAGGTCCCGTTGAACTTCGACACGGCCATGGTCCAGCCGTCCTGGTTCTCGTATGGCGTACAGAGGATCTTGGTGAAGTGTCCACGCCACGCGATGAAGTCTGTGTGCAGCTGGCTGTCACTGGAAACAAGCATGTTTCATTCCATCATTAATTTGATCATTCATATTTTCCTTGTAAGGAAAAAACATTACTGACAGTCTCTGCTGGTGTGTTCTGCTGCTGCTTCTTTAATCCACCAGATACATGTATGTCTGTTGTTCAGTAACAACGGTGAAAAAGAGGCTGATAACCTTGAACCAGGGGTTTAGCCAGCGTCCGTTTTTCCGTCAATTGACGGAAATTTGCTGCGTCTGACGGAAAAATTTTAAAACCAATCCGTCAACCTTGACGGACAAAAATCCTTGGTGGAAGCTACAGGCGGCTTGGGGACGCCGTCCACGGCCGTAAAAGCCACACACTGTTTGTTTTGCTATTGTTATGATTGTTGACAATGTGTGTCGGCGCCCTTTCGCATACGATAATCTCATTAAAACCCGTTTTTCAAGGTCTCAGTTCAGTCCTTCTAATCAATTTTCGCGGTTTTCGCGACAATTGTAATTGGCTGACGGAAAAAAAATTCGAGCTGGCTAAAGCCCTGCCTTGAACACTATCAGATACACTAGATCTCAGAAGAGACAGGCACAGAGAGAAGACAAGAAATCCGTGGTCACGGACCACATTGCTAGAAGAACTGCGTCATTGACTTGGAAGGGCCAAGGTTATAGATCAAAAAGACGTATCTGGTGAATTACAGAAGCAGTCTGGATAAAGAAGTCCACCCCAGTGATGGACCATGATAAGGGGGGTACAATCTCAGCCATATGTTTGGGATAGTGTTCTTTCCGCAAAAGCGGCAACTAAATCGGCTAAATATAGTGGCGAGAAGCAAAACTCCAGTTAGAAGCTCTGAGGAAGGTGTCTGACAAGCATCAAAACGTCAGCTTAGGTGAAATTAACTCCAATATAAAAGAAAACTCCTATGTCCCATGACCTACATTTGTACTAGCCTGATAAAATTATTTTGGGAGCGTGTTGGGTTGTAAATCTTATGTGTGAATGTTTCACGCTTCAGGCTTATATGCCTGAGCTCACTGCTGGCTGTACAATGTATGTCACAATTTAGAAAAATCATTTTGTTTTACAACATGTAAAAGCTAGGCCAACCCTAGGATCATACTCATATACTACAGATCTATGGAATTTGATCCAGAAGGTCAAGAAGCAGGATTGCATTACCATTTGCACTGAAGAGATGAGTTACTGTACCTTTCTGCATGATCAGCTCCAGGTTCTTGATCACTAGTCTCAGAGCTGGTAGAAATCGATCTTCTGGCAAGTAAGAATTTCCTCCTGTTCTTTAGAATCCACCTAAAAGCAAAGGATGATAATTTATGGTGTGTAAATGGACATAATGATACATTACTGAATAAGATAAGAGACTTACTAGTAAGCATCTACAAAATAAGAATTCAAAGCATTTTGATTGTATATTATAGTACTGTATTATAAAGTATTGATGAGTTTCACTGTTTGTATAAGTTTCACAAAGAAAAAAATTGTTATTTACAGTCAAATCTCTACTTTCACCACCTCAACACTACATAAAGACCGCCTGAGGCCAATGTGAGCAAAAATTGCCACATACTTATGATGGTCCCATACGGCCATGGATAATTTTCACCATTCACACAACAATCAAGAATCTTACATTGTCTAAAGTGAACACCTGTCCACATAGACCAGTTTTTTTCAGTCCCACAAGTGTGTACCCTGGGAAACCAGCTCGAGAAGCTTCGCAAATAAGAGTTACCGATCCCCTGCCTAACGCGCGCCCTCCCGCCTCTATGCACCGGATCGGTAAACTTTGCGTGCCTCGTTAGGAGTCTGCGTTTTCCCAGGGTAACAAGTGGGCTTCTTGGGCAGTTTTATCTGGATTCAATTTCAGTTGAATCCAGATTATTGACTCATTTGCATTAACTGTGTCTAACAGCCTTGCTATACTTTGAAATCCAAATTGTCATCAGCTTGATTTGGCTTACCTTTGTTCTCTTTGGAATCCAAATTGTCTTCAGTCTGAATTGTCTTACAACGTTTCCTGTTCGACATCTAAAATTGTCTTCATTCATAGTTAGAAGATAAAAGACCTGTTTCTTCCAGGTCACTTCGGTGTCACTGACTAACGAAGGATAGTGGATTCTATCCGAAACGTCTGACCGTTTCAAAACCATATCCAGTTGCTTGAGTAACTACTTTTGGCGTATCAATTTCAGTTGGTTCTAATTTAGATTATAAATTCGTGACATCTGGATATATAGAAATACCTTAAGAGGTGATCTAGACGTTCCTTTTCGTCTTCATCTCTTTTGATCAATGTGTCGTAACCCTCCGTTAGATCAAAGCTCACATGTTTGGGATCTGGAGGGACAATGTAATACCTGTAGTAAAAACAAAAGTAATAAATTATGTACACAATAACGTTAGATGTGTCGGGTTTACGGAAAAGGCTGGGCTGTCTACCTGGGCTGTCTACCTGGGCTGTCTACCTGGGCTGGCTATCACGTCAGGCTACTTGGACCTATGAAAGCCCATTGGGACAAAAGCTATTTTAGCAGTAGGGGTTGTTTGTGCTCAACGAATAAGCTGTGTCTGAAGGATCTGTGTGTTATTATGTCAATGAGCTGTATGTGAAGTGTCAGTGTGTGAAGGAGCTGTATTTGAAGGAGCCGTGTACGTTACATAACCCAGAGGTTCTGGGTTTGAATCAGTTGATATGCTACCAACCTTGTGCGCTTGGGAAGGGCTCTTAACACGACTTTCCTCCCTTCACTAGGGTAGAGAACAGAGTACCTAGCTTCGGTAAGGGCCCTCCCTCAGATAGGGCAAAGAACCCACCACACTTACGAAAAAGACTAGGGGTCCTTCCTTCCCAGTGTAAGTGGTTCAAAATTGGGGTAATTGCTGTCGTATTGAGGTCACCTGAGTTAGCACCGAATGGCAGCTGTTCCAGACCCTTGCACTTTAGCAACGCTTATTTTAAGCTCCTCACAATTCAATTGTCGATCCTAATGTATGGCGCAGAAGCCTGGACCCTGACAGCCAGTAAAGAACCTCTCCTGGACGCCTTTGAGCAACTAGCCACAAGGCTTAAGACTAATCCAATCAACCCGATAAGTCGTGTTAATAGCATATCAACTGATTTGAACCCAGGACCTCTGGGTTATGTAACACACACAACTGCTTCACACAAAGCCCCTTCACACACCGCTCCTTCAAACACAGCTCCTTCACATACAGCCCATGCACATACAGTTCCTTCACACATAGCTTAAGTTGAGCACAAACAACCCCTACTGGGCTTTCGTAGGTCCAAGTAGCCTGACGTGATAGCCAGCCCAGGTAGACAGCCCAGGTAGACAGCCCAGGTAGACAGCCCAGCCTTTTCCATAAACCCTAGATATGTCTAGTAACACACACATTAAAGACTGTTGCTTCCATGGGATTCCTTGGTTCGACAACAGCTTTAAAAGTCTGACATCTTTTTTTGATGTCTCTATTAAAAGCCCCTGTGACAGTGTCACACAGTTGCTGATGGTTAAAACTATATAGAAAAACTGCCAGAGACTCAAATGCATGATCAACCATAACCTAATAAAGATCTCAGCGATGGGGATCATATTGTATTGGGCACAGGCATTAGGACCTACGCAAAATTTGTCAAAATTGGGGGAAATATTACTACATTACACAGATATTAGAGCAACTCTAGTGTGCAATCACATGTAGTAACGTAGATCGTTAAAATATCCACACTGAAGGGCAATATACTAACACCGAAATACAGTAACATGACGGGGAAATGTCCACATAGACGGGGAAAAGGTAGGACGGGGAATATGCATGACGGGGAATTGTCCTGATACCCTACGAAAACTGACAATTCAATCTCTATAATTTAAAACACTGCACACAAAAAACTTGTTTATTTGTGGCTTATTCTAAAACTATTAATCGTGGTACTAGTAAAGACATCTTTGAATGACAAAATGTCTAGAATAGTATATACGTATACGATACATGCATTCTACCCACCGAAGTTTACGCCCGTCGTTGTGAAACTCCCTCTCTGCGTCCAGCGAGAAAACGCCCACCTCGGAAGGCTGTCTGTAGTTCGGAAACGGCAGATCGAATCTCGATATCGGGTAAACCTCGAACGCCACTCTTCCACCGCTGAAATCTTCAGTTCGCTTCAAGTCGTACCTCACCTTCTTCTGATTCGTTTCCTTGTCTTCAATCCGTCTTTTAAGACCAGTGGAAGAAGTCATGTTTTTGCAGGTTCGAAACCCGGAAGTGGAGGCCCTCAGGGAGTTGCGCAAAGAGTAGTGGGAAATTTCTTCACCTCGACCAATCAGAGAGCAGGATTTGAGTTGACCTTTGGTGACCTAAAATGGCGCTGTCGACGTGATGTTTTGGCACCAAATCGATGAATATTAATCTTGAACAGCTGTTAGTGAGCTGAATAAACGCCGGATATCGGCAGGAATAGAATGAGAAAGTTGTGTAAGGGGTTGGTCCAGCGAAGGTCCTGTTGGTCACGTTCAGGACGCTAGCACACAATTGAAGTAAGTTGTTTAATTTCTTCCTGTTGCAGATAATCATCTCAGCTCTAGATATAAAGCTTATAATGAGCCAAAGAATTGTGAACTGTTCTTTATTGTTGAGATGAAGTGAAAAAGAAAAAAAATACAGTTGAATTATATCTGTATCCGTGTCTATAAAGCCGGCGTAATGCTCCAGATTATATTTGATTAGATTTATATTGCACAAATTATCAGAGCACGGACTCTGGTTTAACTTTAACTCTGAAAACAATGCATTTCAACTTATTATGCTTGATATTTTGCAACTCAAATAACTTGATGCAGTCATGAAATGTTAGGAACTAAAGGAAAACTGGTTGACATTGTATAGAAACTTGAATATTGAAATCAAACAACTTAGGAAGTGCGGGTTAGCTCTAATGCAACTGCGCATGCAAAGTATTTAAATGCACGGTAGTAGGTATAAAACTATAACGTAAAAGGACTCAGTTCGTAGTTACCAAATTACTGCACTGTAGTTCCGCCCTTATTGCCATGGAAAAATATCCGCAGTGTTTTATATTCATGGTTAAGTGGCCACCACGAAAACCACGAACATAAAACCACCGCGAGTATTTCTGCATTTACAGTAGTATTAGTTACTATCCTATTCACAGATTCAAAATGGATAATTATTATAGACTGGTACTTTTCTTCCGTTATAAAACATGTTTACTAGAAGTTAAGAACTAATAGTATCCAGAAGGAGAGTTGTTACAATGTGGAAATTCTTGTTCACAGATGGGATAATGAGAGCCTTAATTTGCCTATTTCCAATCACATTTTATTGAATACAGATTTCAATAGCTGCTATATATATTTATATATAGGCTAATTTTTGGGTAGTTTGGCCTGAACCTGGTCACACAACTTATAATCCTTCCTTCTTCAACAGACAATGAGCAAGCGCAAGGCTCTAATGCCTGATGTCTTCAAGCGGAGAAAGCGAGTTCATGTAGGGGCTCCTGTGAGACCCGCCCCCTCCAGTCCGCAGTGGGGTTCGGACAGCGAAGAACACATCAGCGCGGCCGCTCCAAGCGACACGAAGGCCGCCATGATGTACCTGTGTTCGCTGTTCCCCAAGCAGACGTATGAGGGGAGGATTCCTCCAATCATCATGAAGCATCAGCTTTACAGTGTGGTGAAGAATAAGACCCTTGTGGACAGGCAACTGGTTGGTATAGTGTTTTAATCTTTGTTCATGGGGGCTGCCATTTTGGTTTGTGACATCATTGGTAGGCCATCTTGTTTGTCCATCATGAAGCATCAGCTGTACAGTGTGGTGAAGAATAAGACTCTGGTAGACAGGCAACTGGTTGGTATAGTTACTGTAAATGCAGTTAAGTTGGCTGGGATTTAATTTCACTGTAGCGAGAAAATGGAGTGTTCGCAATGGTTTTAAGTTTGAGATAGTGCCATAGACTGCAGTCTCATACTATAATGGAAAAATGTTCCCAGTGATTTTAAGTTCCTGGTGAAGTGGTCACTGCAAAAACTGCGAACATAAAACCACCTTGAACATTTCTGCATTTACAGTAGTACAGGTTTTGTTTTAGTCTGTTCATATGGGGACTGCCATTTTGGTTCGTGACATCATGGGTAGGCCATCTTCTTTGTTGTTGTTGTTGCAATAGAAGGACTGTGTTTCTTAATTAAAAATCATCAAGTTAGCTACAGAGTTCCATACTCAATCTCTGCACGCTTGAATAGAGGCATTAAGCGCCCTTAGAACAACAAGAAACCTTTGTTGTCTCCTCACATTGTTCCTTGTTTCCTCAGAACGACCTGAGAAATGCACATGAAGTAAAGATGATGAAGTTGGGGAATGAAGTAGACGAGTACTGCCTGGTCTTCACAGAGGACTACAAGAACCACATCACAGCATTTTATGGCCAGGAGCTCTCCAAAACTGTTGGTGAGTTTTATTCTTTATCTTTAAGTTAGTTAAAGTTAAAATCCTTCTGTGAAGGATGGTCACCTCTGAATGGAGTACTGTTTTTGGTTGTGCATGTGTACATTTGTACCAATACATAACTCATTACTTTTGATTCTATTATCTTTTTACACCAAAAAGAAGCAACTGGATGTGACTTTGGAAACGGTCAGACGTTTCTGACAGCCATCCAGTGTCTTTCGTCAGTGACACTGGACAAGTCTTGCTGGAGAGGGTTTTTATATCTTAGTTGTGAATTGCTAATAGTAAGGAATATATGTAAAAAGTGGAATTTTGCTATGTGGGTATGTATTGAGGTCCCTCAACAGACATAGTGATTTTTGTCCCCCTAGCAGTATAGTCAGGTACTTCAGCATAGTAGGATGACACCCCTGTGCTGAAAGTAGTATGGTTTAGTCCTCCACTTGTGGCCCCAAGGTCATTGATCTCTTGTTGTCAAATAGAAAAAAAAAAACTTGACTTTAGCAAAACAGTTTCCTCCTTTGTATTATGACTTTTCTGTAACAGTTGTTTCTTTTGTTATGCATATGAATGGAGGACTTTAGCTACATCTAAAGAGATTGTGATTTTTTTTTATCTTCTGTTTCCGACGACACAGAGAGGTTTCTAAAAGACGTGGTGAGCAGGACCAATGAGATGTGTGTGACCCAGCAGATCATGACGGACCACAAGTTCACGGATGTGGAGATCACGTGCGTATTTTGGCTACACCTCAGGGGTGAAAGCCATTGATGCCCAATCATTTAGACGATGACACTGTAAATTCTTTTATTTCAGTTCACAGTAAAGGGGAATGAAGATGTGTTGCCTTTAGTTTGCTATGGAAACAATGCTGTATTACAGTACTAATGCATTGGAAACGGATTGACAGTGTCATGAATTCTAAATAGAAACTACCAAAATCAAAGTACTGGAAATGATTTTCAGTGTGTTTTAGCCATTTTGTTTTTGTCATAATTATTGGCAACACCTCAGGGGCGGAGGCCTTACAGTTAAAATTTCTTGTTGTTATTTTCCTAGGCAACTGGTGAATGCTGGAGTATTGACAGTCCGTGACTTAGGCAGCTGGTGGCTCGCCATTCCAGGGGCGGGGCTCTTTGTCAAACACTTCACGAAAGGCAAGTCTATTTGTCTTGATCAAATTATCTGATTAATCAGAAGACCGTTTTCCACCTTGTCCAGCCTAAACTGTCACAGGTAACATTTTGTTCCATTTTCTCAGGTAGAAAAGCAGTTCTGGCTTCCATAAGAAAAAGCAAGTACAAAGAGATTCTGAAACAGGTAGGTCTAATATATACTGTAAATGCAGAAATGTTCGCGGTGGATTAATGCTTGCGGTTTTCGCGGCGACCACTTTACCGCGAGCTTAAAACCACTGTGAACATTTCTCTATTATGGTATTAGACTGCAGTCGATGGTGTTACCGCGAAATTAAAACCACCGCGAAAAGTCATTTTTCCCGCTACCGCGAAATTAAATCCCTGCGAACTTAATTGCATTTACAGTATTGAAAAGTATTCATTCACTGGTCATGACAGAGAAGACAGACACTATGTACAGTCAGGGCTCGAAATACCACCTGCATATGCACCTTAGTGCAGGTAAAATTGGATCTGTGCAGGTATTTCTGGTGTCTACCTGCACCTAACCTGCACTGGTCCATGTACTGGGTTTTATACATAAATGTCCTATGATGTAGGTGTATCTGGATTGTTGTTAGCTGCATTGACTGTTACCACTTATAAAGTATAACAGAAAAAATAGCTATAGTTCCTGAACAATTTTAGTATGATCCATACTTCCTAAATTCAGAGTGGTGCAGGTAAAGTTTTGTCTGGTGCAGGTAATTTTCAATGTTACCTGCACCAGTGCAGGTATGCAGAAAAAAGTATTTCGAGCCCTGACAGTATTTATAGGTATATTGTAGCAGGGAAGTTACCCTAGAGAGTTTTAAGCGCTTTTATCTGTAGTCCACTGTGTTCAGTTTATGTTTGAAAAGAGCTTTAAGTGCTTTATGTATGTAATATTTTGACTGCAATTTTAGTTTGCATTTCTTTCTGGTTTTGGAATCCTGAAAGCTTATGACAATGCCATTACTAGATTATGGAAGTTGTCTTATCTTGTATGTATGATTTGAAGGAACTGGAGTCCAGAAAGATGACAGCCTCTGTGAAACTGGGAATGTCTTATCATATCCATGATATCATTGGGGGAGACCTGGTCACATGGTATGTCACGTTATGATTCAAACAATAAGTCTGTTCAAAGTTCCAACTGTGTGTGTGCAGCCAGTTGCTTTGTGGGTAAGCATGCGACAAAGGTCAAGGTCCCTAACTTGTAAATGGGTCTTGTTTAGGCCATAGTTTTTTTGTGTGTCTTCATCTTTGACGTATAATGAGGATTTGAAACATTGAACAAGCCTTTTGTTACAGAACTTTGTCTTGTAGATAAACTACTGGGAAGGGGTCTGAAGACATCTCACTTTCTGTGCAGTTGTTTTAGAAATCCCATCCATAGATTTTTATTTTTTTATTGTTACAGATCGAATCCATTGATCATATAATCCTTTTAGACATTGTCTATCACACTATAAACTACATAGTAGTAGGGCTGTGTACCTAAATACCCGTACCTGTATCGTACCTAAAAAAATGTTTAGGTACAGGTCTGGACCTAAACATCTGTGTACCTGTACCTAAACAAACTAAATCACAATTAAACACTACTTTTTAAGACTGCTGGACAAGTAAATCCCGAATCAACAATGACAATTGTGATAATCTTGCAGTTGAGACTTAAGAAAACTTGCAGAAGAAATTGTTTTGAGACTCAAACATATAATTCCAAATACAAAGATGACAATTTATCCCTAGAAAAGACAGTTAGCTACATGTTTAACTTACATATACTTGGTTAAACTTTTTTAGGTACAGGTGCAGGTCCGGACCTGTACCTAAACCTGTGTACCCGTACCTGTACCTTTACGTGAAATTTGTTTAGGTACACAGCCCTACATAGTAGTAATATCTTTTAAGGTCAGAGCTTTTTGTTGTGTACCAGTGTTGTAAACAAGAATTTACTGACTAGTTTTCTGTCCTTACAGCATTGAGACCACATCAGGGGAGCTGCTAAGGCTGAAAGATGACTGACATCAGACTGTTGTTGTTATGATATCGCTCATGATAGCCAAAAATATCAATTGATATTGCTGCTTAAGTTAAAAAAAAAGATTTATTTTAAGATGTATGTAAATTCTATTTGTTAGACTAGTGTACGTGTCTTACATCTTAGAATATCTACTTACATTGTTCCTTGTAGACATTTCTAGTAACCTCCTATCGGTTTTGTGGTACTGCGGCTCCAGCCATGTCTTCCAGTCATGTCTTGATCGATGAAGACCAATCTTTGACCATCATTTTGTGTGAATTTTATCAATATTCTGTTCCATGTGGTAATGTCTACAATATAATGTTGCATTTGCTAAAAAATGTGCCTGACTGTTTAAAACTAAAGGATTCATTCCAATATGGCTTATTACTTTCAAATTATATTTCTCATAAATCATTATCAAATTATGTCTTTATTTGCATGGATGATGTCTATCAACACTGGTCTCTTTCATGATTACATGTAACATGTTTGAGTGTCCTATCATGGTCACTATATCACTTATGTGAGTGACTAAATCTGTAAATAAAAGACTGTCTCTAAAATACTCTTGTCTGTGTCAAAAAGACAATGTACCATGGACGCACACCAACACAAACAGAGTCAAGAAAGAAACAGGAAAGAAACCAAACATGGGAAATGTCAATTTTTTTATTTATTTTGGTTCTGATTGTATGATATAATACATATACACAAGCTACCTCCTTGCCTATACCCACTGCTGGTAATATTTTACACCATATATACATATTCGTATTTAGATATATATCACAGGACCCTGTGCTTATAAAGTGCACAAGTATCATCATCATAGCCAGCTTCCTGAGTAGTATACAACATGGTATGAACACCATGATAATGGGGGGGATCTTATTCAAAAAGCTGTGAAGGGGGAGGGGGGCTACAAATGTAAGAAAAGCCAAATTATATTTAAAGATAGATTATGCATTACATCACCCCCCTGGCATGAACAATGGTTTTGACACCGTAGCTTCACAGATGGGCTATTCCATTTTACACCTTGAGGGGGAGTCATGATCATTTCTTAACTTTGTCAATTCACAAGCCTATGTTACTGAATACGCCCAAAATAGTTACTCAAGCAACTGGATATGGTTTTGAAACGGTCAGACGTTTCGGATAGAATCCACTATCCTAGTGTCACTGACGAAGGATAGTGGATTCTATCCGAAACGTCTGACAGTTTCAAAACCATATCCAGTTGCTTGAGTAACTATTTTTGGCGTATCTTCTTACCTGGATGTCTAACCTACATCGACGTATGTTACTGAATTTTTCTGAACCTCCTACTTTCAGATTTGCAAGAACCCCCTCAAAATGAAAAAAAAATGACATAACCCTAAATTGAACAAGCCCCTAAACTATTTTACACCATTCAATTTTCATGTAGGTCAAAGAATAATTAGTTGACAATAAGTCAGTTCATGTTTCAAAGTGCACATGCACAGTGAGATGCATTCTGGGTAATATGTCAAAGGTGAAGTTTCTGGAGACATGTCTCGGCAGCTTTCAAATTTGACATAGTACCCATAGTGCATCTTGCTGCACATATGCAGTTTACACTTTGAACTGGATTATAATGAAGTGTAAATTGGTAAAACTTGAAGTGTAGAAACAGTTTTTTTTCTTCATTACACCACTTATAGCAAACTGTCAGAATGTGGTAATGAAAAACACAGTGTGCAAATGGAAGACTCCCTTCCAATGTACTTAAAAGGTGTTTCATCTAAAATACAGCAGCAGACAAAATTTTCAGGCAACTATTTAGGACACACAGGCCACCCTGTGTACTTAGACTACAATTGCAGCAGCTAATTATAAAAAGTTAAGACCCCTCATAGAAAACTACAATAAAAGCGATACCTTTCAAACATTTGTGTACATAATAGTTAAGAACATTTCAAGCAGTGGGAAAAGTTTAGTACAAATATGACATCTCTAGTTGGGTACATTTTTCACGCGTGTGTTTCGGAATAATCATATGGACCTCAAGTTAACCAAAAATCATAACAGTTTGTTACCCATCTAGCTAAGATATATTTTCAATGTGGCGATGAAAACAAATCATTTTTCGTTGTCACAGCACAGACAACAGTACAATTAAAATGAATGCAGTGGGGAATACAGTGCATGGATATATGTAAATTGCACTTAAACTGGTTATGGAATGGCTGCCCAAACAAGCTAAAACTGCATCCAAAACAAAACTCTATTATCATATAGTCCTAGAAAAATACATCTAACCATGTATAGGACCACTTAAACCTACCATCTTCATCTTCCTTTTAAAACCTGTGTAGTAAAAACACCACCTCTAAAACTTGTACAAGTGGTACAGTCCTCTCAAATCCTTCACAAATGCTATCCTGTAACGGACCATACCACTGCTACCACAGGGAAGTGTATTACTCGATAATCTTGGCTATTACAGACACTGATGTCCATACATGTAAAAATAAAAACCAGCTGCCCTTTGTTTTCTTACTTATCACATTTGTTGATTTTTATAAGCACCCAATATCCCATATAGAATACAATACAGAATTTTGTAACTGGGCTTCCTAAGATTTATAAAGTCATTCACTAACTGAAAGTTGGGTTTCAGAGTTAAGACTTTAAGCTATGGGTCCTTATGCCAAGATTCCAAGCTAAAATTTTCTATTTTTCTGTTTTGTGCAAGTTTTCATAGTGACTCCCATACTGGCTTCCTATTGGTAGTTCAATTCTTTAAAATGGTTCCCACAAGTTACAGTTCTATGAATGCAAAACTCTTCAAGAAAGGGACATTCCTGGAAAGTGAGAGTTTATGTAACACAGACTACCCTCTTTTACTACATGTTTTAGCATACATGATTCACTTTTAGAGCCTTGTTTTGTTTTTATCTGCCAATACATTTGAAATGCTAAACTTTGCAATAAGTACATATTGTGAAATTTGCATTCGGATTTCATAAAATGATGGCAATTCATTTTGCTTCTTAAAAATATAAAAACCAAACAGATTTTATTTTATGAATTACATCTGAACAAAATATTTTATAGATTTTGGCCGGATTCTACTCTTAAAAAAACATCCAAATGTTGTCATTTCAAACATTTAAGTCTCATATATATATGCACCAAACTAATTATGCTTAACCATAAAAACCATACTTCAATTTTTAACAAATTGTAAGATTTGTTCCTAAGGATAGCTTTAGAAATCCCAAATTTCAATCTAAATACCACCCCTTTTTTCTGCTATACTCTTCCTGCACCAAACCTTAAGTCTGTGACTGTCATTACAATCTAAACTCCAGAGTTCGCCATGCATTAGACTACACTAAGTTAAACCCAAACTAAGGACCTTCTACCATGTTGTTATCATAGCTTGAAAATTCATCTGTGTTAGTAAATGACATTATGGATAAACCTAACTTTATCTAACCAACACTACAAATAAGTTGGAATTATTTGCAAGAGGAGTGAAGGAGGCTGGGTACATCTGCGCCCACCATCCATCACTAAATAGAGACGGGGGGCGACATAAGTTACCTAACCAACACTAGAAATAATTTGGACTTACCCGAATTTTACGGTAAGTTGAAATTCTTTGCAAGAGGAGTGAAAGAGGCTGTGTACATCCGTGCCCACTGCTGAATAGAGACGGGGGGCGACACAGGTTATCTGGCATTTATGACCCTCTGCTGCAGTCACATGTCTCTGATGTCATGTCCCGAAAGCTACAGTAGACAGGTCCATTGAAAATTTGGGACAAGTCCCAACTTATTTCCAGTGTTGGTTAGTGAAAGTTTAGTTTATCCATAATGTTGTTATCATTACCCTATGTTGTGTTTTGTGTGGTTATGTAGAGATCTAGTAGGAGGAGAGGTCGGTGGGCAAGTGGGGGGGCATCTGGTCCAGGTGTTCCAAGACGAAGGACGCCACGTCCACATCCTGGGTCTCGTACCTCTGGATGAACATGTGTTTCTATGGCAAAGACGAAGAAAAGGCTTTCGTTAGCGAATTTGCACAACCAGAATTACGAGAGAAGCAAACACTTAATGTTAACAGATTGTACTTTTTGCCGGCTTAGCGGCGAGAGAAGCGGTTAGTTCAACCATGGATGCATGGATCGGTCAATTTAACCAAACTCTTCTTATAGCCCTTCTATACGCACGATTACGCAATCAGCCAGCAAGGTCTGCGCTGGGTGGATATAGCGATTTGCTTTTGCAGCCGTGGATCGTGGGTTCAAACCCCACTTGTAACAATTTTTTTTCTTTGTTAGACAAATCTCATGTAATGTTTTTTTAATAGAAGACAGACCAATTCAGTAATTCGATATTTAAAAACTCGTTTTTCATGTGATTTTGTTTAACATCCAGGCTATTTCCAAAATACGCAGCGGCCAGCTTTTTTCAGAAGCTTTCTTGTTAGTACAGTTTTGACTTGCATGCACAGCGGGTTGTATTGTGGATTACAGAGTTGTCAAAGTTGAAGGCCCCTGAGACATAAACAGAACATGTTTGTTCAATGCTGATCTAGACACAAACTGTTAGGGCCTTCACTTCTGACCGTTCAATCCATGAATTGGCTTATCCAACTTTATGCTTAGCTAATACTTCTCAAGATTGTAGGTTCTTGTCTCTAAAGAACAGTGATTCGGGTAGTAAATGAACAGACAGTTTAAGTAAAGAGTCTATCTATACAGCAATTGTAGCAAACCTACCAACAGTTCCTTATACTTAGGTCTCTGGGAGGCGTCCTTCGTCAAACTGTGGGAAAAGATTGATACTTTGTATCATTGCCACTATTTAGCATGAAAAGTCTAGTAACCTAGCAAATACTTAGTACATATTAAGTATAAAACAACATGCATCCACAGGGCTCGAAATTCATTTTTGGGATTAGGTGCACTGGTGCACCCAGCTTAAAAAATTGGGTGCACCAAAAAATTTTTGGGTGCACCACTTAAATTGAAGTAAAACCTGATAATATAAGCTATCAAATTCTTAAACAAGTACCATGACAGACGTTTTTATTGTCTTTCTAACACTTAGATGTCAAGAATATGATGTATACTAGACTATAAGTATACTTTGATTTTTTTATATACATAAACATAAGAAAATATTTGGGTGCACAGCTCCAATTTTAGGTGCACCTGGGTGCACATGCACCCAGTAGTTCGAGCCCTGATCCATGAATGATAAGTTTGATCAGGTTGGCATATCACTGAATAAAGAGACGCTTTTTCCACAATCACTGCTGTCACCAAAATGTAGGTCAAAATACTTTTATTATTTGCACCTTTAAACCTTTTTGATTAGAGATAAAAGCAAGACCAGGCTGTATACCCACCATATATTGACAAAGTTGATGAAGTCGGGTGAAAAGTTGTGTTCTTTAGGGTTGAGCTGTGGGGGGTCACCCTTCACCACTTGTGAGAGCTGGTCGAACACGCTGTTCCACTTTGGATACGGGAACTTTCCTGTGGCCAGCTCCATCTGGAAAAGACATTTTTAACAAAATGTATTAAGATTTAGTTAGTCGTTGATGATACCAGTAGAGAAACTTCATGTTCAGGTACGGTCCAGAGAATCAGGTCCATGTCTGGACCTGAACCTGATTATCTGTGAAAACTTGTGACAGGGAGATAAACAAAACAATGGTCCATTTTGCTGCAAAGGATCCAACAACCATGAACGTTTAGAGTCATCTAAACAACACTAACTGCCTCTGTTTTAGACCAAGTTTGACTGTATAGGCCTGGTAAAAATGACAAGAAAAAATGTTTTTGTACTAGTACACGGTACTGGTACCCACCCCTTGATTTAGTTCTTGCCTATGAAAAAGCTTCTACTTGTCATAACAAGATGTGCTGAGGAAACTCTACTGTATCATCAAAAAGCTCTTTCTGAAGCTCCCTCTAGTGACCTTTATCCAAACTGCAGGAACAAATCTTAATATGTTATTGACCTGTACATGTACATGGGTCGGGATAAGCTATCACATGGAGGGGCACATTTCCTAAAACTGAGTTTATGTGTCCATATTTGCTGTTTGTTCTAAATAGAATGTACGAAAAAAAGAAACTGTTCACTCTGACCCTTACCTCCCTCACGATCTCCATGAAAAGCGGCTGATTTGAGCTTCTCATGTCAATATATGAAGTTTAACCAGGGCTCTAGCCAGCCTCCGTTTTTCCGTCAATTGACGGAAATTTGCTGCGTGTGACGGAAAAATTTTAAAACCAATCCGTCAACCTTGACAGACAAAAATCCTTGGTGGAAGCTATAGGCGGCTTGGGGACGCCATCCACGGCCGTAAAAGCCACACACTGTTAGTTTTGCTATCGTTATTATTGTTGACGAAGTGTGTCAGTGCCCTTTCGCATACAATAATCTCATTAAAACCCGTTTTTCAAGGTCTCACTTCAGTCTCTCTATCTCCTGGAATAGTGTTTTTTGCGACAATGTGAGTTAGTTGACGAAAAAAAAAATTTCGAGCTGGCTGGAGCCCTGAGGTTAACACAAACAAAAAAGAATGGAAGTCACATCAGAATATTTCCATGACTCACCAGTGTAATACCTAAACTCCAGACGTCTGATCTGATGTCATAACCTTGTCTTGACGACATGGGGTCTATCCTCTCTGGCTGTATAAGAAAACAAGTAAACACATTTTGTCAATCATATTCGAGCAGAGATGCATACAGTCTCAAATACAACAACAACAAAAGCCAACAATCTATCATAATTTCAATTAACAGGAAAAGAACAGGTCGAAATTTGAGCTAAATTACAGGAGTACAGCATCACATCATTAATGAACATCATAAATAAAACAAAATAAATAAAAGTTAGGAGGAGAAAGTTTTTTTTCAAGTCGCCATGTAAATCTCATCTTGGCGCAGAATCATTTTTTTAAATACCGTACCTGTATTTTGTTATTAGTGTCTTTTGTCATCAAAACCAATGCATTTCCTTATATTATTATTACAAAAAGTCCAAACACATATGTAATGCCTATATCTTATTCTGCTTTGTTCGCTCAAAACTAGGGCTGGGTACCGGTACAGAAAATTCAGGTCCAGGTCCGGTTCAGGTCCAGAGGATCAGGTCCAGGTCCGGACCTGAACCTGGACCTGATGCAGTATGACTCATACCAATGGTCCATTTTACTACAAAGAAATCTGTTTGGTGGAGTATTAGACTTACACTGGCGTTTTAAAACCATACAACGCTAACTGCACCTGTACGATTGGCTGTAAAACTTGGTAGAAATTACTATAAATTCTACTCTACTTCACTCTTGTTATTTTCTTCCATCTGCAAGCGCTAAAATGTGTGAATGCCTGATAAAATAATCTGTTAATTTTCGAATCGGTCCAACATCCGGTCCACCTAATTTTTTCAGGTCCGGTTTTTCTGGACCGGTCCAATAAGAAAAAACGGTTTTGTACCGGTACGCAGTACCGATACCCAGCCCTACTCAAAACGTTATCAAAGGGTTTAAGAAAAAATGTCTCTCTGCTTACAGCCATGTAAGGTCTGCAGCCTGCGTCCCTGGTTTTGGCTATGGAGTCGACCAACTGGCCGCTGATCCCAAAATCACACATCTTGATGTTCCCTTTCCTGTCCAGGAGGATGTTGGATGGCTTCACGTCTGAAATACACAAAGAAATATTTACATCACGGTCACAACAGCTAATTGTGTAACTGATGTTTTATTTTGTATAACCGGGAAACCAACTTTAACCTAGTTTAGGCCAAATGCAGTTTTGTACAGTACATGCGTGTATGTACATACTGCATAAAACCAGACTGCATTCCCTATAAAGCATTTTCAATTAGTGTAGTGGGAGCTTTAATGTGCAACATTGCAATTCATTTAACCTGTAGAAATGCCAGTTTCAAAATTTATTCAGACAAGCTTGTCAGTTGGGGTAATAGAGCCCCTTACGGGATGGCAAACCCTTTCTTCTATCTGAATACAAGACAGGCACCAGGATTCCTGTCCTAAGCTTGTAAAGCTTACAAGCTTGTAAATGGTGTAAAGAGGCATACACCTACCTCTGTGGATGATGTTTAGTCTTGTCTTCAAGTAGTTTAAGGCCTTGACAGTCTGAAAGTAGGATCAAAACACGTTGAGAGAAAAGTACAAAGAAAATTCACTCAAACTCAATTTTGAGTAACTTTTTGCATATGATCCTATCGAGATAGTGGTTAAACCTGTTTTTCTAGTTAGCTGTACTTGTATTGAATTTCTTCTGCTAGTTCAGTCTAGTGACGCTGAAGAAGAGTGATGGATGTCACTCGAAACGTCCGGAAGTAAATAACCGTTTTTATCCAGTTGTAGAGATTGAATTGTATTTTGAATATTGTTTACCTGGATGTCTAACCATCATAAATGAACTTGAAGCTATGTGACTCCACTGCCGACCCAAAAAAAGTCTAGCTAGGGTTGGCAAATTTTTCTAGCTAAGGGTGGGTACAAGGGAAACAGGAAGCACATTTTTTCCCTAGGCCTAAGAATTGAAGGAAATGCCTGGAACTTACTGCCACAGTGACCATGCCCAGAATGTCCTCCGGCATGTATCTGTTCAGGCTGTAGATGTACTTGTAGAATTTGTCAAAGGATGTGTCCATCAATTCCATGCAGATCCAACAGTCACCCTGAAAATAAAGCAACAATTAGAATCGGAATTACACTCAAAACTCGATTCTACCAAATATTGTTTTAAGACTAAGAGCTAATGGCATAGTATATTTCTATCATGACTTCTTGTGCACACCACTCTCAACCATTAATTCCTGTTGCATCATCACTTCCTGTGCTCATCTAAAAATCTTCACTTTTTGTGCACACCTGCTGCATCATCAATCCTTGTGCATGCCTGTTGTATCATCAATTCCTGTGCACACATGCTGCATCATCAATTCCTATGCACACATATTGCATCATCAATTCCTGTGCACACATGCTGCATCATCAATCTTCCTGTACACAAATAGTGCATCATCAATTCTTGTGCACCCTTTTACATAAAAAATTCCTCATAGAAACTATCATAGAAACAAGCTACTACTAGTAAACCAATAGCCAAAGGGTAAAAACAAACATAAACTTGTGACCGTGGCGCTTTCTGTAAAAGGTCCATTGCAGCGCTGTCTCCAGCTTTCAATTTTTTCCCGTCCCACTCATTGTTTGGGATGTATGTTCATTTCAGTTGTCAAATCTATTATAAGCTGATGAAAATGTGTATTTCATATAATGAAGTTCAGATTTTAGGGACAAGGACAAGAGTCACAGGACCAAACATTTTAACGATTGTCACTATGAGTCTGATGAAATACTGTCTACACAAACCTCCTTGAAGAGCGCCCCAAAGAACTGTACGATGTATGTGCAGTCGTTACTCCTCATGACCACATCCAGGTCCATCAGCAGCTGTTTCTGTTCCCGCTCATCTACTGTGGAGCGTATCCTCTGTAGGGGTCAGGTCAAAGGTTGGGGGTCATGTCAAAGGTTAGCAATCAGAGAATCACAATATACATAAAGAACTATTCTGTTGGCTACCTGTCCTTTCTATTAAATTTGACCATTTGAAATTCAACTTCAGCATTCAACAACATCAACTTGATGATGATCATCATTATAGATTTCAGGAGAGTTTTCTTTGATTATTCTACCATCTATAAAGGAAAACATATTTAGAGGTTATTTTTAGAGGTGATTTTTACCTTGACAGCCATGGTTGTCTGACTCTGCTCGTGGCACATCTTGTTAACGGACCCAAAAGCACCGCGACCGATCTCTCCCAGGTCTAACAGGTCATCCGCCGTGAAGTCATAGATCTAATACAACACACCAAAATTACATGTTGATATAAATACAAAAGTTACTCAATGAGTTTGATTAAATAACGTACATATACTTAGGTTTAAAACCATTTAAAAAATATGGTACCGTTAGCATTACAAATCGCTATATACCTTTCCAATATGACACATTATGTCTCAAAATCAATATAATTATTTCACTTATGATGACACTTATCTCTACAACTGGATAAAAAAGGATTTTTATATAAATATATGATCCTTAGGAGTTAGTGGTTCAGCAAGTTCTTCTAGTTCCGAACCTGTATCAAATTTTTCTGTACTTGTATCGAATTGTTCTGCCAGTTTATTTTAGTGATGCTGAAGAGCAGTGATGGATGTCACTCAAAACAACTCCAGTTGTAGAGATTGAATTGTATTTCAATAAAGTTACTATTGATAAAATCTAAGTTACTAAACGTTTTGTGTTGAGTATAAAATTAAGATTAAGATAAAATATAATTAAGATTAAGATATATCCCAACCTTGTCTGGAGTGATCTTCAGTTTTCCAGACTTGTCAAGGCTTTCTGAACGAATCCTTTCTCTGAAACACAACGAATAAAATGTTATCAAAAAGATATTCCCTACCAAATTACTTTTTGTGCATGTTTACTTTACTTAGTCAGACAATAAACATAGACAACACTGATGACGATGTGTGTGTGAGGGTGTAACACCAAGCAAGATAGAATGGAGAGTTAGACATTTAATAAATATAAAATGCATTAAAAAACAATCATAATACATGTATTGGGCCAGAATGAAGTGCTT
The DNA here is from genome assembly GCA_019207045.1 of Branchiostoma floridae x Branchiostoma belcheri. Taxonomy (NCBI): domain Eukaryota; kingdom Metazoa; phylum Chordata; class Leptocardii; order Amphioxiformes; family Branchiostomatidae; genus Branchiostoma; species Branchiostoma floridae x Branchiostoma belcheri. The sequence continues at coordinate 20,599,976 of CM033033.1, read as the reverse complement.
TGACAGCATGATATTTAATGATTGTTTGGCTTGTTTTATATATTTTAAATACTGTTTCCTTTACATATTAATCTTTTTTTTTTCTTTTGTAAAAAATGCTGTGAAAAATAACATATCAAACATAAAAGGAACTTCTAATCAGTCAAAGAGTACAACTTCAACGAAGTCTATACAGATGACTAGCTCTTAGATATGGACCACTTGGTTGAAACACAGCATATAGGGGTCCAAATCACAGCATAGGGGCTTGCTACGATGCAAAAGGCCTGGCGAGAACATAGCCTTCAAGTTCAACATGGGCATTTACAATCACATCACATGCAGCCTTCAAGTTCAAACCATCAACTACTTTACCACATGTTTTGAGCATACATTCCCAGTCAACATACATGCTCTGCTTGACAAGAGCATTTTTAACCTCATTAATCTTTCTAGGTCAGTTCATGACGCAAACGGACGACAACACGCCACATCACGATGAATTAACAAACCCACTGAGTCCTAGCCTGGGTACCATCCGGAAAGTAGGTCGCTCTGGCATTTAATTTAATACAGTCAGTCTCTTCTAGCTGATATATATATATATATATATATATACACACATTATATATACAGTCACTTCTCTGCTGTTCTGTCTGGGAACCTTGACATCTCTAATGTCTGGAATTGTCCAAATTTTGGACAAGGGTGCTGATTGGTCCCTACACATGAGAGATTTAAGGAAGGGGTTCAAGAGCTCATTCGAACAGGCGTTCCAACACCCGAAAACGCCCTCCGTCAGCTTGCCGGAGGGTCTGTTGTCATCAAAGGAGCGCTATAGAACACGTTCCTTAATTTGCTCATTAACTGACGTAACCAACAAAAGGTTTGAACATACAGGTCTCCAGACGGTTAGCAGAAGTGAACATAAGAGGGAACTACTACCTGGATGGTACCAAGGCTTACAGATGAAATGCAAATGACAGAAAATCATTGACGCACAACTTATTCCACAGGGAACAAGACAATAACAACATTTCCATGCTCCACTGCACACTGCAAATGAATACATGATGCACAGTGAATTAAAACCTATCTACAGCACTACACAGATAATTTAACTTTATTAATGATAATAACAATAACTATATAGAGGCATGCTTTTGCATGCAATTAACATTACAAAGTTGCTTTTAGAAAATGAACCATAGAAAATAAGAACTGAAAGTGATATTTGAATCAGTGCTTTTTTTAAAAGCATTAGTCGTGTCGTTTAACTGATTAATACGAATTCTACGAACAGCGAGTTTCGATCCATATTCCTCTTCACGTCCTGTACGCCGCCGCGCTGCGATGGGGTTGGCGGGCTTGACCTTTGACCCCATCTGTGTTAGACAGTAGCATGTGGATGACACTGACATCTTCAGTTATGCTTGACTATGGCAATTTTTTATCCAACATTTTGTCAACAAACAGCTTTTAAAATGCTTACAAAGAAATCAAAACTGTGCAAGCTGTCTACTTTCAATGGAATTTATTAACAACCTTGTGGAAATTCAGGGCATTTCTCGTCAAACCACAATTTTGTATTCACTTGCAGGGCTCGAAATACCACCTGTATATGCAGGTTAGCACAGGTGAAATTGGAGCTGTGCAGGTATTTCTGGTGTCTACCTGCACCTGACCTGCACTGGTCCATGTACTGGTTTTACACATAATGCCCTATGATGTAGGTGTGTGTGGATTGTTATTAGCTGCATTGACTGTTACCACCCATCAGGTATAAAAGTAAAAATAGCAATGGTTCCAGAACAATCTTAGTATGATCCATACTTCCTAAATTCAGAGTGGTGCAGGTAAAATTTGTCTGGTGCAGGTTATTTTCAATATTACCTGCACCAGTGCAAGTATGCAGAAAATAGTATTTCAAGCCCTGACTTGTGTGGTACTGCACTTCTTGCAAATTCCAAACTGCTTATGAGTATGACATAATCCAATAAGAACAGCTTTGTTGTTGTCATTTTTTTACACTGACGTGCTATCATTCAAACATTCCAGTAAAGGTGCATGAGTGTAATTTTAATTACATTTGTATGTAAATGAATAAGATAAGTGGGTTTAGAAGTATTAGTGATAATCCGTTGCAAATCATTTTGATGTAATTTTATGTTGCAAACTGATAATTGTGGCTTTGCGAATAATTCGCGCAAAGTAGGTACACATGTGACCAAATATCAATTCTAAGATACTGATACCATATACATACAGTGGTAACTGATGATTGGAAAGCATATCTGACTCACATTTTCAGTTTACTCATTTCACCACTAAGGAGTGAATCATAAAACTGTTCAAAAGCTGATCACTACATAAAGTTAGAATGCATAAAACATATCTGACTTGGGTTTAGTTCAATCCTATGTCTTTTTGGGAAAATATTTTTCATGAAATCTTCACACCATTTTTCATTTTTTGTGCAATTATTGGCAAGAGCAGAGGATTTTTTCATTATGCATGTTCTGCAAGCCTATTGTTACAAAGTATAAATATTAGTAGAGTGTAGTACAACAATGACGTGATTATATAATATGTCTGAATGAACATATATAATGAACTGCCCCCAAAAGTCAAGTGCCATTGTTCATACATGTAGGTGAGGTACTGGTATTATTTATAATAATGTAACCTTGCCCCTAAAACTTGAATGTTATCAACCAGTTCTGTGAAGGAACCATTTGCTGTTGCAGCAATCCACTAGTGACATTTATTGTTCATACATATACGTGTGGTGTTAAAGTAAATATGTATCCGTGCCCCCTAAACTTAAATGGTGTCAACCAGTTCTGTCTAGGAACCATTTGCTGTTGGACCAGTCCACTTGTAACATTCATTGTTCATAGGTGGTGTTAGATTAACCATTTGTGACAATACCCCCAAACTTAAATGGTATCAACTTGTTCTGACAAAGAAGCATTTAATGTTGGACCAGTCTACTTTAATGTATTTGCAGTTCATAGGCGTTGCGTTAGTATTTAGAAATGTTAAACCTACCCCCTAAACTTGAATGGTATCAACCAGTTCTGTCTATGAAAAGCACTTGCTGTTGGACTAATCCACTTGTAAAATTTGCTGTTTATAGGTATAGTGTTAGAATAAATATTTGACCTTACCCCCCTAAACCTAAATGGTATCAACCAGCTCTGCCTATGAACCATTTGTTGTTGGACCAGTTTACTACAAAAAAAAAGGGAGGTTTTGAGTATACTTACAGGTGGGGAGGGTATGGACTAGTACTGGTAGGGCGGTGGAATGGGTCCTCCTCTGGTTCTGGAGACTGTGGGCTCAGGTCAAAGGACAACTTCAGACCTTTCCTCTTGGCTGCTTAGAAATTTAAAAAAAAAGAATATAAAATTTCATTAATCATAATTTCTTTAATAAACAAAGATGGGACAACTTGACAAAATAAAACAAAGCGCAATTTAATGCAAAAACATACTGCAAATTTGCAAAATTCAACAGATTTTAAATGTAAAAGTTTCCTCTACATTCTACATTCTATAAACACAACTACACAGTTATGAAGTCTACAACAGAGCTACAAGACAACTTAATAATATAACATACAACAGTACTTTGTAAATTTTTCCTACATTTATAAATCTTTGAAATGATGTATTCTCATTCTAAAGCCTCAAACAACACTGTAAGTTCAAGCTACTGTATATATTGAAAAATATAAAATGCTATATTTCAACTGTTAATATCAATATAATATTATACAAACAATGTTTAGTTCCTTGTGGTACAAAGCAGCATGGTATGAATAAAAGAATAAATACATAAATATGAATAAATGCATATCATAATACATGCACATCACTACAACTATAGCCTTGAGAGAAAAGTGGCCCAGGTCCAAAGTACATAACAAACATACATGTGCTGAGGACACATTTTCCTCTGTCACAAACTAAACTCTTGACAACCTTGTAGACAAGTCTTTAAAAGGATTTGGCTGCAAGGTGATAAATACCAACATGTCTTTCACCCATCAGCAAATTATTAAGTTCAACCAAGGCCTAAGCCAAGGCGAACGTGAATATGTACACGTACAATCAGGCTTTTAGCTATAGTATAGGATTTTATGATTGGGGGTCCAAATTTCATAGTGACTGAGAGCCGCCACACAGAGATTGCTACTGACTCAAGTATTGTAGGGGGGTCTACGTTATTCATTTTCAATGGTGTAGAGTTTGAAAATTTTCAATTAAATTGGTGCATTTTGAAGGGCAAAATTACTGTCAGACTCAGAGGTCACAGTTGAAGATTTTGGCCACATGTGACCTAGTAGCATCCCTGGTCAATCAGAATTCCATGTGTGTCAGATGATCCGCTATCCAGTCTTAATGGCATCTTGAAGGAAGTGTGTCCAATTTCTTATCATTGTTAGGAACAGCGTGCCCAAAAGATGATGCACGGATACATGCCTGGCAAAAAGCATGTGTACAAGTTTCAATTGAAGACATTATGCAGTGTAGCAGTCTTCAGTGTATACTAGTTAGTGTTGTGCATTCTGTATATTAATCGAGATACCAGGTCGGCTAATCTCCAACCAGATCGACGGTTCGTAATGTATAGTATCAAACTTCCCGTAGGTGCCCGTTTGACTCCCTTAGCCGGCTACACTCCTTGGCCAGCTTTGATACTATCTTATGGCACCGTAGGATCTGCTTGGAGATTACAGGCCGGCCACAAGTAGGATTGCTTGACAGCCGATGTATGTATGTGCCTGTACGTGCATGTATGTATGTGTGTCTGTATGTGTATGTCTGTCAGTGTGCATGTGTGGATGTCTGTGTGTGTGTGCCAGTGTAATACACAGTGTATGTATGTGTGTCTGTATGTGTATGTCGGTCAGTGTGCATGTGTGAATGATTGTGTGTATGTGTGCCAGTGTATGTATGTGTGTTTGTGTATACTAGCAAGTGAATCGAATGATTGCGTGTGTGATTGTGTATGTATAAATCTGTTATTTCAACTTCCCAAAATACACACAATGCAAAATTCAACATACACAATGCCACATTGCCCAGAAAAATCAGTGCTGCTATTTTTGCCTATGGGACTGGAAAGGTTTCAAGGAAATATGGGATCGGGGTGAAGTCTGCCATCTCTGATAATCTACTAGTGATCATTCTTGATTTGTTTGTTTGACTAATCCTCCATCAGTAACTTTTAAAATGCCAAATAAGGTCAAATTTCAAATCTTAACGGTCCTAGTTTCCTAGAAACCGTTGTGGAGTGGATGACCTGAGCTGAGGGCATGAGTCATTCCTCTGTCCCCTTCATGACGTGTCAGGGGTGAGTCATACACTATATATACATGTACACCGCACACATGTGCAACACAGGTAGGAAAACTTTCAATGGTAAACACACAAGACACATGAAGGGAAGGTCTACTTAGACAGACACATCGCAAGATATAATTTTTGTAGCGTGTAATTATTTCTAATATTGGAAAACGTCACGTATTCATATGGATAGTTGTAACATGCAAATTTCACAAAGAGATACGATTTTGTACCTAGATTCTGCCTACTATACCACGATATCAAGAAATAATAAGGTGCGTTTACAGTTTTCAGATTGTCACTGATGTTTTTGACAGGGATATGTGATAAAGGTATGATTAGTATTTACAAATTTGACGCAAGCTTTGGGAAAATTTCTCCCGCTTTTTTCACCTGCCATTTTTGTAAAAAAAAAGAAGATTTTTTGCAATCAATTTGCTGGGTTTGTTTTGGACATAATGCTTCCTGGGGCTCTAACAACTGTTTCAAAACAGTATCTAGGCAGTGGGTAAGACGGAACTACGCTTCTAGAACCGTGAGGATGTTTCAAACAAGAAGAAAACCGCAGTTTCCTACCTGCTTGGCCACCGGGAGACCGGGAAGCCATGATCATGCCTTTCTCCGTGCCAGGTACCGGAGACCCCGGGAAACCACCCCCGAAAAAACACCTTTCCTCCAAAATTCCAAGCAATTCCTTCGATTCCCTGCTTCCTTGACGTCTTGGCTATTCCTTGAAGGCGTTGAGTGAGCTAAGAATGCGTCAAAGCGGTGTAAGGAAGCGTTGTTTCGTGCGTAACCTGAGAATTTTTCTGGCCGTCACACAAGAACACGGGAAAATCCCCCAGGCCAAAAAATTCACTCCTGACGTCACGAGCCTAATGCGCTTGCGCACAGGGTCAGGTCAAATGTTTTTATTATTTCGATAATGTAACGTACGTCCGCTTATACTGTAGTGTTATTATCTGACAAACTCTGTTTTCTCAATTTTGGTGGGTGAAAAGTCGTAGAAATGGCCAAAAGGTTCTTTATTTGCCAGAGACGTATTCATTTGAGAAGAACAGTTCAAAACTGAGAGTAGTTCAAGGAAGGCATGACCAATTTTCAGTAGTGTGTGACTTTTGATAAATTAAGACACATTCAATTTTGTATTGTGTCCTACAGCCTCAATATTTCATACTACACAGTGCACACACACACACACACGCGCGTGCTCGCACACACACACTCACACGAACATTTATGCGGACACTTTGTGGCAATTTGCATGGCATAACAGTAAACTGGCTTAAAATGCCCAGAGGATCCGATCCTGATTTCGATATGCTCCCACATTGTGTCCTTCTGAAAGGCACTTAGGAATTTCCTCAGGTAAAAATGAGTATAGTTACATAGCTTCGGTTTGGGACATCACGAGGACAGGACCTTTGATGTAATGCCAAGTCACCTTTATCTGCGGGGTAACCTTTATCTGTTACCTTTAAAAGAGATGGATCTAGGGTTATTAAGTCGTCGGGCGGTAGTTTCAAATTTCAGAATACATAAAAATGGTTTGAAACTGCCGTTTGTAGACATGATATCCCCTTATACTCTGTATATGAAGACAACAGATATAGGTCACCCCACAGATAAAGGTGAGCTAGCGTTGTAGGTTCTGTGTTTGAGGAGAGCCACACCTTTTAACATAGATTAAATAAAAGAACCCATCACACTTATTGAAAACAGTATAGGAAGTGAGTGGATCAAATAAATCTTTGCCGATATGCAGCTTGTAATCTTTATACCATTCTTTAGTACAAACCTCAGGTATGGTACGTACCCTACAACTTAGGACTGCAATGCAAAGGAAGAAGTCTGACACAATGCTCTGTGTTAGATGTATTGGCAGAAAAACTCATTCTTACAATGTTGTGTACAGTGTAAGTGTTATCAATAAATCTTGCTATTCGATACAATCATAAAATTAAATCAAATCATAAAATCATTCAAGATCAATGTCTGATACTGTAAATTAAAGTACATATAACGTTACCTAATGTAACAAGTATATTTCAACAACAGTTTATATCATTCCGACACTGGAAGAGTTCAACAACAAAAACTGGTATGTAATTTGTTACATAAAATGAGGTCAATTCTCTTTGGTCACTTCTTTGTTACTTATAGTTACAGTATATCACAATACATTACGTAGCATTATCTCCAACGCCTATAACATTACATTGTTCCATTTCTTTAACAACATGGTTACACAGCAAGCAACAAACCACAGGTAACCTTCTTGTCAATAAGTAGAGTTGAGCTGAACAACATAAAGCTCATAACCATTAATGATCATTTATTTAAACCATTTGATCTTTATACAGCTTACATCTAATTGTTGCTGTTTAAGCGAAGTGTTATTCAGTAACTGTGCTTCACTTGATCCATACTACATCTACGTACAACGTTAACATTGTGCTTGCTTCAGCATCAAGATGCGAGTGACTATCACAACAGGCACTTCATGACTCATGTGACCATTTGCCACGAGCTACTGAGGTTCCAACTTCACACCATACTTGTAGACATCCGCCCATCAGTTGATGATTACTGTAGTTGGTACCCATCTTTGCCGGACTTCTGGAAATATTCATTTTTGGGGGTTGAGCGGTGATTCAAGATTTTCCTCCCATTGCAGATCATTTCTACATGAATAACTTCGCCTTTAAACCCCTTGGGTAACAATGTCATTCTTATAGGTGCAGAAAATTCCAGGAATTGTCAACCTGACCCTACGCTGAAAATCACGAATCAGTACTCCCCAAAAAATCAATCACGTGAGTGCTCCTAGAAGATTCACAACAGAGGCTTTGCCTTCATTCTTGGCACTGACTATAGGTGAGTTTTTCTTCGAAATTACTAAAGTGACACATTGACAAGCTAGCAGCACAGGCCTTTATTTTTGCATCCGTTCTCTAGTTATAGTTAAAGTGTTCTACACATGTCCACTGCAGTGCAATATAGAGTAGAAGAACATGTTGTAATGTTACGTTTAAACAGATGAACTCAATAATTCTGTTTCAAACCACAGCTCCAGAGACCAACATAGTCAATATCAAAGTTTCCACATTATGATAACATCTAACTTTTTGGCAACAAAGTTCCTATGTCAAATAAACATAAAGTTTTATTCACAATAATTCAATCGCTTAATAAAAGATAAAGTAGCTTTTGGCTACAAGTGTCACCAAGGACATTATATAACAGTCTTGGTGTGACTTATTCGATACTTGCACTACTATTGCACAATAAGTGTGACATTTTATCACTCAGAATGATACCAACACTCAAGATGGATGATGGCTGTAAAAAAGGGGAAAATTTTGTGGTGGTTTTATGTTCCTGGACAGGTGACTTTTTCACTGCAAACTTAAAACCAGTGCAAAATGTTTTGCTCGACTATGTTCTGTCTGACTGTACTCCTTTGAAACTGCAAAACTGCAGGACTGTCTCTAAAACCCATCCCTTTGTCCTAAGATGGAAATTTGCTTGCTATACGACGAACAAAAGTCCTCCCCATTGGTAAAAAAATCATAACTTCATAAGATGAAAGGCGTAAAAAAGAATTTTATCACTATAATATCTGATATGATCATAAAATAAGAAATTAAGTAATGAAAATCAACAAGTTGAAAATGGACTCCTGAACAATAAGTGGGATGAAAAAAGAAACTAAGGTTGGAGAACACTCTTTTTTCTCCCTACCACAGGAAAAAAATCTCAGCAAATATTTCCCCCTTTCCTCCTGCAACCATTGCAGTACCAATCACCAGTTCGGAACATGCATCAGTGCTCTAACAGTATCTTAGCCAGTTTTTCGAAGCGGTCCTTTTTCTGGAGGATGTAGACCTGAGTGTCCCACAGCATCTTAATGAGGTGCTCGTCGCTCGTCTCATCTAGCTGGAGTTCGTCCGACAGAGGGGGGTTGAACCGGAAGAACGGGAGGCCAATCATCTCGCACCACGCACGGGAGCGGTCCACCATGCGCCCGTCTGAATCTGTGGCCTGCAGAAAGTTGGAAAGTATTTTCTTTTTGCGTTATATGTTTGGAGTTGTAAGCAGAGATAAATTCTGTTACAGTATCATTCTTGTCACCAGAAAATTTATCTTGAGTTTTAGTCCAAAAACTGTTACAGTAAGAATGCTTGGTCTGAGGAAAAGTCAGTGGCCTGTAGAATGTTGGGACATAAAAAAATTAGAATTTTCTTTGTCTAAGGAACATTTATATGTTTGAAGTTGTAAGTGGAGAAAAATTCTGTATCGTTCTTGTCACCAGAAAATTTATATTGAGTTTTAGTCCCAAAACTGTTACAGTAAGAATGCTTCGTCTGAGGAAAAGTCAAAAGAGTTGTCAAAGTGGAAAAGCTAAGATGGAAAAAGTCATAAAAGTCATCATGGGACATAAAAAATAGAATTCTCGTTGTCTTAGGAACATTTATATAACTGTTTGAAGCTGTAGCTTAAGAGATCAATTCTGTATCAGTCTTGTCACAAGAAGATTTTTTTTTTCAATTTTTTAGACAAAAACTACAAGAATGAACAACTTGGTCTGAGAAAAAGAAAACTTTTACCGCCTCAGAATTTTTCTTCTCTTCTCACACAGAAAATAATTCTCTTTATCATGGAGGATGACATACCAAGTCAACGAACATCTTGCCCAGCTCCTTGAGACCCATCAGAGACCTGGCAGCCTCAAAGACTCCACTGGGACGGAAGAAGTCGACAGATTTCACCTCCACCGTGGGCACCCGGCCTGTCCCCAGGGAAACCATCACGGCCAGCTTCCTTGCCTCTTCTGGTGTACCCTGGGAATGAGGAGCAGCATGTAGGGAAATCGTATGATGGTAGGATGTCCCTATTGTTTGGGCTGTTGCGGTAATTTAATGACCAATAAGCTCAGCCTGGTATTATTAAGACATCTAATACCAGCTCAAAAAAGAACAAGAAACAGCCATGACTTCCAAGTACCAGAGTTACCAAGCTAGGATTGATGTGTTCAAAAATTCGTATTTTCCCAGAACTATCGTAGAGTGGAATTTCTTATTACCAAGCACAGTAGGGGCATCTTCTCTGGATAGCTTTAAAGAACGCTTGCAGATAGATGTGCAAAAGTTAGGTGTGACAAATCGTTCAGTATGACATAACCAGCTGCTGCCGCACCGCGTGTCTGCGAAGCTGGTGTGTTTCGCCAAAGGGTGGTTGTACCGGCAATATAGATACAGATATAGAATTTGTGAACACTTTTAAGAGACGTATCATGCAGATAACAGAAAAACATGCCTTGACACTTCCGATGCAAATACTTAACCGAAGTTCATTTCAAATGTTCAAACCATCAAAACGCTGCAAGTGCAAATGGGCACTAACGTCCTGTTAGACGTTGATTGGCAAATCCCGTGGCAGGTATGGATGTCAAACACGGTCTAAGAACAAACCCCACCCAGAGTCTCCAAAATACAACTTACAATACATTGTGAAAGTAACGTCATCCATTCTAAGAGTTGCAACATTCCTACAAGTATATTGACTTTAGCTACAGTTTCAAATAATTGGGGGGCCTGGCCATGCCCGAAAATAGGCTGATCATGCCCCCTTTTAAGATTGTGACCATAGCATAATGTTGCATAGTTGCATAATTCTTTCTGAAAGACCCAAGTTCAAGTCAGGACATGTCATTTTTGCTCGGTGTGGGCCGCACAGTCATTTGAAAGGGGTGTAAAATGGGGCTCCCCATGTCCAAGGAGGGGCCCCAAGTATGTTAAAGGGGAAGGGCTAGCAGCCTCTCAGCTCCCAGTGAAAAATTGGATTGTACACAATGTAACCTACTACTGAAACAGCTGTTGGAAAGGAAACTTGCTGTCCTATGTACCACTAGGCACTACAAACTTTGCTTTTTAAATTAAGATAACTGTACATTACAACATCAACTTACATTTGTCAATAAAAAGAATATGCATAAAAAAATCTTCAGATGAAGTACCTTGAGTCTGAGGCTGGTGTTGTATTCATGAATCTCTGTCAGAACATCCAGGGTTGGGTTGTTGGCGATCAGCCCTCCGTCTAGGAAGCGCCCCATTGGTCGGAAGTAGGACGGTGCGGCACCGCTGGAGCGAGCAGCCCGCCACACAAGTTGTTCTGTTCAACATGAGAGGTATGAGATTTCAGGAAACTGTGCATTTGCATATTTCTGTTTGTTTTGCATAACTGATATAAACTGCCTTCAGGCATAAAACAACAGTCCAGTATAAGTCCAGCTGTGTAAGACTGGACTTTAAGATTTGAATCCACTCACACAAGGAAGGATGCCTACTCTTTTTTGACAAGCGTGGTGAGATCTTTAACAAGTCGAGGTGCGGTTCTCTTCAAACATGGGACCTCCAGCTTTACCTTCCATCTGAGACGATGTTTCTAAGCTTAAGGCAAACTCATTTTCATCTGTAGTGAGTTGAATGAGGAAATAAGTGTTGTCTTCCCCTAGGTATTTGCTAAGTGTTTGAATTGAGAATCTTTAGATTTAGCATTCTTTAACAACCCTAGCCACAAGACCAAACTTTTGGACATGAACAATGTGACATTGCTCACAAGTTGATAACAGTGCCACTTACAAAGAATAACAGGCTTGATAACGTTAAGGTAGTCCTATAGCCTTTTTGGTGACTGTAGGGGCCAAGTATTATCTACTTTGTAAAAGGTATCATATTGGAAGGCAGAGCCGAACGCTCTCAAGCAGATTTAAAATTGGTAGCATGACCAGATTCGAACTAAGGACCTCTGGGTTCTGGGTCAAACTGACAGTTATGACATGTGACACCACTGTTTTCTTTCTGTGAACCAAAACAAACAAAAAGGTACAATCAGAAATCTTGTCATACTCAGGACTTACCCGATGGTAGAGTGACAGGCTGGAAAATACATTTTGTGTTTTCAGGATGCTTGGGTAGGTCGGGTGGGTTGTAGTTCCTGAAGAGATGCAGACAGGCAGGGTTTCTGTCACCCATCACTCCGGTCACAACCACCCTGAAATGAGAAAGCACAAGATTGGTATCATAGTTAAAACTTCCATGAAGGAGGTAAGAAAACCTTAAAACTTTCTGTGCAGAGCATTTCTAAAAACGTTATATGATAGACACAATATTTTCTTTACAAATTCAAAACAGTTCATTCCAGGCTACGCTTTAAAGGTACCTGGAAGCAAGGTAACCACACAATGAATATAACAACATACTGGTTGAAAGAAAATGCTATTAATAGTACAATTACAACAAATGTTTTCAATTTTGAACAACAGTGGCAACTGATGTATTAGCGGTCATAAAAAAACTAGCCAGGTCCAAGACAAAAGATACAAAATCAGAGGTTTTGCTGCAGTACCAAGGTCAAACACCGGGGGGCCAAAGCTTGACAAACCTTGACCTTAATCTTTTAAAGACCTACCTACACACCAAATATCATCATAAGCCATCCAGCTGTTGTTATGCTGAACACCAATATCCAGAAATACAATGATAACACACGGACACCCAAAAAAGCTAGTCCATTTTTCATGAAGGTGACAACTGGGACTGTGACAATGTAAATAATCTTCAACCTGTTTTGTTTTGCAGTACAATTTAACTGAAACTCTTACTTGGGATGAGTGACATCTGTCATTTTGGTGTTCTCTCCGTACTCTTCCTTCAGGAATCCCTCCAAGGCATCGGAGCTGTACGGACGTGACCCTTTGAACACTTCGTTCTTCAGCCGGAAGTAGAGACACCGGCAATATTTAGCTGTCTTCCCTGGTAATAATAATTATCTTGTATAATTAATACAAGATAATGTACAGTAATTGGTGAGATTTAAAATTTTCTGGAGAGAAGCTGAAATTTACCTTGAAAATGTTTAATACACAAACTGTATTTTTTTTACATACTATACAATGTATTTATTATGAGATCAAAACTTTCTTGACTGACATGGTACAATGTACGTTCCTTTTAAGTTAGCAACATCTAAAGGAACTGCAGGATATGACAAACTTTTAAGTAAATCTCACCATGCGCAATGGCCAGTGCAAGGATGCCTCCTGTGCTCGTCCCTCCAATCCAATCAAACAGGTCCAGTATGGGATGTCCAGTAAACTGTTCAATGGCCACGAGAAGCTGGGTGAGTACCAGACCGCGAATCCCGCCTCCATCCAGACATAGCACTTTGTCATACCTGGAAATAGGTGGAAAACTCATTAAATTCAAATTCTGATTACATTATCATTCATTTTGGTACCCCAAGAAAAGCTATTCAATAGTGATGAATGTAACAAGCCTTTGCATGAGGTAAACCTAACACAAATAAAAAAACAAATCTATTGATTTCTAAGCACATATTTAAAAAATGTCATTTATTGAAGTCAATCTTTATTTGAATTCTCTACAGGGCTCGAAATTCATTTTTGGGATTAGGTGCACTGGTGCACCCAGCTTAAAAAATTGGGTGCACCAAAACAATTTTGGGTGCACCATTTAAATTTAAGTAAAAAACCTAATAATAAAACTTAGGTACAAGCTATCAAATTCTTAAACAAGTATCATGACAGACATTTTCTATTATCTTTATAAAAGTTAAATGTCAAGAATATGATGTATACTAGTATACTTTGATATCTTTTCATACATAAACCTAAGAAAATATTTGGGTGCACAGCTCCAATTTTGGGTGCACATGCACCCAGTATTTGGAGCCCTGCTCTACAACTACAAATAGTACAATGTGCAGGGGGGGGGGGGTGAGAAGTGGATGATCTAGCATGTCAATCTAACATAGTCATCAGTAAGAAAAGAAATAAGATTATAATGCAGTGTTATGCCATATGGTATCTGTTCAAAAGATTTCCAATTAAATCCAGGGTAAAGCTATGTTTCTATGTTCCAACCATCTGGCACACCCCAGCATCCCAGCTTCTGACAGTTTCTGACACCAGGGTTACAAGGTGTCAGAGCATAGGGGTGTCAAATCATAGGGGTGCAGAGCTCGAATTAACCACTTGCACACCCCCTTCGCGCAAGTAGTTTTCTCCGTGCGCAAGTTGTTCAGAAAGTCAGGTTGCGCGCGGCGCTAGTAGATTTTTGGGGTAAACAAAACGATCCTTAAGTTACAGGCCCTTTACTAAAAATATCAGAAAATGTACGCCCTGTTTTGGGAATGTACGCCTTTGGTTAGCCCTAACTTCGCTCAAAGTTCCAAAATCGCCGATTTTTAATGTTCAAGTCTTCAAGTCTCGCGCAATCTCGCACTAACTCACATCTCACGAATCGCGAGAGAGACACCCCATTGGCCATTTCGGCGTGACGTAGCAAATGGGGGCTATTATTGGTGGAATATCTGATGTCTCCACGCTGTGTTCCCGGGAAAAATGACGCACCAAAGCGTGACACTTGGACAATGTTTACGAAAACTCATCGAATGCCTAACGTCCTTGCTTATAAGTGCATGTATAGGCTTATTTTGGTGTCTTTTTGTGCTTATTTGGGACAATACTGTCGGTGGAATGCGGGGAAAACAACCGCTAATGTGACGATAACTAACGTTATACTGGGGAGGGGCGCGCTGTCGGCACTGAATTCGTAGAAAATGTTCAACGGAGATCGCTACCTTTTCACAGTTCTTTGAGATATTGCTTTTGTTGCAGTCTTTGTTTTCAAAAGATCGATAAATGGATGTTGTTTATTGAGAAAAGTGTGCTGTGACCGCACCTTTTTTTTTTTGCTATATTTCTTCAACTGAAATGAACTGTTTTTACAGATAATGGATAACATGTTAAGTAGCTTATTTGGCGAAAGTAACAACATGGCGCAACCTGAAATGCTGATGGCGCAAGTTGGTTTTTGATTCAGGTTGCCACCTGCACAACCTGGCTGAAAAAAGTATTTCGAGCACTGGGGTGTAACCATTAATTTCATCATTAAACGTCCTCACTTAGAAGGAGTTGTTGGTCCGTCCATTTGGTCATATCCAGCAGCAATGGCAGATGCCCCCACAGCCAGGGACAGGATGTCATCCATACCTGTTGGAAGTACAAAAATGCTGTCAGATTCTTTGGAAACAAAACTTATACACATCAATCATTCAAATTGTTAAAAATGATGATAATACAAATGTACATACATTGTGTACCAGAAATTCCTGGCTGTTATTCTATTTTTTGCTTTTCTCTCTTTTTTTCTGCATAACTGGTAAATTTCCTCTAGAAGTGACTGTCTTCAAACATGAGACCTTTGGCTTTACATCCCGTCCTAAACAAAGTACTCATTTTTACCTTCGTCAAGAGAAGAAAAGGTGTAAAGTTTTCCAAGAAAAAGCAACATTGCTAGGGATATGAACTAGGGGTGGGTACCGGTACAGAAAATTCAGGTCCAGGTCCGGTTTAGGTCCAGAGGATCAGGTCCAGGTCCGGACCTGAACCTGGACCTGATTCCAATAATATCCACCCCTAATATGGACCCCAAACCTTAATTCTATGTCAACAACCTTAACCACAAGACCACCTTTTAGACCAGCTTTTGTCACCCAACAAACTAACGGTTCAGCTTACGGGCTCGCTTACTTCGGTTGTGTGTTTTCTCCAAGGCAGCAGCCACAGGAGAAGGCAGTCCATCAAACCCCTGTCCGTACTGGCAGCCATCTTTGCACCCAGTCATGTTGGCCTCACATCTGTAACAAATGGAGAATCGTAAAAATTCCATCAGATGTAGCAATCACTGAGTGGCCGTACAGCAACAAAACTTGGATTTGTGCAATCATTCTTGAAACTTTACAACGGTTTCTGTCGCTGGTGCTGAATTCCACTACTAAACTCTACAGCTTTAAGTGCAGTACCAGTGTCTTAAACTGTGAGGCGCTTCAACACATAAGCAACAATGCATCCAGAATCAAAGAATGTATACTTTAGATTTACAGCAGTTACTGTCCTTGGTACTGAATTCCGATGCTTAAGTCTACAGCTTGAAGTGCAGTACCAGTGTCTTACACTGTGAGGCGCTTCAACACATAAGCAACAATGCATCCAGAATCAAAGAATGTATACTTTAGATATACAGCAGTTACTGTCCTTAGGACTGAATTCCAATGCTTAAGTCTACAGCTTAAAGTGCAGGACCAGCGTCTTACACTTCAACACAACACAATTTGTAGCAGTTGTTATCTCTGGTGCCTGAATTCCACCGCTTAAGTTTGTAGCTTGACACTCTAATTGCAGTAACGATACCAGTATCTAACACTGTGAGGTGCTTCAACACATATGCAATGATGCATCCAGAACAAAAGAATATCATTCTATAAATTTAAAATGGACACTGTCCCTGGTGCTGAATGGACCCTTCCAGCCGAACGCCATATCGAACAAATAGAATCCCCTATTCTATTTCGAATGCTCGGTCAAAAGCAGCCCTAGTGGGACAGGAATGACCAAAGAAAAATGCTATGCCTTTTTTGTTGAAGACTACATCGGCCGAGTATAGACTTTTCGGGAAGGGTTGGCGCTACATATCATTACTTTGTTCCTGGGCAGGATGTACATGTAAAGTAGTGTACATAGAAGAGACGGGATTCTGCACTAGCGGACTTTGTGGTAGGGTCTTGTATTTGGCATGTGGTACAAGCTCCCTCTCCGTTAGTGACCGACCTGCTTTCTTCTTGATTTGGTTTTTCTCCTGAGCATGTATGCACCGTGGCATGCATGCAACAAACGCGGTAGAAAACCTGTACCCAGTGGATGTAGCCTTCCACAAAGAGTGCATAGCATTTTTCTTTCGCCCGTTCTGAGAGGATTACAGGGCCCAAAAAGCTAAACTGAAGTCAGTCGGTATCCTCAGCTTAATAGCGGCGGCGGCCATGTTTTTGCAATTGGCGCCTTTTTTGACCGAGGTTTTGAAATAGAACTCGAGATCGAACAGGGGGCGGGGCATATGGTGTTTGGCTGGAAGGTTCCATTCCACTGAAGACTACTGCTAGACACTCAAGGTACAGTACCAGTGTCTTACACTGTGAGCCACTTCTTTTTTTAAAACAAATTATAGCATTCTTTAAATTTGTAGCAGTTACTGTCCCTGGTGCTGAATTCCACTGCTGAAGTTTGTAGCTTTACACTCTAAGTGCAGTACCAGTATCTTACACTGTGGGCCACTTCAACACATATGCAATGATGCATCCAGAACAAAAGAATATCATTCTATAAATTTAAAATGGACACTGTCCCTGGTGCTGAATTCCACTGAAGACTACTGCTAGACACTCAAGGTGCAGTACCAGTGTCTTACACTGTGAGGCACTTCTTTTTTAAAAACAAATTATGGCATTCTTTAAATTTATAGCAGTTAGAGTTACTGTCCTTGGTGCTGAATTCCACTGCTGAAGTTTGTAGCTTTACACTCTAAGTGCAGTACCAGTATCTTACACTGTGGGGCACTTTAACTCTAATGCAATAATATATCAAAAACAAAAGAATATCATTATCTAAATTTCCATTATTTACTGTCCCTGGTGCTAAATACCAATGCTGAAGTCTACATCTTGAAGTACAGTGCCAGTGTCTTACACGCGTCAACACATATGCAATAATTCATCCAGAATAAAAGAATATCAATCTTTAAATTTACAGTGGTCACTGTCCCTGGTGCTGAATTCCACTGAAGACTACTGCTAGACACTCTAGCTGCAGTACCAGTATCTTACACCATGAGGCACTTCAACAATAACTATATAAATACATCCAGAATAGGGCTGGGTATCGGTACAGCGTACCGGTACAAAACCGGTTTTTCTTATTGGACCGGTCCAGAAAAACCGGACCTGAAAAAATTAGGTGGACCGGATGTTGGACCGATTAGAAAATTAACAGATTATTTCATCAGGCATTTACACGTTTTGGCGCTTGCAGGTGGAAGAAAATATCAAGAGTGAAGTAGTGTAGAGTTTATAGTAATTTCTACCAAGTTTTACAGCCAATCGTACAGGTGCAGTTAGCGTTGTAGGATTTTAAAACGCCAGTGTTAGTCTAATACTCCACCAAACAGATTTCTTTGTAGTGAAATGGACAATTGGTATGAGTCATACTGCATCAGGTCCAGGTTCAGGTCCGGACCTGGACCTGATCCTTTGGACCTGAACCAGACCTGGACCTGAATTTTCTGTACCGGTACCCAGCCCTAATCCAGAATAATAGAAAAATTTAAATGAATTTACAGCAGTTACTGTCCCTGGTGCTGAATTCCACTGAAGACACTCTAGGTGCAGTACCAGTATCTTACACCATGAGGCACTTCTACACAGATGCAACAGAACAGATACACTCACCTCTCAGCCCCCACCATGTGTAGCATACCCACAAGGATGTCCTTGTTGCCAGTGGCACTTTGGGCGGCCATGTGTCGCGGAGTCTCGCCCTTGTTGTTCTTGGCGTTAAGATCGGCGCCAAACACGACCAAGACTCGAATGATGTCTACGCTCTCAACCTTGAATAAAGAAATGAAAATGTCTTGTAACAGATGAATTTGCTATGGTAAGGGCATTCATTTCCATTCAGATTAAAATCTAAATTCTCCTAACGGTGCAGGTCCATTGGCATGGCTTCTTACATGTGATGCTATAACCTATAGGTGCAGGGTCATGCTAATGATTGACCTTGAAAAACATGCAAGGTCATACGTTAATATCTTTTTCGTGGCTATAATGTGAAGATAGGAACATTTTTGTGGTCCCCAAATTCACAATGCCACCAATTGGTTATCTCAAACGACTAAAAAAACAGAAAGATTCAAGCAGACATCTTGCTACAATTGACAAAAGACAGTTGAAACCTCTAATACCGTAAATGCATTTCAGTTTGCACAGTCGGAAACCATCTACTAGCAACTCGGCAAGGGTACCGGAGCTACTGAGGGACAAATGTTTTTGAGATGGTTTTGAGTTTGTGGTAAAAAGCTGGTTATTGCAAAGTCTGTGATCATAAAACCACCGCAAACTAAGATGCACTTATGAATCAGTCAAAAATGACAGACAAAAACAAGTTGAGTGCATAAGATCATGCGAGCAAGTAGTGCTTCCGTTGTGTGCACATGTGCGTGTTCATTTTCCTCAAGAAACGTTCCATTGAATTAAACTCACATCCTCAGATGTTTCCTTGACAGAATGGACAAATTGTGGCATAAGAAATTATTATCTATCTGTAAAGCTGCTAAGAAAACTCACAAAAACAGAGAAAAATAGGTAGCATAAATGTTTAGGCACTATATTATTAGCAGCTTTGTTACAGACCTGTCGATAATTGTCAATTTTACAAGTCTAAGTCATCATCATCATTTGCTACTGGTTTAATTTCAGGACATTCTGAATCAGTATTGTTAAGGATATAAAACATAAGTCTTACTACATTGTATATCATAATGGGTTTTCTATATATTCAATTACATTTGTGAACAAAAAAATAGTATCACAATTCAATGGATGAATATCAATGGCTTAAACATAATTCATTATAAAATGACTAAAAGCACAGCTCAAAGTGCTACGATGTCCTAATCTTTTTACCAATTTGAGACTTTGCGTACAGGTTTTCTTAAAGGGATTTGAGGACAAGGTTAGGGGAAAAAGTGAAAGGGGGGGGGGGGGGCGGATGTAAGTAGCAGGAGCTTACTTTCTCAGTTGTCTTCTTGTCAAGTAGGGTCTGCTAACATGTTGCACAAAGCAGAAAAAGGGTACACACCAGAAAAAGGTTTTCAGACATACAGAAAATTCTTTCAATTTTGTTTCATAGTCTGTGTAATGTGCATGGAACACCAATATTATTTTAGACATTTACCTTGAAGTTCATGAATGACAACATCTGGGAGAGACAGTGTAATTATAATTTCTACAGACAGCAAAACAAACTACAGACATATACACGCAACAGACACAATTGGTGTGTGCTGTGTCCTTGGAAAACGTATCTTTATAGCAAGCATCATGGGCAAACCAGGGCTCTAGCCAGCGTCCATTTTTCCGTCACTTGACGGAAATGTGCTACGTCTGACGGAAAAAATTTTTAAACCGATCTGTCAACCTTGACGGACAAAAATCCTTGGTGGAAGCTACAGGTGGCTTGGGGACGCTGTCCACGGCCGTAAAAGCCACACACTGTTTGTTTTGCTATTGTTATGATTGTTGACAATGTGTGTCGGCGCCCTTTCGCATTTACGATAATCTCATTAAAACCCGTTTTTCAAGGTCTCAGTTCAGTCCTTCTAATTAATTTTCGCGACGATTGTAATTGGCTGACGGAAAAAAAATTCGAGCTGGCTAAAGCCCTGGGGCAACATTACTCAACATTTTTGAAAAGTGTTCAAGTCTCTTTCCATGGTTGAAGAATTTTCCAATGATAAACCAACAGAGATAACACTGAACTAAATCTTTATGCATATATAGCATGCATATATAACAATTTCACCTTTGATATGGACAGCTCAGAACTCAAAAGTCTAATTCAGAAGCAAAAATATCTTATAGTACATAGATAGACATCATTATATCGGTGTAAAACTGATAATGACATTTGGATTCTGTTAAAAGTAAAAAAAGCAACAAAAAAAAGCAGGAAACTCTTTCACATGACTGTGTAAAATTAAATTTTCTAAACTGACTATTTCACTACCAATAAAAAGGGCACGAGTCAGTGTAACCCCCATGGGAAAGACAACATACCTGAACAGCCAGGTGCAGGGGGGTGTTCCCCTCCTGATCCTTGACATTGACCTCTGCGTTCGCTATCATGATGGCGAGTACGCAAGTGAAGAGTTTCTCCTTGACCATGTAGTGTAGCGGTGTCAGGCCGGACGTACTGACTGCTTCAAGTCTGGCTCCTTTACTTAGTAGGAGTTGGATACACTATGGAATAAGGTAAAAAGAAATGAAAAAGAAAGGAATATAGTCATTTTTTTTTGTTCTAAAGAAATGGTGTTTGTGATATTCAATTAGAATAATATGTGGCAGACACATTAAAAAATAACACAGGTGCACATAGAAAATGCAACACAAACATATAAAAAAATACCGTTACAGTACTTCTGTAAATGAAAGTGATAATAAATGCACAACACATTAAAGGACAAGTCAAGAAAAGTATGACAAAACTTAAATATTATCTTTTTACTAATATATGGGGAACAAGTATGGTCTAACACCAATCAAGTTGTGAAAGTACAATATGTAAAAAGGTGAAGATAGGACTCAACATTCAACCTAATCATGAATCCTGGTCATCTTTGACAATATTGTACAATTACCGCTAGTGAGGACTCCGCCTCTGAGGTATTGCCAAAACGCAATCAAGTACATGCAATTCAGAAATTGCATGTTGGTCCTACCTCAGGTGTTTTGGCCCAGTGTAGAGCAGTCAGACCTGACTGGGGGTCCACTGTGTGTACCTGCCGAGGATCCCGCTCCAACAATAGCTCCAAACACCTGTCACAGGTGGAGTAGACACAGGCTTTTAGCTAGGATTTTATAATAGGGAGTCCAAACTTATTGGTGAGTCGTGGTAAGTGACTATTGTAGGGGGGTCTGGGGGCATCTGCCTTCCATGGTGCAGAGTTTTTGATGATTTGAAGTTAAAAAAGTGCATTCTAAGGTATCCCAAGAGGCAAAAATACTGTTCCAGAGGTCACAGTAGAAGACTGTGACCACAAATGACCTGCTAGCATCCCTGGTCAATCAGAATTTCATGATTGTCAGACGATTTTCTGCCCAGTGTAAGGGCGTCCAGGGGCATCAAATTTCTTGTTATTCTAAGAAAAGCGCGTCCAGATGACGCGTTGACGCATGCCTGGTTAAAAGCCTGAGTAAACATACATGTATGTACATAAGCTATTGTGGCAGATCTTGCCTAGCCTAATAAAGTTTTCTTTTCTTTTCATTTAAATTCCCCAGAAGAGAAAGCAAAATTACTGTTCCTCATCAGTTCTTAATATGCAGGGCTCAAAATACTGGGTAAAAGTGCACCTATGTACACCAAAAATTGGATCGGTGCACCTTTTTTTCTTCTTAGGTGCACCAACATAATATTTTTGTACACTATAGGGTAACAAAAGGTATCAGTTACATCAGTAGACAAAATATTCCTGAAATTCAAACAATAAACATACATATTGTACTTAATTGCATTACACGCTGAGCAAGCGATCTAGAACAAAATTTGTGTCAGTAACAGGACCAGGCAGTAGGGATAAGTTTAAGCAACGTTAGATATTCTTATGTCCAAAGTTAGATATACTTTAGTGGTCAAAAAATGCACCCATATTACCAACTATACTTACTCCATGCTGTTGGCTTCCATAGCACTGTGTATGGGGTATCCCTTGGCCCCCATGAGTAAGACATTAGCTCCAACGTTCAGTAAAATCTGCACACACTTTGGCTGGTTATATCTGCAGGCCACATGGAGGGGAGACTCTCCCGCTTGGTTCAGGGCACTCACAGCAGGGCTTCGAGTAGAGCACAGGATCTAGAACATGGTGGGACAGATGTGTTCATTTGCGTTTGGTGTTCAGCACCAGGGACAGATGGGTTTAGCTGTGTGTAGATGGTGTTCAGCACTAAGGACAGATGTGTTTATTTATGTGTGGATGATGTTCAGTATCAGGGACACACTTTGGCTGGTTATATCTGCAGGCCACATGGAGGGGAGACTCTCCCGCTTGGTTCAGGGCACTAACAGCAGGGCTTCGAGTAGAGCACAGGATCTATAGAACATGGTGGGACAGATGTGTTTATTTGTGTGCAGATGGTGTTCAGCACCAGAGATAGATGTGTTTATATGTGTGTGAATGGTGTTCAGCACAAGGGACACATTTGGGCTGGTTATATGTGCAGGCCACGTGGAGGGGAGACTCTCCCGCTTGGTTCAGGGCACTCACAGCAGGGCTTCGAGTAGAGCACAGGATCTAGAACATGGTGGGAGAGATGTGTTTAGTTGTGTGCGGATGGTGTTCAGCACCAGGGACAGATGTGTTAAGCTGTGTGTGGATGGTGTTCAGTACCAGGGACAGATGTGTTAAGCTGTGTGTGGATGGTGTTCAGTACCAGGGACACACTTCGGCTGGTTATATCTGCAGGCCACATGGAGGGGAAACTCTGCGGCTTGGTTCAGGGCACTCACAGCAGGGCTTCAAGTAGAGCAAAGGATCTAGAAGATGGTGGGGCAGATGTGTTTAGTTGTGTGCAGATGGTGTTCAGCATCAGAGAGAGATGTGATTAGTTGTGTGTGGATGGTGTTCAGCACAGGGGCACACTTTGGCTGGTTATATCTGCAGGCCACATGGAGGGGAGACTCTCCTGCTTGGTTCAGGGCACTCACAGCAGGGCTTCGTGTAGAGCACAGGATCTAGAAGATGGTGGGGCAGTTGTGTTTATTTGCTTGTGGATGGTGTTCAGCACCAGGGACAGATGTGTTGACCTGTGTGTGGATGGTGTTCAGCACCAGGGACAGATGTGTTTATGTGTATGTGGATGGTGTTCAGCACCAGGGACACGCTTGGGTGGGTTGTATCTGCAGGCAACATGGAGGGGGGGACTCTCCCGCTTGGTTCAGGGCACTAACAGCAGGGCAGCACAGAATCTAGAACATGATGGGACAGATGTGTTTATTTGTGTGCGGATGGTGTTCAGCACCAGGGACAGATGTGTTAAGCTGTGTGTGGATGGTGTTCAGCACCAGGGACAGATGTGTTAAGCTGTGTGTGGATGGTGTTCAGCACCAGGAACACACTTGGACTGGTTATATCTGCAGGCCACATGGAGGGGAGACTCTCCTGCTTGGTTCAGAGCACTCACAGCAGGGCTTCGTGTAGAGCACAGAATCTAGAACATGATGGGACAAATGTGTTTATTTGTGTGCGGATGGTGTTCAGCACCAGGGACACACTTGGGCTTGTTATATCTGCAGGGCACATGGGGGGGGAGACTCTCCCGCTTGGTTCAGGGCACTCACAGCAGGGCTTCGAGTAGAGCACAGGATCTAGAATATGGTGGGGCAGATGTGTTTAGTTGTGTGCAGATGGTGTTCGATGTGTTTAGTTGTGTGCAGATGGTGTTCAGCATCAGAGAGAGATGTGTTTATTTGTGTGTGGATGGTTTTCAGCACAGGGGCACACTTTGGCTGGTTATATCTGCAGGCCACATGGAGGGGAGACTCTCCTGCTTGGTTCAGGGCACTCACGGCAGGGCTTCTAGTAGAGCACAGAATCTAGAACATGATGGGACAGATGTGTTTAGTTGTGTGCGGATGGTGTTCAGCATCAGAGATAGATATGTTTACCTGTGTGTGGATTGTGTTCAGCACCAGGCAGGGATAGCTGGTTTACCTATGTATGGTGTTTAGGACTAGGGAAAGATGTGTTTATTTGTGTGTGGATGTTGTTCAGCATCAGTGACAGATGTGTTTACCTGTGTATGGATGCCATTTAGCACCAGGGATAGATGTGTTCACTTGTGTATTGTGTTCAGCACCAGGGACAGGTATGTTAACCAGTGTTTAGATGGTGTTCAGCACTAGAGAGATGTGTTTGCCTGTGTTCAGTACAAGGGATAGGGTGTGTTTACCTACATGTGTGTGGATGGTGTTCAGCACCAGGGGCAGGTGTGTTTGCCTGTGTGTAGATAGTTTTCAGCACTAGGGACAAGTGTGTTTACCTGTGTTCAGTACCAGCTACAGGTTGTGTTCAGCACCAGGGACAAGTACTTACTTTTGTGTTATGGTGTTTGACACAGAAATGTTTAATTGTGTGTGGATGGTGTTCAGCACCAGGGACAGATGTGATTTCCTGCATGTGGGTGGTGTTCAGCACTAGGGACAGGTATGTTTGCCTGTGTGTAGATGGTTTTCAGTACTAGGGACAGGTGTGCTTTCCAGTGTGTGGATGGTGTTCAGCACTTAGGGTAGGTGTGTTTACTTCTGTATGGATGTTCTTCAGCACCAGGGACAGGCGTGTTTCCTTTGTGTAGATGGTGTTCAGCATTAACGACAAATGTGATTACCGACATGTGTATGGATGGCATTCAGCACTATTGACAGGTATAGTAACCGTGATATGAATATCATAAATAATTTCTTCCCGCTAATTTTTCACAACTTGTTATTGTTTATCAGTAACTTAAAATGTACAAAAAAGATCACCATAATTCAGTATTCTACAAAAGATGCATTATAAAAAAAACAAGGAAAACAAGCTCCATGGTTAATACGATTTCGTATTCATAATTTTCATGGCATAAGAAAACACAAAAGATTCCAATTCCTCACCTCCAGTGCTTCAGGGTTGCACTGTGCAGCCAAGTGAAATGGTGTGTTTCCCTCTCTGTCTGCCTTCTCCACCTGTACATTACAGTGCATGAGTTCCCGGATACAGGCGATGTTACCAGCCAGACAGGCCAGGTGCAGGGGTGTACGGCCATTCTCCTCCTCCACCATGTTCAGAGCACTGTGAGATTCAAAGTGGTCTTGTGGTTAGGGTTCTTCACTTGGAATCTAAAGGTTCTGGGTTTGAATCCATGGCATGCAGGCACAAGTGTTGTGCCACCCAAAATTCTTTTGGTGTACCAAATTTTTTAGGTTGGGTGAACCAGTGCACCTAATCCTAAAATGAATTTTGAGCCCTGATTCGGCCTCAAAACCGATGTTTTTTGCTGAGCTGCAGTGGGAGGGCGAGACCGATTGGAACACGCTGATTTTTACCAGTCATGCAAAACAAACAAAAAGATAAGAATCATGTGCACTGTACTCAAATTTGTGAGCTTTAAAGGACATTTTTGGCCAAAGTATGGCCTGTGTCCATCAGTGCAACTGTAACACATGACACTAAGCCCCAACCCAATGTAACAGGGTATATTTTCAGGCATAAAAAACATGTATGCACAATTATCTGTAGATTTTGGAGTTCATTGACATTTTGGTGCCCAACAAATGGTTGCTGATAGCCTTCCACAGCCTTTGCAAAAGTACTGCAAGCTGTGTCACACCTTACCCTGCAACAACGTTGTGTTTGAGACATTCTATCATCCCCAGGTGTACAGCCAGGTGTGCTGCCGACCAGGATGGGTGTTTCTGTACCAGGTCATTCAGGTTCTGAGAAAAAAGAGATTGAATTAACTTCAACATAGGGGTGTCAAAAGTGTCAAAATATTGTTGGTGCATCCTCAGGTTTTTTTATCATCTAAAGGGATGTCTTTCATTGTCTTGAGATGTATGCAAGTTGAAAATACTAATGCCAGTTCAAACAAGCTACTAAAATGAACTACTTTACACTTTCTTACTTTGAATAGCCAATTCATTCTTGATAATACCAGCAAAACTAGCTACTCATTGTCCTGCACCAAATTGGCCATTCTAAAATGCCATCTATCTACTTCTTGGAGTACTGCAGGCTGTTTTAACTGCACTGCATGGGGTATCACATTTTCAAGTTCATATTAGCTACCCAGAGATGTCGTCCATATAAGCAAATCAACAATTGGCCATATCCAAAAGCAGGTTGCATGGACTGGAGAAGGGGTATAATATGTCTCTCCAATATCATATATTGTAAATAGGTGAATTGCGAGGAGCTTACGATAGGCAGGGCTAAATTGCAAGGGTCTGGAGCGAGCTGTCACTCAGGTGACCTCAATACGACAGTAATTGCCCCAGGTGTGGCCAAGGTACTGTAGGTTTTGAACCACTCACACCGCACCATGGCACGTCTGGCGTTTTTTTAAACATGCATGGGGTGTGGCTCTCCCCATACCCAGGACCTCCATTTAACGTCCTATCCGAGGGATGGCCCTAGCCGAAGCTAGGTACTCATTTTCACCTGAGTAAAGTGAGGAAAGCCGTGTAAAGTTCCTTTCCCAAGGGCACAAGATCGGTAACACGACAGCTGGATTCAAACCCGCAACCTCTCGGTCACGAGCCGAACACGGTCCCACTGCGCTACGCGGTCCCACAAATGCTTAATACTTCAGCTGAACTGGTGAACTGAACTTAATACCATGATGTGGTGTTCATTTAACTGTACCTGTAGTTTTGTGACAGAGTAGATGGACTTGGAATACTGATAGAAGGGCAGGAGTTTCTGGGTGTACAGCTGGAATGTTTTAATTCCCTCCTGCTCTGTGGGCAGCCGGAATACTCTGGAATACAGAATGACCAATATTCAATAAAATTACAACAAATCAATTAAAAGCAGATGCCATCCCAGACAGCAATGCTGATGTTGGTGGCCATTGAATAAATTTTAGTTTATACAGTGGAACCCTGACATAGGATACTGTAAATGCAGAAACTTTGGCGGTGGTTTAATGTTTGCGTTTTTTTCGGCAGCTGCTTCAAGGCAAATTTAAAACCACCACGGATATTTTTCCATAACAGTGAGAGACTACTGTAACAGTGCATGGTGCTACCGCAAAATTAAAACCAACGCGAAAAGTCCATTTTCCCGCTACCACGAAATTAAATCTCTGCAAACTTAAATGCATTTACAGTCAGCAGCAGTATATCAAATCACGAGCATTCTATTTCACAAATTACTTGCAATGACAAAATCTAGAGCACTTAAAAATGACAAAATGTATGGTACCTGTACGCCTGTACGCTCATCCCTGTGTTGTGTAGCACAGCCTCAAAACTCTGTCCCCTCTCGTCTCTGTAGAGTGTCAGACAGTCTTCTCTCTTCATGATACCATATTTGGCATAGCTCTTGGTGTCCACCTCCTGTATGTTTGCATAATAATGTTGTGTTATTGGCACACTATAGGACATGTTTGTAATTGCATACAGGCTTGTAGCCCGAGTGCCCATTCTTCCATCCTTTGACCAGGCTTTTAGCATGCGTCAATGCGTCCAGATGACACGCTTTTCTTAGAATTACAAGAAATTTGACGCTCTGGACGCCCTTGCACTGGGAGAAAAATCCTCTGACAAGCATGAAATTCTGATTGACCAGGGATGCTATCAGGTCATCTGTGGTCACAGTCTTCTACTGTGACCACTGTAAGTTGTAACAGTATTTTTGCCTTTTAGGATACCTTAGAAATTGCACTATTTCAGATTTAAAATCATCAAAAAGTCTGCACCATGGAAGGTGGATGCCCCCAGACCCCCCTACAATAGTCACTCACCACGACTCACCAATAAATTTGGACTCCCCATAATAAAATCCTATAAAAGCCTGCCTTTGACAGAATTTTGAAGCTGGGGACGGAACAAAATTTTGCCCATCCCGTCCTCAGTGATAGACAAAAATTTATATGCTTTAGTCTGTAAAGATACAAAAACTATCTCCCTTGTGTAATTTTTCAGCAAAAACAGATTAACAGCTTAGTCTACCAGAAAATCTACACCTCAAAATGCAGGAAATAGTGCTTCAGAGGGTCTAGATTTAAAAATTTCCAAAGGAGCATGCCCCCGGACCCCTTAATGAATGTATTGTGCCTTCAGAGCTTTATTGGATTCAGAATTAAGGGGACAGAAATGGTTTCAGGCTGGCTACAACCCTGAATGCATATAAGTCATTTTGGTTTTTAAAAGTAACGGATATAAGATACCCAATGGATAAAGGTGAACTTGCGTTATGTACAAAATAGATATGAAATCCAGTGTTTACCCTGATAGAGTAGGGGGTTCCCAACAAGGGCATATCGCTAACCAGGTTACTGACAAACCCTTTCACAGCATCTTTGAAGAACGACATGTCGGCTGAGATAGCTGGTATCACACCTGAAATACAGAACGTCAATATTATCATAACTAGGGTGCAGTAATTAATAGTAACATTTGATACAGGTGTTCCAAACTACGTAATCTTACAGTTACAGCCTCAGGCAGAGGCGAGTCCAGTTCGCAGGTCACTGTCATCACGCAAGTGAAGAAGTGATCTCTTCACTCCTCCTATGGAGGCAGAGGGGAAATACCTTCTCGAGAAGGCTCACCTACCCAGCAACCATTTCCAGAGACACTGGGATTGACACTGAGGACTTAGGAGCAGTTATGAATGACCGAGCGCTGTGGAGAGATATTGTGCAATGCCTTACCCTGCCCGGCAGGGACGACAGATGATGATGAATCTTACAGTATGACATGGAGTTCTAATTGTAACACAATGGCTTCTTTCAAATATATGTACAGTCAAACCTGTATTAGGGGCCACCTCTACAGAGGGGCCACCTGTCCATAGTGGCCACTTTTTGTCGGTCCCTTGGGTATTTTATCTACAAGTTACCACCTCTATACAGAGGCCACCTGTCTATAGTGGCCAAATTTGTCCGTTCCCTTGAGTGGCCGCTATAGACAGGTTTGACTGTACAGTACACCATGTTGTATTCTATATTCATACTTATTAATAATTTTTATAGCTTCCTGTTCATACTTCATAGCTAGGGCATTCTGTCTACAAAGATTGATGTTGTTTCAACAAGGAGGTTATATTTGGTTCAAATAGAATAATTTTGTAGCGATCAAATTATATATCTGAAATAGTGTTGAACATTCAATTCATAAGAAACAAAACAATTATGAAATTTGCAATCAATACCTTAATTAAGTCAGATATTGCAACAACAATATAAGAATTGCATTATGCTGGCATCATGCAAAATGTGATAATGCAGGGATCCAAGTACTTTTTTATTGCTACATGCAAAATTGCAAGTTGGCAAAAATTTTACGTGCAATTTAAAATATTTACATGCAAAATGAAACTAGTCTATACTGCAATGTTCTAGCCACCATCCATCATTCTACATACTTTGGTGGAATGTTGCTGCTCTGGATGGATAAGAATTTTGCCCATTCTGTTACTGTTGATGGACTGAAATTAGCACATGAAAATATAGACAGAACTGCAAATTTTGGAAAGATATCCACATAATTAGCATGTTAGTTTGCAGCAAAGCCGAAGTTGATTGTTTATAACACCTACTGACAACCGGTGACGATCCCCGTCAGACAAAGGCATCGTGGCCTCAGTATTTTTACTATAGGCCATGTATTTTCAACATGCAAGATTGCAAGTTCAGAAAATGTTTACATGCAAATCTCAAAAATTATGTGCAAATTGCAAGTTAAGTATGTCTATTTCGAACCCTGTAATGTATGCTTGGGGTGTAAGGTTAAATGTTAGATTACATACGTACAAAATGAGGCTCAAGCAACATACATTTTGTAAATACAACGACAGTTGAACAGGGGGATTATGGTTACCCTTGAAAAATTATTTTCCAAATTCTTATTGACTGATGTCACGTGTAAAATCAATAAGATTATGACATATGAATTTCAAATGAAGTGTACTTAGTTCCCCTCTTTCAACCTCCTTGCTTGTAATAATTTGACCTTACAAAAGATCCAATTGTTTTACCGTTCCTTTAAATCACTTAGGTCCTGTCGAAATGATATCTTAGTTGCATAATAAAAACTAACGGTTTGCAGATTTAGACAAATATGACTCATACACATCATAAAAATTATTATAACAGCGTAATAACTATATGAATGGTCCATTTGCCTATGCCAATGTTAGAATACAATCTTTTAAGAATATATCACTCATCCACCGAATCAATCATATACTTACACTTTTCTGGAAAAGTTCGTTCATAAGAATTTGAAAATATATAACGGTCCTAAATGCGTATGAACAAGATCATGATATCATGACAACATACCCGGAAGTGATGGTGAAAGTTTCCCGTCAGGCGCAGCGACGTGAATGAAATCACGTGATTTCCTCGTGACTTCCGCCCGCAGGACGTACCAACATGATTGACAGATAATCTTATTAGTATAACGTGGAAAAAATCTTCTTCAGGACTTGTATTCATAAATTACTAATACATTTCAAATATGTTATCTTAGTCGAAGGGTTTAGGATCTTATATTTCCTTTTTGAGTACAGCAAAGACTGATTATTAAAGACAAGATACCCCCCCTGGCTTGATGGTTTGTTCTATGTACGTCATCATTAGTAGACTCGCAATTTGGGCTCTATGAGGATTAGATTCTTGCTTTTTCACTTTAAATATTCGCCTTAAATCCAAGCCAATCGGTAATCATTTAAGTTTTACCGTCATGCCTAGCAATTGAAAAATTATTTCAACAGAACTTATTTAATATAGGATAAAGGAGATAGATTATAAGCTCAGTGGCAATACCTCTTTGAAGAGTCTGATTACAAGGCTATCAAGCACGCTGTGTTATGAATTTCCCAGACGGATTGCATTGCTGTGTGTACACATTGTAGATTTCTTTCCCGCCACGCACGCAGGGGCCACGCAGGACCACCGCCTTTTACTACGCCGTTTCCTGGACCCAAGTCGACATTATTGTACGGTATGTCGTGTGTAAATCGCCTCTTTTACTGTTACCGATCCATGTTTTAACGATATATTACTGTCGTACGATGACGGCTTTTTGTAGTGTAAAGGGGAAGGAGTTTTTGATATTTGACAACAAAGGGCCGGGTGGGTACACCAGACGGCTCTAGTTTCCCACACGTTTCCTTGGAATTTTCCAGCTAGACAGGAAGTAAAAAGACAACACTTTGAGTTTCTCATGAAAAGTAACGTTAGAAATACTACTAAGATGCGTGTGTGGTGTTTGTTGTTGTTGTTTTTGTTGTGATTTTTTTCCTGGATCGCCGTCGGTAACTAGAGCAACGTGTGTGTGGTGTGGGGTCGCCTGCCTGGCATGAATTTAGTTCGAGTAAATATTCCGAATTCTTTTTCCCCTTCAAGTCGCGAAGAGGGCTAACTATGCCTGCATCTATGGAGAGAAAAATGATACAAATTGTCGTTGAAATGACCGCGATTTTTAGAAACGTACAGGCGGGGGAAATGTACGTGTACGGGGCGCAAGGGTCGGTCACGAGACGGTAGGGTATGTGAACTGGCTATCTTTGTAATGATGAGTCAGCAAGTTTCCAGGCATGAAAAATGCCTATGATTCGACCGCTCGGTCATATTAGCTCAGTCACGATTTTTTTTCCTGCTGTAAAATAATATTCTCAGTGTTTAATATCATGAGATATGTTGTGGGCTTCGTATTTTGTTGGTAAAATGGTGAAAACGTGGTTTTAATAGAGCGGTGCGAGAGCCCAACCCACACTGGCTTTTGTGTACACGCGTGCTTTTGGGTTCCGTTTCGAGAACTCTCCAAGCAGAGGTTCGGATCCGGCTAGTTTTTCACGCCTTTTTATGCATTTTTGCCGGGTTTTCTAATTTTTCTGGACTTCTTTACTTAATTAGTAGACGAAGAAAATACTGAAAAGATAGAAAGCGCGACAAAACGCTTAAAAGATGTCCTAAACGTGCTATCACCTAACCTCTACTTGGAGAAAAGGTTTGGCGGGTCTGGGTGTGTACATTGTACTAAAGCATTCGACCACGTGGTGTTCACAGACCATTCCCTTTGTTTTCTGTTGAAATACATTGTTTGTTGTTTACAAGCCCTGTTTTAATTTGTTTATGGTGTTTTCTTTTTGTCAGGGGTGTTCTCATTTTTTTGGTTGTTTATGTTTAGTTGGGAATTGTTTATTTTGTCATGAGAAAGTGTGAACAATCACTGAAATGTAACAGCAAGGAAGTAAAAGTGGTTGTAGCAATTTTTTTAACAGAAAATGGTGTTTAAAAAAATCTGTCAATGTTGAATGATTTTGCCTGCTGAATTCTTGATGAATAGTGCTTCCAAGGAAAAACCTCCTTGGTGCTTCTATTGGTTGTTGATGGCTTAATACATATATTGTTTATAGAGTAAACATAAAAGTGTATTACATAATATGAAGGTACAAAAGTTGCTTGCTTGGTCCAATGTACTAACTGCATAGGGGACAATTTTTTTCTGATTGAAAAATTATTAATTTTACAACGCAATATCTGTGTCATTAGAAGTATCGAGAAGAGTAGAGTTCACCCAATGCACTTGTCTAAAACACACTAACCATAGCAAAGCTTTATTGCGCACTAGCTAACGAAAAACGTCATTTTTCGTCTTCCTCACTAGAGAAATATACATTGGTCAAATCAGGCGTAATAGAAAAGTTTGTGTGCATTCATTTGAATGGTTGAGTATTCCTCCTTTCCACCACTTATTCGTGAAAAAAGTAATTTCATACTCATATCATAGATCATATTAGATGTCATTAGATTAGAGCACAACTTCAATTTATTTGTTTTCTTACATTTGTAATAACAAATGAAGAAATCAGTGGCAAAAGTTAGTTTTATTACAAGTGCACTGCCATATCCAAAATGTCCGAACTAGTCCAGACAAGAGTCCGTTATGCTGAAGTAGCGAAGGACTGCACGTGTAAGAACATACGGTCTTAGCGTACGCAGCTTAACCGTAGATAACCCTGTCCGCAAAATCCCAAAGCTCGCTAATGTGTATATGTATATGAAGCAATTGTTTATTTTCATAAAAGTTGGTACTAAGTGTTGTTAATACGTATTTCTAACTGGAATGTATCCAACAGTTTTAGTCTCCTACGTCATTCACCTTGAGTGAAGACTAGTAGAAAAAAATGTTTTGTTCCTGTTTTCTACCTACCCTATAGGCTTTTTTTGGGGTGGACAGTGGAGTCACATAGCTTCCAGTTAGAATTTTTTTTTGCTTGCTTCCTATTGAAGTAAAAACACTGCTTGTCCTATCTAACGAAGGATAAATGCACAAAATTTAAGTTTGACATTGAAAGACAATTGTCCTCGTGCATTTCAGTTTACTTTATTCAACTCTATTGTAATATAATAATAATATCGGGTGTATTTTGCAGCCAGTAGGTACCCAAAGTGAGGGTAATGAGGCTGTTTAACGTGGTCGAGGCACCTCCTCGAGCACGGGATCCCCGTTTTACGTCCCTCCCGGAAGACGATTTCGTGGAAAGCTTCGTGAGACAACAGCAATCCGGATGTCCTTGGTTGGTCCCCCATCCAAGCACTATCCGGACCATTAGTGTTTTGGCCAGCCTAAAAAAATGACAAGAAGAGATAATACCCACCTACACTAACCCTAAGGAAACACAGCATTTTTTCCTAAGCCTAGGCCGTATTTTTAACAGTTGTAACAGTGGTGTTCAAGGGCTGCTTAACCGAAGACGTCGCCTAACGGCTTAAGCCTTTTGGCCAAACGGTTTGCACGTTCGATTTGTAATCTGCCGCCCTGGTTCGATCCCGGGTGGGGGATGTTGTTTCTTTCTGTTCTTACTCGCCCCTCTGGTTGTTTCACAGTCACGGAAATGTATCCAACGTTAGAAGGTCTAGATCTCCTATGTCCTTGAGTGAGTAGCTCTCACACAGTCACACGTGCTCGAGACGTATACTTTTAAGCGTACACCTCATAACCGCGGATAACCTATTCCTCAGTCAACGCCACGGTTTATTTTACCGACGCCAGTCCTTACCTTGAACTTCACTGTAGTCTTCCAGCAATAGTCCATCCAAGTCTACAGAGACTCGGGTCAAAATTCTTATTGACGGACGTATGGCAAAAAAACCAGGACTGTCTCCAGGACCAATCCCTCTATACCTGGTCGAATTTGCTTGTTTGGACGGATGGATAGAAATTTTACTCCATCGATGAAAGAAATCTGAATTTCATTACATAACTCGCATAAATGATAAAACTTTATCATTTTACCCTTTAAACGACTGATCTCACAACAAAGGGTCGCAAGCAATGAGTGAGAATGTGAGATGGAAAAAAAATTTAAGCTGAAGAAAGCTCGGAAAGAAACTGATAGATAGAAAAAAAACATGATATTAGACTTGATATCGCGTTTTTAGGGCATTCAACTTAACATCATGACTCTGTCCGGGTGTAAAGATGGGTACTTGGCTTCAGTTGGGGAGGTATACTAAAAAGGCAGTGGAAGGAGAGGGATGGGCTCCGCCTTTCAAATCCAATATTCTGCCCTAGACACAGTGCATAACAACTCACTGCACCTACCACCTCAAAAAGGCTATACTTCCTTTATTTGACTTCATTGAAATTTTGGTTTTTGCCAGTGATATATTAGTATATGATAAACTTGAATTACATTCAAGAGTTTCAAAGCTACTGTTTGTATGATGAT
Organism: Branchiostoma floridae x Branchiostoma belcheri; assembly: GCA_019207045.1. Taxonomy (NCBI): domain Eukaryota; kingdom Metazoa; phylum Chordata; class Leptocardii; order Amphioxiformes; family Branchiostomatidae; genus Branchiostoma; species Branchiostoma floridae x Branchiostoma belcheri. Next base: position 20,564,503 of record CM033033.1, on the reverse strand, counting down.
GTGGCAAGACAGCAATAGCGACTCTGGTACTCACAGAAATTTTGTCCACATTGCAGATGAAATTTACGACAATCTGCAATTGCAGGTAATGATGGAATTTTTAACCCATACTGATGAAAATCTCACCGTTCTATATTTGAGAGCGGACGTGTCTAGGCAGTACGGGTCTGGACACTGGGAAGTATTGCTGACCTAAGCTGAGCGGGCTATTTTAGTGGGGCGGGCAGATTGCTGAAATTGTTTAGTTCAGCAGTTTGGGCCCAGTGTCTGTCTTTCCTGTGTTGAAGCATATCTATATGGGGAAGTCATGTAGCGTGGTATTTTAACCTCCGGACGCATCGGATGGGACGGAATCTCTCGCATCTTTTTAGGACTTTTGGAAAGTATTTTGTATGAATATTAGAACATAAACAATTGTTGAAAAGAGACTATTACATTTTAATCCCCAAGTCTTGGTTTCAAGTAATACTACATTCTATCGGAGACACATTGAAAGAAGACTGACAGCAAGGTTTCAAAATTTTATTAATCATAACTGTATGAAGCATGAAGTAACATTTCATTATACAATGTATCTTTTATTATGCAAAAAAAATTAGGGATTTGAATTTCCATTATATATCAGCTGATTGGATATTAAAGTTATGAACATGCAGTTTTTTTTTTTATGATTCATAGAAAAAGAACCAAATTAAATGTATTGAAACAGATATCTTAGTCCATATTTATTTAGATTAGACTACAAATTTAGAGCAAGATTTTAGTTATGAATTATTCTATAATCTGACTAGTTAATAGTACTACTACGTAGTTAACCATTAATGAACTAACAATGTTCAAACGAATTTACTGTTACCAGTAACGTCAGTCTATTGTACGTATTTGTTGTCATATGTAACTTAATTGAATGACCTGTTATATATGGGATGCTAATTTTAGCTTTACAAACCTTTGACCACGTTTTGAATCACATGACAGGTGAAAGTATAACAAAGAAATATAAAAATGTACCACACTACAACAACGCAAAACCGATATTTCAGTAAAGCTGTAGTACAAATGTCTTATGCACTATGCTTGAAATCAGAAGATGAATAAAAATTCTAAATTTATCATTATTGACATGCGTATCAAACCATAGTTGTAGTTACTGTTTCTTTTTCCTATCTCCTTTCTTGTGAATGATTCAATTTTCTCTGCAACAATTCTTTTGAGTTTTCAAAATTAATAGAACTTTATTATAGAAGTCAATCTTTTATTAGACAAGTGTTGGCTTGCTTGCACGGTTTTGTTGCACAGAAAATTGAATATTGATAAATTTAGAATTTTTATTCATGTTCTGACTTCAAGCATAGTGCAAACTATTACAGCTTTACTGAAATATCGGTTTTGCGTTGTTGTAGTGTGGTACATTTTCATATTTCTTTTTGTCCACCATTTAGCTTATCAGATTCCATAATAACATAAAACTGCCCAAAAAGACCACCCAGGGGACAAATGAAATCTGGTCTATATGTACAGGTGGTCATTATGTAAAGAATTATTATTTTTGTTGCATGTAAAAAGGAACAATTATCTATAGGGGCCTGGTAGTCGTTGTGTAAAAGTGGTCATTTGTACAGGTTTGACTTTACAGCGTTCTTGCTAATGTTAGGAACTTATTTTAGTTTACTTGTAGTATTTGTGTTAAATTGAATCCTTAGGCTTTCACTGGTTAACAAGTTTAGGATTTCTGCTTGTTATTTGTTGCACTTGAGCAGTCACAAAAAAAAATTTAATAATAACTTTTTACCAGAAAAGAGGAAAAGCCAATGACCTTTAGAAGTTTAGTGTGAATCGGTCCTACCCATTTTAGCACTTTCTTTGTATTCTATTGTCTTCACCTGAAGCATCGTTTCCTGTTAGGTAATTAACCCACCTGAGGACATAGGTGTGGAATGACGTATAATTAACTGGTTTTACCACTTTTTACGTAATTAGCCCCACCTTTCAATTCCCTTTCATTTTCACAAACGTGGTCACAATTTTTGTATACAAACAGGTACAGGTGACAAAAAGCTACCAAAGTTCACTGGCCAATTCTTTGAATTTTCATTATCTGTATGTAAAGAATAGAAAAGATGATCCTTTGATTTTAAATGGAACACTGTAGTAAAGAACTGGCAGTATGATTTGGTCTGATAAGTTTTGGTGTGGTGTGCATGTGTGCGTGTGACATTTCTAGGTCACATACTTTCCATCGTCTAGCTGAAGCAAAATGGCTCCGCAATCGATGGATTTCCGAGAAGCAAAGATTTTCGTAGTGACACTTTGAACGCCTTTTGCGCTGACTTGTTCTCTTCCCTCTCGTTTATAGGAACGTCAATATCCACCAAGCACCGATGAACGACCTACGGAAAGCTTCCTCGACAATTCAAACCGAGCCTCTCTCTTTAAAAGTAAGTTTCCTTTCTTTTTGTATTCTACATGTACATGTAGTACAGCATTTTGATAAATAGCTGTGATTTGGAGCAACTGCTGAGCTATCTGTTAAAGTGCGTTGTCGGGAATTCGTCACTGTCCTTGTTGGTAGGAAATGCTTTTGTAACCTGCTGACAATCTCAGTTCCTCTAAATTGAATAATGGGGCAAGTCGGGATTCCGCCCGGATTTTCATAAATGTTAATCGAGGAAATTGCTCAGGTATGCACTACGTCTGTTCTGAGGGGGGGAATTCTGGCAACGCGTGCACTTTCTCCAGTTAGGGAAAATTGCAGCGTCAGCAAAACGTGCCCCAATTGTGCTGCACCGTACAATATTGGTGTGCCAAGGGGGCCGTCGCTTTTCAGTTGATATTGATTGCAAAATTAATGCCTATCAATAAAAGATGGGGGCAAATGATGAAGTTCAGATTCAGGGCGGGTCTCTAGCCAGCGTTTAACCTGATACCTACAGCCAATTCGAACAGATCGCCACCAAAACAAGGACATGTTAAACTAACAAATTTTGCCCAATAGCTCAGCATGCGTTCGCTGCATAAAAGTTAGACGTTATCACCAAACAATTTATTCCACGTCTCGTCCATGTAATAAACGTGGCTGCAAACGGACACTTCTGGTCTCCGGGGACGACAGGGAGATCGTTGGCGCTAATTGGAGAAATTTTTTGAAATTGATCGACAATGGGCCCAATAGCCTGAAGGGAAAGTCTCTGGCGTCAGCAGAAAGTGAAGTGCCAGATATTGCTGTTAGTGGTGCAATCAGTTGGTCGACTTTTATTGCCGATTTATTGCAGCTAAGACTGTGTTGATTTGATTATAATTTTTTTTTTTATATGGATATCTTTTGGGAATCCCAAAACTAATGCAAGCATGCAGAAGAAATTGGCAAAATAAAGTATGGTGTACTGACCGATAGATTCTGTATTTTTGTTCTGTCACAATTCTTCTTGAAGTTCTTTGATTTTGAAATCAACTTTGGCATTCTACCACATCACCTTCCTTTCTTTGATTGTTTGTTCTAATTTAAGCCTTATAGTTATAATTCAAGTTCTATATTTGCTCATTGTGCAGCAAATATATACAGTAACTGACAAGCATGAAATTCTGATTGACCAGGGATGCCAGGAAGTCATCAACTCCTGTGTCACATTTGTGTCACTATCCCACAGTAGTTTTGCCCCTCAGGATACCTTACAATGCACCATTTTAACTTAAAATTCTCAAAAACTCTGTACCATGGAAGCCCTTTAACACCCCTACAATAGTCACTTACCGCAATTCGCCAAGAAATTTGGACTCCCTATAATAAATTCTTAGCTAAAAGCCTGCAAAAAGATCATCCTAAGTCATTTGTTTTTGTTGTTTTTCTATCAGATCAAGAAAGAGCCAGAGGATCCGGAACTGAGTCCAAATAACGGCCTGTAATAAAATCTTAGCTAAAAGCCTGCAAAAACATCATCCTAAGTCATTTGTTTTTGTTGTTTTCCTATCAGATCAAGAAAGAGCCAGAGGACCCGGAACTGAGCCCAAATAACGGCCTGCACCTAAGCGACATGGAACTGGTGCAGCTCACCGTCCGGGAGTTGAATCGCCGGTTGCGCGGGCTCTCGAAGGAGGAGATAATGCGGCTGAAGCAGCGGCGACGGACGCTGAAAAACCGCGGGTACGCCGCCAGCTGCCGCACCAAGCGACTCACGCAGAAGGAGGAGCTGGAGCGCCAGCAGCACGTGCTGAAGTCGGAGGTCGACAAGCTCACGCGGGAAAACACGGAAATGAGAATCGAGCTCCGAGCCATGAGAACAAAGTACGAGGCCCTCCAGAACTTTGCCACGACGCTTCAGAAGAGCAACGGAAACATCCAGGCGGCGGTCGCGCTACTCCACTCGAACCACCGCGACATGGAGGTTGACATCCGAGAGCAGGAACATCCGAGCGACTTGCGTATCAAACAAGACCGAGATTAAGTCTTAGTCGGCGCTATGTACATAGACTGAGTGATATCCAGCCAAATATATCTATCCTCCTAATGCAATGATGCCAATAATTTACTAAGAAAATATAATTCTAAGAGAGTTTATTTCACATTAGCGAATGTTTATGATATGTAATATATATATCTATATCTTTATCATATACCTTACTTTTGTACAAATGAATTTGGAGAGGAGACGCTCGCTAGAGTTGTGTTATTATGATATTAATAAGCTGCGTACTTCACTGCCTGGCAAGTGCGTACTGGTAGTATTTATTTTCGCCTGTGTTCTTGTTGTTTTCTGTGGTAAACTGTGGTTTGATATTGCTATCTTGTAGTTTTGGTGTTGGAAAAGTTTAACTTACCCCACATCGTCCATTAGGGCACAGGAGATAGAAATATAGTGAAGTATGTTAACACTATAGAGGATTCAACGGTCGCACTGAAAAATTGAATCAAATAGTCCATTTAATGGAGCAGCCATCATACAGCCATGTTAGTGAAAATTTGAGAGGCACACATATAGCAATTGTTAATTAACTTCATTAGTTTGTGTTTTCATTTGTGTTGTCTGATCATCTGTCAATCATATTGCAACTGGTCCTATCGCCATGGAAACAGTCCATATTTGGAAGAAGCAGAACCTTTCAGTGTTTTTGAAAGGAAGATCCTTTTTGAAATATGTAACAACACAGTCTAAGCTGGTGGGGTGGGAGGGGGGCATTGCATCCTTTTACATGTGTGTTAGTCCTGGTGTTATAAGTGTATGAGCTCCTTCACCATTCTGAAAGCACATGCATATTAAGGTCAAAGGTGAAAGCCCCTGACTTGTAAACAGTTCTCAGTGACTTGACCTTGTCTTATTTACATATTGACAATATCCAGGCATGTTTTGGTTATGTCTCATAGACCTTTACCTTTGACATATTACCAAAAATTCATGATGTTGTGCATGCGTACTCAAAATGGTGGACAAACTTGAACAAGCTAAGCTACATGTAATATACCTGTAGTATACCTAATTTTTGTTAGTCAAATGCAAAAGCTACTTTCAAGGAATAACCCACAGATTTTGTGCTGTTTTCAGTGAAGCTTTGTTTCATTTGCTGCACATTAATGTAACACTTTGCTTTGTTTTCTGAAGATATTCTAAATTGTAATTTTTTTATCAAATATGTTTTATTTTGTTTGGCAAAATGAAAGTTAACAAATTGAACATGAACATTTTTATTTATATGTTTCTGAGCTGTGTATTTTGTCCAAGATTTTATTCAATAATATATTGTAAGTAAGATGATTGTAAGCAAAAGAAGGGGAAAACGATCAGTTGTTGTTTTGGATTTATTGGCTTAAAAATATTCTGATATCGAAAAAGAATGCCTTACTTCTCATATTGTTTTTTTTTTCTTTTTAACATCAAATCTATTTTTTCCAAATTATGATCCATGACATTTCTAGAAAATCTTGTTTTTGATCCCTTGGAATGAATCCACAGGACTTTTTCGAGCTCTGAACTTTTTCTGACAGAAATTGTGAAATGACTGGTTAAACTGATTCAGCATAGTAGTAATAGTCAGCTTGGACCTCACATAGCAACAAAGTAGAATTGGCTTCAAAAATAGGATTTGTAAATTCTTCCCTGCGATTCTGTAGATAGCAACACAAGTGCCTTCCTCATATCGCACAATATCCTGTACACAGTTGCCCATTCTTACAGTACCCAATCACAGATTTGCACAGTTAATGCCACGTTCTCATTCCCACACGGGCCCAAGCACGCAGCTTTTTGGAACGAAAAGTATGACGCAAAAGACAAGAAAACACGCAAAATGTAACAAAAATAGTTATGAGCTCATCAATTTCGTAAACACTTATTTTATCTGTCCGCAAAAGTTCCGGCCAGGCACTGGTTTGGGAATGCGAATGTAGCATTACTAAAATTGATCATGATACACGAAAATTTTCAAGGGTAGATTGCTTACACCCCCTCCAAGAATGGTGTGTTCCACTAGTTTCAAACTTTCCAGTAGTACATTTGGGGCACACCATTGATTGGAAGGTGGAGTTGGTTTCAGCAAGCCAATAAATTGTTCGTATGTGGTAGTCCTGTATTTTGTTATCTAAAAAATTACTATAATTCTTCTGCATACTTAATTGTAGATCTGGTAAACAAAGGTGTTTGTAAATACAAGCTTCTACAGGAATGTTGGACGAAAATGTAGGCAACCATGCATACTGTTTTAAGATTCAATTTTCAGTTAGACTCCATACACTGGGCATTAGGTAGATAACATTTCATGTAGTTTGCACTGAATTCTAGCTATTCACACTAGTTGACCTTTATCCGCGGGGTAACCAATGTCCATTTTCAAAAACATTTTATCTGACTTTAATTTTAGTTGGATCTACAATTGCACTACTGAAATATTGCAATTTGAAACCAACATCCGTCGACTTGATATCCCTAAATACCCAGGTTTTAGAAATAATGGATATAGGTTACCCTGTGGATAAAGGTGAACTAGCGAAAGAAACATTCTGCACAGAGCTGTAGAAAAAGCACACATGTACATGTATGTGTATATGGTATGCCAATACATAGTTGCATATATATACATATGGTCCTCCACCTATTGTGTCTTTCAGTCCTGTACTAAGTACAGAGCCTAAATGCGTTGGAGACTTTGCAACAGCTAAATGCAAGTGTTGTAGATAATATTGTGATAATGATAAGGCGGATAGAATCTCTGCCTTGCGACCTCAGTGTGTTACGTTGACATGTCTACAATAAAGTTTAGGTCATAAGTTATTTTTGGCTGTGGCTGGTTTTTCGTTTCATCTCCTTGTGTTGAACTTTCACGATTTTTCTAACTTTTTCATACATCTTTTAATGAAACGTAAGTACCAGAGCATTGTTGGTAAGTCATGAGTTTGATCCCCGGCCAAAGCATGCAGAAGACGTTAGAAATAATAGATGCACTCAGCATTCGAGAAAGATAATGGTAGTTGAACAGTCAAACACAACACTACATTGTGTACCAGTGGACTAGCCCCCTGCCGTATAGTTCTAGCACATTGTGTGGCCCAGGGCTATAGAAATGGAGATGGGAGCCACCCTGGTATGCACCATCTGGTGCGGGAAGGACTTAAACTTATACGACACAAATATTCTTTTGTCATTGAGGAAGGAAGAATGCCTGGAATTCTTTGAAAAGGATGATGAAAGCTGTGTATATTTAGTGTTATCAGAGATTTAGATCACAACACACCCAAACACTGCAATTTGCACGATGCCTGGCAGCATGAAGTATTATAAGAGTGGGCGGGGGTTTGGGCCCCCTTTGTGTTGTAATGTTTGCCGTGCAATGTTGTGACTGTTACGCGATTGGAGGTGTGGCGCACGTGCTACCAGGTGTTTGTATTTCACGGGTTGGGCAAATGAGTCACACAGCAAATATAGAGGTGACTGCGTCGTGCAGTGAGAGAGGGCACCTGACTAGGGGCAATGAACTCAATTATGAAATCTGAAAAGGGTGGCTGAATGGTGTGAGAAAAGTTACCTGTCCACCAAACCGTTGACCTGGATGAAGATTTATAATTGTATTATCACAGGGGCAAGGCAACCAACACACATTCCTTTTACCTAACGTGTTAACGGTAACGTTATAGGTTTTGTCGTAAAATAAATTATCTAGAATAAGTGATCTCCACGCCCCCGCACGAAAGAAAGTGCGGGGTCTGAAATTCACTGAGAAATCTATGGTCAACCACTTGGAGAAAATGTCCCTCAAATTTCCTCAAGGGCTCTAACTAAGGTCACATATTTATACATTTGTACATCCTTGACATTATGACCATACACCAGCGCCACCTAACGGATATGATACACACAGCAGGCTCTGGATGACAATACATCAGCGTCACCTAACGGATATAATACACACTGCAGGCTCTGGATGACAATACATCAGCGTCACCTAACGGATATGATGCACACTGCAGGCTCTGGATGACTGAACCCGTGGCATTATGGGATACATTGTCATTTGTTACGCAAAGGATTGTGGTCAGCATAAAAATGGCGCCGAGTCCAAGTGTTGATGTTTACATCCAGGGCGTTTTTCTCTGTTTTTAGCAAGTTTTTGTCCACAAGGAACACTGAAGCTGATTTGCAAGGTAACCCAGGCTATATTGAATACTTCTGTATTATGCATGGGTTTAGACAGCGAAAATTAGATGAAATACAGTTGGTCAAACTTTGCGATCTTGATGCGTTCGTCTTGGGGAGGGGGGCAGGTCTTGCAAAAAAAATCATAGTTGCACGTTTTTATACAGTTATTGTAGTCCTCAAAACCTTTTTGACCTAGAGTACATTAAAGTACACATTGCATGTGACACGTTCATGGTTATAAACAGAAGGCGAGCTTGTTCGAATCAATTCTTACGGTACCCGTACCGGGCTTTTACTAAACTTGGTTTTAGCCAGGCCAGGCAAGGTGTCATATTGACACATGCCTGGCTAAATTTTTGACACGCTTTAATTAAAAGAACAATAAAAAGAAGCCCTTACGCTGGGGAGCAGATCCTCTAATAAGCATGAAATTCTGATTGACCAGAGATGCTATTATGTCATCTGTGGTCACAGTCTCTGACAATAATTTTGCCCCTTAGGATTTCTTAGAATGCACCATTTAAACTTACCATTCTTGAAAACTCTAAACCATGGAAGGTGGATGCATCGGATCCCCCTATCACTTATCGCGACTCACCAAGAAATGTCGACCCTTTTTAATAAGATCTTGGTAAAAGCCTGACCAGTACACATAATGGACAGCCACTCCTTGGAGTATGGTGAGTCTACATGTGCAGGTTCAGCGTCCTTTGTTGACGGGCTTTCCTCGCCTTTCTCTAATAATCTCCAAGCAGATCCTGCAATGGCATAAGATAGTACCAAACTGGCCAGGAGATAGTCAGCCAAGATGTGTACATTTGCCATATAGTAGCAAAACACACTCCTAGGCTGGCTTCACTCCTCTGCCAGCTTTTGATACTATCTAATGCTACCGTTGGATCTGCTTGGAGATTACAGTACACAGCCCTTAAGTCCATTTTGATTTTAGACTCTAACTTGCTTCTCATTCTCTTATTTTCCCACATGTAGAATGAATGTGACTCCAGAAGACAACACGGAGGTAGTGAGAATGATGGGAGATTTCAACTCCTACCTAGCAGAGGGGAGAAGGCAACACAGCAACTCCTCACTTCTGTTTGACATGGGTGATACCACTGCAGGGAAGGGGGATCTCACCATGAAACTGGAAACCTCTAGGGACGACAGCACAGTGCAATGGGACAGGCCGGAAACTGCCAAGAGAAATCGAGGTTGGTTGTGAATAATTTTGAACTTGTTCGCCAATCCGAGGAAAACTGTACATGTATGATTTTAGATGAAAGAAAATTCTAAAAAAAACTCTATCATGATTTTCTGTCCTTCCCTTGCAGCTCATGAAAATCTAGTTTTGAATATCATATGATAATGCTAATGACCCTTATGTCCCTCAGTGTGTATGGTGTCATAGGCCTGGCCATTTGCTCGAATACCCAAAATTGGAGCTGTGCACCCAAATATTTTCTTGGGTTTATGTATGTAAAGATATCAAAGTGTACAACTACAAGTATACATCATATTCTTGACATCTAAGGGTTAGAAAGATAATGAAAATGTCTGTCATGCTACTTGTTTAAGAATTTGATAACATAACAATGATTGTACTTAAAATTTAAGTGGTGCACCCCAATTTTTTAAGCTGGGTGCACCAGTGCACCTAATCCCAAAAATGAATTTCGAGCCCTGCAGCTGGTTTTAGAATTAACTATATAAGTTGCACCAAGCAAAATGTAGTCGCGTTTGCAAGTGGATATTTCGAGCACTGCCATATTCAATACCTTATTCAATATCTCGTGGCAAGTCTGTTCATTATATAATGCTTTGATGCACATAATGACTCAATGACTACATCTAAATGTGTTCAGTGCGCAGACTTGAGCAGCAGCATGCCCTAGAGAAGCAGGGGGAGTTACTGTGGACCCGCAGTAAGGTGGCTAAACTGGAGACCGCCATCTCACAGCTGGAGACGGAGAAGAAACGAGAGAAAATCGAGTTTGAGAAGGGACAGGAGACCTTCAGGATGCAATATGAGGTAAGTGATGTGAATGTCAAAAGTGATAGTGATCACGACCAGCTTAGAAGTCAAGAATTAAACTTTCACTAGCCCTAAGGTCTCGGTTCAGAGTTTTTAAACAGTGGGGGCCGGTTGGACTCTTTCTCAGAAAGGCACAAACTCTTCTCTAATCGTCGCTTTTCAGACAATTCAATGTTTCCGATGTATGGAAAGGGGTGCCTTTTCACTGACTGACAGGCGTAGCCTTAGAGGACATTTTTTGTGGAAAAGTTATTTTTCGTAAAGGCCAAAACCGCGTTATTGCTATCGCACACTAATATCTGGAAGTGTTTGCCGCACAACCAATTCTCAGACGCAGAAAAATGCTACGAACAACGAACATTTGGTGTAACATAAAATATTTTACATTGCTATATAGCCTATAGCAATAGTTTGGAAATCTGGAGCCAAACTCCAGACAAAACCTGGGATCTGCGTCTTATTCTTAGGGATTGTTTGGCTAGGTGCTTATAACAATTCCAAACCGGAACCTGAGGTACAACAACCAGGTTTTGAAAGTCCTTTTTTTCTCCTCTCACAATTTCAGCGTGACCTAGAACAGGTCAACGACCTCCGGCACAAACTGGAGTTCCTGGAGAGGGAGGAGAAACAAGCGAAAGAAGAGCTCGCAGAAGAGCGGAAAAAACTGACGACAATAAAGACCCAGTCGGAGAAGAGGATCATGGGATTGCAGCGAGAGAAGCTGCACATCCAGGCAGAGTTAGAGGAGGTGGGATGTACCATTGTATAAAGGGGGTGGGCTTTTTAAACTAAAAATAAACAACCACTTGCATGTTTTTTTTTTTTTTTTTCAAGTAAGCCTAAGTTGATTTAAAAAAAGTCATAACCAATTAATACAAAGCAGCCTCAAAAGGAGAAGATATATGCCATAACTTGCAAAGACATATCGCAAAATTGATATTGGATACTAATGTACAGTTGTAGAATGCATTAGGTCAAATGCAAGATGTGACAGAACAAGAATGAAGAATCTATGGTGTACCATACAGTTTATAATTAGTCATTCAACATAAAGGAATTTTTTTCTTCGCACGCTCGCATCGGTTTTGGGGTTCCCAAAGGATGTCATCCATATAATCAAGTCAACATGGCCTTACAACATATGACAACTAATGCTTTATTGTGTATTTCTAAGTTTGAATAATTAACTTTTTTGTTGTGATGTGTTTCATTACAGAAGCAAATAAAATTCTATGAAAAAAATTTTCATTTCTTGTGTATCAGCCTGTCCAACTTTGCATATATTTTTATTACTATAAGTGATGTTGTTACTTTTGTTTATAGCTGAGGGAAGGGTCCAGAAGCCAGATATCCAGCTTACGCAATCAGGTCAAAAGGTGAGTTTAACAACAGGAAACTTCATATTCAGAATTATACTTTTCATGTATACTTAAAATTATTACTTATTAAATGAGTATTCAAGAAGTACAGTTACTAAGATAATCTGAAGGAACTACCCTAAGGATTCATGAATAAGTAAATAAAAAAAAAATTGCTTGACAGTGTAGTAAGCGCGGGTGGCAGATGCATGTGCAGCTGTGTGAAGAGAATGCAGATGCAGCTGAAACAGGTGCAAAACAGCTACAACTTAGTACAAGACAAAAAAGGGACTAGACTAGTGACATATGAACACAGGGTGAAATGGATATGAATGAACCAAACTAAGGACATGGCTGTGGACCAATGAGATGGTTTGTTACAAGTCAGGCATCCAATGAGATGTGTTCTTTCTCCCAAACTAAGACTTGAAGCAGAACTGGAGATGAGTGACAGTGAGCTGGCTGAGGCACAGCAGCAGGTGCAGCATCACCGGGGACAGGCGCAGGCGCGGCTGGAGCAGGTGCAGCAGCTGCAGGAGGACAGAATCAGGGCTGTGACAGCTGAACACAAGGTCAAGGTGAGGCAGCTGGGGAGGGGGGCAGGTACAGGTGCTGTTATGTGAGGAAAAGGCAGGTGTAGGTGCAGCTGTGTAAGGAGAGGGCAGGTGTAGGTGCAGCTGTGTAAGGAGAGGACAGGTGTAGGTGCAGCTGTGTAAGGAGAGGGCAGGTGTAGGTGCAGCTGTGTAAGGAGAGGGTAGGTGTAGGTGCAGCTGTGTAAGGAGAGGGCAGGTGTAGGTGCAGCTGTGTAAGGAGAGGGCAGGTGTAGGTGCAGCTGTGTAAGGAGAGGACATGTGCAACTGTGTAAGGGTAGGTGCAATTGCAGCTGTGTGGGCAGAGAGCAGTTGCTGTTATATAATGAGAGGGCAGGTGCAGCTGTGTGGGCAACAAGCAGGTGCTTTTATGAGAGGAGAGGGCAGGTGTAGCTGTGCCAGAAGAAGGTAGATGCAAATATATCGGGAGGGGCAGGTGCAGGTAAGGTACAGCTGTGTTGGAAAGGGGCAGGTGCAGCTGTGTGAGTAGAGGACAGGTGTACATGCAGCTGTGTGAGGAGAGGGCATGTGTAGATGCAGCTGTATGGGGAGGAGGTATTTACAACTGAGCTGTGTAAGGCTGGTGCATGTGCAGCTCAAACAGGTGCAAATCAGCTAGAGGAAAACAGGACTAGTCTTAATTGACTAAACGTAGGGTCAAATGTAAAATTGTAACAGCTACAAGAGAAAAGGTGGTGTTTTCATGTGCTCTGATATTTTTCCCAGGAACTTGAGCTGCAGCTGAGCCAGGTGCAGGAGTCAGCTGCGATGGCCAAACTGATGAAAACTCGACTGGCCAGGTACGAACAGCTGGAGAAGGAGAACAAGAAACTGCTGGAACAGAACAAGTTCTACAGGTACAGAAAAATGCAGAGAGGCAAAATCACTAATTGTGTAGGAACAGGCGGAAGCAAATCATCCTTTTTTCCTCCACAATCCTCCTAACAGGAGGAAGTTCCACGCTCAGAGCTTTTTTCGCTCAGAACAACATCGCTATGGAATAAGCTTCCACTGACTTGCTTCCCCATGGTGTACACTTTGAAACTGTTAAAGTCAAGCGTTAACAGACATCTTTCTTCACAATACAGTATTGTAACCCAAAACGCTTCAGTGGCTCCATGAGCCTTGTTTTGCGATGAACTCTAAGTAAATAGAAAATTAAAAAAAATTATAAGATTGTAGCTGAAAGCCTATGCAGGAACATTGGAAAGGGTTGCAAACACCTTATCATTTTGTAAGATACTATTTTATGAACATTTTGAAGAAGTGCATGCAAAAGGCATGAAAAAAAGGCCTCTGTGCATATGTCAAAGCTACATCCACATAAAATTGTATGTCATTTGGTTTAAATACCTGGGTACAGGAGCTTGAAATATACATTTTTGTTCTGATAATGTCAAAAAATTGCCATAAAATGAGTTCTGTGTGGAAACTGAGATGCCTCCTTATCTATACTTGTTCATAATATATTCAACTACATGAGTGTTAGATTTGATGCTTGTAGACAAACTACATGAGTGTTAGATTTGATGCTTGTAGACAAATTTGCACAATTCTTTAGCTATGCTGCTATAGCTGCTGAGAATATTGACTTTTTCTTTCAATATGTATTTGATTTTCTAGAGAGACAAGTGAGAACAACCAGCTGTTAAAGGAGAAACTTCTGAGTCTCGAGACAAAGTACGGGCGAGCTGAACACAGCAACCTGCAACTCATCAAGGAAGTCGAGGTCAGACACTTTCTTTTGTCTTCTCTTTTTTTCTTAAAAAATTCTTCAATTACCGGTGCAATGGCCAAATGGTAACAATGTTTGCCTTGCATTCAGTAGGTTCAGGGTTGGACAAGTTTTCTAAAATTCACTTGTCCTGTCGGGCAAGCACATAAAAAATTTACTTGCCCGAACCAACTTTTCACTCGCCCAAAATTCAAATGACGGTCACTTTTATATGCATTGTCACTTTCAGCAATGGAATTCTTATTGTTGCCTTTATTTGTCAATGTTGACCATTGCTTGATGTCATGACTGTAGAAGGTAACAAGTATAAAATCTCACTCAATGGAAAAATCTTATTTGCCCGATCGGGCAAGTGGGGTAGGTCATGCACTTGCCCAAACAGCACTTTCACTTGTCCGGGACAATATGGCTAGTGGACTTGTCCAACCCTGAGGTTGTAAGTTAGATCCACAGCTGAGTCATACAATAGACTTTACAAATGGTACTGCTTTCCCTGCTTAGCACTCAGCATTTGGGAAAGATTATTGTAGCTCAGAACACACACACCACTACCAGTGGACTAGCCTCCTGCTGTAGTGATTGCACAAAGGTTGTGTGGCCCAGGACTACAGAAACAGAGATGGGCACTGCCCTATGCACCATCTGGTGCGGTAAGGACTTTAAGAAAGAACCAGTATATGCTTGTCACTGTGTTGTCATTCCTTCCGAATTTTAAGACATCTGGACTTTCTTGTGTTTTTATAGGATCTGCGAGCAAGGCTGAAGCAATGGGAGGGCATTGACCCTAGTGGAGGTCAGACCCCAAGGTACTGTCCAAATATGGTCACATGTTTTGTAAGGTTCCAAATATGGTCATCAGTTCTTCCATGTTTCCAAATATGGGTGTCAAAGTAAAAAATGTGACTGTAGGATTCTGCAGGATTCCAAATAGAGTCAATTCCAAGTCACCGAGATGGTTTTGAAATAATATTTGTAATAAGGTTGAACTATTTTGAGTAAAAGAACATTTCTGTCACTTAAGTTCGAAATTGTTCCAACATTTCAAAATGAAAGTTTAAACATGTTTGAACCTTTTTATATTTGTTGGAACATTTGGGAAAGTAATGATATAATTATCTCTTTATTTAGAACAATTTTCAAACATCTATGTGTTTTTGTTACTGTTCCAACATGTTCCAACATTTTGTGTCATTTTTTCCCTCCATAAAAACTTTTATTGACCCCATAAACAAAGCTGCTAAGCTTGGTCCTTTGTTTGGCTCTTGTATTTTTAGATGTTCTTTAGTATACAATGGTGAGTCTTTTGTGAGAAGGTGGCAGACAGACATAATTTCCTGCACTTGGCAGGGATGTGTGAATTGCCCTCTTCCCAGCCCACTGACCCAGTTTCATCATATTGTTTCCATGTTCGAACATGTGATCACAAATGATGCATCTATGTTGGAACAGTTTAGAAACTAACAGAAATAATGTATTTGATGTTAGAAATGTTTCTAACATGTTTGAATACTATAGAAATATTTAGAACGTCACATAGATGTTATGAATAGTTCTAAACAGTTACTTATCACAGTTAGATTGTTACAAAGATTTCCAAAATGTTGGAACAAAAGGCAAGAAACACCCTCTCGGTAATATGGAATCGACTCTATCGTACCACTCTTTTTGCATTACCAAATATGGTCATTAGTTTGACTATTATGTTTCCAAATATGGCTTCCAAAGAAACACCAAATACATTTTGTATGGTTGTAGGTAGCTTTAGGGCTCCAAATACGGGTATTCCCTTCTGTATCTTACCAAATATGGTCATTGGCTGTTAAGGTATAATAATAATGATGTGTTCCTTTGTACATGTAGGTCTCCAGCTGAAATAGCCAAGTGGATCGCTGAACTGCAAAGAAAGGAGGCGCTTTTGACAGAAAAAACTGGCCAGCTGACTTCCAGGTATCGAAATACTGATGAAAGTAGTACATGTATAATACATTCGGTTCCCAGGGCTCGAAATACCACATGCATATGCAAGTTTGTGCATGTAAAATTTTTGTGGTGCAAGTTAGTTTAGACCAAACTTGCACCAGTGCAAGTTACTTTTGTCCTCTAATACCTGACATTAGAAAAAGCTTACCCACACCAAGAATATTGTCTGTCATTGAAAAGTAAAGGAAAATAACACTGAATAAAAAAAGCCTAAATTTGTTAATAGAGGTTACATATCCAGGTAAACAATATTTTAAGACAATTCCATCTCTACAATACTAATGATTCCTATGATGTTGTCTTACATTGATTTGCATATTAGTTACATTTGCATACAAGTTAGTGACTTTGATATGTTCAACTGGATTTTCCAGTTATATGTAGTTGTATTGAGTTGTTCTATTACTCCATTCTAGTGATGCTTAAGAATAATGATGGATGTCATTCGAAGCATCCAAAAGAAATCTATGGACCTTATCAAGTTGTAGACATTGAATTGTCTTTAATTAAGCCCAATTCACCTTTTAAGGAAACTGTTTGAACAATTTAGAATCAAAAATAAAATATGCTATGGAAAAACAAATATCCAAACAAATGGTCTTGATGTATCCCCATTTACTTTTGCAAATTTTCGGAAGAGGAGGTAAAGGGTTAACAGTTCACTATTTTGGGTGGTGCAAGTAAGTTTCTTTTTGTGCAAGTTACCTTTGTCTCAACTTGCACCGGTGCAAGTTGACTGAAAAGTGTATTTCGAGCCCTGGGTTCCTATGTGAGATAGAGGTTCTTGTTGGGCAATGACAATATTTTTTAGATGAACACAATACTATTGGTATGGTATAATTGTATACATAAAATTATTTCATCATGCTAATTAATAAGTTGTAGTTTTTCCTTCCACACACAATGCTATAGAAGAGCCCAATGGTATAGTATGGTGTGTGAGTAGCTTGACCAAAAGCTATGGGGAAAGCATTCTGCATTTTTTGTGAAAATGTTGCCATAACTTTGTTTCAGATCTTTCTAAATTTGTAAGAACTGCTTTGATTTGATGACTTGCGTGTCGTTGTTTCTGTAGCGCCCGTGAAAGTGAAGCGGGGCAAAAGGCAGCAGCCAGCCGACTACGGGAGGTCGAATCTCAGCTGTTTGCCTCCACTGAGAAGACCAATCAGCAGGCAGATCTCATCAAAAAGTTGCAACGAAGGCTGCTATTGGTTACAAAGGTAATTCTCTTAGTTTGTAATTTGGGGTATATCAATTGTGTGCTATATTTAGCTGCTTTTGTCATGTTCTTGGGATCAAATGATGATTGGCATCAGATCGACAACAGCTATTTTTTTATTGATTATGTTTGCATTTGGATGTATTGCCACTTTTACATCAGAAAACCTATGGAAGCAGCTTATAAGCATTAATTGTGGTTTCAATTGCATCTAGTGACCATCTCTTTCAGCAAAGTATTCTGAAGCAAAATGACTTGGGGGGTGTGTGTCTGCTTGAGTGGATATCTCTTTAGGTTAACGACCACCTTGTTGAGTTTCGTTTGATACATACATGTAAAATCTGGGTGAATTAGAGGGGGAAAACATTATTTCTAGTATGTAACTCAAATCCAGTCCATCTTGCGCCGTTAATGTATGATTTGTTTAATTTACTTGTTGGTTTGGCTGCTCGGCACGCACAGCCAGGGCTACCCAACTAGCCTGTGGCTATTACAAAGGGCTAGCCCTGCTGACAAAAACAGACAATACAAAGGGAATTTCACAAGGACGGGATACTTATCAATAACTATATTCTACACATAAAAAAACCCAAACATATACATGGTGTAAGATAGCGTACATAGTATCAGTATATAGCTACAATGGAATATAACTGTTTACAATATTATTTATGATTAAATCTGATGACATTCTTCCCAGGACCGTGACAGTATCCGCAACATCATGGAGTCTTACGAGAGCGAGGTTACGCGAGCGAGCTCCGATGACGGCCTGCTACAGCGGTTACAGGACAGCGAAGAGTCTGCCCAACGGTACCAGAGACACATGACATCTTTAGAGGTACGATTACATTTTACTGTAAATGCAGAAACTTTAGCGGTGGTTTTATGTTGTTTGTATTGTCCTTGCCAAGTACCGGTAACCTGTGAGTAAGTGGTTTCCTACTAGCGGTTAGTAGAGGTGCCAGGTTTTCCATTTCAGTATGTACAGTACTGTAAATGCATTTAACTTCAGGGGATAGTGCTGCCGTGAAGTCAAAACCATCGCTAACACCCTTATTTCCGTCACTGCAAAATTGAATCCCTGCAAACTTAAATACATTTTTTAACAGTATGCTGTAGCAGACTTTTTAGCAATGATGTGTCATTTTTATTACCCATGTAGTTTCAACCTGAGATCAATGTTCGCTTGGGCAGTCTTTTCCTAAAATTGTCTAAGAACACAAACAATAAAAGAGTTACATTAATTTTGTACCTGTACCTGTATTGTAAGTGGTCTTTGGTGTAACATAGTATCATTGGAAACTGATGATTTAAACAACATCATCTTCAAATATGTTCAATGTTTTTGTTTGTTTGTTTGTATTGCT
The DNA here is from genome assembly GCA_019207045.1 of Branchiostoma floridae x Branchiostoma belcheri. NCBI lineage: Eukaryota > Metazoa > Chordata > Leptocardii > Amphioxiformes > Branchiostomatidae > Branchiostoma > Branchiostoma floridae x Branchiostoma belcheri. The sequence goes on along the minus strand of CM033033.1, from coordinate 20,545,598 downwards.
TACCCAGTTAATCCTCTCGCAAGCCCGTGCTTCCACTGTTTTGCTACTTTAGGATATTACTGTACAGTAACTACAGCTCATGTTTTCTTATTACTCTCAGGAAGATTTGCAAAGACTGAATGCACAAGCTGGTGAAGAAAGAATAAAAGCACACAAGGTAAGTGGTGCAACTAGAATATGTAGGTTTCTTGGCACAAGTATGAAAAAACCAAGTTGCAGTTTTTATATTTTTGATGCAGAACAAGAAAAAGTATTGTTTATTAAACCCTATTAATTGAGCTGGCCTTGCTCTGTAACCTCTGTGTACAGTAACTTTTTTGTGTTGTTGTTGTTGTTTTTGTGTACTACTAGTTATTTGAATACAGTAGTGTGGCTGGTTCCACATGCTAGGCACATGAACACTAACAGGAAGTTAGGTCAAAGGTCCCAGAATAGGTTATGTCATTTCTTGTCTTCAATATCTGGCTCTTTGAATATTCATAGCCATACACCTGACAGAAACAGGGAAAAAAGAATTGACAAGAAATGAAACAAAATTCCCCCCAAAAGTAGAAATATTTCACAGAGATGAGAGATGTTTTCTGTTTTTTTGTTAGCTTGAAGCAGAGCTGTCTCAGCTGAAGGCACAAACCCCAGCCCCAGCCCCTAACCCCATCAGCAGCCAGGAGGTCACCACACTCAGGAAGAAGGTGGAAGACCTGGAGAAGGATCGGCAGAAGCTTCTAGAGGAAAAGGAAATCCTGGAGGCACGTGTGGAGCAGAGACACCTACAGGTTTGGACAATAACTGCAGCTTATTCTGTCTCAGCTAGAATAACGGGGTCCGTGCCTCATTCGGACTCGCAGGCATAGGGCTGTTCCGCAGTCTGGCAGAACCACTTTCGCCGACCATCCGGGGGCTCTGACTTTACCGTCGGACTCAGCGCTCGAGCAAAGTTCCTTCGGGGCTGAGGCGGACAATCAGGGTTCTAGCCAGGCTTCGACTTTCCATCCTTTGACGGTATTTTGCAGCCAGGGACGGACAAAAATCAGCATGATATTAAAAACGATAAATGTTAAACTTTGCAAAGACCTCCAGAAATTCACAGATGCCATTGAACCATGCTGAGTCTACCCTGCCAGCAAAATTTGCCCTGGAAAATGTAGGAAATAGTGTTTCAGAGGGTTTGCATGTAGATCTCAAAATTTCCCAGACCCCCTAGGATCGTCTGTATTTGAATGAAACATCATTTTGTACATATTTTCAAGTCTGTTTTTCATTCTTCTAGGGAGATTTTGACCCCACCAGGACAAAAGTTGTGCACTTTGGGCTGAACCCCACGGCGCTGCGCAGACAGCACAGACAAGAGGAACTGGAGAAGTTACGCGAAGAGTGCGAGAAACTGCGGCAGCGACTGAGAGCGGCAGAGGAAGGGGGCGCCGCCGACGTGACGGCCAGCATACTGCAGACTCCCTCCAGCAAGGAGATGGAAGGTTGAATTTTTTTTTTTCTATTTTTGCAGTGAGCTCTTCACCTCAAACCTATAACCACTGCAAAGTTTGTATGTTTTTGTTTTCATTCTCACTACCTCTTGTTTCAAATGGAAAATTAAGACCACTGCGAGAACATTTTCTTCCTACTTTGTAATTAACATCAGTATTTTCAAAAACTGTAACCAACCTAAACGTACTGCAACTTGAAGACTAGAAATGCGACATTTCAAAAAAAAAATCAGGATACAGTATTTCCCTCCAAGTGATTTGATTTCTGTCAAGCTACTTGCACACAATACTACTGCAGAAGCCGTTTGATTGTACACCCTGTTTGCCAGTGTATTTCCTGCAATTATCTGGGTGGTGCAATAATGAGAAGTTATCCAGCTGGACCACAGTGGTTTGGGATTTTGGTATTCAAAGCAATTAGCAGATGTGTGCTTTAATCCGTTGTGCCATTAAATGGCTTCTACTGTATATCATTTAGTCTTGCCACAGAGGTGTTAGCAAAAACTAGACTCTCCCCAAAGGTGTTGCCAAAAATGACAGAAAAAGAAGAAACAAAGAAAAAACAAGTAAGGAAGAATGCACAAGTGAAAATGGTATATTTTCCTTAGGGGAAACATGAAAATGCACTTTTTATTGCCCCAGATCTTGAGAAGTACTAATTCACTTTTTGTTGCCCCAGATCTTAAGAAACAGTTGACGACAGCTGAAACGAAGAACACCCGTCTTAAGGAGGTGTTTCAGCAGAAGATTCACGAGTTCCGCCAGGCCTGCTACATGCTGATGGGCTACAAGGTGGACGTGGTGAAGGACAACAACTACAAACTCATGTCCATGTATGCCGAGAGGCAGGAGGACTGCCTAATGTTCCAGGTAGGGTCTTCAGATCCAAGCCTTTAGGTCATGTTAAGACTAGGGCATTAGGCCTGTTACTAAGTGCTGCTGGGGTACAAGGTGGACGTGGTGAAGGACAACAACTACAAACTCATGTCAATGTATGCTGAGAGGCAGGAGGACTGCCTTATGTTCCAGGTAAGGTCTTTAGATCCAAGTCTTCAGGCTTGGTTTAACTACTAGTAGATAAGACTTTTGCGTTAAAACTACTCAGGGCTCAAAATACTTTTTTCTGCATACCTGCACTGGTGCAGGTAATATTGAAAATTACCTGCACGAGACAAATTTTACCTGCACCACTCTGATTATAGGAACTATATGGATCATACTAAAATTGTTGAGGAACGATTCAATTTGCTATGTTCTTTTGTACTTAATAGGTAGTAGCAGTCAATATGCAGCTGATAACAATCCCTATACACTTACATCATAGGACATTTATGTATAAAACCTTAAAACCTGGTACATGGACCAATGCAGGTTAGGTGCAGGTAGACACCAGAAATACCTGCACAGCTCCAATTTTACCTGCACTAACATGCATGTGTAGGTGGCATTTCGAGCCCTGAACTATGAGGGCTGTGTACCTTAATCATCAATTGAGGTACAGGTCAGAATGTACCTGTACCTGAACAAAACTGCCTCGCCTGAAAGATCTGTTTTGTATTAGCAGGCTGTTAGCCATGCATGCGTCCAGGTGCCATTTGGACGAGCTTTGCTTAAAATAACAAGAAATTGGACACACTAGATGCCCTTACGTTGGGGAGCAGATCCTCTGACAAGCATGATTGACAAGGGATGCAACTAGGTCATCTGTGGTCACTGGCAGGAATTTTGCAACTCAGGATACCTTAGAAATTAACTAAAATTCTCAAAAACTCTGCACCAGGGAAGGTGCCCTTGGACCACCCACAATAGTTACACCTAGATCACTTACCCGTTATTGCGACTTGCCAAGAAATTTGGACCCCCTATAATTAAATTCTAGCTAAAAGCGTATTAGTAAAGCTGTCCCTCAAGGTGTCACTTTAAGTCACATTTGCAAATGGTGTCACATGAGGCCATGAGATTAAGAGATGAAAACTAAATCGCTTCGATTTCAAAGATGGCTCTGATTCAGCTTCAGCTCATCTTTTCCAGTGCTAAATTTTCACCTTTGTGGTAGGATTTACGCATCTTTTGTCACAAAATATGCCATAAAAATAGTACAGGTCTATATTATGTAGTTTTCACATCCCTGTGCATCCTGCAATTCCAGATGGTGCCAGGAGGGGAGCTGCAGCTCCTGGAGACAGAGTTCTCCAACTCCCAGGCTGTGATGATGTTAGTGGACCTCCACCTGAAGACCCAGCACTCTATCCCAGCATTCCTCAGTGCACTGACCCTTGACCTCTTCAGCCAGCAGACCATAGCTTGAAATCTTGACTTTCTATGACTCTTTTCATTGTTGTATTGTCAATATTGTATAACCCTGGGGAAAAATGTTGGTTCCAATTACAATCCTGTAATAGGAATTGTTGTCTTTTTTCTTGTAGATTTGGGCCAAATCGATCCAACAATGTAAAATGAAATGCATCAGAAAACTGTTTTTTTCAACATTGTATTCTAATCATACAGATACACATTGTAAAAAGACAATTTACTGTTTCCACAGAAAAAAGGAGCATATGTTGGGAACCGGTTCTACAATTGTGTCTTTTTTCGATGTCAGGTTGAAAATTCTATGTCCCTTGCCAGCACTAATGGTCGACGCAGAAATGGCTCTGGTTGACAGGTTTCTGCTAGGGTCATGCATTGAACCCAAAACACAACATTTCTTTTCTTAGGCCTAACCTAATATCACAATTTTGTATTTTCTGTATAGTTATCGTCATACATTATAACAGCCCTTACATTGAACTGTGTACATATATGTCTTGATTTAAACAAAGACCTTATCAGCAATCACTACAATATGGCTGTACCTTTTAAAGGATGTAGCCAGAAAATTGAAATTTTTTTTTTTGGGGGGGGGGGGGGGGGGGGGGATTTTTCAGCTCATTTTTTTGTAGGGAAGTCCAGAGTTAATTTTAAAATATTAAAGGTCTTCTTCTTTAAGTTTTAGAACATAACTGTTTTAGAAAATATTTCATCTTCTTTACATTTTGGGTAGGTGCAGAAAGGTTAATAAAAGACATTGGCATTAGAAACAGTGTATGGAGAGATATCATGCTCTTAGAGTACTGTATATCAGTAAATATTAGGGGCATTTCTAAGTTTGTGCCCTCTTCGCACTTCTCAGTCGCTCATTCTACCCCACGAACGAATGCCAGTATTTCCATTTTGTTAAAATGTTACTTTACGACAAACATGAACTGGAATGTACCACAAGTTGTTGATTTTCAAAGTGCCAAATATTTTGCGGGCTCCAAACACAAAGAAACTTACAGTAAAATGATCTGATTTCCTGCAGCATTTTGGTTATCTGACTAAAGCAGCTTATCTTAAAGCAGCTTAGAACCATGTGTCAATTCCAATGCAGAGGTCACTTGAATACATGTATTGATCACTTTGATACAAATGTATTAGTTTGCAGATTAAAAGCTGAAAATGTTTTGAGAATCACTATTCAAATTGTTTGGAAATGATGTGTTACCCCAGCTAGTGTATTGACACAAAGTCAAAACATGTCGCCGATTAAGTACTGGCGTGTGAAAATATAGCTACGATCCTACACAATCTCTCACTGCCAGGGAGCCCTCTAGAGATGTTAAAGTCAGGCTCCAACAAAATAGCTCATGTAGCTCATTATAGGGGTGCGTACCAGCACCATAAACTGGTATAAAGTCGGTATTTCCTGCTTGACTGAACAAATAAGACGAACCAGAAAAAAATCAGTGGACTAGCTTTTTGGACCAATTAGAAAATCAACACTACCAGCAGGTAGTCACATGTTTGGAGTATACCTGTCCATGCTAGGAAATAAGCCAACAATAAGCCAAAACAGAGAAGATTTAACTATACATATTATGTAGTAACACCAAAAAAAGAATTGAGTGATGTGATTGGCTAGAAAATTACACAACCACATCTTTTTTGTGCAAAGTTTCATTCACAAAGAAATCTTCAGCACTGTAGGATTGTTCCCTGATGGTTTCCACAATTTAAAATGAAATGTAATTTTGTTTAAAGTGTTAAAAATCACTAAATAAATCTTTACAATTCCTATCACTCACATAGACTTGTATTTGTGTATCAAAATATGATATGGTACTACTATAATCAGGTCCGGACCTGGACTGGATCTGAATTTTCTGTATTGGCATTCACCCCTTGGCCAGGCCAGTCTTGGCTTTGCTTTGAAATTGCAAAGTAGCTATTACCATAAGTAGCTTATGTTTAAAGCAGATTATTTTTAAAGACCTTGTCTCAATGTATTATCAGATACGAGAACATCTACTAATGTCATCTAAGTAGTTTATATAGCTGCATTTTTCCACAAGTAACTACTAAACCTAAGTATTCAAGCAACATCTTTATTTGATCTTCATATCTATTTGGCTCTATGTAAAATGGTATGTTGTCAGTAACAGGTCTTATCATTGAAATAAACTGATCAATTTCTAAATAAGTGTAGAAGTGTAATGTTATTTGCATATAGATATTTACAATTGGTACATGGCAACTGTAATATTTCTGTATGAAGATACTATGGCTGGGCTTACACATCAAGTGTTTTCTATGTCAACTATTAAAGCCGAAGTCGATCGGTTTACTTATGCAATGGGGAATTGACTTGGAACTCCCAGCTTTGAATCATGACTTTGAATCAAAAAGAAGGTTCCCAAAATTTGTTTGATCGATAATGAAAACCTTTGACACAAAGATTAAGAATTTTCACCAACTGTCTTCATTAAAGCATGGTTTCAGCATGGTTTCAAAGTTACCCTAGTCGTTTCTGGGAAAATGGCACTTGAATGTTAACTCTTAATATTGTTCACACACTACTGGTTGAACTCTGCATGCGCAGTCAGCAAGGAAAAGTTGTAAACCCACCCTCGACTCTTTGTGGTTTTCAAAAGTTGTTTATAATGTCATAAATGTCAATTGTAGTGAAATGTTGATGTGCAGTTGCAAAGTGCAGTTGGGTCCACAATGTCATATTTTCAATTCAAAGTGATAAGCCTTTCACAGTTACTACTGCACATGCACATAAAGGTGCATTGTGGGTAATGACAAATGTGAAGGTTCCAAATTTGTAAAAAGTCATTGTCAAGACAATGCTTTATAACATTTCCAGATGTTTTTGTTTATGTTTCAGGGGCCTTGAACTTTGACATTAACCACAATGCATCTCACTGCACATGCGAAACAGGAACCATGTAACGTTACATTCTTATTCGTACTCGAAAGTTCTGGATTCTTAGACAAACACCTCATAATACACAAAAACAAATGTTGAACCAAATATTTATTCCTGACAAATATAAAGCTCGTTGCATGCAACACATCTTTATAATTCCTCGCACCAACAAAACGTTTCGGTTACATAAAGAAGCTGTGTTTGGTGTCGTATTGACAACCGAATGTCAGTTGTTATAAGAAATGGTTACTTGGGTCACAAGTAAAGCAACAATGGTATCAGGACACAGTTGGGGGGGGGGGGATGGGGGGTGTTCGGAGGATGGCGCTAGGCACCATGAACATGTACAGACGTTTTAAGAATTTTGCGTTAGCTCTGCGGCTAACAAGTCAGTGAAAAGCTGACCAGAGAACCAATACCCGACAAACTTAACTCTGAACTCTATCTCCACTTACGTTAGAAGAACTCAACTGCAGAAACACAAGGAACTCTCAAAAGCTTAAAAGTATATAGCATGCAGGACTAACCAATATACAAACCAGTTGTACATTTAATGGAGATCTAAACAGACAAACAACTGATACAGGAATTCCCTAATGCCTTACTTAGTCCGCTTACTTAACAACAAATAATGACTGAAAACAGACCAATTTGAATCAAATACCGTTTTTTATCAATCCTCATCTACACAATTTTTCTTTCTGCAAGTCAAATCTAATTGTATACTACACAGACGTTTTAAATCGTTTTTATTGTGCAATTGACGTCTCTGTAATGTATGCCCTAGGATAATTTGTATTTTCACATGCTTTTTATGCCTTTTATGAGAAATTGTACGGTGCACACCACGTGTCAATTAACCATTCATTCAACCAATTTCAAATACGATTCACCGTTCCAACATTTTCACTAAAATTAGTAGTAGACTAAACATTCACATCAAAACACTTGAATACTTGACAAGAAATTTCCTTTCTCTAGGTCATACATACATTATCGACCAGAGGTCGGGACCAGGCTATAGTAGTCAATATGGTACTAGCTTTCAATTGTTGATGCTCCTATTACCATCTCATAAGCGACCTCGTTACGCTCAATCGCTCAATCGGTGGTTATAGGAACCGACCATGAATTATGGCACCGTATACACCTTGGGGCGGGTCATTAACACGTTATTAACAGCAAGACGAACTATTGTTGCATAACTACACAACAAAACCGCAATACGGTGCTTATTGCTAGTGAAAAAAATCTAACCGTTCAAAACACAAGGTCCTGTCCTTGGTGCTGAACTCTATAGACATAGAACAACGTTGGATGCTGTTTTTCTAATACATTGTACAACTTGAAAACGGTTGTGTTTAGAACCACTAGCTGCGATAGTTTTCAAGCCTCGCTATTTTTCGTAGAGGGAAAACCAAGTTATTACTCCTATGCTCGATTATTTGCCTTCTATTCTATGTTCTATTATTGTCAAGTTGCAGGGCTCCCTTTGGAATCATTTTTTTTTTCAAAAACTGAAGGGACTACAGACTAATAAATAAATGAATTGGATCAAAAATGGATTGACAAAAAGAACGGTGGGGGGAAGGAATTATTCGTTAATGGAGAAAAACGCATCGGAATATGGTAACATATGGCACAAGATATGAATAGAAACAATCCAAACAAACAAATGAAAGATTGTATCTACCAATTCTAATATTTTAGAAAACTTTTCATGTTTTAAATCCCTGAACGATTTTTACAGGTCGGTAGTTTGAGTGGAATACTGTTATAAAAAGTGTGTGTGTGTGTGTGTGTTGGGGGGGGGGGGGTGATGTTTTAAATTCGCAAATAAAAACATTTCTGCACCACTGTAGCTCGACATTGAGGATGCTACCGCGAAAATAAAAACATCGCAAATATTTTAAGAAATACAATATATTACGTCTTGTATAACTTCATCTGTTCCTCGACGTCATCGTACGACTGGACGCCGAATTTGTCCTCATTGTCTTGCATCAATTTGAAGATGGCGGCCAGTTGCTCCTGCTGAATTCTGGAAATAGAAACGCATCTTTTTCATAAAAACTAGTTCCACATATAATTATTACCGGTACAGTGTTGGTGAAATTTTCACCTTGCCAGGGTCTGGACAAGTTTTCAAAAACTCACTTGTCCTATCGGGCTAGTACATAGAAATTTACTTGCATAAACTAAATGTTCACTTGTCTGGACATTTAAATGACATTTGTCATTTGTATTTTTAATTCCATCAATGAAATTTGTTTGTTGTTAGCTCTATTTCTTCTGTGTTCACCATTCTTTGACTGTGAAAGGTAACAAGTACGGTCAAACCTGTCTATAGTGGCCACTCAAGGGACCGGACAAATGTGGCCACTATAGACAGGTGGCCTCTGTATAGAGGTGGGAACTTGTAGATAAAATACCCAAGGGACCGACAAAAAGTGGCCACTATGGACAGGTGGTCCCTCTGTAGAGGTGGCCCCTAATACAGGTTTGACTGTATATCGAAATCTCTCTCATGGTAAATTCTTACTTGCCTGATCGGACAAGTGGGGTAGAACATGCGGTTGTCTGATCAGCACTTTCACTTGCCTCAGACAATGAGGCTATAGTGGACTTGTCCAACCCTGCTTGCATTTGGTAGCTATAGGTCGTGAGTTTTCACGTCCGAGCCTTGCGAAAAACTTTAATCTGCTGCTTTTTCTGCTTAGCACTCAGCATTTGAGAAAGTATGGTAGTTGAACACACACGCCACTACCAGTGGACTAGCCCGCTGCTGTAGTGATTGCTCGAAATTTGTGTGGTCAAGGGCTACAGAAACGGAGATTGGCGCCGCCTTATACACCTTCTGCATTATTTTACACAGATAATCATATCATAAACAACGTTGTTCGATATTTTCTGTCATTCATGGTAATATTAAATCATGATATTTGTTCGTTTTGTTGCTGCTCTGTACGATTTAAAGTATAGTCGAAAAAGTTTGATTAAAAACGGCCAAAAATTGATTAGTGCGAGGATGTCATCCATAAAATCAAATTTAGATGGCTTTTGTTCTTAGGAATCTGTTATGTATATTCGTACCGCCTTTCGGATAAAAAAGTTTGTAGACATGTAGCATAAGGCCAAGGGTCTGTAAAATGTAAAAAAAAACATGCATACCGCCTTTCGGCCGCCCTGTCTTCGTCTGTCATACACCGTTCAGCCTCCTTGTAGACCTTACGTTGTGGGAGGGCCTCTTCGTAAATCTCTTCTTTTACCTTTATTTTTCAAAGAAACATATATAAAAAATACAAATTATCAAATAGAGATAAACTGGAAAAAGATCAGTTACAGCGGACTCAAGTACATGTAGTGCACAAGTTATATTTTTGCCGGTACGCAGTGTTTGTTACAACATGGAACATGAAATATTTTAAATGACACAAACTTATGAATAGTAAGTGAACGAATTCATGTCAAATGCATAGTATGTAACAAGTCAAATCTCCCCCCCTAAAGCAACAGAAAGCAAAATATAGGAGAACACATACCAAATATATGTATCTGAAGTGTGTGTACTTCAAGACAACTTATGCTGTATTGGTACAATTTAGATTCATGCAGGGTTGCAGCCAGCCTGAAATCATTTTCAGTCCCCTTGATTTTGAATGGGAATCTTATCGAGCATCGAAGGCATGGCGTGGCCTTGTGCGTCATTTCTAGGGGATCTGGGTCCCAGAAAATTTTGAAACCTAGACCCTCTGAAACGCTGTTTCCTGCATTTTGGGGTGCAAATTTTGCTTGTAGACTAAGCTGTTCAATGTCATCTGTTTTGGTAAGGAAGAACATATGGGTTTCAGTTTTTTTTATATCTTTACATATCAATTTTTGTCTGTCCCAGGGGACGGAATGGGGAAAACTTTTTTCAGTGCCCAGCTGCAAAATTCCTTCAAAGGACTGAAGGACAGGTGCTGGCTACAACCCTGGATTCATGTATTCCTTTTTCTTGTCGTGGTATAAGGAAGAATAAGTACTCTGAATGAGAGGAGAGTGACACTACAGGAATCAGAAGACCTATTCGCCTATAGAAATCATCAGGTAGTACGGCAAGGTTTTAAGAGAGTTGTTACCGTAAATAGATTCATACACACACCTTTTTAACGTCGTCATCGTTTTCTGGGGCGGGGCTTGAGTTGTTTTTTCCTTCTGCATTGCCTCCGTTCTCCGGATCTTCCCCGTTTTGTGTCACCTCCGTGACCGTGTCTTCTTTCTGATCTTCCTTGCTCTTGTTCCCTTCAGCGAGGAAAACGTTAACTCGCTCTCTCGGCTTGCCTCGCTCTCTGCGCCGCCAGGGACCCCGGCTTTCGCTCGGTTCCATCATATCTGGCGTCATGAACGGGCAGCTGAAAAGACTGGGTAGCTGGCTGCGCGTTTTCTTCTTCTTTTTCTTCCTCAAAACCTTGGTGGTGCCGTCGCCTTTCTTCGCGACGACGGGGTCTGGTGCGCTGGCTTCAGTCTGCTTTTCTTCCTTATCTTTTCCATCCTCACTCTTTGCTTGTACCTCTACGGTACCCTCGTTCTCGCTTGGTTCTGTTTGCTCTTTCACCACATCAGAACAAGCCTCCTTCTCCTGTTGTTGTTGTTCTTCTTCTGTCGCTTCACAAGCTTCGTTCACCTTTTCTTCTCCTCCATCAATATTTTCTACCTTCTCCTCGTCTTTGCGTTCTGCTGCGTTCTCTGAGACGTTCTCGTTCCCATGTTCTGTAGTGATGATGTCGTCTGCAGCATCGTTTTCTTCTTGGGTCAGATTGATGGGTTTATCCCTATCCTTCTTAGCGATGTCTTCAAGTTCAGGCATGCTTTCATCAGCCGAGGAGTCCTGTTGAGGAGAAAACGACAAAGATGTCAACGATGGTGGAGCCGCCATTTTTAGAGCTAGCTGTGCGAACGAAGCGTTGTGGCTCTATGCACCACTCGGGTTACCAGTTACAGAACCCCCGGGAGTCTGGATATGACTCCAATAGCTTCGTTTGAATAACAATAACGCAAATTAAGGCAAATTGCGATCCACGCGATGGCACTGTATGTTCCGTCGCTTAGCGACGGATAGCGTTTGAAAAGTGTTTTCTAACAGCCTCTGTGGTTTAAAAATATCACCAGGAGTGCTAGCTAGTACCTTTGTATGATTTCTCCGGCATATGATTATCCAGACTATTATTCATATTTTCTGATGTGGTTGGATAAATTAATCTACCAGTTCACACCCATACGAGTATATGTTTTGGCGAAAACTATATAAAGTGGCCTGCAGTGTTTCAAGCTTCGTGAAGTGTAACTTAAATCAAGTATCACTTCTTCTTAATATGTTATATTTTTAATTCGCGTTAGGAAACTAGAAAACCATAACGATGACTGGATTCCCCCAAATTATGCCCTTTTGTGCTGCAGGTTCTTTCGCGCACAAATTACGGAAACATTCCTTCAACTGAGATACACTCTGGATGCAAGCAGTAATTAGCATATTCAACTGGAAACATTTTTGCTGCGTAGAAACGATAGCTAACGGGGCACATGCATAACGGGCCGGGGCCGCCCTAAGATGCCCCCTGCCCTAAGATGCCCGGATTTTTTGCTGATCGATCTTATCATGCATAAGTACGGCGTGTATGTTGCCACTGACTATGATGATTAGAAAGGTAACTAAACCAAGTCCAAACAATATCTTTTTTTTCTATTAATTTTTTTTTACACATATTCACTTCCCTTTTTTTTGAAGACCGAATTTTCACAATAATGTTGGTAGCGCCGAATCACTGTGGTCACCTGTTACTAGGTATTGGTGGCTCGTGTCCATGAATTAACAACCTGTGAAAAACAGCCACAGAACTGTCATACACATAAGAAATAAAGCTTCACAAAACACTTCAAATATTGGTCTTCAAATGTTTGTTGAGTAGAAGACCGGCCATAGAAAAAACAACATAAGCATCACCGCCGTTGTTTTCCCCCAGGGAGTGTGGCCCCGCAGGTGGCAGACGAGCGAACGCCCAAAAGGTTTGTTACTCTAACAAATGATTCGTATCGTCTATATATATATTAAAAATGAAACTTCACAGACATTGACAGAGTGATGTCAAATGTGTATGTTTCCCAATACGTACACAGAGTTTTTTGTGATTTTGGCGTTGTCGTTTTTCGTAATGATTTTGTTAGTCGGGCCGCCGCATTCAGTGCATTTTGCCCATTTCCCATGAGAACACAACCTGGATTGTGATAGATTCAGCCCTCCTCGCGGGAGACAAGAAGCACACACAATCACAATTCTACTGTCAAAACAAAGCTAATATATCATAAGATTAGAATTTTTATTCATGTTTGTTTGAATTGGTCACCAGCTTCCGAAGAGAGAAAATTCCAAAAGCGGGGCAAGTTAGGGCGCACTGTTTAAGGCAGCTCAAAATCGGAATTTATATTCACGACAACGTCCTTGGTGCTTGCCACTTGTAACGCTGAGGGTGAAGGGTTCATTAACAGTATGGATGCCTTCCTTATCAAAGTATGGTCTCTAGATGAATGTGTTAAAAATTCATTGATTTTCGATCTATCCTATCCGCCTCGTGGAGAAAATGTGTGTACAATTAGTATATCTAATTTGTGAATGCGCAAATACAAATCGACGAAACGTGATTTAATTAGCTACAGCTATCGTTACCTGTCTCGCAAAAAACCTCAAAACAATATTTCTAGTAAAATCACAAAAGCCGCTTAATCGTATTACATAAAACGAGGCACATATTATCATCATCGCTGTCTGCAAGAAAGTCAACGCCAACAGTCTAGAATATAAAATCTTACAGTGGAATTGTGCTATACATATATGCTGCCTTGAAGATTGAATGTACGTTTTCATTTTTTGTACTTAGGCCACGTTGATTTGATTATATGGATGACATCCGCGCTCGCACCAATTTTTGGCCATTTCCAAAAAAAAAAAAAAAATTTTCGACTACACAATAAATTGTGTAAAGCAGCTGTAAAATGAGCACAAATATTCCGTAGATTGAAAAAAAAAGTATCAGAAAACAGATAACTAATGCCATGTATAGAATGCCAAAATGAATCTAAAGTCAAAGAACTAGAAAAGCCGACATTTGCTTGAGAGCAAATACAGCATATTTCAGCCATCTCCCTCCCCATGCAACAATAGACTATTACAAAATCACCCATGTGCAAAAATGGAACACTTTTGTTTAAACGTCAATTCTACTAATGACACTTAATGACACCCAAAAATGAATCTTACAAAATTCCCAGTGCAAGAATGGATTCTTCCAGTGCACCCTATGTGAATTTGCACAATAGACCAATCTAGAAATACTCCCACTGAAAACATGGCCTTTTGATTTAATAAACAACCCAGTCCAAAGTTGAACTAGGCAAAAAAGGCATGAAAAGGTAAAATAGACAAGTCCAAAAACACTTCCGCTAAAAATGGAATATTGAATCATCACCCCTTGAAAACTAAATTTGAAAACATCCCCATGCAAGAATGGACTCTTCTTGCGATGCCCCTATCCAAAAATACATCCGCTAAAATTGGACTTGGAGTAATCACCAAAGTCCCAAAAATGGATTTTAAAAATCCCTCTCCATGTAAGAATGGACTCTTCCAGCACAACCTACAAAAATTACAAAATATACCAGTCAAAAAATAACCACACTGAAACACTTTGACATATCAAATCACCAAAGTTCATAAACGAATTTTTTTTAAATGCCCCCTCCGTGCAAGAATGGACTCTTCCCGTACACCCAATGTAAAATTGCAAAATAGACTAGTTCAAAAATACTCCCACTGAGAGACTTTATGTACTAGTAATCAACAGTCCAAAGATGAATTTTGAAAAAATGTTCCCCCTCCGTGCCAGAATGGACTCTTCCAGATAACACCAGGCTCACTGATTGGCTGCCAATACCCTTCGGGATGTTGACTCAGGCTACGTGATTGGTTCCCTCTTTAATCAAGTTACTAGTATATATAGACACTGTGTGCACATGTTGTCTTCAGGTGGGAGAGGTCAACGACCTTGAGGTCGTTGACCCTCTGGCCAGTGGAAAATTACCAAAAAAATCCCCAAATATATCATTTTGAAGTGGTTTATGCCAGAAATTATACATGGGTCATTTGAATGAATATCTAGTGCACCTATTGACCAAAATTTAGGTCATTTGGTTATAAGACCAGGGAACAGCAGCCAAAAGCGTACGGTTTTGGTCAAACAATGGCCAAAAAATCCCAAAATTAAGCATTTTGTTGTACTGTATGCCAAAAAAGTTATTGAACCCATGTGCGCATATGTAAATTGCACTTGTATTACAAATTTCAGATCATTTGGTTGTAAAATGAGGGTATAGGAGCCAAAAATGTCATTTTTTGGGGAAAAAATGGCAAAAAATGTCAAAATTAAGCATTTTGTTGTACCGTATGCCAAAACTGTTATTAAATCTTTGTGGGCATATGATCAAGGCACCTCTGTACCAAATTTCAGGTCATTCGGCTGTAATACCAGGGTACAGGGGGGCAAAATATATATAAAAATTGCAAAAAACATGAATAAAATCATTTTAAAGGCAGATATGGAAAAAATGAAAAAAAAAGCATCAAGGTATTGGCCCACTCTACCCTTGTGCCAAATTTCAGGCCATTCGGTTCAGGAACGACGGAGATGAATCAATTTGAAGATTTGACAGGAGAAAGAAGAAACATTACGAATACAATATATTTCACCATACCTATGGTATGGCTGAAATATAATAAGATGTGAAAGGACGGAAAGAAAAAAAATCTATTGTTGGTTGGGGGAGTTACCAGTACAGAAAATTCAGGTCCAGAGGATCATGGTATACCATACTATGTGTGTTTAGTCCTATGTTCAACCTTCCTGGCCACTTTGATTTCATACTGAAGGCAACTTTTTTTTTTTTTTTGCCAAACTTTTTTTTTATTCGCTCGCTCGCATCAGTTTTGGAGTTCCCGGAGGATGTCATCCATATAATCAAATCAATATGGCCTTACTATGAGACTTCGGACATAAATTTATATTGAAAACTATTTCATCTTATTTCAACCAAGGGGGCTTTGTCTTTTTTAAAACCTCCTTGTTTCAACAGTGTAAAATTTTGAAGAAAAAAATACCCTAACATAGCACAACAGTATGCCCCTTTAAAATTTTATGAGAGAGGACTTATTCGATATATTAACGGCTATGGTGGCTCGTTTAAGCCTGTTACAATGGTTCGTACGCGCTGTTGCCATGGTAACGATGACCCGCACGTCACATGCTGCTTCCAGATGTGTATAAGTGCTTGGAAAAGCGTCAGCTGTCTAATTATTGGGCTTTCCTCTCTGAGCATAGTTGAAAACCATGATATTGCGCTGTTTGACGATTTAAAAGGATTGCTGGTGGTTGGCTATAACCAACGCAATATTCTGGGTTCTGGCGCTTTCTTTCTGTTTGCTTACTTTAAGTAGAGATAAGTAGGTAATGCCCAATGGTTTTAACCGTTTTAGCTATAGGTCCGTACAGAAGTTTTAGCCTCCACCAGGCTCCTCAGATCACAAAAAAATAATAGAAATTGGACAAAGATAGTCAGATTAATCTCCAAGCAGATCCTACTGTAGCATAAGATAGTATCAAAAGCTGAGTGAAGCCAGCTTAGGAGTGTGTTTGGCAAATTTACACCTCTTGGATGACTACACTCCTTGGCCAGTTTATTACTATCTTATGCTGTTGTGGGATTTGCTTGGAGATTAATCCAGATAACCTGACAGTGAAGTAAAATAAGCTGGTTGCAAACCATACTCAATAAACATAAAACTCCTCTGGCATGTTATGTGTCTCTATTTGTCCGATTTCGACTACTTTTCCAGCCAACTCTGGAGCCTTAGAATTCCATACGGCTAAGGATTCCATACGGAGCTCAAACGGACTTGAATATCGCATGTACGTGTAATTTCGTCAATTCCATTGCAAACGTATCGTACTGCTAAAATGTGACCGGAACAAAATACAAACGACCTGTCTATTTTCCCACGACGTCATGCAAACACATTCGAGTGGACTGTTGGGTCATTGTTGATAAATGTGAGTGAGCGCAGCCAAGATGACAGCGTGGGGGGTTAACACAATAAGTTAACCTATCATAGCACCTCCCTCGAACAAGAAACTTACTAGGATATGTCGAAGCATATACAGAGAAATGTGTTCGTACAAAAATGTACAATATGGGTTCTAAGGCCACACTGACTTAATCTTATAGATGACATCCCGTGGAGACACCAATACTAATGCGCGGAGCGAAAAAAAAAGCAAATGTAATTGCAGAACTAAAAACATCAAGCCCATTCTTTTCCAGACTTGGTTTAACTTATGTCCACCACTAGTAAGACAGTAAGAGACAATAGTCGCCAATTCAATCGTTTATATTGCCATTCCTGTTCAAAGTGGGGAACAGGGGCGCTATGGCCCCAAGCCCTGACCATGTGTCCCCTTACCCCGGAGAACAGATCCTCTGGCAAGTAGAAAATTCTGATTGCCTAGGGAGGCTATTGGGTCACATGTGGCCACAGTTTATTTTTAGAACAGACTAAGATCAATGCTTGCCTATGTCATTCATGTAATTAAGTCAGCGTGGTCTAGTTTGTAGAGTCGCAAATCTTAGCCCCTTTACCAAGGTGTTACTAATTTGACACGGATATAGAAATTAAGTAGTGTAATTTATAAGTTTGCAAAACAACCAGTTGGTGCAATGTATACGTAATTCAGAGTTAAACACTTTATCCTATAATTTGAAGTATAGCAGCAAAAAGAATATCCACAATGTAGTAAGGGTTTAAAGCACACACAGAAAGAGAATTTATATCTATTTATCTATTTATCTTTAGGATGGTCTCTAAATGTAAAAAAAAAATTGTGACATACGGTCCTGGAGAGAAGAAGACGCTATTGACTGAAAATTTGTGGAAAGATTTAACGTATTGTGAACAGAAAACATAATTGCCATTTTACAAAATATATGATTTACTTAGAAAGCCAATAGGAAATCACACAGAACATCAACAACGGAAATATTGCACAGACTCGTGACTCCAACTTACTACTTAACGTTACATGATATAGTAGTTACGTAACAAACTGTAGAATCTGTTGATTAATATTCGTGTGTGGACCACGAAGTCTTTGAAAATACGTAAGTAATACATCAAAAGGGCAGAAAATTATGCCCTTTTCGATCTATTGCCCTTTCTGTTTTAATATGAGCACCACCCATAGGCACTGAAATGTCCCGCATTTTATTCACAAATATTTTGGGAATTAGTTGATTTCCTTTGATTTATTTAGAAATTAAGAAATGAATTTTGCTTCGCCTTCTAATGAGAACATAAATATAAAACGAGAGTAAAGCGCACAATGTCAACATACATCTATGAATACAAAAATAATAACATAAAAGTAAACAAGGAAAGTTGTTGCTGTATCGAATTACTAGAATATACTTCTGCAATATTAGAGTATGCCGAAGATTGTTCATGTATTGACTAAGCTTAAACATTCACACATATGAGGCATACATTATAAAGCCAAACCAGGAAGCACCTCAAAAATTATTGAATCTACGGTAAACCATACAGTAAATCATACAAACCTCGCCAGGGAGCGCCGTTTCGTCCTCTTCTTCCGTTTCTCTCTCGGTTTCTCCATCAGAAAGTTTGCTGTCCCCCTCTCCAATCTCCCATTCAACCTTACGATCTTGGCCAGGCCCGCTAGTAAGGTTGCCAGCACACTGACCGAAGCCCAACGTTGTATCGTCCGTTGCGGGTTCTTCCAGTTCTCCCACATCCGCGCTATCCGTACCTACATTATAGCAACACGCAGCTAAAATTGTTATCGTTGTGAACATACAGATCCACAATACTGAAAATGAATACACGAAGGATTCAAAATCATCACTAAAATCCATCGTTGTTTTGCGGGCGTGCTAGAATGATTGCTCTGTTGTTGACACCTCTTTTGAAATCGAGCGACGGTGACCTGCAACCGTGTCATTTCCGGTTGCAACAGGTGTTTTTTATGTATTACTTCCGGGTTAAGGATAGCGGTGGCAGTTGAGGTCGCGGTTCATTGAATACAGACTATAAGCAATACGCGAAGCAAGCGTTATGTAAGGAAACAATTTCTTTACAAGGAATGATGATTATTGATATTTTGATATCTATTGCGATCTATTAAAATGAATTTGTCTTAACATATTTGATCAATGATTATGTTTTCAAGTAAAAAATTTTCTTTGATATTATTATATTTGAAGATTGGTGTATATAGAGTACATTGTGGTATAAGTCTGTGTTTTACGGAAAAGCTTTAGATAAAATGCAGGTATGAAAATAATGTATAGCATGATGAACATACCTACAATAATAATTGAAATATAATGTGGCATCGACAAGGTGATATCTAAATTGTATTTTTTTAATTGCATGTGCATTATGCAGGTATTGTTTTTTTAAAGGTTTCACTTGCAAATAGTCTCTTTTCTTGACTTGGGATGTATTAATTAGGTACCGTGACTTATTATGTATGTAGTCTTGTTCGAAGTTGATTGAAAGAGATATTCACTTCCCTGATCGGGATGAATTGTACTGGTCTTGAATTGTATAATTGCAAATTACTTGTTTTAGATGTTTTGTCGTCATTTTACTGCTATTTATGAAAAAATAATCCGCCATTTTTACAAGTTGCATGTATGGTACGTCTAAATCACTGGACTTCTTTGTTACAACGCTAGTTCACGTTTATCCGAGGGGTAACGTATATCCGAGGTTTATATAAAAAACATGGTGTTAAGCGATATGAAGTCAACAACGATGATTTCGAACTGCAATTTAATCCTCCGTCTATCGACTTCATATCCCTGAATATTCATTTATCAAACAAATATAGGTTACCCCGCGGATAAAGGTATAGTGGTACTAATTACTTGACACAAACTCACTTCAGATGTCGCACAAGTTCCAAATTACGACAAGGCTAATCAAATACGCCACCATAAAATTTGATATAGCCACATAAACGTAGCTTTAAGCATAGTGAAGGGAGCAGATCTAGAGCATCGTGTAAAATCGTACCTCCAATGATCATGAAGCAAGCCAGTCTAAATAATTATATAAACGGACAAAGTTATTGAAACTGAAGGCAAAAATCCAGGTATAAACCATTTTTTTTGTGGTATAGGAATGTATGCATAGGTACGTATGTAAATGTTTTTGCCGCGACTGCCTAGGGGTGGGCCGACTGCAGTTCGATTGACCTTCGCAGAGTAGTCCAAAAAAGGCGTCACAAGCCGATACGAAGGCAGATTTTTGGCGACGACTGATGGGCGAGCCTAATAGTATAGTGTGCGAACGTTTGCAAAGAATTCCAACACTGTACAGGAATGCCAAAGTCCGCACGTGCGTAGTTGCATCATGCCGGACTGAACCATTACCTCCACGGGTAAGCTTTCCAGTCGCAGGGCACATACCGATATATGTGTGCACAGCTGTGTTTTTCGTATTCGCGCATGGCGATTTTGACTGATCGCCGTGCAAAATTTAGAAAAGCCTAGGACTTCAGACGTACCAGAATCACTGTCGTACTAAAACAAGATACCTCAAAAAGGGATTGATTGATTCTTATTCAAATTCAAATATTATCTAGATTGGCCAACAGCTCAAAGATATGGCTCTCGCCTGATAGACACGGCTCATGACATTTTGATAATTTATCATTCTCTACATAAACATTCTTGATTTGTGCTGAATATTGAGTCTCCAATATACTGTAAATCAATACTGCAAATGTATGTGTGTATGTATGTGCGGTATATGTCTGTGTGTGTGTGTGTGTGTGTGTGTGTGTGTGTGTGTGTGTATGTGTATGTGTGTGGTATTTTGTGTGTGTGTGTGCGTTTGTGTGTGTGCGGTATGTGGGTTTATATATGTGTGTGCGTGTACGTGTCTGTGTGTGGAATGTTGTGTACACCTTACCGATACCTAGAATGACACTTCCACTGAACAAATGTCAGATTGAGATCCATTCCTCAGGTACATGACGGCAAATATTTAGGGAAGGTAGTTAGACTAGATAATGCCCTACCTGGTTCAGGTTGAAACCTAGCCTCAGGGAAAAGAAGGGAGTAACAAGAAGGTCACCAGTCATGCGCAGCACTGGCGTCTCTCTTCGTCGATGTTTTGTTTATCTTAGTATACGTGTCTTTTATAACTGCACTCAATGAGTGTTCGTGTAGCCTATAATGGGTCTCGATGCAAGTTCACCTGTGGAATTTACCTGCAGCCTCGTAGATTCATCTCTGCACCACTCAAGTCAGTAACATTGGCATTAACTTATTCACAGTGATGAGATCAAAGGTTTTACTCACTTTTACTTTATCATTTGTGTACACTCAGGTCAAAACTTGAATTGGTTTTTAAGCAGACATGGACTTTCATTTAAAAACAATAACAATACAGTAATGACACATTTCTATAACAGCATAAACTATGAAATTGTGTTACTAAGCAAGTTAACTACAAATCAATTTGCGCTTTAATGTTTCTATTATGGTGTATAAATGTAGTACTCCCACCCGGACTCATAGAATGGGTTAGAAATGTCTGGGCTTTTCGGGAGGGGGCTTACTGTGTATTATCTGCTTTTTTGTGAGTATTTATATGTAGGTTTGATATGTATTCCCGGTTTCTAACAATCCCCTACCCGTTGAAGAAAGTGCGTCATGGTAAAAAATAACAAATAAGAAGGCCGACTCCCGGAAGACTAATTATGAGACATTACCCTGAACTGTAAGTAATGAGAATAACTACCCCCGCGTGGGTTGTTAGATTTATATTGACTGTTGGAGCACGTGCTAGGTTAGTCATAGTTATTCTGCACCAGATCAGGACAGAGAAAATTGATATTTTTTTTTGTAAAATCTGAGTGAACTTCTGAACTCGCGATTGTAGTAGAGACAGCCATTCAAAACCCAACCACTTGCCTGGAGGCTAGGTGGTGACTGTTACAGGCATGGAGTGCGGCATAGATGTGGCCAGGACATTCCTAAGTGTTTAGCGTACATAGGCCCAGACCTATCTTGCCGAAACCATAATGTTACTTTGTACAGTACAGTTTGGTGAATTTTAGACATGACCACGCGGTAACCTGTAGGTTCAGAACAAGTTCAGGGTCAGCTTCAGGGACGAACCTTTCGGGTTGATTGCCATGTCAAGTCAAGAGCTAAGAACAATGGCGATACAATTACTGTAAATGCATTTAAGTTTGCTGGGATTTAATTTCACGGTATAGCGGGAAAAGGACTGTTTGCGGTGGTTTTATGTTCGCGGTAGCACCATACACTGTAGTCTCTAACTGTATGGAGACAATGTTCGCGGTGGTTTTAAGTTTACGGTAAATTTGCCACACGACAACCGCGACCATAAAACCATCACCAAAATTTCTGCATTTACAGTATTAGACAACTATGACGGATTCGGCCAAGCGCACGCGCAGCTTGAGTACTAAGCCTGAGGGCGGAACTGTTCGGGTTCATGACCTTGTTGGGCGAAGAACAGTTACAGTAAGACTCGACCCGGCTATCAGATAGAGGTATACAAAACGCCTGATACAGGCCACTGAGCAAGAAACAAATCAATGACTGCAGTTGCATGTGTTTTTGTATGGAAACAACATGACTTAAGATGCTGTGGATGGATCTTGAAGTTCAATTTCGTTAATGGCCTCCTGGTGGTCTCCCACGGTATTGCAGTGGGTTGTGTCTGTAAGTGTGTATGTTTGTATGTTATCAACATAACCCTAGAAGCTGTACGTAGATCATAAAGATACTTCGTAGGTAGGTAGGATCCGGGAAAACGAAGGTCACATTCGAAAATGTTTTTTTATAAGTTTGAGTTGTATTCATTTGAAGGAGCTATAGCCATAACATTTTGAGTGTTGGACAGGTCATGGGCGTTTTGCCCCATAGCGACTTGTTTGAAAACTGCAGCAGCCGATTATGTGACAGAATTTGAAACAGAGTAACTCATGAAGAGGTAAACAGATCGTCATAATATGTATTTGTTTAACAATGAGGATCTAATTTGCATAACTAATTAGGGAATCTTGTTATTAAAAAAAAGAGCCTAACTTGTATGTTTAATTGAATATCCAGGCAGAACTTCCATTAGATATTCTGCACATGTACCAACACCAGTGAAAGGAAAGCCAGTGATGGTAAAATAAAGTGAAGTGTCATTCAGGTCTTGTTCAGTATACTGTAAATTAATACTGCAATTGTATGTGTGTGTGTGTGTGTGTATGTGCGGTATGTGTTTTTTTTTTGTGTTATTTTGTGTGTGTGTGTGTGCGCGTGCGTGGTATGTGCGTGTGTGTGTGTGTGTGTGTGTGTGTGTGCGTTTGTTAGTGTGCGGTATGTGGGTTTAAATATATATGTGTGTGCGTGTACGTGTCTGTGTGTGGAATGTTGTGTACACCGTATCGATACCTATTCAAGACACTTGCACGGACTAAATGTCAGATTAAGATCCATTCGCGACTTCTCCAGGTACATGACAGCAAATATTTGGGGAATGTAGTTAGACTGGATAATGCCCTACCTGGGTCAGGTTGAAACCTAGCCTCAGGGAAAAGAAGGGAGTAACAAGAAGGTCACCAGTCATGCGCAGCACTGGCGTCTCTTTTTGTCGATGTTTTGCCATCTTAGTATACGTGTCTTTTATAACTGCACTCAATGAGTGTACGTGTAGCCTCTAATGGGTCTCGATGCAAGTTCACCTGTGGAATTTACCTGCAGCCTCGTAGATTCATCCCTGCACCGCTCAGGTCAGTAACACTGGCTTCATCTTATCCACAGAGATGATATCAAAGGTTTTGTTCACTTTTACATTATCATTTTTTATACCAGGAGTGTACAGTCCGGTCGAAGCTTGACATGCGTTTTAGGCAGTCATGGACTTACACTTAAAAAACAATAACAATACAGTAATGACACATTTCTATAACAGCATAAACTATGAAATTGTATTACTAAGGAAGTTCACTATAGGTCAATTGGCACAGAAATGTTTGCATTTATAGTGTACTCCCACCAGGACTCATGGAATGGGTTAGAAACGTCTGGGCTTTTCGGGAGGGGGCTTACTGTGTATTATCTGCTGTTCTATGAGTATGTATATGTAAGTCTGATATGTATTCCCGGTTTCTAGCAATCCCCTAAAAATAATAAATCCAGGGCCCCACTGTAAAGCGGTGTGGTTACACTGAGTTGGGCTGTTCTAGCTTAAGAACACAGAATAAAAAAAATGAAAAAAAAAGAAATAAGAAGGTCGATTCCCGGAAGGCTAAATATAGAATGACTACCCCAACTTGAGTAGTTAGGTTTACATTAGAGCACATGCTAGGCTAGCCATTGGTATCCTGCACCAGATCAGGACAGACATTTTTTTTTTTAAATCAGAGTGAACTTCTGAACTCGCGACTGTTGTAGAGACAGACATTCAAAACCCAACCACTTGCCTGGAGGCTAGGTGGTGACGGTTACAGGCATGGAGTGCTGCATAGTTGTGGTCAGGACATTCCTAAGTGTTTAGCGTACATATGCCCAGACCTATCTTGCCTAAACCATCATAGTACTGAGAATGGCATAGTTTGATGAGTTTCAGACATGATCACGTGGTATTCTGTAGGTTCAGAACAAGTCCAGGGTCAGCCGTTCAGAGACAAACCTTTGGGGTTAATTGCCATGTCATGCCAAGTGCTAAGAACAGTGGCGTTTGAACAATCAGCCAATTATGGCGGATTCAGCCAAGCGTACGCGCAGCTTGAGTAGTGTATCCCTGAGGGCGGAACTTTTCGGGTTCATGACCTTGTTTGGCGAAGAACAGTTACAGTAAGACTCGACCCGGCTATCAGATAGAGGTATACAAAACGCCTGAGACAGGCCACTGAGCAAGAGTCAAAGCAGTGACTGCAGTTGCACTTAAGATGCTGTGGATGTATCTTCGAAGTCAAGTTCAATAATGGGACTCCTGGTGGTCCCCACGGTATTGCAGCGGGTTGTGTCTCTGTAAGTGTATTTGTTTGTTTGTATCTTATCAGCATACTCGAAAAGCTGTGGGTGGATCCTAATGATATTTTGTAGGTGAGCTGGAGCCGGGAAAACGAATGTCACATTCGAAAATGTTTTATGGCACTGGAGCGGAACGTCATTGAAGTTTGAGGTGTAATTATCATGGAAGAGCTATGTCCATGTATTATCTTGAGTGGTGGATAGCTCTTGGGAGTTTTGCTACTTAGCGACTTGTTTGAAAACTGCAGCAGCCGAAGATGTAACAGAATTTTAAACAGAGTAACTCACGTAGATATACCTTTAACCAGATCGTCATTATGTGTATTTGGCAAATAATGTGGAGCTAACTTACAAGACTAATGAGGAAGTGTTGTCAATCAAACAGGAGCCTAACTTGCATATTTGATGCGAAATTAATAATATAATTCCCATGTGGTAAATGATGTCTAAGTTAGAGGTGGAAGTGTGTACATCACTATGTATAGTAGTGCGGGAGTCACTACAAAAAGGTGTATTCATAATTTCTTTTACAACAATGCGGATGAGGTAATAAAACTTGTTCTGGGCACAAAGACTGCTATAATTTTTACTTTTCTGAAATGGTTGCTAGTCCTTGATGTTTTGCACATAACGTTACAGGAGTAACTAATTAAGATTGTTCTCTTTTCAGACGAGTGTCGTGTTTGATGTAACATCACTTTCGCATTAAAGTCTCAAGGAATTATTCGTCACAGAGACTAAAGAAGTAGAAAGTAAAGCTTCAGATGTGAGTTTAACCTCCCCATAACAGCACGTTTAAGTGTCATCAGTAAAGGTCGGGTTGTCGCCTAGTGTATGCGCATGCGAGAGACTGCCTAAAAGATGAGATTCCAAAGTTATGAATGCGATATTCAGAGTGCCATGATATGGATATTTAGTTTGTGGCTCTGTCAAAACTAACGATTCACCAGCTGATTCTTCCTGACATTGGTTTGTTTTGACCATTTTCATACAAACAAAATGATAAAAAGGGTAACATTGGTTTCAATTCATTACTAGAGAGAGGTATTCCAGAATTTTCAAGGGTCACTTCGCTTGACAGACTCCTTATTCGCTAGAGCCAAGCTCAACTGAGCCTTGCGATAAAAAAATTGTTGAACTGATTCTAATCGATAATTGTACATAATTGACTATAAACGCACCATCCTCTCCTTGACATTTAGAACAAAGAAGCATCTGAACAATAGATCAGTTAATGTACGGCGTCGCCAGTGAAAAGTACGTGACTACTGTTAATCATAAGGGGCATGAACGTAAATACATGCCATGCATACAATAAAAAATCTGAGCTTGCAGGGATGCCTCAAAATGTACAAAACTATCCAGGTATTGGTGATGTTTATTAGAGTTTTATTTTGTATTACGTGACAGAAAAACTTTATTGAAACTTTAATGGATACAATGTTAATGACAATATATCCTTGTTTGACGCTGGTATGTACTTTCAAAGGGTCCGTCAATGTATTGTTATGATCGACTTTGCATTCAAAATTATCATACAAGGATTTGATGGAACAAGCTCCTTCTTCACACACGTAGTCTGATTAAGCTCAGGACATTTTAATGTCAATTGACTACTTGTTAACTTGCTTAGCTAGTATCATCATCTCATAGTTTAAGCTGTTATAGAAATGTGTCATTACTGCATTGTTACTGTTTTTTTGAAGTAAGTCCAGGACTGGCTGAAAAGCAGGTCTAGTTTCGACCTGAGTGTGCACTCTTAATTGGACAAATAAAATGAAAGTGAAATAAAAACTTGGGGGAAAACGTTCAAAGATAGTTGACGTTGATGACCTACAATAATGATTTCATTATATAGTTCTCTGAACGAAGAAGTGAAGCAATTAAAAAGTCATAGTTTGATACTGGTATAACAGAGGCTTGCCTCGAACTCACAAATTATGGGCAAAGTCTTCAACCTCCATCTTTGACAGTCGTAAGTCTTGGATAGGGTTGGAACCATTCAACCATATATAATAAGATGGAGGGAGTCACATGGCAACAGTCTCTGTAATGTTTTTCTTTGTTACCAGGTCGAGACGACATCAGAGGACGACAGTCGACCAAAGATGAACGAGGTCTACATCCAATCGGCAACAAACAGACTTCTGCGGTAGCATCGCTTCCAGGGGGTGATGAGGATTCAAAACCAAGGACCAACCATGATATGCGCAGTGGACCACTTTACGGGGGATCGTCAATAATGCTTAAAGGTATTTTTTCTGAAGAACCAAGCACCAATAACCACATCTTAAACGTTCGGTATACAAAATCATGAACATAATAAATTCTTTTACGTGACAAAACAATACGTTTATGGTGACAAAAGGTGTTCTAAGCACAAAGTGTCATGGTGTCTAGCTCTTGATGTTTTGCACATACACTTATAGGAGGAACGGTTCTTAAAGCCTTAACTCATTCCTTTCTTATTCACTTTAGCATTGTTACCAAAAGCTTTGCTGCTCAATGTAGGTTAGGTATCCGTGGAATTTTTGAACTGGAATTATGCGCGGCTCGAGCGTCGTGTTTAACGTAACGACACAATAGCATTAGAGTCTCGATGAATTTTTTGTCACAGAGATCAAAGAAGTACAAAGTAAAGCTTCATATGAAAGTTCAATCGCCACATGACAGAACGTTTAAGTGGCATTAATAAAAGTTGTGTTTTCGCCTAGTGTGTGCGCATGCGAGAGATTTCCTGAAGGATTAGATTCCAAAGTATGATTGATATCCAGAGTATACTGATATGAATATTTAGTTTTCGGCTTTGTCAAACTAACAATTCACTAGCTGATTCCTCCTTACATTGGTTCGTTTTGACCATTTTCATACAAAGAAAATGATAAAAAGTGTAACTACATTGGTTTAAATTCAGTACTAGACAGAGGAATTCCAGATCATTCAAGGGTCATTTCGCTTCACAGACTCCTAATGTCAGTAGCGCCGAGCTGAACAGAGATGACCTGGCCATAGAAAATTGTTGAACTGATTGCAATTGATAATTGAACTATAAACGCGCCATCCTCTTGGTGACATTAAGAACAAAGGGAGCATCTGAACAATAGATCAG
Source organism: Branchiostoma floridae x Branchiostoma belcheri (assembly GCA_019207045.1). Taxonomy (NCBI): domain Eukaryota; kingdom Metazoa; phylum Chordata; class Leptocardii; order Amphioxiformes; family Branchiostomatidae; genus Branchiostoma; species Branchiostoma floridae x Branchiostoma belcheri. The sequence goes on along the minus strand of CM033033.1, from coordinate 20,517,604 downwards.
TTTATGTACGGCGTCACCAGTGAAAAGTGCGTGACTTTTATTAATCATAAGGGGCATGGACGTAAATACGTGCATACAATGAAAAGTCTAAGAAGACCATCTTGCAGGGAAACCTCTGTGTACAAAAGTGTTCAGGTGTTGGTGATGTTTGTTACTTACGATGCAACGACGTTTGCCTCTCCCTACCAGCCCTACGTACATCAGAACGGGATTGTCATAGTTTCGTTAGTGATCTAACAAGTGTGTATTGAACACAGATGAACTAACAAACTACCAGTATACTGGACCATACATCTACTAGAAACTAACTCAGAATATAGCACTAAATGGAACAGACTGTTGGTAGACTGATATACGTCACAATAAATCACTAAGTGTCATACTATATTCCTATATCTTAATCTAACTGAAAGTACATTTCATAGCAGAGAATGATATCCATATTTGGCAGGGTAACCTAACTAAAACGCCAGTGGTTTCATTGGTTTTCCATTTATCATGATGGGGTGTTGTTTGCAGTACTCTCCCATAGTACTTGAGTCTTTTGCCCTCTTTATTTTGGACAAGAGGTCCGGTGTGTTGGGTATCATTTTGAGGCTTTCTGTTTTCTCTTGTGCACCACCTTATCTGGTTAAGAGTAGGGGGGGGGGGACATTAGTACAAACTTTTTGAAATACGCATCACCTAAAATATGGAGGTGATCTATCTAAACACAGAAATCACAAAAATTAGGCAATTGTAAAACTCTAACCCCCCTGTACATACCCCCTGAAGTTTGGATACCTCCCTCGCCATGTACTTGTGTGACGTTGCTAAGGTCTGCAAGCACTGACTGCATCACTTCATTTCTATTTGCACATTTTGTGTAATTAAATGATACATTACACTCCAAGATACCTTTCTATCAGCTTTTGGCTTAATATTATTGGTTGCCATGGCAACAGGGCAGCAAGTATTGGGGCGAATTTCCATTATTTGGCCAAAAACAGGGAAGTCACGATAGGGCAGTAATTCGACAAGTGCTCAGAATAATAAAGAGTAACCAAATCAACTACAGAGTGTCTTTAGCTTCACAAGAATAGTGGTAAAATTTTAAGAAACTCGATGCCAAGGAATTGGGCAACTTCAAAAGGAAACATTGTTTCAAGGTTACAAAAACACAGTTTTTTTACCAAGCTTAAAACCAGTGTTTTTGTATATATGTCGTCAAGTATGGACAGAAAAGCAACAGTTGACTGTTACTCTACTACTAGGTTCTCTTGTACATGTACATACTATATCCAAGGCTCGAAATACTTTTTCTGCATACCTGCACTGGTGCAGCTAACATTGAAAATAGCCTGCACCAGACAATTTTTACCTGTACCACTCTGACTTTTGGAAGTATAGTTCATACTAAAATTGTTCAGGAACCATTGCTATTTTTTCTTTTCTACAGAATATTACTTAACATAGGTGGTAGTGGTAACATTCAATGCAGCTAATAACAATCCCAGTACACCTACATCATATGACGTTTATGTATAAAACCTAGTATTTGGGACCAGTGCAGGGTAGGTGCAGGTAGACATCAAAAATACCTGCACAGCTCCAATTTTACCTGCACTAACCTGCATATTAAGCAGGTAGTATTTTGAGCCCTGATATCTCTCATTGTAAGCAAGATGCCTGCGATACTGAATTTCAACAATGTTTTATTGGTACATCTATTTACAACAGAATCAAAAGAACCATAGTCAAATTTACACTCATCGATGGTGTCAATGGCGTGTAACATTGTTCACGTACAATTTTAGGTTGACCGCAGATTGAGTTTTTGTGGTTATGGGTAGTGACAGGGCTGTGTTCTTGAGTTGTGCCAGCTTTAAACTTACATATCAACTTCTGCTGCTGATGTGAAATAGCTATCTTGGGTTTTCAGGGTTTGTACTAGTAAGTATTTGTCTCTCTTCCAATCAATAGCAATGTTTGCAATCTCTTTCTCAATGAGTCCTTGCTTCTTAAGCTCCTCTTCATTTCTCTTCCAAGCTATCAGAATCTCTGGTATCCTGCCTCCTGTCCTGACTTCTCTACTGTACTGTCTGAACGATCCAGGTTCTCTTCTCTTTTTCAGTACCCTTGTAACTTTAGATTGGTAATTGTGGTTAACACTTGTACAATGGCACTACAGACTTCTTCTTTCTTTGTGTGTTGGAACATCTCCTTAGAGATAAACCCGAAGGCTGCATCCTTTACCTGCAGCAACAGTGCTCGAAATACCCACTTGCATACTTGAAAATGCATTTTGGTTGGCGCAACGTAAGTCGTAATTTTAAATCCAGGTACTGCGCAACCTGAAATTTTGTTGGAACACAACTTTCCCCCACCTACATGCATAATTATTTCTTTCTTGTTAGGATAAAACATAAGTTACATGTAACTACAGAGGTGCCCGTGTCAATAAGTGTCCGTGTAACCTAATATGGGTCTCGATGCTAATTTACCTGTGGAATTTACCTGCAGCCACGTGGGTTCATTTCTGCACCACTCAGGTCAGTAACACTGGCTTCATCTTATTCACAGAGATGAGATCAAAGGTGATGTTCAACTTTTACTTTATCATTTTTATACCTGGAGTGTACAGTCAGGTCGAAGCTTGACATGCTTTTTAGGCAGTCATAGACTTACACTTAAAAAACAATAACAATACAGTCATGACACATTTCTATTACAGTGTAAACTATGAAATTGTATTACTAAGGAAGTTCACTATAGGTCAATTGGCACAGAAATGTTTGTATTTATAGTGTACTCCCACCAAGACTCATGGAATGGGTTAGAAACGTCTGGGCTTTTCGGGAGGGGGCTTATTGTGTATTATCTGCTGTTCTATGAGTATGCATATGTAAGTTTGATATGTATTCCCGGTTTATAACAATCCCCTACCCGTTAAAGAAAGGAGTTCTTTGTTAAAAATAATAAATACAGGGCTCCACTGTAAAGCAGTGGATAAGATCACAGAATAAATAAAAAAAACTAAAAAAATGAGAAGGTCGATTCCCGGAAGGCTAATTATGGAATGACTACCCGAAATTGAGTAGTTAGGTTTACATTAGAGCACATGCTAGGCTAGCCATTGGTATTCTGCACCAGATCAGGACAGAGAAAGTTGATCTTTATTTTTTAAATCATAGTGAACTTCTGAACTCGTAACTGTAAAAGACAGCCATTCAAAACCCAACCACTTGCCTGGAGGCTAGGTGGTGACTGTTACAGGCATGGAGTGCGGCATAGTTGTGGTCAGGACATTCCTGGGTGTTTAGCGTACATAGGTCTATCTTGTTGAAACCATCATCATGTTACTTTGTACAGTGTAGTTTGGTGAATTTCAGACCTGATCACGTGGTAACCTGTAGGTTCAGAACAAGTCCAGGGTCAGCTTCAGGGATGAACATTTCGGGTTAATTGTCATGTCATGCCAAGCGCTTAAAGAACTGTGGTGTTAGATCCACCGTAAACACATCTAAGTTTGCGGGGATTTAATTTCGCGGTAGCGGGAAAAGGACGGTTTGCGTCAGTTTCAAGTTTGCGGTAGCACTCTGTCTATGCACTGTAGTCTCTTACTGCCATGGAAACAATGTTCGCGGTGGTTTTAAGTTTGCGGTAAATTAGCAACGCGAAAACCGCGAACATAAAACCATCACCGAAATTTCTGCATTTACAGCATTAGCCAATTATGACGTATTCAGCCAAGCGCACGCGCAGCTTGAGTAGTGGCAAGCCTGAGGGCGGTTCATGACCTTGTCGGGCGAAGAATAGAGGTATACAAAACGCCTCACAGCACGAAAACAACTATTTAAGCAAAGTTTCAGAGATACGTATAAAGCCCTTAAAGGCGGAGAAATATTTCAGAAGATTTTAAGATCTATTAAAGGCATCGGAAACATACTTCTGGCCTTTACGTAAGATTTCAGCGTTTGTAAATGTAACTTAATCTGTCGTGTTTCTTTACGTGAATCTTACATCTATTTTAGTATGCCGAAAAGACAACTTAAATGTCTTAAAAGTTATGAAAATAATCCGTTTTACTGTTTTACCACTGTGGTTATATTTTCTGTCAAAACTCACAAATACCGTTTCTCTAGATCTGTTACAAAATACATGTTTACCAAACTTACCTTGGCTATGTCAAATATAATAAGCCTTTGTCTGGTGTTTGATAAAACATTGCGTCATCTGTTTTAAAACAGTGGCAAGATTTACAGTCAAAACTGACAATTGCGTTTTCCGGTACAAAATGTTATGTTAATACCTCAGCAAAGTCAAATACAATACTCTTCTGTGTTGTTTATTCCGAAAGCAAATGACGTATTCAATCTTTCTGTGCGCAAGGTTTAATTCGGGAAGACAGGGAAGACCTCTTACGTTTGGCTTATATGCGCTAACTTACGTTATATGAAATGTTGCGTTTTTTGTTTGAATATACGCCATGTATAATTTATTTCGAACCGCCGTGTACGCAAGGAAGACCTCCCCCGTTAGCTTATATGCTGCCAAGACGTATATGAAATGTTGCGTTTTTCTGTTGAGCATACGACATGTTTAATCTTTGAATCCGCGCAGTTTAAGTGAACAAGGTGAGACCTTCCCCCTTTAGCTTATATGTTGCCAAAACGTATTTGAAATTTTGCGTATTTCTGTGGATGGAACATACGACATGTTTAATCTTTAAATCCGCGCAGTTTAAGCGAACTAGGGGAGACCTCCCCCGTTTAGCTTATATGTTGCCAAAACGTATATGAAATGTTGCGTATTTCTGTTGAACATACGACATGTTTAATCTTTGAATCCGCGCAGTTTAAGCGAACTAGGGGAGACCTTCCCCGTTTAGCTTATATGTTGCCAAAACGTATATGAAATGTTGCGTATTTCTGTTGAACATGCGACATGTTTAATCTTTGAATCTTCGCAGTTTAAGACTTTCAGCGAACTAGGGGAGACCTCCCTCGTTTAGCTTATATGTTGCCAAAACGTATTTGAAATTTTGCGTATTTCTGTGGATCATACGACATGTTTAATCTTTAAATCCGCGCAGTTTAAGCGAACTAGGGGAGACCTCCCTTGTTTAGCTTATATGTTGCCAAGTCGTATATGAAATGTTACGTATTTTTGTTGAGCATACGACATGTTTAATCTTTAAATCCGCGCAGTTTAAGCGAACTAGGGGAGACCTCCCCCGTTTAGCTTATATGTTGCCAAAACGTATATGAAATGTTGCGTATTTCTGTTGAACATGCGACATGTTTAATCTTTGAATCTTCGCAGTTTAAGACTTTCAGCGAACTAGGGGAGACCACCCTCGTTTAGCTTATATGTTGCCAAGACGTATATGAAATGTTGCGTATTTCTGTCAAACATACGACATGTTTAATCTTTCAATTGAATCCGCGCACTTTTAAGCGAACTAGGGGAGACCTCCCCCGTTTAGCTTATATGTTGCCAAAACTTATATGAAATGTTGCGTATTTCTGTTGAACGTACGATATGTTTAATCTTTGAATCCGCGCACTTTTAAGCTACGGGAGACCTCCCCCATTTAGCTTATATGTTGCCAAAACGTATTTGAAATTTTGCGTATTTCTGTGGATCATACGACATGTTTAATCTTTAAATCCGCGCAGTTTAAGCGAACTAGGGGAGACCTCCCCTGTTTAGCTTATATGTTGCCAAGTCGTATATGAAATGTTACGTATTTTTGTTGAGCATACGACATGTTTAATCTTTAAATCCGCGAAGTTTAAGCGAACTAGGGGAGACCTCCCCCGTTTAGCTTATATGTTGCCAAAACGTATATGAAATGTTGCGTATTTCTGTTGAACATACGACATGTTTAATCTTTGAATCCGCGCAGTTTAAGCGAACTAGGGGAGACCTCCCCCGTTTAGCTTATATGTTGCCAAAACGTATATGAAATGTTGCGTATTTCTGTTGAACATACGACATGTTTAATCTTTGAATCTTCGCAGTTTAAGACTTTCAGCGAACTAGGGGAGACCTCCCTCGTTTAGCTTATATGTTACCAAGACGTATATGAAATGTTGCGTATTTCTGTCAAACATACGACATGTTTAATCTTTCAATTGAACCCGCGCACTTTTAAGCGAACTAGGGGAGACCTCCCCCGTTTAGCTTATATGTTGCCAAAACGTATTTGAAATTTTGCGTATTTCTGTGGATCATACGACATGTTTAATCTTTAAATCCGCGCAGTTTAAGCGAACTAGGGGAGACCTCCCCTGTTTAGCTTATATGTTGCCAAGTCGTATATGAAATGTTACGTATTTTTGTTGAGCATACGACATGTTTAATCTTTAAATCCGCGAAGTTTAAGCGAACTAGGGGAGACCTCCCCCGTTTAGCTTATATGTTGCCAAAACGTATATGAAATGTTGCGTATTTCTGTTGAACATACGACATGTTTAATCTTTGAATCCGCGCAGTTTAAGCGAACTAGGGGAGACCTCCCCCGTTTAGCTTATATGTTGCCAAAACGTATATGAAATGTTGCGTATTTCTGTTGAACATACGACATGTTTAATCTTTGAATCTTCGCAGTTTAAGACTTTCAGCGAACTAGGGGAGACCTCCCTCGTTTAGCTTATATGTTACCAAGACGTATATGAAATGTTGCGTATTTCTGTCAAACATACGACATGTTTAATCTTTCAATTGAACCCGCGCACTTTTAAGCGAACTAGGGGAGACCTCCCCCGTTTAGCTTATATGTTGCCAAAACTTATATGAAATGTTGCGTATTTCTGTTGAACGTACATGTTTAATCTTTGAATCCGCGCACTTTTTAGCGAACACGGGGAGACCTCCCCCGTTTAGCTTATATGTTGCCAGAAAGTATTTGAAATTTTGCGTATTTCTGTGGAACATACGACATGTTTAATCTTTCAATTGAATCCGCGCACTTTTAAGCGAACTAGGAGAGACCACCCCCGTTTAGCTTATATGTTGCCAAAACGTATATGAAATGTTGCGTAGTTCTGTTGAACATACGACATGTTTAATCTTTGAATCCGCGTAGTTTAAGCGAACGGGACGCACCAGCCCCGTTTTATTTATTGGCTTATATACCGTCTAAAAGGTTTTATGAAATGTTGCCTTTTTCTGCTGAACATACGGCATGTTTGAAGCGCAGTTTATGCGAAAAAGAGGAGACCCTTCACTTTTTAATATACCGCATATATGTTCTGAACTTCCAGGGTCTAACTTAGGCCGCCTGTTTTTTTTGTGGCAAGTTGACCCGAGAGCTAAGCGCCGGTAGAAATCCCGACTACTACTATTAATATCTCCGCGACTCAACCTCTGCTTGAAGAATACTGATGTAGTAGACATAGCGTTTTGTGTAGTGAGTGGTGTTTTCTCTATGTTTTTGTTATTATTAAACGGCGAGCATTTCTACAAGTAAATGTACGAATGATGTTTACTTCTTTATCTGCAAGCAAGGGTCAAGAAAGAACAGTCTGGGCAGTGTCTTCCCGTGTTGCTCGGTTTTGTTTTGGTTATTGTGATATGCATGGCAGGCTAGATGTAAATTTATTCAGCGTTAATTCGCATGGGGCGCGCCTCCGTCTGTGGCCGGCATACTATACATACACAGCGGCTGTGTCATGTGATAGGATGTATCCAATGGCAGAAAAGAGTGGGGGTTCAAATTTACCGGCACGGAGCGGTTATTTTCCAGGCGTTCATCTGAAGAGAAGTATTGAAGAACGTTTGGACCTGTTGTAATCCGCAAGTTGTGGCCGTGACATTGCTTTTACAGCCTAGGACCCCCGGTGACGGAATTTGATGCAAAGAGAGGAGGTGGCTATCATTCTGTACAAGTTGATGCTGTTGGAAATCGACACAGAATGGGAAATTACGACCCTTGTACCATCCGGATTAATAGAAGCCGAGACTGCAAGCTGAACATGTTTCGCGTCCAAATAATCCAAGAGTCCAAGACCATCCAACAACACGAGTCATATCGGCCACTACTCTAGATCTTACCGGATTCTTTTTCCTGTGGTGGCCAGATTGAACTGTGTGCTCTTTTTAACTTACGCCGAGACGCTTCGTCCGATACTGGAAATGTTACTGTGGACTTGGATGCTGCACGGAATTGCACAACCGTTGTGATTGCTTCAACTGCCGACTACATCAGAATAATAGGCCACAAATACCTAGTAGGCTGTATTTTTTTTTACTTTTCCATGTAATATTTTCTCGTGATTCAATAAAATTTCAAAGTGTCATCCATTGTATTTTCTTGCTTTGAAATGTGCTTATGATTATTCTGCTAAAATGGCACTTATTCACACCTTATAATCAACTTAATGCATACGTATATGAGACGTACAGAGGGAACTTTAAACATGTCTTAAGGGTGTTTTAGTGCGTATATATGACAACTTTTAGCTGCTAAAACGAAAAATATAGACTCTTAATGCACACGTATATGAGACGTAAATAGGCTTTAGATCAAATAAACGTGAAGTTTAAACATGTCTTAAGGGCGTTTTAATAAGTATTTATGGCAACTTTAAGCTGCTGAAAAGGCACCTAAACACACGTTATAATCCACTTAATGCACACGTATATGAGACGTAAATAGGCTTTAGATCAAATAAACGTGAAGTTTAAACATGTCTTAAGGGCGTTTTAATAAGTATTTATGGCAACTTTAAGCTGCTGAAAAGGCACCTAAACACACGTTATAATCCACTTAATGCACACGTATATGAGACGTAAATAGGCTTTAGATCAAATAAACGTGAAGTTTAAACATGTCTTAAGGGCGTTTTAATAAGTATTTATGGCGAGTTTAAGCTGCTGAAAAGGCACCTAAACACACGTTATAATCCACTTAATGCACACGTATATGAGACGTAAATAGGCTTTAGATCAAATAAACGTGAAGTTTAAACATGTCTTAAGGGCGTTTTAATAAGTATTTATGGCAACTTTAAGCTGCTGAAAAGGCACCTAAACACACGTTATAATCCACTTAATGCACACGTATATAAGACGTATAGAGGCTTTAGATCAAATAAACGTGAACTTTAAACAAGTTTTAAGGGGGGTTTAATAATCATTTACGACATCTTTAAGCTGCTGAAAGACAACTGGAAAACCGGAAAATAAGGACTAACACGGACCTACGGAAAGACCAATTAAAGGCAATATTTACGCACTCGTATAAGTGGTGTATAGGTCCGTAAAGAAAGAAAATACGTCAACATTACGCATGGTTTCAGCACGCTTAAATACCGTTTTTCGTGCCGTGCCTGAGACAGGCAACTGAGTAAGAGTCAAAGCAGAGACTGCTGTTGCACCGACCAAATCTCAGATTAAGATCCATTCGCGACTTCTCCAGGTACATGACAGCAAATATTTGGGGAAGGTAGTTAGACTGGATAATGCCCTACCTGTGTTAGGTTGAAACCAAGCCTCAGGGAAAAGAAGGGAGTAACAAGAAAGTCACCAGTCATGCGCAGCACTGGCGTCTCTTTTTGTCGATGTTTTGTTTATCTTAGCATACGTGTCTTTTATAACTGCACTCAATGAGTGTTCATGTAGCCTATAATGGGTCTCGATGCAAGTTTACCTGTGAAATTTACCTGCAGCCTCGTAGATTCATCTCTGCACCACTCAGGTCAGTAACACTGGCTTCATCTCATTCACAGAGATGAGATCAAAGGATTTTTTCACTTTTACATTATCATTTTTTATACCAGGAGTGTGCACTCCGGTCGAAGCTTGACATGCGTTTTAGGCAGTCATGGACTTACACTTAAAAAACAATAACAATACAGTAATGACACATTTCTATAACAGCATAAACTATGAAATTGTATTACTAAGGAAGTTCACTATAGGTCAATTGGCACAGAAATGTTTGTATTTATAGTGTACAAAAGGAAACATTGTTTCAAGGTTACAAAAACACAGTTTTTTTACCAAGCTTAAAACCAGTGTTTTTGTATATGTGTCGTCAAGTATGGACAGAAAAGCAACAGTTGACTGTTGTCTCTACTACTAGGTTCTCTTGTACATGCACATACTATATCCAAGGCTCGAAATACTTGTTCTGCATACCTGCACTGGTGCAGCTAACATTGAAAATAGCCTGCACCAGACAATTTTTACCTGTACCACTCTGAATTTTGGAAGTATAGTTCATACTAAAATTGTTCAGGAACCATTGCTATTTTTTCTTTTCTACAGAATATTACTTAACATAGGTGGTAGTGGTAACATTCAATGCAGCTAATAACAATCCCAGTACACCTACATCATATGACGTTTATGTATAAAACCTAGTATTTGGGACCAGTGCAGGGTAGGTGCAGGTAGACATCAAAAATACCTGCACAGCTCCAATTTTACCTGCACTAACCTGCATATTAAGCAGGTAGTATTTTGAGCCCTGATATCTCTCATTGTAAGCAAGATGCCTGCGATACTGAATTTCAACAATGTTTTATTGGTACATCTATTTACAACAGAATCAAAAGAACCATAGTCAAATTTACACTCATCGATGGTGTCAATGGCGTGTAACATTGTTCAAGTACAATTTTAGGTTGACCGCAGATTGAGTTTTTGTGGTTATGGGTAGTGACAGGGCTGTGTTCTTGAGTTGTGCCAGCTTTAAACTTACATATCAACTTCTGCTGCTGATGTGAAATAGCCATCTTGGGTTTTCAGGGTTTGTACTAGTAAGTATTTGTCTCTCTTCCAATCAATAGCAATGTTTGCAATCTCTTTCTCAATGAGTCCTTGCTTCTTAAGCTCCTCTTCATTTCTCTTCCAAGCTATCAGAATCTCTGGTATCCTGCCTCCTGTCCTGACTTCTCTACTGTACTGTCTGAACGATCCAGGTTCTCTTCTCTTTTTCAGTACCCTTGTAACTTTAGATTGGTAATTGTGGTTAACACTTGTACAATGGCACTACAGACTTCTTCTTTCTTTGTCTGTTGGAACATCTCCTTAGAGATAAACCCGAAGGCTGCATCATTTACCTGCAGCAACAGTGCTCGAAATACCCACTTGCATACTTGAAAATGCATTTTGGTTGGCGCAACGTAAGTCGTAATTTTAAATCCAGGTAGTGCGCAACACGTGTATATACAGACCCTGACCTCTCATTGCAAATATTGTTGTCGATGATATGATGTTATATACTCCATTTTAGATGATATGTAAGTTATCCTACACCATGTACATACAAATGTTCTTTTTTTTTAATTTGTATTGTTTATGTGTTTGTCAGCAGGGCTAGCCCTTTGTAATAGCCATAGGCTAGTTGGGCAGCCCTGGCTGTGTGTTCGGTGCAGCCAAACCAATAAATAAATAAATAAATAGTGCGCAACCTGAAATTTTTCAGTTGGAACACAACTTTCCCCCACCTACATGCATAATTATTTCTTTCTTGTTAGGATAAAACATAAGTTACATGTAACTACAGAGGTGCCTAATAGGGGTGGGTGAACGGTACAGGAAATTCAGGTTCATGCAGGTCTCAGGTCCAGAGGTCCGGACCTGAACCTGGACCTGATTCAGTATGTGAAAACTTGTGATACTCAAAACAATGGTCCGTTTCGATACAAAGAAATCTGCTTTGCAGAGTATTTGAGTACCACTGGCGTTTTAAAATCCTACAAGGTTAACTGCCTCTGTGAGATTGAGTGTAAAAATTGGTAGAAATGACTACAGACTATACTATAATATACTAGTAGCCCGTTTCGTCCAATTTTGAGTTTGGATCAGTCCATTTTTGCCATGGGGGTGATTTGGAATAGTCCATATTTGCATGGGAAATACATTTGGAGGTTCAGATATCCACAATGATCTCTCCTGAAGTCAAATATTCTGCCAAGGATGCCAAAGTACAATTAATAAGGCATTAAGCGTGTTTGGTAGTATACCGTTATACTAGTTTAGTACATTGTCAACTTAAAAACTTCAGGGGACATGTACAGGGGGGTTAGCAATCAAAGATTTACAAAAATTTTGCATTTTCATATTCAGATGGACCGTCTCCATATTTCTAGGGGCGTATTTCATCAAAAACTGCATTTTTGCAAAATAGTGTCCCCCTATTAAGAGTAGAGCGAGGTCGTCTGCACAGTCGATATCTTCTAGGATTATGTGATCGTTCCTGTATGTCTTTTATTTTTTCGTATGTGACAGGGAAACTTAAATGGATACAATGTTACTGGCAATATATCCTTGTTTGAACCCGGTTTGTAGTTTCAAAGGGTCCGTCAATGTATTTCTTGATCGATCTTGCATTCAAAATGATCATACACGAATTTAATGTTTATGTAGGGATACCAAATGTTTGAGGATCTTCCAGAGTGAGCAAGGATTGGTACAGACTATCAAAATCTTTCTCGAAATCAACGAAAATCATGTAAAATGAGCTGCTACAATGCTGTGTTTAGTCTGGTTTCTGTATTAACAGAATATAATCAGTACACGAGTAGCATTTTCTAAAACCAGCTAGTTCTGATTTGAAGATGCACCCACAGCTTCTGAAATGCGACGGATGGTAATGCAACTGAACATAATGTGAAAAAAAAAATGAAACATTTTATGGTACAATCTCTGGGTTGCCTCTTGGTACAATCAAATGGAACAGCTCTCTCTTGAAACACGAAGTCTGATGAAGATCAAGACATTTAAATGCCAATTGACTTGTAGTTAACTTATTTCATAGTTTATATTACAGAAATGTGTCGTTACTGTATTGTTTTTGTTTTTAAAATGTTTGTCTAAGACTGCCTGAAAAGCAGGTCTAGCTTCGACCTGTTACACTCCTGGTCAAACAAATAAAGTGGTGATGAAATGTATATATATATTTCCATAAACGAACATGTGAAGCAATTAGAGAGTCATAGTCTGATACTGATCTAACAGAGGCTTGCCTTGAACTAATAGATGATGGGTAAAGTCTAATATATCATCCACAATCTTTGATAGTCGTACGTCTTGGATACAATTGACACCATTTAACCGTCTATGATAAGAAAGAGAAAGTCACATAACAACAGTCTGTAACGGTTTCCTTTGTTACCAGATCGATACGACATCAGTTGACAGTTTACTAGGGACCGTCAAAAATGTTCAAAGGTATGTTTCTGAAGAACCAAGCACCAGTAAACACTTCTAAAACGTTCGGTAAACAAAATAATGAACATAATAACGTATTTCGCGTGACAAAACACTACGATTCAGGTAATAACCTTGTTCTGGGCACAAATCCTGCTATGACTATCTCTTTACTGTAATGGTTTCTAGCCCTTGATGTTCTGTACATAAACCTACTGGAGGAATGGTTCCAATTCATTTACTTATGATTTTGTCATTGTTACCAATACTTTGCAGTTCAAGGTAGGTTTGGTATACTGCTGTTAACCTTATAAACCTTAGATTTTGACAAAACAAGATAAAAAAACAAAATAAAGGTCCGATAAAAACGACTAAAAAAACGTTTAAAAAACAGCGGGAGCCTAACCTCTGCTTGGAGAGTAAGGTATACGCGGAATTTCTGAACTGGAATAATGCGCGGCTTTGCCTTTGATCCTGGAAAAGTAATTGAGATGGTTCCCTTTCCTGACGAGCGTCGTATTTAATGTAACGTCACTTTCGCAGAAGGGTCTAGAGGAATTTTTCATCACAGAAACTAAAGAAGTAGAAAGTAAAGCTTCAGATGAGAGTTTAACCTATCCATAACATCACGTTCAAGTGGCGCCAGTAAAAGTCGGATTTTCGCCTAGTGTGTGCGCATGCGAGAGATTGCCTGAAGGATGAGATTCCAAAGTTATGACTGATATTCAGAGTATGACAATATGAATATTTAGTTTGCGGCTTTGTCAAACTAACAATTCACTAGCTGATTCCTCCTTCCATTGGTTTGTTTTGATCATTTTCATACAAAGAAAATGACAAAAAGTGTAACATTGGTTTAAATTCAGTACTAGACAGAGGTATTTCAGATCATTCAAGGGTCATTTCGCATGACAGACTCCTACTGTCGCTAGCGCCGAGCTCAGGACAGAGATGTCATGGCCATAGAAAATTGTTGAACTGATTGAAATCAATAATTGTACGCAATTAACTATAAACGCACCATCCTCTCGGTGACATTAAGAACAAAGGGAGCACAAGAACAATAGGTCCGTTTATGTACGGCGTCACCAGTGAAAATTACGTGACTACTATCAATCATAAGGGGCATGAACGAGAGTATGAGCATACAATGAAAAATCTGAACTTCTAGGGTAACTCCAAATGTACAAAAGTATCCTAGTATTTCAATGACGTTTCCTGCTCCTTATCGGCCCTAAATACACAAATAACACAACGGGAAAGTCTTAGTTTTGTTGTGGTCTTAAATGTTCATTGAACTCAGATGATCTAACTAACTAACTGCTGGTATACTGGTATATTGAGCTCGCCCTCAGTGTACACTCCTAGTTAAACAAACAAGTGAAATGAAAACTCGATGGAAAACGTTCGAAGATATTTAATGTTGTAACTAACAATAACGATTTCAATGTATATTTCCGCATTCAAACAAGTGAAACAATTAGAAAGTCATAGTCTGATACTGGTCTAATAGAGGTTTGCCTTAAACTCACAGATGATGGGAAAAGTCGTCAACCATCATTTTTGGCAGTCGTCAGTCTTTGATACAGTTGACACCATCCAACCATCCATAATAAGAAGGAGAAAGTCACATAACAACAGTATGTAATGGTTTTCTTTGTTACCAGGTCGAGACGACATCAGTTGATAACAGTCTACACCATAGATGATCGAGGTCTGTATCCAGAATCAAGAACCTGCCATGCACAGTGGACCACTTAATAACGATGGAGCGCCAATAATTTTTAGAGGTATGTTTCCGAAGAACCAAGCACCAATAACAAATTATTCTCTTCAAATAACCCGTACAACAGGAAGAATAATGACATGTTAATCATAAATGGAGATCTGTATCAAACCAAACCAAAGCAATAACCACTTCTGAAAAAATTTGGTTAACCAAATGATGAACATAATAAAGTCTTTCACGTGACAAAACAATACGATGCAGGTAATAATACTTGTTCTGAGCACAAAGATCACTATTACTTTTCTGTAAAACTTTCTGGCCCATGATATCCTGCACATACCCTTACAGGAGGAATGGTTCAAATAAAGGTCCTAACTAAAACTGAAAACCAGTAAAATCCAATGGATATTATCGGGTACTAATATAACGGTTATGTCTGCTCCTAACCTGACAACCACGATTGGACAAAAGCTGTCGAGAATGATAACTCCGTGCAAATCTATGTTATGCAGAGCATATGGATGCATTGTGCAGTAAGATGACTCGGCGTCTTGGCATGTTAATAAGCTTAAGAAGACCTACCTCTATACTGGAGTTCTCAAAATGCTGTACAATGATTCTACTCTTATTGTTTTCTCTTGACATTGGTTTTTGTTGACCAATTTCATACAAACAGAATCATCATAAATTTTATATCGGTTTAAATCAATACTAGGCAGATGCATTCGAGATATCATTCAAGGGTCATTTCGCTTTAAAAAATCCGAAGGTTTCAAGCTTTTATTTGTTACCAGGTCGAGAAAACAACAGATGACAAATGTCTACACTAAGGATGAAGTAGCAGCAAACAGTTTGCCATCACTTCTGGGTCTGGAGAAGAATGTGGTCCTGAGGATTCAACATCAAGGAACAGCCATGACATGTGCAGTGGACGACTTCATGGGACACCGTCAATAATGTTTAGAGGTATGTTTCTGAGGAACCAAGCACCAATAAATACAAAAAGTAAAAACATTCGGTAAACAAATGAACAATATGGTCTTAGACGTGACAGAACAATACGATTCAGCTAATAAAATTTCTTCTGAGAACAAAGACTGCTACGACTATTACTTTACTGTAAAGATTCTGGCCCTTGATGTTCCGTACATAAACGTACAGCAGAAACGATCCCAACAAATGTCTTAACTCATTCCTGTATTATTCATTTTAGCATTATTACTTTGCAGTTCAAGGTAGGTTTGGTATACTATTGTAAACCTTATAAACCTTAGGTTTTGACAAAACAAGATAAAATACAAAATAGAAAGTCCGATAAAAACGACTAAAAAAACGTTAAAAAAACAGCCGGAGCCTAACCTCTGCTTGGAGAGTAAGGTATACGCGGAATTTCTGAACTGGAATAATGCGCGGCTTTGCCTTTGATCCTGGGATAGTAATTGAGATTGTTCCCTTTCCTGACGAGCGTCGTATTTGATGTGACGTCACTTCGCAGAAGGGTCTAGAGGAATTTTTCATCACAGAAACCAAAGAAGTAGAAAGTAAAGCTTCAGAAGAGAGTTTAACCTATCCATAACAACACGTTTAAGTGGCACCAGTAAAAGTCGGGTTTACGCCTAGTGTGTGCGCATGCGAGAGATTGCCTGAAGGATGAGATTCCAAAGTTATGACTGATATTCAGAGTATGACAATATGAATATTTAGTTTGCGGCTTTGTCAAACTAACAATTCACTAGCTGATTCCTCCTTCCATTGGTTTGTTTTGATCATTTTCATACAAAGAAAATGATAAAAAGTGTAACATTGGTTTAAATTCAGTACTAGACAGAGGTATTTCAGATCATTCAAGGGTCATTTCGCATGACAGACTCCTAATGTCGCAAGCGCCGAGCTCAGAACAGAGATGTCATGGCCATAGAAAATTGTTGAACTGATTGAAATCAATAATTGGACGCAATTAACTATAAACACAACATCCTCTCAATGACATTAAGAACAAGGGGAGCACCTGAACAATAGGTCCGTTTATGTACGGCGTCACCAGTGAAAATTACGTGACTACTATCAATCATAAGGGGCATGAACGAGAGTATGAGCATACAATGAAAAATCTGAACTTCTAGGGTAACCTCCAAATGTACAAAAGTATCCTGGTATTTCAATGACGTTTCCTGCTCCTTATCGGCCCTAAATACACAAATAACACAACGGGAAAGTCATAGTTTTGTTGTGGTCTAAAAATGTTCATTGAACTCAAATGAACTAACGAAATAACTGCTGGTATACTGGTATATTGAGCTCGCCCTCAGTGTACACTCCTAGTTAAACAAATAAGTGAGAGTGAAATGAAAACTCGATGGAAAACGTTCGAAGATAGTTAATGTTGATGACTAACAATAACGATTTCAATGTATATTTCCGTATTCGAACAAGTGAAGCAATTAGAAAGTCATAGTCTGATACTGATCTAATAGAGGTTTGCCTTAAACTCACAGATGATGGGAAAAGTCGTCAACCATCATTTTTGGCAGTCGTCAGTCTTTGATACAGTTGACACCATTCAACCATCCATAATAAGAAGGAGAAAGTCACATAACAACAGTCTATAACGGTTTCCTTTGTTACCAGGTCGAGACGACATCAGTTGATAACAGTCTACACCATAGATGATCGAGGTCTGTATCCAGAATCAAGAACCTGCCATGCACAGTGGACCACTTAATAACGATGGAGCGCCAATAATTTTAGAGGTATGTTTCCGAAGAACCAAGCACCAATAACAAATTATTCTCTTCAAATAACCCGTACAACAGGAAGAATAATGACATGTTAATCATAAATGGAGATCTGTATCAAACCAAACCAAACCAATAACCACTTCTGAAAAAATTTGGTTAACAAAATGATGAACATAATAAAGTCTTTCACGTGACAAAACAATATATAATACGATCCAGGTAATAGAGTCAATTCCAAGTCACCGAGATGGTTTTGAAATAATATTTGTAATAAGTTTGAACTATTTTGAGTAAAAGAACATTTCAGTCACTAAAGTTCAAAATTGTTCAAACATTTCAAAATGAAAGTTTAAACATGTTTGAACCTTTTTATATTTGTTGGAACATTTGGGAAAGTAATGATATCATTATCTCTTTATTTAGAACAATTTTCAAACATCTATGTGTTTTTGTTATTGTTCCAACATGTTCCAACATTTTGTGTCATTTTTTTCCCTCCATAAAAACTTTTATTGACCCCATAAACAAAGCTGCTAAGCTTGGTCCTTTGTTTGGCTCTTGTATTTTTAGACTTTCTTTAGTATACACTGGTGAGTCTTTTGTGAGAAGGTGGCAGACAGACATAATTTCCTGCACTTGGCAGGGATGTGTGAATTGCCCTCTTCCCAGCCCACTGACCCAGTTTCATCATATTGTTTCCATGTTCGAACATGTGATCACAAATGATGCATCTATGTTGGAACAGTTTAGAAACTAAGAGAAATAATGTATTTCATGTTAGAAATGTTTCTAACATGTTTGAATACTATAGAAACATTTAGAACGTCATATTGATGTTGTAAATAGTTCTAAACAGTTACTTATCACAGTTAGATTGTTACAAAAATTTCCAAATTGTTAGAACAAAAGGCAAGAAACACCCTCTCGGTAATATGGAATCGACTCTAATACTTGTTCTGAGCACAATGATCACTTTTACTTTTATGTAAACGTTTCTGGCCCATGATGTCCTGCACATACCCTTACAGGAGGAATGGTTCAAACAAAGGTCCTAACTAAACTGAAAACCAGTAAAATCCAATGGATTTTATCGGGTACTAATATAACGGTTATGTCTCCTCCTCACCTGACAATCACGATTGGACAAAAGCTGTCGAAAATGATAACACCGTGCAAATCTATGTTATGCAGAGCATATTGATACATTGTGCAGTAAGATGACTCGGCGTCTTGGCATGTTAATAAGCTTAAGAAGACCTACATCTATACTGGAGTTTCCAAAATGCTGTACAATGATTCTACTCTTATTGTTTTCTCTTGACATTGGTTTTTGTTGACCAATTTCATACAAACAGAATCATCATAAATTTTATATCGGTTTAAATCAATACTAGACAGATGTATTCGAGATATCATTCAAGGGTCATTTCGCTTTAAAAAATCCTAAGGTTTCAAGCTTTTATTTGTTACCAGGTCGAGAAAAAAAACAGATGACAAATGTCTACACTAAGGATGAAGTAGCAGCAAACAGTTTGCCATCACTTCTGGGTCTAGAGAAGAATGTGGTCCTGAGGATTCAACATCAAGGAACAGCCATGACATGTGCAGTGGACGACTCCATGGGACACTATTAATAATGTTTAGAGGTATGTTTCTGAGGAACCAAGCACCAACAAATACAAAAAGTGAAAACATTCGGTAAACAAATGAACAATATGGTCTTAGACGTGACAGAACAATACGATTCAGCTAATAAAATTTCTTCTGAGCAAAAAGACTGCTACGACTATTACTTTACTGTAAAGGTTCTAGCCCTTGATGTTCCGTACATAAACGTACAACAGGAACGATCCCCAAAAATGTCTTAACTCATTCATATATTATTCATTTTAGCATTGTTACCAATTCTTTGCAGTTCAGGGTAGGTTAGGTATACTACTGTAAACCTTATAAACTTTAGGATTTGACAAAACAAGATAAAAAACAAAATAGAAGGTCCGATAAAAACGACTAAAAACGTTTAAAAACAGCGGGAGCCTAACCTCTGCTTGGAGAGTAAGGTATACGCGGAATTTCTGAACTGGAATAATGCGCGGCTTTGCCTTTGATCCTGGAATAGTAATTGAGATTGTTCCCTTTCCTGCAAACGTCGTATTTAATGTAACGTCACTTTCGCAGAAGGGTCTAGAGGAATTTTCATCACAGAAACTAAAAAAGGAGAAAGTAAAGCTTCAGATGTGACTTTAACCTCCCTATAACAGCACGTTTAAGTGGCACCAGTAAAAGTCGGGTTTTCGTCTAGTGTGTGCGCATGCGAGAGATTGCCTGAAGGATGAGATTCCAAAGTTTTGACTGATATTCAGTGTATGACGATATGAATATTTAGTTTTCGGCTTTGTCAAACTAACAATTCACTAGCTGATTCCTCCGTACGTTGGTTTGTTTTGACCATTTCCATACAAAGAAAATGATAAAAAGTGTAACTACATTGGTTTAAATTCAGGACCCAGACAGAGGAATTCCAGATCATTTAAGGGTCATTTCGCTTGACAGTCTCCTAATGTCAGTAGTGCCGAGCTGAACAGAGATGACCTGGCGATACAAAATTGTTGAACTGATTGCAATTGATAATTGAACTATAAACGCGCCATCCTCTTAGTGACATTAAGAACAAAGGGAGCATCTGAACAATAGATCAGTTTATGTACGGCGTCACCAGTGAAAAGTACGTGACTTTTATTAATCATAAGGGGCATGGACGTAAATACGTGCATACAATGAAAAGTCTAAGAAGACTATCTTGCAGGGAAACCTCCAAGTGTAAAAAGTGTTCAGGTGTTGGTGATGTTTGTTACTTACGATGCAACGACGTTTGCCTCTCCCTACCAGCACCACGTACATCAGAACGGGAATGTCATAGTTTCGTAGTGATCTAACAAGTGTGTATTGAACACATTCAGATGAACTAACAAACTACCAGTATACTGGACCATACATCTACTAGAAACTAACTCAGAATATAGCACTAAATGGAACAGACTGTTGGTAGACTGATATACATCACAATAAATCACTAAGTGTCATACTATATTCCTATATCATCTGGTTAAGAGTAGAGCGAGGTCATCTGCACAGTTGATATCTTCTAGGATTATGTGATCGTTCCTGTATGTCTTTTATTTTCTCGTATGTGACAGGGAAACTTTAATGGATACAATGTTACTGGAAATATATCCTTGTTTGAACACGGTTTGTAGTTTTAAAGGGTCCGTCAATGTATTTATTGATCGACCTTGCATTCAAAATGATCCTACACGAATCTAATGTTTTTTACAATTTAGGTAGGGATACCAAATGTTTGAGGATCTTCCAGAGTGAGCGAACAGACTATCAACATCTTTCTCGAAATCAACGAAAATCATGTAAAATGAGCTGCTACAATGCTGTGTTTAGTCTAGTTTCTGTATTAACACAAATATATAATCAGTACACGAGTAGTCTTTTCTAAAACCAGATAGTTCTGATTTGAAGATGCACCCACAGCTTCTGAAATGCGACGGATGGTTATGGAACTGAACATAATATGCAAAAAATAAAACATTTCATGGTTGCCTCTTGGTACAATCAAATGGAACAAGCTCTCTCTTGAAACACGAAGTCTGATGTAGCTCACGACATTTAAATGCCAATGGACTAATAGTTAACTCGCTTAGTAATACTATTTCATAGCTTATGTTTTTATAGAAATACAAATAAAGCGAAAATGAAATGATAATTTGAAGGAAACTTTCGAAGATAGTTAATGTTGATGACTTACAATAACAATTTCACAGATATTTCCCTGAATGAAATAGGGAAGCTATAAAATAGTCATAGTTTCATACTGGTCTAACAGAGGTTTGCCTTGAACTCAGAAATGTTGGGCAAAGTCTTCAATCACCATCTTTGGCAATGGTAAGTCTTGCATACAGTTAATGCCATTCAACAATCTATGATAAGATGGAGAAAGTCACATGGCAACAGTCTCTGTAATGGTTTTCTTTGTTACCAGGTCGAGACGACATCAGAGGACAACAGTTTACACCATAGATGATCGAGGTCTGTTTCCAGAATCAAGAGCCTGCCAAGACATGCACAGTGGGCCACTCTACTGGAGACCGTCAATAATGTTTGGAGGTATGTTTTTGAAGACCCAAGCATCAATAACAAATTATTCTCTACAAATCACCCGGACTCCAGGAAGAATAGTGACATATCAGTCACTTATGAAGATCTGTATCAACTTAACCAAACAAACCAAATTAAACCAATAACCACTTCTAAAACGTTCTAAAATAAAATAATTAACATTTCTAAGTCTTTCACTCTCACGGGGATGCCCTAATATCGGCTCCCGGTCCATCCGCCTTTCCGTGGTGTGAGAGCCCGAATGTACCAATCTCCTAGTTCTGGGATAGGTGCCACATTCTTACTCTGTAACCTCGAATGAGGGGTGGAGTTTGGGTAGTCGCTAAAGGATGGACAGGTTGGAGTAAGGTCAACTACCCTACTTGTAAAAGAGCCACCAGTTAGAGAAGCACCGATGATAAAAACCCGAGATAAATTCGTCATGGGAAAGGAAGGGCCTCCAGACAGGAGACCTATGACGCAGGACAGTGAAAGCCGAAAGGAAGCTGTCAGGCCGACTCCCCTTCTGACACCCAAGACAACCATATAGATAGGTACCTGGAATGTTAGAACAATGTCTGAAACAGGGAGGACAGCACAGGCGGCAAAAGAAATGGGGAACTACAAAATCTCTGTACTAGGGTTGAGTGAAACAAGATGGCTACAGGCGGGACAGGTTAGGCTAGCTACAGGAGAGATATCACTGTACTCTGGACACACAGAAAATGGAGCTCCCCACACAGAGGGAGTCGCCTTGATGCTGTCACAGGAAGCACAGAGGGCACTCATTGGCTGGGAACCTGTCAGCTCAAGCATCATTACTGCCAAGTTTGCCACCAAGAAAAGCAACATCAACATGAATGTCATACAGTGCTATGCGCCTACTAATGATGCGGAGGAGGAAAAGAAGGATGACTTCTACCAGCGTCTTCAAGCTGTGTTGGACAAGAGCAGAAACAAGGACATCACTTTACTTATTGGGGACCTCAATGCCAAGGTAGGAGCAGATAACATAAGTCATGAGGAGGTAATGGGAAAGGAAGGACTAGGAAAGATGGATGACAATGGGGAAAGGTTTACAGACCTGTGTTCGCTCAACCAACTGGTCATAGGAGGTAGCATCTTCATGCACAAGAGAATCCACAATGTCACATGGAGATCACCTGACCATGTCACAGAGAACCAAATCGACGACATGTGCATTAACCGGAAGTTCCGACGACTGTGGAGTGATGTAAGGGTGATGAGGGGAGCGGATGTGTCATCAGACCACCACATGCTGGTGATGTCAGCACGACTGAGGCTGAAGAAGTATTCCACAAGCACCAACCCCCGCAAAAGATTCAACGTACGTCTGCTCAGGGATAAGGACATCCAGACATCATTCAAGATAAACCTATTTAACAGATTTCAACCGCTGCAGGAACTCTTCAAAGAGGAGGATACAGACATTGAGAACCAGTGGCAACAGGTCAAGAAGGGGTGGCTGGACACATGTGAGGAGGTCTTGGGTAAGAAGAAACCTCAACACAAGGATTGGATCTCTTACAACACTCTGCAGAAGTTGGAAGTGAGGAAACAAAAGAAGGCTGCACTGAATACAAGGCGTACAAGATCAGAGAAGGCAAAAGCACAGGAAACATACACAGCTGCTAACAATGGAGTTAAAAAGAGTATCAAAAAGGACGAAAGGGGCCACTTTGAGGAACTAGCTAACCAGGCAGAAGAAGCAGCAGGGAAGGGAAACCTGAGAGACCTCTACATGACAACAAGGAAACTGGCAGGTAAATTCCAACAAGCAGACAAGCCTGTGAAGGAAAAAGAGTGTAACCCACTCACAACAACAGAAGAACAACTGAGAAGATGGGCAGAGCACTTTAATGAGTTGTTAAACAGACCAGCCCCAGAAGCACCGCCAGACATCCCACCGGCAGACTCAGAGCTACCCATCAACACAAGACAAAAACCAGTGGTCAGTCAGATCCTCAAGAGAAAGTGGTCCTGGATAGGCCACACCCTCTGGAAGCCACCATCCAGCATCACACGCCAGGCTCTGACTTGGAACCCACAGGGCAAAAGGAAGAGGGGAAGACCCAAGAACAGTTGGAGAAGGGATACGGAGGAGGAGACGAAGAGTATTTAAAACAGCTGGCAGGATCTGAGGAAGAAGGCCCAGAGGCGGGTACAGTGGAGGGCTATCATCGGTGGCCTATGCTCCGACCGGGGCGAAGGGCCCAAGTAAGTAAGTAATTAAGTCTTTCACGTGATAAAACAATACGGTCCCAGTAATGAAACTTGTTCTGAGCACAAAGACTATTATGATTATTACTTTTCTGTAATGGTTTTCAGTCCTTGAAGTTCTGCACATAACATTACAAGAGGAACGGTTCCAACAAAGTTCTTAACTCATTCATTCATTTATTGTTTATTTTATCATTGTTTCCAACGCTTTGCTGCTCAGGGTATGTTAGATATACGTGGGATTTTTAACTGGAATAATGCGCGGCTTTGCCTTTGATCCTGAGATCATAATTGAGATTGTCCCTTTTCTGACGAGAGTCGTGTTTTCTGTAACGTCACTACTGCATTAGAGTTTCGAGGATTTTTTTCGTCACAGAGACCAAAGAAGTAGAAAGTAAAGCTTCAGATGAAAGTTTAACGTTTAATTAAGTGGTATCAATAAGAATCGTGTTGTCGCCTAGTGTGTTAGCATGCGAAAGATTGCCTAAAGGATGAAATTCCAAAGTATCATGATATGAATATTTAGTTGGTGGCTTTGTCAAAACTAACGATTCACTGTCTGAATCCTCCTGACTGGTTTGTTTTCACCATTTTCATACAAACAAAATCATAAAAAGTGTGATATTGGTTTAAATTCAGTACTAGACAGAGGTATTCCAGGTCATTCAAGGGTCATTTCGCTTGACAGACTCCTAATGTTGCTAGCGCCAAGCTCAACAAAGATGACCTGGCGATAGAAAACCGTTGAACTGATTGCAATCTATAATTGTACATAATTGACTATAAACGCACCATCCTCTCCGTGACATTTAGAACAAAAGGAGCATTTGGGCAATAGATCAGTTTATGTACGGCGTCACCAGTAAATTTCAAGGACAGTTGCCTCTCCCTATGTGCCCGAAATACACAAATAACACAACGCGTTAACGGGAAAGTCATGGTTTCGTATTGGTCTAACAAATGCCAATTGAACTCACTACATCGGTTTGTGTTTACCACTTTCATACACACAGAATAGTCATTGATATTTGTTTAAATTCAGTACTAGAAAAAGGTATTCCAGAACTTTTCAAGGTCATTTAAATTACAAATTCCTGATCTTAGCACCGAAGTCGTAAATAGCTTAACAGAGATGACCCGGCTATAGAAAAATGATGAACTGTAATTCTATCAGTAATTGGACGTAATTGAGTATGAATCGCGCCATCCTGTCTGTGATCTTAAGAAGAACAAAGGAAAGAAAGGTACAAAGAATGTTTACGACGCTAGTAGTGAAATGTACATGTATAAGGGGCTACGGGTCTACCAAATGCATATTCTGAGTTCACAGATGATCAATAGAGTTTTTCACCACAGTTTCTCGACAATGGTCTTCAGTTTTGTCAAAGACAAACAAACAATCAAACAGACAAACAAAGACAATTCTAGAACGTTCTGCACAGTGTGTCTGGCGGTATCATTTAATCAGTTCCTCCGGCTAGCGTCAAATCTTAACTGCTATCACCCTTGATTGTGCACAGGTCAATGCTTTGGAATGCTTCTGACTTACCGGTAACTGCATTGGTGGATGCACCGACGGCGCAAAGAAAGTTTTTTGCCGGAGCCAATCAGAGAAAGATACGTCTTCAGGAGTGCGATTTCTCCGCCCACTTTGATCGTAATTCTTCTGATTTGCTATAAACAGGGGACGCTACCGGCCGTGTGCAGGCAGTTCTGGTGGGGAGAGGAGAAGGCACACCTCTAAGAACATCGAGTCCATCCGATCATCGATCGGGCACACCGACAAGTCAAGTCAACCTTCTTCTTCTAAGTTAAGGTGAGAACATTTTACTTCTCTTAATTTTTATACCTAGACATTCTTTATTACCGAATTGTAATCAAATAATAGGGCCAGTTAGGGGCGTGTTGTTCTTCTGTGATAATGTATTCACGGATTGTAAAAGAGCAGCTACCGGTGCGATCACGGAACAAAGTACCGGTACCCTGACGACAAATATGATGTATATTTTGTCCATATCAATATTATGCTATGTATAATCACTAGTGATTGTCAATGTTTCAGCTAAAGAAAAGGTCGTTCTTTTATTGAGCTTTTGTCTGTCTCGCCGGGGCTACGACAATGTCAATTGTATTGGAGCTGGCGTCAACCGCAACGCACATATTCACTTTGATTTCGGCTACTTAAAGACTAGACCACGTCAGTCGAAAAAATAGCCCCATACCGCACATATTACCACCATTCGTACTACGCGTATGTCGCATGCGCGCAAAACGCTCCAGTGATTTCTCGCCCCTCGCATAGAGCGGGTTGACTTATTCTGAATCCTCAAACCGTAAATAAGTGAGCTTAGCGGCGCGTACCAGCAAGGGGCTGAGTTCAGTCAGTCGCTATCCTTGTACGGAGCTTTCTGCATCGCATGTGCCGGCAACACGCCGTGGCGAGTAGGCCGTCGCCACCCGCTGAATGCTCCGGTGCCCATCGTAGGTTAAACCCCGGTCGCGTCGGACTCCAAAGCCGCATACTGCTAGGGTACCTCTCGTGGTGTTCACGATCAGGTCACGGCGCCTATTTGTCACCTGTTCCCGAGTTAATAAAGATTTCAATAAAGATTTCAAAGATTTCAAAGAGTTGATTCTAACTCTGAATTGATTTTAACTCCTGTCGCAGGGTGTCCATGTCACCACGTAGGAATCATGCCCGAAAGTGCCAAAAGACAGCGCTAGGTCGTAAAATGTCCAGCAGGGCCCCCTTTTTAAATTTTCACCGTATCAAACATAACAATGGATCGCGCGCGTGCGGTGGATTTTTCGTGGGTCGCGCGCGGTGGACTTTAATTTTCCAATTTTTTACCGTAACATATAAATGGATCGCGCGCGCGATGAATTTTTGAAGAGACGCATGCAGACGAGCAACAAGTCGGGGCGAGTAAGTCGTTATCTAGTCTGGATGCCTGACTGAGGGTCTACACGAGACAACTCTTCGGCTCTATGGCCAACATGCCCCCAGGGAAAGTCAACAACAGGCTCCCCAGAGTTAGGCCCTGAAAAAACACGGTAGATGTTATTGACATCGGGGATCTGGCATCATGGATAATCACAAGCCGAGTCCTGTCAGTCTTCGTCGTTTTCCCTACAAGTCATCGCTGATTTTTTAACCACACCAGGAAAAAGCCTGGTCAGTTTCTCATTTTCCCCTTTAGTCTACTACTGATTTCTTAACTGTGCTTGGGACAAGCCAAGACTTCGAGCCACCACACCCACATTTTGCAGGTTGCTTTTCGAAAGTTGCTGTACGTTTTGTGCAGTCAATAAATCGATAAAACTCATAGATCCTACCGTTTCCCAGACCACGATAATTGAGCACCACACGCATGTATGTATGTATATCCGTCCGGTGAGTGATTTCTTGCCCGTCACCCGACTGACGGACGTTCGCAATCCGATTTGCACGATCTGCACGATCTGCAGGCGACTTGGTAACGATCTCTGCGAACTCAGAGATCACCGGCGACTTGTCGCTTATGTTAAGAACATGTTTCGTACGACCCCTGAAAATCGCCGGCGATCCCGACAAATCCGAGATGATCGTGAGAACACCGGACGTCTTACTCAAGAAAATGTCATTTAGAGCTCGCAGAATCGTCGTCCAATCGGTTTTCGCGTAATGTGACAGGGGTATAACCACATCGGTAACAGGCCAGGTCTACACCCACAAGTATTGTACTTGTACCGGTTGATTTATGGAGGGCCCAGCAACAGGCCGGGGCGAGCCACCGCCACACGTACATACCATACATCATGTCTTGTGCCCGCCCGACAAACATGCAGCGTTAGTTCAACCAAAGGTGTCATTCATGTATTACTCCGAGTGGGCACCCTATACAGTGTAGGAATATGCCTACTTCCATCAAAAAGGAGGTGATGTGACGGTGTGTGACCAAGGGTCCAGAACCAAACGTCCGGGTTTGAAGGTCATGTGTCTGTAGCACTGTGGTGAAGGTCACCACTTCTTTGAGCCCCAAACCAAAGGCTTTCCAGACTCACATGTCTTCAACAGTTTCAAACAAGATATTAATGGTTCCATGACTTGACGTCTTCCTATTTTTGTCATGCATTACCTGTTTGTTTTGCCTTGTTTAGTCTGTTCTATTCTAAAGGCCCTTTGCCTTCATATTTACTGGTCGCGTTGAATTTTGACATCACAATCAGTGACCAATGATCTGCTCAGTTTCCAGTTAAGCCACAAAACATCTCTGTTAATTATTCAAAAAGCTACTAAATTTAAATTATCTGACCTATATCATTTTAAGCCTTGTAAAGGGGCAATACTAATAAAACCTCACTGTTAAATGATAGGTGTTTAATCTTTTCGTCAAATGTAATTGTTATTCTTAAGTTTCCCATGTGATGTAAAATTTATTTGCAAATGATTACCTCATTTGCATATATATTTCAAAATTACAAAAAGCTGTAACACTTGATATTAATACAGTATGGTTCTTAAGTAGTGTGAATGATAGTAATACAGTATGTTTCTTAAGTAGTGTGAAATGTAGCAACATGTTAATCATGCAAATTCTAACGATAGTCTCCATAATTTATGCATGCAGTAAAATAAACGGACGGCAAGCTTTATTACGTGCACTGTTTTCTGTTTGGTCGAGCGTCCCTCGCACCTCGTGTGTACGCGTGCCTCAAGTACTTAGAAGTTGCTAAAGGAGGGGTTGTTCAGGTGGGGCTAGACCATTTCTTATTGCTGGAGGGTCTATTCAGGTGGGGAGAGTCCATTTCTTCCTGCAGAAGGGACTGTTTATGTGTCCATTTTCTTCTTGGAGGATGGAGTGTTCAGGTTGGGACAAACCATTTCTAACTGCCTCACCTCCTTGTCGCACCCACTTTTTGACCTCTAACTACAATGGCTGCATATGTTCACACCTGCCTTTAACATTACTTAGCCACAATTTCACCTGGCATAAATTATACTTAGTTAAAAGCGACCCTGTGTGTATGTGTGACTACACATATTCATTTCTAGTCACAATATATGCAGAGCGTTAATTTCGTGTGCAACATAGATGTAGCATGAAACGTTATGTACATGTTGCAAAGGTACAGCTCACGATGTAACTCTGAATTTTTCTCTTGACTACAGAGGCACTGGACAGGACTAAGGTTGAAGATGACCAGTCACTTCACGCTTGTTCTGGTGCTGACCCTCCTGGCTGGAGCCGTGTATCCAGGTAAACATTCTATGGTATAAAAGGGAACGAAAAAAGGAGGATTTACCATTTTGATTTAACATTTGTCTCACTTTACAATAAGCCTGTACCAGATGACAAGATTGTTATAACTTGAGTAGTTTTAATGTCAGTCAAAATCTGATCTTAATTTATTTTCTATCATAAGCCATGGCCAAGAGTAAATGGCAGGGACAACAACTCAAGGATAAACATGCTTCATCTGCAATTAAGGAGGCTGAACTTCTGCTGAAAGAGCTTGAAGGTAGAGTTTTTTCCTTCAGTTTGTGTCGGTAAACATAGTAGCATACTCAGGTTTTCGATAGCACAAATTAAGCTGTCCACGCCTTTATCGTATATGACGAAATCAGTTGCTACAAACTTGAAAGATATGGCAAAGAAAAAGTATGAATGGAAAGTGAAATATCATTTGCATTCTTTTGGACCAAAAAAAAAACTTACAAAAAGTAATAATACTTTATTCGTAGTAATACACTTTTTTTATCAAATGCGTTTAGATTCAAATATGGAAAATTGAGAACTGATATGCATGAATATATCAACAATTCTGGGAGTAAATTTGCAAGAATAGGGTCGCCACGTGGCCCGAAAGTCAAAGATGTAATTTTGCAAAATGCTTAAGGCACATATCGTCCACAAAATGGAACGTCTGATTTTGTTGTTGAAATTTGTATGGATGAGTGAATTTATAATTCTATTTCCTTTGTGCAAATAAAGTTTCAATTTATTTTACATAAAAAAGAACATATAATGATGCAATTGGCATAACTTTTCTACACCCTCTAGTATTTAAAGATAGGCTTTATCTTTTGCCATCAAAAGGTTCTTATGGTTGACCATATTTATGTTGTAGATTAAACATGCATCATTTCGTGTAGACCTTTTTACCTGATTAAGAGTTTCGTCTATTCTGTAACATTTGTACTTTTCACTACAACGTTTAGATGTTATGTTGGGTGACAACAATAATGGTGGTGAAAATGACATGGCCATACCGCCCGAAAAACGACAGTCTGGTGAGTGTGAATTCTATTCTGATATCAAACTGGTGATTAAGTGCCCAGCTTGAATGCTTGTAGTTTGTAGCTTGAAAGCCTTGTTGTATTTTCTGTTGATTCTATGTTTTCGAAATACAGTGTTAGTGGCTTCCTCATAGAAAGCATGTCTTATTTGATAGCCACTAGGGGGTCTAAAGTCACAACACTTACTCCCTTCCTCAAGATTTATCCACAACTCAAAAATCTTGACCACAGTATTTCCAAAAAATGAGGTATCAAACTTGAAAGGGAGCCGCTAGGACGGCCCTTATTGAATTGGACCTTCATTTTCGGACACCTAGTAAATATCTACTATATATATTATCTATTTAGTGGGACCGCGTAGCACAGTGGTATTGTGTTCGCCTCGTGACCGAGAGGTTGCGGGTTCGAATCCAGCTGCCGTGATGCCGATCTTGTGCCCTTGGGAAAGGCACTTTACACGGCTTTCCTCACTATACTCAGGTGAAAATTAGTACCTAGCTTCGGCTAGGGCTGTCCCTCGGATAGGACGTTAAATGGAGGGGGAGAGTGTATGGGGAGAGTCACACCCTATGCACGTTAAAGAACCCCCACATGTGCGATGGTGCGGTGTGAGATGTAGCAAACCCTTCTGTCTGGAGTTGGTGATTCACTTCAAATCACCCGGTTGGAGGCCTTGCGAACCTCCATACCGTATCAGCCACATGGTGATTTACATCATTCACCCGGACGGGAGACCTGTCTATTCAGCTAGAAGAAAGGGTGTGCCACCCCGTAAGGGGCGGTATAACCCCAACGGTGCTGTAATACACCGTATGACTATGACTGACTGACTGACTGACTAAATATCAAAAGGGTCCAGCCAGAGTTATGCAGTGCTCATATAGAAACACACATATACATAGAAGTTCTGCTGCAGCATTCCAGACGGAACAGCAGAGAACTGACTGTATATAATGTGAAATTAATGTCAGAGCGAGAAGCGACTGTATATAGTGTACAATAAAAGTCGGAGCGAGAAGCGACTGTATAAAGTGCATAATTAATGCCGGAGGAAACCACTTTCCAGATGTTACCCAGGCTATTTCTCGATATAAATTTTACACTTGATAGGAATGGAAAATTGTTTACATAGAACAGTCCATTTTGCATAGATAGGTGTGTTCAGGCTTTCATTCTTCTATAGGGGACATTATTCTATTCGTCTTTGAGATGTTTGGGATTGGTCAATTTCTACAAAAGGTTGATATCTAACAATACATTTTTTTACGTGGAGATGAAGGTGGGTTGAAATATACTGTATTTGCTCGCGAGCAAATGTAGGCCTTTTACATTATTTCCTTAGTTATATGCACAGTTTGAAAATACGCGTGACATTTTGTGGTGTTTTGCTTGTGTTGAATAGTCTTGGGTTTCATGTGATCATAAAAAGCCGACTGACTTACATTTGGTTTAGTAAATGCTCGCTACTACTTGCTTTATCAGACTGCATCCAGGCGACCGGAAAATACCAAAATCCTTTTTCACGGAATTGTCAACCTTTGCTTTTTTTACGTAACATCAGAGTTTCTCACCCTTACAGTATGCAATTATCCACTTGGAATGGAATCTGGTGCCATACCTGATAGCAGCATTACTGCATCATCCTCGTTCCATGCGTATGGTCCCCAGTACGCGCCAGCCCACGGACGGCTACACGATGCTATAGGCGGTTGGCTGTCCGGACAAAACACCGTCGGCGAATGGTTGCAGGTAGGCATACATTTTGATAGATTAAGGAATCACGATTTTTATATTTCAGCCATACCATACCATCTTTCTTATTCTTCTTTCTCTTGTCAAATCTTCATAACACGTTGTCTCCGTCGTTCCTGGACCCAATGACCTGAAATTTAGCACAAAGGTGGAGTGGGCCAATACAGCTTGGCGTTTTTTTTCATTTTCTTCATATCTGCCCTTAAAAGAATTTTATTGAGTTTTTTTTTCGCAGATTTGATGCAATGGGGGACGTTTCACACTGCACAATGTGGCCTAGTATCAGTGAATAGTATACGTAATCAAGACTTATTAGATCTGCCCTACTTAACGGGAGGTGCCCCAACACGGTACGCTTTTTCTTGCGCTCAGACGCATGACGCTCCATCGCTAGTTGCCTGAGAGTGGTCAAATTTTGGTGACTGAATTTTTTACACATAGATTTGAACAACATACTTGAATAAGAAATGCATTCATGTGGTTCATGAACCTTTCGTGCTGCATGTTACAAGCGGCAAACACTGTGAGACAATTTCGTGTATGTAACCTTCCAATTTTGTGCTACGCTGGACAGTGTGCCTAACTCGGTACGCTTTTTTTACATTTTGCTCTCTTCAGAAGTAAGTGGTAAATTTAAGTACAAAGAAAAAAATTAATAATATGATATTTTAGCTTTTTATTGACAGAAAAATCGTGACTGTATGTACTTCTTGACTCACATGAGGAAGGCTGTACCTAGACCAATCCAGCTGATGTTTGTACGGGCAATGGGCTGAATGCACTGATTGTGAATGTCCGACTAAAAAAACCATTACGAAAAAAAGACACCGCTAACATCAACAAAACTCTGTCTGATTATATGAAAATATCATCTACATCTCTCTATCAAGTTTTATTTTCATAGACAGCACGAATCATTTGTTACAGTCAAATAAATCTTTGGAGCGTTCTCTAGTCTGTCACCTTCACGGCCACACTCCCTTGGGAGTACAATGGTGGCAATGTTTATGTCGCTTCCGTTTGGTTGCTTTTCTACTCAACAGACATTTGAAGACCCATATTCATAGTGTTTTATGGAGCTTTATTTATGTGTATCATGGCAGTTGTGTGACTGCTTGAAAGAGTTCGAATAGTTAGCGACACGAGCCGCCAATACGCAGAGGCCGGTGACCGCAGTGATTCAGCACTGTCAACATTACTGTTAGAATTCTGTTTAAAAAAAAACATGAAGTAAATATGTTAAAGTGTACTTGGAATGCAAATTAAAGCTGTGTGCATGGACTTGGTTTATTTACCTTTGTAATCAGCATAGTCAGTGGCAACAAACACGGTGTACTTATGGATAATAAGATCAGCAAAAAATCCGTTCCGTCTTACGACGGGAACCGTCTTACGACGGGAACCGTCTTAGGGCGGCCCCCGTTACATTTTACGTATACACTATAACAAAATGCGTTTATGCATTCAGGTTGATTTAGGAGAAAGACAGAGAGTCTCAGCCACCGCCATTCAGGGCCTTACCAGCGGTCACTACACGAAGTCTTACTTACTACAGTACAGTTTAGATGGCATTGATTGGACGACATATAAAGGATACGATGGCTCCGTAAAGGTATCATATGTATGTCTTCATATGCTATTTGATTTCTAAACAGAAATAAGGAAATATACCCTTCTACCTTAACGAGGGAGAACAGTTATCTGTTTGGGTGTATATTTCACTTGCTAATGATATTGGTTCCATCTGTCATTTGTAGTGGTGACGAGCTAAATGTATTATGCAAAAAAGAAAAAAAAACTCACATTAATTATTTGTTTACCGTCTAGGTATTTTCAGGCAACAATGACCCGACCACCCCTGTAAGAAACCCACTGGACAACCCCATTCAAGCTCGTTTTGTGCGTTTTTTGCCTCAGACCTATTACGCCAAGATGGCTTTGAGGGTTGAAATTTACGGCTGTGTGTACAGTACGTTTCTTTCGAGCGTTATTGCATTTGCAAAGTATAAATAATTGACTTCACACTGCTCCTCCTGCTGTTGCATCACTTTTACTGTGTGAAAGGCTACTAACGGTGATATAGTAAACAAATGCGGTGTATGGATTCGTCACGGCTAGCTACTTAACGCTATTATACGGACCCATGGCCCATCCTGTAGATCTGTTCAACAATTAACAGTCCACGGGGTGGGTTAGATAACCTGGCGGGGTAGAGCCTTAGCGTTGCCGACCACTTCTTCAATCTCAAGCTCTATATACATATGAAATAGTTGTTGCCATACTTTGTACCATGTACAGTTGTCGTGCAATAAAGTTCTTCTATAAAATCATTATAAGGATCCAGATCACTGTCGACGTTGCTGGGTAAGCCTCTTTAGCGACTGACGGCACAAAAAAGTATGACAACATAAACATACGCAGGGCAGTATAGGAAAGTCAGGACAATGTAGGAGAGTGCAGGATAATACAGAAGAAAGCTGGACAATATGATACAAAACAGCACAATACAGAAGAAAGCAGGACAATGTGAAAGAAAGCAGGACATGGTAACAGGACGTAGGAGAAAGCAGAATGATAATCAAAAAAAGCAAGAGACGGGCAACTAGGTTCTTCCCCTGTCAAAGTGTTGTTCAAGCATCTTAATTACATTAGCCTGGGTTGCTGGAGGGACACATCTGCTAGCAAAATCCCTACATTATAAAATATAAACAAATCAAAATGCCACAATTCTCCTGTGAGAACGTAGTAATACATCCTATGTTGATTCTCTTGGCTTTTTCTTGATACGCGTCGGTAAATGTGAAAGTTGCCATCAGGCAGATAAACGTAGGTGATCATCAGAGGGTTGTCGGTTGACAACGCAACCCAAAAGTTAATTCTTTTCCACCTCCACCTAACGGTTCTAAAATCGGGTATTTTTATTTGTTTTCACCGACAACAGAGGACTGCTCTGAGCCACCGACCCCATCGAACACTATCAGGAGCGCCTGTTCCTCCCCCTACACACACGGAGAGAAATGTACGTACGAGTGCACTACAGGGTTCACGCAAGCTTCTGGCAGCAGCGAAAAGACCTGCAACGATGGACAATGGACTGGAATCGACCTCATCTGTGACTCAGGTATGTACGATATTATTATTTCATGATAAGTAGAAGCCAATTTGAAAGAGGCGGTCAACAATGTAAAAGCCTTGACGATGAACTATAACTGTTACAATAATCTAAGCATAAGGCCACGGCAAGTATATTTTATGGATGACATCGATATCCGCGCGCTCATTATTAGTCTTTGCATGATTTCAGAAAAAAAATTTCTTCTTTAGAGATGGTCGACATGAAGAAAAATTACCAAAATGAGCAAATGTGTTGTACTTGTGATTGTAATTCGCGGAAGTGACACTTGCGAGATAGCTATGACTGAAGGAGTGTAGAAGTGAAACTAAATCGTAAGGTGCAAACGTGGCACCACTATATAGAAGCCATGAGGGTACCGCCATGAGTTATCAACTTCGTTAGGCCCTTTTTCCACTTGACGGCGCTCTCACCGCGCTCTCGCTGCGATGGGAAATTGGCCAGAGCACCGTGAGACTGAGAGCGCCGCGACGCCAGAAAAGCTGCTCTAGTGGAATCTCTCCGGCGACATAAATTTCTTTATCATGCCATGTTATTAGCGTAAATCATACAAAACTACAACACTTCGATTTATTGAAAATAGGACTTCAATGACATAAGAAGAACAAACTAAAAACCTAATGTCGAAATGCTGAAATTCAAAAGATGAGAAATGATAAACTGGTATCATAAATTGGTGTCATAAACCACTAATGAGACCAACTGCGCTCGCTGCGCTCGCTGTGTGCACTGTTGTCGCTCACGGTGCGCGCTGCGCGATCTTTTGCGCTTTCTCTACGCTCATCGTTGGATCGCCGTCCACGGCACACTCACGGCAACTGCTTTGAGCAGGTTCAAAACAGTCGCGCAGGTAATCACGACCATGGCGACCTTGGCACTCCCATCGCGCTCTCTGCGCGCTTCCATGGCGACCTTGGAGCTCCCACCGCGCTCTCTGCGCGCTTCAATGGTGACCTTGGCGCTCCCGTCGCGCTCTCTGCGCGCTTCCATGGCGATCCCACCGCGCTCTCTGAACGTTTCCATGGCGACCTTGGCGCTCCCACCGCGCTCTCTGCGCGCTTCCATGGCGACCTTGGCGCTCCCATCGCGCTCTCGGCTGCGCGCTTCCATGACGACCTTGGCGCTCCCATCGTGCTCTCGGCTGCGCGCTTCCATGACGACCTTGGAGCTCCCACCGCGCTCTCTGCGCGCTTCCATGGCGACCGTGGCGCTCCCACCGCGCTCTCTGCGCGCTTCCATGGCGACCATTGCGCTCCCACCGCGCTCTCTGTGCACTTCCATGGCGACCATTGCGCTCCCACCGCGCTCTCTGCGCGCTTCCATGGCGACCTTGGAGCTCCCATTGCGCTCTCTGCGCGCTTCCATGGCGACCATGGCGCTCCCACCGCGCTCTCTTTGCGCTTCCATGGCGACCTTCGAGCTCCCATCGCTCTCTGCGCGCTTCCATGGCGACCATGGCGCTCCCACCGCGCTCTCTTTGCGCTTCTATGGCGACCTTGGCGCTCCCACCGCGCTCTCTGTGCGCTTCCATGGCGACCATTGCGCTCCCACCGCGCTCTCTTTGCGCTTCCATGGCGACCTTGGCGCTCCCACCGCGCTCTCTTTGCGCTTCCATGGCGACCTTGGCGCTCCCACCGCGCTCTTTGCGCGCTTCCATGGCGACCATGGAGGTCCCATCACGCTCTCTGCGTGCTTCCATGGCGACCATGGAGGTCCCATCACGCTCTCTGCGCGCTTCCATCGCAATCATGGCGCTCCCACCGCGCTCTCTGCGCGCTTCCATGGCGACCATGGCGCTCCCACCGCGCTCTCTGCGCGCTTCCATGGCGACCTTCGCGCTCCCATGGCGCTCCCACCGCGCTCTCTGCGCGCTTCCATGGCGACCTTGGCGCTCCCATCGCGCTCTCTTTGCGCTTCCATCGCGACCATGGCGATCCCACCGCGCTCTCGGCTGCGCGCTTCCATGGCGACCTTGGAGCTCCCACCGCGCTCTCTGCACGCTTCCATGGCGACCTTGGCGCTCCCATGGCGCTCCCACCGCGCTCTCTGCGCGCTTCCATGGCGACCTTGGAGCTCCCATCGCGCTCTCTGCGCGCTTCCATGGCGACCTTGGCGCTTCCACCGCGCTCTCTGCGCGCTTCCATGGCGACCTTGGCGCTCCCACCGCGCTCTCTGCGCGCTTCCATGGCGACCTTGGCACTCCCATCGCGCTGTCTTTGTGCTTCCATGGCGACCATGGCGATCCCACCGCGCTCTCTGAGCGCTTCCATGGCGACCTTGGAGCTCCCATCGCCCTTTTGTGCGCTTCCATGGCGACCTTGGCGCTTCCACCGTGCTCTCTGCGCGCTTCCATGCCATGGCGACCTTGGCGCTCCCGTCGCGCTCTCGGCTGCGCGCTTCCATGGCGATCCCACCGCGCTCTCTGCGCGCTTCCATTAACAACCACCTAGCTACCATCTGCCATGCTGTTTTATTTCTCCTTTACTCACTATTTTTGCAGTCTAAAAAGGGTGTCATCCATGAGATTTATTTGCTGTGGCCTTAATGGAATAGGACAATATACTAGAAAGCAGGACAATACAGGAGATTAAGTAGGACAGTATATTAGGAAGCAGGACAATATAGGGGAAAGCAGGACAATATAGGAGAAATCATGAACATTTAGGGAAACTGAGGAGTAAACTGAGTAAACTTAAGTAAACTGAGTAAACTTGAGTAAACTGAGTAAGCTTACAAAAGATTCAAACGATGCAGAACAGGGCTGGAAAATTGATACTGAACGCCCCATACAGGACACCAACAACTGAAGTTCTCTTCCGGCTAGGCTGGAAAGACATTAAAGCAACACACCAGTACAGCGATGCTGTGCTAGTCTACAAAACCCTAAACAGCAACCTACCACCCTACATGCGTCAGATGTTGGTGTACTGCAGGAACCAGAGTACACGGACAACCAGGCAAAGCACAAATAGTCAACTGGTTGTCCCAAAACCTAAGCGAGAGACCTTCAGAAGATCAATAGCCTACCGTGGACCCAATGTCTGGAACAACCTACCACCAGAACCATGGGCAATAGGCCTCGGAATTGTGTTTTTTGTTGAGTAACAGGAACCCCGCCGCGCGCTATCTGCCACGGTAGTCCGCCGTGTACCGCCAATCCGGAAATGCCTCCTCAGATGCTCCCGTCAAAGATTACTATCTTCTTAGTGCGAGTATTTCCCGTCATCCTTTGCGCTGCCTTTCCCCTAACTTTAAATGTTGGATGGGTAAGCAACCGATCTCCCTGATGTGCGTTACCACTTCCGGTGTTTTCGATCATCTGTGTTGTGGTGTGGGATCGTACGGCGGGCCCGTTTAGGCGCCTTGTCGGTTTTCGTGGTACTGTTTGAGAAGTTTGAGGGTTTCAACACGCTGACAAAAGCTACGCTGCACTGCAGATACGTTTTGACCGTGTTTTTTCCACTGCTTTCGTCTGATTTTCGTGATCGGTAACGTCGCCAACCCGAAAGTAAGAACTGAGATAGGAATACCAACTTCCTTAGGAATACAGATCTCGTGAAACAGATGGCATTTTAGCGATTATTTAAGTATGGACCGTTCTACAAGAATAATGCATCAATGATTATAACGATTACATGTGGTTAGTGCCAGCGTTTTGGTAAATATACTAGCTACCGATGCGTTTTTTTACGACGACGTGGTGTGGCCGCCGCCGTACTGCTGGTAACGCAGTGACCCGGAAATCGGCTAAAATTCAATGGCGTTTATTTTAATTTGAAAT
The DNA here is from genome assembly GCA_019207045.1 of Branchiostoma floridae x Branchiostoma belcheri. Lineage (NCBI taxonomy): Eukaryota > Metazoa > Chordata > Leptocardii > Amphioxiformes > Branchiostomatidae > Branchiostoma > Branchiostoma floridae x Branchiostoma belcheri. The sequence goes on along the minus strand of CM033033.1, from coordinate 20,478,637 downwards.
GACTAATATGTGCTCTTTGTACGTTAAATGGCCTCCAAATAACTCGACGAACATAATTCACTTGAAAGTTTTGACTTAGATATTAGAATTTTGCAGAAAACGGCGATAGTAGAAAAGGCCTTTCCCACCTAGCTCGCTTCGCTCGCCGCGCGGCTTCGCCGCGCTCTAAATCGGCTACGCCGATTGGTCGGCTTAGCCGACCTTCGGGTGGAAAAACTCCTGCGCCGATTGGTCGGCTTCGCCGACTTCCCCGACCTTCGGGTAATCCCCAACCCCGGCAATGCTCAGCGATACGGTGTACGGGCGAATCAAAGACAATTCCTTGGCCTACCGCCTATGCCAGAACCACGTACGGCTCCAAATCTGACCAGCTTTAAGAGACTCTTGAAGTAAAAGTAATTGACCAAAACGAACGGACAAGGACTATGAACACTGAGCCATCTGCACCACGTGCACTATATGTTTTGTACCACGTATGTGTAGTGATATAGGTTGATGAATCTAATAGTACTCAATGTAATCTGTATCTGTATTATATTTTATATGACCCTGACCTCCATCATGACCTCAATGAAAAGCGGCCTGTTGGCCGATTTGAGCTTCTCATGAATAAACAAAGGTTCAAACAAATCAAACAAACAAACTGAAGAGAAAGCAATAAAATTTCCACAAGGCATTCTTCTTCCTATCGTAAAAACCTTTAATATAGAGCCTCTGAGGTCTTCTCTTCCTTGACTCTGACCTCTCCTCGGGACGTACAATGAAACCGTATGCACTAATGTTATTTACAGCTCACGCTGCTGACCCAAACATTGCATTAAGAAGAGCTGCGTTTCAGTCTAGTGTTGACTCCATGGGATCCCCCGGTCTAGCTATCGACGGAAACAGAAGTCCCAAAACTCCAAGCAGTTTTTGTACAAAAACATACGAAGAAGACGACCCATATTGGTATGTTGATTTGGGATATTCGGTCACTGTCGACCACGTCACCATCGTCAACCGTCGAGACTCTTTGATGGAGCACATCACGCCCTTCGACCTCCACGTTGGGGACAGCACTGACGTGACTAGGAACCCGATGTGCGGCGGGCATCATCGCTTCTGTCCGACAGATACCGAGCATGTTGTCCACTGCCGCGGGATGAAGGGCAGGTACGTGGGCATCAAACTCCCGGGAAAGAGTCGAATCCTATCGCTGTGCGAAGTGGAGGTTTATGCAGGTGAGTAAGGCAGATTTAGACAAACATTGTAATGATGAAAGCAATCATTTGGACAACTTAACCGTTGGATTTGTTCCCTCAAGAAGTTTTTTTCCTCACAATTACATCACAGTCTTCTTAACTGAAGGCCTGAATGCTCATCTAGAGCTGTAGCTTTAAATCCTTTGAACTGGTCATAGTTGTACTCAAGCATGTTTTTCAGTATCTCTGTGTGTTGTTACTTACGTTGTCCTGTTGTCGTGTTTTATTTTCTTACAGCTACAAATTTAGCTTGGGGAAAACCAACTGTCCAGTCAAAGGTCGCATATAAAGGGGTTGCCTCCCGAGCGACTGACGGTTGTAGGGACCCGGACTGGAATAGCTTGTGCTGCACGTCCACTCCGGCGCAGTCGAACCCTTGGTTGCGAGTAGACCTTGGTACCGAAGTCAGTGTCCGGTGGGTGGTCATCTTCAACCGCCAGGACAAGACAGGACAGCGACTTGACTTCTTCGAGCTATATGTTGGAAACGAAGAACGCGTAGACCGTAACCGACGCTGCGGCAGTGTTATTTTCCTACCAGGTGATAAGAAGAATAAGATTGCCACCGACTGTAACGGGATAAGAGGGCGATATGTGGGGATCCGTCTGCCTGGCTACAGCCGTACCTTGTCAATCTGTGAAGTTGAAGTTTATGAAGGTATGTTTGTAAAAATTTCTTTTCATCTTTTATGTTTTCTTCAATAGTTATGACCCTTTAAAGGTCAAATGAAAGAGAGAGAGAGGAAGGGGACAGACAGACAGACATCAACATTCTAATTTTTCAGGTACGGTGACCAGAAAGAGGACCTCTGAAGTGCGTGGTACCGAGGGCCAGGATTGTGGAGAACATCAGGTTAGTGTATACAGTAGTGCGGCAGTTACTACATGTAGATAAAGCAGATTCCCATCTGACTAGGCAAGGCTGTGAAGAACATCAGGATAGTGTGCACAGTAGTGCGGTAGTAACTACATGTAGATAAAGCAGATTCCCATCTGACTAGGCAAGGCTGTGAAGAACATCAGGATAGTGTGCACAGTAGTGCGGTAGTAACTACATGTAGATAAAGCAGATTCACATCTCACTTGTACTAAGCTTGCTGTTTGGGGCCTGTTAGTAATGTTCAATTTATTGTTTGTTTATTTGCTTGTTTTTGATAATGCCGGTAAGCTCTGTTCTCTACAAGTTGTTAAGCCTTTTCTATTGCATTCAATTCCATGCTTGTGCATTGCCATTTCCAAACAATCCCTTGCAATCCAGTGTTTAACATGCACATATAAACGTATTGCTATGTCCAACAGGCAGGAGACACCTGGTTATCTGATGACGGTGAAAAGAACTGCATCTGTGAGATGAATCAAACAGTGTGCTACGAGGTGATATGTGGAGAGAGTGGTGAAGACAAGCCATTCCTGGGAAAAGACGGACTGTGGACCTGTCCGGAGCCGGCCGCTGAGGAAGAGGAATCCGGTAAACAAAGTTTAGCTGCCGATCTGAAAACTATTGGAAATAGTCAATAGATGACTACATGTCAGATGTCTACGAAATGCAAACTTCCGTCACTAACCACCATAGCTGTAGTTAAGCACAGATAATAGAGTAAGTGGAAAAAACGAGGTTAGGATAATAGTAGTTCATAGTTCCTAGAGTGTCAAAGTTGAAGTTTATAAAGGTAGGATTGTAAACATTTTTTTCAGTTTTTCTGCTTTCTGCAGTCATTGTGACCATTACTAAGGCTAGTTGAAAGAAAGGGAGGAAGAAACAAACAAACAGATAGACAGACATCAACATTCTAATTTTTCAGGTACGGTGACCGGAAAGAGGACCTCTGAAGTGCGTGGTACCGAGGGCCAGGATTGTGGCGAACATCAGGTTAGTGTGCACAGTAGTGCGGCAGTAACTACATGTAGATAAATCCGATTCACATCTCACTTGTACTAAGCTTGCTGTTTGGGGCCTGTTAGTAATGTTCAATTTATTGTTTGTTTATTTGCTTGTTTTTGATAATGCTGGCGAGCTATGTTCTCTACAAGTTGTTAAGCCTTTTCTATTGCATTCAATTCCATGCTTGTGCATTGCCATTTCCAAACAATGCCTTGCAATCCAGTATTTAACATGCACATATAAACGTATTGCTATGTCCAACAGGCAGGAGACACCTGGTTATCTGATGACGGTGAAAAGAACTGCATCTGTGAGATGAATCAAACAGTGTGCTACGAGGTGATATGTGGAGAGAGTGGTGAAGACAAGCCATTCCTGGGAAAAGACGGACTGTGGACCTGTCCGGAGCCGGCCGCTGAGGAAGAGGAATCCGGTAAACAAAGTTTAGCTACCCATATTAAAACAATAGGAAAATGTTTTAAATTGTTATGATACCTGTTCGAAATATTAAGTACAATCATATTTTTTTTGATAGATGTGAAAGTGTGAGTTTAAGTTTAAAACCAAAATGCATGTTTACATTTTCGTCATATTACTGTTTATCATTGAGAGAGTGTATGAGGTTATAATTCCGCGAGGTTATATCACTTACACATCAGGAAAATGTAGTATCGCGTGAAGAGCTACCACGGGAAAATTGGAGCAAAAAGGAGTAGATATGTTTTATTTAAAGCATTGTTAACTCTGTTGGATCTAGTTGTAACTAATTGATGTTTTATTTTGCAGACTAAATTCCAAGCTGAGAAGAGCCAGCGCTGTTCATCGCTTGAAGCGCTCAGCAACTGATGGAACTGATGGGACAATGAGACTCAACCTGGTGTACCTTACGAGGGTAGTTTAATTAGGATTTCGCCTGCCCCCTTCTGGTTATTGTAGAAGACCTAAATTTCAAACGTACAGATATCCATAAAATGCCATACACTTATTCTTATTTTGGAACTTCCGAAAGTTTCTATCAGGGTCCCCAATATACGAGGTGTGTAAAATGTGCCTTTAAAGACTAATTTCACCATGACCAACAGCAATTAAACTTTTGCACACTTATTACCTAATGATATGCAACAAGTGTCGTTATCTTATATGTCGAATACATCAAACAATAACCAGAAGTTATAGGTCAGGAGAATTTTTTTATTGAAAAGCTTTATACCTATCATTTACTTTTTCCGAATAACTCTCTAGTCCCTTTTTCTTGCATTTAGTTTTAGATATGGACGCTATTTGCAACAGCTAGTTTTCTGTGGCCTACGTCAAATCTACGTTGTCTCAACAGATATACTTGCCTTCTTTCCCCCCTCCTTTATCAAGTATCGTAATGGTGATCTTTTTTTTATCTTCTTTACTAAACTAAAGCTGTTCATTTGGTGCCTTCAGTGTATCTGATACTCCATTTCAGATTTCTTGCACACTTCTATGCCCTTCTGTATCAAGTATCATAATGGTCATCTTTTCTGATCTTCTAAACTAGAGGCTGCTCATTTGGTGCCTTCTGTGTGTCTCCTACTCCATTTTCGTGCACACTACTGTACCCTCCTTTATCAAGTATCGTTATTGTAATCTTTTCTGATTTTCTAAACTAGAGGCTGCTCATTTGGTGCCTTCTGTGTGTCTCCTACTCCATTTTCTTGCACACTACTGTACCCTCCATAATTAAGTATCATTATCATAATCTTTTCTGATTTTCTAAACTAGAGGCTGCTCATTTGGTGCCTTCTGTGTATCTCATACTCCATTTTCGTGCACACTACTGTACCCTTCTTTATCAAGTATCGTTATTGTAATCTTTTCTGATTTTCTAAACTAGAGGCTGCTCATTTGGTGCCTTCTGTGTATTTCATACTCCATTTTCTTGCACACTACTGTACCCTCCTTTATCAAGTATCATAATGGTGATGATTTCTGATCATCTAAACTAGACGCTGTTCATTTGATGCCTTCGGTGTATCTGATATTTCATTTTCTTGCACACTACTGTACCTCTACTGCAGGAGTATGGAGATACATTACTTACATTGTATGTTTTAAAACATATCTTCTAAATTAGTTAGTGGTGTCGACAGCAGTGAGGTTGAAAGTGACGTTTTCAAACAAAAGGAAGCGTTCAGTGTTTAGAGTCGTAAATGTAAGTGTTTGAGGGCTTGGAGAAGAGACATCATCTAGTATAAGAGCGGGTCTAAACATTTGAGTTCAGTTGTGCATTGAAAAAGAAAACAAAAACCTTTGTCACGATACCAGTAATGTAGTTTTAACTACATTACGGGTAAATCAATGCTGAAAACTATCAAAAATTTGTTTTAATATCTACAGAATAGTAGATTTTGGTCGACATTCCAACAATCTCAAATTGTGTCATTGAAGAAACGTTTCGCCTGCATCAAACAATATTAAGTTAGCATCTTACTTTGAAACAAAACTAAATTGGCTACAATGATAAGACTTTTCATAAGCACTTTCTAACTTGTCTAACATTGCACAATTTACTCCCATAAGACAAGACAATACACCTTTCCTACACGGCAGCCATGATAGATCGAAAACGAGGTCAATGAGGCAAACAGACAAAACGTATTTCTAAATTTTAGCTCAAATTTAGTTTTCCCCAAAAACAAACAGACAGATTTTCACAATATAGGATCAAATACTAAATATCATAACTAGCGTTATGCATCGAAAGTTGTAGCACTTTAGAGTAGCATCCCTAAAGAGATGCATAATAAAAACATAATAATGCAGATATTTGACAGACATGCAGGCACTCTCTGTTTGGTTGATTTCCTAATTTCCATGCTACCATTGGTTGAACTGCTAATTATGATGGGCAGTCTTTTGTTTTCCACATTGGCCTCGGTTTCGATCTATCATGGCCGCCGCGTGAGAAAGGTGTATATCGAGGTCTGATGAAAGGATAGAGAGAGGTCATGACCTGTTGTCGTTCCAAAAAAAAAAAAAAAAAGATTATGGTGGGTTGAGGGAGAAAATGGTCCAACAACAAACTGTAGAATAGCAATACATTGTAGGAAATGAGACTGTAGCATGTAAATGCAAAGGATGGAAACAAAAACTTTATCTCAGAAATATACATTAAATCGCCAAGCTTTTATCACTAGAAAAACCTAATAACGAAGCAATGTCAAAAGGGACAAACATAACAAAAGATAATAATAAGTCAATTCAGTTCTGTACGGAAAACTTTACTCGACCCCAGTCTTCACTTCCTACAAAGTGCTTACTTTAACAAGGTTGCAGCATTCATTTATTGCCAATTCTGAAGAATCAAATTTCATTTAGATAATCACGTGGTAAACAGCTACATTGCTACCAGTTTTAGAGACATGTACATAAGCAGCACAACCATCTAAAAAGGACAATTTTGACTTTAACTTCCTTTAACGTATCAAAAGCTAGATCAATTTTGGTGTTTAGGGTATGAAATAATTATAATTGGTTATGTTAGAACGTTTGGCATATCTTACAGAGTATTATCAGTCAAGAACAGTTTGCTAGTTTATCACAAGTTACTGACCAAAACGTACTTAGTAAGAATACAAATTTCAGTGTATTTAGTTTTCCTTTAGTTTTGGTAAGACCTATATTACATCAAAAAAGCATACTCTTCTCTTGCAGTATATCTATACTTTAATTCAATTTGATATGATTTTCTGGTAGCATAGCTTAAACAACTTTCGACTTGAGTTTAGATATGAATGGATTCATATGAACGTGAATTGTTGTCATCGATGTTTATGGTTTATACGTTCCGATGCGGTCTAAAAGACTACCATTGGAATAAGCAAATACGCAGACATGAAGCAAGAATGTTGTGAGTAACATGCAAAATAGACAATATCTGGACAGAAGTATTTACTGACTTTCTTTATTAGCCCATAATATGTATTCTTTTTCAATATGGTGGCAATAAATTGCAGTTTGTGGACCAAATTCTGGTCGTTCTGGTTTTTTATTCTTAAGTTGATGATTTGGTTATTTATCATGGTAAGACCTAAATGATATGGCATTTCATATAAAGATCATTTTAAGCCATAAAAACCTTTACCGAGGTGAAACAAATTCAAAATAAGAACCAAGAAGAAAACCTTTTATTATCGCAGATTAGCATTCATAAATAAGGAAATGATTTTTTCTAAATTTGATATGAATGAAGTAGCAGTGAAAACATAAGAATGTTGTCAGGGCCCACACAAGTCAGCTCTTCGGCATCAGGTCTAACATATCCCCGAAGAAATTTTGCCTCCGCCCGCTACCTTCTCCCCCCAAGTCTATTTTAAATGGATTCAGTCAGGCGAAATCGCACGCACTGTTGTCAGGGCCCAGACAAGCCAGCTCTTCGGTAACAGGTCAACTAAATACCCCCGAGGATATTTTGCCTCCGCCCGCTACCATCTCCCCCGGAGGCCGTCTTGAATTAGGTTCAGTCAGGCGAAATCACACGGACTGTAGTCAGGGGCCACACAAGCCAGCTTTTCGGCACCAGGTCTAACATACCTCCGAGGAAATTTTGCCTCCGCCCGCTACCATCTCCCCCAATTTCACGGGGGCGGGCTAAGTTGGCTAGGCGGAGATAGAGGCATAACTGCGTGCCGATGACGCTTGTTTGGAACAACAGTGGATGACCTAATGTACCCATGTGGCTTCTAAGACAATCATTAGAAAGAAGGTCCGAAGAAGGGTGTTTTGAGAAACATGAAACTCTGTAAAGAAGGATTGGTAAAATTTTGATACACGCAGGCCTTAGTCATGGCATTTATACATTGATAAATTGGTGGCAATTAGTCTAAAGTTTGAATACCAAATACTAGTTCTCCTGGTGGTGGCATTTTGGTAAGGTAAGGTAAAGGTAATGTGTGTGTGTGTGTGTGTGTGTGTGTGTGTGTGTGTGTGTGTGTGTGTGTGTGTGTGTGTGTGTGTGTGTATGTGTGTGTGTGTGTGTGTGCATATCCCCAGAGGTGTTGATGGATTTTCGGATATTTGGTACTTTAGTAGGGGATAGCAAAGAAAGAGAAAGATAGAATCGTCCTGTCAATATAAACTTTTTAGAGCAGAGACAAGATCATTAGGCAGTATTCACCGGCTTTCGAAGTTTACAACTAAAAATCTAACATTGCAGTTTCAAATAAATATTTCCGCAAGGTGTCCTCAGTACTGCAACAACGCCGACGACTGCGATTGTAATAGTACGTTACGACAATATTGACGAATTACGGCAGTTGTTAAATTTTCCGAGTGCCTGCAAATGCCAAGACTTTGGCGAATCTTAATTCCTTTGGGACACGCTGTTAGGACTAATTTTGCAGGTAATCTTTTCGCATCTTGAACACCGACAAACGAAGAACGTCTTATACTGTACATGTAAGAGAGTACATCAAGAGCAACGTTGAAAATCGTGTACTGTGATATATTTGAAGCATCGTTTAATGTTCAATTTGTATCTGTTATTAAATAGTAGTTTAAGTTCTAGTTAGATGATTATAAGACGTTTAACATAGATTTAAGGAATCTGTACTACCGATATTTTAACATGAAATATGTTCGATACCAAAGTTTTTTTTTTTTTCAAATTATACCAAGTTCGATTTGGAAAAGCCAAATTATTTGCTCCTAATGATTAACCATCAGCATGACTTGCAGTTCTAAGTTTACATAAGGATGGCCTCTACTGTCACGGTAAAAAAAATGGTTTAAGGGGCACTCCCATCTAAAAGCGAGTATCATAATTCCTCAGAGAATAGATAATTATGCTTGAATAAAGTTTGTTTCGCCAAAGTACCACAAGTTGAAGCTTAAACGTAGGGGGAACATTGTAGCAAATGAGTTCCTGAATCCCCCCGAGGACCCTTCGAATGCATTGTGCGCTGGTGGGTGAGGACGTGACTATTACCATGGAAACGGGTACCGGTTAGTACTAGTATAAATTTCGATACTCTGATGTTTTAGGATCACTTTTTGAGTAGACTATGTGTGCACAAACGTGATCACAACATTTGTGGGTCATTCTGTAGTAATTTGTCCATGTATAAATGCTAAGCATTATTTTTAAACCAGAGTGGTCCATAAAAGTGGTTTAACCTCTGTATTCCAAGAGTCACTTTAAATAGCCCCAAACGTCTTGTGTTCCTTTCTTAATGTCCGATAGTCCCTCTACCCTCTTCGTTAGCTACATGTAAGCGACTCTACCGTTAGCTAGAAATTTTACCTAACGCCGGCCACACAAGCAGTTTTGGCGCCGCCATTTTATGTTGACCGACTTCCAACTCCTTATACTTAGGTGGCCAAATTTCGTCATTCCGAGATGAGGTAGTCTTCAAACTTGTTTAGAATTTTCCTAAATGTTTGTGTCGTCAAGAAAATATATTACTACCTGCTGCCAAGATAAGAATGATGTAAAACAAAGGACAGACAGAAGTATACCATTACCGTTTTTATTTTGCTTTCTATTGCAATGTTTAGTCATTTGCTATAAACACCCACTACTGTCTGGATTAGACTTAGACCTGTTCACTGTAAGATTCTCACAAGATAATTCCAAATTAACAATATGTTTCTTATCACGATCAGTACAATACAGTGGAAGCCACTTAATTGCATACCCAATTTGAAGGCAAATTCCGTGCAATTATCCGACGTGTGCGATAATGCGAAGTTACCCAGTTGGACCGCACCACCACGGGATTTGAGGATTCCGTGCAGTTGATCGAAGTGTGCGTTTATCCGGCGTGCAATTAACTGGCTTCCATTGTACATGCATTCTATATGGCTTAGACATATTATGCAGAATTGGTGCGTTTCCGTGCTAGACGTTCAGGTTTATATTATAATGACTCCATATTTCTATACTCTGCAGTGCACTACTGGTACCAAAAAGACAGTAAGAAAAGGTAGCTGCCGATTGCAATCATAACATTCTTATAATCTACCACCTCTGTATGTATTACATACATGTCATATCAATACATTGCACATCTATGTTATTCTATTACACCAAATGAAACCAATCTATCGGAATATCTGAAGTGGTTTCTCGCATGTAATAATTGGCCAAGGACTAATAGCAAAGTGAGAAATTGTATGCTTAGAAATGTTTCCCTAAGATCTATTTTTTTATTAAGAAAGTTGAAAAACTAAACCAGCACTTAGATATTTGGGAATTACTGGTAACCAAAATTTCGGCCGACTTTGTCAGCCTTGCTTACGTTTACATTGACCCGTCTACTGCAGCTTGCAGAACGTGACGTTGGAGACACGTGACTGCAGCGACGGGTCGTAGGTGATAGATAACCTGTGTCACCCCCCGTCTCTGTAAAATTATTTCAGTCGTCGTAAACTTCTTTTTTTTCATGCCATTTACCAACACAGATGAAGTTTCACGCTAATATGTGTTTGTCTGAATCTTGGCATCATTGTTGGAAGCAGTCAAAGAATCTGGGGGTTCCCATAACATCCAATCGTATCTAAAATTAGCATGAACACCATAGATATAGCCTATTTCTGCTTGAGAACTGATATCAATGCATATATTCTATAACATAGAACTAACTTTGCTACTTATAATGCTATATACTGATCCCTAAACTAAAACAAAAAAGCAGCACGACTACGAATGCACTCGGTAAAGACGATGTTTGAAATGGATGTCAGGTGTCAATCATCCGCCGATGATGTCCTCTATCTCCCTCAGCACTTCCTTCAGATCGTCAGGTTGGGGAAGGCCCTCATTTTCCTCCAGTCCGCCAAGTTCAGGGCCCTCGTCTTCCCCAAGTCCATCAGGTTGAGGGTCCTGGTCTTCCTCCATCCCGGCAGGTTCAAGGCCCTCGTTTTCCTCAAGGCCCTCGTCTTCCTCCAGTCCGTCTTCAATGTCCTTGTCTTCCTCCAGTCCGCCAAGATTAAGGCCCAGGCCTTCCTCCAGCCCGGCAGGTTCAAGGCCCTCGTCTTCATCCATTCCGTCAAAGTCAAGGCCTTTGTCTTCCTCCAGTCCGTCATGTTCCAGGTCATCGTCTTCATCCAGTTCGTCAAATTGAAGGCCCTCGGCCTCGTCCTCCTTCAGTCCGTCTTTCTCTGGTACGTCAACTTGAAGGTTACGGATTTCCTCCAGCATGTCTAGATCTGCCTCGAGAACGTTCCGGATTTCCTCCATCTCGTCAGGCTGAGGGTCGTGAAGGTCCCTCGATTCCTCGTACCCATCAGGCTCTGGAATGTCCCGGATGTTGGACGGGTCCCGGATGTCCGTCAGGTCCCGGATGTCCTGCAGTTGTCGGTCGATCTCGTTGAGGACGAGTGACACCTTCTTGGTAGATTCTTCATCCGCCTCGATGGCGTCAGTCGTCAGCTCGGATATGGAATCTAACATCTATTAAGACGAGCAACTGATAGTTATATTTAGTGTCACCTCGCAGGAGATCATCAGATAGATTATGAAGAATGAAGTGTTTTACGTTTTATCCAATATAATGTAATTATATATGATATGATTTTCAGTACTTTAAGTAAATGTGTTATACTTAAATATAAGTAGTTAAACCTCCACGATTTTCCCCCCAAATCTAAAATATTTTCGGAAACAAAATTTCCTTTTCGATGTCCTATATAAGGCACTTTTGAGCATATTTGCATTTCTTTTTATTTCTGGTGTTTTCGAACTCTACACAAACAAGCTACTCAGGGTTTGCTGATTTTCTGAAACCATCTTAAATTAGACCCCCTGTTGTAAACAACAACATAAATGTATCGTTACACTGATAGGTCCCAGAGTGGGCTAATCAATCAATCATGCGACTATACTTAAAAAAGGTAATTTTTTGTTCTAATAATATTTTAGAATTTGGGGCTAGATATTATATAGTGGGCCTTTAAAGATAAGTCATTCTGTATAACAGACATGGATATACTCCACCTATATTAATAGCCTATGTATAGGATGAGTCGAAATGGCCAGCATTGTCATAGACTCTATCGTTACTTTATACAATTGCTATGGTGAAGACTTTGATGAAACTAACCTCTCTTAGCTGCATAGCAGCATCCTCTCCAGTTTCTGTCTGTGGTGTTTCCAGGCCGAGGTTCTTCCGTCCCTCCAGGTCGTCCATCAGCTCCTCTGCCGTTCCCTTCAGGTACTGCAGGCCATTCTCGACTTCGGCTCCAATGTTACGTTTGCCCTTGTCAGCTGCCAAACAGAAACAAACAAAACAAATTATTTACATGGTGCATCAATGCCTGTATCTATCTTGAATAGAGACTTTTAAAAACATTAATCAAGCAGTTGTCCCCATTGATTAAAATTAGGTGATGCCATTGGTCAGCTTCGCTCAGCGCTTCGCTGGTTATAGAAACCTTCAGTGAAGGTAAGCCAAGAAGGAAATGGAACCCACAGGTCCTATGTCCCCTTACACGTATACACCTTGGCGCGGGACATTAATCCTTCAATATCATCCTTTGATATAATTGTAGGAATTGCAGAAGATGAGTATAGCACCACTATACATGCAGCCCTTCTTACCAAAATATTCTGATGGCAAAAATGCGGCAGCTTCAAACAGGGTTGTGGTTAATATGTCATGTATTTCTTACCACCCCAAGCCAATCACGAACACGCCTTCTTTAGAAGCTTGGGTAAAACTTTAAAAAAAGTATTGTTCAAATAGGTCTTTAGATGAACTACCATCACAGACGACTTCCAGCACTTTGTCTCTGATCTGGTCCAAGTCGTCAAAATCGTCAGCAGTAGCCACGTAGTCGTCATTCGACGCAATGAGCTATAAAATACGTCAACTCTCTGTAGTAGTAGTAGTAGTAGTAGTAGTAGTAGTCGTAGTAGTAGTAGTCGTAGTAGTAGTGGTAGAGGTAGTCGTAGTAGTAGCAGCAGTAATGGTTATTACCAGTTCTAGTAGTAGTAGCAGAAAAAGTAGCAGTAGTGATAATATAGTTACAAAGCAGTGGTAGGAGTATAATTTTAGTAGTAGATTTAGTAGTAGTGTAGTAGCATTAGCAGAAAGGTTTACTTCTAAAACGACAGCCTAGTTGCAAGCTAAGGACCTAATTATCTGGCAGTCTGCCAATAATATATCAAAAATTCTATCTTGCCATACATATTATATTATCTGAAAAATCGATTATTCATAAAATCGTTTGTAAATTCGCATATGCTTAAGAATGTGGCTTTTAAAATTAAGACTATTGTTGTCACTGCAAACATCAACATACAAGACATAATGTGAAACAAATATGACAGAGATATAATTCTAAACTTGACGGCGTTTTTTACCTTAAGTTCAGACATTTTGTACTTGGCCACGCCCACAGTGAACACGTGCGCACCCTTGTTTTTCACGTACTGCGCAGGCTGTCTCACTTGGTCGGTGGCCTTCCCGTCTGTTACTAAGATGATGATCTAAACATGATTGTTGTTTGTGAAAAACAGGGTTACAAGACGTACATCATGCTGGTCTGGAGCAATGATTTATCAATCAAAATGATTACGTCATTAATACGTCATATTACGTCATAATCGAGTCAAATTTGTTGAATCAGTTGAATTCAGATCTTATGTCTACATTATTCTCTAGAAAGTTGGTGGTCATACTATAATAGTTGCATGGGGCGGGTCTCAATAGGTCCAGGATTGACGAAAATCCCGTTCTTATACGATTAAAGGCATCGTCACCTTTTCAACACCATCCCGGGCACCATTAGCTTGGGTGAACTCGTCGTAAACAGCCTTTAGGGACTGTCCGGTTTTGGTGTGAAATTCATTCATGTATTCAATCTTCTTGATGGCATCCAGCAAGGCCTATGTGGAGAAAACGAGAGGAACATTTGTATCGTCGTCGAAGTTTAAATATTTCCCGAGCAGCCTTCGAGACCTCTGCTTTGTCTGTTGCGTCAGTGGAGTCAAGCTTGCCTAAGCATGTTGTTTCTTACTTAGGGAGAAGAGGTGCTGCTACTGTAACAGTTACCGCAGTGAGTCGCTCTTCATCTTCATCTAACATCAGGCTCACCAAGTTGATTTTTAAAGAATGCATAATTATGCAGCAGAGCAAATACGTTCAACACAGGATTTCTTCCGAAAATAGTGGGTATCCCATACAAAGACACGGTAACAAAGAGGTTTACTTTATACGAAATCGGCGAGAAGTGTCCAATATGGTAAGAGAGAAGGCCAGGGTGGCTAAAGTATGTGCTGAATAACGGAGAGAACAGAACAGTGAAGAAGATCCTTCAGTGGAATTCCAAGTCACTCGTTTCAACAAGAAGCAGGGGAAGGCCAAGACCGATATGGAGATTGAGAGGACATTGAAATCTTAATAAACTTGTTGGAACAAGGCTTAATTTCATAACTATGTATTCTACTAATATAGACAACAACAACAAAACATTTGCATTGGACTACCCCCGATCGCTAAAACCATCCAGAATAGAAGACTGGATCTAGTCGGTTATGTGGCACGTACGTCATGAGGAGATGGCCGCCAAAGTTCTTCTCTGGCAACCCAACGAGAAAAGAAGAAGGGGACGACACTTAGATACTGGAGAAAGAGGTTGGACTAAAGAACCGCAACCTGCTAGCCGCCATGCTAGATAGAGTTGCCTGGAGCGACGTTATTAGCGTATTACGAGCAGAACTGAACTGGACAGATGAGTTTCCATTCGAAGTTGATGAGTGGTTAAAGTTATTTTACTAGGAGAATAACATGGGTCTTGAAGGCCTGAATACATCAACAACACTATCATATACATCAAAATGAAGATAACCATCCCGATCATTATCATCAACATCATTACAATTATCTTTTACAATTATTACAAGTAATCACCAGTTTTAAAGTAAACATGATCGCCATCATCATAATCATCAATATGAAAATGATCATCACCATCACCGACATCAATATCAAAATGAATATCAATGTTATGAGCACCTACATTCGGTTGTTAGTCATGTACTACAGCGAACTGTTAGAAACAATAGCTAAAAAAACCTGTATCTTATTGGCAAAATTTCTCAGAACTAGTCAACAAATTACATCAAAATAAACGTACCTCTCTATTGTTGTACTGGTTCATCTTGAACTCAGTTTGCATGTCCTTAGCAAACTGGTACACACCGATTCTAGCCTTGTCGGGGCCTATCTCGAACCCTGCCGCCAGTTTCAGGATGAACTGCTGTACTGCGGGGAAGTTACGCGTCTTCACACTCTTAGATCCGTCCACTAGGACATGGATGTCCGCCTTGGAGTGGCAAGTGGGCGCTTCACGGTCAGAAAAAAAGAAACATTATGAAATACTGTTTTGACACATTCATCAATGAGATTCTTGTATTCAACAATTGAAGTTATAGCATTTTGTCGTTGATTATGAAAACTAAGTCTTTACTTGCATATAATGTATCTTTGAAATATATTCGTCTGTTTTTCAGTTACATATGTCATAAGTTGGCATAGTCCTGTCATGGAACTGTTTTGAAAGTCCTCATCAGTTATGCAAAAAAGATACCGGGCGCGGGTACCGATTTGCATAATTATATCAAGCGACACTTAAGCTATCTGTAAATAAAAAATCATGACGATTCGTCGACCACGTCTTTCAAGAGCTATTCTCAAAGTCTTGAATTAAACCGAATACTGCAGTTCCAAAGAAGCTATTTTCTCTGCCCCAATTATAAGAGCTATCAAGTCCTTGGAGCTATCTACTACAAAATCACGACCGTATCATGTCCAGGAATCAAGATATTAAATAAAGAGGTTCCACTGCACCACCGTAACAAGCCGATAGGGGGTACAAGTTAGCATCGAATCCTACTCACATACTAAATACTCGTATCATTACAATCAATCCAGGCCTTCTAAGTTTCAGTGATTTTGCTCCCCTACTGTCTGTGCCACTTCACACCACAACTACCCAAGGACTGAACGAGCAAACAGAAGCATTAGGCCATGAGGCATACGTTTCAGATAACAGATTACATACAATAAAAATGATATAGCCGATTCTTACGGGGAATATCCACAGGTTCTTTGCTCCATGTAATTCCTACACGGAGGTAGATGTGATGACTCAGACCACATCCCCACACGCGATTGGACGAGGAACTAACGTAGATCTGAGTGAGGCTTCCCCCGACCAATCGCCAGGCGGTTCCCTGTGGTGTTTGGGCCGTTATTCCTGAGTGAGAAAAAAAAAAGTGACACATTTTGTTCTCTGTATCTATCAGATGTTGCAACTGTGTTGCACGAAACCATGAATGATGCATTCTTTTAACTGCACTTTTTTCCTCCAGAAACGTTGTCGGGTATTTCTTTCCACGTGTACGAGTATGTGTATATAGTAGGGGTAGGTACTAGTACAGAAAATTCAGGTCCAGATCCGGTTCAGGTCCAGAGGACCTGATTCTGTATGTGAAAATTTGTGAATGGACGATACTGAAAACAATGGTCCATTTCGCTACAATGAAATCTGTTTTGTGGAGTATTGGACTCCCACTGGTGTTTTAGAATCCTACATGGCTAACTGCCTCTGTATCATTGACTGTTAAACTTTGTAGGAATGACTATAGACTCTACTCTACTTTGCTCTTGTTATTTTCCTCGACCGATAAGCCCCAAAAAGTGTGAATGCCTGAACATATAATCTGCTCATTTTCCAATAGGTCCAACATTTGGTCTACCGATTTTTTTCAGGTCCGGTTTTTCTGGACCGGTCCGATAAGAAAAACGTTTTTTTACCGGTACCCACCCCTAGTATATAGTGTTTCAAATGTCTTAATGGTAAAAAAGCAAGCAGATTTGGCGGTGAACACTGGTTTTAATGGCTTGCAGATTGTATATACAGGAGTGAAACAGTTGTTATCGAGAAAGGTCCACGATTTTATAATACAAGGCAAGCTGTTGCTTTAGAAAGACTTTGAAACTTTAAATTTAACAGTATAAACGATGTAGAATAAATGAAAACCTAATTGTTACACTCAAAGGTTCTCCATAGAGAAACAAGTAGTGTGAGATCATCAGAGCAATACCGATCATATATCAGAGTCAAGGTACGAAAAAGGGGAATAAATTGGATTTTCCCCTTTAGATTTGGATCGTGTTTACCTCAAACCGCATATATACCATTGAAAGCATTACAAGATGAGCCAAACACAGAATGATGTGCAACAGAAAGCCATGTATAACATTTTCTTACCGATTCTGATGAAGACTTGTCCAATGGCGCTCACTCCCCACACCACGTTGTACCCCACGCTAATGCTGACCAGGGAGCCAGTGACTTGGACCCAGCCTGTTCCAGCCGAATCTGTGCCTCCATAGGTACCGATGCGGTACCAGATCGCACCGGTAGATGTCACTGCCCACACGCCGCAGTGTCCGATTGATACGTACGATAGACCACGTATGACCGGTCCGCTCACCTGCGCCCACCCCGTACCTACATGTACAATGATAAACGGTAAAACATGATCAAAACGTTACTGTTACGAAATGTACTAAAGTAATCGCGGTAGAATAAAACTCCTTTGCCGGCTTAACTCCTTCCCCAGCTTATGTTACTGTCTTAAACTACCGCAAGATCTGCTTGGAGATTAGAACTAAAGGCAGAAACCTGCGTAACCAAATTGACACATACGATAGGCCGCCTCGTACGATATGCCGCCTCGTATGATTGATCATACCAGGTATCAGTTGCCAGCTCCTTACTGAAAACGGCACTGCATTAGACTACATTATCATAATCAGAAGGCTTCATTTTTTCCCATAACAAAGGTCATTAATATCCCATATGTGCCCGCCTCACTTCGCTCGGTAGTTTATTCGGTGGTTATATAGAAATCGGACATTAAGTAGTGCAACGTATGCCCCTAGAGCGGGTCATCAATTCTTTATTCTACGACACGGTCGCCGTTGATATAGGATCAGCAACCTCAATTTATCGGCATTTTGGCCGCCATATTGGTGGGGCGAATAAATGAGAATTATTACAAAATTCCATATTTCTGTGCTCTCCAGGCCAGATGTATAGCATTTCTTTTAAAGGCGTTCGTCACTAACCCACCAACATGGCGGACGCTACATGGCGTCATAATCACGTGACACCCAATTAAGTCTAGTTGTCCTACCAATGGGGTTTCTGGCGGTTATCCCTGTCCGTCTCCAGATGGTACCACAAGGGCAGACGCCCCAGACAAAGTTGCTTGAGGAACTGACGCACACTGACTTCAGAGGCCGTCCCGAGACCATATTCCAAGTTGTGCGATACGCTATCATCACTGTCACACCTGAAGAAAAATTAAAAACGTTTTTTTTTCGTTTGCACAAACATTTGACAGAGGAACTCAATGAGATTTAGCTATATGTACTTAGTTAACACCGTGAAACACTGGGCATATACTAATATCCAGATGCATTACCGTAACAGTAACGGTGACTGTTCAGTTCTGTGCGGTCAAGATGGGGAAAAATTAAGAACGAGACCATGTTTTACGCTTAACTCACAAAGTTCAAGACACTTATAATCAACTGTTAGGTCAAATAAGGCAGTTCAACGTTTCAATTGCGAATCCGTCAGAGGCCAAAAGTGAAAGCCAATATTTGTAAACAATTCTAGTCAAGACCATGTGAAATGTATTGTCCAGACATGTTTTATTAATTTGTCAGGCCAAGGGCTTTCAACTTTGATACCCACAGTACATCACACGTCGTATACGCAGTCTAAACCACGTAAGCCGGCATGTAGAACAGTAGTGACAGCATATCACGTACCGGTTCGCACGTAGACCTGGTTTCGTCTGTCAACTCCCCACACAATGCCATTGCCGGAACTGATCTGCACAAGGTTTCCGTCTACCTGCTTCCACTCCGTTCCGAAGTGGCCCTCCTTCCCGTATGTGCCGACACGGTAGAAGACGACGCCTCGGGAGTTCACGCCCCACACTCCGCTCCAGCCGATGGTCACAAAAGAAAGAGACCCCGGACAAGTGTCCCATCCCGAACCTAAAATGGAAAGCAAAAGGAAAACCCACAAAAGCAGTATATCAAATACTTAGGACTGTATCATTGTTTTGTCGTACGGAAGGACGGTTTGTATAGGCTAGTTGGTATATATTGATAGGTCATCAGAGGTTTACAGATCAATATTAGGGGTGCCAAAGCATTTGCACGAACCCTGTGAGATCCTTACGAACATTATGTGATATACACGAATCACTATGAGAAAACACACGAACCTTATGCGATTCTCACGAATCACTATGTGACACACACGAACCGCATGCGATTTTCATGAACCTTATGCGTATTGTCACGTGACCCAGTTTCGCATAGGTTCGTGCAAATTGCATAAGGTTCGTGTGCGTCACATAGTGATCCGTGTGAATCGCATAAGGTTCGCACGTTCTCGCATAGTGATTCATGTGATTTTTATAAGGTTCGTGCGTTTTCACATTGTGATTCGTGCGTATCACATAATGTTCGTACAAAACTCATAGGGTTCGTGCAAATGCTTAGGCACCCCTGAATATGTGCCCTCAAGAGCAATAGCATCAGTACAGGTACTACAGAACAAGCGTGGCTGTTACAGGCTCTTATTTAATTAGAGGTTCCTATTTTAACACCTTTTTGTCTTTCCTTCAAGTTTGAACAAATTCAATTATACTTTATAACTAGACAAGTCTATTTTTAACTGAGGCCTCTTTATGATAATAACAATGTTTACTGAAATTACACAGGGAAAAGCAGACGACGAAGACTAAAAATTGACATGAAGCAACATTGATACAAAAGCCATAGGCTGTATTATGGCATCTGCAGATATAATAGCTTCACGATGACAATGAGCAATATGGATGAAAAATAGCATTCATAAAGACATGCACACAATGTTCTACATTTAAACTTCACGAAACGTAATTGAATTCACAGCTCTTTCTACTGTATGAATATTCAAAACAGGACTTACCTGTTATTGCAGTAGGTATTGCTCCGGCTATAGAAGAAAGAAAATGTCAGAAATCATAACGCTAAAACTGTGGAAACTGCAAAAAAGGCGATGCATTCCAAAGTTTTGTGACAAACAGCAACAGTTGCAAATGGCGTAATGTTCTTCACTTAGTTAGAATTAGCACCTTACTGTAACTATCAATACAGTCAAAATGTTGTTTGAAGCTTGACAAGGGAATAACTCACTTGGCTCATCTTCACAGACGATCCTGTTGGTACATGTACAGATTTGGTTTCCGGACCTCCACATTTCATTTTTCTGTAAGCAAATACACAGTAAAAATAGTCAAAACATAATCCATTTGACATTTTACCTCCGTGAAAACAAAGGTATTCTAATCTCCCCCACCCTCTCTCTGTATGTACTTCTTTGTATGTGAGATCGCGTTGCGCAGGACCGAGCTCGAGATTGCTTAGAAAATTAGTTATTTTGGGGTTTTCGGCCATTTTTGACTAAAAATGTACATTTTTGGTTCGTATGCCCTTGCATGGAAACCAAATGACCTGAAATTTGGTACATAGGTGCATTGGACATATGGGCACAGAGCCCCGTCAACGCTTTCTTCATAGATCATTTGAAAAAAAATTGACTAAACATGTATATTTTTGGCTCCTTAGCCCTTACATGGAAACCTAATGACCTGAAATTCGGCATGAAGGTGTGTCTGGCAAGTACCCACAGTATTTCATTTTCACTTTGGGTATACATTACTTTAAGTTGTCGATTTTGGGGATTTTTTGCCATTTTTAGACTAAAAATGTTAAGTTTTGGCTGCTGTGCCTATGTATGAAAGCCAAATGGTCTGAAAATTGGTATGAAGGTGTGTACAGTATGTGGCCACAGGGCTCTATTCACACCTATGGTGTACATCAATTAAAAATTGTTGAATTTGGGATTTTTTTCCTTTTTTGACCAACAAATCAATATTTTGGCTTCCTGTGTCATGAAAAAGCCAACTGATCTGGAATTTGGTATCGGAGTAGCGTTAGCACTATAAATGGAAAATGGGCCACATAGACCAGTCCATTTTGCATAGATAGGGGTGTTCTGGAAGAGTCCATTGTTGTAAGGGGGCAAAGGTATGAAGATGGATTGCAATATGCTGTATTTGCTCCCAAGCAAATGTTGGCCTTTCTAGTGTTTCTTTCTTTCTTTCTCCTGTCAAATCTTCAATCCCGAATCGAATCAACTCCGTCGTTCCTGTACCGAATTACTTGAAATTTGACACAAGTGTAGAGTGGACCAATACCCTTAGGTTTTTTTATTTCATTTTTTTCATATCTACCTTTAAAATGATTTTATTCATGGTTTTTGCAATTTTTATGTACATTTTGCCCCCCTGTACCCTGGTATTACAGCCGAATGACCTGAAATTTGGTACAGAGGTGCCTTGATCATATGCCCACAAAAATCTAATAACAGTTTTGGCATACGGTACAGAGAAATGCTTAATTTTGACATTTTTGCCATTTTTGCCCCAAAAATGACATTTTTGGCTCCTATACCCCCATTTTTCAACCAAATGACCTGAAATTTGGTATAGGAGTGCCATCTACATATGCGCACATGGATTCAATAACACTTTTGGCATACGGTACAACAAAATGCTTAATTTTGGAATTTTTTGGCCATTGTCTGACCAAAAACGTACGCTTTTGGCTCCTATTCCCTGGTCTTATAACCAAATGACCTACATTTTGGTAAATAGGTGCACTAGATATTCATCCAAATGACCCATGTATAATTTCTGGCATAAACCACTTCAAAATGATATATTTGGGGACTTTTTGGTAATTTTCCACTGGCCAAAGGACCTCAAGGTCGTTGACCTCTCCCACCTGAAGACAGTATGTGCACATGTCTATATATACTACTAACTTGATTAAAGAGGCAACCAATCACGTAGCCTGAGTCAACATCCCGATGGGGATTAGGGCCAATCAATGAGCCTGGTGTTATCTGGATGAGTCCATTCTGGCACGGAGGGGTACATTTTTTAAAAATCTGTCTTTGGACTGACGATTATATAATGTCTCTCAGTGGGAGTATTTTTGAACTGGACTATTTTGCAATTTTACATGGGGTGCACTGGAAGAGTCCATTCTTGCATGGAGGGGGGCATTTAAAAAAATCGTTTTTGGACTTTGGTGATTATGTCAATGTGTTTCATTGTGGTTATTTTTTTTGACTGGTCTATTTTGCAATTTTACATAGGGTGTGCTGGAAGAGTCCATTCTTACATGGAGGGGGGATTTTTTATATCCATTTTTGGGACTTTGGTGATTACGTCTAAGTCCAATTTTAGTGGATGTGTTGTTGGACTGGTCTATTTTACCTTTAAATGCCTTTTTTGCTTAGTTCAACTTTGGACTGGAATGCTTAATCAAAAGGCCATGTTTTCAGTGGGAGAATTTCTGGACAGGTCTATTGTATGAATTCACATGGGGTGCACTGGAAGAGTACATTATTGCACTTTGAATTTTGTAAGATTCATTTTTGGGCTAAATTGTCATTAATAGAAGTGAATTTTAAACAAAAGTGTTCCATTTTTTGTACATGGGTGACTTTGGAATTGTCTATTGTTGCAAGGGGAGAGAGATGGCTGAAATATGCTGTATTTGCTCTCAAGCAAATGTCGGCCTTTCTAGTTTAAAAGAAAATTCCGTTTGAATGCAATGCCCGTCAATTTGAATACCATGTTTCTAAAGTCAACGGATGTAGGTGAACTAGCGTTACTTTGGTCATATCATACCTGGTAATAGTTTCCATTGCTAGAGCATCCACAACTGCTTCGCGGGATGCAGGTGGAACCACTGAGGACGTACCCCTGGTCACACACACACGACTCCACGCACATCCTCACACAGGGTCTCGGGTTGGGCTCAGCACACGTCAACGGACAGGCAGAGCCACAAAAGTTGTACTGACTGTGGGGAGGGCACGGCAATGCTGTAGAACAAAGGAAAAATATCATGCTGAGCAGTTTAACGACGAAGACAATGTGTACAGGCAAATTAGATTTCAGTTTTTAGTTCTTGTGTCTGTGACATCTTTCTGTTTTTATGATCTTGTAACGTTTCAGATGCTTTTGGCACATGACTTATACCTCTGTGGACAAGAAATACCGGTAGGCAATGAACTTGATGGAATGATGGGCGAATGGACAGGTATGAAACAAACTAAAACGTTGAGAGAAGAGAAAACCGACGAGCATGGAGAAAGCTATCAGATCTGCTGTGTTGAGAAAGAAGAGTAAAGAAGATCCATCCACATTTATCGCACAGCGGCCGGATGGTTTTCCAGTTTTCCACTACAGTCCTTCATCCTATCTCAAGAGCAATGTAAAAAAAAAAGATCAACAACACCAGATGTTGGATATTTCTTTTATATAACAATGTTTCTCACCTGATTACGTTTTGCTGTCTCTGTTTCTATGAGCTTTTGAATGGAATGCTTCTTCTCACCGCTATATATATGTAGCCGGTGTAGGTGGCACTTTTGTTGCGAAACACGAACCCAAACGTGGCTAATTTTTATCCCCTCGAGCTCGTTCTGCTTTTTCGTCCTTAGCCACGTTTGGTATTGTGTCCTCGCCACAAAAGCGCCACGTACATCGACTATATAGTGTTTAGAAGCAGCACTTCAGTCAGAAAGCTCTGGTGAAAATGTCTGATAGTCATCTACAGTCTACACGTAAGCAGGTAAGACAAAGTACTGGTTATGTTTGTGTAAAAGAAAAGCCCAGTATCCTACGTTCTACCAACCTGAAATTACTTTCGGAAGTACTTACGACACCGGTTTGCGGTCCTCCACCTTCCCGGGTTTCCTCCCGCTGCCCGACAGTCGTCGCTGTAGGCCTCCAGATTCTCACACAACATGTCCTCGTCTCCTCTGTAAGCCGCCATGTCGAACACACACGACTCAAAATACGTCGCTGGGTTAAGCACTGAGATGCACGTCTGAAAAAAATCTAGATTTAGAAACATATCCCTACATACGTTATTGGTGACACCTCGGAGGCGAAGCCACTGAGATAGTATTACGATTGAGCTTCAAATATTCTATGAATGCCCTCTTACACGGCTGGGTTAAGCACGGAGTTGCAAGCCTGAAAACAGCATCTTAGATTTTAAAAACATTCCCTAAATACATTTGGTGACAAAAGAGATGGCATTACGATTGAGCTTCAAATATATTATAATGTCGACTTCGACGGCTGGGGTACTGAGCTGTAGGCTTGAAAACATCCTTTAGGCATCTTATTTTTGAAAAAAAAATTAAAGACATTTTTGGTGACACCTCAAGGTCGTCCCTAAGATAGGACGTTAAATGAAGGTCCCCTCTGGGCGAAGCCACCAAAATAGTATTGCCGATTGAACATAAAAGATTCTGTTTGAAGAATCCCTCTTACAAAGCTAAGTTGAACAATAGGTACTAAGGTGCAAGCCTGAAGAGCCTTTGGACATCTTTGAATGAATTGAAAACAATTTTTGGAGACATCTCAGGGGCCACCGGCACCGAAATAGTATGACGATTGAGCTGGAAATGCTATATAATATTCTCTTGCAAAGCTTGGTTAAGCTCAAGAGATTCAAGGTCCAAGCCTAAAAAGAGCATCTTGGCATTTTAGATTGAAAAAATAATAATCTGAATACATTTTTGGTGACTGTTCAAGAGCGGAGCCACCGAAATTATATTTTGATTGAGCTTAAACATTCTAAAAATGCCCTCTTGTATAAACCGCTTTTCTTCTGGCCATTGTTAAAGATAAAACCATGAACCTACCCGGAATGGACCATTTTGTAGGCGCAGAAGACCGCACTTATCTGGGCCCTGGTAAAGTTGCCAGTCTCCACCAGTAATGTCTGTACCACAAAAGTTGTCTTGAGGTCTTGTATCGGGACATCTGTAAAAGAAAAGATCGTTCAAACTTTCAAATTGCACAGTAAAAGATTTTCAAGAATATTCCTAGATTATAGCAATATTAATAGCGACGGTTCTTGGTAGTCATTGAAAACACTTTGTAAGCTGTTAATCATGTAAAGGTGATAATCGAATGGTTTCAGGCCACCTTTGACCCCATAATGCCACATTTCAGCATAGGTGGTAGGCCAAGGAATTGTTTTGAATCGCCGGGTAGGTGTTCCGAATGTGACCCGATTTGAAGTAAGGCCACGTTGATTTGATTATATGGATGACATCCGCGCTCGCACGAATTTTCGGCCATTTCCACACACACAAAAAAGTTTTCGACCACACAATAAATTGTGCAAAGCAGCTGTAAAATGAGCACAAATATTCCATGGATTGAAAAGTAAGTATCAGAAAAACGATAACTAATGCCATATATAGAATCCAAAATGAATCTAAAGTCAAAGAATAAGATGTGAAAGGACGGAAAGAAAAAAATCTATTGTTGGTTGGGGGAGGTACCAGTACAGAAAATTCAGGTCCAGAGGATCATGGTATACCATACTATGTGTGTTTAGTCCTATGTTCAACCTTCCTGGCCACTTTGATTTCATACTGAAGGCAACTTTTTTTTTGGCCAAACTTTTTTTTATTCACTTATCAGTTTTGGAGTTCCCGGGGGATGTCATCCATATAATCAAATCAACATGGCCTAATCGGGTCACAACATCGGGTTGTGCTGTGTACTTGTGAAAACGTGGGCAACCTTTTGGTATCTGTAAGTGGTAAGTACCGCCTCCGAACGAAATCGTACGGAATCTAACGGATTTGGAAGCATGCAGACGCTCCGCAGCACTTTACGTGATTACAAAAGTTTCTCTGCTTTTGGGCTGCGAAATCACCCCCGCACAAGTCAGTACGGGCGACGCGCGTTCCCCGTGAAGCTTATGCGATTAAGTAACAACTGAAGGAAACCGTACGTAAGCAGTACTTATAAGTAAGTACGGTAACGTGGCAATCGCACAGAGATTGTTCGTACAACTCATCACTTGCGCAACGAACGATGGCGCTCAAACGCTCACGGCCAGGCGTGGCGTGAAGGCCATTTACTTACACCTTGAACAACGTGTGAGTGGCATGTGATGATGTGTTGAGATGCACGCCCTCCCTGCCATTTCTTCCACATGTTTTCAGTAAAACGTGCCGGACGTGTCCTCCCCCCGAAAAAGTACGGAAAAATAACACGCACGACGGGTTGTGCCCTTAGCTTCATTTGGGTTTGAAAGGAAGTTTAGGACATGACCACATACGTGTCGTCATCAGGAGCGATCCAACTGTTGCCGTACAGAAGGGATGTGGAGGCGACCTGTCCTCCCGGCATCAGGTTGTCGTCGTTCGGCTGGCCGTTGTAGTTTCCGCACATTCCGCTAACCTAAAGGGAAGACTTAACATTAAAGATGCTAGAACACAAGTGAGGCATTGGCTTAGCCTCCATAGCAAGCTCTCTATTGCCTTTTTGGCTCATAGTACACTTTTGCTGGCCATTTCTTTTTGTACTGGGTCGCTGATTGCTGGCCTGTTCTGGCTGTCAGAAAAGGCCAGCAATCAGCGACCCAGTACAAAAAGAAATGGCCAGCAAAAGTGTACTATGAGCCAAAAAGGCCATAGAGAGCCTGCTATGGAAGCTACATTGGCCGATACAAAATGTATTTGTTTAAAAGATAGTGTGATTCCCGTTCGAGTACACTCTATCAGAAATAGAATACGTCTAATTATTGCAACTGGCCAGACGTAACGGTAGGAAGGTAAAGGTAGACCTAAGGACAGTGAGTTGTTATCCACTGTGTTTAGGGCAAGGTATTTAAATGTGGAGCCCATCCCTGTCTTCCCACTGCCTTTTACCTCCACAACCGTAGTCAGGTACCCATTTTTATGCACCCTAGCGCTAAGACCACAGCCCGTCGTATATGCAAATAACCTGCTGTCTACGTGCCAAAACGTGGGCAATCTTTTGAGATCCGTAACTGGTAAGTACCGCCTCCGTACGAACTCGTAGGGCATCAGATGGATTTTGGAGCATGCAGATATGCAGTAGAACTTTACGTGCAGGCAAAACTTTGTGTGCCGTGCGTTGACGTACTCCCGCCCTGCTCTTACCAGTCGTTCCCCACGTTTTCATAAATACGTGGCCTCCCATAAAAGCGTACGGACAAATTGCACGTACGGCGGGTTGTGCCCTTAGCTTAACCGTTACACCACTACGGCGCTTCACATAGATTGGGATGCAAGTGTAACATACTCTGAAATACAATCTACACTTATCCTTACTATACTTTTTTGGTTGTGTTTGTAACATTTTAAATTTTGTAATGGGTGTACAGAAAGCTACAACACGAATACCTCATGCCAGAATATTTGTCTCCGACATTTTTTAAAAGCTGAACTGTCGTAATTATAAAGTCGGGACTTGTTGATCTAGCCAATCATCTTGCAATTTCAGTCATGTGCTCACCATGTTTAGCCATTTGCATGTATGATATCAAGTGATACTCTTACCTTGCCTTTGTACGACGTGGGTAGTCTCACCATGACACTGTGTCTTCCGTCGTACAGGACAGACAGGCACTGGTCCGTCTGAATCTGCACGTTCTTCCCGATGATGGAGATGGCAACCTTACGGCTCAGGCACACTGGCAGGCTGCGGCGGTAGCCATTCACCTAAGATTCATACACATTGAATTATGATAAGCACCTTTCTCTTTAAAGCATCGATGTTCAACACATTGTATTACCTTAAAATACCTTCATCAAACACTCAATTGAGGATTATGATCAACTCCGATGTGTATGTGGTGTCATAACTATATAAGGCCTGGTCATGAAAAGCATTTTTGCCTTGCATCGATGTTTAAAAATGTACATTTTTTCGCACTGTTGCATTAAACTAGGACACTGGAGGGGATGTCATTCATAAATGTACTTGCTGTCGCCTTACCAACACTTCCTTGCCAGATCCGCTTCGGAGCTGTATCTCGTAGTTGTGCACGTTCACTTCCACGTGATCGCAGAAGGCCACCCGCTGGCTCTTCCCGCTGCGGTGAACGTTCCGTGCCTCCACCGTGAAGTCGGCGTGACGCACCAGGACGTACTTGCACGTTCCTTGGAAGTCGTGACGACGGTTGTCGAAGGTGATGTAGTGAGGATCACCATACGCCTTGCACTGACCCGCTGTTTGCAAGCCATGAAAGGACAATTGAAAATGATGATTTTACGAACGCTAACGTTCAGCCACCAACAGCCACACCTCGCTCACTCGGTGATTTATTCCTTCCTTGATATGTTATTCAGTCAATGTGTTGAGAATTGCCCCATGCCTTGCACTGACCCGCTATTTCAAATCAACAAAAGGGCAATGCAAAAGAAGGGATATAAGAACGTTCAGCGACCTATGACTACGCTTCACTCACTCGGCGATTTATTCCTTCCTTGATATTATTAAGCCAAATTGTAGTGGGGATTGCCCTATCCTTGCACTGACCCGCTGTTTCAAAACCGACGAAAGGACAATACACTGAATATAAAATATTGTGACATAATGCATTGTCAGTGACCTACAAATACGCTTAGCTCATGCGGTAGTTTATTCCTTCCTTGATATGCTTTTCAGTTAATGTAGTCTGTTAATGTAGCCACATGCCTTGCACCGGTCCGCTATTAGATAATCAATAAAAAGAAAATACAAGACAACGAACATTAACAAACGGTCCGTTATGCAGTTTCCGTGTCCTTATTACTACGCTTAGCCGACTCGGTGGTTTCTTTCTTCTTTGAAAAGTTAGTTCAAATAACGCTGCCAACACCTTCCAATACCTACGATTCCTGCCAATTACAAAATGCCATCCTGCCGCCTTTTCTTTTTAAGTTACCGTTGAAAACAGTACAGCCATTCAAAAAAAATGTATACATAGTGAGAAATGATGGATTCAAATGAAAGAAACTTACGTCTGCTTGGACATTTCAGGTCACCCAGACACAGCGGGTTCACAGGTGGTCCCGTTGCTGCACAACATAACATCCCAACATAATTAATGATAAGATATACCATTTTTGTTGTACACCTGGGGTACATGCACCGAAATTATTTCATGCATCTGTTCACGAAGTTTCAAAGATGCGTTGCTAAAAGGATCAACATACTTTGTCCTCCCGTGATACCCACGCGGATGTAGACGTGGTGGCCCCCGTCGCAGCCCCACACGCGGTTAGAAGTCGCGCCCACGTAGATTTGAGTCAGGCTTCCACCAACCAGTCTCCAGGCTGTCCCCTGGGGCCTTTGGGCCGTTATTCCTGCAAAAACGTTTTAGATTTCCAACATGGGCGAAATAGAGGAGAATGTGCAGCAACCCCATGATGCTTAGCGCAGATCCTTTCGATGTGTATGGAATCCAAGATGGCTGACATCATAACATCAAAAAGCTATGTATCAATCGCACTTGTTTAGAAAGATCAATATTTACAGGTTTATGATGATTGCAAAGCCGGTATTGGATTACTTCCAGGCCTTGGACACTGCGATTTTGTCTCCCAAAGGAGTTGTGTATGATGAGAAAGAGTGTAGCCATTTTACAGGTTTTCGATAGCTACAGGTTTTCGATAGCAAAACCTGTATTTTTGACGTTAATTGTTATGAGCGTGCTGCTGCAGTCTTGTCGGGTGTAAAGGAATGACAGCAACGGCGACTATTGATTAATTTGTTTTGTGGTGGGATGGTGGTTTTGACGCGAAATGGTTTGAGAGTGTTAATTTGGTCTTGTTTCTTACCGATTCTGATGAAGACTTGTCCGATGGCGCTCACTCCCCACACCACGTTGTACCCCACGCTGATGCTGACCAGGGAGCAGCCCGTGACTTGGACCCACTGCGTTCCAACCGAACCTGTGCCTCCGTACGTGCCGATGCGGTACCAGATCGCACCGGTAGTGGTCACTGCCCACACGCCGCAGTGTCCGATTGATACGTACGATAGACCACGTATAGGCGGTCCTCTCACCAGCGCCCACCCCGTACCTAAATGTACAATGATAAACGGTATATAACGTGATCAAAACGTTACTGTTACACACTGCATTAGTAATAAAGGGTCCTTCAAGGGAAAGACCAGCGTATCCAAACAAACTCTTATTGAAGCATTCAGACCATTTGTGACAATCAAGTTAATGAAAATCTACGCATACAGATTCATACACAAAAGAACCCGTGCAAGCTACGGCGATAAAGTCTAATAATTCATGACCAACTCCTTGTTCCGACAATAATCTGTTCAGATGAGGTTCGCCGAAAAGAAAAGGTTTCACAGTAGACCAATTCACAGAAAAGTAACAGCGAGGGGGCTAAGATGGCTAAGACGTGCCCTTTGAGAATGGGAGAGAAGAAAACGGTGGAGAAGACTCTTGACAGGAAGCCACTTGGTGTAAGAAGAAGAAGCAAGGAAGGCCAAGATTGACATGGAAATCAATTGTAAGAGAGAGACATGGCACAGAGAAAAGAGGGAGGTCCACCATTGACATAGATGCAAAGCACGATCCGACGTGATGACCTTAGGTGTTAAGGTA
This sequence comes from Branchiostoma floridae x Branchiostoma belcheri, assembly GCA_019207045.1. Taxonomy (NCBI): domain Eukaryota; kingdom Metazoa; phylum Chordata; class Leptocardii; order Amphioxiformes; family Branchiostomatidae; genus Branchiostoma; species Branchiostoma floridae x Branchiostoma belcheri. Next base: position 20,447,934 of record CM033033.1, on the reverse strand, counting down.
AGGTGTTCAGATGTTCTATGTTATATCAAAAGTTATAACATACGCACCCGTTTGCCTTGCTGCAGTTACCCCAGTCCTATAGTAGACTGTACCGGTGGTTGTTGCTCCCCAGACGTAGTATCCTGACACGCAGATTGACATCAGACCTCCGCCGATCTGTGTCCAACCCGTGCCCTGTGGACGCTGGGCGGTGATGCCTGGTATCAACAATGTTTATCACATTTTAGCGACTTCATCATCAAACTGAAATCCATGTGTATTTTTTCACTGATGGAGATTCTATTAAATCAAGCAAGTCTACCGGCAAAATGTGTGCATGAAAGTACAGTAAATGGCGTTTCAGAGGGTCCAGTTTTAACATTTCTCCGGAAATTCCTTGCGGCGGTTCGCGCTTTCGGTTTTTCACTAATAACAATTTCTGAAATGTCAAACTGCGCTTAGTTAACAAGCATAATGTGCCTCTTAAATGCATGAAATGATGTTTCAGAGGATCAATAGTTCCTCTACCCCCACGAAGAAGTTTGCTGATGCCGCCTCTGTGAGGCCTCTGTGCCGTACTTGACGCAAGGGAAAATTGTCACAAATTCATGAAGCTTGCGCAATTTGTCTGTCCAGTGACATGCTGCGGTCACGACTGAAAAAGGTCCTTACCGGGTACCTAACGTGCTTTTTTGTTGCTCTTTCGGGCGTGAGCCCTACGTGGCCGCGTGGACGTGGAACACCCTTCGGATGTCAGATTATATTATGGCATGGCAGGATCCCACATTTTTTAATTTACAATTAAAATCAGCTCGGGACATGGCATCAAATAGATGCTGTGACCTAATCGTGCATACGGACCCCTGCTGTATCCGACAGACCGCCTGCTTTAGAGCCGGGCCGGGGCCACTACCCCGACGGGCACCTTCTCAATTGTAACCGTAGCATATCAAGTAACGTGAACAATTGTACGTAGTACGTACCGATTCGCACATAGACCCTGTATCTTGCTGTGACTCCCCACACGATGCCCTTGCCGGAACTGATCTGTACAAGCCTGACACCGGTTACTGTCAGCCACCCCGTCCCTGGAGCTCCCTCGTTACCGTACGTGCCCACTCGGTAGTAGACCACTCCGGCGGAGTCCACGCCCCAAACGCCGCAGAATCCGATGGACACGAAGGACAAAGACCCTACTACCGTGTTCCAGCCCGTTCCTGTGGTAAGAAGTGCGACAACAACGTTAACAATTTGAAAAAAAAAAAGCTACCTACATGATTAGGCTTAAGCTAAGGGCACAACTCACCGTACGTGCTGTCTACAAGTACGTGCCAAAACGTGGGCAATCTTGGGGATCCGTAAGTGGTAAGTACCGCCTCCGTGCAAACTCGTAGGGAATCAGACAAATTTTGGAGCACGCAGACACGCAGTGCACGCGCAGGCAAAACTTTGTGTGCCATCGGACTACGGATTCGCCCCCCCCCCCCACCCCCCTACGTGCCAATACGGGCGACCTGCCTGCCCTGTACAGCCTGAACGTTTTCAGAAATACGGGGCGGACGTGGCCTCCTAAAAACGTAGGACAAATTGCACGTCAGGTTGTGCCCTTAGCTTAAGTAGTCAGGTACGTCCAACAAATGACTGATCAAAATAAAACGCAGAGAGTACCGAACAACAGAGTCTTCATATTCGTACTTTCACATCTTCCTTGACTTTGGCATTCTACAAAATTACTATTCATTTCCTAATCACAATCACGACATACATTTGCTCATTTTGCAGCTTGTTTGTATAAACAGTATGGCCGAAAACTTTTTGGAGAAAAAAAGGACAAATATTGATGCACGTGCCGAAGTCATCCATATGTTCGAAACAACATTGCCATACTAGTAACACGTTATTTATCAAGGCGTTGATTACACAGAACAACACAGAGATAGATAGAAAGCGAAATTATCTTTTTTTTAGGAGTTAGTCTTTGTATGCAGTATATTGAACGTATAGTCGAGTTACTATATCAAGATATTGCGATTCTGTACTCACCGCAGATCTCCACCGGGACTTCACCACCTAATTATATTAAATAAATAAATAAAGTTTATTGCAAATTCATGCCCATTGGGCTAATTGCAAGAAAACAATGACTAATTACATGAGATGAATAAATGTGGTCTGAATACATGTAGATAAACTAAATTCTATCATACAAATATTAAGTGGATGAATATACATACGATACATAATGGGGTACTAAGTCTACGTAACTATTACAGGGTTTGACTTCATTCTTGAAGACATTTGAAAATGAAATGCCCCATGTGTTCTATAATAGATTGATCCCTTGATGTTAGAAGGAAGAGAATCTTTTGTGGCGTTTTTGTGGCGTTTTTAAAACAGAAATAGGAAATTACAAAAATAGAGATCCATCTGATCGTTCCTGTCGCTAGTCTTTAACATGCTAATAGCCGAAATATAAATACCGTTCGAATCAGCACAACTCAGTTAATAAAATATGTTTTATCATACTGGTAAGAACTATGTCAATTTCCAAAGCGGGGCCTGGCCGGGTAGCATTAGGGAACGAAATGTAGGATATAAAAGACATTAAAAGATGACGTTAAGTGTCGTGGTCAGGCATTATTTGTGTTTTTTTATTTTCACGTAGACATTTCTATTTTATGTTTCCACCAACAGTCCGACCGGGCCCTGGTTTGGAATTGGCGATGTTTATAGCTTTTAATATATAAGAGAGAATATTTGTAAAATATGTTCGAATGATAAACGTACCAGTTTGAGGCTCACACTGTATACGTCTGGTTGGCAGACATGTACATATCTCGTTTCCTGATATCCAGACTTCGTTTTTCTGGTATGAAACGAAAACATCATCCTTTGTTTTGTTCAAACTAACTGTCATCATCAGTCAGTAGACTTTGCTAGGTTAGGTTAACATATCAGTAATCATGTGGTTAATTAGATTTCTTAACATAACATTTTGTCTACATTTATGAAAGATTTAGCCTCGCTCACTCGGTGCTTTATTCAGTGGTTATAGATTAAAGGCCTAGTTTTACATCATCGTTAACATGTCGGCTAGGTCATTGACCTTTAACTATAGTATGAAAACGTGAACCAATATTAGTTTACCAAAAGACACCCAGCAACTGCCTACAAAGTATAGTAATGATAAAAGTATAGGAGTAAGACAGTTGCTTGATATTTGCAATCATCTATAGTATCTAATATTTGACAAACCTCATAAAGGCTCCCGTCCTTAGAGCACCCACAGCTACTCAAAGGCACGCAGTGGGCACCGCTGAGCACATAACCGTTATCACAGACACACGACTCCACGCAGTTCTTCGTACAGGGCCTCGGACCGGAGTCTGCGCATGTTCGGGGGCAGGGAGTGGCACACTGGGAGTAGTGGCTGTGAGGTGGACACGGCACCTCTGTGGAAAAAAGTGGAATGGGTTAATAGACCATTTTCCAAACTCCGCGGCCATTTTGAATCTACTCTCGCGAGAGCACATTCAGGCGTGAAGTTCCGTGATTTCGGCGGGACAAACCTGTGAGCGTGAAGGTGAAGCATCTTTACTTGTCACAGGATATCCATTTAGTTTCAACGTATCAAAGAGTAAAATATTAAGCAGCCTGAGTGTAGTAGTACTATTTTGATATTAAAGAAATACCATGTCTTCATCTGTGTTTTGCCAGTTGGAAATACATTGTACATTATACCTCAAAGTGATTAAATATGTTAAAACAAAATAAACCCAAGTAAAAAGATATAGACATAAAAAATGCAATGGCCATCTATGTATCCAATGTATTTTCTATAGGCTAGTCACTACTAGGGTACGTACCACAGAATCCCCTTCTCCTCCATTGCTGTGGTTTCCCTCCCGCTGATACGCATGCGTCAGCGTACGCCTGTAAGTTCTGACACAGCACCAGCTGGTCGCCCCGGTACGCCGCCATGTCGAACACGCACGTCTTCACGAACTCCGATGGATTCACAATGGAGTGACAAGTCTGTAGAACAAGAAATCGAAGAATAAGGACATTTTTCACAACCATTATTTTGTATCTGCTTCAATGTTTCGATGACTGTCTGTCACCTTCCTTCGGGCAAGTCTAACTGGTTCACATTTCAATGCAACTATAGGTGTCCCTGCATATAGATGCTGTCCTATCTGGGACGACATCGCATAAAATCACTTTAGTATGTATACTATGTAAATGTACTTTACCTACGTTTGGGGTCCGCATCTGTAAGCAGCGACACCTATAACTGCAGTACAATATGAACCAGTAGGAGTTGACAGACGGTCACCAAAACAAGGGTTGTGAAACCGTTGTTAAGACAAGAAAACTACAAAGCAGAAAACTATGGAAGGCACTATACCTGTTTACGTTTGAAAAGATCTCCTACATGTTACAGAATGGAGACATAACGCAAATACATACATAGCCAGTCAATTAAGTAAAAAAACAACACATACATGCAGTCATAGTCATACATAGACATGCTTTCCTGGTGGTAATACCATCCACCAATAGTGCACCTCTACATAAGGAGCTGGTATACATGGAATGTAAGATTGAATAGAAATACATTCTTTTAGCAGTTAACGTACGCGAAACGGTCCGCTTGTAGCTTTGAGGAGTCCACACTTGCTCGGATGCGAGTACCACTGCCAATCACTCGGGCGGATATCGTTGGAGTCAAAATTGTCCTGCGGTCTTGTGTCCGGGCAGCTGGAATAAAAAGATTGTACACAAAAGGTTGTGTTCTTACATCTGAAAATAAATGTCCAGCAGGAATTGCTGAATTTCATAGGATAAAAGAGAATTATTCTATAAAATCTCTTTTTACTAATAATTACTTTGCTTCCGTTTCGATGTCGCTAGGATACCTATGTTTCAGCATTGCAACGTTTCTCAGTGTAGGAACAATGACACTGTAGTTGTGTGTGTTGGACGCCATCATTTAGACGGGGGCCGCAATAGGCTTCTATGAACATGATGTAACTCTAATTACGTGATATGCGATCGCTGCCTCATCAATCCTTAACGAGCACTTCGGTCGGGCAAATGTTTGGAAACTTGCAGATTCCTTTAGCTTAATTTTGATCTAAATACTGCTTGATACCATCTCAAAAAAAAACAAGATAAATTTGAGTCATACGTGTTGTCATCACGAGCGATCCAACTGTTGCCGTACAGAAGGGAGGTGGAGGCGACCTGTCCTCCCGGCATCAGGTTGTCGTCATTCGGCTGGCCGTTGTAGTTTCCGCACATTCCGCTAAGCTGAAACGTAAAACCATAGTAGTATAGTAGATGGCATTTAGCTGGAAACAGGCCCTAGCAATCTGATTCCGTACAACGTACAAAATCTGTGGAAGACGAAACGATATTTTCCTCGTAAACAACCTATAAAGCGAAATTTTGCCAGGCATTCGCAATTGAAAGTGCCTGCCCAAACGTTCGAAAAAAAATTACAAAAAGGTACAAAACGCCGCAATTGCTGCAAATCTCTTTTTATCTGATGAATCTAATGATTGTACAGGTCGCAATTCTATTGACAACATTGCGATTTACAATTGAGTAATTTATCTGGAGTTCTTGCATTTGATTGGTACCGAGTCTGAGAATGTAATTACTTTCATAACGACGATCAAGGCTCTACCAGACTACACTACACAAGTGACTACACTTGCTGTTATAGAGAGAATAATTTGCCAGGAGTATTGCTACAAGAGGTGTTGGTTGGCCGCCCGGAGGCGTGGCTTCCCTATCCAATTTCCCTATCCAGTTTTTTGTCTGAATTCTACGATTCCCGTACCCGCGTAACTAGGAAGGCCTGGTGGAGGCTAGTCAAGGGATGATTTTGTAGTAGGAGCTACATGTAGTCCCAACTACTGCCTGTGACCTACCTTTCCTTTGTAGGAGGCGGGAACTTTGATCTCCACACGGTGATTCCCGTCGTACATGAGTGAGAAGCAGCGGTCCGTCTCGATCAGCACGTTCAACCCGCTGATGGAGATGTAGACCTTGCGGTTCAGGCAGACAGGAAGGCTTCGGCGGTATCCATTCACCTAGGGAAAGGTATGGAGAAATTCAGTAAGACACTTGACTAGACTAAGTGCAGACTAAGTACGGGCAACCACCTGCGACAGGCCAACACATGAAACAGGCAACTAGTGCTTGGTGCAGGCAACCACCTGACGAAGGCAACCACCTGACGCAGGCAAACACCTGGCACAGGAAAATACCTGGCACAGGGAACCACCTGGCGCAAGCAACCACCTGGCGAAGACAACTAGTAAAGGTAAGCACCCGCAGCAATCCACCAAACAAGGAAAGTCCCGTCCATTTTTACATAGTAAAGACCCTCTGTTAAGCTACCTACTGTATACGTGAAGTGAGGGAAGTCGTGTTAAGTCCCTTTACATAGGACACTAGATCGTTGACATATCAGGATCCGAATTCGAACCCTAGACATCTATGGTTCTGGACCAATCACGTTGCCGTTACGCCGCGTGGCCTTTTGGGGGGGGGGGGGGTACTAAACGGTACCTTGAACTTACCAGGACGTCTCTCCCGCTCCCGCTGCGAATCTGGATCTTGTACCCGTACACGGTCACCTCCACACGGTCGCAGAAGGCTACTCGCTGGCTCTGACCGGGACGGTGGACGTTACGGACTGCCACCGTGAAGTCGGCGTGACGCACCAGGACGTACTTGCACGTTCCTTGGAAGTCATGACGGCGGTTGTCGAACGTGATGTAGTGAGGATCACCCCATGCAACGCACGTACCCGCTACAAGTAACAAGGATAATATCTTATAAAGAGGAAAGAGTTGTTATAAGTTGATGATTATGACATTGGACTACATGTACTCCAAGATTTCAACTTCAAAATCATGTTTCCAATCCGGTCACCTTAGGATTCCTGTATGGCTGTGAGTTCTGGACAGCAAAATTGGGAAAATAATACAGAGATACAATGCTGCTTCAGGAAGATTCTAGGGAGCATCTCACATGTTGCACATAGGAATAAGAAAATGTCGGTCCTTACAAAGACATCCTACCCAAACTAAAAAAAAAAAAGGAAAAAGAAAGCTGAAGCTGGACTATCACGTGTTATTACCTGCATGTATGCAGGTATGGTTTTGATGCTGGTGGAAACTTTTCGGTAGCCGGGGATGTAGGGCGCTGTATCTCGTGAACGGATGGTGCGAGCACGACGATTTTTGGTACGTGGGTTGGGGGTGGTAGCCTGACACTCAGGTGTGATTTTGGGCCTCCTGGCACTTGACCTTGACATTGAAGGTGGCATTTTTGGTGTTTTGGGGGCACTTTTGGCGCTGTGTGTCCGGAACGATACGCGTGATTGCGACGATTTTTGGTGCATGGGTGGGGGGTTGTTGCCTGTTGCCTAGGATTGACTTTGGGCCTTGTCGCGTTTGAACTTGACCCGGCAGGTCGAATTTTGTGTCCGGGAGGGGTGTTTCCGGAGTTATATCTTCTGAACGGCTGGTGCTGGCGCGATGATATTTGGCACATGTGTCGGCGGTGGCTGAATAATGCTCAATTTTGATTTTGGCGCCCTTGGTGCTTGAACTTGACATTTTAGGTTACCTTTTGTGCGGGCACGGGGCGTGCGCTGTATCTCCGGAACGCAAGGTGCCATTGTGTTGCCATTTGGTACGTGAGTTGTTTGTGGTGTCCTGGTGGTCAGGTTTGATTTTGGGCCTCCTAGTGCTTGAACTTGATACTGTATAGGTTGACCCTGTTTTAGTGTGGTTGGGGCATCCTCCCAATATCTGCTTGGTTTTAAAAACAGATTATGGTTGGGTGTAGAACCATCATCTGGCCTGGGCAACCTTCAATGTATCAGGTTACTTAGTGGCACTGACAGTTTGCCAGATGACGGGAGTGTGCCAGATTATATATCTGTTGGTCAGGTATAATTGGAGTTTGCTTATTACTCTTTGTGGTGTTTCTAGAGCTGTATAGTACTGAGTTTTAAGTTCCGGTACAAGTTCCTTTACCCTGTTGGCAATCATGGTTGAACTTGAACTTAAACAGAAGAAGATGCAATTTTCTAATGTGGAGGAGAACTGTATAGAGTGTGGGCATAAGAGAAAGGTATGTGTATGATTTGTCCTGTGTTTCTTTTTGTTTCTTTGGTAATGCCATTTCCATACTGTATACAGGTAATTTGTTGTTTTGGGCTAGTCATATTCGCTTGGTTTTTGGGCCTGCTTAATCTATGGTACAGGCAGGGTTAAGTGGTGGAGGCTTAGCTTTGTTCTGTTTTGAATTCAGTATCGTTTGTTGCATTTTGTCGCGGCAAATATATGATGAAATTCCCCTTCTAAGCAACTGCTCATTGGTTTGCGGGGATGTTTGCTGGGTGTTTGCTCTGACTACAACAGCTTCTGAACTTTTCAAAGCTTCCATTGCCAGCAGCTTGCCATCTATAAATGGGATTGACAAGGACATTTTTCATAGTAAGTTGTGCTGTTAAATTTGGCTTAGATACTACAGGAGATTTAGGTTTGGGTTGGATGGATTGAATGAAAATATCATACCACCCTGGGGACTAACTGTTGCTGCTGCATGGGGGCTACCACTATTCATATTGTCTAATGTCTATGGAACTACAGATAAAAGTATCATTGGTCAAATTATGCGAGTAACATTCCGATGTCAAGTGAATAACACCCCAGAAATAAATCTTTAATGAATATCATTGGAAGAACACAAACCAAGGAGACTTAGCAGCTGCATTAGGTCAGTACATTGAAATAGGAAGATATTAGTATATCATGTGACAGAGTAACTACATGTGCATGGGCCATCTGAGACAAAAAAAGGTAGCGTCTCAACAACTTCAAAGTACTGTGGTTGGTTACATACTTAAGAAATCCAAAATAAGTAATGTTCATCCATGTCCAAACTTACAAATTCAGAAAATGGAATTTCAGAGTCAGACTTTTGCATGGTGCACAACCAACACGGTAAAAAGCTCATTTTTCCAACCACGTACCACAGACAAAAAGGCAAAAATACACAATAGGACTACAGAAACCCAATACATTTCATGCAGGCCTGAGGTCTACGAACTCTTGTTGTCATTGGGTTTAGCGAAAACTATATTGCAGAAAATCATCTATAAGAAATGGGGTAGGTTGCTAAAAAGATTGGAGGATAATATCAGAGATTCACAGTTATGACACTAAGTGAGAGATATAGGTTAAGAGAGAAAAAGAGAGTGAGTGAGAGATAGATCAATGTACACCAAGTACCACCTATTATTATCTATTGACTTACAATTCGAAGCTTGACTAAACAACAATATCTTTATCATGGTATCGGGATCATTCAGATCGATGAAGATACGAAATAGATGCAAAGGGGGAAAAAAAGAGAAACATCATACGTGATGGTGTCTGACACGACAGCTGACCCAGGCATACGTGGTTGATAGGTTCTGTGAAAGATACATAATACTCAAAATATGTCCTTAAAACATCATAAGATAGCTTTCTGTACGAATGCCCATAACTATATAAGTACGCAAGCCAGACCAAAATGTTATTTTGTCAAAAGCAGGAACAGAAGAAGCCTGAAAGATATAGAAAGGAAAGTTTAACTTTTTACAAAGGGGAATCTGGGCTGGTTATGCAAAATGCCATGTTTTCAGTGAGGTATTTCTAGACTGGTTTATTTTCCAATTTTCATGGGGTTAGCAAGAAGAGTCAATTATTGCTTGAAGTGGGGCATTTATCTAAAATTCATTTTTGGACTTTGGTGATTATTTCAATGTCCTATTTCAATGGAAGTATTTTTGTACTGCTCCATCTAACATAGGGTTTTCACAGGAAGAGTCCATTTTGCACAGAGGGGAATTATTTAGATGCAGTTTTGGATGGCAATGATTTGAAATTTAATTTCTAGCGGAAGTGTTTTGGACTGTTCTATTTTAAGATTTTTACATGGGGTACACTGGAGGAGTCTATTTTGTTCATTTTTAGTGGAGGTGTTCCGTTTTCGCACGTGGGTGATTTTGGAACAGTCTATCGTTGCATGGGAGAGAGATGGCTGAAATATGCTGTATTTACACTTAAGCAAATGTCGGCCTTTCTAGTTATGTTTATCATCGTCTAAGGTACCTATCTACCAAAAGCTATGAATATTAGTCGATTATGACTTGAGTTAGTCTCCTCAAAAGTAACAAAAACGGTGAACGGTGAACGGTGATTAGCCTACCCGGAGGGATTCCGTTGCACCCGGGCGTCTGTACTTGTCCGCCTCCTGAAAATTACATAAAATTAGAATTAGAAATACATATGAGGACGTAGTTTGTAAAAAAAATAACTTATATGCTTCAGCATAATACGTCGTTTTACTTGGGAACTAGGGAATGTACTCCAGTCATGAAAAGGGACGAGGGGGATACAGACTAGGTCACGTGTGGGACCATATCGCTGCTATAACACTAGCCTGGCCCTGAAGCCCTTGACAGACATACAACTGACCCTGGTCTCCCTATCATGGCCGTTAATTAGTCGTGAACAGTTCAAGTCCTGTGGTTGACAGTTGCCTGACTTGTCTTCTAGTCCATAAAAAGTCGTCTGTGCCAGCAGATTGCAAATTATGACGAATCTAAGCTCGTAAAGTTTCATTTCGCCAGGATTCGACTAGGAAAAGGGTAGCCAATGTGACCCCATGGGATACCCTGTGGCTCCCGGGACACATTCGAGTACGGCCGGGCCCGGGTTCATTTTAAGTCGGAATTAAAATCATTCCGAGACCCGGTAACAAATTGACGCCGGATTCTATCAAAAGGACCGCAAGGTCCAGGTTGCAATGTATAAAAAAACATTTTCTACTTTACAGAACTTTCTAGTGGACGCTCAAGTCAGTTTAATAACTTATTACACTTAACAACAGCTGCAGTTTAAGGTCTTGGTCTTCTCACCATAGTTGTGAAAGGACTTGCCTGTTTCACAGATGAAGTAGTTCCTCGCATTGCAGCTGTTATCGTTCCACCTCATACCTTCGTTGGCCAACAGGTGGACACAGTCTTCGTTATTACCACTGTTGTTGGGTTCCCCAGGGTACCAGTTCTGGTAGCTACAACTGCTCAGTGTTACACCGTCAGACCAGCGCCAGTCACCCTCATGCTGTATAAGAACAGAAATTATGTTTCATCATATACATGACTGTGCTGTTATAGATATTCTGTATGAAGCCTCGTAGTGCTATTGTCTACATAACTAGTAGATGTCATTGGTTGCCTTGTACCTCGTACCTGTTTAGCAATATAGTTCATTCGTGCATATCTTAGAAATTGTCATTATTTTGCCTTACTTAGAAATGGTAATGTAAGACTGGCTACTTTTTTTTAAGTGAAAAATTGTGAAGTTTGAAGTTATACCAAGTGTAAGATTCAGCACTGGAAATCCAGTTTAGAACCAATCTTCAGCACTCAAAACAAGTGCCAAAAAACGAGAGCTAACCCTAAGGGACTGTACGATATTTATCGGGGGGAGGGCTGGTGCGTTAGGGGGGGAGGGCCATGTTAATTTTTTTTGAGGTGGGGGGAGGGCCATGTTAATTTTTTTTGAGATAGGGGGAGGGCCATGTTAATTTTTTTGAAAGAATAGTTCATACTTTTCATATCTTGACATGGCCCTAAAACTGATAAAATAAGCCTTCCGAATAGCCTAAAATGCAAGAGCTTCCGGGGGGCTTCGCCCCCCTAAGTCCCCCCAAAAGTGGCACTGTCCTGGACCAGCGTTCCTGCCAGGCATACGTCATTCCGTATTCGGACTTCTGGAAAGATTCACTCCGCTCGGCTGAGTGTGTCCATAAAAAGATCTGAAAGAAAGGCTGACCTGTACTACCAGTGTACAAAATGTATCTGGAATCTTTTAAAAAATCTATCTTTGTAAGAAGGAATCCTACCTTTACAATTTATACTTCAAATTGTTCACTTCCCGGTCATCCCGGTTGTCTGCATGGGGCGCGGGGCGGAGCGCGGCACGTTTTACAACTTGCGAGCCCATGTGCGACACACCCCGCGTCGCATCCAAAGAATCCAAAACTATAAACTTTATTTTTTATTTGCAACATTTCTTTTGTTTCAAAAGGGCAAAATTTGCAGCGGAAAAGGGGCCGCAATATTGTTGTCAAGCGTCGATCGAGTCGGCTGTGCACTCCGTGGCACATGGCGCGGCACGCCCCCCTCCCCGGACGGACGGTTGATCGCAGCGCCCAGCACGTTCGGACGTCTTTTCTGGCTACTCCTTCAAGACTACACCGGCACTGATCACTGCCAAAGACGCAGCTGATCGCCCTCCTTCGTATAATGAATAACGTTCTTGGTCTATGTAAAAAAGAAATCCAGCCGGCAAATATTTCACGCCAAAAATGGGGTTACCTGAGGTCGCACGAGACAAACGCACGCTCGTGGAAAATGACGGCGCGGCCCGCCCGTGTAAAACCCGACCAATTTAATTAATTTGAGTAAAATCATTGAGCAAAATAAAATAAAAAACACAAGCTGTGATGGCGCTATTATTCTATCCTCTGGAAAAACTACTACTAGTATTTGATGCGGGAGGGCGCAACATCGATCGCACGAGGTAGACATTTTTTATTCAATGCCGCAAAAAAATTGGCAGGAATTTTTCATGGGCTGACAAACTCACTGGCTAGAGCCCTGTTTCGAAGCATCAATAACCCAAAATTTTCATATAGACATGACTGGACAAATAATACCCGGGCCAGATCACGGACGGCTGATTCCCCGTGCTTTAATTTTTGGGGAGAGGGCGGACGTCGATTACTAAGGAACGAGTGTAGAAAAAGGCAAACGGCATCCAATCTCAAGGGCATAATTTTCCTCTCAAATTGCAGGAAATTCTGTTTTAGAGGCTTTGAAAATCCAAATTTTCCCGGGGGAGCAAGCCCCCGGACCCCTGCCCCGACGCTGTGAAAAAATCCTGGCAAGAACACTGGCTATACCAGTTGGACGCCGGGCGCCGTTGTGCCCTGACGTCTATATTACTTTAAGACTGTTTTTATCGGTTGTTTTTCTACCCTTTTAATGATGCCTGTCGGGGGGAGGGCCATGTTGATTTTTTTGAGGTGGAGGGGGAGGGTCATGTTAAATTTTTTTCAGATGGGGGGGAGGGCCATGAAAAATTTTTTGATCGGACTTCCAACGCACCAGCCCTCCCCCCCCCCCCCCGATAAATATCGTACGGTCCCTAACCCTAATCCTAACCCTAACCACTAACCCTTTTCCCTAACCCTAACCTTAACCCTAACCCTAACCCTAACCCTAACCCTAACCCTAACCCTAACCCTAACCCTAATCCTAACCCTAACCCTAACCCTAACCCTAACCCTGACCCTAGTCCCTAACCCTAACTCAAACCCCTCACCCTAACCCCAATCCCTACCCATAACCTCTAACCCTAACCCTAACCCTAATCCCTACCCCTAACCCCTAACCCTAACCCCTAAAACTAACTCTATACCCTAACCCATTACCCCCAGCCCTTACCCCTAACCCGAACTATATCCTAAAGAGATTCATCGCATGACCACATACGTTGATATCATTCAGGCCGATCCAATAGCCGTTCCTACTGTCCACCAGTCTTGCAACAACGGCAGCGATGGCAGGTGTTTTCAAATCAGCAAGATGTCCACCATTCTGCTGGCACCGCCTCTTGGCATCGAAGTACGTCTTCGCTTCGTTGTACACTCTGTAGTGTGTATTTGTCGTAGTGCCTCCCCCTCCCCCACCACCTAGTAAGATAAGCAACATCAACAAATTGAGACCACACCTTTCCTTGTATTAAATGCTATTGCTAGTATAAGCTTTTTCGTTTTCGCAGACTTCACTAGGCATGTGCAGCGACAGGAGTTCTGTCAAAGAGGAAGGTCCAAAACTTGTAAACATTCTGCCATTTTGTAGGCACCATTACGCTCCGGGCATAAATTGTGTTATGCAAGTCAAAACATTGGTTGAGACAAGGCTGTACATGTTCGTAGGTGAGTAGCGTTTTAAAAAAAAAGATTAAATGGTTCATGGGTAATATGTCAAAGGTGAAGGCCCCACACATTAACATTCCACCAGGTGTCATAGCTTTACGGACATTGTCGCGCAAATCTTAACAATGGTTGAGACGAGACTGTTGTCTTCTAATGGGCCTTCACCTTCGACGTAGTACCAAGGATTCCTCTTGATCGTACAAGCGTGGTGAACTCTGTGAAAGAGCTTACTACTCATGTACAATTTCTGTCACCGTTAACATGCTGATGCGGTCTTACCTTCAATCCAGTAAATTGATAACCGCCATGGTCCTCCACAGTTCTCATTCCTGTTGCCTGCGCACCTTATGTTGCACTCGGAGGTAGGCCGGGACCCGGGCAAGTTGCCGAACTCCGCCGCCGTCCCACAGTAACACTCCTTTGCGGCCTCTGTGCCTGCAAAGGGACATCATCAAATGCAACAAGAGTTCAGAGACCCCATAGAGTCATGAAATAAAGTTTTGCAAATTTTCTTGTCTTGTTTTGCATCAGTGATTATGCAAATAAGGCTGTATTAAGTGTTATCTATTTCAATTGAGTCTTTACCAAAATAGAATACCTTGTATGTGTATGTGCATACAAATGAAATGGCGATCGCATATACATAATCTATACAAGGTAACGTAGATTATGTATATGTCATCGTATTTGTCGCAAGTAAGACGTACGCATCATTCACAAAAATATTATGGTGCGTTCACATTCCCTTTGACCGTAATTTGCATGATCAGTAAAATGCATGTTCAAGAGTATTGTGTAATATACGGATACGACGTTTAATAGAGGTCCTGTGTATGGGGAGAGCCACACCCCATGCACGTTAAAGAACCCCCCACACGTGCGATGGAGCAAATTCTTCAGTCGGGAGTTGGTGATTCACTACAAATCTCCCAGACGGTGTCTAAGTAAACCTCTGTCTCGTATCAGCCATACGGTGATTTACATCATTCACATGCCCCGGAGAGGAGATAGGCGCCGCCGGGGGACTAGAATGCCTGTTAACACAGCATAACATGTTGTGCTACCAGTACCGATGATTAATCAGCTATAGGATGATGATGATGATAATGATGATGATGCCCTGTAAAATGCCCTGTAAAACTAACGTTATGTATATATATTTTCATGGAGATGACAAGCAACCTATTACAAGTGTCCAAAATGTAGGGTATTAACCTCACCTAGTTGACTATCTGTCTATGGGCTGTACCACACTAATTTTAGGAGGTGATGTCGGCATGTTATGGCTCTGTACCTAGAAAATACTGCAAAGGGCCCCCAAACGCTGTCGTACTACCCATAACATACAAACTTATCAAAACGGTCTTGAAATTTATAGGTACGAACACACATACACAGCCCAAAACACTTCAATCGTAGGTAAACCACCAGTTCTTCCTGGAGGTAACATCGACTATCATAACTCCACCAGGTGCCATAATACCACCACCTCAAAAAAACGGTAGTGTAGAGGTCTTCCCAAGATTGTCTTGAACGCTGAATGTTAAATATCCTGAATGTAATACAATTCAGATATTAAGGTGTGGAAGACAATCATGGGAACACCTCTATACTAACTTATTTTGAGGTGGCAGTATAATGGCGCCTGGTGGAATTATGCGAATGTATGTTAATCAGTTCTAGTAGCAAACACCCACAAAGCACCAAACCCATACATGAACAGATACATACCTGCATAGGCGTACCCGTTCCTTTTGCAATGGGCCTTGCATATGGCTGTGGTCATGCTATTCGAAAACGTATAAGAATGTGGGAACACGCGGTTTCCACCGTCCACGTAACAGCCCTTGTAGCCAGCTATATCTAGCGGTAGTGTAAAAGAAAACACCAAATGAGACGTCTTGTTTGTGCATTGTAAATTGTGGCGTTAGGAGCACGAAAGTTTTATCTGTCTGAACACAACTACAGTTTGAAGCATACTTAATACAATAGAATATACTTAATACAATACATGCTCTACTGAAAACAGTAGGTTGATAAGTGTTATAGTCTGTATAGACTAACTGACAGAGAGAGAGAGAGAGAGAGAGAGAGAGAGAGAGATCATGACTTGAACATCCCCTTCCCACATTACCAATGGCTCTTGTAACGTTGACCTATGTTTCTATCTCAAAAATACAGATTCATCGATAACATGCTACCTAGTTTATGATTTTAAGAAGTCATGTAAGAATCTTAGACTGATATCTAAAAGTACGTTCATAGTTCCGAGTCCGCATATTCAATGACAGGAATTGTGGGTAATATGTCAAAAATGAAGGCTCCTAACTTGTAAACAGCCAATCATTGTCTCGATCTGCATGACCAGGGGTGCCTAAGTAATCATACAATCCTTACGGAAAACATACGATCCTTACCGAAAACATACGATCCACTATTAGAAAACATACGATCCTTACGGAAAACATACGACCCACTACTAGAAACATACGATCCCTACTAATTTGCTGGACCACGTGGCATCAGCGGCAAATTCAATATGAAGGACTCTGGAGAACTTCGTTTTCCATATAGTCGGTACAACAATATGCCGCCTAAGAGGCCAACCGTGTAGGTTGGGGTTTTCATGTTTAGCAGGATGTGATAAGCCCGTACGCAAAGATATGGTAACGAATAATGAGCAATCCCGAGGCCGCCATAGTGCACGTGAATCTGCCGCTTGAGTGACGTGACCCTTGCGTTGGTCCAAAAGATTAGTAAGGATCGTATGTTTCCCGTAAGGATCGTATGTTTCCCGTAAGGATCGTATGTTTCCCGTAAGGATCGTATGTTTCCTAATAGTGGATCGTATGTTTTCCGTAAAGATCGTATGATTACTTACTAGGCACCCCTGATGACATTTTCCAGACATGCTTTTGCTTATGTCTCAATGGCATTCTCCTTTGACATGTTACCCACAATTCCCATCGCTGCACAAACTTGTTTTTCTGAGAAATGCACATACTTATTGGTGCACAAACAAAACCATGGAGAAAATTAATAAACTCTTTCACTATTCCCATTGCGCATACGTAGCGACATGAATTACAGGCTTTATGTCAAAGGTGACAGCTTCTGAAACAAAACACGTCTGGAAATTCTTAACCCTTAAACTGACAGAATTTCAGCACTATAAAATGCTATCAGTGCCAGGGTTGGCTGCTGACCTCCAAAAAGAACCCCTCGAACAAAACCGAAGTCCCTAACTTCCTGGGTTTGTGCGCTACGCGCGCGCAAAGCTGATACTTCGGGGGAATACGCCATCCCGGATATATCCGGGTGCGGCACACAGGACATGTATATGTGTGCCGGATATATCCGGGTTTGTTAAGCAAATCGAGACAACGATCCAGAACATGAACCCTTTACAAGTCCTGGAACTTTACCTCTAAAATATTAACCACTGTGACAATTCATGCCACTAAGCGCGTATGCGTAATACCCCCCTCACATTATATACGATCTTCGGACGTACTTCGCGGTCGGAGGAAGGTCGGCTGATTTTAAGATCTTAAGATGGTCTTGCGTATTTTTCGCCTAAAATCTGTCCCCCTCAGATATAAGCGAGCCTCGTGCGATCGACGGTGAATAAATCTATGATAATGAACCTCCCATGACCTCTTGCACGCGGACAAGGGAACACAAAACGTTCCTCAAAAAAGGCAAAAGATCAATAAATGTTGCTTATTTTGTTGTCGGAATCTTTTTAACTAATGAATGGTATGCGCGGGCATAATAGAAATGACACAAGAAAGGGAAGTGCGTCACAAAGCCAGCCTACATACTGCCACAGGGGCCACAATGTTAGAATTACCCTCACATTCCCAGAAATTCAATTTTTGTAAACAATCGGAAGTCAGGGGAACGTCGCCCGAACGTCGCCCGACTAACGGGCGTTCGCCATCCGATTTGCGGTCGATGATTAATAACTATGTCTGTGCTCGCCTATCGGTCTTCAATCGTTGGATTGACGCAAGACTATTGACCGATAGCCTTGCGAGGCACGCACGATTTGCGCGCACGATATGCGACTCGGTAACGATCTCTACGATCTCGGAGATCTCCTGCGACTTGTCGCTTATGTTAAGAACATGTTTCGCTGCACCGCGACCGTCGTAAGACTCCTGAAAATTGCCGGCGATCCCTAAAAATCGCAAGATGATCGTGAGAACACCGGACGTCTTACTCACGAAAATGTCATTTAGAGCTCGTAAACTAGTCTTCCGATCGAATCGCGCCTTATGTGAGGGGGGTATAATCAAAATGGCGAGCGAGCTTACGTACCTTGTCCATGTCCTTGTACCTCTTGAGTTGGTCCGTGGCTAGGTTTGTTTGGCTTGTTTGGTGGCCAGAAAAACAAAAAAGCCTGTGGGAGTGGAAGACGAACCCTCATTTTCTTGATATATCATGAAGTCATATATGACAATATTATGAAGCAGAATTGTGCAGAAACTAACGACACTAACGGCATTAACATAAACGTTGATTTTTTAATTGCAAAAATATTTAGTATTCCAATAATTAACTACCATCTGCTAGTAAAATAGTGTTTGTTTTACAGGCTGTGGTGCAAAGTTCAGTCGGTGTCTATTGTGATGTCATGAAAGGTATAATTAATGTTTAATCTTATTACCTGGTGGCAAGAATCAAGAACTTCGATGGTTTATGATCGATAACATCAGATGGGTTACTGCATGTATTTGGTGCTAAAGCTTATGTTCACTGAATGATACTATGGTCTAAGCTTGTTGCAGATAAAATTGAAAAATTAAAATTGTGTATTTTAGTGTCAAAAAACAGTGTTAACTGTTATTTCCAACACAAGCAAATCAGATCTATTTGCAAGAGGAAATATTGCTTTTAATCAATTATTTCCACCGACGTCTCGGTGGCCGCTTGTCACCTTACTCATGGCAATATTGCTTCACAGCAACTACAGGTGTCGCTGCTTACAAACGTCGAGTGTTTACATTTATGTGTATTCACATATACATATACATATACATATACATATACATATACATATACATATACATATACATATACAGCGTCAGTGTAATGTGAACTAGCTAGTGAAGGAAGGTGAGAGACGGTCACCGAAACGTCGGTGTAAACAAAGCACATATTCAGTGACACACCAACCTGATGAAACTATTCACTGACTTTGTCTTTGATCTACTCATGTTGACGTAATGAATTGATATGGTATCACAAAATGTATCGTTCCTTACCTCAGCCCGAAAATCTGCAATATAGATCAGGAGCAGCAGGACAAACATCCTCCGCATGGTGGCGCTCGTGGACGCCATGATGAGGCGCGCTCGTCACCAGTCCAACAGGCCGGTCTACAAGGTCGTCCCTGTTGTCATGGAAACAATGACGTTAATAAGAGTATCATTCAAACTCTTATTAATCCAAACCGGCCATCCAATAGCTTTTGGTAAATTCTACCTCGCAGAATTGTAAAGAATTCTAAACGGGAAAATCCCCTTTTGGTTCGTAGTAGCCAACAACAATATACAGAATGGAATGAATGGGGAAAAACACTTTGTCTCGGTTTGCCCTATCTTTACATCTTCGCAAATACGCCTTGCGGCACAACGAGCATCAGATGCAATCTTTAACATATATGCGGGTCTGTATGCCGTTAACGCGTTTTCCGTTAGTCGTGGGTAGCATATTTTTATTCCATGCTACTCATGGGAAACCTGTCTTTTGATCACTTAATTCGTAGGCGAGTGACCAAATTTTGCGTAATTGCCTTCTTTGATGATACGCTGGGGGGGTTCTCTTTTGAATTCAGCGTAAGAGTTGTGGGGAAATCCCCATGCAGATCCTCCTACATGTACGACTCATCAAAATCTAATCATGTATCCCCTACAACGCCTGTAACATCTGCTGGATTATTCCACCACCATTAGGTCGCCACATTGAAAAATATAGGTGCTATCGATTCCTTCGTAAACTTTCTTGAATTTCTAAAGTGTGCATATCTTAGGGAATACTAATTCTAAATATTAAATAGATCTTCCCTTTGAAAGTTACATAACCGTCTGCTCAAGTCAAGTGGTTAATATGAATTTGTAAGTTCGGGTCAAATATGAAGATACTGAAGTATTCTTTGATTTCTAAAATGTACAACTTCACAGGACGGGTATTGGTACAAAACGCCCATTTTTAATGTGAATTCTTAACGCCATCACCCATTCAACCTTAAGGCGGTTTGGTGTGGCTTTGTACGAGGCAGTGTGGCTAAGCTTTGATCGCTGACCCTTGATGCTCTCTTCATTGTGTTCAAGCTGATTTTCGAGTTCACGTCTCTATATGTTGGAAGTTAGTCAGCCGAAAAGCAGGTGCGGGTGCTTTGTTCAGACCTGACTGGCATCCCGTCCATTTTGAGTTCGCAGGGCCCTATTTTTGCCGGACTCTCCTCGGGGCAGGAGAAGCTTTCCGCCGCCGAGGTAATCTTTGGCACCCGGTAGTTACAGCTTTAGCTGGTAGGGGTCCCGTGGTTGGTCAATTTATTCCAACAACCGTATAACTGTACGAGTTGAAGACTTAGTGACTGGCTTTTAAACACTCTTCATTGTGTGGAAGCCAACTTTCGAGGTTATTGACATTGCAGGCTCTTGGGATATGACATCTGTATGTCAAGCAAAAAAGGTTGGCAGTCTTGGCTGGCATCCAGTCTATCGTGTTTTCGCTGGGCCCTATTTTGGTCGGGCTCTCTTCGGGATAGGAGAAGCTTTCCGCCGCCGGGGTGATCTTTGGCACCCGGCAGTTAAAGTTTTAGGTGGAAGGGGTCCCGCGGTTGGTCTATGTAACCCCTACCGCGTATAACTCCTACCGAGTGCCAAAGATTACTGCGGCGGTAGGAAGTTTCTTCTACCCCGAAGAGAGCCTGGCCAATCTACGGTAGGCAGGATGTCGTCATGTGTTTTCATATCTTATCCCATCTCATACATACTTTTCACAATTGTACGTGCGGATATCCTCATTTTCCAACCAAAGTTGAAATGACTGATACTACATATCTTGTACTCTCCTATCTTCGATGCTAACGATATCAATTCTACCTACTGAAACGTTCGAGATAAAATTGTCCCCCGTATGTGAAAAAAAAACGCTAGGGGAAGGGTGCAAGCGGACAGTACGTACTCACTGCCTCAAACTTTCGCAGCTCCAAGAGTTATTTCGCATCTATCCTGATGTCTATCTTTGTACGAGACAGTTTTGAAGACTTAGCGACTGGCCTTTGAACACTTCTCGTTGTGTGGAAGTTAACTTTCGAGGTTATTGACATGTCATTGTGTGCCCTTATGATTGTATGCGGGGTGCTTTAATCGTTCAGTCTTGGCTGGCAACCAGTCTATCTTGTTTTCGCCTGGCCCTTTTTGTGTGGCTCTCTTCGGGGGAGAAGAAGCTTTCACCGACGGGGTAATTTTGTGGCACCCGGTAGTTGCTTTCGGTAATAGTAGTTCTTCCGTTGGTTAATTTATGGTTAACTCCTACCGCCTGGACAAATTTGAGGCTTCAGAGTCCGACCAGGGCTACACCTACGACGGGCACCAGCACAATTGAGGGTGGCGACGGCCACGTGCACGGCGTATTGCCGGCACATGCGACTGACTGAACCCAGCCTCTTGCCTCGCCCGTCAACCCGCTCTATAGCTAAAGGCGCAACCCGCCGTACCTGCAAATACGTGCTGTCTACGTGCCAAGACGTGGGCAATCTTTTGGGATCCGTAAGTGGTAAGCACCGCCTCCGTACAAACTCGTAGGGATTCCGACGGATTTTGGAGCACGCACACACGAAGTAGAACTTTACGTGCAGGCAAAACTTTGTGTGCCATCGGGCTGCGGATTGACTTTCCCGAAACCCAAAGCACCCCCAACCCTCCCGTGAGTGCCAGTACGGGCGATGCGTCTGCCCAGTACAGCCTGGACGTTTTCAAAATATGTTGCGGACGTGGCCTCTCCCAAAAAATGTACGGACAAATTGCACGGGTTGTGCCCTTAGCTTAAGAGGAGGCGGACGAAATCACCGGAACGTTGTGCGACATACGCGTAGCAAGAAATAGTAGCTAAGATGTGCGGCATGGTGCTACTTTTTCGATTGACGTACGTGGTCTAGTCCGAATTCCCTATGTTAAATCCAAAAAACATATTCAATATTCAATGTGCGTTGCGGTTGACGCCACCTCTACTACGATTGGCATTGACGTAGCCCCAGCATTATATTGATAAAATCTGAATCAAATTTGTCGCCAGGGTGCCGGTATTATGGTCCGTAGTCGCACCATTAGCTGCTTTTCTTTACAATGCGGAATAGATCGAACACAACACTGGTAAACAACACGCCCATAACTGGCCCTATTGTTTGATAACAATTCGGTAATAAAGTGAACTACATGTCTAGGTAAAAAAAAAAAAAATTTAGAGGAGTAAGATGTTCACACCTTAACCAGAAGAAGGTTGTTGTCTTGATTTCTCGGGATGCCTGATCGATGATCGGAAGGACTCGATGTTCTAACAGGTGTGCCTTCTCCTCTCTTCACCAGAACTGCCTGCACACGGCCGGTAGCGTCCCCTGTTTATGACAGATCATCAGAATAACGATCAAAGTGGGCGGAGACACCGCAGCCCTAAAGACGTATCTTTCTTCTGATTGGCTCCGGCAAAAACTGTCTTTCTGATGCAAATGTATCTTTAGGTGCGCCGTCGGTGCATCCACCAATGTAGCTACCGGTACGTCAGAAGCATTCCAAAGCATTGACCTGTGCACAATCAAGGGTGATAGCAGTTAAGATTTGACGCTAGCCGGAGGAACTGATTAAATGACACCGCCAGACACACCTGTGCAGAACGTTCTAGAATTGTCTTTGTTTGTTTGATTGTTTGTTTGTCTTTGACAAAACTGAAGACCATTGTCGAGAAACTGTGGTGAAAAACTCTATTGATCATCTTTGAACTCAGAATATGCATTTGGTAGACCCGTAGCCCCTTATACATGTACATTTCACTAGCGTCGTAAAAATACTTTGTACTTTTGTTTCTTTTGTTCTCCTTAAGATCACAGACAGGATGGCGCGATTCATACTCCATTACGTCCAATTACTGATAGAATTACAGTTCATCACTTTTCTATTGCCAGGTCATCTCTGTTAAGCTATTTACGACTTCGGTGCTAAGATCAGGAATTTGTAATTTAAATGACCTTGGAAAGTTCTGGAATACCTTTTTCTAGTATTGAATTTAAACAAATATCAATTACTATTATTATTGTAAGAATATAGAAGTTAATTTGCAAGTTCGTGCCCGAGGGCTAATTGCAAGTACATGGTATACACATAGTGACAATGGACAGTCACAAACAATGTTCTAATCTAATACTAGTGTTGGCTATTTCTAAGCAGGTTGGGTTTGACTTCTTTTTTGGAAGCAGAGGGAGATTATTATTCTGTGTGTATGAAAGTGGTAAAAACAAACCGATGTAGTTAGTTCAATTGGCATTTGTTAGACCACTACGAAACCATGACTTTCCCGTTAACGCGTTGTGTTATTTGTGTATTTCGGGCACATTGGGAGAGGCAACCGTCCTTGAAATTTACTGGTGACGCCGTACATAAACTGATCTATTGTTCAGATTCTCCTTTTGTTCTTAATGTCACCGACAGGATGGTGCGTTTATAGTTCATTAAGTACAATTATAGATTGCAATCAGTTCAACGATTTTCTATCGCCAGGTCATCTTTGTTGAGCTTGGCGCTAGCAACATTAGTAGTCTGTCAAGCGAAATGACCCTTGAATGACCTGGAATACCTCTGTCTAGTACTAAATTTAAACCAATATCACACTTTTTATGATTTTGTTTGTATGAAGATGGTGAAAACAAACCAGTCAGGAGGATTCAGACAGTGAATCCTTAGTTTTGACAAAGCCACCAACTAAATATTCATATCATGATACTCTCAATATCACAGTCATAACTTTGGAATTTCATCCTTTAGGCAATATTTCGCATGCTCACACACTAGGCGACAACACGATTTTTATTGATACCACTTAATTAAACGTTAAACTTTCATCTGAAGCTTTACTTTCTACTTCTTTGGTCTCTGTGACGAAAAAAATCCT
This sequence comes from Branchiostoma floridae x Branchiostoma belcheri, assembly GCA_019207045.1. Classification (NCBI taxonomy): domain Eukaryota; kingdom Metazoa; phylum Chordata; class Leptocardii; order Amphioxiformes; family Branchiostomatidae; genus Branchiostoma; species Branchiostoma floridae x Branchiostoma belcheri. Next base: position 20,423,694 of record CM033033.1, on the reverse strand, counting down.
CGAAACTCTAATGAAGTAGTGACGTTACAGTAAACACGACTCTCGTCAGAAAAGGGACAATCTCAATTATGATCCCAGGATCAAAGGCAAAGCCGCGCATTATTCCAGTTAAAAATCCTACGTATATCTAACCTACCCTGAGCAGCAAAGCGTTGGAAACAATGATAAAATAAACAATAAATGAATGAATGAGTTAAGAACTTTGTTGGAACCGTTCCTCTTGTAATGTTATGTGCAAAACATCAAGGACTGAAAACCATTACAGAAAAGTAATAATCATAATAGTCTCTGTGCTCAGAAGAACAAGTTTCATTACTGGGACCGTATTGTTTTATCACGTGAAAGACTTAATTACTTACTTACTTGGGCCCTTCGCCCCGGTCGGAGCATAGGCCACCGATGATAGCCCTCCACTGTACCCGCCTCTGGGCCTTCTTCCTCAGATCCTGCCAGCTGTTTTAAATACTCTTCGTCTCCTCCTCCGTATCCCTTCTCCAACTGTTATTGGGCCTTCCCCTCTTCCTTTTGCCCTGTGGGTTCCAAGTCAGAGCCTGGTATGTGATGCTGGATGGTGGCTTCCAGAGGGTGTGGCCTATCCAGGACCACTTTCTATTGAGGATCTGACTGACCACTGGTTTTTGTCTTGTGTTGATAGGTAGCTCTGAGTCTGCCGGTGGGATGTCTGGCGGTGCTTCTGGGGCTGGTCTGTTTAACAACTCATTGAAGTGCTCTGCCCATCTTCTCAGTTGTTCTTCTGTTGTTTTGAGTGGGTTACACTCTTTGTCCTTCACAGGCTTGTCTGCTTGTTGGAATTTACCTGCCAGTTTCCTTGTTGTCATGTAGAGGTCTCTCAGGTTTCCCTTCCCAGCTGCTTCTTCTGCCTGGTTAGCTAGTTCCTCAAAGTGGCCCCTTTCGTCCTTTTTGATACTCTTTTCAACTTCATTGTTAGCAGCTGTGTATGTTTCCTGTGCTTTTGCCTTCTCTGATCTTGTCCGCCTTGTATTCAGTGCAGCCTTCTTTTGTTTCCTCACTTCCAACTTCTACAGAGTGTTGTAAGAGATCCACTCCTTGTGTTGTGGTTTCTTCTTACCCAAGACCTCCTCACATGTGTCCAACCACCCCTTCTTGACCTGTTGCCACTGGTTCTCAATTTTTGTATCCTCCTCTTTGAAGAGTTCCTGCAGCGGTTGAAATCTGTTAGATAGGTTTATCTTGAATGATGTCTGGATGTCCTTATCCCTGTACGTTTAATCTTTTGCGGGGGTTGGTGCTTGTGGAATACTTTTTCAGCCTCAGTCGTGCTGACTTCACCAGCAGGTGTTGGTCTGATGACACATCCGCTCCCCTCATCACCCTTACATCACTCCACAGTCGTCGGAACTTCCAGTTAATGCACATGTGGTCGATTTGGTTCTCTGTGACATGGTCCGGTGATCTCCGTGTGGCCTTGTGGATTCTCTTGTGCATGAAGATGCTACCTCCTATGACCATTCGGTTGAGCGAACACAGGTCTGTAAACCTTTCCCCATTGTCATCCATCTTTCCTAGTCCTTCCTTTCCCATTACCTCCTCGTGACCTGTGTTATCTGCCCCTACCTTGGCATTGAGGTCCCCCATAAGTAAAGTGATGTCCTTGTTTCTGCTCTTGTCCAACACAGCTTGAAGGCGCTGGTAGAAGTCATCCTTCTTTTCATCCTCTTCATCATTAGTAGGCGCATAGCACTGTATAACAATCATGTTGATGTTGCTTTTCTTGGTGGCAAACTTGGCAGTAATGATGCGTGAGCTGACAGGTTTCCAGCCAGTGAGTGCCCTCTGTGCTTCCTGTGACAGCATCAAGGCGACTCCCTCTGTGTGGGGAGCTCCATCTTCTGTGTGTCCAGCGTACAGTAATGTCTCTCCTGTAGCTAGCCTAACCTGTCCCGCCTGTAGCCATCTTGTTTCACTCAGCCCTAGTAGAGAGATTTTGTAGTTCCCCATTTCTTTTGCCACCTGTGCTGTCCTCCCTGTTTCATACATTGTTCTAACATTCCAGGTACCTATCTTTATGGTTGTCTTGGGTGTCAGAAGGGGAGTCGGCCTGACAGCTTCCTTTCGGCTTTCACTGTCCTGCGTCATAGGCCTCCTGTCTGGAGGCCCTTCCTTTCCCATGACGAATTTATCTCGGGTTTTTATCATCGGTGCTTCTGTAACTGGTGGCTCTTTTACAAGTAGGGTAGTTGACCCTACTCCAACCTGTCCATATTTTAGCGACTACCCAAACTCCACCCCTCATTCGAGGTTACAGAGTAGGAATGTGACACCTACCCCAGGACTAGGAGATTGGTACATTCGGGCTCTCACACCACGGAAAGGCGGATGGACCGGGAGCCGGTATTAGGGCATCCCCGTGAGAGTGAAGGACTTAGAAATGTTAATCATTTTATTTTAGAACGTTTTAGAAGTGGTTATTGGTTTGATTTGGTTTGTTTGGTTAGGTTGATACAGATCTTCATAAGTGACTGATATGTCACTATTCTTCCTGGAGTCCGGGTTATTTGTAGAGAATAATTTGTTATTGATGCTTGGGTCTTCAGAAACATACCTCCAAACATTAATGACGGTCTCACGTAGAGTGGCCCACTGTGCATGTCTTGGCAGGCTCTTGATTCTGGAAACAGACCTCGATCATCTATGGTGTAAACTGTTGTCCTCTGGTGTCGTCTCGACCTGGTAACAAAGAAAACCATTACAGAGACTGCTGCCATGTGACTCCCTTCATCTTATCATAGATTGTTGAATGGCATTAACTGTATGCAAGACTTACCATTGCCAAAGATGGTGATTGAAGACTTTGTCCAACATTTGTGAGTTCAAGGCAAACCTCTGTTAGACCAGTATGAAACTATGACTTTTTGATTGCTCCCGTATTTCATTCAGGGAAATATCTGTTGAAATCGTTAGTGTAAGTCATCAACATTTACTATCTTCGAAAGTTTTTCTTCAAATTATTATTTCATTTTCATTTTATTTGTTTAATGAGGAGTGTACACTTAGGAAGTCCTGGACTTACATTTTAAAAACAATAACAATACAGTAATGAACATTTCCATAACAACATTAATTATGAGATGGTATTAGTAAGCAAATTAAGTAAGTCAATTGACATTTAAATGTCCTGATTTTCATCAGACTTCGTGTTTCAAGAGAGAGCTTGTTACATTTGATTGTACCAAAAGGCAAGCCAGAGATTGTACTCTAAAATGTTTCATTCTATGCATATAGTGCTCAGTTGTGTTACCATCCGTCGCATTTCAGCAGCTTCCATCTTCAAATCAGAACCAGCTGGTTTTAGAAAAGGCTACTCGTGCACTGACTACATGTCTGTGTTAATACAGAAACTAGACCAGACACAGCAGTGCTACTAGTGGTGTTATATGATAGTACAAGTATTTGTATTCTTTTTACTGATGGTCGTCGAAACGTTTACCAAAGAATTAAAAAAGGCTGTTTAACAAAAAAGACCTGATGAATCTATTCAGAGTCAAAGAAAGTAGGTGTGAAGTCGACGTAAAGATACATTTCAGTCCATGGGCAGTTAAAACAATATAATGTTTAAGTCCTGTGAGACTGAATGTGTAATGTATTTCTGCTTGAAATCTATATGTATATCTATACTAGTGTATAATTTTCTCTTTTTTTCTTCGATACATTAGCAACTTTTACAATTTGTATTGCATTGCACAGTTAGATTTGTTGCAAAAGAATTCTGTTTAACTCTTAATGAGTTACTCTATTTAAAATTCTGTCGCATGTGCGCTTGACCGAATCCGTCATAATAGGCTAATACTGTAAATGCAGAAATTTTGGTGATGAATTATGTTCGCGGTTTTTGCGTTGCTAATTTACCTCAAACTTAAAACCACCGCGATCATTGTTTCCATGGCAGTAAGAGACTACAGTGCATGGTGCTACCGCAAACTAAAAACCACCGCGAACAGTCCTTTTCCCGCTACCGCGAAATTAAATCCCCGCAAACTTAACTGCACGTACAGTAGTTCCAACGCCACAACTCTTAGCTCTTGGCATGACATGATAATTAACCCGAAAGGTTCGTCCCTGAAGCTGACTTTGGACTTGTTCTGAACCTAGAGGTTACCACGTGCACGTGGTCAGGTCTGAAATTCACCAAACTATGCCATACTAAGGAACATGATGGCTACGGTAAGATAGGTTTAGACCTATGTACGCTAAACACCCAGGAATGTCCTGACCACAACTATGCCGCACTCAATGTCTGTAACAGACGTCACCACCTAGCCTTCAGGCAAGTGGTTGCGTTTTGAATGTCTGTCTCTAGTACAGTCGCGAGTTCAGAAGTTCACTCAGATTAAAAAAAAATCTATTTTTCTGTCCTGATCTGGTGCAGGATACCAATGGCTAGCCTAGCATGTGCTCTAATGTAAACATTTCTACTCAAGTAGTCATTCGATAATTATATTTAGCCTTCCGGGAATCGACCTTCTTATTTCTTTATTTTTTATTTTTTAATTCTGTGTTCTTAAGCCAGAACAACCCAACTCAGTGTAACCACAACGCTTTAAACTGGGGCCCTGGATTTATTATTTTTAGGGGATTGTTATTAGAAACCGGGAATACATATCAAACTTACATATACATACGCATAGAACAACAAATAATACACAGTAAACCCCCTTACGAAAAGCCCAGATGTTTCTAACCCATTCCATGAGTCCGGGTGGGAGTACACTATAAATACAAACATTTCTGTGCCAATTGACCTATAGCGAACTTCCTTAGTAATACAATTTCATAGTTTATGCTGTTATAGAATTGTGTCATTACAGTATTGTTTTTGTTTTTTAAGTGTAAGTCCATGACTGCCTAAAAAGTATGTCAAGGTAAACTTGCATCGAGACCCATTATAGGCTACAAGAACACTCATTGAGTGCAGTTATAAAAGACACGTATACTAAGATAAACAAAACATCGACGAAAAGAGACGCCAGTGCTGTGCATGACTGGTGACCTTCTTGTTACTCCCTTCTTTTACCTGAGGCTAGGCTTCAACCTGACCCAGGTAGGGCATTATCCAGTCTAACTACCATCACCAAATATTTGCTGTCATGTACCTGGAGAAGTCGAGAATGGATCTTAATCTGACATTTAGTCGGTGCAACTGCAGTCTCTGCTTTGACTCTTGCTCATTGGCCTGTCTCAGGCGTTTTGTATACCTCTATTCTTCGCCCGACAAGGTCATGAACCGCCCTCAGGCTTACCACTACTCAAACTGCGCGTGCGCTTGGCTGAATCCGTCATAATTGGCTAATACTGTAAATGCAGAAATTTCGGTGATGGTTTTATGTTCGCGGTTTTCGCGTTGCTAATTTACCGCAAACTTAAAACCACAGCGAACATTGTCTCCATACAGTACGAGACTACAGTGCATGGTGCTACCGCGAGCATAAAACCACCGCGAACAGTCCTTTTCCCGCTAACGTGAAATTAAATCCCAGCAAACTAAAATGAATTTACAGTAGTTCTAACGCCACTGTTCTTAGCTCTTGGCTTGACATGGCAATCAACCCGAAATGTTCGTCCCTGAAGCTGACCATGGACTTGTTCTGAACCCACAGGTTACCACGTGGTCAGGTCTGAAAATTACCAAACTTTCCTATACTTAGTAACATGTGGATGGTTTTAGCAATATAGACCTATGTATGCTAATAAACACCCAGGAAGTCCTAACCACAACTATGCCACACTCCATGCCTGTAACCGTCACCACCTAGCCTCCAGGCAAGTGGTTGGGTTTTGAATGGCTGTCTCTACTACAATCGCGAGTTCAGAAGTTTTACTCTGATTTTACAAAAAATGATCCATTTTTCTGTCCTGATCTGGTGCAGAATACCAATGGCTAGCCTAGCATGTGCTCTAATGTAAACCTAACTACTCAATTTGGGGTAGTCATTCTAGCCTTCCGGGAATCGACCGTCTTATTTTTTCTATTCTTTTTTATTTTGTGTTCTTTAGCCAGAACAACCCAACTCAGTGTAACCACACCGCTTTACAGTGGGGTCCTGAATTTATTTCTTTAGGGGTATTGTTAGAAACCGGGAATACATATCAAACTTACATATAATTACTCATAGAACAGCAGATACTACACAGTAAGCCCCCTCCCGAAAAGCCCAGACGTTTCTAACCCATTCCATGAGTCCGGGTGGGAGTACACTATAAATAAAAAGTTAAACATTTCTGTGCTAATCGACCTATACTGAACTTCCTTAGTAGTATAATTTCATAGTTTATGCTGTTATAGAAATGTGTCATTACTGTATTGTTATTGTTTTTTTTTTAGTGTAAGTCCATGACAGCCTAAAAAGCATGTCAAGCTTCGACCTGAGTGTACACTCCTGGTATAAAAAAATGATAATGTAAAAGTGAACAAAACCTTTGATCACATCTCTGTGAATAACATATAGCCAGTGTTACTGACCTGAGTGGTGCAGAGATGAATCTACGAGGCTGCAGGTAAATTCCACAGGTAAACTTGCATCGAGAACCATTAGAGGCTACACGAACACTCAATGAGTGCAGTTATAAAAGACACGTATACTAAGATAAACAAAGTATCGACAAAAAGAGACGCCAGTGCTGCGCATGACTGGTGACCTTCTTGTTACTCCCTTCTTTTCCCTGAGGCTAGGTTTCAACCTGACCCAGGTAGGGCATTATCCAGTCTAACTACCTCCCCAAATATTTGCTGTCATGTACCTGGAGAAGTCGAGAATGGATCTTAATCTGACATTTGGTCGGTGCAACTGCAGTCTCTGCTTTGACTCTTGCTCATTGGCCTGTCTCAGGCGTTTTGTATACCTCTATTCTTCGCCCGACAAGGTCATGAACCGCCCTTAGGCTTACCACTACTCAAACTGCGCGTGCGCTTGGCCGAATCCGTCATAATTGGCTAATACTGTAAATGCAGAAATTTTGGTGATGGTTTTATGTTCGCGGTTTTCGCGTTGCTAATTTACCGCAAACTTAAAACCACTGCGAACACTGTTTCTATGACAGTAAGAGACTACAGTGCGCGGTGCTACCGCGAACTTGAAACTGACGCAAACAGTCCTTTTCACGCTAGCGCGAAATTAAATCCCCGCAATTTTAGATGCATTTACAGTGGTTTTAGCGCCACTGTTCTTAGCGCTTTTCATGGTATGGCAACTAACCTGAAAGGTTCGTCCCTGAAGCTGACCCTGGATTTGTTCTGTACCAACAGATTACCACGTGGTCAGGTCTGAAATTCACCAAACTACACTGTACAAAGTAACATGGTGATGGTTTCAGCAAGATAGACTTATGTACGCTAAACACCCAGGAATGTCCTGACCACAACTATGCTACACTCCATGCCTGTAACCGTCACCACATAGCCTCCAGGCAAGTGGTTGGGTTTTGAATGGCTGTCTCTACTACAGTCGCGAGTTCAGAAGTTTTACTCTGATTTTACAAAAAAAGATCAAATTTCTCTTTTCCTGATCTGGTGCAGGATACCGATGGATAGCCTAGCATGTGCTCTAATGTAAACCTAACTACTCAAGTTGGGGTAGTCATTCTATTTTTAGCCTTCCGGGAATCGACCTTCTTATTTCTTAATTTTTTAAAGATATTTTATTCTGTGTTCTTAAGCCAGAACAACCCCATTCATTGTAACCACACCGCTTTACAGCGGGGCCCTGGATTTTTTTTAGGGAATTGTTATAAACCGGGAATAGATATCAAACTTACATATGCATACTCATAGAACAGCATATAATACACAGTAAGCCCCCTCCCGAAAAGCCCAGACGTTTCTAACCCATTCCATGAGTCCGGGTGGGAGTACACTAAAAATAAAAAGTTAAACATTTCTGTGCTAATTGACCTATACTGAACTTCCTTAGTAGTATAATTTCATAGTTTATGCAGTTATAGAAATGTGTCATTACTGTATTGTTTTTGTTTTTTAAGTGTAAGTCCATGACTGCCTGAAAAGCATGTCAAGCTTCGACCTGAGTGTACACTCCTGGTATAAAAAATGATAATGTGAAAGTGAACAAATCCTTTGATCACATCTCTGTGAATAGGATATTGCCAGTGTTACTGTCCTGAGTGGTGCAGAGATGAATCTACGAGGCTGCAGGTAAATTCCACAGGTGAACTTGCATCGAGACCCATTATAGGCTACACGAACACTCATTGAGTGCAGTTATAAAAGACACGTATACTAAGATAAACAAAACATCGACGAAAAGAGACGCCAGTGCTGCGCATGACTGGTGACCTTCTCGTTACTCCCTTCTTTTCCCTGAGGCTACTAGGTTTTAACCTGACCCAGGTAGGGCATTATCCAGTCTAACTACCTTCCCAAAATATTTGCTGTCATGTATCTGGAGAAGTCGCGAATGGATCTTAATCTGACATTTAGTCGGTGCAAGTGTCTTGAATAGGTATCGATACGGTGTACACAACATCCACACACAGACACGTACACGCACACACACACATATATATGTCATATATACACACATACCGCACACTAACAAACGCACACACCACGCACACACACACACACACACACACACACACACACACACACACACACACACACATACCGCACATACACACACACATACAGTTGCAGTATTAATTTACAGTATACTGAACAAGACCTGAATATCACTTCACTTTATTTTACCATCAATGGCTTTTTTTTCACTGGTGTTGGTACATGTGCAGAATATCTAATTGAAGTTCTGCCTGGATATTCAATTAAACATACAAGTTAGGCTCTTTTTTTAATAACAAGATTCCGTAATTAGTTATGCAAATTAGATCCTCATTGTTTGCCAAATACACATTACGAAGATCTGTTTACCTCTTCATGAGTTACTAGTCCTCTGTTTCAAATTCTGTCACATAATCGGCTGCTGCAGTTTTCAAACAAATCGCTATGGGGCAATACTCCCATGACCTATCCAATACTCAAAATGTCATGGACATAGCTCTTCCAGATGAATGCAACCTAAACTTATAAAAAAAAAAACATTTTCGAAGTTGACCTTCGTTTTCCCGGCTCCTACCTACCTACCAAATATTTTTGTGATCTACGTAGATCTTCTAGGGTTCTGTTGATAACATACAAACATACACACTTACAGACACAACCCGCCTCAATGCCATGGGAGATCACCGGGAGGCCCATTATCGAACTTGACCTTGCAGATCCATCCACAGCATCTTAAGTCGTGTTGTTAACATACAAAAACACATGCGACTGCAGTCACTGATTTGCTTCTTGCTCAGTGGCCTGTATCTGGCGTTATGTATACCTCTATTCTTCGCCCGACAAGGTCATGAACCGCCCTCAGGATTACCACTACTCAAGCTGCGCGTGCGCTTGGCCGAATTCGTCATAATTGGCTAAAACTGTAAATATATGTAACGATTGTCACCGTCTTTTTTTGTCGGGAATACATACAAAACGTTCACACATGTATATATATAAATGTGTGTGTGTGTTGATACTTAATGATAGATCACATCTCTGTGAATAAAATAAAGCCAATATTACTGACCTGAGTGGTACAGAAATGAGCCCACGTGGCTGCAGGTAAATTCTTCAGATAAATTGGCATCGAGACCCATATTTGGCTACACGAACACTCATTGAGGGCAGTTATAAAAGACACGTGCTAACATTAACAGAACATAGGCGGAATGAGACACCATTGCTGCACATGACTGGTGACCTTCTTGTGACCCCCATCTTTTCCATGAGGATAGGTTTGAACCTGACCCAGGTAGGGCATTATCCAGTCTAACTACCTTCCCCAAGTATTTGCTGTCATGTACCTGAGGAATGGATCTCAATCTGACATTTGTTCAGTGGAAGTGTCATACTAGGTATCGGTAAAGCCTGGGGCACAACCCGCCGTACGTGCAAATTGTCCGTTCGTTTTTGTGGAGGCCACGTCCGCCACGTCTTCCTGAAAACGTTCAGTCTGTACATGGCAGGTGCGTCGCCCGAACTGGCACGTACGGAGGGCGAATCCACAGCCCGAACGCAGAGAAAGTTCTTCATGCACTTGAATTTCTACGGCGTGTCTGCGTGCTCCCAAATCCGTGGGAATATATTAATCGCCACGTGTTCGTACGGAGACAGTGCTTACCACTTACGGATACCAACAGATTGCCCACGTTTTGGCACGTAGACAGCATGCACTTGCAAATACGGCGGGTTGTGCCCCTAGCTTAAGGTGTACACAACGTAGCACACACACACACGTACACGTACACAAACACATAACGTTAAAAGATGCAATAAAGTCATGCATGCCTACTCCATTTAAAGTCCGGTTTATGGCCTTTATTCAATGTTAGAGGAGGAGATCAAATGTCAGAAGGGTGATTCCACAAGGGCTGGAAGCGCTGCCAATTTTAACAGCGATTTATAAGCAAGCTTTAATTCATTCAACTTCTTTTAGGTCTATAGGGACGAGGCAATGGTCATAGAAAGTATATATTAACAGAGGTACATTTTATATCATTTTACATCATTTATTGATGGTTTATGAGATATAGAATGCACTTTTGGATTAATTGTGAATAGAATGGTTTACAAGGAGAAAATGATTACAATAACCATGACTGCTTAACGAAAAAGAATCGTTTTCATATCATAAGTACATTCAATTTGATACTTCACAACAACCCATTGGTAACTGCAGCCTTCCGACTTTGCGAGGAAGTACAACTGTAGTGTTTGCTACCATGACAACACGAATGCGGGCGATTAATGCCAAGATATCTCTCAACACAGGTAGGAAACAGTTTGTCGTCATATCCGGATTTTACCCCCTGGCCTAATGGACCAGTCCAATCTCATTGCAAAAAAAAATATGGAGGTTGATTAAAATTCAAAGTATGCCAAAGGTCCCTCTAGAAGAAATCTAGATCTTTATGATCAAAGTTAGCACAGGAAAAAATATTTAAAAGATAAATCAATAACAGGCTAACTGCACGTTTTTCGCAGATCCGGAAATGAGGTCCCTCCCCACTTGCGTGAGCCAGCCTTGGTTCATAAAAGACTCAATAATTGACATCTATGCTTAAAAATCTGATTTGTGATCATTATTTCTTGGTGTACATATGAGGCCGAGGACTTACTGATTACCCCTTGTAGGGTCCAATTCATTGAGTTTCGGGTGTTTGTGATCATTGTTATTACCTTCGCCAAGAAGGTTATGTTTTTGGTAGCGTTTGTATGTATGTTTGTATGTTTGTAGAAGACCAGCATAACTTGAGAACGCCTGGATGGATTGCATTGATATTCGGTATGTTGGTAGGTCTTGATGAGACCTGGATTAAATTTTGGGCCCCCTAGCAACCTGTTAAGGTACTGCAATGGAACTTCCGTGTTTGATATTTCAAGTTCTGGACATGCTGTGGCTATGAGTTTTGAGTGGTAGACAGCTCTTGAGTTACCTATTGTCATTCATTTCTAGTAATTTCAGGCAAAAATTTGTAATTCTAATTCATCTCAGGACATTCAGGTGGTATCTCCCGAGCTCACCCCTCACTGCCGCATTAGGTGTGGACTGCATCTGCCCGACACCGAGATAAAAAAAATTGTGCAGAATTTCTTGTGCAATACTTCCAGTTGATTTGCACTATGGAGACGCCATAGTTCACAACAATATATCATAAGTGAAGAATAAGGGTGTAAAATATTTTAAACATCAAACCTGGAAGCAACATACCAAACTTGGCAATATTCAGTATTTAGTAATGCTAATATTTAGTATTCACCTAGGGCTGGGTATCGGTACTGCGTACCGGTACAAAACCGGTTTTTCTTATTGGACCGGTCCAGAAAAACCGGACCTGAAAAAATTAGGTGGACCGGATGTTGGACCGATTCGAAAATTAACAGATTATTTTATCAGGCATTCACACATTTTAGCGCTTGCAGATGGAAGAAAATAACAAGAGTGAAGTAGGGTAGAATTTATAGTAATTTCTACCAAGTTTTACAGCCAATCGTACAGGTGCAGTTAGCGTTGTATGGTTTTAAAACGCCAGTGTAAGTCCAATACTCCACCAAACTGATTTCTTTGTAGTAAAATGGACCATTGGTATGAGTCATACTGCATCAGGTCCAGGTTCAGGTCCGGACCTGGACCTAATCCTTTGGACCTGAACCGGACCTGGACCTGAATTTTCTGTACCGATACCCAGCCCTATATTCACCCTTTCGAAGTTCACCAGTAAAAATCTGACATTGCAGATCAAAATGATTCCGCAAGATGTCCTCAGTATTTGTACAACACGGACGACTTGCGGTTCTAATATTACGACACTTTGACGAATTGCGGCAGTTGTTAAGGTTCCCGAGGACCTACAAATGTCAAGACTTTGGCGGATCTTAATTCCTTTGGGACATTCTGTTAGGAGTAACTTTGCAGGTAGTCTTTTTTTTGCATCTTGGACACTGACAAACGAAGAACGTCTTGTACATGAAACACTTCTAGAGCAATATTCAAAATCGTGTATTTTTGCAGCATAATTATTATTCTGAAGGGGGGTGGGTACAAAATACTACGTAACGTTACATTTGTAGGTGTTTGAAATATACACGATATCTAAATTTTGTTGTTCCTAATAATATATAACATTTGGACAGGCCAAATTATTTGCATGTATAATGTTTAACCATTATGTACCGTTAGCATGACTTGCAGTTCAAAGTGTTTACATAAGGATGGCCTCTACTGTTATGGGGACAATTGTTAACAGTTGTTGTGTCTAAAGGTTGTTGTTGTTGTCAATATAATCCTTTTGAAATTACATCTTTTTCTCCGCTAAAGGTTCTAGGTTCGAATCCCGAGACCCAGGGCTCTAAGCCAGCTCGAAATTTTTTTTCCGTCAGCCAATTCTCATTGTCGGGAAAACACTATTCCAGGAGTTAGAGAGACTGAACTGAGACCTTGAAAAACGAGTTTTTAATAAGATTATTGTATGCAAAAGGGCACCGTCACACATTGTCAACAATCATAACAATAGCAAAACAAACACCGTGTGGCTTTTACGGCCGTGGACGGCGTCCCCAAGCCGCCTGTAGCTTCTTAACCAAGGATTTTTTTTCGTCAAGGTTGACGGATTGGTTTTAAAATTTTTCCGTCACAGGCAGCAAATTTCCGTCAATTGACGGAAAAACGGATGCTGGCTAAAGCCCTGCCGAGACCTTTAAAAGACACACAAGCAGGTGCCTAAATGTTGTGCCATTTATATTAATAGGAAAGGCACTCACACCTGTTTCATCACTCTACTCATCAGGTGGAAATGAGTGCCTTATAAGCTTCAAGGTATGATTCGGATAGTAGTTCGCTCCTATGTTCGCTTCTGCTATCTGTCTGGAGACCTGCACATTCAAACTGTCTGGTGCTTTAACGTCAGTAAATGAGCGAATTGAGGAATGGCTTCTACTAGTAGAGTGTTTATTCGATGACAACAGGCCTCCCACAAGCAGACGGAACGCCTGTGCGAACGAGCGCTTTAACCCATTCTATAATTCACTCGTGTGCAGGGACCAATCAGCTCCTGCGTCCATAATTTGGACGATTCCAGACGTTAACATGGTCAAGGTTCCCAGACAGAACAGCAGAGAAGCGACTGTATAATGAATGTAAGAGCTAGAAGTGACAGTATGTATTAACGTTATATATCATAATGAACGCCGGAGCGAACTACTTTCCGGATGGTACCCAGGCTATAGAAGTTTTGGAAACTTAGAAGTTATATTTGTTTGCAAAGACAACAACAAACTTTGTGGTGACCCCCCTTAGTTTCATATCAAATCTTTTGCTCTTTTTCAGGTGTTCAGGCCAGGTGGGCATCATCTTCTTCATTTCACTCGGAGCCGACAGTCGTCGCTCAAGCCGACATGAGGGTTCGGCTGCTCCCTGCCCTGCAGGATAATTACATGTACCTACTGGTGGACGAGACCACCAAGGAGGCCGCCATTGTGGATCCCGTGGAACCTGATAAGGTAGAGGGTCTGCAGGGGGTTTTTCTAGAACATTAACATTGCATGGATACTTGGAGCATAGGATGGGGGCAGTGTGGATTTTGCCTCATTCCATGGTATGGTGTGGAGGTGTGGAGGTTTAGAGAATTTTGAATTAAAATGGAATAGCAAGGTACAGGCTGGCAGGCTTTTAGCCTGGGCATGCGCCATGGCATCATTTGGACACACTTAAATTTTCTTATAACAGGAAAATTGGACACACTAGATGCCCTTATACTGGGGAGCAGATCCCCTGACAAGCATGAAATTTTGATGGACCAGGGATGCCACTAGGGCACTGTGACACTTTGACAGTCATTTTGCCCCTCAGGATACCTTAGAATGCAATATTTTAACTAAAAATGCTCGAAAACTCTGCACCATGGGAGGTGAATGTCCCCGGACCCTCCTAGTACTAGTAGTAGTCCTACAATAGTGGTGCCTATATCACTCACCGTGACTCACCAATAGTAACATCCTAGCTAAAACTTTAAAGCCTACAGGTATACAATATACGAAGTCAATCCTCTATGATAAGATTTATAATTATAATGGTTGTTGACGGGTTTGTTTGTTTGTTTGTTTACAGGTAGTTGCTGCAGTGAAAGAAGAAGATGTGAAGTTGACTACAGTGCTCACCACTCACCACCACTGGTGAGGACTCACCTTAGCTACAAGCAGATGAAGAGTTTCTGCCTTTTAGACATTACACCTATGTGTGTATGTGTGTATGTGTGTGTGTGTGTGTGTGTGTGTGTGTGTATGCGTGTGTGTGTGTGTGTGTGTGTGTGTGTGTATGCGTGTGTGCGTGTGTGTGTGTGTGTGTATGCGTGTGTGTGTGTGTGTGTGTGTGTTTGTGTGTGTGTGTGTGTGTGTGTGTGTGTGTGTGTGTGTATGCGTGTGTGTGTGTGTGTGTGTGTTGTGTGTGTGTGTGTGTGTGTGTGACATTTTATCTGTTTATTGGGATTTAACATTAGTTGAAGGCATATATAACAGGTGACTATTAAGTGGAAACTGGAAAGATAACATTTGCAAACACATGCATTATGTGTGTCAAACAAATTCATACTTAATTGTACATATATTCATACTTAGTTGCCCAGCCCATCCAGCTCAGTCCTGACACTTGCTACATTCATTATGTAATTTAAGATCACAGGGCCTCTGCTACTTTACCCGAGTAACCATGGTGACAGCCATCTTATCCAGGTCATTGACCTTATTTTGGGGGGGGGGAATAGAAAGAAGACGAGAAAGAAGATATGTATTTCCATTAGATCAGATATCTGGATACATTCATTTAAAATTGCTGTGGCGTCGGGCGTGGCGTAACTGGTAGAGCTTTCGGCTCGGAATCTATGGGTCCTGAGTTCGATTCCCACCGTGCCCCCGACGTTGTGCCCTTGGGAAAGGCACTTTACACGACTTTCCTTCTGTCTGTACCGTGTATGTGGCATTGTTAATATAAGTTACAAAAACTTGAGTGCAGTGCCACATTGTCCTCGTCTGTCTAAAAGCAAATAGAAAAAAAAAAAAAATTGCTTTCATGGTGCTTAGGGACCACTCAGGAGGCAACGAGCAGCTGGCTAAGATGGTGTCCGGGCTGACCGTGTGCGGAGGTGACGACAGAATCGGCGCCCTCAACAAGAAGGTCGGACATGGGGACCAATTCAAGGTCAGTGGGTGAAATGTTTGTCACAAAATTGGATGCCTTCGAATTCCTTAATAGCATGAAAGTCATGTGGGCTCAAATTATATCATGATATGGCAATAAAAATGGCATGAAGTGTTCCCCTTTAAGGTTAGTTTGCTAGTATACTATGCAATTATTATTATGAATGAATGAAGAATTTTATTGCACATATGTACACACTGGGTTATGTCGCAACAAAATGATAGTAGCCAAAAACATGGAATATTTACAATGACATAGGAAACATATTCTATGTGTAATCGACTTCTTGTTTCTTTGTGATACTATAAAATTAATGTAAGAACAGCTTATGTCGGGGTTAAATCATAAATAGCTTACTAGTAAGAATTTGTAGGAGTAAACATTACCTGTTGTTGTTGATTACCATTTTATTTACATGATTGTACAACAGCTGTACTAGCTAGTTAGTAAGGAACTTCAGGCAGTACTGCAGCGCCAACTAGTAATCATTGGTGGTACTGCAGCCTAGAATAGACAAAACCTTAGTGTATGACTAACTTGTCGATGGACATGTGTGAGACTAGAAGATGCTGAAATCCCCAAATGGCGGCCAATTACAAAATAGGTTCCACTTGTTGAGATAACCTGTAAAAAATATGAATTATACAACATCCCCTATTACCCGAGGAACTAGCCAGACAGTGGAAAAAATCACCCTGCGGCCAATCCAATACGCACTGGGGCTGAGATTGAGGGTGATGCAGAAGATATACACCACATGGTGTTGTCTTTCTGTCATACCCACCTGAGAAAACACATATTTCAATGCGAAATGGGCCAGAAGTTGAGAAAATTTGGTGTAGAAAAAAACTTGATGTATCAATTACAACACCAGACGCCTGTATTCATTTTGTTTACAGCGGCGCACTTGATGCACTCGAAGTGCATTTGAATAATTCTATGGAAGCTCTTGTGATAATAGTAGAACCTGATGTGATAAGTTAAACACAAATTATCACCTGCATGGCCCAGATTGTTGGTATCGTAATGTTATTGCAGGTATTACATGATTTAAAGTACAATGTCAGTAATGTATTACTTGCCCCCCACCCCCCTCAGGTTGGTGCCCTGAATGTGAAGTGCCTGTTCACACCCTGTCACACATCAGGGCACATCTGTTACTATGTGACTGGGGAGGAGGGAGAGGACCCTGCAGTCTTCACTGGTATGTCATGAAACAAAAAATTGAAATGTTTCAAAATTTGCTCTGAATTGTCCATTGTGTTTTTTTTACAGTCAAACTTGGTCTGAATTAACAGAAGCAGGTAATGTTGTTTACACGAAGGTAGGATTTGTTCAGGAGACTCAACCCAACAAATTCCTTTGTAGTGAACTGTTTGAGTATAGACCATTTACCCGATCACAGATATTATCAAGTTCAAGTCCGGACCTGGACCTAATCCTCTGGACCTGGACTGTGCTTGTACCTGAGTTTTCTGTCCGGTGTGACAGCGTTCTCGCCCCCCCCCGTGATCTCGCCCCCCCGGGGGCGAAATCACTAGCGATCTCGCCCCCCTACCTCGCCCCCCTTTAGCGATTTCGCCCCCCCCAAAAAAAAACGGGTTTACATGATATTTTAGAAGTTGACTGGTATAAATCACACAATGCAGTTTCAGAATGATATAAGTACACGAGTTTGATACATGAATCCATCCATAGTATCAATATTAAGGTAATTACATGGTAATAAGATAGTTGAACTTGTTTCAGATAAGGAGGGTTGGATCCCATGTATTCCCTTTATTGCATGTACCTGAGTCTCGACATGAGATATATTTAATTGTATTCACCTGTCCTCAAGCAACCTATATATCTCCAATATGAAGTCTCTATTATGAATTGACCACAAAAGAACTATGCCATGTCTTTATTGATTATGCAAATAAGGTATTCATTAGAATAATGCACATTTTGGTATATGCACCTGGCCAAGGGGTATCTTCACCTTCAATATGACTGTTTTTCTAGTATTTAGAAACTGGTACGTTATATGCACCTACCCTATGGATATCTTCACCTCCAATATGACTGTTTTTCTAGTATTTAGGAACTGGTGTTTTACCCGTGTTTCTTAAGACTGGTACTTTACCAGTTTTTTGTAGTATTTAGCAACATGTATATGAACTTGTGCGTAGATAGTGTTTATAATGAGAAACTATTATTCAATTGTGTTTTTCTTAGTGCTTTGGAAATGTTTTCTGCACAAGAAAGAAAATACTGTGACAAATTGTAAACATATAGCTGACGTATTCCGTACCATAGACGGTGTTGATTTATACGTTCACAATAGCATTGTCTTCTATGCCACCTCTGCCATGTCAGCTGCAAAAAAAATTGTCTTTTCAATGTTTGCACCGAACAAGGTATGACATCTTACGGTAATAAGGTGCCATATAGGTACCAGGTAACACACCAACTATGTTACTCCCAGGTGCAGTATAGTACCAGGTAGCGCACCTAATATGTAGTAACCAGCTGCTCTTAAGACCCCTCCGAGGAATACTAGTAATGTTCGGGGGGGGGGCGAAAACGCTAAAGGGGGGCGAAAACGCTAGTGATCTCGCCCCCCGGGGGGCCGAGATCGCTGGGGGGGCGAGATCGCTGTCACACCGGTACCCACCCCTTGGTATCAAGTTTTCGAATTGACCATGCAGTATACTGTTAAATTCTTTTGTCCAACATCTTAACTTTCCTCCAGGTGACACCCTGTTTGTAGCTGGCTGCGGCAGGTTTTTTGAAGGCACCCCAGACAACATGTACAAAGCACTGGTGGAGATCCTTGGCATCCTGCCTACCCAAACAGTGAGTTTTCACTCAAGCGTGTGACCACACTACTTCTTTTTCTAAAAATTTGGGTTGGAAAAAAATACAGTGACTGTAGTGCATGAGCAAGATAAAAACAATATCCAACTTGCAGGGCTCGAAATACCACCTGTATATGCAGGTTAGTGCAGGTAAAATCGGAGCTGTGCAGGTACTTCTGGTGTCTACCTGCACTGGTCTATATATATGTACTGGGTTTTATACATAAATGTCATACGATGTAGATGATGACCTTGCCACTTAGTTAAATGGGCAATATTGTGTTTTTTTTTCTTTTGCAGAAAGTGTATTGTGGCCATGAGTACACTGTCAATAACCTGAAGTATGCCGAGAGGGTGGAGCCAGACAACCAGGCTGTACAAGACAAGCTGGCCTGGGCAAAGGTGGGTCAAATCTCTCCTCTTCATTAGCTTCGCCAAGAAGCTTATGTTTTTGCCGACTTGGGTCTGTATGTAGGTCAACAGGATATAACTCGAGAAATTGTGGATGGAACTTTTTTATTTTTTGCAGGTGTGTAGCGGTTGTTTAAAGGCATGCCTAGTTCGAAAATGGGTTACCTGGCGTTTTCCTATGGTACATTAGCGAGCTTGGTATTTTTTTTGGTGTTTTTTCGGGAGGCATAAGTCAAAATGTAGCTGGGCGATTTCCACAATATTTGGCAGGTCTGTAGCGGCTGTGGAAAGGATTGCCATGTGCGAGAATGGTTTAGCTACCTTTTACCTATGGTGCTGTAGCTGGCTTTGTATGTAAGTGCATTTGTCTGTAAGCAAGATAACTCGAGATGTTGTTGATGGATGTTAATGATATTTGGTTGATAGGTAGGGGACACAGAAAGGAAGGTTAAGTTCGATAATGGGCCTCCTGGCAAATTGTTTTGGTACTGCAAGTGAGCATCAAAGTTTTTCGCCTAAATTTTCCAGAAGTGCCAGGTTCGTGATTTTTTACTGGTGGATAGCTGTTGGTACTAGGAGTCAATGGTCTAATTTTGGGCCCTCTAGCAGCTTGTTTGGAATTGCAGTGGGTGTTATATTTCGTAACTTTTTAGATGGATAACTCCTGAGGGGATTGATGGATATTTTTTGTTTTTGGTAGGTAGGTACTTTGGATGATTATCAACATAATGAGATGCAAATTATATAAATCACTCTGTATTTAATATAATTACTTAGGGAAACTTCTATAACGGTTGAAAAATACTTGTGACGGAGTCACCTGAAAGGACTTGAATCGACCCATGATGTCTAAAAATAGAGAAGAAGTATGTCAAAGGATCCAGTGGAAGCAGGGGCTCCCTGATAAACAGACGTTGTCTTGGAAGCATGAAATTCTGATTGACCAGGGATGTTACTAGGTCATCCGTGTACTATTCCGCCAGGATGGAGTCTGGTAGAGACTACTGGCTGAAAAATGCCTATAAATGGTCATGGTTCATGTTAGCAAAATACAAAGCCTGACCGTGTCCAACACGTATCTATAAAATTAAGCAATTAAATAGCTTGCTGAATTGATGTCAATACGACGGCACACAGCAAAGGATTCATAGCAGTTGAAATATAACATATCTATAAACAAGTGTTGCTTATATCTATATACAGATCAACAATAAAAGCAACACTATATCATGGGAACGGTAAAAATGTAGTAGAGGGAACTTGACGAATATCACTTGATATAAAGATGTAGAGCTAATATCTACGAGACACTTCAGGTGTATTTTCTTATGATGGACTGCAAGGAAACTTGGTGTTCCATGTGCCAGTAACACTACATGGGTCTAAACAAACCAATAAGTACTATGTAAAGTCAGTAATATAACATAATTGAACAATGACGGCTTGTAACACATAGTACTTACATCTGTGAACTAGGTTAAAACAACAAGTGACCCAGTGCTGGGACAAGACAAACCCAACATGTTGAAGAACAGCACTTAGGTCAAAAGGGTCACCGTCAATTATCCACGCATTCCTCAACTCTTAACAGAGATGTCATGTTGTAAGGGAAAGGTCGGCTAGAAAGAACTGACATCATTGCGAGAAATACAAATCGCCAAAGGTGACAGGCGGCTGTCATCGGACAGTCGCAGAAATCATAACCTTGGACTCTGTAAAATACCTCTGACTTAACTCGCGACTGCAAAACTTTACTTTCTATTTTCATGAGATTGAAACAAACGTTCACCAAGGCGGGGGTCGTAGCAATCCTTACATATGGCCCTTAGATGACCCTTGGTGAGTTAAAAAGTTCCGTAAATTGGAAGGAACAACTGTTACAGTGGCCGGGGTTTGGTGAGTGACGAATGCAATTATCGGCGTGACTTCCTGTGGTTTCCAGGTTTCCAAGACCTACCCACATACCAAATATCACTTCAATCCATTCAGCCGGTCTTCAATTTGCTGGTTTCTACATACATACATACATACATACATACATACATACAAACGCTACCCAAAACATAACCAGCTCTCCGAAAGTAATTATGACAACACAAAATAGAACAGTAACCTCATACCTGTACAAATTGTTCTGATTATGCAAAGACATTCATTCACATCGCCAAAACATTTGCTGCATTATGTACACCGACAGAATAGACTAATCTACTCACAATGTTCATAATCCAACCAACCACTACATGATGTGACTAGATAACATATGGACTTATACACATTAATCATTCAAAAAGAACTATCTTCCATAGAAATTGTTTATTTGGCGAAGATATGTGTTCGAGGAACTCTAGTTACTTATGTGTACGTATGTAGCTTTCGTGAAAGTGGTGCTAGACTGATATAACTTTACAAGGCTACATTTGCTGGGACACTGACTGTGGAAGTTAGATCAAATGGCCAGGTGGTCGCTATGCAAAGTTGGCTGCTAAGGCCACACCAATTCAATTTCTTGTTTCTCGGATTTTTTCAGAAAAATATTGGGGCGGTCGGTCGAAAAAAAAAAAAAAAAATTTTGCAAAAAGTCTTGGGTGAACATATGAGGCTTATATAAGGTCATACCAATTTAATTTGTTGGTTCTCGGATTTTTTCAGAAAAAAGTTAGAGTGCTAGTTTCAGAAGTTCTGTTATTTTTAACTGAGACGAAGTTTCCGTCTAGCAAGGAGCTATCCTTGATTTCAGGGACCTAAGAATTATTGTTTTTATTGGGACCAATTTTTTTTTCCAAATCCAAAAAAAATGGGTCGGGAAAATCCAAGAACTAAGAAATTAAATTGGTGTGGCCTAATACAGGTTAGACTGTACATGTATGTTTGTGATCATCAGATTTCTTGTTATTGTTCTTTTATATACCAGCTAGACCAAAGTTATGGTAAAAAAGTGAATTACATTCTGTCCTTTTCAAATGACATCGTAACACATCTTTTTCAAAAGATTCCATAACACTGAACACTGTAGCAGGTGCTACATTTATTGTTATGGGAATTTTTGTTGTTGCTGTGCTCATAAAGTCATGTAATGCCATTCGAGTACCAGTAGACAAATTTTAAATCGGTTTAAAATGGAGCAGACAGTGGTCAGAAAAAGGGAAATGATCAAACACTCAAACATTTACAATATTTTTTTTTTACACAGAGTAAGAGAGACAAGAATCAAGCCACTGTTCCATCAACCATTGGGGATGAGCTCAAGTTTAACCCCTTTATGAGGGTAAAGTAAGTGTCAACCTTTGAACATCAAAAACAGTCAGGCCTAGGAAAAAAAATTGTGTTTCCTGTTTCAGTCCTGAAAAAATTAGGGTCGGTAGGTAGGGGATATCTTTTTTTTTTTGTAATTGTTTTTAGGCTAGCCAAAAATCTAGTGATACATATTACAATACAGTTGAACAAAGGAAACTGAAATGCATGAGGACACTTGTCTTTCAATGTCAAACTTTGATTTTGTGCACAATAGATACATTAATCCTTCATTAGATAGGACAAGCAGACTGTTTTTACTTCAATAGGAAGCAGGCTGAATAAAAATTCTAACTGGAAGCTTTGTGACTCTACTGCCCACCCAAAAAAAAGTCTAGGGTCGGCAGGTTTTTCTAGGGAAGGTAGGGAAACAGGAAACACAACATTTTTTTTCCTAGGCCTCACCAGCGGTTCACTTTCAGTCCTTACTTCGGACAAAACAATAAAGATGGTATCTCACTGCATTTGGGTCACGCTTGTGTCACTGCAGGGTTCCATAATATAGATGTACCCTCACAGAGCCTAGAGGTGACACAAGCGAACCTATATAGAGGTGATGGTTGCAAGAGTGATGTTGTTTTTGATTTGATCAGGGCTAGCCCTTGATAATAGCCTCCGGCTAGTTGGGTAGCCCTGGCTGTATTTCTCTGTTGCAAGAGCGATGTTGTTTTGAAAGTTAAAAAAAAAAAACAAGTGGCAAGATGCTCCAACAGTGTCCCCACCATGCCATTAACACGTGCACTGAAGGTTACATTTTGCACCGCGCACCAAATTCTTTTTATCCCTTAAAAGCTATTTTGGATGCAAAAATAACACAACAGTGACGGAGTGAACGAACCCTGCAGAGACGCGTGACCCAAGTGCAGTGAGATACAACCTTAACGTTGTATGATTGCAAACTGAGGGTTAGTCGTGCTTGTGTCACGCCGAATTCAGATACATCATATGGTCACAAACCGATTCTGATACGTTCAGAAATTCGAATAATGGATTTGTTGGACTTTGGAATTGCTGTTGTTGTAAACGTGTTTTCTTGGGTGGGTATGATATAATACAAATACATCACTGAGCGCCATTTCTCATTTCAGTGCACGTTTTCAGTTGATTTTCAACAAGAACTATCAAGTTGGTCCAAAAAAGAGATTTAAAATAGACTGACAGAGATCTGAGATGGAATTTTGGAGAACAATGCTTACTCCAGAGAGAACTGCAGTGTACTCTCCTGTCCTATTGTGTATTCAGAAAGATTTATCACTCTACTAGTGACAG
Source organism: Branchiostoma floridae x Branchiostoma belcheri (assembly GCA_019207045.1). NCBI lineage: Eukaryota > Metazoa > Chordata > Leptocardii > Amphioxiformes > Branchiostomatidae > Branchiostoma > Branchiostoma floridae x Branchiostoma belcheri. Next base: position 20,400,092 of record CM033033.1, on the reverse strand, counting down.
TGTATTCCTTATCACCTCTCAGCTCCTCTACAGGTTGGGTTGCATCCGAGCGATCCTACCAGGGCTCTAACCAGCTCGAAATTTTTTTCCGTCAGCCAATTCCAATCGTCGTGAAAACCGCGAAAATTCATTTTCACTATGACACTACTAAGTAGTAAATGTTGCCATTGAGACCTTGAAAAACGGGTTTTAATGAGATTATCGTATGCGAAAGGGCGCCGACACCCATTGTCAACAATCATAACAATAGCAAAACAAACAGTGTGTGGCTTTTACCGCCGTGGACGGCATCCCCAAGCCGCCTTTAGCTTCCGCCAAGGATTTTTGACCGTCAAGGCTGACGGATTGGTTTTAAAAGTTTTCCGTCAGACGCAGCAAATTTCCGTCAATTAAACGGACGCTGGCTAGAGCCCTGGATCCTCCCCACAGCCAGGCTGGTACCTTGGGTGATACAGAATACATGCATGTTGTACTCTATATCAATTTTACAGAGTGTTTTGTGTAACAAAAGTGGTATGACAGAGGATGACAATCCACGATTTTTGTTTTCTTGTTTCCCTCTCAGAGAGTCTCCAGTCCAACAGCATGCTGGGACATCCGACCCCGTCGCTACCATGGGATTCATCCGTAACGAAAAGGACAACTTTAAAATAGGGGGAAGGTGAAACTTATGTCAGGCTTACAAATAGGTTAGGGACGTGTACCGTAGTATTTCTTGACAGAATCGTTAAAGTATGGTAAACTGCATCTTGTGTTTGAAAAGAATAACTTGGAAGGAAATTACCAATATGAAAGAAATTTATTGTTAGAAGCAACATTAGTATGAAATTTCTTAATATTGGTAGAACTGCACTTACTGGAAATTTAAAGATGAAGAAGTTTTTTTCTCTGTTATTCGCTGCTGACAATAATTACTGTTTAACAATAATAAAGAATATGAAATGCCTGTTCCCTATTTTAGTAGATATTTTGTTTAGATCAATCATGCAATCAGTGTAAGCCACAACATTGTCAAGACAAAATTGGAAATTGTATGATCTGGATCTTTTACTAAAGTTGCAGTACATGCAATGTATATTTTGGTCTAATTCTAATAATATTATGAAATTAGTAAAGCCTCTGTTACACAATTGACGTGCTTTGTTCATCAATAGAAGGACGCTGAAGTAGAAATCGTCACTAAGAGAGACCGAATATTGTAATTCTACGTGGCTTAGGTCCTAAAGACCCATCTCTTATATAAAAAATCACATATAACTGCCAAAATTGTCATTGGAGAATTGATTTTCCTACATGTACTGTGTGACAGGCTTAAACAACACACTTCTGTACTAAGTAGTAGTTATCTATGTTTACAAACAACTGCTGTTTTAATTCTGTTACTTGGACGCATTAAACAACAAATTGTGATAGCTTATTGTTTTTGCAATGTTACGTGTCTTCCTCTGTTAACTGGCTAGGCAAGGTTAGGGAGAATTGATTGGTTGATACGATAGGTTCACATGACTGTCCCATACTGACAGAGTCTCCCGATGACTCCACATCAATGTGTAAACTCTCCCCACTGTCGATGTTTCGTGTCTTCCTCTGTTAACTGACTGGGCATGGTTAAGGAGAATTGATTGGTTGATACGATAGGTTCACATGACTGTCCCATATTGACAGAGTCTCCTGAGGACTCATTATGAATGTATAAACTCTCCCCACTGTCGATGTTACGTGTCTTCCTCTGTTAACTGACTAGGCATGGTTAGGGAGAATTGATTGGTTGATACTATAGGTTCACATGACTGTCCCATACTGACAGAGTCTCCCGATGACTCTACATCAATGTGTAAACTCTCCCCACTGTCGATGTCCTCCTTCTTGACCTTGACCTCTTCTCCCCCGTGTGCGGAGGTCACGGTTGACGTGGCGGCAGGGCCGGGGTTACTCGTGTATTCCCTCATCTCTCGCTCGTAACGCTCCTTATCTTTCTCATACATATCGTAGTATCTCTGCAAAGTAGAAAAACAGGATTTTAGCCATGCATGCGTCATGGTGTCATCTGGACGCACTTTTCTTAAAATAACAAGAAAGTGGACACACTAGATGCCCTTACACTGGGGAGCAGATCCTCTGACAAGCATAAAATTCTGATAGACCAAAGATGCCACTATTTCTGTCAGTAATCTTGGACCTTAGGATACCTTAGAATGCACCATTTTAACTTAAATTTCTTGAAAACTCTGCACCATGGAAGGTGGCTGCCCCTGGACCCCCCTACAATATCGCTTTCTGAGACTCACCAAGAGATTTGCACCCCCTATAATAAAATCCTAGCTAAAACCCTGGTTGAAAACATGTTAAATGTATAATTGTGGTGAAATTTCATAAATGTTTCTTAGAACGACTGAATTGAACAGACACAAATCAGGTAGCAGCTCTCCCTATCATGTATTTTGTACTATGTATGTAGAAATGTGTAAACTTATAAGACTCATTAGGACTTTAAATGATTATATATGTTTGACCCTTGCCTCTTCCCTCATGATCTCAACGAAAAGTGTCCTGCAGGCCGATTTGAGCTTTCATGAATAAACAAAGGTTCAAACAAACAAGCACACATTTACCTTTTTGTCCTCTGATGACAGGCTGTTCCAACTCTTAGCCAGCCGCTTGGTCAGCTCGTGGTGCCCGATTTCCTCCTTGTGTTCCTTGTAGTAACTCTCCTGCACCTGGGACCGCCGCTGCTGGCAGAACATAAAGAACGCGTTGGCCGGCTTCTTGGGAGCATTGGGGTCCTTCTCTTTCTCAGACTTGGGCTGTGAGGAACAAGAGAAAAAATTGGTTTTAATTCATTTTTGACTGTCAATCTAAGAGGAAATATTACTGTAAATGCAGAAATGTTCGCGGTGGAGTAATGTTCGCGGTTTTTGCGGTGACCACTTCACCGCGAACTTAAAACCACCGCGAACATTTTTCTATTATGGTATTAGATTGTAGTCAATGGTGTTACCGGGAAATTAAAACCACCGTGAAAAGTCCTTTTTCCCGCTACCGCAAAATTAAATCCCCGCGAACTTAAATGCATTTACAGTACTTCTTTGGATAACCTTTTGGAACTTAAGAACATACTTGTTACAAACCTACCATGTACTTCAGATACTGTAATTCTTGAAATTTTTGCAATGGTTTAATATTTATTTATTTATGAACACTAAAGCTATTTCTCTACAATACTTGTCTTACTGATGCAAACTTCCAACCACTGTGGATGCTGAAGTGCTGCAATGCCCACTACAGATGTAAGAGGGCGCTATCACTAAAGCTCACCATACCATACAAGTGAAAGAGTGCAGTTGTTCACCTGTTTGTGTTTCTTCTTGCTGGATGCCTGTAGTGCCATGGTAGCAGAGCCAGGGAAGGGTAGCATGCCCGGAGCCATGGAGGAGGCCATGTGGGGACCCATGGTACCTGGGTAGGACTGCAGGTCACCCATGGTACCCTGCTGGTACAGCTGGTAGTTTGGAGGAGGCTGGTACTGGTACCCAATGCTAACCTGTGACCAAAAAGAATCACACAAATGTACGAATCTGTTAACATGGATAAAGGTTTTACTATCTCTAATATCAGAGTACAAAATACTTTTCTGAGCCAGGTTGCACAGTGTGCAACCTGGTTGCACAGTGTGCAACCTGGGGCAAAAACTAGGTTGCACAACTGAATTTCAAGTTGCACCACCTACAAATCACTAATTTCTGAGAAAAAGGTACAATTTATTATACATACATGTTTGGCTGATATAAAACGGAGCTGCCTCAGTCCATTTATTTCTTCCAAGAACATTGACAACAAAATCAAGTTCTGAGGCTCAAAATCTACAAATGTAAGTTGCACCCTGTGCAACCAGATTTTAGAAGTAAGTTGCACCAAGCAAAAAGTGGTTGCAATGTGCAAGTGTGCAGGTGGTATTTTGCAAGCTGTTTATGGAGTAAATGATTGTCACAATGGTGTTACATTAATATGGGACCCATCAATTGCACCTGATTCGTTGGTTAAGTAATTATCATAAAAGTTACATGTAGACATCCAGGTAAGATGCCCCAAAAGCAGTTACTCAAGTAACTGGATATGATCTTGGAAGCAGTCAGATGTTTCAGACAGCATCCACAATCCTTTGTTAGTGACACTGACTAAGGAGATCTTGTTGAACAGCAGGTTTTATACCCTAATTGACTCATTTGCATCAAGCTTAAGCTTGTCTGGACATGCCCGTAGCCAGGGGGGGTTCGGGGGGTGCGGACGCACCCCCCCACGCGGGCTCGAAGGTCCGCTTTTTTCTCGAAGGTCCGTTTTTTCAATGCACAATACTTTTAAAAGGCGGACTAATTTGTATTTCCAACGGGTCTAGAATCCTAGAAAAATTGCTCCAAGACATTGTTATAGAGTAAATAAAGATGAACCCTGCGGTTTACAGTTAGTTCTTCCTGAGTCCGGGGCGTGCTACTGTTATGTAAAAGACCTGGCCCACGCAAGGCGGGGCGCGGCACGCGTTAGAAAGACGTCGACAACTTTCACGCCATCACCCTCGTTGAACTCCAGCTCCAGCCCGCACGGTCCAGCTCTTGCCCGCACGGTCCAGCTCCGGCCCGCACTGATTCCAGCTCGGAGCTGGGACGTGCGGGCCGGAGCTGGAACGTGTGGCCGGAGCTGGGACGTACGGGCCGGAGCTGGAATCAAAGCCGGGGCCGGAGCTGGACCGTGCGGGCCGGAGCTGGAGTTTAACGGGGGTGGCAATGACCGCAGTCAAAAAAGTCAAGCCTGGCTGTTGCTATGGTTAAAGGCGCCCGGAAGTCTTATTTGGCGGACTGCCCGGTGGATGACAGCATCGACACAAGTTAAGATAAGCTATAGAACTGTAGTTAATTGATAAATGTAGATGCCATACTTTTTATCTTGTACAATTGTTGTGCAACAAATGTATACACAGTGATAGAGCCTGCTGATTGGCACGATGTAGTTTCACCCATTTCTAAGAGGAAAAACATTTCAAGTACAAGAGCGTTGTAAAGCATCCAGTTTTCGTGTCGGTTGTCGTGTACAAATTGAATGGGGTATCAGAGCCAGTTAAAAGTTCGGAGAAGTGATGATGTGCCATTTCATAACTGATGTACCCAATCTTTCGTTTTCGTCGAATAAATTAATGTCTGAAGCAGTTGTGTGAGCGTCTCTGATTTTTCGTTTGAAAATCTCTCAAAAACGCAGGAAATGCCATTTCAGAGAGTTCAATTTTCAAAATTAAACTAAATATACTATTAGCTTTGTCTTCACCTCCTTTGTATGATTTATAATGCAGTCAAAAACTTTTTTAGTTTTGGAAGTGATGAAACTTTATGCGCTTTTGGATGTCATTCATATAATTTAATCAGCATGGCCTTGTCAAAGTCTTTACCTACTACTAGTACTAGTACATATTTACCTCTTCAGGAAGTGATAGTAGTGCAGCTTTGTAGTCATCCCCGTGGTCGTCAAGCTTCTTTGTAAGAAACCTGAAGGTAGAGGAAGAAATATGCCTTGTACAGTACATGTAACATCACAGAAGTGTTCTTAAAATAAAATCATCTTGGGAATACAATGAATGAATGAATGAATGAATGAATTTTATTAACGTGTCATGAGTTAGAACGCCCAGCCCACGTGGGCTTATAAGACACACACAGTATAAATTATAGTTGAACATAGGATATTGTAACATAGAAGAACGTCAGGAACGTAATCAGTAAATAATATACAAATCGGATAAGAAGACCAGATATCAAATCATAATCACATAAATCAAAACCATCAAACAAGGGTTTCGCAGAGCTAAACAGAGCAGAGTTTATACAGAAAATAAGGAAAACGTAATAGTACAGTAATAGTTGTACATAAGTACATACAGTTGTACATAAGTACATACATATACATGTATGACGAAACCCATATGAAATATGACCACAGCCAGTGTTTAGGTGTCACTTTTTGGTGGTATCAAAGAGTACAATGTATTTCTTTAAATTATGTTTTCTTTAAATTAGTCTACAACAAAAGTTTCTCAATGGGTAATTCTTGAACTATTCTCTCTATTAAATATGATGAAGCTACAAATTAACAACACTTTACACTAGTACTCTCATGTCCCAAATAAACGTACCGGGACGTTTATTTTTTTCAGCATCACAATCCACCCGGTAGGTTCTTATTTTGTACGGTACGTTTATTTTTTTTCCTGAAAATTGGGGCTTTGCTTAGCCAGGACCCTCAAAGAATTGAAGTTTTGGGGTTCACTGCCCATATTTCCACATTTTTTTTTGCTCAAGGTTCACTATTTTTCGCCGCAAAAGATGTGACCACCTGCCAGTAAATTTCATTTTCTAATCGGTCTAAAATCTGGTCCTCTGATTTTTTTTTTCAGGTCTATTTTTTCTGGCCCTCTCCAACAACAAAAAAGAAGTTTTCTACAGGTACATCCTACCGGTACCAACAACATACAAGTACATATGACATTAGAATGTTACAGGTGGCCTTGTTCATGTTTGGTTTGGTTTGGTTTACTTAGATCTCCATTAGTGAAATACACTAGTCTTCCTGGAGTCCACATTAAAACTATACAGAAATAATAACAACAGAAAGTGCAAATAATACAAATTATAACTTTGAAATAACAGAAAGCAAACATACGGTGAACTGAAAACCAGTGATTTAGATACGTGAATTAAAATAAAATAAATCAACTTAGTTTTTATATATGCAACAAAATGTCAATTGAATTAACAGAAAACTTGGTAATATTAACTCATAAATGGAGTGGAAGAGGTCGGAGGTCAAGCAAAATCATAGTAAATCAAATACAATTTGTACTGAAATATTGAACCAAAAAGTATTTGATAGCATATAAATCATATAGCAATAATAATAATAATAATAATAATTGTGATAGGATGAGCGGACATCCTGTGTAATTGGATGAGAGGCACCCCCATACCTGGGATGGTTTATTCCATGATACCACGTGACTAGATGTGATGCAGTGACTTTTACTCTGCACGTTTTTTGCCTCTGACACGGGCTTCTGTCTTCTATGCTCCAGTCTCAGTAGTCAGGAACGAACTAGACAATTGTCATTGATACATCATGAATAAAATAAAATATAATTGGAACCAAGAGATGAGTTTCATTTTTACCACCATGAAGTGAGTGGCTGGTTTTTGTCTTTCTGTGTCTTTACCCACTCTCTTAACTTAGTCTTAAATACTTCATGTACCTTCTCTCTCTCTTCAGTCTGCGGATGATTCTCTTGACATGATGAAGTCTGTTCACCAGTCTCTCGTTAGTCTAAAAGGAAATCAAGGGGAAAATGAAGGATAGAAAATACAATGTACAGTTATTTTGAGCATGCAGACACTGGTCATGTGGCCCAGAGCTAAATATATCTATTTATAGTACAAAGCTAAACTTTCTTTCAACACAAAGGTATACATGAAATCCCATGATCAAATTTTCAGTGACCACTGTCCGCCTTTTTCAGATCCTGAAGAACTTGAAGAAGGCGACAGTGGTCAGTGAAAATTTGATTTACCTTTGTGCTGGAAATGAGTTTAGTATAGTACCATGGATGTCGGACACTTCGGCCCTAAAGTTTACTAACTCGGCCCTAGCAATTTCTGGTCGACTCAGACCTACACCCTGGTTAACTCGGCCCTACTTAAAAACTCCAGTCTACACCTTGCATAGATCTGAACTTGAATTATATCATCAGAATATAAATTTACTGACAAAAAAAAGACGAAGACAAAATGTTCGCCCCGTCATGTCGGACATTTTTACTGTGGGCGTAACCACTATATAGGGGCGACGGGTGTTCCAAGAATCTTCAATGACTAATTACTTTTAAAACGTCCCTCTTCACTTACTATTATAGTGAAGTTCATTGATAATTTGTGGTTTTCATTTTAGCAACACTATATAACATCCGATGTCTATGTAACGTTAGAATACATGAAGAATAAAAAACAAAATTACCGAACTGGTGAGAACATGGAGTAGTCTGATGTGCCGTCTTTATTTGCGCCAATATACATGTCCGCGACAACATCCTTGCGTAAACTAAACGTCTATGAACTCCAGCACAAGCCTGGCGTGTCCCTAAAATTTTATTTTTAAGTAGACCAGGGTGTTGGGCTTAGGTCCGAATTGACCAAAGTGTAGGGCCGAGTTGGTAGGGCCGAGTTGGTAAAGGTCCGAGTCGTCCTGATTCCAGTACCATGATTACTACCATCACAGATGAGCTTCCATTATGTTTATTTATTTGACAGCCAAATTGTTTCCCTAACATATTATTTTATGTCTCTGTACTGTATATTTTGGGCGAAGAAAAAAATTATGACGAGAGCTAACATAACATGAACTCACCAACTGCACTTCTTCGCACTTCCTCTTCAGAACGCAGTGTCTCTGTTTGTACGGGTCCACAGCCGGCTGGTCCCCTGAGCTAGCACCAGATGAACTCTGTACGCCGGAAAACCCGTTCTGACCCGCATGCTGGCTGTTTTCGTGGCCAAATTCGTGACCAGTTTGGACGTCGACTTCAAAATCTTCAGCCGCCGCCATTTTGTGGGTCACCTTTGGGTCAAAAGTATATTCGACTAGACGCAGAGGGTTTCTTTGTATTAGATTCGACATAAAGAAACACATTATGAGAAAATATTACTCAATTCGATGTATGTCAGTTATGAATACTAACATACTATGTTCAAACATTTTAAGGTAGGATTTATGTCTTTATTATTTCTTGTAACATGCAAAGATAAAATCTTATTCCCCTATAAAGTCATAGAATAGTCCAAAGTAAAGTGATCCGTTTTGATTGGTTAAATCTTGAGGATTAACCCCTGACCCCATGACGTCAGGAGAAGGAGTCTCCCCAAGTGCCAAGAGGACATCCGAAAAATTCCGAGGTTGTGAGTTAGAGTTGTGCCTCCCAAATCCGGCGGCGTAGTGGCCTCCCGGCCCTTTTCCCGTTCAAAAAAACACCCACAACCTTAAGGGAACAACATGGCGAGAGTAGAGGAAGCTCACAGAATTACGGACCTTACTTATAAGGTGAGTTTTCTCTCGGGAAAAATTGACGAGTTCGGAGGGCCTGTTTGAAAATGGCAAGGTGGTTAGAAAATAAACCGCTGCGTTCACTCTTGTTTTTCTTGGCGATTTTTGGCATTCCAAACTTCATAAATCTTAAAATTATGCCAAAGTCTTTTCCCAATATATTTATAAAGTATGTATTTGTTCTAGCTGTTGTGTTTTGTTAAGTAGAAGAGTATTTTCACACTCTTAATCGCTGTGTTTTCTTCAACACAGGGACTAGTGGAAAACTTTGCCCCCGCTGTTCGCAATTTGATTTCCATGGGCAAGGCATACGAGAAGTCACTTGCAGGTAATTACTCTACAATATTTCCTTTCCAAAACCACTTCCTCTACTAGTTTCTAACGTGATGTTTCAACCTGGTACACTACTGTCTTTTCCATCTGTTGTAAACTTCTCGTGAAATGTGTGTACTTTGCGTGTTGAACCGACTCTTTGGTGAAGTGTTCTCTCTTTTGATTCGAAGAGGATTATGGTTTCCGTCAAGTGCTGTGTTCGACAGATCCTTATGTGGATAAGAAGCTCAACATCAGGTCTTTAAGTCCCCAATCTCGTTACTTTAAGTACCAGCAGTGATTGACATGCTATTTTTAAGACGTCTGGTCATTTTTTTTCCACAGCTGTTTCGTCTACTGCAAGAGGCTATTTTGAGGCTTTGATGAAGTTGGGAGAGCAAGCAAATGCAACCAGAGGAGCCCCTGAACTTGGTGGGTGGTGTTCTTAATTTCCCCTCACATACCCCCACCCCCACAACACATCACATCCTGTATTTAAAGGTTATCTTGTCTCAAACGTACTCCCACACGAAATTTTTCAACACCGCAAGGTCTTAATACTTGGCATAGTTAAGGGTAGGCAAAATTGTGGCAACTTAACTGCTTGTTTAATGGCATACGCTGGTATGTCTGACTTAAGTGTGGTTGGCCTCCCTTTCCTTAAACGTCCTTGGAGAGGTGAATAGAGTATGTCGTCAGTCTGTCGTGTTTGATAGCCTGAGGCGTGTGTATACGTCTGGGAGTTGTCCCTCGGTTAGATCCCTCCACGCATATAATGACGACATGTCCGGGACAGTAAGGGTTAAATCATGTATGAAATGATCAGAGATACAAACCACCAGAAATTCATTTTTTTTTGGGAGGGGGGGATTGGTACATGTTAGCTACATTTTAAATTAGATACACAGAAAAAATTGGGTGTTTGCAGTAACTGTAATGATTTGAAGTTTAAAAGTTTGTTATTAACCAAAATTCTATAGCTACTAGTATGTAACTTCTGAATACAAGTGTTTATTCGCTTAGTCTAACACCCTGAGTCACATGGCAAAAATATGTCATATAATAGTGTAAAACAATATCTTTGCAAAGCAATATTTAGCTAGCCCTTCGAAAAATATATTTAAGTGCACCTATGTAGTTAAGATTTATCTTTTTTTCTGACTGTTACTGTTAGGTCAACTAATATAATGTGTAAAACACCACCTATAGCCCTACACAAAATATCTAGGTGCAAAATCCCAGTATTTTGATTCCTTCGAAATGTAGCACCAGTGTAGACTGCATGTAAAATACTTGTTGTAAACAAAAGTTTTTTTATCTTCTGTCCTTACGAAGGTCTGTCAAGTAAAATGGATGAATCTAAAATAAACTTTAGACCGATGCTCTGTCAAACACAGCTTGCCTTTGTGTATATCGCAAGGATTTACAAGTTTAAGAAAGTACAAGGTCAAGTTGAAATACAATGCAGATGTATTACATAGAATCGTGGGGTAGAAATAGCCCACATTCTGTACTTTGGTACACAGAAGAAATACCAGAGGGGATCGTTCAAACAAAGCTGGCCTCAGTTGCCTTAAAACCCTGTCTGCAATGTACACTAGCACTGTATAAACATGAATGCCTTGAGGCATACACGTACTGATGTAGATACCTTACCGGAGCAAGAAAGTATAAAATCCTTGTAAGATTTTGCCAAAGATTACTTTGTTTTCATTCTAATCAGATATCATTGTCCATAGTACAAGATAACATTAAGTAACGTAATTGGGGAGCTTTAAAGTTCTTTTCTTCAACAATTCCCAGCTTGTATATAGTACATTAGCTCTCATGAATTTTTAATGTGGATAATCTTGCGGTATTTGCTCCCCAACCACAAGGTATTACTCCCTTAGAGATCGGATGTCAAAACGTTGATGTGTATGAAGTTTTTGGGCGTTTCCCCTCTCTGGTGTGACACACGGCCACACCCTGCAGTTATCAATAGGTTATTGAGTATTACCAACAGGATTAATTGATAGTTAATGGTTACTACTAGTAGCCATTTCAATGGTTAACCAGTTGAGTTATGCCTACAAGGGTTTAAAGCATTTCTGCACTATAATTTGAGGTCTTTTGTTTGTTAAGCTACAGCTTTGCCTGTTTTACAGAGAGTAGTATGTTTTATTTGCTTTGGAGCATGTCACAAGATCCAGGCTGTGGTCCAACAGTAGGGACGGGTCATAGCGTCTCTAACACAGTGTTTGTTTACACAGTAAATAATAACAGCAACTTGTCAATTATTCACCTGTTTGGTCGCTGAGTATCAGTGGTCGCATGCTGTCTGTCAAGCGACAGAAATTCTCTTTTCTTACAGTTGAATTATCAAAAGACAAGCTAACTTTAACATGACGCAGTTAACCATCTGGGGTATATATTGTGGATTTTTTTGTGTAAATTTGCAGTGAATGCCTTAAAGTATACAAGACCTTCTCCGATCAAACTATTGCTACATGTAAAGAAGATGGTAGAAATGATAGAATAACATTGATCGTAGTTATAGACTTGTAGAAAGCTTTTGACTAACTGGATTGGTTGATGTGTTAACAAAGGTCAATGCAATGAACAAAGGCTGCTACTGTCTTGTATTTGCTGGTAGAAGCGGAATCAATACATTTAGTCCTGGTAGAAAAACACACCAGACACACATACTGTATATTGATTGTGTCAAATGTTATCAACCGTCGGAAAAAATGATATTTTTTGATATCCCGAAGCATATTTCAATAACTGTTGACATGGACTTATGAGGGAAAAGTGCATGTAAAAGTGATTAAAACGTTTTAAGAAAAACAACAGTGAATTTTATGGGTTGACGCCTTACAAAGTTTGATCGATGTGTGAGGAAGATTGATCTGTTATCTGAACATCTGGCAGGCGAATGAGATGCTCATTTTACACCCAATGAGTCACCGAATCTGTTGCTAATGAATTAGGGGGTGTATCTAGGTCAGAGGTCAGGAGGGCTGCACAGTTTGCCTGCAGAGAAAATGTCTGTTTGGAGAGTGTGTGTCCAATCTAGAATGTAGTAATTTTTGTCATCCTGTTTTTGTGAACGGTTCAGAATACTTTAAAAAATTCTGGTTAGAAAATGTTTTTTTAGAAATTTTGAACTTACATATAACCGAAACTCCTTGTAAAATTAGACATAGTAAAAAGACGATAGAGGTTGCAATGCTGAAGTCAGTCATTGGTTACAAAAATTAGTGTTTAAAGTATTTTTTTGTACCTAAGATTTGACATTTCTTGTTCAGAATGTGCATTATTACAACCACAATTTAGCTTGGAACTGAACTCAAAACAAAAATTCAAGCAACTGTTATTTTTACTTGTACCATATGTGGCCTACATGCATAATTCTAATTTTGTATCTACTGTAAATGCGGAAACTTTTGCAGTGGTTTAATGTTCACGGTTTTTGCGGTGGCCGCTTCACCACGGACATTTATCCACGACAGTAAGAGACTACAGTGCATGTTGCTACCACGAACTTAAAACCACAGTGAAAAGTCCCTTTTCCTGCTACCACAAATTTAAAACCCCGCGAACTTAAATGCATTTTACAGTATATATTCTATAGTCTGTGTATACAACAGCAAAACATACACTTGGATGAAAGGCCCTATATTCTATAAACCACTTAGAATGTAAAGTATTCTGATGTTGCCATAGTTGCTCTTCTGTTGACCAAGACTGTTTTGTTTGTGGAAGGCAGGGGGAGGGTGTAGGTCAGTGTCAAGTACCAGATGTGTCTGTGTGTCTTACTACCATCTGTAGGGGTAGACAAACCCACTACTAGTGCTATAGTCCTGGGCAAGTAAAATTGCTGATCAGGCAAGCAAATGTCCTACCCCACTCTCCTGATTGCTTGCCTGGCAAGGCACAGCTAAGTTTTTTTTTTTCCATGAGGCCACACCAATTTAATTCTTGGTTCACAGATTTTTTCATAAAAAATATGGAGCGAGAGGGCGAAATAAAAATGAAAATAAAGATTGTAAAATGGTTGGGGTAAAGGTAACGGCTAATCCAAAACATAAAGAAAAAAAGTTTTCAGCTTGAAAAAAGTACAAAAACACTATTTTTGTACAGTAACAGCACCTGTACCCACACTTTAAGGAGCTTATAATATAAAGGCCAATTTGCTACACCAGAAAGTTGGTGAAAATTTGCTGAGTGGTAATTTTTATTTTTATTTTTTTTTTCCATAAAATAGGAGCGAGCGAATCCGTGAACCAAGAAATTAAATCGGTGTGGCCTGAGTCTGATTTTGATATGATGCACTTGTCACTTTTCACAGTGATTGCATCAAGCACAAAAAACTTGGATAACACAGGAAGATAGAGGGCTGTGTCAAGGACCCGTCCTTGTTGGAAATTGCTTGTCGGGACAGAAAATAATCTTACCCTATCCATCCCAATAATGACATGAAACTGTGAAATGATCTTGTAGTGTATAATTCTTGTTACGTTTACCTCAAAGAAGAGAAACATATTGTTTTTGCTCTCTTTCTCCTCCAAACAAGTAAGGTCAATGACCTGGACCAGATAGCTGTCACCATGGTAACTGGTAGAATAAGTGCTGCCTACCTACATGTGTAATCTCACATTCAGGTTCAGGTAAGACTGAGTCCAGAGATTCAGGTTCAGGTCTGGACTAATCTAAGTCCACGGAAAAAACTCTTTAAAAAAAATTTGCTGTGAAAAAAACTGTGCATAATCATCCTATTCTAGATCCAGTTATGATTACATCTAAATAAGTAGAATATTAGTTTCCTGACTTTGAACGTTTGATTTTTTCAAAACGCATAGTCAGCTATTGCATGCAGACAACTTTTTTCAAGACAAGTACCTGCGTAGGCATCCTTGTCGACTACCAATCACAGTTGACCTTGTTCTTGACTAACTCCCAACCAGGGTCTGGAAAAGCTTTGGAGACCATGGTTGGCTATGTGTGACAGGTTTTAACTATACAGCCTTTTCCTCTGCCATATCCTGAAGCCAAGGTATTTGCATGTAATTGGGTGGATGCCAGCGAATTTGTACTTGAATGATTGAAACCAGACTTGGTACAAAACGTATAGCTGTAAGTGATCAACTTAGATGTAGGAAAGACTCAGGAAAACAGGAAAATATCCATTGAAATGTCTAAAACGATTGATTGAAAAACGGGGCTCGAAACTCAGTTTTGAGAACTTTATTACAAACCTTATAACTGCCTCTCCTTGGAACTTGAGTATAAAAATTCAAAGTTTTGAATTTGAAGCAAATAATCACAAAGGCATTTTCTGACATTTAATTGTGTCTGAAGAATATACTATACACGAGCCCTACAGTTTTATATCCAACTTGTTTGTGTTCTAGTTACGGAAATGTGTTCTAGTTACGGAAATGTAACATTGATAGCTTGTAAAGATCTGGTCTCTGCTCTACAAGTACTTGTCAACACTTGTGATTAGAAAGATGGGAAATTGATATGGCAAGCATTAGACTAAGTTACTCAGGCCCTACATGTACTGGTAAGGATATACATGTAGCCAGGGCTCGAAATACTGGGTGCATGTGCACCCAGGTGCACCCAAAATTGGAGCTGTGCACACAATTATTTTCTGTGGGTGCACAGGGTGCACCCAAATATTTTCTTACGTTTATGTATCTAAAGATATCAAAGTATACTAGTATACAACATATTCTTGACATCTAAGTTAGAAAGATGATAGAAATGTCTGTCATGGTTTTACTATTAGGTTATTACTTAAATTTAAGTGGTGCACCCAAAATTTTTTTTGTGCACCCAACTTTTTAAGCTGGGTGCACCAGTGCACCTAATCCCCAAAATGAATTTCGAGCCCTGTGTAGCTGAGGCCTTGTCAGGTATTGCTTCCTGCCATACTGACGTGTATCAGCATGGTAAAGACCACTACAAGATCTATGCCATCCGGTATGTTACACGCTGTTGCGGTATTCTGTTTTGGCTACGTTTGTTGTGGATACAATGTATGTGTGACCAAACTCAATTAAGCATAAAAATCATGTTATAGATAAACATGTACAGTGTGTTACCCCTACTGTGATCACCAAAAGTCTCTAAATTATTACGAGTAGCAAGGAATAAGATATAGGAATTGCCAAACTAAGTCGGCATGGGTGAAGGCCTTCTGAAGCACGCCATATGGCTTGAAATCCTTTTTGTATTGCAAGGAAATTTTGCAAGTTGTCAGGTTTTTCACCTAAGATTTCAAAAAGGTTTCTTCAAATACGCGACAATCCAATCTCGTTGGGAGGTCTCGCGAGACTGTAATCTGGCCGCGCGCGCGCGTGATTTGACAGTCGGACGGTAACAGCCTTCAGCAGCCCAGCGGCTAACAATGGCTTCTCCCAGCATCGACTCGATCGAGTCAACTTCAGAGATTCGTTATGCTTTTATTTGGCAACATCCGCCGGTAAATCGGCATGCCATGAGCAGATAATATTGTTGTGAACCTATGGACTCGATATCGTGCTGTAAATTTGCAAATTTCTGGTCATTTTTCACAATTTTTGACGGGCGGTTTATGCTTGCTTGTCGTGAGAAAAACGTGCATATAGGCGCGTCGCCTTACTTGTAGTTACTCGGATAAGTTTGGCTCAAGCCGTAAAAATATCCCACAAAAGCTTACAAGTACCATCATTGGATCCTTGTAGATCCAAACTCGTAAGACTTTCGGCGATTTTGACCGTAAATTAGTCGATGGCAACATATCGGCCTTTGGGAGTTTACGCGTACGTGAGTTGGGGAGGGGGGCGTGTTTCCGCGTATATGCGTTCGTTTTGATCAAGGCGGAGTCACTTTTCCGACTATGATTTCAGTTTTCGCCAGATAAAACTCCACAAAAACGTGAACATATCGATGTAGGGTCCTTCTGGGTAGAAATCTAGCATGGTTTCGGCGGCTTTGTGGCCGACTTTTTTGGTTAACGTAATATGTAATGAGTGGGTGTGTCTGCAAATGTATAACGTTTGGCATTTGCTGTTCTTTTTCAGATCAACGCGTCGCGATCGAAATTCACATCAGCAGGGAAATACTGCAAATCATATGGATGCAATAGCCGTCAGTCCAAGTGTGTCAATGAAGAGAAAGTGCCAACGTGCATCATGTTTTTCAAGATCCCCCCAAATGTACTTGATGATAACACGTTACTTAAGCACTGGGATTGTCTTGTAAAAAGACAGCTCGGAAGGGATAATTTCACCATGAACATGAAATTAGAAAAGTGCGTTTTTTATACTTTTTAACGGGAAATGTGTACATCTACTGCATGTATTTCCAGTAACGCATTCGTGTATTCATTGTGTCCCCATTCAAAGAAAGGACTCACGCTAAAATAGGCAGTCCAAAGAACAAAGGTAGACAGCAGTGTAGCACTCAAGACGTCACACAGGTACCACCACCAAGTGCAAGGGAATGTCTATTGCTTTGACTTTGACTTGTCTATTGCTGTAACTTAAATTGGGCGGACTTCGTTGTCTACTTTGGCAGGGATAATTTATTCTGCGAACGAATTAAAGTAGACTCAGAATGGCAGAAGAAGAATATCCCAAAGCTTGACCACTTTCACAAAACAGCCATACTACCGGAGCTGTTCACTCAAAGAGCCAAAGGAGGTAAGAAACTCTATGGTATGTATGAAGAAAGACTGATTGTTGATGCAGAGTGTCCAGACCACTGCATCGGCAGAATACAGTGGACTACTATGTATAGCACAGGGAAGTGGACACCTTACGGCTTACCTGTCTTAGGTCTGAGTAGGACGATGTCTCATTTGTTGCAAAAATTATGCCACACAAAAACAGTCAGAGATGTTGAAAGTTCACATTTTAATACAATGTACATTGAATGATTATGTGTATGAAACATTACCATTTCCCAAAAGTATTACTTATCGGATGCTTATTTTCGTCAATACTGTAAATGCTATGAGAACTTGTCAATCATTTGGAAAAAACACTAATGATATATACATGTAATTATCATTTCTCAAAAGCATGAGTTGCAAAGCTCTACGAGATCGAGTAAGAACATATGTTAAGACATCTTTTATAAAACACGAAATACGGCTATTGCATCCATATGATTTGCAGTATTTCCCTGCTGATGTGAATTTCGATCGCGACGCGTTGATCTGAAAAAGAACAGCAAATGCCAAACGTTATACATTTGCAGACACACCCACTCATCACGTATGAAGTTAACCAATAAAAAGTTGCCCACAAAGCCGCCGAAACCATGCTAGATTTCTACCCAGAAGGACCCTACATCGATATGTTCACGTTTTTGTGGAGTTTCATCCGGCGAAAACTGAAATCATAGACATAGTCGGAAAAGTGACTCCGCCTTGATCAAAACGAACGCATATACGCGGAAACACGCCCCCCTCCCCAACTCACGTACGCGTAAACTCCCAAAGGCCGATATGTTGCCATCGACTAATTTACGGTCAAAATCGCCGAAAGTCTTACGAGTTTGGATCTACAAGGATCCAATGATGGTACTTGTAAGCTTTTGTGGGATATTTTTACGGCTTGAGCCAAACTTATCCGAGTAACTACAAGTAAGGCGACGCGCCTATATGCACGTTTTTCTCACGACAAGCAAGCATAAACCGCCCGTCAAAAATTGTGAAAAATGACCAGAAATTTGCAAATTTACAGCACGATATCGAGTCCATAGGTTCACAACAATATTATCTGCTCATGGCATGCCGATTTACCGGCGGATGTTGCCAAATAAAAGCACAACGAATCTCTGAAGTTGACTCGATCGAGTCGATGCTGGGAGAAGCCATTGTTAGCCGCTAGGCTGCTGAAGGCTGTTACCGTCCGACTGTCAAATCACGCGCGCGCGCGGCCAGATTACAGTCTCGCGAGACCTCCCAACGAGATTGGATTGTCGCGTATTAAAGTCGTTTCATTTTTGCTTACATGTTGTTAGGACAGGTTCGTTTGTTTGCTTTGTTGGGTACTGCAGGTTGAATCAGGTTCAATAAAACTGGGGTCAAAGATGAGGCTTCTTTCATAGAGTGAGCTTTCTTCGGAGTTTGAGCCAAAACGAAATGTTTTATTTGAAAGGCTAAACAAGCAGCAAGTGACTTTCTGATTAGGTAGAATTTCAAAGCTAGAAATATGGGTCTAGTACTTTTTTTGAAGCCTTCTTTCAGTCTATTTTGACAACATGCTTTTGTATGGACAGCTCTAACTGTGATGTCTTCCCTTCAACCTGATCATGAGGTCACCCAATTTTGAGCCCAGCTAGCAAGGCCTAGGAAAAAAAATGTTGTGTTTCCTGTTTCCCTACCTTCCCTAGAAAAACCTGCCGACCCTAGACTTTTTTTTGGGTGGACAGTGGAGTCACAAAGATATCCCCTACCTACCGACCCTAATTTTTTCAGGACTGAAACAGGAAACACAACATTTTTTTTCCTAGGCCCAATGCCTGTGGGCCTTTCTGTGCTGTGTGTTTTGTGTGGGAAGCAGTCTGGCATAACTGCAGCCAGCTTTGTAGGCCAAACACCACAGCCGCCTGACATTCAGACCATGCCAAGAATGCACTGGGCTCTTGTGTCAACTTCACTAAGGGTTCTTATCAAGAAAAAAAAAAAAACTAAATATCTTTCCCCAGAATGCTTCAAAGCAGGGTTGTAGCCAGCCTGAAATCATTTTCAGTCCCCTCGATTTTGAATCAGAAAGAACGAGACGTTGAGCCGAAGGCATAACGTTCATAAGGGGATCCCGGGGCATACTCCCCTGAAACATTTTGAAATCTAGACCCTCTGAAACCAAATTCCTTGCATTTTGAGGTGTAGATTTTGCTGGTAGGCTAAGCTTTTCATCTGCTTTGGTGAAAAATTACATAAGAAGACAATTTTTTATATCTTTACTGACTTAACATATAGTTTTTGTCCATTACAAATGGGCAAAATTTTTTTCAGTCCCCAGCTGCAAAATTCCTTCAAAGGACTGAAGGACGGGTGCTGGCTACAACCCTGCTTCAAAGATAACTCTAGTTTATGCAAATTTTTTTGGAAAATGAATTAAGACTTAAGAATTGTACCCGGTTTAAGTAATGGTTTATGTTGAACTTCTTAGTTTGCAGAAGCTCAAAAGTTGCAAAAATGTTTTGTGAGTGTCTTTTGCATGTCTAGTTGCTACATGAATGTAGTATATACAAATTGTACTATACATTGTACAGTATTGCGATGTGTCAAAGGCAGAACTGTTCTGTCTGTGTATAGTACCCTACATGTAGCTGAGTTGCTACAGTAGTAGTGACCGTGTTTCCGTACAGTATGTATGACTATAGTTATAGTGCTATCGCAAAATCAAAACTGCTGCAAACACTCTATGTTCTCCCTACCACAAAATTGAATTAGTGCAAACTTAAAGGCGCTTATAACGGTACAAATAAGTATTTCTCTCCTTCTTATTTTCTGTGATTCTGTCAAAATTTGGGTTGAATATTTTCAGTTTTTGTCCAAGTAAAAAAAATGACACATTCTGTAATAAAAAAAGAATTCACACTCAGCTTAGTGCACTCCAGGCAAGGACATTGTATTGAATGATCTGAATGCTATGTCCTTGCTTTAGGCATGTTGTGTTGAAGGAAGGTGTGTTTGGCACCAGGCCTTGTGTTGTGACATGTACGGGGTGGTACTGTTGACAGACACATATTAACTCAGCCATGTCCTAAGGTTCAACTATTGGTCATGGGAGAGGTACATGTACATAAAATACCACCAGACAACTACATGTACGTACTGTAAATCATAAAATGTTCACAATCACAGTGACCTCTTTGTTGGAATTTTACAACAAGTTGCTAATAATAGTGTGTTTCTACATGTACTTGTATTACTACCGTAATTGAAAATTGTTCAACCGTGCACTTATAAAACTGTAGAAAAACCTCCTTAACCCACTTACGCGAAAAAAGATCCCCGCAAAAATAGATAAATTTACAGTAACTGGTTTCATGGCTTTCAAAAAAAAGCTTTCTAATTGAATTTCAACCCTGGGGGGCTACTCTAGGGGTGTGGCAACACATGAATAAAGCTAAGGTAAGATAATTAAGAACACCACTTTGTTTACCTCTGATTCAGAACACTACATAGACACCCTCTCATAACATATGAATGATGTCATATGTTTATTAGTAACTTATTCATAAACTTTGACAAAGATATGGTGACAAGATTT
This sequence comes from Branchiostoma floridae x Branchiostoma belcheri, assembly GCA_019207045.1. Lineage (NCBI taxonomy): Eukaryota > Metazoa > Chordata > Leptocardii > Amphioxiformes > Branchiostomatidae > Branchiostoma > Branchiostoma floridae x Branchiostoma belcheri. Next base: position 20,379,390 of record CM033033.1, on the reverse strand, counting down.
TTGATGTCGGTGTTTCTGAGAAGTTTGACTAGACAAAGGTCAGAATGAGAGAACCTGTTTTGCAGGTCAGGTAAAGGCAAGGGACAGTGTCAACAAAGAGCTGTGTTTGATAAACAGTAAGCAGGATACCATAGGCACTTTGAACTTTGTACTGTAGGGCTTGAAGTGTGGATGCATGAATTATATGGACTTTTGTGCAGTCAAAATTGGAGCTGTGCACCTAATTTTTTCATTTGCATGTGGGTCAAGATGGGTGCATATTGTGTTTTTTGTGCACCCAAAATTGTGCACCAATTTTTTTATTATTAGTACACAGAGATTTGTGTATGGTAAAAAACATAAAGTACTTTTTGTATCATGTAGTTTTAGCATATTCTTGAAATTTAAAATTTTAAGTGTCAGAAAAACAACAAAAGCTTTTTTAAAAAAAGTAAATACATTTCTTGCTTGTCTGAAATTTTTAGGTTAGCGTAAGAATTTTGAATAGGTTTTGCTTTTTCTTACCACGGTATACACCCAAAATGTTGACACATGTTTCCAGAAGTGGATTTTAAGAAAGTGCATTTTTGCAGAATGTTTATCCAAATTGTGAGTTTTTTTTAATATATTATACTTGCAATATTGAAGGTAGACTAAAACTTTTAAAAGAATTTTAAGTATTTGAAAAAGCAGTGCAGTCTACTTTTCCAAAAGCCACATGGTTGAAAAGTTGTTGATCCTGAAAAACCAGTGGCTGCTGTATAGTCTTGCCTTGGGTCACCTTGAAAAGTGTGGCTGTACAATTGACAGCTTGTATTTAACACATAGTTGGACAAGGTCAGAGGTGAGGACACACAGGTCACATGTGAGACTATAATTCGTCTTACTAGAATAATGCTGGTCTGTCTGTCAGTACATGTATTAGTACAGACCAGGGTTGGACAAGTTTTCAAAAATTCACTGGCCCTATTTGGCTAGTACATGTTATCATATCATATTCATGAGTTATCATATCTTCTTGTCTGGACTTATGTTTCACTGGCCCAAAACTCAAATGAGACATTTCAATAATGCATATTTTTTAATGGGACTGGAAATCATTTATTTGTCTATTTTTCTGTAAATTACAGTAAAAATTAAGTTAAATTTCAATCACGTGACAGTGTTCAATGCTAAAGATTCACTGATCAGCAAAATACTGATTCATGGCATAAGACATTTTTCTTTGTATTCCAGTACAAAAGTATCTGGCAATGTTTAATGCTAAGATTCCGTAAAATACTAATTCATAGCAAATTGAATAAGATTACGGATTCACAGCAAGGCATTTTTCTGTTATTTCTGTGTTCTTTAACCTCCTTGACAAAAGGAAGAAATGGAAAGAAGATGCTCTTGCAAGGGAAACCTAACATGTGGTATCCCTATCTGGAGCCTATTTATCCTCTTTAATCCCCTAATGTGTTCAAATTAACCAATTATGCCAGATTAGTGTCCCTCCCCAAACTGTTATCTATTGTGTGTGGAGTCATTAGGTGTTAGTACACAAAGCTAAGGGAAATCACAGTTAACAATAGCCTATTGTTGTGTCTTTGTAAGCTCTTGCTCTTAGAATTGTCATGCAAATGTGATGATTTGCTTGTGCATATAGCTTGTGTTTGTAATACTAGTAGTTTTCATGGTCATTGGAAATACAACCTCCTAGCTGAAGAATTGTTTTTACCTCCATGAAAAATGGAGGTATAGTTTGTGGTGTGTCTGTCTGTCTGTCTGTGTGTGTGTGTATGCATGTGTCTGTTTGTGGTCAACATAACTTGGGAACCTCCCGATGGATTGTAATGATATTTGGGATGTGGTTAGGTGCTGTAAAGATGAAAACCAGGGTCAATTTTGGGCCTCCTGGTGTGCGACCTTAGTACTGCAGCAGAACCTTGTTTTTTTTGTATCTTTTGGCCTGGACATGCTATCGTCTTGTAATGCATTGTAGCTTGTGATGTTTATTTCAGTGCCAGTTTTTTGACGGTAGATTTCTGGTGATAACTTTTTAAGAGCAGCTTTGTTTGTGGTATTATTAACTTTTTCCAGACGACTACACATGTAGATTACTTAGATTGAGTTTGCCTTTTATATTGAAGAGCCAAAGTAAATATATCCAGTCAAAACAGCACATGATAGCACTTTGTGAACATTGTACATGAACTTTGGAGTGTGCAATTCTGGGTCAAAGAACACATACACATTTTACCAATCAGTAGAGTCTAGCCACAAGGCCTAGGGAAAATACTTGTATGTTGTTGTGACTTCTTGTCTATGTTTTTTTTATTAAGTAAACTTCTAAGTAGCACAGTAATTATTGTACTATATTTTCCTTTTTTAGGCTGAAAATGAACCTTGCTAGCTATAATATGAGATATACATGTATAAATGAAGCTGTTAACCTTCAGCCTGCAAAGGTACCATTTTTTAACCATTTGACATACAGTGTAGTATAAGGCAGCAAGGGAAGGTTAAGCTACATGTATCTGCTTGGAGATTGGGAGAACAGTGGGTAATTTTGAAGCAGATGTTAGGAGGTAATCTCCAAGCAGATGAAGATGTTAATATAATGTTTATGATCTGTCAATGACGTGTAGCTTGTTCTGTACTTTGTAAATTTTTCGGAAATTTTGTTCTTCCTACATCTGCTTGGAGATGCGGGCAGTGGTCCAAGTCTGGAGTGTTGGGGTGACACTTAAGGGGAATCTGTCTTGAAGAAAATGTTTTTCAACATTCCTAACTTTCTATGACCTTTCTCTAAGTACATCCACATGTTAGGGTCACAAGCACTTGTGCCACACAGACAGCTACAAATACAATATGTACGATGTACCCTGTAGTAAAATGGGGAAAGAGCACTATCAAAAGACCCATAAAGCTTTTACATGTATTATTATAAGAGGATTGAGTTTAAGGCCTTAAGAAGCTGACCTTGAAAGTAATGCAAAATCTAGCTAAGGCCACACCAATTTAATTTCTTGGTTCATAGATTTTTTCATAAAAGATATGGAGCGAGAGGGCGAAATAAAAATGAAAATAAAATTTGTAAAATGGTTGGGGTTAAGGTATAGGCTAGTTCAAAACATAAAGAATAAAAAAAATTCAGCTTGAAAAAAGTACAAAAACACTAGTACTATTACTGTACAGTAACAGCACCAGTTCGTTGAAAATTACAAAAGTAGTGTCAGTTTTCGTGTTTGTCCCATTCTTCATGAATGAAAAATATAACTTCAATAATAATACCCACACTTTAAGGAGATTATAATATAAAGGCCAATTTGCTACACCAGAAAGTTGGTGAATGGTTTCATTTATGGTGAAAATTTGCTAAGTGGTAATTTTTATTTTTAGTTTTTTTTTTCCAAAAAATAGGAGCGAGCGAATCCGGGAACCAAGAAATTTAATTGTTGTTGCCTAAGGTTGTGATTGTACATTTGTAATAATAAATACTATAATGGAACAACTTACCTCTATGCACGTATACCCTTGGGAGGAAATCCTGTAACTAGCATAAAATTTTGATTGACCAGGGATGCTACAACTCAGTACTAGGTCACACATGGCCACAGTCTTTAGTTGTGACCTGTCTGACAGTAATTTTGCCCTTCAGGGTACCTTAGAATACCCTAGTATAACAGAAATTTCTCTAAACTCCTCAAGGTCAGGGAGGAACCCCCCTTCCCTTCTTGGTCCCTAGACTCCCTACACGCTATATTGCAATGCTAAGAAAATGGCTTTACTGCTAATTATCAAAATACATTTTTTGTTCTACTGTTGAAAGCAAGCTTGGTGAAAATTCAATTGCCTCTGTAAAGTATTGCATATACAATATATCCAACAAGCAGCAAATGACAGACATTTACAATGGGTGTAAAATATTCCTCCCTACACCTTGTGTAGATGAGTGGTAATTGGCTTGCATAAATGAGTGTTTTTTTAATTGGCTAGTTTGCATGTGAACCTCAATGAAATGTGGCCTGCAGGCCGATTTGAGCTTCTCATGAATAAATAAAGGTTCAAACATACAAAGAATCAACTCTGTGGGCGTGTCCTCGCTAGAAATCTACTAAAGGTAGCGCAGAGCTGAACCCTCCCTCCCTTGCAATACATGAATATTCAAGGTTGGACAAGTTTTCTAAAATTCACTTGTCCTATCGGGCAAGTACATAAAAAAATCTACTTGCCCGAACCAACTTTTCACTTGCCCAAAATTTAAAAAAATGAACTTTTTCTATGTATTTTATTTTTCCATCCATGGAATTCTTCTCATTGGCTCTATTTTTCTGTATTCACCATCATGCTTGATGACATGACTTTGAAAAGTATGATTTATGAAAATGTCACTCATTAGAAAAAAATCTTACTTGTCCAATCGGGCAAGTGGGGTAGGACATGTACTTGCCCGAACAGCACTTTCACTTGCCCTGGACAATAGGGCTAGTGGACTTGTTTATCCCTGGGCTTTCTGTTTACGAAAGCCAGTTTGAAAAGGCCGCTGGGAAGCTATCAGCCAATCATGTTACGTCTTACATAGCACCATCCTCCTACACCCAATCCCCAACGGCTGACTGCCCATATAAGGGTAAGCTCATTAATGTTTATAAGCAGGCGGCTAGGAACTGGTCTGAGTGCATCAGAAAGCAGAGGTGACCCCAATTGAGTTTCGACACGACTGTGGTCCCTCAGCGTAGGAGAATGATTCCAATAATGTTTTTTTTTTCTTCAACCAGGAGGATGCCTGATTCAGATAGCGGAGATTTTCCGCAACATCCAGATGCAGCACGAGGAGACGGTCCAGTCCTTCCACAAGGAGCTCATCGTCCCGCTGGAACAGAAGGTGGAACAGGACACCCGCAGCATGCCGGTACAAACTCACGCCAAATATCCAATTTCAGGCTTTGTGAATGTTCTCTCACATTTGAGTTTTTCAAACTTTTACTTTTTTTAGTATAGAAAATTTGTCGTAATTCGCTATCAGGGCTCTAGCCAGCTCGAAATTTTTTTCCGTCAGCCAATTCCCATTGTCGCAAAAACCACGAAAATTTAGTTAGAAAGACGGAACTGAGACCTTGAAAAACGGGTTTTTAATGAGATTATCTTATGCGAAAGGGCGGCGACACACATTGTCAACAATCATAACATTATGGCAAGACAAACAACTTGTGTGGCTTTTATGGCCGTGGACGGCGTCCCCAAGCCGCCTGTAGCTTCCACCAAGGATTTTTGTCCGTCAATGTTGACGGATTGGTTTTAAAATTTTTCCGTCAGACGCAGCAAATTTCCGTCAATTGACGGAAAAACGGACGCTGGCTAGACCCCTGCCCTTGACCTTGTACATGCACAGTGCAATCTGTGAACAGGCTTATAATTGTTTTGTGTAACTGTGTCTTTAGACTTGTACATTGTTTGATTGTTTTTTCCCTCTCTTTTGTAAAATATGTCACAAAGGCTCTCTGTATATTGGGGACTTGGTGACATATTTTGCTCTTGATAAGTCATGTGTGCCTCTTTGTTCCTATGTCTTGTGTGTTTAAGAAGTGGTTAAGAACACCCAAGGTAAGAGGCATTAAGGTACTTATTCTGTTCCATTCCTTACATTCCTTTATCCATCCATCTCTTATTCTCACCATCCATCCATTTGCTATCCATTCATCCATATACTCAATCCACCATTCATTATTCTATCCATCCGTTCACTTATTTCTGTACATTTTGATCCGTCTTTGTATCCATCTGTCCATTTTAATATCCATTCAGCCTAACTTTTTTGCTTTGTGTTCACATAAGATTGATATTGACAGTTTCATTTCCAACTAAAAATGTTCCTTTCTTGGGTGTCTAGAGTTAAGATTAGAAAAAAATATATGGCTTAAATGTTTTTAGTCTGTCCAATGACTTAAGAGAAAATTTACATGACTGAAAAAAAAATGTATGTATCTAGTACTGCATAAACGATGTCTAGAACATATTCCATTCCATGACCTTTAAGTTTAAGGTGATTTGCATATTAAAATGTATTTAAGTAAGAGTAGGAGGTCAGAAGACAGCATTTGGTAAAACGACTACTGACCCAGAATTAACGTGTGCTTTTGTTAAGCCACCCTCAGAGCGTAGAGCTTGACCATTCCATTTACGGCTTATCTATGCTCTATAAAACACCACATGGCCAACATAGGCCTAAGGCCGAGGGAAAAAATATTGCGTTTCTGGTTAACTAACATACTCTGAAACAACCTTCCAACCCTAACCTTTTGTATGGTCGTTACAGCTGGTAATAGGCACAAGATTAAATATTCATAATAATATCTGAGTGATGGAAAATTACATTTTGTAGCATTGTTTTCTTAATTATTCTCTTCATTTTTGTTTCAATAGAAAGCCTTGTAGAATGTATATCAAGTATTGTATATGCATAAAAAAATTTAATATGTAATTGTTGAAAAATATTTTACCTGATTCATTTTTATTTTACATTGTGAAACGATACTTGGATTACTTTGGTCAAAGACTAAGGGGAAAAAAAGAATCCCAAGCTGCCAACCCTTAAATTCTGTCAAAACTGTGATCGTTAACATGACAATTTATTTTCCTAGGCCTAAATATAGGACCTTAGCTACTGTCTAAAGAAGATGCAAATTTGCCTAAAGAGTCTTTCTAAATAAGCGTTAACAGAATCCTAATAGCAGATGTGATTTGTAAAATCCTTTAGGATTTCATATCGTGGTCAGTACATGTACTATGAATGTGGGAAAAGGGAGAAGCTCACAGCATTTAATTTTAGCGATGGGAACAATGTTTAGCTTTAAGCTGAATTCAGTATAGTGATTAAAAAAACTGTGATGATGATACAGTATTAAGAATTTATCCAAAAAAATTTTAAAATATGATAATTTTGATCATAGTGGTCATTGCTTGTCTCCCTGGTATTATTTTTATAATATATGTTTTTCACATTTTTTTTTTCAGATCTTGCACAAAACATACACGCAAGAATACAAGGCAAAAGCAGAGGTATGGTACCAGTATTTCCTTCTACTTATGATATAATGTTACAGATCTTTTTCTTTGCATATTACAATGTGATTCTCTGCTTTGAACGGTGCAGTGTAGCCCTAACTGTTTTGACATGTGACTATGAAATGACAGTACTGAAGGGTGGGGTTTGACAACTAAAGTAAACATTCCTTGACTTAGTGTTGGGAGAGGGCAGGACTCTATAATAACACATCGGTGACTCTATTTTGTAAAGGGTGTGTTAGTTTAAGGCTTTGGCAAGCCTTTGGCCGCCCTTCCTTAATGTAGGGACAAACCAACTCTTACAACGTGCAGGGGTGTAAAAAATTCTTAAAAAAACGAAATCAGCCGAAGAAAAACTTTATGACACATACTAGACAGGTATCAGTGTCACATTATTTCAAATTCATCGACAAAGTTTAAAATTTGAAGTTATTAACTTTAAATTTTGTTCTTTTCTGATCTCTTCGGACATCTAATGGTTTGCCCACAGTCTGAAATATTCTAAGGCAGCCCATAGTTAAACTTAACGCAAACATTCCGAGACCTTAAGTCAGCTATGCGTGATATGTGTGACAGGAGATACAGCTCCCAGTCTCTCAATATGTTGTCAACAGCCCATTCTTTATCATGTCATGTCTATTTCTGGACTGTCCAATACTGTAATTTACTTTGTCTTCTCGGTAGCAAACTTTTACGGTCTGAGAAACTTTAACTTGTTCTCGGAACTAAATGTTCACAGGGAACAACTTATCTGTCATCGGTAATGATAATTTCACGTTACAGTTGTCACCGTGAAAACCGTGAACATAACAGTACATTGAAAAAATCAGGAATTACAGTATACAGAATTCCCTTGTTCATATCCAAATGTAGGTTGCAGTTATAACATGTGCTAATGCTAATTCATAATACATTCTATGAGTGTGACGTACATACACAAGTGTGATAAAATCGGTAGTGTCATCTTTCTTTTTATGAATTCTATTTATGGGCTAGACTCGTTTCAAAATGCCTGAAGGTCTTAAACATGCATGCGAAATGTCTCTAGTTTGTCAGTAATTTGGTGATGTAGCGATATGTAGGTTTATGGAACATTCAAGTAATGACGACGTACTTGCGGATATATATTAGGAGGGATATAATTAAGATATGCAGTCTTACGTATATACGAGTCTATTCCAAGTCAACAAGAGGGTTTTTGAAAGATATCTGGTTTCAATCAATTTTTAACAGAAAAATATTATCTAAGCCACAATAGCTCAAAATTTATAAAGGAAATGAATATTATTAAGAAAATTTTGTTTTGAGTCTATTCCTTCAGATAGTTTTAAAACATTTTGCAAGGGACCATAAAAGAAACCTCCCTCGTTTAAAACGATAGTTTTGAAACATCCATGTTATCATTTACGAAATGTAATTAGAAATTTGCAACATTTTTCAAATGGAAGATTCAGATTATTGCCCCATAAAATTAAAATAATCCCTAATAGCTATTGTCTGCCTCTATAAATTTTTAGATTTTGCTAGACAGTGTCTGTGGCAAATGTAATCTAAGGCCACACCAATTTAATTTCTTGGTTCACGGATTTTTTCATAAAAAACATGGAGCGAGAGGGCGAAATAAAAATGAAAATAAAAATTGTAAAATGGTTGGGGTAAAGGTAAGGGCTAATCCAAAACATAAAGAATAAAAAGTTTTCAGCTTGAAAAAAGTATGAAAACACTATTACTGTACAGTAACAGCACCTGTACCCACACTTTAAGGAGCTTATGATATAAATGCCAATTTGCTACACCAGAAAGTTGGTGAATGGTTTCATTAATGGTGAAAAGTTGCTGAGTGGCAATTTTTTTTTTTTTCAAAAAATTGGAGCGAGCGAATCCGTGAACCAAGAAATTAAATTGGTGTGGCCTAAAGAGTGTTTAATTATACAAATGTACAAAATGTAGATTCATTGGTTCTTACACAATGCAATGCATGTCTGTGAAATCTCTTTGACTTATAATTACATGTACCCTCCTCCATCTTGTTCTAGACCTTTGAGAAAGCCAAGAGTGAACTGAAGAAGCACAGGAAGAAGAGTAACAGGAAGGATCCTCACAAGTACGAAGCCAAGGAGTCACAGGTCGGAAAGATATCTTTACTAATAATTTTTAACTCAAGGACTTTCATAATAGGATATAATAGGAGTTCTTATACACAACCAAAATTACACTTACTTTGCTTTACACACCAATTTTGGTTGTGTATAAGAACTCCTATATATCCTATATTCTACCAACCTGATGAAATTATTTTCGGACTTTCATAATGTTTCAAGGATATGATTATAATATATAGTTCTAGTCCATTCTAGGTCGATGCCGAAATGAACTACAATGTTCTCAGTTTTTTTTCAGTTTAAGGACTTTATTTGCTTATTATTTCTGACGCTTCATATGCATGCTTCAGAATGGAATTAAATTTACGTGACATTACATAGAAAGAACAAGGATCACCTACTTACGCATTGATGCCTAACATATAATAGATATTGAATAAAATTTCATAATTCTTTGAATTTATTCCAGTTGATCAGAGCTGCCACCGAGACACAGAGTAAGCTGGATGACTGCAGAGCACATGGGCTGACTAAGGTAAGTCTTGGACCTTTTAAACGTTGATTCTTTATCATTTCTTTTACTTTTTTTAGAAAATTGTATTCAAAACACTGTGCTTCAATCTGAAAAGGAAAGCAACTGGGAAACATCCTGCATTTGCTAGCAAATGTTAATCTTTTGATTCAGTCTGTTATATTTCAACCCTCTAGGCCCTGGTAGAAGAGCGGAAACGTTACTGCTTTGTCGTGGACCGTCACTGCGCAATAGTGAAACACTACATGGTATACCACAGTAAGGTACGCACAATTTGTTACAGTGGCAACGTTGATAAACTATTATCAGTTAGAGCAACCATCTATTGGCAATGCCACAGGGGCGGATGCATTTTAGTGTTTTTGTTTTTATACCTCAGTACTCTGTGCTCTCTTGCTTTTGACTCCTTCAAAAACCTTCCTTTGAATTCGTCTTTAACTTTCCTTGCAGTCTTGTCTTAAGCTATTTTCTGTTATCCTTTGTTGCTTCTCTCTCCCTCTACATGTTTCCTAAATGTTCCTCTTACTTGATTCTCAAGTAGGCGTTGACTGTACTCAGGTTAAAGGTTTGTTGCTTTTCTGTTCTAGTTTCCTCTTTGAACTTTAAATTCCCTGTGTGTATAACTGTTGTGTGTTATGGTCATTTTCTTTAACACTTTGCTATCTTTAGCCCTTTGACGTAAATTTTGTGAGAAGGATTGTACTTAATGTGAAAGGGGTTGATCACTGTAATATTTGTTAGCGGATATCTCTATCCGAGTACTGTATTTATAGCAGCATTGTTAACAAGCTTTTGCAGCATTTTGACTGTACACTTTCCATTATTCAGCTAAGCTATAATGTATACACTTGTCCAACCTAGAGTATTTCTGGGCTTGTGCTGAATTGGTTACATCTCGCATTTCAGCAAAGCTGTCCTTAGATTGATAGTCCTAATTTCTTAACATGATTTTGAAGTTCACGGAGTTTTAAAAAGTGGAACTAGAAGATTTGAATGGGACTTATGGAGCCTGTGAACAAAGGATTGCGCATACAGTTCTTGAGTGGAATTTTGAAATTTGTTTTTACTGCTTTTTTTAGGCTCAGAACCTCTTGAGGCAGAAGCTGGACAGTTGGGTGGAGGCATGTGACAACCCGAACATTCTCACCAAGAGGGCACAGGACGTCTTAGACAGGGCTCTGCAGGTGTGGCCTTACTGTGTGTATTTCAACACTTAACCTACTAAAGTTGCGGTCACAATTAAAAAAAGACCCCCACTTACCCCAACTTTACAAGCTGTTTTTGTCACTTTTGGACGTGAGCAATACTTGCCACTCTGGCTATTTTGGGGCACTGCCGGGTCCTGAGATTTTAAAAAAGTCATTGTTAAAATCAAACCAGGACCGATCGTTGAATTGAGAGTCTGACCTAATACACCTTTCTCACGCGGCGGCCATGATAGATCTAAAGCGAGTTCAATGTGGCAAACAAAAGGCTGTCCATCATAATTAGCAGTTCGACCAATGGTAGCCTGCCAATTAGGAAATCGACCAATAAGTGAATGGCTGCAAATTCGTTAAAAATTTGCATTATTCTGTTGTTATTTTGCATCTCTTAAGGGACTATGGGGTCAGTCTACACTACTCTAAATTGCTACATCTTTTGGTGCATAACACGTCTTGTAATATTTATTATTCTATCTTATATCATGAAAATTTGTGTGGTTTGGGGAAAAACTAAATGGGACCTGATTTTAGAAATAAGTTTTGTCTGTTTGCCTCATTGACCTCTTCTTCGATCTATCATGGCCGCCGCGTGAGAAAGGTGTATTGTAAGGCTAACTGAAGTTTTTCCTTTCTACCACAAAATTTAGTCCCCACCAAGTTTAAGATAAATGAATTTACAATGTTATATGATCTAACTTCAAACTTTCCAAAACAAATGAATTTGATAACTTGTACACCTACCATTATGATAGATTTGAATAATGCTTCAGCCTTTTTTTGGAAAACTGACCCAGTCAACTTTGACATGTGACTTAGTGGAAACATGATACCAGTTTCTACGATGTATGTCCTTATTTGATATACCAGCCCTAACTTCCCCACCCACCCCCTCCCCATCTCAGGGCCCATCTTCTGACATGATGACAATGCCACGGCGTGGCAGCCAGATCATGCTGGACAGCGATTTCGCGGACATGAACGGAGGGCGGGGAGACCCGTACCTGAGGGACGACAGATACCGCGGGGAGGGCTACAGCAGGGACGGGTTCGCCACGATGCCGGAGAGACGTCAGGGCAGTCCGCTACGCCGACCGGTCAGCCCAGTTTCCCAACATGCACCAATACAGGTATATTTACAAAAATTAACATCCTTTTGTAGTGATTATGCTTAGTATTTATATTGAATGATGCAACAGTTATGCTTTTATTGAACACGAAAAAGCATATTTCATAACTTAGCTAAATGCAGTGCAGTATATTTCCACCTAAATTTGGAGTTATATACAACTGAAATATTGCACAAAAATCATTCAAACAATATGTAAAGGTTGAATGTACTTTGATTGATTGACTCTCATTTGTTACAGCAATGCCCCCTAGTGGTAGACATGCAATCTGCACCCAACAGGTTGATATGATTTACATTTAGTAGGCTGTATAAAAAGAGATACAGCCAAAGCTGCCCAACCCCAGTGTATTATGATGAGAATTAACAACTGTACTTGGTACCAGTCATGTGAATTTTCAATGTTAGCTTTTTTTTCCAATGATTTTTACTCCCTGTAGTATGTGTGTTTAAGTGGTTGTCTAGTATCCCTACTAACAGAAAATGTTCCTTTACTAGCTAGCCATGGTAAAGTGAGTATCAATGAAAAAGTAAGTACCTGTATCTGATCAGTGATGCCACCTAGAGACCTACAAGTGTAATGCACTTCAGTAAAAAAAAGTCAAATGCCATTATCATTCCATGGGACATGATGTATGCAGAATGTTGCAATATTCCTTTGTTCCAGACGTCACATAAAAGGGATTTTTATAACAGTTTTGTGAAACTTTGTGTGAGCTATTAATGACTTTTTGCTGCACAGCTGTCTATCATTAGTGAGAAAAACAATTAATGTACTGTTAGGTAATTAGTATTACTAATTAGATTAATCTCCTACTAACCACCGTCCAATAGGAGCTGTTCCGAGATGCCCCGCCTCCTGTACCTGGTCCTGCCCAGCACGACGTGTCCATTTATGGCACAATGCGACGACCTGCCCCGCAAGGTCGCCCCGCCCCTCAAGGTCGCCTCGCCCCACAAGGCCGACCTATGACCCCACAGGGTCGATCCATGTCTTCCAGTTCGTGGGTGGGGCCGAAGGCAAGTTTTGTGGAAAAATGTCATCCTGCAAACCATTCTTTGCATGCCGGCAGGATCTTATGAGAGGGTTCTTTCTTTATCATTCTTTTCATGTCTCAGTTTTCTTTTCTTCCTTAGCAGGTATTTTTCTTATTGCTGAAGATGACCTGTAACTTTCTTGAGAAAATTTCTCAAGCTGGTGGTTTGGTCAACACCTTTTCTTTGACTTTGACTTTCTTCTATAGGTTTTTGCATGTTGCTGGTGTTTCAAGGTCATTTAAACTTTTGTCTTTTAAATCTTTTCCTTGATTCTTTCTTACTTTCTTTTAAACAGGATTAAACTGGTGTATGGTGAAGTACCTTATATTCTCGAATAAAGTACGCACTTTTTTAACTGTTCAAAATTGAAAAGGTGCTACAAGTTGTTGCCAAAGTTGGGGTGCGTACTTTATTTGAGGTTACTGCACAGATAAATGGTAAGAAAAGCCTAAAATAAAGCAAGGTGGAGCTACACTTCTAGTAATGTTTCAAAACATACACATTGTTGTTGTCTTGAAGCTGTCTAAACATGAAACAAAGAAATTGTCTTAACATGATTTACATATTAACAGTGGCATTTGCATACAATCCTTTTGAGTTAGTGACTTTGCTTTGTACAACTGGTTTTGCCTGATTTCTTCTACCAGTTCTAAGTGATTTTTATAATTTGCAGCAGGCAATTCACAAGTTTATAGAGACAATGACAGTGTAAACCCAGGTTATTTTATGCAAAATGACCTGGGGAAAACATCATAAATTCGAATTTATGTAGTTAAAGGTCTGTTCAAAACTGGTGGAGAAGGGGTGCGTACTTTATTTGAGTTTTTCCATTTTACCTTTCAGTCCCAAAGATCTGTCTAAGACTTGTCCAAAATCAGGGGTGCGTACTTTAATTGGGGTGCGTACTTTATTCAGAATATATGGTAGTAGAGGTTTAAGTGATATGTATAGTTTTCTAGTAAGTTTTCGTGTGTGTCCGACTTTTAGCTGGACTATTACCAAGCGCCCAGACAACAGCAGCAAACGACCATATATGGTACCATGCGGGGGCCTCCGCGTAGGTCCCAGTCGACCTTCCAGGCAAGTCATGGGTTGGGATGAAGGTCGTTTGGGGAGAAGGTCGTGAAACAACAAGATGGTGGACAAACGTGTTGCATGCTGGGAAATTGTTTATGGTGATAGTGCTAGTGGTGTGATAGAGAGGTGGGGAGGGGGGCTCATTTTTGCATTACATGTACAATGGCATTACCGAAATAATAGGACTTGCTATGTTCACATACATAAAACATTTTCATTTCTTTCTTCATCTTTCACAGACCAACTTCTTTTCCAGATGCAGACTTGTTTCAAGTTCAATTTCTTTCTCCAAAATTTTCATTAATTCCAATCTCTTTTGGGTCTGCCTCCAAATATATTACATGTATCAGCTTAATTTTCTGTCATCATATACATGTATGTTGTTAGTTTCTCAAAGCTTAAGCTTATTTTCTACTTTTTTATATTCCTCGGTAGAAGAGTTTACCTTTTACTTTCTTTCAGGACCATTGCTTTGTTTACCACAACACTTACAGGGGTTGCAATTTTTGAAAATTATCAAGGGTGCAATGTACATATATGTATCAGTTATTAGAAACACTTGTTAGATACATCAATGTGTTCAATTAGGATGATCGCTACCATTCGCCCCCGCCGAATGCCATGTCTGTACGCGAGCCACGGCGAGACTTCCACGAGCCCCTGATGGTGGACACGTACTCCAACACGCTGCCCAACCCTCGGCGCGGTCCGAACCAGCGCCAGCCGCGCCCGTCTCAGTCCGCCTCCGTGTTTGAGCCACCACAGCAGCAGAGCGGACAGATGGCACGCTCGGTGTCTGCTGTTCCAGCAAGCAGGTGGTTATTCCTAAATTTTGATATTTTCTTTAATCACAAAGGTTGCTTTGGGCCTGTCTGTTTGCGTTGGTGAGAGTGATCTCAATCCAGTTTTAGCCCACTGAAGATCTAGTCTTCCACTCTTCCACAGAGCTTAACGTCCCATCGTAAGGACTAGAACCCTTTCCGGTAGCAAATATGTCGGGTGAGCGACACAGCCTGAATCCAACTCTCAGCTTTTACCTCCATACATGTAGATATTGGCCGCTGTCAGTGCATGTGTGTGCAATAAATCTTCATTATGAAATTTCCTCTGTCTTTTGAACTTTTGTCATATAAAAGTGCTTAAAAGTAGGTGACTTGAGGTAATGTCATATTGCTGGAGTATTGTCTATCTTGTTCTTGCAGGAGGAAAGTGCGTGCCTTATTCCCACACAAGGCTGGTGACAGCACCAACCAGTTGTCTTTCAATGAGGTAATCTTTCCTCCCATTAACACTTCTTGTTGCAACAATACCAAATTCTATTTTATTCCTTTAGTCAGATTTTCTGTTGTTGTT
The DNA here is from genome assembly GCA_019207045.1 of Branchiostoma floridae x Branchiostoma belcheri. NCBI lineage: Eukaryota > Metazoa > Chordata > Leptocardii > Amphioxiformes > Branchiostomatidae > Branchiostoma > Branchiostoma floridae x Branchiostoma belcheri. Next base: position 20,363,928 of record CM033033.1, on the reverse strand, counting down.
TCTTTTTCTTTAAATTAACGGTTACTGGGCCAAACAGACCTTTAAATTGTGTGTTTCAGGGAGACACCATTTCACTACTGATCGACCACCCAAGGGATGGCTG